>OV281339.1:37030158-38280158 GCA_923062675.1 Marasmarcha lunaedactyla | reverse complement strand
AACCAAAAGTTGACTTCCTTCTACATAAAAAAAATGAAACGACACCACCAAAAGCATCGACTAATTATTAAAACTATTCTTGACAATAATCACAATCAAATCAAAAGGGAAAGAGTATTTAAAACAATTGCTCGTTCTAAATTCAACAAATATAAATAGTTTTAGTATCTCCATTTCAAATATTGTTATAGAAGAAATAAGTCCATTAAATTCAAATTCAAATATTTATTTCTCAACATTGACAATTACTTGTTCTTATAGACGTCGAATAAAACATGACTCTCTGAACTGAACTGAAGAACTGGCAAGAACTTCACGAGTATATATTTTTTTTTTCAAAATAACTTAACATTTTTTTTAAACGGACAGTTTATTTATGGCCTTTTTAAATTTCACCGGACTTTGTGGCCTAGAGCTGATGGCGTTTAGCCGGAACTTAACTACTCCTACATACGACATGCCTAAGGGCACCCGAGAGGGCATGAACCTCGGCTTAGAACGTCGTATATTGAAACTACCATTGGTTAGGAAGGGTCATCTACTGCAAAAGAACCAGCAAGAAACTCAGTAGGAATGCGTATGACGCGTTAGCCTGGCCCACCGGTGGGTTAGGCGATTCGAATGCCATGTTGCCCTATTTCTAACTGGAACACCGCGTTCCTTGTTGTTATAGCGTCGTCGGGATCTGTTAAGACGTTTCGCGGACGCCTATAACGGACCGCCGCGTCTGGGTTGGCAGTGTATTCAGCTGACTTATTAATAATAATAATAATAATCAGCAGATTGGGATGGTGGGGAACATTGTCGAAGTGGCGTCTAGACGCCATCTTCATCAATGCGGCAAAGGTGGGCTCGAGTTGCGGACAAAGGGCGGGGCCCCGGCGCATTTGCGTGAGAACCTATTTTGAATAACCTGCAAGTGATTGATCGACTTGCTGGCGTGAGCGAAAGCCCCACTGGCATATGTCATGATGGGGCGGATACAAGTTTTGTAAAGTGTTAGCTTATTTCTAAGCGAAATTTTACTTTTCTTACTAATGACAGGGTGCAGCCTACCCATGACGAAGGCGGCTCGGTCCCGAACGCGTTTTATGTGATCCGTGAATGTAAGTCCACTAACTAAAGTGACTCCTAAATATTTGACTGTTTTAGCCCATGGGATCGGAGTACCAAACGGAGACCTAATCTTTTCGAGGGTTTCCTAGAGGTTGTCCTGGAGCAGGTCAAGAGGGAGAACTACTCTGCTGCACTTTTTCCGGGTTGACTTCTATTCTCCATTTCCCAAACCAAGTGCCTAATGCGTTGGCTGCGATTTGGAGCACTCTTGTTAACCTACGTAGATCCCTATCAATGTGTATAGCGCGGTGTCGTCTGCGAAGAGCGCGAGGTCTACTTTCTCCGTCGTTGGCAAGTCACTAGTGTAGAGTGAAAACAAAGTTGGAGAAAGCACCGAGCCATTTGGGACACTGGCTAATACAGGACGGGGTTTGGAGAGTGCACCTTCCAATGTGTAGCGAAAGGTTCGACAATGGAGAAAATCTCGTATGATGTGCACGAGGCGTTCTGGCACGCCTAGTTCAAAGAGCTTATACAATAAGCCTTTATGCCAGACCTCGTCGAAGGCTTTAGCCACGTCAAAGAAAAGCGCATCCGTGCCTGTCGGTGTTCGACGTATGTTTCTTTGCTCCAAGATGTGCTCCGTGATGCGGTGCACCTGTTGGACGCAGACCAACAGAACCTAAAGCCGAACTGTTCATCCGGTAACAGGTGCTTCGAATGGATGACCCCTCGGAACCTGGTCAAAATGATCTTTTCGTATAATTTGACTATCGGGCTAAGCAAGGACTTGGACTAGGATAGTGTTAGTAAGTTATTGAAAATAATAGGAAGAATAGATGGCGCTGTGCCAACTTTTACTTCGAGTCCGTGTTTATTAAATTCAAAAAAATCTATTTTTCCGTAGTTTCAAATAAAAGTTCATTGTAAATGTTAATTGACGTATAAATCGCGTCTGTGAATGTTGGTGAAGTGATCCTACAATTAATTACATCTAAAGAGTGCTGAAATGTTTGAACAGCTAACAGTGAGTCATTTGAAACAAAAACGTTTTAAATAGACAATTATAACTGCATTACAACGTTGCACTCCGATTACCTGTATTAATTTACTTTATGCCAAGTTTTGAGTGGTGATAAATATGCAAAATACCCAAATTTGTGAAACTAAAATTCCGTTATTAGAACAAAGGAATCTTTCAGTATTGATACAATCCAAAGAGTTTTTGGAAAAAATACAGAGGGCGCTGTTTTAATTTTAACCGATTCAATGGATTGATGTTGAAATAGTTCACCGCCAAATCTGTAGAGGGCGTTGACTTGAAATATATTTTATATTATTGAATTGCACCTAATATATATTGAATAATACTTTTATAATGGCGAAGTGTCCTGCGTGTGGAAAGTTTTTAAAACAGCTTGTTGTTCTACCTGTCCACATATCTATCACAAGGCGTGTCTGATGATTCCCGATAATGCAACTAAGGCTCAAGATTGGGAACGTCCTGAATGTAAAAAGAAACTACGGAAAGGCGATAATAGTCGGACTCCAGTTAGGGGCGTAGCAGGAACAGTAGTTTCTACGACTCCAAATCCATCCAATGGCGAGGCTGTCGATAGTTTACCTCCATCAACTATCGAAACTCCACTTGGAGGCAATGAAATCAGGGATATGCGGTAAGAGCTAGCTGAACATATGCAAGAAATGGGCGACTTTCGTAAAGAATGTCGTGACTCTCTGTCGAGCATAGGAGCGAGGATGGACGTGATGGAAAAAAGACTGGATGTGGTCGAACGCAGGGAGGTGGAGTTCGTTGAGGTTCAGCGTGCAGTATCTCAACTGAGGTCGGAATTGAACGAGCGTGATTAGGAAGGGCTGCTGTCAGACATAGACATTGGTCATATTCCCGAGTTAAATGGTGAAAATCTGACTCATACTGTCATTATCTTTGCGGCGAAGCTCAGAGTCACATTAGAAAATCGCGACATCGTATTTGCGGAACGGGTAGGAATCCATTCCTCAAACACAGCCGATTCCAGTGCAGACATCGTTACTTCTGCCAATAGAGCTGTGGACACCGGCAATAGCAACGGGCGTTTACGCGATTATTATACCTTTTAAAAATATTTATTATTGTTTTTGTTTACGTGTAGGACAAACTTTTAAACATAGTTTTAGTCTTTTATTTACGTTTATTATACCTTTTAAAAATACTTATTATTGTGTCTGTTTACGTGTAGGAAAAACTTTTAAACATAGTTTTAGTCTTTTGTTTACTTTTATTATACCTTTTACAAATATTTATTATTGCGTCTGTTTATGTGTAGGACATACTTTTAAACATATTTTGTCTTTCTTTGTTGTATACCTTTAATATAGCTTTATATCAATTTTTAGAAATGATTGCCGAACTGAATATAAAACAAAAGTATTATTGTTTCTTGTTTCGTGTGTTTTTTTATCTTTTGCAATATACTGAAAAGATAGTGATTAATATTTTATGTTTAGATATAAGTAATTGTTGTTTGGTTACACATTTTAAATATTTTTGTGTCTGCCACATATTTATTGATGTGGTTTATGTATTGTATATTTTATTATATCACATTATTTATCGTTTGTTATATGTAAATTACGTATAGCAAAAAGTTAAGAATAGGTTTGTATAATGCAGGATCACTAGGCACTAATCATGTTAATTTTATAGATACGCTCACTCAGTACGATACTGACATTATTGCCATCAATGAGACCTGGCTGGCTGAGGGCGAGGGGGCCGCGCTCCGGCGCTTCCGGGGTACCGCTTTCGTCACATACCACGGCCGCGAGGTGCTCGCTCACGTAGTGGGGGTGTAGGATTTTATATAAAGCGAAGTGCTACAGTTCGGATTTGGCCTCATCCAGTAGACCCCCAACACAGGTTAGTGGAACAGATGTGGCTTATAATGACTCTTAACGGAAGGAAGTTAGCGGTTGGCACGGCATACCGACCTCCGTGAATGCACGTAAATCTATTTTTTGATTCAGTGACTGATCTATTTGTTCAATTTCTCGCTATGACCATTTGATTGTTTTGGGTGATTTTAATATCAACATAGCCAGTAAAAATGACATAAATATTGTAAAACTGAACATGTTTTTTTATCTTGCTTCGGCTTGTCACAACTAGTCACTGAATTTACACATTTTACTGATACTGGTAGTACGCTCATTGATTTGGTGTGTTCTAATTTGTGTACTAAGTCTATTACGGTGGACCATGTAGGGTCTCTTTACGGTCATTGTTTGATAGTTTGCGAATTTCATGTTAAATGCGAAAAGCCAATCCCTTATACTATCAGATATAAGCCGTTAAGGGATATTTGTTTTGATAAGTTAGACATTGATCTTAAAAATGTAAAATGGAACTTTATCTCCAATACCTCTAACTTAAATGACATAATGATTAATTTTAACAAATGTATACTAGATGTATTTGACCTGCATGCACCTATGAAGACACTTATTATTAAATATCGCTCCTATCCATGGATAACAGCGACAATCAAATCAATGATGAGGATACGGGACAAAGCTATGAAGGGTTATCATAAAAATAAAACCTTCCCTAAAAAACAGTATTACAAAATGTTAAAATCTTCTGTGTATCAGGCCCTTTTTCATGAAAAATCTGCTTATTTCAAGCAAAACATTAATAATACAATAAATAACCCAAAACTCCTATGGAAAAATCTTAACAGTAACGTTTTGCCACAGTCTTCTAAAGAATAACCCTTACATTTTAATGACCCTAATCTAATTAAAAATAATTTTTTGACATTATCAGATACTTCTGAAGTTACCATTTCACAATTGACATTTTTCGAATTTCATAAATTTTGCGACGTGATTTTTAACTTGAAACCATTATCAATAGAAACAATTTCTAAAATAATAATTACTTTAAAATCTTATGCCAAATGTAGTGACAATATAAGTTTGAACATGTTGACGATGACGTTGTCAAAATCGTTAGAAATTATAACTGACATTGTAAATAAGTCAATTACATTCTCTGTTGTGCCTGATATCTGGAAACTCGCAATTGTACACCCTTTGCTAAAATGTGCTAACCCGATAGATCTGAAAGACATTAGACCAGTTAGTGTATTACCATGTCCGTCCAAGATACTTGAGAAAGCTGTATGTGTACAAGCTACTAAATTTCTCGAATTAAATAATATTCTGCCTGAAGTACAGTCGGGTTTTAGGAAGGGACGTAGTAAGGTTACAGCTTTAATCGACGTCGCTGATAATATACTTTGTGCCCAGGACCAAGGGAAGTGTACGCTACTGGTACTATTAGATTTCTCTAGGGCATTAGATTATTTTGAATATTGATTTATTATTATCTAAACTTAATTATTATGGTTTTAATTTAGCGTCCATAAAATGGTTTCAAAGCTACCTCAATAACCGATCACAATATGTCAATGTGAATCTGAGTGGTGGAGCTTCATTGGAATCGGACAAGATGGGTGTAATAAGCGGTGTCCCACAGGGATCTATTTTGGGACCGATTCTTTTTATATTGTATTTAGCGGACATACAGACTCGCATTAAACATTCCAACTTCCATATCTACGCTGATGATATACAAGTGTATATATCTTTTAAACCTTCAAACGTTGATGATGCGATTACAAAATTCGAAGCATCGTCGTAAGCTACATCTAGCCTGTTTACTTTTCGGCGTCGTCAAATATACCAATCCGTCATATCTGTACAATAAGTTATCCTGGTTTTCTCGTCTTAAGACGTATAGTTCCCTGCGGCAGTGCGCAGCGCAGCTCTCTACTCCCCGACACAGATCTATGGCTATTAGGGGCAGTTTTAGTTACAACTCTTCTAAATGTTGGAGCAATATTCCTCCGCCTATCAGGAATCTTAAAAGTTAACATTTAAAGTTAAATTAAAATGTTTTCTGATAGAACATCAGAGAGGTGAAAATACCCTAAAGCATGACACAATTGCTATCTAAGTTTTTTTCTAAATTTGGTCTCATAATCTATTTATTTTCTATTTATGTACATTATTTTTATTTTTAAGTATCAAGGTAATAGTGTAGTTTATATTCTAATTAAGTGTCTTTTCTGTAAAACGTTATGTAACCAATACTTCTTCATATTATTTATTTTCTTCTTGAACATACATATAGGTAATTTTTTTTTCATGTTTTATGTCCTTCTGCAAATATTTTTTTAATGTTTTACTATACTTATTTATTTTAAGGTGTAAAGGTTGACGGCACCATCTACACAAAGCGGCCCCAATGGAAGATCAGCGCTCGTCAAATGACTAGCATTATGATGAATTGGGACCGATTCGTGACAATTTAAAAAAAAAAGGTTATTCCTTATGTTTAATGTAAGAACTATCCCTTTTTATATATTCTCAATTGTCACGAATAAATGTTTTTGAATTTGAATTTGAAAAATAATTATTAACAGTTGCATGAGTGCGAGTGGGGGAGCTTTTAGAACCCTGTTTGGTATTTCGTCTGGACCTGGGGCTTCCCGCGGTTTTAGGTTTTTAAGTCTGTACATAGTACACCGTTACAGGTAGGAGGGTGTCAGGCGGTGGGTTGGCGCATTTGGTTTCGACTGTGCTATTCACAGTTTCTATGTGGAGGGAGTAAGTGCTTTCTGTACTCGGTGTACATTGTTGGGCTAAGCTATCGACTAGTATTTCAGCTTTTTCGGACTCATCGAAGGCGGGAGTAATGGGCGGAGGCCTAAGGAGCGGAGGCATCGATGACGCGGTAGAGTCCATCTTGAGAGACTTCGCCAAGCTCCTGTAAGCCAGATGCGAAGGCAAAATCTCTTCAAAAAGCGCGTCCCAGTTGTTAGACCGTAGTTCGCGTATGCGAGGTTTAACATCTCGCTGTAGGGCTCTCATACGGATGCGGTTTGCCTCGGTCGGAGCGTAATCGTACGCCGGGATAGCTGCGTTCATTGCTCTCAACAACACCCTTACATCCTCAGGCAAGATCCAGCGGCGATCATTCGCCACCGGAACCTGCCTAGAAGATTCACTGATAGCAGTTCGAAGGTGATTGGTGAAAGCACCGATCGCAGCATCAGTCTCCTCGATAGATGACAACGAATTGGGTATGGTGTATAGGTCGGGGCTGTCGGTTGCCTTAAAGGCAAGGTTAGTTTGACACAATCGATGTGTGACCTCGTTTGAGACGGTGTCGTTTGGGGTACCTAGCTGCATGACTACCGGCCGGTGATCAGATATAAGCTGGTAGACGACTTCTACTGAGTGTATCGTTAAGTTAACACTTTATAGGATTGCTATATCGACAATATCTGGGCGATGATTTGTGTTATAAGGATAGTGAGTCGGTTACGAGGACCCACTACATCACAGTTTAGCGAATCTAACATTCATAATAATCAACGACGGCCGTTTAGGTTGGTAACTACGGAGTACCGACTTGAATGTTTCGAGTTAAAGTCACCAGCTAGTATTACGGAGGGACTCATATCGAATATAAAGTTCACTCTTTGAACTTTAACTTTATCTGGTGGTTGGTAGATGGGAGCTAGCGTGATTGGCTGATGGCCGCTCATTGCTATCCTTCCTGTTTGTTTGTTTGAGTGTTTGATTAAATCTTTATCGATTTCAGAGCATGAACTTTGATATAGTATGAAGTTGAAGACCATACCACTTTTTCCGCAAAGTGGCAAAATTTTAGACCCCACGGACTAGGTTTCCTTTGACTTACTACTTAGCAGCATGTTTACCAGTCACTTACAACAGGAAACTTAGATATTCTCGAGCTGTGGGGATCGACAGATATACAGTGTAGAGACCGTTTATAATAGATAAGGGTACCACCTTTATCGGCGGTAAGCCTATCGTTGTGAACGATGTTGTAGTTCGCTATTTGAGGGTCCTTGTGACTAGGTTTCAAAAAGGTTTCCTGCACAAGTAAGATGTCGATTTGAAATTTTCGAAGGAGTTCATGAATTTCATTACGCTGATGTTTAAGACCATCGGCGTTGAAGTAGCCTATAGTGAGGTTTTAATCTAGAGGACGCCATTTAAAAGTTTAATATTTTTATTGAATTTTTGGATATTTTTGAATAAATTTACAGTGTCTGTTTATTTCTATACAAAATTATTCTTATCTGCATCTGTTAGCTCGGCAAGTCTCCCTTCCCCAAGTATCCAACCGTATACAACACCCTCAAAATACGAAATGAATTGTTAAACTTACTTTGACTCCAATTTTGGTTTCAGTGGTCGTTCTGAATCTGTAACAAAAATCAGTTAATTTGATTTATTTTTTAATAATTTGTATACAGAAGTTTATTACACACATTACAAAATAAACTAGTGGAAAATTTTAAAAGATAAAACATAAAAGTTTTCACAGTAATCTTGTGACAGATTATTTCTATTTTAAAATCGAATTTTACTCATTTTTCAATTAAAACAGGTCGAATTGAAACATGTACGCATCTTTTGCATCGATTAAGAACTAGACGAACTATTTTGAGTTAGTCGTGGCAAATTAAAGTGCCCATAAAAACATATTTTAGTAAACGAAGGTTTTCTTTAAACGTTACTGATAACACCAATAAGATGGAGAATTTTGCCCTATACTATTTTTTTTTCAAAAGCCTGGTTTTTTTTATTTATTTATTATCACATGAAAAATACAATGATGGGTGTAAATTGTCTTTAAACCTTTCAAGTACAAATATTCACTCTATAATACATTCCCAGTTTATGATTTTTCCTTATATAATAAAAGAATCTTCTATATAAAAACGTAATTAAATATTTATATAGTACTTTTATACAATATTTTTAAACAAAATCGTTCTTAGGGTACATAGAAATTCAAGATTGAAGAACGTTTCGTACCTACAACTTGGCCGCTTGAGGACCAAGCGAGCGAGAGGTCGTCCATAAACAACAAAAATAAAAACCGGTTCAGTCAGTTAATTGCAAGGGTTGGTCCCACTTAACTTAAATCAACGCTCTACCGAATTAGTCAAACTGCAACACGCACACGTAACCGTTACACGCACACTTCTGCAGTGCTGTATGATACAGTCGCTGGCAGTCAAGTAGCGCGTTCGCATAGGTTTTGATACTTTTTCAAATATGTTTGACTTATTGTACGTTATTTTATTATACTTTTGATTTATAGAAATATAAATTTATGTAATTTATTACTTGAGTTATGTTTTGCAAAGTAAGATATTTAAATACCTGGTTAGGATAATATGACCGAAATAAAATTGGGGTATAATACGGGCTTAACGAAGCTTAACGGGCTTATGTTATTAATATATAGGTTTGTTATGGTAGTTATGATTTAAGATAAGAGTGACTAGTAAGAGTAGTAGTAGTAGAGTAAAATAAATAAAATTAGGTGAAAAAAATATTATATATTATATTTATATATTATTATATTATACAATACAGTGACAAACTTTAATTTGGGACCCACTTAAGGTGCCAAATCGTATAGTAAATTGAAAATGACTAGAGCTTTTAAATTGACTGATTGACATATTTTTTACACTGACAAAGAATAGGGATAAATTCTCCGTTATACCAACTGAGATGAAACGATAGTTGCCGATTTTTTCTAACAATCTTTCAAAGAACTGAATCCCAAATTAAAGTTCGCCACCGATCAAGTTTATATATACGAACCCTCCTAGAATCGAAGATTTCTGATAAAATTCAATTTATTGAAAAAAAATTTAAAAGCTTTGGCTCCATCTTTGTTTTCCAGATATCTTTACCAGTCCACAGCGCAAAAAGACAAACAGATTTTTTTGTGATGTGATTTGATGATTCAAATTCAGGGTACCATCCCAATTCCAAAATTTTATTTTACGCTGTTGGTTGCATACCTTCAGTTAACATAATGAGCTTAAGGTGAAGAAGGCGTATATATATTCTAATTTTAGCACATATAGTTTACACTGTATATTAATTAAAAGTTTGAACTTTTAAGTACCCGGTAAAAAAGTAATCATCATCAGCTTATTGTCGACCCACTGCAGGGTAAAAGCCTCCTCCCAGAAGGACAATATCGCATTACTTGATAACATTCTTACTGAACAGGACCATGGGCGCGGTACATTGCACTGCTTGAATTTTCCCGCGCTTATGACATTTTGACAATTCGTTGCTCCTTTCAAAACTTTCTTTTTACGGCTTTGATAATCACTCAATCTCATGGTCCACAGCTACCTAAGTGGGCGCTACCAATCAGTAAAGATCCGTCAACATGATGGTACTTACCTAACATCAGAACCTAAGCTGGTTCTGCGAGGCGTACCTCAAGGATCCATACTAGGTCCGTTTATTTTTAGTATGTATAGCGCGGATCTCCATAACGTTTTAACGCGTTGTAGGCTGTACGCGTGAGGCTAGAAATTTGGGCATTATTTTCGACAGCCACTTGCAATTTGAGAGTCATGTGTCAAATCTGGTAAGGAGCTGCTTTATAAGATTAAAAGTCTTGTATAAAATTCGAAATTACCTATCAGAAAAATTTTGAATAACTTTCTGCGAACTTTTGATCTTATCAAAACTTAACTATGGGGACTATTATTTATGGACCTCGTTTGTTATACAAAACCAAAGCAATGGTTAAACGGGTGCAAAATGCATCTTGTCGTTTTTGCTTCGACATCCCGTGTCGTAGTCATGTCACACCTTTTCTAAATAATGCTGGTATGCTCAATATGGAAGCTCGCCGGCAACTACGCCTCGCGGCACTCAGGTTCGATCTATTAAATTACAAAACCCAGAATATCTTTATAAATTTCCAAGTTCTCATAATAGGTACGGACAAAGTGTTGCGAGAGCGTTACGGGCGCCTTTGGATCATCGCATGCATAAGACTGTGGCTTTTAAAGGATCCCTAAAGTACCAAGCAACCAAGTGCTGGATTAACATACCGCCTCCTACAAGAAACTTTTTTTCTAAAAATACATTTAAGAAAAGGTTGAAAGCTCATTTGCTTATTCTTCAAAAAGAACCAGTTTACTTGTAAAACTTGGTTGCTTGGAACAACTTATTTATAATGATATATATAAATTTTATAAATGTTTCTCTGCGTGCACTCGCATCGAGTTGCTACCATTTTGCATCATGGCTGATATGTTACTATGCAGATATGTACTTAGTTTAAATTTACGGTTATTTAATTGTTTTATTGTGTCTTTCATTATTTTTTGTATATTTTCCTTCCTGCTTGTCAGCTGAAATTTATATTGTTGTTTTTGTTTTACCCTTGTATTAGATGCAAATAAACGTTCTATCTATCTATCTATCTATGATTATATTAAGACGGCATCGGTGGCTCCTCCGGATTGGCGAATGTCTTTTTGAACTTTGGGTTCTATGTCATGTCGGTATCCTCATGATTTATTTGTTTACCGGTCAGAGCATGTTTTTATACGCTCATACATTTTTCGCAGTTAAAAAATCATTAGTGCGTGGCTGGGTTCGTTCGAACATATGACCTTAGGATCCAGAGGCCAGCCACTGCGCCACCTGCGCCACTGAATCATCATCCTCATCATCAACCCATTTTCAACCCACTGCAGGGTGCGAGCCTTCTCGCGGCTCTGAATAAATAGAGAAGCAAAAAGTCACGTGACTTTTTGCTTCTCTAGCCTTTATGATATTATTATTTTGGCCACCGCTTCGTTTTTTTCTTTTAAAATTATACCGTCTCCTTATTTTATTACCCATTTTAAAAGTTGATGGTAAGTACCTAAAAACAAAGATTTATAAATTTGTGTCTTACTTATAAGTAAAACAATATTTGGAAAAATGCAGAACTTATATATTAAATTTATTATTTATAAAAAAAAATATTTATACTAAAAGTATCAAAATTGATGGCAAGCGTTCGATATTTGCGACGGAGTACGCTAGCACTGAGTGACAGCGCGGGAAAAAAAGCGATACGTCCACACTCTGAAAGGCCTCGGCCAGTACTAAATACTAGCAATGTATTTTTACATGGACTTACACAATAGTTCTGTTTAATTTTATTAGTTTCATCTTTGTAAGTAATTAGAAGTAATAATTATTACTATTGTAACAATACAAGTGCATAGAAAACTGCGACAATCTAGATGGAAATTTAACTATCTCGCACTTTGATTTTTATGTTTTAGTCTTTAAAAAAATAATATTTTGTACTATTTTCTCTATAGACTCTTTTGAAGACAATACGGAGACCATAGAAAACTTTTATTTTTCTGTTTGTATCAGTTACTTTTATACTTATCGAACGGCAAAGTACGCATGTTTCGTCGGATTACAAGAAAAGGCGTAAGAACAATTAATTGCTATTAAAAACATCTGAAAAAAAGAAAATTTTCTCTATAAACGTTTTAGACGAGAAACTTTTGAATAATTTGAACTCATATTTTGATGCATACGTGTTATATTTCGATCGGGAACGAACACTGAAAACTCCTAAAATAGCACGATTTTGCTTATGTGAACTTAGCACCCGACTTTTGCAAAATGGCTCTCCTTATGGTTTTTTTGAAAGATATTGGTTAGTAGTAGATAGTAGTGAAGTTATTTTCGTTTGTAGTAGAGCCAAAAAAATTTAACAGAACAAAAAAAAAATTCAGCTTTCGAAAACTAAAAACAATTTGTTTTTGTTGAGTCATGCAAGAAAATGGTAGTTTTGGATTGTACTGGAATGTTTTTCGTTTTAGTAAAATAATATCACAGAATAATGAACTATTCACTTGAAAATTTTCCAATACTAAATTTACCACATTAGTTCAATTTCAAAGAAAATCAGGTTACTACAAACGCTGGAAATGGCTGGAATGCATGTGCGGAGGGTAGTAGTACATTGTAGTGCAATGTTTTTTGTTTGTAGTAGAACAATAATGACAGAAAAAAATTTTTTATACTTGAAAATTTTCCAATACTAAATTTACCACATAAGTTCGATTTCAAAAAAAATCAGGTTACTACAAACGCTGGAAATGGCTGGACTGCATGTGCGGAGGGTAGTAGTAGATTGTAGTGCAATGTTTTTCGTTTGTAGTTGAACAATAATGACAGAAAAAATGATTTTATACTTGAAAATTTTCCAAAGCTAAATTTACCACATAAGTTCGATTTCAAAGAAAATCAGGTTACTACAAACGCTGGAAATCGCTGGAATGCGTGTGCGGAGGGTAGTAGTACATTGTAGTGCAATGTTTTTTGTTTGTAGTTGAACAATAATGACAGAAAAAATGTTTTTATACTTGAAAATTTTCCAAAGCTAAATTTACCACATAAGTTCGATTTCAAAGAAAATCAGGTTACTACAAACGCTGGAAATGGCTGGATGCGTGTGCGGAGGGTATTAGTACAATGTAGTGCAATGTTTTTCGTTTGTAGTAGAACAATAATGACAGAAAAAATACTTTCATACTTGAACATTTTACAATACTAAATTTACCACATATGTTCGATTTCAAAGAAAATCAGGTTACTACAAACGCTGGAAATGGCTGGATGCGTGTGCGGAGGGTATTAGTACATTGTAGTGCAATGTTTTTCGTTTGTAGTAGAACAATAATGACAGAAAAAATGTTTTTATACTTGAAAATTTTCCAATTATAGTACCCTACTGATAGATTATAGTAGACTACTAGTACCCTCCGCTTATGCATTCCAGCCATTTCCAGCGTTTGTAGTAACCTAATTTTCTTTGAAATCGAACTTATGTGGTAAATTTAGTTTTGGAAAATTTTTAAGTATAAAAACATTTTTTCTGTCATTATTGTTCTACTACAAACAAAAAACATTGCACTACAATGTACTAGTACCCTCCGCTTATGCAATTTAGCCATTTCCAGCGTTTGTAGTAACCTGATTTTCTTTGAAATCGAACTTATGTGGTAAATTTAGTATTGGAAAATTTTCAAGTATAAAAACATTCTTTCTGTCATTATTGTTCTACTACAAACGAAAAACATTGCAATACAATTTACTACTACCCTCCGCACATGCATTCCAGCCATTTCCAGCGTTTGTAGTAACCTGATTTTCTTTGAAATTGAACTAATGTGGTAAATTTAGTATTGGAAAATTTTCAAGTGAATAGTTAATTATTCTGTGAATATTATTTTACTACAAACGAAAAACATTGCAGTACAATCCAAAACTACAATTTTCTTGCATGACTCAACAAAAAAAAATTGTTTTTAGTTTTCGAAAGCTGAATTTTTTTTTGTTCTGTAAAATTTTTTTGGCTCTTCTACAAACGAAAATAACTTCACTACTATCTACTACTAACCAATATCTTTCAAAAAAACCATAAGGAGAGCCATTTTGCAAAAGTCGGGTGCTAAGTTCACATAGCCACGATTTTGTATAAACGCTCTTAAGCAGTTTTGGTTTCGTAACTCTGTTGAATGATTTTTATCATTTGAAGGTTTATTAATTTGAATGTATACACATAAATATAATTGTAATTAAAAAGAAATTGGAAAAAAAAAAAAATTACAATTATGTTACAATCAATTTTCATATATTTTTATGTGTGGTTTTAATGTTATTTTGGTTTGTGAGGCCCGTATCTCGTGTTTATTATTATGTTTTGGTTTACATAATTTTTTTGTTTGTTATGCTTCTTGTTCCTATTGAATGGTGCTTTTGGGTCTGAAACTCTTTGCGGAAATACTTTTGGATAAGTAAGGTAAGTTAGACTTTTTCATATGGATTCAGAGATTATAAGTTTTTGATTTTTGGCAGGACTTTTAGTTTCACTAGTCTGTATGTTTTGTAAGTACGACCGTAGCTGCTTTATCCATATAATATACTCTCCAATTCCAGAACGTATCGTATCATATACCACAATTCTCAAGCCTTTTTATTAATATTTATGGCGTAAAATGTCAAAGGCTTTACAATAATCGATAAAGACTAGCACCTGTGTTTTTTTCGCATCTAGGTGTTGGTTTACGTCATCTGTGAAGCGCGACAGTAATAGCGTAGTACTTTTATTTTGTTGAAAGCCATATTGTTGCGAAGATATGATGTTATTGGTAAAATAGAATTTCCGTATTTCTGTGCCTATGTACTTTTCCACAACATTGTCTATTACTGGTAATTTTATAATTGGATGATACATTGCATAATCTTTTGTGGAGCCACCCTTGTGAATAGGACGCACAACACCGGTTTTAAGTTGTTTCGGGAAGCGCCCGACTGCAAAGCTAGTGTTAACGAAGTGTGTAATAGCACCCACTAATTTGTCTGACTAGCGTATTATATCTACGACCCGAATGCCGTTTTATGAATATGTACTTAAGTTGAGAACAGGCAACCTTTGCAATACACGACTGAACGAACTATTCTGCATTGGGGCTCGTTTATTCTTGATTTTTAAATCAACTGAAGCACATTAATGCATCCGTTATACTTAATTTCCTAGGGGCTTAGTGTTAATAGTAAGTGAATTAAAATTATAGAACCCAAAGAATTTTGAAAAAGTTAGAAGTTATAAAGAACTGAATTCAATTTTTTTTAATTGTTCTGATCTCTTCCATGCATTGGGAGCCCATAGATTCTTTAGACTTTATCGAACCATGGATTGAGAACCACTGGTTTCAACTAATTTATTTATTTATTAAATGCCATTTATCAAAATTGTGCTATGGTTGATACATGTATCAACATTCGCCAGACTTTTTATTAAAAAAGAAGATAGCATTAATAAACAGTGAATTGTGAAATCGAACTTAACTTATTTGCAGGCATTCACATTTCTCATTAGTCTAGAATTTACTGTACACAACATTTATCTTAACCGATACAGATATACAAGATACATGGCATCCTTAATATAATCAGATAATCACGGAGCTGGATTGTGCCATATCTTCACTCGCTTTAAAGGATCCTGTCAGTCGTACAACTCAACAGTAAGGAGTTAAAGTTTTTCTTAGTTAAAATGAACCTGTGGGCTAACGTTTGTCCGAAAATTGCAACGGGAACCAAGGTAGCTGGTAGATCTATTATCTAGATAAAAATAACAACTCACTTGGAGAACTAGGTGGAGAATCCTTTATTGTTTCTTGATATATTGGCGGAGGCGTTTGCTGTGGCGGCTTGCGGATGTTCACTAGGCTCTGAGTCGTTGTTGTCTCTGGAAGAAGGTTACCAATTACTGTAAAAAACTATTAATTGAAAAGAAAAATAAAAATTATTCGAGGCCACATAAACACAACTTGGATGAAATGGATACTTGTTGTGACAGTATTTGTTTTCCTTTTACTGTATAATTTGTTAGTTATTGTTTAAATTGATAAATTATTTTTCTTATTATAATTGCACATATCTGCGATGCGTATTAAGGAACATATTGATGAAATTTCGAACGGAGAAGGCTAAACTTTATTTATTTAAAGCCATTGAAACATGCAAGAATTATGTATCCTTTTTAGCGATTAATATCTAAAATGAAACCTTTTTTCGAAGGCATACCCACGATATTTATTATTTTTACTGCCATAATAACCTTGTCAACATGGTTAATCCCGGTTTAACTAAAAGAACAGCCAATTAAATAGCCTCTATAAAAGACAATTCATACTGCCACCTACGAAAAGCAACGTAAACGCTACTGAAAAATTTTTATAGCAACCAGTATTTTTATAATATCTACGATTAGAATATAAGAATAATCAGTATTAAATATCTATGATTACCGACAGACACGGACACCGCTTATTTAAAAAGATTGCAGGCTCGGCTCAAAGAGCTTTTAAACCACGCCTGCAAAAAATATTGCGGCCATAAAGTTTTCAGACACACTTACGTATAGGCTGTGGCGCTGGCGCGGGCACATTGGCCGTAGACACGACAGACGTGGCCATAGCGGACCGCTTCTTATTCCTTAGGGCGGCGGGCGGGACCGCGTTTATACTGTTGGCTCCCGTGCCGACTTCCTTGGAACCTGGGACTCCGGATACACTGAAAATATGTACTCTATATTGTAATGGCATCGTGGTCGCTTGCCAGCCAAATAAAATAAATTTAGTGAAAAATAATAAAGTTTGTGAACATTCCATAGACAAGCCCAACCATTATTTAAGATTTGATACCGTGAAGATCCTAGCAAA
Source organism: Marasmarcha lunaedactyla (assembly GCA_923062675.1). Lineage (NCBI taxonomy): Eukaryota > Metazoa > Arthropoda > Insecta > Lepidoptera > Pterophoridae > Marasmarcha > Marasmarcha lunaedactyla. The sequence continues at coordinate 38,262,924 of OV281339.1, read as the reverse complement.
AGAGAAACATTTTATACCTAGGATGGTCAGAGAAACTATTGAAATTAAAAAACATCCAAATTTCAATAGAGAAGATGGTTGGAAACTTTCATCAACATGGGATCCAATACTTAAAAACATCAAAATGAAAAACCAGCAAACTGTTAGACTGCAAACTCAGGACACAGTCAGTGCCTTTTGTGTCAATCCGGGACGTTATGCGAGAAGACTGAGAAACAGATGGCGTTAATATGTATTGACAATCATGTAGTTTTTATTACTGGCAATAGATGAACAACACCTTAGTCTATCGTGACCACGGCAACTGCAAAGATGCCGAAACGTCGAAATAATTTTAAAATTAACTAAAATATACGCGATAATATCCGGTAAAAAGTGTTTTATTTAAATAAATTTAATGTAGTTTTACAGATGAAAGTGGTGTTGGTAGGTCTGTAGAGATAGAAATTGCAAGCAGAATGAAATGGCAGGCCAAAATACTTAAAAATAATGCATTTTAAGATTAAACATATGTTATGTTCAAATTCGCTGTATCATCAAACTCCTACAAAATAAAAGACTAAAAATATTCACTTAAAACTTTAAACCTATCTTTAATACTTAATCTGTTAATTTTCTAGCGACATCAGGCCAAATATTCCGCAGTATCAAACATTTCAGGAAAAGTGGGAAGGCCATATTCGCTTTACTAAGGTTTAAACTGCACTAAAGCGAGCATTTCAGTCGTAAAACTCATTAATCCAGTATAATTTACGATTATTACACGTTTTAGCAACAATATGCATTCTTTGTTCTCTGTATCTTCTTGACAGTCACAACGCTTGTGTAATTGTGATGGTGTATCGAAATAGAAATAGAAATTGAATGATTTTAAAACAACAACGCACCGAGTGAAAAGTGATTGAAAACTCGTTAGGAGAGAAACTATTAAAATTGGAACTGACCATTTCGCTAAGCAATAGTTGAACGATAGAAAAATTTGTCTTAAATACTGCAGTGCACAGAAATAATCTAAAAGCTACGTTTTATTTGTACGAAAGAATCTTCAATATTTCTCTTTATATATAGAAAATCATGGCATAGCTTTAATGAATGTTACATACATAAAGAAAACCCCTATGATTTTCTTTCGGATACCGGACCATCGATAGCTTCTTATTCATGATAATTCAAGTTATCTCCATCTTTATCTGTAGAATAACAAACATCAAAAGCGAAGATAACATTTAGGTAAATTATGCCTATATGTATCAAGTAAAAGACCTCTATTACCTCGGCTTGCTGGGGTCCTGCTGCATTTCGTAGCTGACATTGAGGCCGCCCCAGTTGCTTCGTCCCGACACGTGCGGTACGTGACCCTGGACGCTGGGCTCCATTGCAGCCTAAAATGAAGAATAATGTCTCAAAAACGTTTACTAAAAAAAAACCTTTCATCGTTTCATAATAATAACTGTTTCAAAGACGAAAACCAGTAGCGTTAGTGATTACATCAAAGTTTAGGTACGTCCACACAGAAAGTCCGTATTTACATGATCGTTTTTAACGAAACCGTCGCAACTGCAGGCCCGTTTTTGACCGCGGCTTCCATCCGATAAGACGGATCATTATTTTAATGCTATTGTGTGTGTGTGAACTACATACGTTTACGATGAAAACGACCAGTAAAACTGACCGCTGTCTGAACGTACCCAAAAATCCTAACTAATATTGTAAATGCATTTGATTTTATGTTTGTTTTCACGTCGGACCTACGCAAATGATCATCATGAAATTTTGCAAAGGATACAGAATACATTTTATCCCGAAAATATAAGTGATTACAAGACATTACCACTGCTTTTCCAAAAAGCGAATTCTTCCAAAAATGTATAATATTTTGACGCTATACTTAACCGTTACCTGAAATAAATAATTTCGCACCTTACTCGGGATCGAATTAATTTCAAGTTGTATTTATCGCCTTTTTAGCTTATCAAGAATTGCTTCACGTCTAAGTTTTAACGAATTATAAATTAAAAATATCCTTCTTTATTTATATAAAACTCGGTAATGTCGATCGAATAGATTTCTAGATTGGCCTTTTCACTAAAAAATATTTATTTCTCGTGAATACATAAGGAGTAATTATGTTTATTTTATTAAAATACATTCCCTTGAACATACACTTATTTAACAAACTGGAATCGATGACGATCCTAAGTCCCAATCTTTATATTTTTAGTCTTTCATAAATAATAATTATTTAGATATAATGTGTTTTCCAAGACAATTCCATTGTTGAACCGCAAATATTAAGGAAGTTATTAAAAAAAGGACATGTCTTCGGCTGCTAGATATACAAGTTACTGTTTGAATTTGCAACGAATTTGTTCATCGCATTGAATATGTAGAGGGCCCGAGCATTACACGCATTATGATCAAATAAAATTGTCCTGTTGATAGTTTAATTTTATTGACAAAGTATGTAGTATAATGCATAAACCAACTCTAGATAATCAGAAATTGACTAAAATGCACAAACGGCCTAAAGTTAACTAAAGCCACTTAGTGTCCAATGAAAAGGCTAGGTTATAGTACAGCTATACTTTGAGGCACATTATCAAGGTTTAAAAAAAAATTAAAACAAGTAAAGGGTAATAAAACTGATTTCACTACTTCTACTTACTCGACTACAAGCCGTACAGAGACAAATAAATATTGTTTGAAAAAAAAATGCTACGGACAAAAATAAACACATGTCTAAAAGTTGCCGCGTCAATTTAAAAGCAGCAAAAATCGACTTTAACGCAGCGCGGACGACTAAAATTATCCGCTGTTTATGATTCAGTCAAAAATTACGTACCATTTTAATATTACTAAATATTAATATTAATAAATAACCACATGTTTTTCTTGTCTAGTAACACTAGTTGCTTCACAGTACTAGACTGGAACTTTAATGAATTATAAATACACGTAGAGGTCATTTTGATGCAGCTGTTCAATCACAAAGAAGTAAACCTCTAAAAAACACATTATGCAAGATTTTCACTATTATTCTGTCTCTATACAGTAACTGATAAAATTGATGTTAGCGAAGGGTCGCGAGACAGATGCGGCGACGGCGGGACGCGCGCGTGCACTGTCCCCAAAATGTGAGCGCCGCGCCGCCGCCGAGCAGGTAGCCAGAGGTACATTCGTAGAAGGCCCAGGCTAAGGGTGAGAATCGATTGCGCGTTGTTTGATATTTTGCAGGCGCCTCGCGTACTTAGAGGCAACGAAACTAATACGGATTTGGTTGCGAATCTGAGCCTGCACCATCGTATCCGCCACAATACACTCAACACACCACCATTCAATGTCTCAAACCTTGGGATGAAACCAAAATTGCGAACCCAGCTTACGGTCTCACGCGACTGTTACTTAATACATATTTTTAGTAATATGCAACTAAACTTTTAAATACTTATAGATGGATGTAACATTACCGTACGTCAAAATTACTAAAACAACGACGTTCGAAAATATTTAGTTGATTCAGCCCACTTTATTCATCTGTATTGATTTTCATGAAAGTCATAACATATACTATGTGAAATGTTAATAATTCGTAATAAAATCTATAAAATTATATTCTTGTATCGGCACGTAATTGAAACTTTTTACGAAAAGTAGACTCTACTAAAAAATCAAAATGTCGTGTACGGGGCGAGTTTTACATAGATCGAATGTTGAAAAACGGTTTCCATGTTTATGCTACCAATAGATATTTATTTGTTCTATACTTAATGTTAATCACTAAACAATTCCGGGGCACCAAAAATTACACTAATGTTATGAAATATAATACAAAATGATAAACAATAAGTGGTGGTTGTAATGACTCATATTTTTACTAAAGTCCTTATTAAGTTTATGTTACGCTATATTTTTTATCCTTTAGTCACTGCACTCTTTTTATGTATATATCACTATAAATACGAGGAGCCTAGACTGATGATAAGCCATGTTCACACGCTGCCAGCGGCAGCGCATTGTTGGCGGAGGTAACCGCCTGGTGCGCCCGCCGCAGCAGCAGCGCGCCAGCCGCCAGCGCCGCCACGCCATCCAGACAGTAGCTCACCGCATACTGATGCACGTCGTGACTTGTTAAAGAGCCAATTGCCGCTTTACTATGTTTCATTTTCTCTATTCTTTTCATGCAGGGAGGTTAAAGATATTATCATATCCGAGGAATCCGTAGTATTTTCCCATAAATCAGTAGGTATGGAGCTGTTGATGATGAAGTTCAACTGATCAATGTGGGGTATGTAGATGTTCACGTTCAATTCTAACTCGTTCTCGGTATTTTTAGGAATATGCAAAGTTATGCCTGGACCTTTCAGCAGACAACCAGGTGTTACAAAGCTGAGACCAGATCCTTTAGTCATTCGGGTTATATTTGACTGTCGCAGATCACCTTGACAGTGTCCGAGCAGCAATGGTACAGGTATAATGTAGTTTCGTTCAAAGTACTAATTTGTTTTCACACCGGGACCACTTTATTTTACATTTCTCTGTGCTACGATCGATAACCCAAAACTAAGTATTTGTTTTAAGATTGTAGATTGGTGTTTTCAAATTTCAGACAAACAACTTACTTTATGTGAAATTGTAACACAAAATAAAGTTTCTGCCAAAATCTTTCAAAACAAATATTTGGGTAGCATTTGTAACATTTTAATTTTTTTTAAACAAATAATTATTCACCCTATCGGCGGTGAAGTGCCAAAACCTCTTACCTCATTTTTTGTTGCTTTTTTTTTGAATCAACAAAAAAATCAAGTTCTGTTTCTATTCTCTAAACAGTACCACCATACCCCCGTTATGCATTAGTAATAATTGATTCATAATTTCTGTACCATAAATGAGTGTTTTATTTGTCTCCTGTAAAATTGCATTTGTTTAGATAGAAGCTTCCGATTATCGCTTATCGCACTTCCCCGTCGATATTTATGTTTTTCAACAAAAAACTCACTAAACAAAGTGATCGTCTAAAGTTTCGTGCTGACATTAAAAACTTGTAACAATAATTATGAACAAAGCTTGTCCATTCACAGCGAATCATTAAATTTTAGCTTTAAACAAAAGCATAACGTAGGTAACGTTTCAAACAGTTTTTTTGTTTTTAAGAAAGACCTTCGTTTCGGGAAATACAGTTGTTTGATTCTTAAACTGCACTCGTAACAATAAAAGCGGGTATAATTGGTTAATAAACGAGTTTGCAGATACTTTTTTATCTAAAACATACAGTGACACAATTTTCGGCAAACATAAACGTTTGTTGATAACGGTAAGTCCTCAAAACCGAGCTGTTATCTGTCATTTTCTATCACAATCAGGTATCAATACTACATTTAGTACCTGTATAATATTCACTGCATATTGTAGAAAAAGTCGAATTTCCGGTCCATAAACAGTGTTGTCATAGAGCAGAAATATGATTATATTATTTGATTAACATGCTTTTCGACAAACGGAAATTTTAAAGTCCGCACATGGTGTTTTATGCCACGATCATAATTACGTAGCGTCTACTTGTGCCTAACAGATGTGCACAATAACACTATGCTTATAATGATGATAAAACGAAACTATACTTAACTTTTAAATGATATTTTTTTAAGGCGTTTCTTTATCTTTATAATTTGCTGATTACATTAGTAAATAATTTTCGAACCGACGTATTATTAGGTCAACAAAAAAATTATTAACGCGTACAAAAATATTTAGTGATACTTGGTGAGTTTTGATATAAGATTGTAAATTAAATGACCTTGTTATAAATAACTGTCAGACAAAAAGCAAGAAGCAAAAAAAAAAGCAGTCAAGACGCCTTGATGACACAACTATAATGTCCAATTGAAATTATTACAGTACAAATGGAAATAGTCCAAAAACAAAAGCACTTACTTGTTTCACCGCCTGAGGGAATATGTGCGGCGTAGGCGCCGGCATTTCAGACGCTGCCGAAACCTAAACAATAAATGTTATGCCCTATTACAAATGTGAATTTCAAATAACTATAACGTGTTTGAAATTGAAAGAACAGATGTTTGAAATTTTATTGCGTTACTTTAAAAAATTTAATCAATTGTATAACGGGCACTTTTAGCCCATAAATTGCAAAGCTTAGCTGATCTTATGTTAAGTCCATGCGGTATTACATTTACGATAAATAATATCCATATTTAATTACAACTAGTTTGTCAAACTCATATCTAATTAGGTTAGGTAATAATGAATTGACTCGCATGCAATGTAATATGTTAAACAAAGAAGCCTGTGGATGTGCAAGTTGTTATTAAAACAAATTCGTGAAACGGGGAAACGCGGAAAAAAAGAGGACTTTTAAGTTTTGGGTATTGATGAGAGGGGAGTAGGTATAGGAACGTTGAGTATGAATGTAACAATTTGCTCGTCCACAAAGTAAAGTAATGAACCTGTGCATTAGCTTGGAGGTTGAAGCAGTGGCTGGTGGAAGCCAGCGGCACCGAGACGACAAGCGACGGAGGCGCCTCGCGCTCGCTTTTGCCCTATACAACCCATCCAACTTAAGTTTAACATGTCGTCAACAGAGAATAATAATTAATAATCAACAATAATAATTAAGGATAAAGTATAAATTATTAATGGAATGTTTGATTAGTTAGACAGTTCATTTGCTTCAATTTGAGTCATTCGAGTTGTTTACTCAGCAATCAAATTAATTTTAAATATAAACGACATTACATTACATTACATTTAAACGAGAATTAGATTTTTGAAAAATGTTTAGTTTACATGGGCCACACTATTTTCTAGGACTTTTTTAAATAGGTGAACAGGTTAGAGAGCACACACACATAAATGTACGGAATTGGATTATATGAAAATGAAGTTGATGGGGTTACGATTGTTTTAACACAATTTTTTTTAAACCTTTCATAGTTTAACGTTGCTTTGCAATGTAATAAATATATTTTTCATTTTAAACAAAAATAAAGTCCCATTATGTTTATTGTGTATAAAGCACGATTCAAAGTATTTTGCACCATGCAATACTGCCCTTATTAGCTGTAATCTTACGTAAAGCAAAGCATTCCTATAGAGGGGCATTCGACTTCAACTAAGATTATATATATTTTCTTAATTGTCATAAAAATATGTTTAATATAACTGTAGATGAATCCCAGGGGACTTGTTTCTTTATTTACCTGTAACTGTGATGGGGATCTTGTGGTCGGAACCGCCATGCCGCTAGGTCCTGGCATTGGGCTTGGTAGGTGTCTAAAATATGAGGTAACAGTTGGTACTAACCATGAAATGTACAAATAAAATAAGTAATAATTGTTTCGCGTCTATTTCTTTATCGACTGACTAATCCTGGCAACGCGTCGCTGTGGCTCATTCGGAATAATAAGTAGGCATTTTTGTAAGCGATTAATATGACTCAATTAAAAAAACGCTATTTTTATTTTCATAGTATTTAGATTTGAGGATAAAATATAAATATAAACTATAATAAAAAATAGTTGCACGATAAAGACCCTGACCCTGACTCGACACTAAATTTGAACACAAATTATATCTTACGTCTCGTCAAGTTGATCTGACATCTGCTGTCATTTAAATTGGTCCAGAAGGAACAACGTAAATAGCGAACAGGACCAGTAAAAAAATTTTGTCCACTAGACGATTTCGCTGCATCTTCTAAAACCGTTTATTTAAAACAGAACAAACAGAAGACCAGTGAACAATCTTGTAACCATGGATGGTTTCTCTTTATATATTTATGTGAATTTGGGACTCACTGCCTATTTCTGTATGGTCTTCCTTACAACTAACTCTGCTTACTTTGGGGACATGAATATAATGGAGCAACAATGATTGACATAAAAAGCACAACACGCAATTTTTCAAACCTAGTCGATAATTAACAAATACTTGAGGCAATTGACATAAATAAATATTAAGAGTTACATATCAGAATTCAATTTTTATTACCTTGGGCTAGGTTGTGAGACGGGGCTGTGTGCGGGCAACGGTGGCGGCGCGGGGCTGACGGCGTGTGACGTCATTGACATGTTTTCACTGCCTTCTGTCTTAGCCTGGATACAAGACAACGGAACATTAGATGCTAAGGTTTGTTATATTGAATATGCAATATGAAGTTGATAGGGTTACAGTTTTATTTAGGGAATTAATAAAGCATCGGAGTCCTTAATGAAGAACTTAAGGCTTAATATATTTAGAAGTATTTATTTAGGGATAAAGCTGAAAGATAGAGTATTATGAAAACCATAATTTTAAAATAAATGCAGGATCACCCTTTTGAGGTGAAGAAATTATCACAAATGGACTATTTATTTATAATTTTATGTGAAATGTGTACCTTTTTAACGACTTTATCGGCAGGTTCCATTTGAACATCAGCAGCTTGAGGATGCTCCCACGCCGGATTCGGAATATTTGAGTCTATCTGTTAAAACATTTCCGTATTTAATAATAATTCAATTATACACTCTCATTGTCTGTAATTAAGTATTAATAAAAATCTAAATCAAAAGGAAAGGTGAACTTGTTATTATGAGTTACGAATCGTCTTTTAAAGTATTAGTATTCCAACTCAAATTGATTTATTTCCTTGTGTTTCTAATACGGTCACATTATATTTCACTGCATTAATAATTTAAACGCAAATGATTATATCGTGCCTATTTCAAAGCTTATAAAGCAATTTGGACTGGAATAAAAGTAACAGATAGATTTAAAAAAATGTAAACCAAGTAAATTATTAAAAAATTATATAGACTTATATTAGTCGCTGAAAACACGCAATCTTACAGGAATAGGCGGATTGGCAGCGTATTCAGCGTGCGCAGTGGGCGTGTTCGCGGCTGAGATCGCCTTCCTTTTCTTCGTCTGTTTCGTATCCAAGGACTCGGTATTGGTTATGACGGATTCTTGGAAAGTCGACGGCTTGGTCACTGACACCTGCACTACGGTCGGCACTTGGGTTGGTCTTAGAGAAAAAAAGTATTAATTCTTACTATGTACTTGTTTAAACTGTATCAATTAGTGATGGGAAGCACTTCAGCCATATATTATATCTTAATTCATAATGCATACCGATAAGTTATCCATTGGTTACAAAGTTAAACTGTGGTGGCTTTAAAACAAAACTCACTAGCTTAAAATTAAGTTTGTTAACATCTGATTTCGATATTATAGTCTCGTCCTCGATTCGGAAATTCAAACAGATACATATTCGGTGTTTCGTCGTGATCGTAATTTAGCGCTCAGTAACAAAAAAGGGAGGGGGTGGACTGTTAATCTTAGTGAAAAAATGTATTGAGGCTGTTAGAAAGATTGATCTAGAAATTCCAGAACACGAATAAATATTTTTACAATTACCTTCACATGAAGGCGTTCTACATTGTTCATGCTATCTACCGCCAGGAAGTAATTATCAAATTGATGAAAAATACCTTCTTAAAATACAACACATTTATTCTAATTTGAGTTTTCCTAATTATTTAATCGTAGGTGGTTTTAATCTACCTCATATTGATTGAGGCAGCACATGGTTCCTCTTTTGATACCTCCTCATTCCAAACTGAATCGTCAAAGTTATTATTAAACACCATGTCACTTATGAGTTTGTTACAGTATAATACAAAAGCGAATGAAAATGGTAAAACTCTAGACCTTGTTCTAAGTACAATCTCCGACTTCACCGTTTCAAATTCCGATATTCCCTTATTAGATACTGTTCCTCATCAACGCCCATTTGACTTAGACTTAAACTTTTCAATATCAAAACGTGTAAACTTTTCAATATCAAAACGTATAAACTTTTCAATATCAAAATGTAATTGTTTGCCTCTACCTATATTAAAAAACGTAATTTCTATAAAGCTGATTACGATCAAATAACGCCCGTATGCACTAAACTTTGACAGCGCTTAAGTTGATTCTTAAAAGTCTCTACGACGTGCTTAGCAACGAGAATTTCGTTGCACTAAACTTAAGTCAATGCCTAAATGTTTAAGACATTCCTAACTTTAGGACACCGGTTTCCCATGTCATAACATTAAGCAAGAACTCAAGCATAGGTACCACGTCGTTCAAATGGTTATGCGAATACACTAGTTAGAAAATTTTTACATTCCTTTCTCCTTTAGTGTTCGTTGGCATATTGAAGAAACCTGAGCTACACAAGTTCCTACAATACTTTATACTATTCTCATTAGTTTTCGAACGACCCAAAATTGTACTTTGTAAATATTGACATTTTCGTTCATTGATTAAGATTGAAAAAAATAACCTCGCATTATGCACTATAACTAGCAGCTGTATTATGTATTGATATAATAAAATATATCTATTTCAAAATAAATAATATTAACGTTTTGTTTGAACTTTTGGTTGAAGGGATATTCAGTTAACCTTCCTATACCCGCGTCAAATTGTGTAACACCTATACACGCGCATGGACTTACAGACCGAAAATTCAGGACACAATCTCATTAAATCTTTTCTTAAGTTTTCACGATACATACTTTAAATAAAACACTTTTTACCGGATATTATCGCGTATATTTTAGTTAATTTTAAAATTATTTCGACGTTTCGGCATCTTTGCAGTTGCCGTGGTCACGATAGACTAAGGTGTTGTTCATCTATTGCCAGTAATAATATCTATTGCCGGGCTCTCTTATATCGGTCAAACCAAACGAAATGTGTCAACTCGCATTAAAGAACACATCTCTGATGTTAAAAATAAACGAACCTCAAAATCTGCAGTTTGTGAACATTCCATAGACAAGCCCAACCATTATTTAAGATTTGATACCGTGAAGATCCTAGCAAAAGAGAAACATTTTATACCTAGGATGATCAGAGAAACTATTGAAATTAAAAAACATCCAAATTTCAATAGAGAAGATGGTTGGAAACTTTCATCAACATGGGATCCAATACTTAAAAACATCAAAATGAAAAACCAGCAAACTGTTAGACTGCAAACTCAGGACACAGTCAGTGCCTTTTGTGTCAATCCGGGACGTTATGCGAGAAGACTGAGAAACAGATGGCGTTAATATGTATTGACAATCATGTAGTTTTTTATTACTGGCAATAGATGAACAACACCTTAGTCTATCGTGACCACGGCAACTGCAAAGATGCCGAAACGTCGAAATAATTTTAAAATTAACTAAAATATACGCGATAATATCCGGTAAAAAGTGTTTTATTCACAATCTCATTGTTTTAATTTCAAGAACACCTAAAGTAATGTTATTACATGTATTATTAAAATAGGGGATATCATAAATGAAATAAGCACAGCATATAAAAAATATATGTTTTATTGAATAACTAACAGTCTTTCAATACAGCCTCTGAAATATAGAAACATACGTGCTACGAAAATGTTAAAATAAATAATTTTTTTCTTCTAATAAACAAAAATAAACTGTCAATAAAATAATATATAATCTTGGGCACAAGTCTCTCTGAAACAAGCAGAGCATACCATAATAGCATGTTCCATACAAAACTAAATTTTGCATTTAGCGCACAAAAACCGCGTCTTACGGTTCTTTTTTGATGGGCAGTATGCACAACGGTCGCTTGTACTATTGGCAGCTGTTACTGAGGATTCTGTACCATCTAATATACATATTTCAGAAGACTTAGCTTCATCAGTCTTGGCAAAGAGGAATTGACAGCTCGTTGTCTTAAAATCCTCCTCTTCGCTGTCGTTTTGATCTTCATAGTCAGAATCCAAAATATCGTCATCCAACAACAAACTTATTTGATGATCATCCATCTTGTCGTAAACTAAGTAAGACCTAAAAATAATAAAAGATAATAAAATTATGCTAAATAACACAATATGATATCAAAATCAATAAAACAGAAATTATTACTTACACGAAAAGTTTCAACTGTACCCGTGTCGGTCTCACAGACCAATTGGCGCCGTATACGGTCGCGACAACAAATCATGCAGCTAACAAAAAATGAAAACCTCTAGCAAATACGAAAGAAGAAATAAATACGAAAATGTACTTCGGTCGGTCTCACAGACCAACGCGCGGGTATAGGAAGGTTAAATAAACCGTCAGACAGGACAAGAGACAAGGAAAATCAATTCATACATCAAAATCAAAGACAAAATATACTTTTTCATTCTTTCGTTCGCTTTGTTAGGCAACGATCGTTCTAGGAGTCACTTAAAGTGAACTGGTTAGTGCAGACCAACCCAGTATAGCTTATGTGATACTTTAGGCATGACCTAACTAAGTATTTGCTTTGTAGAGCTTAGTGTTGAATTAGTATCAAAATAATCCATTTAAAATACTAGTAGCGCCATCTATGTCTTGTTATGCATACCTACCTGGCTGTCATATAAAAATAAATTTAGTCTTGACAAAACCACTAAGCGTGTTTCATTAGGTTATGGGCCCAGTCCCGTTTTTCCTAATTATAAAGTGTTTTATCGGTCGGAAGTAATAATGTCGACGTCGGGGTTTTTAGTAAATGTGCCAAAACTCAAAGGACGCGAAAACTATGACGATTGGGCGTTCGCAACGAGCAATTTTTTATTACTCGAGGGAATCGACATTGAAAATGTGCCGGCGACTATTAGTGAAACTGAGAAGCAGAAAGCCAAAGCTAAACTCATAATGACTATTGACTGTTCGTTATATGTGCATATCAAGAGTGAGACTACAGTGAGCGGTGTATGGAACAAATTGAAACAATTATTTGATGACACGGGGTATCAACGAAAAATAAGTTTGCTTCGAACATTGATTTCAATACGTCTCGATAATTGTGAATCCATGACATCTTATGTATCTCAAATGGTCGAAACAGCACAAAAATTAAAGGGGACAGGTTTTGAAATCACAGATGAGTGGATCGGGTCATTACTTTTGGCTGGACTTCCAGATAAGTATTCACCGATGATAATGGCGATAGAACATTCCGGAATCGCCATTAGCGCTGACGTCATAAAAACAAAGTTACTTGATATGTGTTTGGAGGTTGGCACTACTGGAACGGACTCTGCATATTGGGCAAAACAACAGCCCAAACAGATGTCAACGTCAAATGACGTGTCAATCGGAAGGAAACAAATCAAGTGTTATCATTGCAAGAAAATCGGTCATTACAAAAATCAGTGTCCTAAATTAAAAGCAAATAAACAAGTAAATGCTTTTAGTGCGGCGTTTTTCAACGGTTGTTATAGCACAGACGACTGGTACGTCGATTCAGGCGCAAGTGCACACATGACATCAAACAAAAATTGTTTACTCCGAATCCGACCAGTGCACGGAAACAAAGAAATCATAGTGGCAAATCAAACGACGGTGCCTGTAGTTAGTGTTGGTGAAACACAGATAACGACATGCGTCAACAGTTTTCAGTATGAAGTAATTGTGAAAAATGTATTGTACATACCTAAACTCACGACAAACCTATTGTCTGTAAGCCAACTCATAGCTAATGGCAATAGAGTAGTGTTCAAAAAGGATGTCTGTTGGATATATAACCAAGTGAATGAGGTTATTGGTATAGCAAATTTAATAAATGGTGTGTACAAGCTAAACACAAGAAAATTCGAGAATTCGTTGGTGGCGATGTCAACATGGCATAAAAGGTTAGGACATATAAATAGTAAGTCCTTACAGAAAATGAAAGAAGGTGCTGTGGTAGGAGTTTCTTTTGACAAGAAAGCTGACATACAGATACAGAATTGTGAAGTGTGCTGTGAAGGAAAACAGACACGTTTGCCTTTCCCATCAGCTAACCATAGAAGTGAAAAACTACTGGATGTAGTACACTCAGATTTATGCGGGCCGATGGAGACTAAGTCAATTGGTCAGGCAAAGTATTTTCTTCTGTTTGTTGATGATGCCAGCAGAATGACATTTGTCTACTTCTTGAAGGAAAAGAGCCAAGTGTTTCAGCATTTCAAAGAATTTCGAGGGTTAGTTGAGAATCAAACAGGAAACAAGATAAAAATATTGAGAACTGACAATGGAGGTGAATTTTGTTCACATGAGATGGAGAGTTACTTAAAACAAGTTGGTATTGTCCATCAGAAGACCAATCCTCACACTCCAGAGCAGAATGGGCTCTCAGAGAGGTTCAACAGATCTGTAGTTGAACGGGCAAGATGTTTATTGTTTGAAGCGGATCTCGACAAAAGTTTTTGGGCAGAAGCAGTTCATACTGCAGTATACTTAAAGAATAGAACACCAGCCGCCAATTTAGGCATGATGACACCATTTGAGAGGTGGACGGGTGAGAAACCAGACCTTAGCCATGTTAGAATTTTTGGCAGCAAGGTAATGGTGCATGTTCCCAAAATACAAAGACAAAAATGGGATAAGAAGGCTGACAAATTGATTTTGGTTGGGTATCCAGATAATGTAAAAGGATACAGATTGTATAATCCAAAAACTAGAAAAATTACTATGAGCAGAGATGTCATTATTATGGAGAAAACGGAGTCAGATATTGCTCAGATAATAGTAAATAATTGTGAAGAGACATCAGAAAAAGATGAAAACATAAAAGATAATGAAAGTTTACCTAAAAATTCAGCTTCAGATCCAAAAGATTCAACATACAAATATGAGTCATCAATTTCCGATGATGATTCTTATCAATCTATGAGTGAAGACGGGTCTATAATAGAGAATGATGTTCAGATGGAGCTGGATACTAAGCGCAGGAGAAAGCCAGTTGATAAGTATGGTATGACCAATATCTGTATTCTGGACCACCTGGAATCATGTGATGAAGAACTCAGTTATGAAGATGCAATGAATGGACCAGATAAGAAACAGTGGAGACAGGCGATGAAAGATGAACTGAAGGCTTTCGACGACAATCAAGCATGGACATTTGTAGACAGGAAAGAAGCTGATAGAGTGGTGCAGTGCAGGTGGGTCTTCAAGAAAAAGTATGAAAGTGATAATAGTGTGCGTTATAGGGCAAGATTGGTTGCAAAAGGTTTCACCCAAAAACAAGGTATTGACTACACTGAAACATACTCACCAGTGCTTCGTTACTCAACATTAAGACTTTTATTTGCTTTAAGTGTCAAACTTAACTTTGAAATTACTCACTTAGATGTAACCACAGCATTCCTAAATGGTTACTTACATGAAAATGTGTATATGCAAGTGCCACCTAATTTGGACTGTAAAGAAAATTGTGTTCTCAAATTAAATCGTGCAATTTATGGTTTAAAACAATCAGCCAGAGCTTGGAATGAGAGAGTAAATGATTGTTTAGTAAAATTACATTTTGTTAAGTCAAAGCTAGAACCATGTCTATATATAAAAAAAATTAATAAGGAGCAGATCATAATAGCAGTTTTTGTAGATGATTTTTTCATTTTTTTCAAACAGTTGTAATATGGTTAAGGAGTTAAAAACCAATCTAATGGCAAAATTTAAGATTAAGGATTTGGGGCAATTAAAACAATGTTTGGGTATGAGGGTAAAAATTTATGAGAATGGCTGTATATCCTTAGATCAAGAAAAGTTTGTAGATCATATTTTAAGTAAATTTAATATGACAAACTGCAGTGTTGTTGATACTCCCATTGAAAGTAATTTAAAACTAGATAAAGGTGTAGAAGTTTGTCAAAATTACCCATATCAGCGACTAATAGGTAGCTTGATGTACTTGAGTGTTTTAACTCGCCCAGATATTGCTTATAGTGTAAGTTATTTGAGCCAATTTAATAATTGTTATTCCCATACTCATTGGAAGCATGCAAAACGCATCTTAAGATATTTATGTAAAACTAAATCATATGGACTAATGTTTAGCAAAGATAATTGTAAATTGGAAGGTTTTGTTGATGCAGATTGGGCCTCAAACACCATAGATAGGAAATCCTATACAGGTTTCTACTTTAAACTCTCAGGAACTGTTATTTCATACGAATGTAAAAAACAATGCACTATAGCTTTGTCAAGTACTGAGGCTGAGTATATGGCGATAGCAGAAGCTTGCAAAGAGGCTATTTATTTAAAAAACTTGTATTGTGAAATTGTAGGCAGTTGTGATGATGTAATCATATTGTATAATGATAACCAAGGTGCTCAGAGGTTATCAGAAAACCCATTATTTCATAAAAGAACCAAGCACATAGATGTGCGCCATCATTTTGTTAGAGAAGCTGTAGCTAACAATCTTATTAAGATAGTTTACCTGCCAACATCTGAAATGCCAGCAGACATTCTGACCAAAGGATTAAGTAGTGTAAAACATAATTATTTTGTAAAAAGGTTAGGTATTCAAAGCATTGTCGAATAAATATCAAAGCTGTAAGAAACATGTACCAAAGTTTAGATTATTTTGATAAGTGGAGATGTTGAATTAGTATCAAAATAATCCATTTAAAATACTAGTAGCGCCATCTATGTCTTGTTATGCATACCTACCTGGCTGTCATATAAAAATAAATTTAGTCTTGACAAAACCACTAAGCGTGTTTCATTACTTAGTGCAGACGGGCATAAACCTTTCTATTTTTAACATAGACTGGGTCTCAGAATTACAACATTTAACACCCGATGAAGCAGTTCAAATATTTTACAATCTTATCAACGATATAATGTGTGATCTATATAATAAAAGGTTAAATAACATAGACATTTTCTCGTGCTCCCTATCCACCTATAAGGTTTATGTAAGAAATGCTTTATAATTCTTAATTTGTAATTTGTAAAACCACCACTATCATTTACATGTAACTTAACCGATTCGTTGCGATGTCTAAATTCGCTAACTTCTAACTGTGGCGTCGAACAAAAATAACGTGACACTGTTCAGTGCCCACCGACATACGATTAGATGACACGCATCTGTGTCTTCAGCCATGCGGAAAAGAAAGCAGTATTTTGACCATTTTTTACATGTTCAAAGCTTGAATACTTTTAGTTTACATTCGAAATCTAACGTTAACGGCCAGGCACATTGTTTAAAGTGATAAGAAGTGGCAATATAAGTGTACTTCTGGAAATGGAGGGTAAGTGACTTTTTTAATACAGGTGTGCTAAAAACCTTTTCAACTTATTTTGCATTTCCTAATGATTTGATTGATTATGAGGTATTAAATTAGGTCTTAAAAAATTTTGAAAAATTTCAACTGTTTAAACTATGCATATGATAACTGCCAAGTTCCATTTAATAGATAATAGATATTCACAAAAATTTTTCAACATTATTATTGTCAGTAAAAAATAACATTTTGCACAAAATAACATTAATATTTAGGTATGATGTCTCAGTATTTTTTTATTTACTTCAGTATTTGATTTTTTTAATATACCTACTTCAAATCATTCTTATATTGCATGCATATCAATCTGTATAAAAATACTTTTTATTGTTTAAATGTTATCGTTATTGAGAGTGGGTGTTTTATAGAAGACAAGCTAAACCAAACCGAAGCAGAGTGATTTCCCCGCTTTAGGGAATTATTCGTTTAATCGAGTGACGTTATATAGAGTTTACACTGTAATTTATGATTTATTATCATATGATGGTTTAACATCAAATAACGCACCATTCAAAAAGGTTGGAAACCCCTATTTAAAAAAAAATCTTACAATATCCAGAAACGAAGGCTACGAGCTTAATATACGTGAAAAATGAAGATAGTTTGGTTCTAGGTAAAAGCGCCCTAAAACTTAATTGAAGGAGTTACCGTCGATTTTTAAATGACACACATCCGTGCCTAACGCCATACGCAAAAAACAGTGATGGCACTGAAACGTGCCTTCCGCAACGAATCGGTTAACTTATTAATTTATTTTCCAATTTCATTTTCCCGTGCAATCTTACAAAAATGTACGCAACTCACTCTTCCAGCGCAATATAAAATCTGTTCTCAGTAAAAACGTCCAAGGGAACTATTTAATAATTGTAAAACTGTGTATCTGTCAAATTCTTACTTGTATCTTTTGTTTCTGTTGTGTCTCCTTTGCAATAAATAAATAAACATGCTGATTAAATTTACTGTTTCTGAAATTATTTGTATCGGGATATAGGCGATTTTGAGAAAATATAATAAGCAACAGACCTATGGTTCATGTATTTTTTATTAATTTAAACAGTATGGTTATGACATTTGTACTGTCTCTTCATATAGATTTGGTTAATATGTAATATTATAAGTATAATAAGTATCGCTTGCTGTAGCTTAACTATATGTTTCTCTAATATGTAGACTAACACACAATTATTTCGAACATGACAGACATAATTTAATATGTACACATATTGACCCCCGTTACATAAAGGCGCATACGATTATGCACACAACACTTAGTTATGGGCTACACTCGTGGTCGCATACTTTTATGCAATATTTGTTTACGAAATTAGAATGTCACAGTTGGACCTTGACCACGTAGGGTGTGAAGTTGTTTTTGAAATTGTATGACGTAATTTATGCATGAACCTAGCCGTGGAGAGCCATGCAGTGGGATATTAAGTGCTGTTGTGTAAGGACCTTTAGGTACAGGAGTCAAGTAGTGTCAATATTAAGTTAAATCTGTCGTGTTTCAAGTAATTGTTTCTCTATATATCAGAGCAACATATGGTTCAGTTCTCAAGAGTGTTGTCATTAAAACTATTTGGGCCTTTACGTGGTAGGGGACGAAGCCGGCGGCAGCGCGGGCGGCATGCTGGGCGGCGCGGCGCTGATGACACCCGCGTCCTGCGGCTTCGCAGGCAGCGGGGACAGCGTCGGCGCGGCCACCTTGCTGCCTGATGTACTCCCACCTAATAAGACATGTGTTATTTTATCAAACATTTTGAACATGATGTGTGATTATACTATTTTGTAAAATTTTTATAAAACTTTTATACACTTCAGAGCAAATGGGCACTGAGCAATTCTGTTTAGAATAATGGCATGTCCGTGTTCACAGACTGACATACAACTGAAGATATTTAGAAAAACATAGTTTTTTCTTTTCTTTCTTCATTTTGCGTAGCGTTTCAAATCGTGCATATCAGGAGTGTTTGATATTATAAATATATTAATTTTCGTAGTATCTTGAAGGGAATATTTTTATATGACAAATTGATTAGAAAAAATATAATCGAGCCTTAGCACTCTAGTTACCATCAACAAGTTTCGTCCCAAGTTTTCTGGCGATAAGCAAAGCTGACAATTTTATATAGTTTTTTTTTTTATCAATCGTGAAACAATCAGTCACTTAAAGCCAATACCTTTGCCAGTAGGTTGTGACTGCGCATCTCCAGAGTGTTGCGGAGAGGGGGCGGGGGTGCTGGCTTTGCTGCCCGCGCCGTCGCCCGCCGACGAGCCGCGACGCGATGGTGATGGCTTCTTCTTGTCTACGCCGCAACAGAAACAGTGTTTCAGCGAGTAATTTTAAATTAAGTGTAACAACAGAACTTTAAGTGATTGCAATTTGAAAAGAATATCTAAGTATATTAAGCATTCTTGTTTTTAGGTGACAAATATATAAAATTTACCGTCCGTAAACGGATTAATAATTTAGTTAAAATAACAATAGATAGTAATTCATAGATATACGATTCATTAATTTAATAAGCTTATAGAAATACCTTCTACAGAAAAAGAAAATAAAACTTAATGGTTTGAGGGCTTAACTTTTTTTTCAAACACGCTGCCACGTTTATATCAATGTACAATACAATGCAATGCATATTCATATTTTTGTAAACATGCTAAATATTATTCGAAAAAGCATAATTTAGTTAAAGCAAAGAATGAACTATTTAAATAAAGAACAATTTCGAGTTTGTATATTTGAAAGAGTTTCTAATGGTAAAATGATAACATATGAATACATAATGTAATTATTACTGTATGTCAGTGCTTTGTACACAGTCACTAATTGCACGAAAGGGACTGCGTATGAAACAATATCGAAGACAGTGTAGAATTGCCACCATATTTGGAAATCCAAACCAAATAAGTATAGGTATGAATTTGTTCCGCATTTTGTACCTTTTTTTACAACTAGTGTCCTAATTGTGCTATTGACATGATACACAGAGTAACCTACAGCTCGGTTATTTGTAAAACAGTTACAACTATTATAATCTTCGTATAAAGTATCTGAATATTTAACAGTTCCCAAAGCCAATCAACATTGTTTGTGATGTTGTGTTTGTATTTTGTTCTTTCTTAGCTTTTACGAATATTCTATGGCAATATGTTAACATGCACATTTACATCAATATCTCAGCCACAATAAATCATTCTATCGTCACATGAGACAAGCCCCACAAACTCTTGGCAAATAAGTAATAAGTGACAACACACTTTTGTCTCCCGATTTGTGTTTGCGGCCGGTAGGTGGCGTCTCGGGAGTATCTTGATTCGTTTCTGGATCCAAACGACCAAAAATACTGTTAGTATTTGAACAGCGAAATAAACTATTTATTGCATATACCCTTACAAAGCTAAAACGGCATAACACTTAAGCCGACAAACATGCGTGTTTGCAACTGTTTTTCATTTTGCCTAGACTAAGTCTAACTTTATAAATTACGATTTTTATTATTCTGTCTATTTTTAGAGTATAAAACCTCGAAGCCTAAAAGGTATGAATTTTTTTTATATAGTCATTAAATTAATTGTAATAGAAATTACGCCTGTGAATTTTAATGTCTTTTCTATACAGGGTGGCCAGAAAAGTGACGTCCACTGACTTTCTGAACTTAAAACTACTTATTTACACCAATAAAATCTACTAATACAAGTGATAATGTAAGATGACAAATAGTTCACAAGTACAAGCTTATGTGATTGGTTTTAGGGTGTAAGGGTTCAAAAACTTGCAAGCCGGGAAAAACTATAATATTTTTGAAGCAAAAGTAATGATTAATATTAGACTATGTGAATAAAATTGATTTAGTAAAACCAGAAACCTAAGGTTTAGAAGCTTTGACCAGTTAGCAAGGAACATTTCCACATCAATGTCAAAGATACAGGATTTTAAGAATGAAGTAATTCATATACTTTTGACAAGTTTGATAAATTTATGTAACTTGAATAAGGAATTTAAGGAAAATAATTCTCTATGATGTGCTTTTTGTACTTACAACAGATATACACTGGTATTCTAAACGTAACCAAATTTCTTGGGACAGAATTACTGATTATGATCAGAATTGCTTTAATTAATTATATATTACATTTTACAGTTGACCATCTTAAGATTTGAAAACTATTTGTTTCATTGAACTAGCATAAAGATAAATGCACATTATAAGTAGTCTTATGTGTTTATATTTGCTATTTGAGTTTTAAATATTGAGACAACAACTAGAGAAATATGTGAAGGTCTATTATTGTATACAAAAAAATTGTATATAGGTTTTTTAAGTGATAATAGGTATAAATACTACTAAAACAAAAACAATACCCATAGCCAGACTAGAATTTGTTGGTGTCTTCCCTGAGGAACTCAAGGTACTCTTCGATGGTCCACTTGCATGAGAGGATTTTCTACCAGGCTGGAACAAACAAATACAGTAAAATGAAATTGTATAGAAAAATTTATAGACATAACTTGTTCTAAGCCTTTCAAATCAGAATAGCAATGTCAATGACTTCAAAGGTTGTGCAAGATAAATATTCATTATTTTAAATTAATTAGTATCATTTATGAGGCATTAGAAAAATATACTATTTATTTACGAACTAATTTCACAATCTTCCGGTTCTTATTATATCTGAATAACTCTGATATTTGCCTCAATTTCAGAAATGACTTATCTGTCCACAAAATTAGTAAAAATTAAATAAATTCTATAAATTTTTCTTATGAAAGATAGCGATAAAATAAAAATTGGAGTTTCCTCTTGACACTCAAGATTATAGCCTCCCTGAAAACACAGAAAACCAATTTTTCTTATGGTTATCAAAATGGTTTCACATTTAGTTATCACATTTCTATTCCCCACTGAATTTTCAGTTGAGTAAGTGTAAAATAATCAACACTTGCTTGAGTAACCCAACACATTACAAAGCACATAAGTTAGATCAAGTTACTAAAAACAAACAATTATTACATTATTTCCCAAGAGAACATTTAATATCTTAACTGAATTCAAATTATATTTGAGAGTATATGTATATTTGTAAATAAATTATTTCTGTATAAAAACAAAAACAGCAAATAAAAAATTATATTCAAGATATTTAGACTCAAAACAAGTACAATAGAAAACACAAACAGTGGCAGCAATTCTCTCATACCCCTTTACTTTTACTGGAATGGGTTGAAGCGCCTTCGATGCCCATAGGTGAAGCCTCGCCATCTTTCTCCCCGCTGGAATCACTTGAATGACTGTCATGAGTCACGGGCTTGTAGGGTGGTATTGTCTTCACATTTCCTCCCTTTTTCTGCACAAATCAATAGACCATTTAGGGTCCCTAGCTTTAAATATTACTGAAATATATATTTAATGACACCTTTTAAGAAATAAGTATTATTACAAAATTTTAAATATATAGCTTTATAACAGAAATAAAACAAATTTACAAGTACCCATAGTTTATATAAATTGAATCATCATTAAGGTTAATTTATATATAAGAAAATTATCTAACCAGTTTACTGTAATGGTGTTGGCAGTATCCACAGTACTTGACATTGTCAAGGTAGTTGCCAGCTTCTTCACACAGCAGGCCCAGGCTCTGAGCACAGGTCACATGAAACTGTTGTCTGCAGCCTGTATAAATAAATAAAATACATTTCTTATTTTGCTTCATCAATAAAGGCTATATTCTAATTAAGATGCAGTTAAAATTAACTAACCCGACTTGTTGCACTGCATGCATGCACCAGCTGTAGCTCTGTGTGATTTGCCTTGATCTTGACAAATGTAGCAGGTCTGTGAACAAATGAAAATTACTGGACTAAAAGTAATACAACTTAGATTCTCAGTTTAACAATGCTTACCTTATTGTATCTCTCCGGTGGAATCAACCTAAGAACTATAGGCTCCATAGAAGTGACGTTACCAAACCTGACTTCTGGTATATATAATGCGCAGACCACATGAGCCCAACCACCAGTGTCCGAGCGCTTTAGTGCTCCTGATTTCGAAGGACACAGGTCACATCTCTAAGACAAACAGTTTGGTGTTATAAATAAATGATTTATTGATTTGTCCATTATTGATTTAAAACAGTTTGGTATTACATATCATCATTTAAAGTATTTATTGATTACAAATGAACTGTAATTTTATATGTAAATCTACTTACAACTTTTCCTTTTGTGTCTGGGCTCTCACATTTTCTACAATACCATGGTCCCACTGGAACTGTAACTATGCCATAACAAGCTAAAACATAACAAAAATTTCTCTTTAATTATTATGATCATTTTCAAAATTACTCAATCAACAATATAAATATACCTAAAATATTAAATAATAGCATTATACCAGTTTCAACTAACCTTGATGAACAGCAACAGTGCAACCATTGCCATCACAGTACACAAGGGGATTGTCGGGCCAACCCCGCTCATCTGAGCACACACAGCATCCTCCTACCATCTCCTTCATATTGAAAGGCTCATCTTAGTTCAAACCCTAAAATGTCTTTAAGTATAAATATTGGCTCCAGATAAAAAAAACTTTATATTAATCGGAGCAATTTTGTAAATGAATCAAATGACATAATGAATGATAATGGCAAGTGAAGGAATTAAAAATTAACACTAAGAAAACAACTAGAAGTAATAATGAGCACTCCAATAGGATTATATTTAAATAAATATATCTTAAACAAATGTTTCACACACTTGTGCTGGGATCAACCGCAACAAGGTCATACAGCACATTCAAATTATGATCAGAAGTGTTTGGCTTGTTTGATACTGGATATCTATGAAAAAACAGGTATGTTTCAATGAAATACGACATAATAGAACAAAAATTAAATATGCATATAATTATAAATCAAAAAAGGATTTTTAGAACCGAAAGGCAAGAGCAGGACATGACCGCAGCGTTGATGCTGTAAAGCATTGTTTACGGCATTGATCATGAATGAAATGGTGTCGATACAGCAAAGTTACGTTATTGTATCATAATTACCAAAAAGAAAATGAATCCTTTTAATAGAAGAAGGTTCTAATAGTTACTATAATACCTCATTCCTTCACTGTAATTTTGTTCATTTTATTGACTAGCTCACCTGCTCCTAGCATTGACCACAAATGAATGCTTTAGTGAAACCACAAATTAAATACTCATTTCCACTTATTTATTCTGAAATATATTACACTATCAGTTCATAAATAACTTTAGGCAAAGTAAGGTAAACTTCATGAACTGTTTGTTTTAAATCAAATTATTTAATGGAAACTAACGATTAGCTGGGCTGCCATTAGCGAAGCAAGCTCTAACGCACAGTGCACACATACAAACAAGCACGTAAAGCTAATAATCATTTACGAAGTATACTAAACAAAACATTTTTGCAAAAATATATTGTTTATTAAAA
The DNA here is from genome assembly GCA_923062675.1 of Marasmarcha lunaedactyla. Lineage (NCBI taxonomy): Eukaryota > Metazoa > Arthropoda > Insecta > Lepidoptera > Pterophoridae > Marasmarcha > Marasmarcha lunaedactyla. The sequence goes on along the minus strand of OV281339.1, from coordinate 38,238,356 downwards.
AAAGTTGACGGATTTAAAGGTATACTATAAAGTATAACACAGGTACATCAAAAAAAATTAATGAAATATATAAAAATAGCGAAACCAACACGACAGCAAAATTGAGAACAGTACAAATAAGTATATTTTTGTAAACGTGAATGATTTTCTACGTGCTAATGAATGCCATCATTACTTCTTATTGTTTTATTTTATTTAATCATCAAATTGGCTTAAGGAACTTGAAAATATTTGGAGAAGTTCCATGAAAAATAAAAATAAATTCAAAAAAATGTCATTACTGTCAATGTTATATGACCAAGAAACGTTTGATTGATTAAACTTATATGGGTTTTCTGTGCATGTTTCATAACAGTAGTCGTAAATGCTTTTAAAAACAAAAATATAACAATGGCAACTCTTGATAATGAGGGGTTTTTCATTCTGCGATAAAAAATAAAAAATAGTTCTTTTTTCAATATTAGATGGCGCTGATCAAAACTCAAGAGTCAAAAAAAGTTTGACATATCAGCAATGACTGAGTGAAAATAAATATATGATAAATATGTAACTGGTATAAATATATACAGGGTGTCCCAGAAATGACACGTGAAGGTGACACTGGAGGTTGATGGACTTAAGAAATGTTATGTGCTTCTGCAATATCATTTATTAATAATTTTGCCAAAAAAGACACCCTGGACCTGTCATTAAGCATTATCATGCAGTTGTACTATTTTCCAAGTAGCACGCCTTTCATGAAAAAGTACAATTTTCTAAGATTTAGTTTTAAAAAAATGGCTATTGTAATGCTATTTGAAAAGCTCATTAAACAAGCAATTTTTAAAGATGATGTGCAGTATCATCGCCATACATTTTTTTTTCACAGCTATCACTAAAACTTGAGTCAGGTTTTTCGCAAGTAAATAAAATAAAATAATTTAACTCTTTTTCTTAGCGTAGTGTGCTAGTTTCCGTCAAAATTATTACTAGGTTGTCTCAATTCACTAATAACGATAGTTTTGGTTAAGAAAAACCCTGAGTTAAAAGATATTTATTGCAGCTGTAGGCAAAAAAGGACCAAAAAGTGGAAATTTCATAAAAAATCACAATAGTGGCAATATCTCGAAAACCAGAAAAATTTTACTAGAAGCATGTTTGTGTTATCTGATAGGCCTTAAGTCCATCTACCACCAGTGTCTTTGCCTTACGTGTCATTTCTGGGACACCCTGTATATTATCATAATATCAACATACGATCAGTCAACAAAGAGATTGACATTGACTCTTGAGTTTTGTTTAACGCCATATAGTTTCGAATGAAATATCTTTAAAAAAAAGAAACGAAAAGCCCTCATTGACCAACATGACTGAAAAACTTTATAAGTAGGTATGTAAGGATCCCAAACTAATTAATTAGTGATGTAAGGATTAAGACAGGTAGCTGGAAGTTCCACTCGATTTTAATAAAAATAATTTCGATACTTAAACTATAACTGATAAAGTTTACTTTTTATTAAATATGAAACTATGGAAAAAATGGTCTAGATAGTGACATACTACAAATAACGCGTAGCGTCCCCGTCCCTTAGCCACATGAGTAGATAAACGGAACAGAGACAAAGCTTCTTAAGAACGTGAAAAATTGTTACCTATTTTGGTGAGTTTGTCACAAAAGGTGACAAACCTACCTAAATGTTAAATAAAACATTTGTTAAATAGTTTCATTAAATAAAACACTTTTTACCGGATATTATCGCGTATATTTTAGTTAATTTTAAAATTATTTCGACGTTTCGGCATCTTTGCAGTTGCCGTGGTCACGATAGAAAGATGCCGAAACGTCGAAATAATTTTAAAATTAACTAAAATATACGCGATAATATCCGGTAAAAAGTGTTTTATTTAAAGTATGTATCGTGAAAACTTAAGAAAATAGTTTCATTATTCAGTATTGTAGAATACTTTACAAATTACTTACTCTAATAGTTTTCTTTTATAATTTTTGTTTTTTAATAATGTATTGTTTCTTTTAATGGTGTGGTAAATTCTGAATTTAACATAAAGCTTTTTCAAGTAATTTAGAGGGAAACATGGCACATCAAATTTACAGTCTTTAATACGCCTTTTTTTTTTTGTAAATATTTCATTGCCAATATAGACAATATTTATTTTAAGATCGAAAAATTCGCTACACTTTTGCTCGAGCAATTCAATTTTATTTTTTCTAGTAATATTCATACACACAGTACAATAAACAACCATTATTAATAAAAAATACAACGTTGTTACATTAAAATAATCAAACTTGCAACTAACAAAACAAACAACGTGCGCGCAATGACCCTGAGATTGTCAACTGACTGTGCCTTTTGACAATGTCTTTTGATCTGTCTCGCCGCGTACGTGACAAGCGGCCAGTGGTCACGCACACGTGCCCCGGACTTGTAGTAGTGCAACCGATTAGTGCGGTTGTATGGAGCTTTGTCTCTGTTCTGTTTATCTACTCATGTGACTCAGCTGCAAGCATCATGGAATTAATACACACACATCAAAAATGGCAAGAGATCAATTAGGTATGTTTTAGAGTATTTTTGCAAATTATGTTTATTAAACTGAATTTTTTGGATCGCATTTCAGTCTTTTTTGTGAATTACACTGATTAATAAAGAATTCTGTTTTAATTTCGATTTTATAGGGAAAATCAAATCAAAACTGTATCATGACATTACTGTATCTGTAAAAAATGACTCTGATATGCAGTGACGACGTCATTGAACCCGAGAAGAAATAATGAGAACTATCGGAATGTTGGAAGCTGGCTCCAGGCCACGTAATAATAATAACAATAAAACTTTTAATTGCCTATATAGATGAACGTTAAGATCGGTTGTGATCCTGATTTAGGTACTTTGGAATAGATGGGTTGAACAGTGTTTCATAGAGAAGAGAAAGAATCTATGTATTCCTGCGATGTCAAATTGGGAGCCACTTGAGCTTAGCGCGGAAATCAGAAACATGATTTTCGTAATGAAAATATAAACCGTATACAAATATTTTGGAGGCGCTCAAGTTTATCAAGTTGCTCCTCGGTCAGATCTAGATAGCTTATATCTGCGTAATCCAGTATTGGGAGAAGAAGTGACTGTGCGAGCGTAATTTTTGTCGGTAAGGGTAGGAAATTTCGAAGTCGCCTGAAAGATCCCAACGCAGCAAATAACTTCTTGCTAACAGCATCAACACCAAGTTTTTTGACGGATGAGCTAAAAAGTATTCGCTCACCTTCAAACATAACATGTGACAATGAATTGAAGTCAATCCTAGCTAGCATATTTGAACTAATATGAGTATTAACTGTGTGTTTGAAGGATTAACTGTTAAACCGAAACGTTTACTCCAATCTGCAATCTTTAGCAAATCAGGATTAGTGGTATTTACTGCATGGATTATGTAATTGGGCGAGGCATGGGTGTAAATTTGAAGGTCATCTGCATACAGGTGGTAGGAAGAAGACAAAGACTGAGTTATTGAATTAATAAAAATGGCAAATATTAAGGGAGATAGCACACCACCTATAGGGACGCTAGCAGTTGTGTCACACCAGTCGGATACGGTGACATCCACAGATAAACGCTGCTTGCGTCCATGTAAATAACTACGAAGCCAGCAAATCACCGTTGGAGATATGTTGAGTGACTTTAAGACACCGACAAAAATATCAAATTCCATAGTGTTAAACGCATTACTAAGATTAAGTAAGCTTATTAGTGTCAGTTTCTTAATTTTCCATGTTACTGAGAATGTCGTCTGAAAACGAAGGCAGTAACCGTAATATGACCCAGACGGTATCCAGATTGAAATGGATTCAGAAGGTTATTTTTAAAGAGAAAGGATAGGATTAGATGGTTTACTTACTTTTTTACTTTCCATTCAATATGCATTTTAGAAAATTTAATGTATGTAAAAAAGAACATAACCGTGTTCAAAAGAAAAAAAGATCTGCACAATGTTAACACCAGAGGAAGGAATATACTTCCTATTGACAAATTCAAAGAAACTATAAAGCAGAAGTTGTGTGCTAAAGCATATTATAAACTATCCGATTATTTGGATGATAAAAGCCCTTGGGTATAATCCACTTATTAACAGGATTGTACCAGTATTTGTAACAAAACATGTGTAATGTGTGTGTTTGTTCGTTGAGTTCTTCGTCCCGATGAATATCTAAAGCGTCATTGACACTAAAGTACGTCTTCTTATGGTAGCGTCGGGTGACGGGTCGCTCACTTCCCTCTAATATGTTTGAGGAGGGCGATGGCTGGATCCCGCGTTAACTCGTGAACGGGTGCCGTTTGAGGGTGTTCGTCTTTTGTTTTCTTTATTCTTTCTTTTGTTTTTCTTTAATTTTGTATAAACATAAAGAGACTCTGTAAATTTACTTTCAAAAAAATATACCCGTGAAGTTTCTTGCCAGTTCTTCTTCGCGAAGGTTTTTTCGAACTGGTGGTAGAGTCATGTTTTATTTGACGTCAATAAGAACAAGTAATTGTCAATTTTGTGAAATAAATATTTCATTTCATTTTATTTCATTTCATTACTAGGCGCTCTAGCACTTTGGAAGGGATGGGAAGTATAGAAATTGGACTAAATTCAAAGAAAGAACTAGGATTGGCCCTTACGTACGTACTGTGGCTATATCACATCGAATAGTTGAAATACCCTTACGCTTCAATATTCAGGTAACTTAAAACTATTATTTTTCGTCATAGTGATGTCCATATACTGGTGTTTGTCCTTACTTCATTTCATGCCACGATACAAATATTTTTAATAAGTAATTAAAAACGTGTTCATTGCAATTTTAAACTTATGTTAACGTTTGAATTACTAATATTTACATTTTAGTCTTGTACTTAACGTAAAATTACAATGTATAATTTTTTATTGTTCCTTGGTTTGACCCACTAAACGACCTAGTCCGTACTCAATAAATAAATAAATAAAATAATCAATACGTTGCGATATTCAATTCCGAATAATCAATACCAATATCTTCCGATATAGAGATTCATTAAAATTAAATTATTCTGTTTAATGATTTAATTGATTTCGCAATCACCAAGTGTGTAATAAATGCCTAAAGGTTACTGGATTCTTAAATTATGTACTAAAGTAAGGAATTTAATTAATAAAATATTTAAATCAATTATAATTTGTAAAGACAAAAGAAAACAAAACTTAGTCTCTAAAAATCAAGCTGTTTAATTATACAGGGTGTTTTTTTATTAGAGCATAATCCTTTACAGGTCGTACAGGTATACAGGTCATTTGCAACATGTTTTTGTATGAACACCCATATGTGAAAGTGAACCATGATTAAGATATTCAAATTTTTGTGTCTATTTGAAAAAATCATAGGTGGTAACTAGAAATCTAAAGATAAAAATCAAAATTCAAATGATATTTACTTAATATCTTAATTTTTTTTATTTATCTGGGCCAATTACTTATCTAGAGCATAAAATGTACAATAACAACGTTTTTTTAAAACACAATGCTCCCAAATTCAAGAACAAAAGAAACATTAACATAAAAAGTCACTATGACATTTGTTGTGCATATTGTAAAAAAAAACATCTACATTTCCTAAGCTTTCTAATGAGGTATACAACTTTTACACAAGTGTTCAAACACCAAAGATATCACACAAACAGGGAGCAGGTAGAAAAAATAAAAGAAATGACAATGGTTTGCCACTCAACAAAAGGGTCAGCTAGCAAGCTGGCTGGAAGACAATAATGAAATTTCACCAATGAACAATATGCTGATATTCTGTTTACGTATGGCGTAGCTAAAGGCAATGCTTTAGCTGCCCAACGCGAATATCACTTGCAATACCCCAATCGTCGCTTACCAGATGTTGGCGTCTTCTCTCGAGTTTATCGAAGAGCACGTGAGACTGGAAGTTTTCAAAGACGATGAGGTTTGTCATCTTCAATTTATTTCAACTGCCATACTGCTAAAGTGCTACATTTTTACCAAAATGTAATAAGCCCAGTAAGGCTTAGTCAAAGTCAAAGTTTATCCTAGAATTGATAGCTGAAGGATAACAAAGCATTTAAAACTACGGTTAAAAAACTTGTGTAAATTAGAGATTACCTTTGAAAATTGTTTTTGTGTTTGTTAAGTTCAGCTAGGAATATTCCTTATTTCAATAATAATACTTGAACAAAGACAGCTCAGATACCAGAGGCAGGTATAATGAAAGTCACAAAAACATATGGTGAAAGTTTATTGACAATAGAAATCAACCAAGGTTGCGGAATAAAAACATTTAAAAAGTTACATGCACGCTTTAATCTATTTGTGGCGCCATCAGTAACAAAATGTATTTCTAAAGTTACAAGTACACTATACATACTAAATAATTTCTACATAAACCGCCCGCTAAAGACAAACCAAGCGTTTGACTTTACAATTTAAAGGCTCATACATCAACACCTAAACAAAAATTAAAATTAAATAACAATTTTCTTTAAGCTTAACTTATTCTGTAACAGGAAGTTTACACAATTTATGTATGGATCTTTTATTTCACCACACTTTGTTTTAAGGCTTACGACCCTCACAAACCCATCCGAGCCTTCATGAGTACAGATAACTCTCCCATACAACCATTTGCTAGGTGGCAACCCATCCTCTTTTATGACAACAACATCATAAAATTTTTAACGGAGGTACATGCTTAGACCATCGGTAACGTTTAAAAAATTTATTTCAATACTCCTGCGACCATTTACGCCAAAACTCTTGCAACATTCTTTGACCGTACTGCCATCTACGCAACGAACTAATATTTTGGTCTTCGAAATTTCTGTCAGGCACGTTTAACAAAGACTCTCCGACTAGGAAATGTCCCGGAGTCAACACCGTAGTATCGTCACTGATGTTATTTGGCAACACCGACAAAGGCCTTGAGTTCAGACACGCCTCTATTTGGCAAAGTACCGTGGCCAGTTCCTCGTAAGTTAGAGTACTAAGACCTATAACTCGCTTTAAGTGAAACTTTACCGACTTGACCCCGGCTTCCCAAAGTCCGCCGAAGTGAGGAGCTCGAGGAGGAATAAAGTGCCAAGTACACCCAAGACTACTCAAAGCTTCGCCTATTTCCTTAGGGAGCAAACTTTGTTCCGCTTTAGCCATGCGCTGTAGCTCTGTGGAAGCACCAACAAAATGTGTTCCATTGTCGCTCCAGATTTCAGCACATGAGCCACGCCGAGCTACAAACCTTTTGAAGGCTTGTAGAAAGCTTTCTGTCGACAGATCGGTGACCACTTCTAAATGTATCGCGCGCGTTGCCATACAAATAAATAAACATATGTACCCCTTGTAGGACTTGTAACCACGACCCTTGCTCGTTCTAACTTGGATTGGTCCAGCGTAGTCGACTCCAGCGCGTTTAAACGCTCTCGTGGGAGTAACTCGGGCAGCAGGAAGCTGACCCATCAGTTGGTTTTGGGTGACGGCTGCGTGTTTAGCACAAGTAACGCACTTCTTATACACGGCTTTCACCAACGGTTTCACGCCTATAATCCAGTACCTTGACTGTACATAATTCATCATAAGTTGGGGTCCACCGTGTAGTGTTATTTTATGTGCATCTAGTACAAGAAGTTCGGCAAGGTGTGATTTAGGAATTATTACGGGATGTTTCCTACTTGAGCTAAATACCGAGTGCTCTAACCTGTCACCAACTCTCAAAACATCTTCATCGTCAAGAAAAGGATTCAACGTGCGCAACCGACTACAATTAGGTAAGTTTTTATTTTGTTTTATTAATGCAATATCGGCTGAAAATGTTTTATTTTGATACTGTTTTATTATAACATTTAACGCTCTTTGTAACTCATTTGCTGTAAGATACATTTCTTTGTGCTTTACCTTAGAAAATTTATTTGAATTGTTAATGAAACGTAAACAATATGCTACCATTCTAACTAGTGATGACAATGATGAATACTTTTCAAAAATACAATCAACCTTTTCGTTTATAAGGTTACAATTCAAATTAACCCTTTCCAAGTCGACTAAAACATTTCTATATAATCTATATCTTCTTGCAACAGAAACTCGGGTCCATCATAGAACAAAGAACTATTTACTAGTTCAGACGGCCGCGCTCCCCGAGAAGCTATATCAGCAGGGTTTTGCTGTGAAGAAACATGTGACCAACATGAAGACTCCAAATTCGTTAAAATCTCAGAGACTCTGTTCGCAACAAAAACCTTCCATCGGCTTGGATGATCATTAAGCCAGGCAAGTACCACTGTAGAGTCGGTGTATGCATGCATGTTTCTTTTGTCAATTTTTAATATACTTGCAACCTCTACCATTTGCTTTGTTAATAAAACTGCTCCGCAAAGTTCCTGGGTATAGAAACTTGTTTGACTGGAGCTACCTTTGTTTTTACAGAAACCAAAGCTACCCTGACTTCACTATTGGCACCAATTATACGTAAATAAACCACTGCAGCGTATGCATGTTGAAGCATCGGAAAACCCGTGAATTTCCATGGTGTCGCCAGCGCGAACGCCCATCCACCGAGGTATTCGAATTTTTGCAAGCAGAGGTAACTCATTCCTATAATTCAACCACTCCCTTTGTAAATGTATAGGTACCTCCTCGTCCCAAGTAATACCTGCCAACCACAGCTTTTGAATAATAATTTTTGCTACGATTGTGCTTGGCCCTACCCAACCTAGTGGGTCATATAATCTAGAAATATCCGATATTATTTTTCTTTTTGTTACAGGTTCTTCTACAGGCGGTAAAGTTACAACGTATTGGTAGGTATCTTCTCTTCTGTTCCAGGTAATTCCAACTATTTTTATAATTTCATCTGTTTTGATTGTTAATCCGTCTACTATTTCATTATTTTTATCTATTGCTGACATTTCCTCAATTAAATCGCTATCATTGCTTGACCATTTCTGTAGCTTGAACTTTCCCCTTTGTAAAATTGTATTCATCCCTTTGTAAATCTCAATACCTTCTTCCTTGCTTTGACATCCTGTTAATAGGTCATCCACATAAAAATCTGATTTAATTTTTTCAGCTATTTCAGGAACTATCATTTGATGAGCCATATGTTCTTCATCAATAGCCAGTTGTTGCAAAGCTTTGACAGCCAGGTAGGGTGCAGAGGCTGTCCCGAATGTTACGGTAAGTAATCGAAAATGTTTTATTTCTTCCTTTTCGCTATCTCTCCATAAAATGCGTTGATAATCCGCATCTTCTCTATTAATCCACACATTTCTAAACATTCGTACAATATCTGCTACAATACAAATGAGATAAGTCCGCCAACGAATAATTAAATGACGTAATTCTGGTTGTAGAGCTGGTCCGACTAACAGCTGATCATTAAACGATAGATTGTTACTTTCCTTACACGAGGCATCGTAAACAATTCTTACCTTTGTCGTATCTTTGTCATTTCGGATGACTGCGTGATGAGGTAAGTAAATAGCTCTATTGTTGTTTATTTCTCCTGCTGGTACTTCTTCTAAGTGGCCCAGCCGTAAATACTCATTCACTACTTCTGAATATTTTATTTTAAACTGAGGGTTCTTTCTAAATTTCTTTTCTAACAAGTTAAATCTTTTTTCAGCAATTTCCTTTGAATTTGTTACTTCCGGCGATTCTATATTAAAAGGAAGACGTACAACATAGCTACCATCAGCCTTTCTAGCCGTTGTTTTCAGGAAAAAGTTTTCACAATAAGTCTCATCTTCCGTCAGCATTTTATTTTTAACCATATTAGAATCAGATTCTAACTCCCAAAACTTTCTTAAAATTTTATTTTCAATTTCCAGACAATGAAAAACCTTTGTACATATCTGGCCATGATTGTTTGTCTCTATAGCTCCAGATATAATCCAACCTAAACTTGTTAGTTGCGCGATTGACAAACCTGACGGACTTCTTTTAAGGCCGTCTTGTAATATTTTTGCGTAAACCTCGGCTCCTAATAATAAATCAATTTTATTAGGAACGTTAAAATGTGGATCCGCTAATTTTAAATCATTCAATTCCTCCCAACCTAAATAACTAGCTCGTCTTGAGGGAATTAACGACGTTATTGATTTTAAAATTAGTGCTTTAACTATAAAATGTACCTTCGGATCAACCATTGAATCAATCATCGAAGGACCATGAACAAACTTAACACCACGAAGTCCTGCCGGAAATATCCGGCTCGAAGGACCATGAACAAAGACAGCTCAGATACCAGAGGCCAGTATAATGAAAGTCACAAAAACATATGGTGAAAGTTTATTGACAATAGAAATCAACCAAGGTTGCGGAATAAAAACATTTAAAAAGTTACATGCATGCTTTAATCTATTTGTGGCGCCATCAGTAACGAAATGTATTACTAAAGTTACAAGTACACTATACATACTAAATAATTTCTACAATACTTCTGCTCGCTGTTAAACTATTTATGAAGATAAGTTGTTTTATTTTTCATAAGATGGCGTGGGCAGACCGCGTTTGTACCTTGCCGATGCCGAAGAAGAAAGCCTCCTTTTTTTCCAACTAAAACCCACGAATAAGCAAACATTCTTGTAGAGGACAAGAATTTTTGCTAATTCCCTTGGCGTATCCCATTTTAAAATATGGCAGGTTTTACATTAAACTGGAAGTCATCTCTACCACTACACTCCAGTCCAAGTACTCGAGGAAGGCGATCCTATGAGAAGAGTCTGATTTTGCAGCTTTCTTCTAAATTGTGACATTGAAGACCCAAATTATTTGAAAAATATTTTATGGACGGCTACTATAATGCTCTATAGTAAAATGAAATGCAATGAAACATCCATAATGCCATCTAAACTACCATAATGCTCACTATTGGGAAGAAAAGTAGTCGGAAACACAAAATTAAAGCGGCCTAAAGGATCTTAGAGAAAGATGTCACTAAATGTGTGGATGGGAATCATTAATAATAATTTTTTGATCCTCATTTCCTGCCCTGTTCCTGACTTTGAATGGGGAACATTATGAAGATTTTTTACGTAATACTTTATTTGGTTTATTACAAGACATACCATTGGCGACCTTGCAAACAATGACATTCCAACACTATGGATGCCCAGCACATTACAGGCGCCAAATCAGAAATTGGTTAGATGAGAATTTCCCCAATAACTGGATCAGCCAAGGAGGACCAATACCATGGCCAGCAAGAAGCCCAGATTTGACCTCCATGGATTATTACGTATGGATTATATGAAATCTTTAGTTTACCAAAACAATCAGCCGTTTTCAGATGTGGAAGTATTAAAAAGAAAAATAATTACATCAGCTGACCAAATTAAACTAAATTTAAGCTCACGAGTGGTAAAATCGGAATTAAGGAAAAGGATGCGAGTTTGTGTGAGAAACCAAGGTAGTCATTTTGAAAATGAGTTATGATACTTTCAACATGACTACGTTGGTTTTTATTAAGTTTAAAAGGGAACTTACAAATCTTTTATTTTTTCGAACTGCTCCCTGCTCCATTGTTTGTGTGATGTCTTTGGTGTAAAAGTTGTATACCTCATTAGAAAGCTTAGGAAATGTAGATGTTTTTTTTACAATATGCACAAGAAATGTCAATGTGACTTTTTATGTTAAAGGGGCAAATTTGCGTGAAATACTAATAAAAATTTTCTTTTGTTCTTGAATTTGGGAGCATTGTGTTTAAAAAAACGTTGTAATTGTACATTTTATGCTCTAGATAAGTAACTTGGCCCAGATAAATGAATAAAATCAAGATATTAAGTAAATATCATTTGAATTTTTATTTTTATCTTTAGATTTTAAGTTACCACCTATGATTTTTTCAAATAAACAATACAATTAAAATATCTCAATAATGGTTCACTTTTGCATATGGGTGTTCATACAAAAAAAATGTTGCGCATTACCTGTAACATAACCCCTTAAAGGATTATGCTCTAATAAAAAACACCACTATTTGAAGAATGAAGCGACGAAATATACTTAATAGATGATTAGACGAAATTCCAATTGATGTTCTATCGCTATTATATGACTCGCTTCATTCAAAGGACCCGTCCCTCCCAGAACATACAAAAGTTTTGTTTTCATCTCTAAATAAGTAAAAAGACGGAAAGTTTTTTGAATAAGTCATATGACATACTCTTAAACTGTGCGAGGTACCTTAAAAGGACTACCTGTTTAATTATATACTATCTTCGAATGAAGCGACTCATATAATTGAAAATCAAACGACTTGTGAAGTTCGATAACAATTATATGAGCAGCTTCAATCGACGTGATTTAAGTTTACATGTTGTAGTGGCGCCCCCAAGCGTCACCCTTGCACGTATTTTTGTGGAATATTTAAAAAAAAATTTTAAATTGGTCGCACTAGACCTATACTCAAAATTTAAAAAATAACCGACTTATGTACGCTCCATCACTCGGGGATCTCTGCATGTCTTTCATTAGTTTAGAGAAGGGACCCCCTTATATCCAATAGTCATAAACACAGCACTCTTGTTGCGTGTCTTAAGTCAAACCACCTATTGGAACTTGTGCGTTTTATATTCGATTTACCTGGGATGGAGTAGAGGTGCTTAAAATATCTACTTTAAGTCACAATCATTATTTAGGGTGGGATTGGATAAATCGCGTCGAATGAAGCTGCTCATATAATTGTTATCGAACTTCACAAGTTCGTTTGATTTTCAATTATATTTCGCAGCTTCATTCTAAGTTCGAATCAACTATTTCTCTATTGTAGTATTTAGCAAACGCCGCGGATGAGTTACTCCATCCTCCGGTTTTTCTTATGATATCTATGTTAACCCCTTGTTTATTGGCAGTCGTCACTGAGTGCCGGGTGCTATGAGCGCAGAAGATTGAGGTACCTACGCCGCTTTTATAGTACTTTACGCTTTACATAGTATATCCTTGATCCGACGGCTCAAAGTTTGGGTAGTTACTATACATTAAGGCTTTTTAAAACTAATAAAGAGTTGTTGTTCAGAACTACGTATATTTTTTGTTTTATTTAAATGTGTATTTAAGCAAGAGGCTGGACAAATACTGAAATATACTTTTCTTGGAAATACTTTTCTTTATGAAACGGAAGTTTAAGTACCGGTTGTAAAGCATTTGGCTTAGAAGTTAACTAGAATAATATGTAACATTAACTGGAATATGAATCAAGAGCTCATTTGGATTCTGTATATTAATATTATTTATTTTAATTAAACACAAAGTTTGCACTCGATGAGCTGTGACGAGAGCCAATAACGTAGCGGTCTTTTTAGTGAGGGTTTCCAGATTGCGGTCATCTTTAGGCCATGAGCTGCTAAATAAGACAACACTATGTTGGGATCCCAACTTACGTCGTACTTGGGTTTTGTAGGCTTCATTCTGAAAGCCCCTTTCATAAATTTATTTATTTATTTACTTCTATTTGGGTGGTTTACAGCCGTTTACGCATAATAAGCTAACAATTTAATCGCTTAAGGCTAATAACAAACCTCCACATATAGTGATGATTTTTTAAAAAGCAACTAGTATGTAACAAAAAACTAAGATAAATCAAATGAAATTGACCAAAGTGCTGTAACATTAATTACAAATTATATGGCATGCTGAGAAAAGTAAATGTTGGCTAAATATTTAGTAATAAAGATAGGCTTACTGTTGAATAAGTCTAAGTCTGGGGCATTTTTAACAGTAACATTTAATGTAGAGCAAGCGCGAATTATAAAACAGTTTTTTCGGAAATTAGTGCGGGTGATCGGGGTGTAAAGGGGATTTCTAGGGCGGCAATGTCGTGCTGGTACATTCAGGTGGATGTTTCCGAGGAGTTCAGGGCAGTCAATGGATGCTTGAGCTATTTTAGCAAGAGTTCTTAGATCGGAAATTTCACGACTTTTGGTGAGTGGTAGCAGGTGGAAATGTGAGCAACGAAGGTTGTAGCTAAGTTTAGGCACTTTGAACTTAAAGCCAAGATAACGTGTGAACTTCCTTTGCACTAGGTCAAGCCGTTTTGAATGAACTGCGTATTGTGGATTCCAAACTTGGCTGCAATATTCTAAGTGACTGCGGACATAAGAGCAGTAGAGAATTTTGACTGTTTTCATTTGATTAAAGGAGCTGGTGTTACGCATTATGAAACCAAGAGCAGAGGAAGCCTTATTTGCAATTTTTTCAACATGGTGATTGAAGGTGAGTTTGTCATCGATCGAGACGCCCAAATCGTTAAATACTAAGTACGTTAAGTAACGTTAAGTACTAGAAATGTGGTAGTTGTATATAAAAGGTTCTTTTTTCGCGTAAAACTAATAACTAGGCATTTGGGCAAACTTAGATCGAGGGCATTAATGCTGCAGTAATTGGCTAATTGTTGCAGATCCTCACATAAGAGTCCTGTAGATTTTCATATCATCGGCAAAAAGTTGATAATTAGAGTTGGCTATAGCGCTGCCAATGTCATGAATGTATACCAAAAAGAGGAGAGGACGGAGTAATGATCCTTGTGGGACGCCGGATGGGATAGTGGTCCAAGATGATGTGTATCCACATAAGGCTACGGCTTGTGTCCTTTGTTCGAGATAGGAAGAAAACCACCTAAGCAAATCACCAGAAACACCAAACCAAAGCAATTTTTTTAAAAGGATTTTGTGATTTATTCTGTCAAAGGCTTTGGTGAAGTCAGTGTAGATGGTATCAACCTGGTAACCTCTTTCTATATTGTTAGATACATAGTCCGTAAATAGTAGTAGGTTGGATGCCGTTGACCTACCTTTTAGGAAACCGTGTTGGTTAGAGCTGAGACTGGTGCTTATAGTCGCGTATAGTTGTTTGTATACAACACGTTCAAATAATTTGGCGAGAAGGCAAAGCTTAGAGATAGGTCTATAATTTATGACCTGGTCCTTTGGGCCTTTCTTATGAATGGGACTGATCAAAGCTGACTTCCATATCTTGGGCACTATACCTTTGGAGAGAGATCTTTGAAAAAGTATTGTGACAGGTTTAGTCAGTTCTTTGGCACATTTAGATAAGAATAGGACATTTGGTGGTTTTTTATGTAATTGAATTGCTGGAGGTTGCAGCAATGTACAGAGTCAATGAAGTAATCAAAGAGACGGTTTGATGGAGCCTTAGGTTGAAGTCCTTGCTCCGATTCAAGCCATAGAATATTGCTCATGTTGAAATCTCCAAGAATAACAAAGTTATCTTCAGGATTACCGTTAGTGATAGTCGACAATTTATCTAAAAATGCATGAAGATTATAAGAAAAATCGTGATATTTTGGCTGTCTACAGAGATACAGAACACACAAGTGCAGCTTCCGGGTAACATTGGGGTCAGATGTTGCAGTGCTGATTGACACCCAGATATCTTCAGCGCTTGACTGCCAGTAAGTGGCAAATGAGGTAGATAGATCACGCTGGGTGGCTATCAGGACACCGCCCCCACGAGTGTGAGAACTATTAACATAGTCGCGGTCTCGTCTCCATATAATATAATTGTCATTAAATAGTTCGTTGTGGTATATGCCGTCTGATAACCAGGTTTCAGTGAGCGCAATAATGTCGTAATTGTTGGTAACTAAATTACGTAGGAATCTCTCTGTCTTAGTCCGCAGTCCCCTGACGTTCTGATAGTAGATTTTAAAGTTCATAGATAACAAATGAAGGAATAACGGAATGATCTAAACAAGTAGTCTACCATGCTTACACCCTAGTGAGTTTTTTTGAGTAATTGCTGCTCCGTTTTTATTACCATAGGTTTCGATGCAATGTCTTTCCTTACGAAAATCTTCATATGCTTTACCCACACAAACTGAAAATTATGCTCTTTGGCCCAAGACTTTGTTTTGGAGAGTAAAATTTTATTTTTGGCAGTAAGATGGTCATTTATGAAGATTTTGCCGGTTCCAGGCAAACCCAAGTCGGTAGCCACCAAATGTTCTTTTCGTGCCCGAGCAGCAGCAACAAAGTCTTCTTTCACGTACCGATTCATGAAGGAGACCACAATATTTTTATTGCCTGAAGTAGAGGTAGGAACACGGTGAATAAAATTTATGACATTCTGTGTAACAGGGTATGATATCTTATGGCCGATCTGTGCCAACACATCGAAGAGATTTTCTTTTTCTTTAGATGGAACACCCTTGATCTCCACGTTGTTACCTCGGAGCCATTGATCAGTGTCACACAAGTTGTTAGTGAGGTTAGACACTGCAGATGATAGATCGGTTGCATTAGATTGGAGCTTTTCAATTTTCACCACCCTCTCCTCAAGTTTCTGGACTCTAACAGGAAGGTCAGCTGTAATAGATTTGAGTTCGCTAAGATCCTTTCGAATTTCCTGCATTTCGGTAGACAGGCTGGCAAGAGGTGCAAGTTTCATGTTTATGATTGATAATTCTCTCATTACAGACTCAAGTGATAAAGCAGGGGGTGCCACAGGTGAATTAGCAGCCGAAAGCGATTGAGTACCTGAGTTCTTACAACTAGGGCATCTCCATTGCGATACCTCTTTTCGGTTATGCCAGAGCATGGAAAGTCAAAATGTTTCAGGCAGGCTGTACATTGAATGCCCTCGGTGATATCATCACCACATCTTGCACAAATCACCATTGTGTTTCAGGAACTCGGCCATTCAGTCATTATTTTCGGAGACTTTAACTCCAAACATACTGACTGGACGTGCCTATCAACCAACACCAGCGGTATCGCTCTCCTCGCCATCACAAATTCACTTGACTTAGATGTTATCTCCCCCATCACTCCCACCCACTATCCCGACAACCCGAACCACTCTCCTGATATCCTCGATTTTGCAATAGTCAAGCGAATCAACCTCGACCTCAGGTCTATCGAACCTCTCGATGACCTAGGTTCTGACCACCGCCCCGTCTCCCTCGTGCTAGGACCGCTGAACGATAACCTTACCTCTCCTAAGACCTTTACCAACTGGAAAGGCTTTAAAAATACGTTAGTTTCAGCCTTAGAGACCCCGAACTCTCCACTCGCGATCTCTCCCGAACAATTAGATAGCCCGGATAAAATTGATTCATTAGTAAATTCTCTCACCGATGCTATCAACTCAGCCATCAGTGACAACGAAAAGGTTGCTAAGCAAGGCAAACCCACGCTTACCTTAGCCGTTAGCAATCTTATTAAAGCTAAGAACGCGGCTCTCCGGAGAGCCAATAAATATCCCACGCCCGCCTATAGAACAGCTGCGAATCAGCTTCAACGTAAAGTTAGGTCTTGCCTCGCGGAACTCCGAGACGCTCAGATGAACGATCTCATGGCGAATATCTCTCCGTCCCACCAAGCGTACTATAGCATGGCCCGAGCCTTACGCGTAGACACCGCCTCTCACGTTCCTCCTCTCACTCGTCCCGATGGCACTACTGCCTTTGAAGTCGAAGAGAAAGCCGAATGCTTCGCTGACAGCATTGCCGCACAATGCTCGCCCAGCACGCAACCTGCTGATCCCTCACACATCCAGGCGGTGGAGGACGAAGTCCTTCGCAGAGACTCTCTCCCCATCACCGCCGACCCTGTCACAGTCTCTAATGACGAAATCTTGCTTCTCATTAGAAATCAAAAGTCCAAAAAGGCTCCGGGTGCGGATGGTATTTCCAACCACGCACTTAAGCACCTACCTCAACAGATGCTTACCTTGTTAGCTATCATTTTCAATGCCTGCTTCGACCATAGCTACTTTCCAAAAGCTTGGAAAGAAGCGACAGTCATGGGCATTCCCAAGCCGGGCAAACCTCTGAACGTCCCGGCTAATCACAGACCCATCAGCCTCCTCAAGGCAATGTCTAAACTTCTCGAGAGAGTCATACTCTCTCGAATGCGGAACCATCTGTTTCCAACGGATGGCGATCCTCTCATTATTCCCCATCAGTTCGGCTTTCGCGCTAAACACTCCTGCCCTCAGCAAGTCCATCGAATCGTTGAGATATACTTGACGGTTTCTATCCGCGTTGTTATAAAACAGTCGCGGTTTTCTTTGACGTAGCCAAGGCTTTCGATAAAGTCTGGCACAACGGTCTCGTTTATAAACTCTACAAGATAGGCTTACCGGATCGCCTAGTCAGGTTAATAGCGTCGTTTCTCAAAGACCGTATGTTTCGATTTAAACACAAAGGCACGCTTTCTGCGCCTCGTCCCATAAAGGCTGGAGTCCCTTAAGGCTCAGTCCTCGCCCCTCTGCTGTACACCGTGTACACCTACGACATTCCCATCCCGCCGAAAGGCGTCGAACTCGCCCTCTTTGCCGACGACACCGCACTCTATACCAAAGGCGACAGTGTTCGGCACCTTGTAACCAGACTCCAAAAGGCCGTAAACGCCCTTGGTGTATGGTTTCAAAAATGGCGCATCGATGTGAACCCTGACAAGAGTTCTGCGATGCGCTTCGACCACAAACGCCGTCGTCCCGCTGGCGATCCCCACGTTCGAATGTTAGGCATTCCCATCCCCTGGAAGCGCAGTACTAAATACTTAGGCGTCACATTAGATCCGACGCTATCTTTCAAGCCACACGTCGAAAGAGTTTCGAAACTCGCTCGTCACTACTTAGGCCGCCTAAATAGCATGTTAGGTAGAAAAAGTAAAATGTCTTTCAGAAACAAACGTACACTTTACAAGGTCTGCGTTAGACCCGTCATGACGTATGCCTCGCCAATCTTTGCCCACGCCAAACCCTCCCTCCTGCACAAACTGCAGGTAGTTCAAAACCTCTTTTGCCGCAGGGCCACAAACGCACCGTGGTACGTGCGTAACGCGGACTTGCATAGAGATCTTGAACTGCCTACAGTACAACAACACCTCAAAACACTCTCTGAAGCGTTCTTCAAACGCTCCGAAACCCATCCCAATCCTCTAGTTCGTGATTCAGTCTCATATACTACTCCTGTCTTAGATTCGAAGTTCAAAGTCGCTAGGCCTAGGAATGCGCAAGCGTACTCATCCACCAGACTGTCAGCCGATCTCGAAGCCCTTCTGGCCGCAAATTCTAATTCTAACGTAAATCCTAATTCTAACGTAAATGCGAATTAATTCAATTTTATTTTGC
The DNA here is from genome assembly GCA_923062675.1 of Marasmarcha lunaedactyla. Taxonomy (NCBI): domain Eukaryota; kingdom Metazoa; phylum Arthropoda; class Insecta; order Lepidoptera; family Pterophoridae; genus Marasmarcha; species Marasmarcha lunaedactyla. The sequence continues at coordinate 38,219,234 of OV281339.1, read as the reverse complement.
AATTTTTAATCTTTGTTTTAATTATTGATTTTCATTTTGAGCACCTTCAGTGCTATGTATTCACCTTCAGTGCTTTGAGCACCTTTAGTGCTATGTAATCCCAGCGGGTGACCCCTTCTGGGCCCCGCTAGCGCGGCCTCTTTCTCCAATTGGCCGTCGTCAGATGAAGGCTGAGTGGCAAAAATGCACGAGCCGACAGGGGGTTTTTAGTGGGTATGGTTCTGGTAGGCGTCGGGACGAGTCCCACATAACTCTGGAATCGCGCCAGAGTATGCGTCAGGGCATTTTTATCTTCCTGCCCTTCCCGCGGAGGGGAACAAAAAAAAAATTCCCCGGCTTTTACTAGCCGAGGCCGAGTTTCTCGGGTTAACTTTATGATTTATCTTCAGTACCTCTGCCGATTTCTGAATATTTTTAGTATTTCTTAGCTTCTCTGGTAAATCTTCACCAAAAATAAACTTGTCTGTTAAGAGTTTATCAGTGTTTCTTTTAAATCGGTATTAATTGAAGACATAAACTTTTTTCTAGTTTGCGTTTCAAATAATGCATTTCGCATAAAATGCATTATTATAATACGTCCTGTTTTAATGCTTGGTACTCAGATTTGGAAATCAAGTTATTCACAGTTTGTTTAAGGGCTGCCACCGCTACACTTAAGTGTCTTTGTCTGGCAGCCATCGAAGCATCGCGCTTTATAAAGTTTTCTGCCAAAGCTACTTTCACTGCAGAATTAAATACTGGAGGAACTAATAGTTCGCAGTTTGTAGGTATTAGGTAGGTACTCTTTGAGTAATTGTGTCCTTTTGTGTCCTTATTTAACCCTCTTTTAAGAATTGCAAGCTACCTTGCGGCTAAATCCTTATGAACTTGCTTACCGAAAGTAATTTCAGTTTCTGGTGCTTCACCAAGAAGAAATGGCATTTCATCATCCAATGGGATGTCCTCGCTATTAGGTATTATTTCAACAACATTGCATGAAGCAGACGGCGGTATTTGAGCCTCAGACGGTATATAGTATCGGTTGGCAACAAGCGCTCGGGTATAATCGGAGACGTACGGCCGCGCTCGGGCATCATCGGCAACGTTCGCTCGCGCTCGTTGGGCGGTGTGGCTTCGAGCGCTGACAAAACTTCTGGGTCTGATGGACCTGTTGGATTAAAATCTCGTTTTAATATCGAAAGAAATACTCTTTCTGAAGTAACTATTTTGTTCCCTATAATTATTTAATATTGCCCCAAGCAATGGCAATTGTGCATTTTTTATTAATCAAACCTGAAATAGTGAAATTACCAGGACCATCTAAAATCTTTGAGAAAGCAATGTGTAACCGCGTGTATCATTTTTGTGAAAAGTATGACATTTTCGATGATTCTCAAAACGGATTTCGGAAAAAACGGTCAACAACACTAGCAGTCTATAAATATATACAAGAAATACTTCAAATTATAAACGATAAAAAATACGCGATCGGTATCTTACTTGACATGTCCAAGGCATACGATAAAGTCCAGTTTAATGTATTACTAAATAAACTGTACAGCATAGGAATCCGCGGCACCCCGCATAAATGGTTTACATCGTACCTAACAAATAGACAACAATTAGTAGAAATTGAATATTTTAACTCAGCAACTAACGAAATAGAAACAGTTAGATCGGAGTATAGAGCAGTGAATGCATCTATCCCACAAGGCAGTGTAATCGGTTGTCTCCTTTTTTTGATATACATCAATGAGTTGCCAAAAATCATGAGCGAACCATGTGTCTTATTCGCTGACGATATCTCACTTCTTACCTCTTGCGATAGTAACTCCGGCATAAATGAAAAAATCAACAACATCCTTCAGAAAACGGTAGATTGGCTTCACAAACACAATTTAGATATTAATTTTAATAAAACAAAAATAATAACATTCCACCCTCATCAAAAACACCCTATAGGCATTAAATTCAAATTTAAAAACACAGAAATTGAAACCGTTAAGAATTTTACACTTCTAGGCATAGATATAGACACACATATAAACTGGAAGGACCATGTCAAAAAAGTTCGTTTGAAACTGGCAAGATTTGTATACGCGCTCCGCGAAGTAAAAAAGACAACCGATCTGAAAACTGCTTTGATCACATACTACGCGTATGCGCATGCATGGCTCAGCTACGGTGTCATCCTCTGGGGTGGCAGCGTGGATGCGCCATCTGTGTTCACGGCCCAGAAAAAACTACTGCGTATCCTTGTCGGTATCGAACAAACGGACACTTGTAAACCTCACTTCATACACCATAGAATCCTTACACTTCCATGTATATATATATTGGAAATCTGTAAATTTGTTAGAAAATATCCAGAATACTACACTAAACGCGAAGACATACCAATAAAATACTCCCTGAGACCGAGTCGAAGAAAGCAACTAGTAGCACCACCGTCTCGACTCAAACTACTATCGTCCGGCCCGCTGGAAATGTCAATAAAAATATATAATCATTTACCTGAAAATATAAAAAACCAAGCCAAAGATAAAGAATTTATTAATAAACTAAAACAACTTCTTCTCAGAAAATGCTACTATTCAGTTAAAGAATACCTAAAAGAAAATTTTAATTAACTAGCTTAATGTACAGCTGACCCTACAACATTTATATAATCTACCAACCGATTTAAAAACACACACATTAACCCACCAAAATAATACAAATTTAAATAAATACCTACCAGAGAAATGTCACATGATGTCACTATACCATATAATCAACACATAATGATAGTAATAGTAAGTTGATTAAAATAAAAAGGAAGCTACAGATAAATAATTTATTAAAAAAGAAACATACCTAACTTAATTTAACATATAGTAGCTACTCACTACTAAATTTAATTCATCAAACTCAATGTGTACTTAATTGCCTTTTTTAACATACCTACCAATTTAACAACAATACATACTTAAATAATATAAAATCTCGTATAAATAACCAGTAGGATAAACCAATAATAGGTCACTATTTGTTTTTTTGTAACATAGTAGTATTATTAAACACGAAACGTTACTTACTAATATTATATAATGCTTAGCTTACAAAAATATATATGTTAAAATATTTAATATAAAACAATGATATATTAATGTAAAAATGGGAAAATAAGGTAAAAATAGAAATTATTATTGGGTAAGCTTTAAAAGAAATATGTATAGTATTTGTATTTTGGTAACTAGTAATAAGCTTAATGTAATGTCCCTCACTCATTGCAGTGCCCCTACGGGGTATCACAAGAACTACAACTATACCTAATTAAGATCTTAAATGTTATGTGATAAGCAATAAAGAAATTTGAATTTGAATTTGAATTTGAATAAGGTTTACAGTATTACATGTAGGAGACAACCCCAAAATAAGTTGCCGGCAACACTACCATATCAATAACACAGAAGACTTTGATTTCTTTACTTACATTCTAGCTCGTCCTCAGACGAATAAATAACTCGCTTTCTTCGTGTCTTTAGTTTATCCTCCAACCGACGAATCTTCCTTTCTATTCTTTCTTCACTCGTTTCCCGTTCTCTTTTCTTCCTCATTTTTAGAGAACACGCAAAGCACGAAATAAATAAGTATAGAGAAATACGCGATGCGTAAAGAAAAAAGTACTAGCGTAGTAGGTACTTTGCTTATTTGTCGGAGCTCTGTTGACGTGCGAAGGGTTCGGCACGGAAACACGTAACTGAAAGACATGCAGAGATCCCCGAGTGATGGAGCGTACATAAGTAGGTTATTTTTTTAATTTTGTGTATTGGTGTAGTATAACCAAACCAAATATTTTTTTTTATATTCTATAAAAATACGTGCAAGGGTGACGCTTGGGGGCGCCACTACAACATGTACACAACTTAAATCGCTAAGAATGAAGCTGCGAAATGTAATAGCGATAGAACTTCACTTAGAAGTTAGTTTAATCATCTATAATTGTACATTATGTAAAATGAACAAGATGCTAGATGTGCATTTTAATTATTGTTATATCGTTAATTGCCAAACAAAACAAAAATCCTCTCTAAACAATTACTCTAAAACCCGTTAAATTATTTCACTGTGATTAAGCTACTCGGTCAATAAAATATTTTACACCAATCAAATTCAAAATTATCACCAAGATATAACATCTTTTATTCTTCTACTTAGCAAATATTGTATTATAACAGTAATTACATTATTCTTTTACAGAAAATACTGATTGTGGACCAAATATTCCTAATTATTACACCAAAATATCTAATAAATATCATAAGCATGTAGTGGTTTACACTCACCAAATAGGGACTTGATAATGATTCAGTATCGTAAGACAACAATAATTAGGTGCGACGAGCGCAGCGAAGAGGAGCAGTTAGTCTGTCTGTCTGTATGTAGGCTATGCAGCGTGAGCCGAGCGAGCGAAGCGAGCGTTCCGCGGGGCGACCGGCGATGCGCCAAAAAGGGGTCTGCATACAACTCAATATCGGACCCAATGATCTCTAGTAATTTCATGATTAAACGTTCTGTTTGTGTTTGCTTAACTTTCTTATTTTGTCTATAAATATTGACTAGGTTACCTTTGTAGATATTTTGGAATTGTAATGTAAGGTTCATTTAAAAGTTGATATTTATAGGACAGTACAAAAAAAATTTTTAGGTAAGCATTACATTTTATAATGTTTTTTCTTTTGATATTTTTGTATCGATTAAAAAAAAACTACATTGGGCAATAATTGTTGTTCGCTTAAAATATATTTCGCTGTAAATTATCTGAAGTAAAACTAAAAAATAAATGCTCCTTTCATAATTAGGTGTATTATTATTTTTACAAATTTGCAGCAGTTATTCAATAGGTGCTCATTATGAAATATTTTAGTGAACATAATTTGTGCACAATCAGTATATTTGGTGGAACAAAGGCAAAAGGTACAGCTGTTGAGGTACAGCTAAATACCATCCTTTTTAATTTGATTGGAGGTGTACCTACGTAGAATTAAACGTTATAATTAAAGGTAAACGAAGCTGACATTTTGTCGTACTGGCCACTTTGGTCTGTATTATCTCCTCTTTGGTTTATTTTATGTTTCTATGAATTTGTAAAAAAATCGTAAATATCGCGTTATTTACGAGTACGAGTTCCACCGTGGCTCTAGTGCTACGGAAACGGCTCGAAGCATTAATGCTGTGAATGGCGGCGGTGTCGCAAAAGAAAACACAGTGCGTTTTTGTTTCCAACGTTTTCGTTCTGGAAATTTCGACCTGCAGAACAAGCCCCGTGGACGGCCGGAGAACAATGCGGTGTTAGTGGCAAAACTGTTTTAATCCAGTTAAAGCAAATTGGGAAGGTGAAAATGCTTGAGATGTGGGTACCTCATGAATTGTCTAAGACATCCACCGTACGGGTCCGTATTGGGATGCATAAATTTAAAAATTTTATTGGCATATTATAAGGCTGCATAATGTTTTTGGGCATACTGTTTGTTTCGCATATCGTTCATGCAGAATAAATCATAAGGCATACTTTATTTCCCCATAACTTAATTTATAGTAATAATATATTAGCATAAAATGTTCATGCATAAATGGTTTTACAATAACGATTACTTATCATAACATTTATTGGCATCTCACGCTATGGCATAAAGTTGACAAGTCATACATATAGAATACCATAATTTGACAAAAATAAATGGACTGTAAAATTAATAACCTAAAAATTTTTACATTTCTTTGGTTGTTACAGACGATATAGCAATGTGGTATAGTCAGTATTACGTATGGGTGAATGCAACATAGCCACCTATTTTCACACCTAAAGTTTTGAGTACATTCGAATTAGATAAAGAAAACCCCTCTCATCTCATAATGCCAACTTCGCAAAATGCCAACTTCGCATAATGCCAACTTCTCACAATGACAACTTCTGAAGGGACAGACGTGGTGTTTGTTTGAACCAAATTGAACCGAAGTCGCGTTTCGTGAAAAGCTGGAAATGGTACTTAATTTTGTCCTGGCAATTCGCCGGGTGCCGCCGGGTGCTCGCTTTGCTCGCTCGGCTCGCGCGTGTATTAACTACATACAAACCTAACCTAACCCAATTGAACGGATGCGTCTCATTTTGTAGCTTCCCTCCCTCAACGCCTCCAGGTTTATAAAAACACTCTAGGACGGGACAGAAAAGTTGCGTGGTTCCAATTCGGTTCTGTATAATTGTGTTATATATTTTGATTATAGTGAGATGATTATTTACAATTCATCATCATTTCTTAAATAATCTTGGTCAAATGTTATTATTTATTATTCAGGTGCAAGTCACTTTATGGCATGACCTACATACTGACTAACCAGCTCCTCCTCGCTGCGCTCGACGTCGCACCTAATATCATTTATTTTTACTTTCAAGACTCAACATATGACGCTTGATACTATACTATACTTACTACTATACTATATACTATACTATATCTATACTTGATATCACCAAAAGTTTTTTCTTACTTTACGTTTATGACTTTAAATACTTCTATTATGCGTTTTGTATTTTATGATAATTTATCTTTAGACGTATAACAGTTATGTCCTTTACATTTATACTGTATAAAATTATGATAAAGAAAATTAGAGTAAGTGGCAATGAAACCATTCTGCGTGTATAATATTCTGTTTATCTCAATTTATGCGAAAATACTTTATGCTGAAACTTTTATGCCAAACTACATTATGATAAAAAAAATTATGCGTCCGAAAGGGCTCCCCCACCGTACTCCCCGGACCTTGCTCCAACAGATTACCATTTTTTTCTTTATTTGGATAACTTCTGCAAGGGAAAAAATTCAACTCGGATGGGGCAGTCCAAAGCGCCTTCAAAGTTAATTTTGATTCCCGTCCGAATGGTATTTTTAGTAAAGGGATGAACTACCTATGAGATGACAAAAGTGCATAGATAGCAATGGTACATACTTTGATTAAATAAATATAATATATATATATATTTTAATTGACTTAATGTATTAACTTAACTTAGAATATGACAATTTCATATGTATTATAATAAATAAACCCCAGGCACACACACCATCTGTATGGCCCCAAAGTAAGCAGAACTTGTTTTATGAATGACCATACAGGTATGTTATTAATATCTTTAGTTGCAGCAACATCATCCTTCTGCCATGACGGTACTCCTTACCAGAGCGAACAGGAGGAATGTTGTGTAGCTGTCAAGCCTCTGGTGGCGCACTCCACTGCATTATCTTGGGATGATCAGTGGCGCCAACGCATTGCGGGTAAGTAATCTGTTATTTGTTTTACTCGACTAGCGACAAAACTTTTTCTTCTCAAGAGCCTTTATACTTTAAACAAATCAACGCTCTCCCGAATTCGGAAAACTACAACACGCACACGTATCCGTTACATGCACACATCTGCAGTGCGGTATGATACAGTCGCTGACCGTCAAGGAGCGCGTCCGCATAGGTTTTGATACTTTTATATTACTTATTTTACGTTATTATATTTTACTTTTGATTGGTAAAAATATAAATTTATGTAATTTATTACTTGAGTTATGTTTTGCAAAGTAAGACATTTAAATACCTGGTTAGGATAATATGGGACGAAATAAAATGGGGGTACAATAAGGGCTTAAAGATGAGATTGATGTTATTAATACATGTTTTAGACGATGAAATTTCAAATGATTGGAACTCATATTTCGATGCATACGTTTATCGGAAACAAACACCGAAAACTCCTAAAATTGCACGATTTTTTATAAACGCTCTTAAACACTGTTGATCCACCCTAACAATATCATCGAGTCGGTCCCTGCATACATTTTAACTTAGTCATTTGATAATCCGAGAGTTGCTACAACTTTATTTAATAGTTTTGCCAATAATTCGGCACTACATAGTTCCAAGTGGGGCAATGCCTGCGGTCTTTTCGATTAAGTGAGTTTAGTTTTAGAACTTATAATGTTTATTAAGATATTTCCACGTTTGTTAGTTTTTTCAGATAATTAACTGTAGAGTAGACATTATCTGACGCGTCACAGAATACATGGATTTCTATGTTTGTAATCAAGTTACCTACGAATCTTGGAATAGTTAATGTGTCAATATTTTAAAATCATTTTTAATAGCTTCCAGGCATGCAATATATCTTGTGGCAAGTTATCATCCCATTCCCAGACAAGTTGAAATAAGATCTTCAAACAGCCTGACATTAAGCCCAATGTGTGTAAATAAAGCAGCATTACATGCCAATTTGGACTCAAAAAAAATTATTTTGTGCCAACAAGATCAATCCTATAAATTACAATCCTGACATGCGCATAAAAACTGTAACTAGATGTAATATATGCCAGAACTGTCTTTATTTCCACGATACGCATGATAGAAAATACCTCCCGCCTAGACTATTTTTATATTTTCTTACAATAGCACCCACTCTCAGTTCCGTCATATCACACGTTATACAAACTAAGTATAGAACAGTTAGAGGAGCCAGTATCGAGTTTTGTTTTGGTCCTGACGTCACAACGATCCAGACCCACCGTCGCCGGCTCCCATTGATTTCCCGGTCATTCAAACAGCATCCAGGCCAGGGTGAACCCACCCCCTGCTCGCACTTTGACCTTTAAACAGTAGTTATTCGACAGAAGCCTTGGTCGCTTTGCACTCTCTCTCACAATAACTAAACACGTACAGACACAATATTAGCGTGTGGAATTTTTATACCATCGTAAGGATAACTTCCTTACGTCATCGAAATAAATGCAAAATAAAATCGAGACGTACCTATACAAAGATTAATTGAATACGGTTGAGAAATGTTTACGACAAAATGTAATGTAATATAATTACATATAGCTAACAAAGGGGATATAATTGAGATTTTTATGATTTACACGTTACACTTTTAAATTATAAGCACGCCCCCATCATCGTCACTTGCCATGAGGTGACAAAGAAAATAAACGCATCATTAAAAGTTGATAGTAATCTACCTATCTAGTGGCATTTCATTCGTAGATTTATCCGAAAGAGTCTTAGAACTACCAACTTATCGAAAGTTCCTAATAATTGACTAATAAATGACTAAGCGCTCGTTTCTCGCTTTCAGCATGCCGTTGGAGCTTTTAAGTAAGTATTTATTCATTTTAATACTTTCTTAAGTTTATATAATTCATTACAATTAATAAAACACTTTTTATCCGGATTTTATCGCGTTTGATTATACATTTACATTTTTTCTGGAGGTTTTGTATTGGTAACTTTCGATTTTTTTACGAGTTTATGAATAATTTACTGTGAAGGAAAATGATAATCTAGTAAAGTACTACTGTTGTGTGAAAAAGTTTCTGATTTGTGTTAGTGACTTTGTGTTATGATTCAAAAGGTCTTTTGTAAGTTAGTGCTAAAAATGATGATGATGGTGCACAATATCTATCTATAGTTTCTTTTAAAAGGACGAGTTTGTCATACCTAGAATAAAAATTCAAAGATGGTTCGAAAGAGCAAAGATTTTTACTTCACATGTGTAATTCATCTTATCTTCATTTGTCAATTGTCAAAACATTAGTCAATTGTTTAGGTATTTTATTCGTCAGTCAGTTAACTGCGAGCAATCTGCGGATGTGACGCAAGCACTATTGAAACTCTGATAATTGCCCATGATAAACAACGAGGAAAATTTGGGCTTAGCTGTTTTGAAACGTTAAGAATCTTTTTTATAAATAAGGTGTTATTTAGGGTTTTTAAAAACCTTACACAAAGCTTGTGTTGTGTTACTGATGACTTATAGACCGATTGAATCATATTTACTTTCATGCTACTTTTTATAATTTAATATAGCTCATGCAAGTGCATTTGGCATAGATAAAATGATACGTTAACGATAAATACAATTTACACAAATTCAGAAACTTACTTTTGATTGAGCACCCAGTAAATATTTTCTGAAAAATGAGTTTTGTTAAATAAGTATTTTGATCTGAAAGCTGCGCAAGCGGACTTCATCAGAGCGATAAGTGTCTGGTGACGTAAGTGCTACAAGTTGAGTGTTCACTACTTTTTTATTCCCCTGATTAACACGTTACCTTTTTGTAAAACAAGGTAAAAACCATTCATTTACAATGATATAAGAATGTCTTCTTGGAGCAAAATTACAGTATAAATTGCATCGGCAAAATTTTAGTTTAAAGAAGTCTGAATAAGTATGTTCGTGTTTTAAGAGCGGAATATTAAAAATAATGAATGCTTAGATTGTTTGTATGTTTAACACAGTCACCGGTTTGTAGTTAATAAGTGTAATTTTTTGAAAGGAGTCACAGAAAAAGAGGTTAGTCTAATTTTTTTCATAATGTTCATAGTTTTCGGATTTAATTAATAGGAAATTCATACCTTACATTAATATTTTGAGTACCAAATATCTTATAATCTTATAAATATCTTTTTTAACTCACTAAACAGCTAGTTAAGGTCTGCGCAAGTGAGCCTTAGTGTTTAAAGAAGTTTTGTTGTGAGTCTTTACAGAAAGGACCTAACTGTAAAAATATTTAAAAAATTGTCAAAAGGCGCGGTACGTATTTGTAAATATTTTTGCAAGATGATTCTCAGTGTCAATTATGGGCTTCATGATGAAGGTCACGAATTGGAATTTCAAGTTGATGGTACCGACACCGAATATATACTTAATGATAATGGAAAAAATTCACAGGACTCAACTTAAGGTTACGGAAATGGGTAACGGAAGTGGAAGGAAATAGGACAGTATCCGATAATTAGAACTTTATTTTCAACCATCACAGGTAATGATTCGATTTAAAATCTAAAATAAATAGCATATTTAGATATGGTTATCAAACGCGAATTAATTTGATAAGACCGCGGGGGGGTTGAATCAAACTGCGATGCTCGCTAAGTTAGCTGACGTTTTTGTCTCTAATCAAAACAATGCGCAGTATTGAATCGCGTGATATGGTAATTCCACCGGGTCTGAGTAATAAATGACAAATTCTCACTTAAATTCACCTCTTGTCCAATTAGATTTCCAACTGAATAAATTTTTATTTCCAACCAGATCCGCGGGGCTCGTGATATCAATTTAATTAATCCGCGTATCAAAATAATTGGGTCGCGGCCGCGACTAGTAGGCGGAGAAGTCCAATTTTCCTCAAAAATCTAACATGACCTGTTTCCAGATAGTAGTAGGTATTTGCGGGCTTTGGATATGATTTTCATAGTTCGAGTAACTCAAGTTATATTTAAACAATGCTGTTTTTTTATATTAGAACCTTGGACGGTTTGCAGATCAAAGTAGGTATTTGAATCATTTGATACCAACTACCATAGTTAGAGTACCATCAATGTTATTTGATTTTCATAGTTTGAACAACTACTGTTATTTTTAAACAATGCTGTTTTTTATATTAGAACCTCAGACGGTTTGTACATCAAAGTAAGTATTTAAGTTATTTTATTCATACTATCACAGTAAGAGTACCTTTAATGTAAAATTAACGATAACCTTTTTTGCGTTGAAACTGTGGGAGATTTTTCGAACATTTGATTGGTATATTAGTTATTATATAAATAAAAATAATAATCTTTATTTGTTCTTCACATACAAGGCACATAATAGTGTTAGATGTATTTACTTTCACAATTTATTCATGTAGGTACTAGTGAAGATTGATGCAAGAGATTTGTCGAAGCATGTGTTTCAGGAGTTAGAATTTTAAAAAGAGAAAACGTATGTGTAACTAGAAGTGTAGACATTTCAAGATTATATAATAGGGGATATTACATCTAATCATCAGGTATGTATTTGTGAAAGAGAGAGGGAGTGGGATTGTGTATACGGGTGCATGAGTGTGTATGTGTGTTTCAGGAGTTAGAATTTTAAAAAGAGAAAAAGTATACGTAACTAGAACTGTAGATATTTCAAGATTATATAATAGGGGATATTACATTTAATCATCAGGTATGTATTTGTGAAAGAGAGAGGGAGTGGGATTGTTTATACGGGTGCATGAGTGTGTATGTGTGTTTCAGGAGTTAGAATTTTAAAAAGAGAAAAAGTATACGTAACTAGAACTGTAGACATTTCAAGATTATATAATAGGGGATATTACATTTAATCATCAGGTATGTATTTTTGAAAGAGAGAGGGAGTGGGATTGTTTATACGGGTGCATGAGTGTGTATGTGTGTTTCAGGAGTTAGAATTTTAAAAAGAGAAAAAGTATACGTAACTAGAACTGTAGACATTTCAAGATTATATAATAGGGGATATTACATTTAATCATCAGGTATGTATTTGTGAAAGAGAGAGGGAGTGGGATTGTTTATACGGGTGCATGAGTGTGTATGTGTGTTTCAGGAGTTAGAATTTTAAAAAGAGAAAAAGTATACGTAACTAGAACTGTAGACATTTCAAGATTATATAATAGGGGATATTACATCTAATCATCAGGTATGTATTTGTGAAAGAGAGAGGGAGTGGGATTGCGTATACGGGTGCATGAGTGTGTATGTGTGTTTCAGGAGTTAGAATTTTAAAAAGAGAAAAAGTATACGTAACTAGAACTGTAGACATTTCAAGATTATATAATAGGGAATATTACATTTAATCATCAGGTATGTATTTGTTAAATAGAGAGGGAGTGGGATTGTGTATACGGGTGCGTGAGTGTGTGTGTGTGTGTGTGTGTGTGTGTGTGTGTGTGTGTGGGAGAGAGTATCAGTTTTGTATGTATATGTATGGTGAGTCTGTGTGAGACTGAGTGGTACAATTAGTGTAATGGTTTTAGCAGGGGTTCGGTGTCGGAGTACGACTTTTCCTTAAAGCCATGTAACAACTTTATTTTTGCAATTTAATGTAATTTAGTGGTATATGTATGGTTCAAGAAAGTAGAAAAATCTTTGGCTAAACGAGGTTTTCGGAAAGGTGTAGCAGAAAACTAGGCGATTTCTTTTAGATTGAGTCTCAAAACAGAAGGGTGTAATTTTATGCTGGAGGAGTATAGTTCGTAAAAAAACAATGTCCTATATATTTAAGGGTGTTAATTAAAAATCTATATTGCTTTCTTAATTACTAAGCCAGCCACAATTTGCAGGCGTCTGAACGATACTGTCTTAGCCACAAAAAATTTGCTGTTGCGAGGTGTTTTTGTTAAAAAAAAATTTTATCATCCAATTTCGATTATGGCGCTTCGCCGGGTGCTGCGCACCACGCTCACTGCGCTCGTTCGACTCACGCATTCGATAATTACAGTCTAACATTAACCTAACCCAAATTTAACTACTACGCTTTATATAGAGTATTTAGCAGGCGTTGCAAAAAAAAGATTAATTAATGTATTAGAGGCTATCTCATTTTCCCGTGGTTTAGTTATAAAATTAAAAGTTTGATCACGTAACCAATAAAGAAATGTGTGGCTTGGCTTATAATTTCCCTATATTTAATATCTACTTTACACATAACTTACATTTCAAACAATATTTCGAATCCAGCCATCCTTATATCGAAGCTGTTAATACCTTCCAACGAACACGGTTTTTAATTACTGCACCGACAAATGTTGTTGACACAGTATTCAGTTTTCTTAAATAGTATTTTATGTTAGTGTACAATGGCGCACTACGCCCACAAGCGACTTTCCACCCTTGTGGTTTAAATTAATACCAATGAAATTAAATAATGTGATAATTTTCATATATTTATTTTAAGTTGTAAGATTTATTAGAAAATCTTGTTCAGATTACGGAGCAAGTCAGAATGTATCGCTTCATTTCTTTCTGTTCTGTCAACAGTATATTTAAATATCCTTTATTCTTAATTCATAATAATTCATATTAACCTCTTTACTCAAATGTCGCGGCATTCTGACGTGCTCTCTAAGGCGTAGCCGTGACGGTACCTATTGCGATTATAATCATTTTACTTGCAAGGTATTGCTTATATTTTATGGAAGGGGTGGTTAAGTAGAGTCTTATTGTTCTTATTTTTCTGTAGTGTTATTTCCAAATAACGGTTATCGAAATCTGTTATTGTTATCGTTGTATTATAACAGTATGAAATAGTTATTGGACTACTAGTCATAGTAAATTAGACCTTGCGACTTACAGGATAAAATCTTATGCGATAGAAATGTGTACTTTAATAATGAAATATTTAGGTTTCAGTGTCTACAACCTTACTACGTCGAATTAAAGTTTATTTTCTATTAGCGGGCGAAAGCAGTATAATGATTATCATTGTAAAACGGCAATTCGGATGCTAGTCAAATTAGACTTAACTGCTACGAATTAAAGTGTAAATTTGTCTGGTTAGCGAAATTAACATCTATAATGTAAATGTTCTTTTCACAAAACATTTATTTACCGTCCACTTTTTATTATTTACAAAATAAAATACAAGAAACAAGTAATCAGTAGCGTAGCCTAATTATTAAGGTACTTGTATTATTATTACTGCGTTTAAACAGCACGAGTCAAACCAAGAACGCGCGTGAGATCCAACTGACTTATTTCAAAAAAGTAATTAAATTACAAAATACCATTTCTTCGAAGTTACCTAAAATCTAATAGGTACTGCACTTGTAATGAAACTTAGATTTAGTCGTACAATAATATACCTTTTTACAATGCAGTAACGCATGGTTTGCGTGGCAGGTAGCTACGAAAGTGAACGAGAAGGCGTTGTACCTTTGTTTCGCTCACGCGGTCATAGCCATGCATTCAACTTTATCAAATTTCTTTTGAATGAAAGATCTAACTTTGTGATAAAAAATTTATTTTAATATGAAAATACAGTCTTGAATAGATTTCTTTCAAATTAAATCGTTCTATAAAGTATTCTCAGTAAGCATGTTTTAAAAATCAAACGTTGGTATTTTGTTAAATCTAAAGTATACAAACAAACACTATACATTCCACAGACCGAAGTCAGGTAGTTTTGCAGAACTGATCCATAAAAAATTGAAACATAAATCCGGCATACTAAATTTTACATAAACAATACAAGTTGTTTGAGCAACGCATAGTGACCACATCAATTTTTCTTTTTATTCTTTAGGGATTCTAACTCTCGTGAATATAAAAATACAAATACTGTTCAGTTTTAATACACAATTTATCTATAATATAAAGATTAACCCTGAACAAGTGGGAATAAAACTCAAACAAATTAACAATTTTCAAGATGGTTACAAAAAACTAAAACTCAAAACAAATTTTTTAAAATTCGTTTATAAAACATTGCAACAATTTTCAAGATGGTTACAAAAAAAAACTAAAACTTAAAACAATTTTTTTTTAATTCGTACATAAAAATTTTAGCATAAACCAAACATACAAAATTTTACACAAACAATACAAGTTGTATGAGCAACGCATGGAGATCACATAAATTTTCCTTTTTATTCTTTAGGAATCCTAACTCTCATGAAAATAAAAACACATCTGTCTGCTTTCCAAAAGATTTCTTCCGCAATAATGCATTTCATACGAGAAGCAATTTCCTTAAATTTTATCTAGTTTTCAATTTTTATAAGCGCCGTGTTATAACTTCTATCGAAAGACATCAAAAAAAACCTTTGTGACTGTTGGTATTTGAAAAATCGCAAGTATACCTATCTGCTTTCCAAAAGTTTCTTCAGCAATAATGTATTCTATACGTGAAGTTCTTTGATTTAAATTTATCAAATTTTCAATTTAAATAAACGCCGTGCAAACAGCTGATATCCGAAGACACTAAAAAATTGCCATTCAGACTGTTCATATTATTATAAAATACATATTTGCAGTAATTTCTAAAAGACCACTTAATATTAACTACATATACAATGCAACATATGTAAAAACAAGACAATGAGGTTATTTTAACATAATGTAAGTACTTTCTGAACTTCTCAGTGACGTGTTTAAACTAAAGTGGTAGTTTATTTTAACATATTTTGTAAAACGACCTTGGAATTGACCAACTGGAATTGAAAACATTTGAAAGCATACAAAAAATACATGTCGTCCTATGATCATTCTTATTTTAAAACAATGATCTACAATCGATGTCAATAAGACAAAAAGAAATTAATTTTTCGAACGTTGAAATTTTAAATGGTATTTGAATTTTGAAAGAAAAACTTGCGATGACTCTTTCGATGAACATGCCTATATTATATATATATACATATACATAAAAACATAATGATACAAACAAAATATATATATATATACCTATCATGACGGAAATTTCTTGAGCCTAGATTTTATTTCCAACTTACCTAAGAGTATATTTTTTGAGCTTACTGTATCGGTATATATATTTGCTATATATATATATATATATATATATATATATATATATACCAAAATATATCGTTGACTTTATCGGGTTCAGAAAAGGACAAATTTTGTGTTTCACGCTGAAAACTTTATTTCCACGTTTTAGTAGTTTACTTATCCTGATAATAACAAAAAATCAAGTAAAAATACTCATTGTAAGTAGGTATTTAAATTCTTCACACTAACCACAAATCACACCCGCCAGCCACGACACGTTCTTAGTTTGGCAGAATGATCACTTCAAATTTGTTTTTTTTTTATTTTTTTCTATGACTAGATGGATGGTTTTTGATTTCATTTGGTTGGAAATTTAACAGAGAAGCATGATTGATATATTCAAAGCTACTAATGAACAAATAGGATAGGGAAAAGTCATGTGCCAGACAAAGTGCGTTTGTGAACCACTAGTGCATCTTACGAATATATTTAATATTTTACAACCTAATATCCCCAGTTGATATAAGAAATATCTGCTTACGTAAGTAACATTTCTCATAAGAAATTTAATTTTTAATTCATACTTATCATTTATTTTTAAATTAAACTAACAATACCAATGAGTAAGTTCAATTGTTGTTTTATTGGTTTAGTTTGTAGTCTTGTGTTGTTTCGTTGGTAGTTTTAACCTGATAAACTATTATTAACTCTTCGCAGAGTTAATAATTGGTAATTTTTTAAGTAATTTACATCAATATTTGCTATGTAATATGACTGCAGGATGGCCGCAGTGCGAATCGCTCTGCACAACGCCGACATTCACCATAGAAGACTAAACATGAAAATTGTCCTTACTAAGACCCAAAAAACTGTTGAGAACGGTTCGCACGTGAATTTCGTGATTCGATAAAAAATCATTGCGACCAAGTTTGGACTCGCTTAGAGGATCTGATTTGTGTCAAAATCTAGTAAATTCAATGCGAAGTCTATGTAATGCAGTAATCGATGCGCAACAGCGCTGACGCGGTTATTGTTTTAAATTAATGAAGTTGATTTATATGATTATTTGATTAACCTGTTTTTCTGATATTTAATTTTCTTAAGTATTTGAACTCTTGACATAACCTGGTCAACAACATTTACATAATTATGTAAAATTTTTAAAATAATTTTTTTATTAATTTAATTTTTATCGCATGACAAAAGGTTTCAGCTGATTGACATGGACGGTTATTTCTCGACCTCCATTCACCGCCTTTATCAAATTACTACGTACTCGATATTACTATACTACATATTCGATACCTTTAAAAGGTCGGCGAAGCTTTTTACTCATTCCAGACACACTTTTGGTGTTATGCAGTAATACAAATTGACCTACATGAAGATTAATAGATGAAGCTTTTTAGGTAGCATAATGTAAGGCTAATCTTACGTTTTTGTGGTTAAAAAAGTATGCTTCCATTATATCAAAATTATTTTGATACGCCATGGTTATGTAACCTTTGGATTAATGACAAAACTTTATCAAAACCTTTTTGTTGACCGTTAGTCCAAACAAACTTTTCCGCCTTTTATAAAGTTTTGTTAATGGTAAAGTTAGAAGTGAATTTTTTTTATATATTATCTGTAGTGAGAGAACAAACCTATTACTGATTATAATTCTTTTACATTTTTAGGAATTTTGATATTCTTTATCTTTTCGATTTTATTTTGATCAGGTAATATGCCTTGGCTTGAAATAGTATGCACCAATACAGTTATTTGTTTATATCCAAATTACACTTGACCGGTTTTAAACTTAAATTTGCACTCCTTAACCTTTCTAGCACCTGTTAGAGTGATAAATTTTTTTCATCCATAAACTCATCAAAAGTCTTCCCATAGGCACATGACGATAAGCGGAACAGAGACAAAGCTTCTTAAGAACGTGAAAAATTGTTACCTATTTTGGTAGGGTTGTCACAATAGGTTAAGACAAATTAAACAAAACATTTGTTAAATAGTTTTATTATTTAGTATAATAGAATAATACTTCACAAATTACTAACTCTAATAATTTTCTTTTTATAATTTTTGTTTTTTAACAATTTATTGTTTCTTTTGATGGTCTGGTAAATTCTGAATCGAACATATAGTTTTTTCAAGTAATCTAGAGGGAAACATAGCATATCAAATTTACAATCTTTAATACGCTTTTTTTGTAAATATATTTTTTTTTTTTTTCATTGCTAATATAGACAATATTTATTTCAAGATCGAAAAATTCGCTACACTTTTGCTCGAGCAATTCAATTTTATTTTTTCGAGTATTATTCATACACACAGTACAGTAAACAACCATTATAAATAATAAAATACCACGTTTCTACATTAAAATATTTAAACTTGCAACTAACAAAACAAATAACGTGCGTCGCAATGACCCTGAGATTTTCAACTGGCTGTACCCCTTTTGACAATGTCTTTTGACCTGTAGGCCAATTCTCGTAATAAAAACCGCGGCGATGTCGTAGCGACTCGACCTTAGAAGTCACTTTCGTATTCTCATCCGTCGATTGGACCGATTCTAAAGTCGTTCTGAAGTCGCTCTATCGGAATGTCGCTGAACCGTATTCACATCCTGAATCGACTTTCAATCGTTTCAAAACGATATCACAATGGTATTCTACTCCTACAATTGACAGTTAGTTCGATCGGATGTCAACGACTTAACGTCAAAATAAGCGATCCAAAAGTCGTTGAACAAAAGTTCATTCTGCGGGACGTTTACAAAGAGAGAACCGCTAATTTTGTGTTTTGAAGAGGCTAAAAATGAGCTTAAAGTTAGCGTATTTGTTGCTAAATATGCCAGAATTGCAAAAAGCGAAAAAGAAGAAGTGTATTGAGGTTCACAAGAGAGGACGCATTCACAATGCCGGAGAATGACTTCATCAAAACATTTCGTCTCACAAAAGTGTTGGTGCAGAATCTCATTGATGAAAAGAAGGAAAACGGGATTCTTTGTCAGTAAAAGATAAGGTTAGTAGGTTTCTATTCTGCTAGCCCACATTATTTGTATACCAAATTAAAACGTAAATATATTAGTTTATGATGATATATACTAAGGTTTACATATTAGATAATAATATTGTAACCTTAGGTAGGTATAACTAATTTAATAAAACACTTTTTAAACCTTTCTTTACAAACTGTTTTAATTTAGGTTACCTACTCAAATAAAAATAACCTTGCATTAGACATCTTCATTTTTATTGCAATAATGTTGAACATACACTGATGGTCTTATATTACTTTCAGATTTTTACTGGTTGCCTGTAAGCTACACTGCAACCCAGAAGTTTCTGGCCAGAAAAGAAGTTTTAATGCTTGAACAGATTTTGCTAAAGTTGCAAACAGAGCCTCGATTGCGGTTCCAGTACTTCGTGAGATGGAAAATCAATCTCAGTATATTGTGGCAAAGGAGAGCTTCACAAATGAAGCAGCTAATATGGAGACTTTTCAAGGACTGCATAGAGTTAATGTAGATTTAGAACAAGTCAGGATGGCCCTACAAGCAGTTATATAGACTATAAGTGGGGGTGAAGAATAGTCATAATAAGTTCAATCTTTAAATAGACAGAAACAAAAAATAATTGTGTTAAATCAAATCTAATTTGAATAATTATGTGTTGAATAAAGATCTTAAGGATGTCTGGATGATATCATGTTGTGCTTATCTCTTATGAAAGTGTTTATACCTAAGATGTGTCCAATATTATTATTATTATTCATTAAACTTTAATAAATTTTTTATCTTACACAACAGTCAACATTATGTGGTTTGAGGTTTTCATTTCAAATTATTATATAATTGGTATTATGTTGTGATTATTTGGTTATTATAATATGTAAACTACTTAGTTATGGTAGGTTAATATTTTAAGAAATAATTACCATGTGTGTGGAGATTGAGAGCTAAGGGTAATAAGTGTAAGTGTAATAAAAAATTAAAACACAATTGTAAAATATACTATTTGGTTTTATTTAAAATTTGTATTTACTACAGTAACAAAACAATAATCTATCCATAAACATTGGTCTAAACTGCAACTACAGGTGCTTCTTCAAATTGTTATCACTAAAATATTATAATATCAACAAACCAATTAAAAATTACATTCACTACACAATAGCTTGTTAAAGCAACTAATAGCTTAGTGAAAACCCTAAAACTTGTCAAGCCCTATAATTTCACAAAGGCGCTCTTCTTAGGGACTAAGTATCGGAACATCTTTGGGGCCACCACGAATCTGCAAGCTTCGTGAATTCTTCGGACCGTATTTGAGACCCGACGTTTTAAACCGTTGTAAAGCTGCAACCTA
The DNA here is from genome assembly GCA_923062675.1 of Marasmarcha lunaedactyla. Lineage (NCBI taxonomy): Eukaryota > Metazoa > Arthropoda > Insecta > Lepidoptera > Pterophoridae > Marasmarcha > Marasmarcha lunaedactyla. The sequence continues at coordinate 38,198,569 of OV281339.1, read as the reverse complement.
CACTTTGTTCTATTATTTCGCTGTCCCGTGTCCGTCGATGGTTACTCCTGACAATTTTGAGCTCAAGTCTCGTCCTTCCTTAGATCAGACACGACCTAGGGCTAAGTTCTAATGCTTATTATTGATTTCTGGAATCAACAAACAGTTCGAACTGTCGTATAGAAACTCGCGTTTGATATTTAAATAAATAAGTCTTTGAACAAGAAACTTCTGCACAAGTTTCTTGCTTTTGAATAAAAACAAATAATAAACTTATCACCAATTTGACAACAATAAACTTTGACAAACAATTTGATGGCTGAATCGAAGATAATGACGTTTATCAAGATGCGAATTATTCGATCAATTGAAGTGAAAAATCGTTTTTTTAGCATTTATTTCTCTTTGGCTAGTTGAAGTTAATTGGACTAGTTATTCTTTAAATTTATTTAATTAATTACATGTTAAACACCGTATTCGGAATTTAAAATATGTTATAATTTCTTGGTAGTTCAGTGATAACTTGAATTGGCAACATTTTGTGTCGCTCGATTCAAAAGTCGTTCAGTTTCGATCCTATTGAGTTGGAGTCCTATCGAAGCGCGTCTGAGCAATACGTGAATACCGATTTTGGATAGAACTTCGATCGAACGACTTCTGCACTACAGCGATTTGTCAATTGTCTGTTTTTACGAGAATTGGGCTACTGTCTCGCCGCGTACGCGACAAGCGGCCAGTAGGCCAATTCTCGTAATAAAAACCGCGGCGATGTCGTAGCGACTCGACTGTAGAAGTCACTTTCGTATTCTCATCCGTCGATTGGACCGATTCTAAAGTCGTTCTGAAGTCGCTCTATCGGAATGTCGCTGAACCGTATTCACATCCTGAATCGAGTTTCAATCGTTTCAAAACGATATCACAATGGTATTCTACTACTACAAATGACAGTTATTTCGATCGGATGTCAACGACTTAACGTCAAAATAAGCGATCCAAAAGTCGTTGAACAAAAGTTCATTCTACGGGACGTTTACAAAGAGAGAACCGCTGTTTTTGTATTTTGAAGAGGCTAAAAATGAGCTAAGAATTAGCTAGATATGCCAGAATTGCAAAATTGACGCGAAAAAGAAGAAGTTTATTGAGGTTCACAAGATGGAACGCATTCACGATGCCGGAGAAAGACTTCATAAAAACATTTCGTCTCACAAAAGTGTTGGTGCAGAATCTCATTAATGAAAAGAAGGAAAACGGGATTCTTTGTCAGTAAAAGATAAGGTTAGTAGGTTTCTATTCTGCTAGCCCACATTATTTATATACCAAATTAAAACGTAAATATATTAGTTTATGATGATATATACTAAGGTTTACATATTAGATAATAATATTGTAACCTTAGGTAGGTATAACTAATTGAATGAAACACTGTTTAAACCTTTCTTTACAAACTGTTTTAACTTAGGTTACCTACTCAAATAAAAATAACCTTGCATTAAACATCTTCATTTTTATTGGAATAATGTTAAACATACACTGATGGTCTTATATTACTTTCAGATTTTTACTGGCTGCCTGTAAGCTACACTGCAGCCCAGAAGTTTCTGGCCAAGTGGTCAATGCTTGAACAGTTTTAGCTAACATTTCAAACAGAGCCTCGATTGCGGTTCCAGTACTTCGTGAGATGGAAAATTAATCTCAATATATTGTGGCAAAGGAGAGCTTCACAAATGAAGCAGCTAACATGGAGACTTTTCAAGGACTGCATAGAGTTAATGTAGATCTAGAACAGAGCAGGATGGCTCTACAAGCAGTTATATAGACTATAAATGGGGTGAATAGTCATAATAAGTTCAATCTTTAGACAGAAACAAAAAATAATTGTGTTATATCAAATCTAATTTGAATAATTATGTGTTGCATAAAGATCTTAAGGATGACTGGATGATATCATGTTGTGCTTATCTCTTATGAAAGTGTTTATACCTAAGATGTGTCCAATATTATTATTATCATTTATTAAACTTTAACAATTTTTTTATCTTACATAATTTGGTTTGTAAACATTATATGGTTTGGGGTTTTCATGTCAAATTACTGTATGATTGTAAATTTATATGTAAACTACTTAGTTATGGTAGGTTAATATTTAAAGAAATAATTACCATGTGTGTGGAGCCTGAGAGCTAAGTGTAATAAGTGTAAGTGTAATAAAAAATTAAAACACACTTGTAAAATATACTATTTGGTTTTATTTAGCTCTTAAAAATTTATATTTACTACAGTAGCAAAACAATAACCCGAACCATAAACATTGGTCTAAACTGCAACTACAGGTGCTTCTTCAAATTGTTATCACTGAAATATTATAATATCAACAAAAATTACATTCACTACACAATAGCTTGTTAAAGCAACTGGCAGCTTAGTAAAAACCCTAAAACTTGTCAAGCCCTATAATTTCACAAAGGCGTTCTTCTAAGGGACTAAGTATCGGAACATCTTTGGGGCCACCACGAATCTGCGAGCTTCGTGAATTCTTCGGACCGTATTTGAGGGCCGACATTTTAAATCTGCAACCTACACTTTGTTCTATTATTTCGCTGTCCCGTGTCCGTCGATGGTTACTCCTGACAATTTTGAGCTCAAGTCTCGTCCCTCCTTAGATCGGACACGACCTAGGGCTAAGTTCTAATGCTTATTATTGATTTATGGAATCAACAAACAATTCGAACTGTCGTATAGAAACTCGCGTTTGATATTTAAATAAATAAGTCTTTGAACAAGTTTCTACACAAGTTTCTTGCTTTTGAATAAAAGCAAATAATAAACTTATTGCCAATTTGACAACAATAAACTTTGACAAACAATTTGATGGCTGAATCGAAGACAATGACGTTTATCAAGATGCGAATTATTCGATCAATTGAAGTGAAAAATCGCTTTTTTCAGCATTTACTTCTCTTTGGCTAGTTTAAGTTAGTTGGAGTAGTTATTTCTGTATTTATTTAATTAATTACATGTTAAACACCGCATTTAGAATTTAAAATATTTATAATTTTTTTGGTAGTTCAGTGATAACTTGAATTGGCAACATCTTGTGTCGCTCGATTTAAAAGTCGTTCAGTTTCGATCCTATTGAGTTGAAGTCCTATCGAAGCGCGTCTGAGCAATACGTGAATACCGATTTTGGATAGAACTTCGATAGAACGACTTCTGCACTACAGCGATATGTCAATTATCTGTTTTTACGAGAATTGGGCTACAGTGGTCACGGCCCGGCGTGCTTGTAGTAGTGCAACCGATTCGTGCGGTTGTATGAAGCTTTGTCTCTGCTCCGTTTATCTACTCATATGCCATACTCTGTCTACGAATACTATAACATTCCTGTACATCATATTAAGTCCAGCCAATTATTTGTCCATCTTTCTCTGAAAAATGCCCTGCTTGTCTTTAAGCCTGAAGGTAATAAGTTAAATTCATACAACCCTGATGGGGTAATAAACACAGTTTTGTATTTGTCCTGCTCCTTAATGGCATAGTGCCTAATATGCAGCATAACTTGGTACCATTTAAATGAGAATTATTTGGTCTTTACACAAAAAATTGGAGTTTTGTCGTACTGGCCACTTTGATCTGTATTGACTCCTTTTTGGTTAAGAATTCCAATTTTAAATTTATACAGCTATTTATTTGTTTTTTCCTCTTTTGGTTTTTTCTTTGCGTCACTGAGTTTGGTGGAAATCTTGAAATATCGCGTTATTTACCGTGGCATCAGTGCTACGGAAACGGTTCGAAGTATTAATGCTGCGAATGGCGGCGGTGTCGCTAAAGAAAACACAGTGCGTTTTTATTTTCATCGTTTTCGTTCTGGAAATTTCGACCTGCAGAACAAGCCCCGTGAATGGCCGCAGACCAAAATTGATAATGAAGAATTGATGGCTATTGTGGAAGCGGATCCATCGCAAACCACGTCCGATTAGCTGTAGGCTGCGGTGTTAGTGACAAAACTGTTTTAATCCACTTGAAGCAAATTTGGAAGGTGATAAAGCTTGAGACGTGGGAACCTCATGAATTAAGCGCAGCAAACCGACAAACGCGCGTCGGCTGCTGCGTTACATTACTTAACCAACACTATAATGAAAGGATTTTAAATCGAATCATTACCTGTGATGAAAAGTGGATCCTGGACGACCATCGTAAACGCTCATTGCAATAGTTGAACCCTAGCGAACCAGCCAAATCCTGCCCCAAGCGGAAAATTACTCTAAAAAAGTTACTTATAAAACTTGAAAGTTACGTTTGGTGGACGAGTGCCGGTGACGTTCAATACAGTTTTCATAAATCTGGCGAAACGGTTACGGCAGATGTCTATTGTCAGCATTTGCAAACCATGATGGAAAAGCTAACTGACAAACAACTAGACTGGTCAATCGCTCCAGGCCACTGCTGCTTCAGGGCAACGCACACTGCACAACACACGGCTACCAAATTAGAAGAGCTTCAGTTGGAATGTCTAAGATATCCACCGTACTCCCCGGACTTGCTCCAACAGATTACCATATTTTTCGAAATTTGGATAACTTCTTGCAAAGGAAAAAATTCAACTCCGATGGGGCAGTCCAAAGCGATAGATTTTATTGGTTCCCGTACAATGGTTTTTTTTTAGTAAAGGAATGAACTACCTATGATATGGCAAAAGTGCATAGATAGCAATGGTACATACTTTGATTAAATAAATATTTTATATTTTTTTTTTAATTGACTTTATGTTCCTCCCTTACAAACCGCCAATTTCATAATAATATGTAATGACAATTAATAATGAAACCGCACTATCAGCCATATTTTGAAAGAAAAATTTGGAGCAAGAAATAAGATATTTGATGACCTGTAATATCTAAGGAAGCTAGTTCATGAATCCGCTACGTGAGCATTGGAATCTCGTTTAATCATTTAAATTACCTACATATATGTCGAACACCGGACAGTGAAATTACACTTCTTGTTTTTGATGGTGTACTTGATGTTGATGGTGACGAACTGGAAAGCGCTGGTTTTCGAAAAAAAATGTTTTCGAACTATGAAAGGACAAAACCGTCTATAGATGATATTCCTACTCAGTACTGAATACGATCTATGCCGGAGCTGGATTTTAGCGCAATTGTCAACGACTGTCCTTTGAAAAACGCGGGCAAGTTTCCATTTCAGACAATTAGGATAATTTTTGTTTTCGACTATGTCCATATATGTTAATTCTAATCATCTGTTTTGTTTTATAATACATAACTTTTTTTAAAGTTTATTCGGAAATCTATTAGGAGCCTCCAGACCTCTAAATCCGGTCCTGGAAATACCCACTTACGTTCGATGTTTAGTTATTTCACAGGGCCTATTAGACAATTACTTTCACAATATATTCTTAACGGGTTATTTTTAAGTGTACATCAAATAACTTATCAATTACTTATCAATTAACTTATCAATTTATGTTCAGCTTTTTTTACATCTAATAAATTATTGTACCTACTGCAAATAAACTAATTGTTTATCAAAACTAGAAATATAAATAATTCGAAAATATACATCAACAGCCTTTAATATATTTTTCTCAAATGCGCACCTAAAAAGATGTTTGTTTTACAAAAATATATTTTTACACCAACAATACTGATTGCACATCAAATTAACCCGGCCGTACATATGTAACACTTACAATGGTAACAAAACAACAATTTTTGTGCGACGACGAGCGCAGCGAGGAGGAGTTGTTAGTCTGTATGCAAAGCATTTAAATAAATAGAGTTGCGTCATGTACTTTAATTGTTGCTAAAATCACATTTGTTTGAGCTGCCAATTTTGATGTACAATCAGTATTTTTGATTGAAAAAGGGATTTTTTAAATGTAAAAATCGCAATTTTTTTGTATGTCAGTTAAATACCCATTCTATAAATAAAACTATAATATTAAATAAATAAAAATTTGCCGAAGTTAGATCCTATTTAAACAGTACTAATTGTATCTCAAGTAATGGTACTTTATAAAAACCTAGTTACTAAAAAAAAAATACGATAAATCTTATTTCTGTCTTTTCCATTTCTTTCTCTGTCGCTCTCTAGCTATATGGTATATAGCTAACTATCAATTTCTGCCAAACATTCTGATTGCAATATAATTTATCTCGGATTGACCAGCCTGGTTTATATTCCTTTAATAGGATATCTGAAAGTAATGTTTTAATTTTATTAATACTTTTATTGTAAGTAAGTACTAAAAGTTGAAATTGTCAGAAACGGTAACTGTGTAGTAACAACAGCTGATTGCTATTAAACACAAAATGATAATAATAATTTATTTGTCACAGCTATGATTGGTCAAACGTCAATATGCTTAATCAGAAAATATACGTCTTCGTTATGACTGTGTTATCGTCGGTTTTACAGCAGAACGCTAAAAGGCCTATTTAATGGATATTTTAATGACATTTTCTTGGAAATGTTTTGCTTTCTAAATACTTGTAATATTGTAAAACTTTCCAACGAAATTCGATGAGTTCGTCTTTAAATTTTAAGCCGTTGTAAGTAATAATTATTTTCATAATATACTTAGATACCATTGAATAAACTATGTGAGTTCTAAATATTATAGGTGGTAATAAAATTCCCAAAGGCGTAAAGTAAGTATTTCGAATTCTTTCTTAACACCTGGATTGAGCGTAGGTCCATAAAAACAGTAAATTTTATAAAACAAAAGGAATTTATTTGTTTCTCTATTGCTTATGCTTTCACGTCTTTACTATTCAACCGTTCACCATGAACATTTGCGTATCATATATTTAAAGTACGACTAAATTTGACAACAAAATAAGATTGACTCTTATGAAGCCACTATATTACATTACCTGATAGTGTATTTCTAATGAATATATTACTTATGGTGGCCTTACCTTATTTTACTTACGAATGGTGTGGGGTGCTAATTTCTCTGGCATGTAGCTTTCGGAATTTTACGCATGAAATTGCATTATATCACGGTGGTTACACGGTAGAACTTACTCAGTCGCACGACCTGCCCTAACTGTCGAAAATTCAATTTCAACTCTATATCTAATAGCAAGCTTAAAAGTAAAGCCGCGTATATTTTTTTTATGTGTATGTAGTACATACAGTACATAAGCCATTAACAACTCGAACGCGCCTCCAACAAAGACAAAAACGTTATCTTCTCTTACAAATATGTGTGCAGATGAATCTATCACTGTCACTACCAAAATAACGTGCAAATCTTTTACAAGCTGAGTTCGTTCGCAGGTAGCCTTTCTTCATAAAAGAATTGGATTATACTGACGTCACCGTTTCACAGAAGCATTAAGAAGCCGATGTCAGAGTTTTCCATAATAGGCAGTCATGTGTGCATAAATATCAATAAAAAGTTTATGGCTCCCTAAACTTTATCATGATGGACACGTCTTGAATAATTGTGAGCTGTGTGTGTGTGACAGCATCGATCAATGGGTGAGGCAACTGGAAGTGGACACAAAAAATAATCTCAAATTTTTAGGTTTTCGTTATTTATACATGTTTTGGTTTGTTTACTGAACAGGCAAATGGTTTGTTCTCTACCTTGTATGATGGCATAGCATAGAATTATCAAACAACCACTTTGATCCTTAAACTATTATAATAGGTCTTTACCTATGAAACTGCCGTTTTGCCGTACTGGCCATTTCAGATGAAAATATTATTTTTTTTGACTGATAATTCTAATTTCAAATTAATTTTATTTGACAAACATGGAATTCTTTTTCTAAAATCGTCATTTATTTAATAGTTAGTGTTTTGTTTTCAACGCATTCGAACATTTTTCGTCATCATGGATTAGTTAAAAATTCGAGTATTTATGGAGTATGAGTACCGTCGTGGCAGCAAAGCGGCACAAGCGGCACGCAACATCAACGACGTTTACGGAGCAAACACTACAAACGAACGCACCACCCGTTATTTGTTTACCCGCTTCCGTTCTGGAAATTTTGACCTGAAAAATGAACCCCGTGGTCGTCCGAAAACTTTGGTCGACAATGACGAATTAAAGGCAATTGTGGAAGCTGATGAAACTCAATCCACGGCTGAATTAGCAGCAGCTTTCGACGTTAGCATCAAAACAATATTGGTCCATTTGCGTCAAATTGGCAAGGTAAAAAAGCTTGACAAATGGGTACCCCACGAACTCAATGACCGCCAGCGCGAAGTACGCGTGGAGACGTGCCTTGCACTGCTCAGCAGGCATACAAATGAAGGAATTCTGAACCGCATTGTTACTTGTGACGAGAAATGGATCCTGTTTGACAATCGTAAGCGCTCAGCAAGTTGGTTGGACCCTGGTTCAGCACCCAAACAATGCCCTAAACGAAAAATTACCCCTAGAAAAGTGATGGTCACTGTTTGGTGGTCTAACGCGGGTGTAATTCATCACAGCTTCTTGCCAAACGGGACAAGCATTACTGCAGATGTGTACTGTGAAGAACTGAACACAATGATGGAGAAACTCGCACGTCTCCAACCAGCTTTAGTCAATCGTTCGGCTCCACTGCTCCTGCGACAACGCGCGACCTCATACTGCACAGCAGACGGTCTCCAAGCTACAAGAGTTGGGGTTGGAAGTTCTCCGTCATCCGCCGTACTCACCAGACCTTGCACCTACAGACTTCTACTTTTTCCAGAATTTGGATAACTTCTTGGCGGTAAAAAAATTAAATACCCGAGAGGCAGTACAAAATGCCTTTGAAGAATTTGTTGCCTCCCGTCCAGCTGATTTCTTCAAGAAAGGCATCAATAAGCTACCAATGCGTTGGCAAAGATGCATTGATTGCATGGGTGATTATTTTGATTAATAGAAATAAAAAATATATATAAAAAATTACGCTTCATTATTTCGTGAAAAACGGCAATTTCATAGGTAAAGACCTAATAGATTACAAGATTTTTAAATTGAGATTGTTACTTAGGTTTCAAAGAAAATTTCCGCGTCCTCTTGTTGAGTTGGCTAAGGTCATTTAATCGGTATGTCTATATTATTATTATGATGGTATTTCGCAACATGCAAATATCTAATAAAATAAAAACAAAATTAATTAGTTTGTTATTTAAATTCATGTTTAGCCGCTTGCACCACAGACAGTCAAGGAAATTCTCTAACATGAATAGATTTTATTGATATACAGGGTGACTTGTAATTCGACGTATTCCTCTTGGGATGTTATAATACAACTAATTTCCAACAAAATTAAATATTATGTCCCTAATATCAAGGAGGCTCGCTACCGAGATATTCAATATTTTTGGTATTGTTAAAAAAATCCCGAATCAACTACAAAAAACTATATAGGTAAATAAAAAAATTGTGTTTTGAATTAAGTTGTTTAAATTTTTATCAGTAACCAACACATCAACAAATATTTATTGATACTAATAGTGGCACAAATATTAAACATTTTAAAATAGCTAGTGAATTCTTACAAAATTTTGTTTTGATTCATTAATTTGGTCAATAGAAAACTTGATTTATTTCGAAAAATCAACAGTACATTAAGCGTCCAAACTACTAGAAAACTAAAAAAACAAACTACTATAAGCTATCTAAAAACATTAAATTATTTACAAAAAAGGAAAAGATTCTCAGAAAAAATTGAATAACATGATGATAGGTAAAGTGTAGGTAAAGAAAAAATGGAAATTAAAAAAAATCTATTATTACTTAATCAATTTTGCGAAACGTTTTACAAATCTTGTTCAAAGTGACCTCTCCTACGGTAAATACATGCCCGCACACTCTTCCTTATCTCTGCCACTGTCACTCTTGAAGTGAAATAATGTCGTAATTTTTTCAGCCGCTTCGATTATCTTTTCTCGCAGGATTTCGACAGACGGAATTGGCGTTGCATAAACAAGGGACTTCATGTGCCCCTACACATAAAAATTAACTCGGGACACCGTGCAGGCCATGGAATTGGACCCCCCCTGCCAATCCAACGCCTTGGGAACTAGGTATCCAGCCACTGCCGCACAGTTAATCGATAGTGCGCTGGACAACCATCGTGTTGGAATACCTCTCGTCTCCTGGTTTCCAATTCCACATCTTCAAGCAATGGCCCTAGCTCATTCCTCATAATTCTCACCATAATTAAATTGTTGGGCAAAAAGTGAGGTCCAATCAAATGATTATTTATGAACCTGTTGGTTTGACTTCTACTGGATTTCATAAACTTTTTTGTGACCAGTAATGGATGTTGTGATAGTTGGTAATACCATCCGAATTCGAATTTGCTCTCATCCGTCCATAATATTTGCCTAAGAAAGCTTGGATCTTCAGAGTCGATATTCAGTAGGTCTACGATATTCCAATCGCTGTACTGGTACCCCTTCTTCCAACACCTGCACAGGCGTATATTGGTATGGGTAGGGTCCGGTGCCGTGAACTATCGACCATACCTTGTATTGTGACATTCCCAATCGAGCCGCTATGATACGAGTCCAAGTAGTGGGAACGTCAACTACTTGCTGGATAACTACTTTTTCATCTTCAGCGGTGTAACGGCGTGCAGTACCGCCATCACTTTGTCAACGTTGAAATTGGCCAGTTTCAGAAGCACGATGATAAATTGCACTGAAAACCGTAACGTGAGGTTCTCGTCGTTGAGGGTAGCGATGAATGTACTCTCAACGACCTTTAGCCGCGTTGCCGTCACAGAAGGCATAACAATAAAAATATCGGCATACTCGGAATAGGAGTACGCTGCCATAGTTAGTGATCAAAGTCAAAGTAACCTTGGGAGATCGCGTTGGTAGTAGCCAGAAACAAAACACGTGCTTGCACAGCGTAGAATCGAATTGAACTGAATTATTCTGTTTAAACTTCGTGTTGAATGATCTAGTGGGTCTAATAAACAAACGACGATCGGCTTCTAATAATGACTACTAAAAACTTCCAGGAATTTATTGCAACTCTGCAACTTAAGCCGAGGTACGATAACAAATTTGTTTACAATGCACGTGCTCTACGTACGTTTTTTTCTGGGAATTGTTGTTTGTGACTTAATAATTTAACTTGTTTGGATAGCTAATAGAACAAGAAAGATTTTCTAGTAGTTTGTACGGTTAATGTACTGTTGATTTTTCAAAATAAATCCAGTTTTCTACTGAACAGATTAGAGAATCAAAACAAAGTTTTATAAGAACTCACTTGCTATTTTAAAATGTTTAATATTTGTGCCAGTATTAGTATTAATAAATGTTTGTTGATGTATTGTTAACTGATAAAAATTTAAACAATTTTATTCTAAACACTAGTTTTTTATTTATTTATTTTTTTGTAGTTGATTCGGGATTTTGTTGAACAAAACCAAAAATATTGAATATCTCGATAACGAGCCTCCTTGATATTAGGGACATTATAGTTAATTTTGTTGGAAATTAGTTGTATTATCACATCCCAAGAGGAATACGTCGAATTACAAGTCACCCTGCATAGCTCAATATTCCATAGTGTTATAAGTATACAGGATGGACAGAAAAGTGACGTCCGAAAATAATTTTTGGGTACCTCGACAGGTAATTGAATCACCCTTATATAATGTTTTACGATTTTTCGTACTTTTTGAGTTAAGATTTTTTTATGAATTTTCGCAAAATTTCAAATTCAAAGATTTCTAAAAATAAAAGTAGAAGGTTTCTTCGGATTTCTATTTTTGCTACTTAATTCCTATGAACTGTGTGTTTATGCATAAAATAAACAGCCTCATAACTTTAATAAAAGTAACTAATAAAATTATCTAAAGTTCAGAATTTGTGTTAAGTGAGTTATGATTTAAATTTTCAACTTTTAATTTAAAATCTAAACTGGCAGTTTCTTCGTTTGTAAGTAGCTTCAGAAAATGCGTCAAAGTCTACTCTAAGCTTTCGTAATAGTAATGATAAAGCAGTACTTCATACGCTTTTAATAGCTGAAATCAGCCATCAAAGACAGCGAGGTGGAAAAGATGAATAAAATAAATTCCTTTTGTTATCATTTGTAAGATTGATTAATTTGTTAACCAACCAAAAATAACTCTAGAAAAGTTAAAATCTAACATAATTTGAAAGTTCATTTAATTTGAAGTTTGCCCGTTCTTGCGGCTAGAGCGTTCAATTTTACCCTTTTTTACCTACGTTAAAATCCTCTCAATGTCTCAGAGGGCCAAGTATACTCTTTACCTGGTGCATTGTTAACGCAGGTAAAAAAGGGTAACATTGAACGCTCTAGACGCGAGAACGGGCAAACTTAAAATTAAATAATCTTTCAAATTAGTCAAGTCTAACGCATTCTTTAAAGCTACTTAGAAACGAAGAAACTACCAGTTTAAATTTTAAATTTTCGAAAAAGTCGAAAATTTAAATGTTAACTCACTTAACATAAATTCTCAACTTTAGGTAAATTTTTTTTGTAAATTTCGTTAAAGTTATGACGCTGTTTGTTTAATGCATAAACACACATTCATGGAGATCTAGTAGCAAGAATAGAAATCCGAAGAAACCTTCTAATTTTTATGTAGAAATGTTTAAAACTGATTCGGTAGCAATTATGCGAAAATTCATGAAAAAAATCGTAACTCGAAAACTATGAAAAATCGTATAACATAGGGGTGATTCAGACACTTCTCAAAACGAGGCTCCTAAAAAAAATTTTTCGACGTTTCTTTTTTGGCCACCTTGTATAAGCAGAATTCATATTAACTGAATCGCTGAATGAAAATTCGAAACAATTTTATAATTCCTTAACTTTATCTTTTTCCGTGTGTATTAGACTTCAACGTTAAAGTTTAGGTATAAGTAGTACAGAAAACGGCATCTATGTATGAAGCGCGATGTCTCCTTTATATTTTTTTAACAAGCTGTGGTTAAGGATTGGGTTTCATGATAAACAAGGAATGTAAACAGATCCGAGTTTTGCGACAGGTGTGGCCGAACGTGAGCGAGCGCGGTGCAGTGGTGCTAGTAGCGGTGGAGTCAGCTGCGGCGAGGGCAGAGAGGCGACGGCACGGCGGCGTCACGAAGGTAACGGCGCCACAACCGACGCTGGCTCCGCCGCCGCGGCGCACTCCGCCCGGCGCGCTCCGTAACCCCACTCGTCACGTTCCGTTGTGCACAGTTTCATTGGCGACTCGACTGTATCACTGGCACGACGCATGTCGACGCATGTCGACGCTTCGCACTCAAATACATTTTCATTAATTATATTTTTTATTTTAAACTCGAGTGATCGCAGTCACTTTTATTCAAAGACTCTTGTTTAAAGTTTTTGTTTTTTTTTTGTTTAAAGACGACGGGCTGTAAAGAAATCCGTTATCGGAATAAATTTACCGCGGGGCGAAACTTTTCATCAAATTTATGCAGTGCCGAGTCGTCGATTAAGTTTGCATATTGTAGTCGTTGAAACAAACTTAGATATTCTTTTTTTTCTTCAAAAGGGAAAATCGGTATTTTGTGAAGAAGACCATTTTATCGAAAGTCGTGGATAGAACAAGGATTTAAAATGTCGAAAAAACATCTTCACAACCAAGCTGCGATACCACTGGCGCCGGCGGTGTTTAAGGTAAGGACCTTTTTATTCTTTGTACCTACCACTTTTCAAATATTTTCACATGCATTTTTCAACTTGTATTTAACTAGGAAAATTGCAATGCGATGTTTCTAAATTGGTTGAGATACCTACTATGTTTTCCGGCTATTTACCTTAATAACCAATATTTACCCAATAGCTCTTTAGCTAAAATAGCAGGAAAGAATAGATCATTACTATTCATTGTTACTCAGTTGATGATTCATTTGCCTTGAAAAAAAAAATGCAATACATAATTACGACATTCTCTAGAAAATGTTCATTTTGAAAGAGTAAATGGATAACCAATTACAAATAATTCAAATAACAATAGGCTGTAGGTAGGAGTCAAGTATGGTTGAATTATGTTATATGTTGAGTTATGGGAAAGTGATGTTTTTGGGATCATATAGACGGCAGGTGTGGAAGCCAGCCCTGGTCGAGCGGAAACGCTTGCGATTGTGATAATGTACAAGCATGTTCGACGACACGAGGGATAGATAATAACAGGGCTTTATGCCTCCCAATCTTCAGTTAGACAATTGCCAATTATTCTCATGATTGTTAAGCGACCTGATCTGATTTAATTTATGTTGACACCTAATATTGTAGCAACAGCATTTAAGTTTGCAAATTAATTATCTCAACGTTATTGAATGTAGACAGTCAAAACGAAACAAAAATTTGACGGTGGCGGGCATGTGGCTATGAATAAAACTTGCGTGTTATTCCAGAAGTACATTGCACATTTCTAATATGTAGATACTTATGTGTATTTTTGAAGTACCTAGGTATTAATTGTCAAACTTGCAACAAACAGTGAGGCTATTTGTAAACTTATTTTCATTACATGAAGTAATTGCTGAAGTCGAAGTTTATTTTATACCTAAACGACCTACAAATACTTTACCATACTTCAATTTTCAAAACTTCAAGTGATAATACTATCATTGTTTTTTTTGCTAAATTCTTATACTATACTTGGCCTTGCTGAGGTATAAGTATGTTAAAGTACATGTCTTACATATTATTTTTGCAACCTCAAAAATCCATATCAATCAGCAATATTAATACACCTTAATGTAGCACGTAACATTCAGATACTGAACAAACACAAAGAATCACACAAAACCAAACGTGGATAATTTTGAATAAACCATAATAACTGAGCGCTTTAAGGCAAGAACTTAAAGAACTCATGTGTCGTGGATCCTACGTCTAGTTTAATGAAGTTTAGTTAAAAATGTATTGCAAGACAGGTTCACTTGCTAATAAATTAAAACATGTACGTGAGTACTTAAGCGTGATTGTATTAAAATTTAGATATCATTGTAGATGCTTATTTCAGCAACTTAAACAGCGTTGATTGGTCCGCTAGAATGTATAATAGTGCCCGTCGCAAAATTTAAACTAGATTGAATAAGAATACTTATTTTTCTGTTTTGATCGTTGAAAGTGATGCACAGATATGCAAGACTGACTTTCACATTTATGAAATTGGCATGAATCTTACCTTGAAGATAAATTGGAATTAGAAAGGATTACTGTTGATGTATATGGAGTATCCGTATTATTTCAACTATTTTGGTCAGTGCAACTCTTGACCCTAGGCTGGATGTTTTGACACGACCTTTATAATAGCTATTAATTTATAGCAATCCAGCGTGGCAACTTAAAGTAATTTAGACGATTCTATTTTTAATTATATTTCTTTTCTTTGCCCTTTTTTTCTTTTCCCTAATGCTATTATGTAAATGTTTGGTTTTTAAATGAATTGATGCAAAACCTCAGAACTTTTAATAAACTCTTTATTTCTGACTAAATTTACATTTAAATGTGTAAGATTTACCTACTAGTAGTACAATATCCACCTACATTCTATCTAATTATGCAGGTACTGAAGCAATACAGACGAAAATGTAGCGCTACAGACTTTGATGGAAATCACAGAGTTGTAGAATGTTGTATCTGATACGTACTTTCGAAATGTAAACTAAGTATTGTTCATCGGACACTCGAATGCTGTCCGTTTATCCACAAAATACTGCATTATACTAGCTAAGTACTTGGATGCAGAAAACAATCCATAAATTTCAATCTGATACATACCATTCGATACTGGTATTAATTTCGCTTTACACTGATTAGTGATGTTCACTTAATTTTCAATCAATCAATCATTCGAATAAACAGTGGGATAACAATCGAGTAAATTAATAATACTGTTGTTATATGTTACGCTGAGCTTTCGCTCACATTTGTGTTTTCCTACAAATTCAAATAACTTAATTACCCAGTTTTAATAAACCACAAGTTTAAGTTTTACGTTTACCACATATTGACGAAATATTTAATACATTTCAATTTAATTGATCATCCATTATTGATAGTAACGGGAAAGTGTGCTAACATTACCATCGGTTTTATTTAAAATCAAACTGCACCTAGCGTGTTAAATATACTACATACAATCCTAAAGCTAAAACCTTTATTTATATCTGGGTACATAAACACGGCGATACGAATGTTTTCCTTTGCAGTGCATTTGAACTCCCTGTATTTGATTTGATTGCTTTATAAGGTATTTTGATCGTACTTAAGTTCTCGGTGGTTTTTATGTATATTATAACATAGCTAGAGTTCCATTTAAAGTCACCTCATATACGTTTATTGTTTACTAAATTGATGTAACTACTCGAACAAACATATCAAATTTCATTTCAATTCGGTCTATTCTATTACCAAAGTTACTATATGTAAATAAGCAGGACTGTAAAAATTATACTTATAGATAAGACAATACAAAATTGTTGCAAAACAAAATCATCTCAGTAGGAATATTTAGAACGCTAATAATAAGTTAGTGTACAAGTTGCGGTCTCTAAGCCAATGCTGACTGTGCAGACTAGAGGAGGCGACAGTGGGCCATAGCTGGCCTGCTCACACGCACGCACTCAGCTCGCAGTTGGCCACCAACACCGCGCTTTGTTAGTGGAAATTTCCAGAATGCTCGCCGCCGCCGCCGCCACACCTCACCCCGCGATCCCGCTAATAACATTCTCCAGTTGCCGGGCCGCCTGGCATGGCGGTGTCGTGAGCTGAACGCATTTAGTTTCATCATATAAATACAAAGGATTGAATAAGTGGGCCCGTCCCAACTTTTTCGAGCTCCGCTACACAATAACTCCATTTAAATAACGATTTGGGCACGAGGTCCGCAAGCACCGCTTTGTTTATATTCTGCTATTTTTATTTTGCTCCAACTTTTTAAGAATCCACTTTGTTTTTTTTTGCGTATTTAAACAGAGGCCAATTCAAGGACGGTTTTTGTTAACGTTTACGCAAGATTCTTGCTAGTTACAAAAAATTTGATAATTCATAAAAAAATCGGCTTATAAATTCATTTACTTATTTATTTACTTTTATTTGGGGGTTTATAGCCGTTTTACAAAATAAACTAACAATTTAATCGCTTAAGGTTGACAGGCAAATCAAGTAATATCTTACATCTAACATATTGTGCGTACATCATTATTATGATTCCACTTAGTTCAGAATAACTTGCTTTGTTTCAGAGCACATGTTCAATTTCTGTTCGAATATTCATTTTTGTAAACTCTGTGATATTTCCTGTGGTTTGAAATTTGCAAGTTAGCTAAGAAGACTTATTAAAACGCCTAGCACTTCAAGTAAACTGACCTCGTTTCAGCGACTTTCACCTTTACATTGAAAACATTAAATACTGTATTGTTTTAGGTTTTTTTGTAGTTTTTGTTCATTGAATTCAGACACGTATTTACAAAGTTAGAAAGTTATGAACTTTTTTATAAGTTTAAATGTTTTAGATAATATTAAAAAACTTTCAGATCTCTAGCTACAAATATTTTTTCAGATAACTTTTTTTACGTGTGAAACTCTATATCTTAAGCTCTTTATATATTTTAAATAATAAGTAAAGCACGCCACAGAACTTGTAATATAAACGCTTACGTTTTAAATTACTTTGTTCCTCACTCCTTGCCTTTAGCTCACATTTGAAAATACATTTAAACTGAACCACATATCACCCATACATTTACACGCACATTTCCAAACTAGAAATAATGAACATATTACCTTGGCATAGCGTTACCAACCATACTCACACATATACCAATTAGTACACAGATCCTCGGCCGAACGGCAATACTTTTGCATAGGCGAAGATCGCTTACTAAAATTTCTAAATAATAATGCTCTCTTGTTTTGTTTTTAAGTCCAGTGAGCAATGAAAATCAAAATCGTAATCAAATCGAATATGTGACTAAAGCCATATACAAGTGCATGCTACCGGCTCGCATACCATTTCTATAGCTCTAACTCGATTAGACGATCCTTCCAACTCTGTTGGTTAGGCGGCAAAAGTTGTTATTTCCCTCTTGTTTTATAAATTACACAAACATTCCTTTACCTTTTGTACATTCTTAATTAATTTGATCATTCTAATTACACCGTTAAATAATATAGAACACTTAACAAAAATACGAAATTAAATAAAAATTTCCATACAACCTATGTATAAAAGTGTTATCCCTAAAAAGCCAAGAAAAAATTTCTACGAATAGTCTCACATTGCTTTACATAATCTTGACTTCGGCTATTCTTTCCGTAGATCAACCAAGCCACAGAGTAGGAAATGTAATTCTAGTTTATGGTGGCACACTGAGAGTTGGCAGCCGTGGCTGCGGCACCCGCCGCGATGGCTATAGCCGGCCTTGACGCCGCCGAGGCGGTAAATTACGCTGATAAGATAAGAAGTGAACCTTACAGCTCTAGCAATGTTTATAATCCGTTTTTTAAGTTTATTGTGACAATATATCTATATATATATTAATCTATTTTAATCAGTGTTTTTGTTTAATTTTGTGACTTCCTCTAACTTTACATAAAATGCCATTTCCATTGTGGTAAATAATTTCTGGCTCCTCTCGTCTGTAGCATTGATATAGATTTATGTATTTATTGATATAGATTTATGTATTTATTGATATAGATTTGTTTCCATAATATTGTATACAAAAATGTTTACTCATATGGATTTGGTCATAAATACCAAATGTATTGATTGTATGGCGGATAATTTGTAATTTGTACATTCATGTATTGACGAAATGATATAAATAAATCACTGATTAAAACAATAGAACAGTAGATAAGCCTACTGTTGGCTGTATAGACTCACACATATCATTTTAATTTATCCACTTTTCACTGCCAGCATCTAAATTACTTAAATTGCTTAAAATTTTTATATTACGTTTATTCTATAGCATCTTTAAAAGTAAAATGTTGATTCAGTATAATGCAGTATAACCAATAATTCTGTAATCTAATTATACAAACTTATAAATCGATAACTTTAACGATAGTGGATGATACGATTTTGATAGAAAAAACTCGTTAATAGTATCGAGGAAACAGTCCAACTTTGTATTTTGGAGAACTTAGAGACATTCGTTATCACAAATAAGCGAAAGACTGATTATTATGAGTCAGTCACAGAGATGTAGTGCCATCTAACAGACTTGTCTGACATGCGTGTCAGAGGCAGTAGTAAGGCGAAGCGGTTCAGAATACACAAAGAAATTGTTGTTAAGACTTAGGTGCTCTTACTAAACCGCCGCATTATTTTACTGCAGCGAGAATATTGTTGTTTATCAAACGTTTATTTACGTTTAACGTTTATATGTTTGTGTGACATGGGGTATTTCGACGCGCTTTCATCAAAATTTATTGATCAACCAATTGAGCCTATCGCCGCACAACGAATACCTCTACCTCTGTTGTCATATCAAAGTTACCGTTATCAGTATTTTACTGATTAATAAACTGCCGATATACCTTTTTTATCGCTTCCTGTAGAAGATAGTTCTCACTGATATAGTATAGTATTCCTTGTAACGATAACTCGTGAAAATCATCAATTTAAGTAACCTTTATTACCAAAGTGTAATATTTATACAAGCCTAGAGTTAACGTCAAAAAATCTGCTAGTCGGTGTCGCGAAAGAGCATTTTTATGGATAATTTTATGATCCGATTGCATTTCATATGAGATTTTGATTGAATTAATTTATCATAACTCGATGATGATTGTGTTCTTACAATTATGGAATAAACTCCAAAACAAGATAATGTAAACGACGAATACATTTGCAATCGCATATGGACAAATATTCATCAACATATAAAACTACATACACTTAACACATATAAATGCAAGAATAAAACCTACTTGAGTAGCCTATCATATGACGATACAGAAAACCTGTTGGTATTATTGAAATAAATTAGTGCATTTAACCACAACAGAATCAAACAACGAGAAATGTAATACACACCACCCAAAATTACACACAAACTCACACACACGCACATTTACTCTTCTCCACATACACACACACACATTCAAAAGCCCTATTACTTTTATTTTTTTCCTCTCTTTCTTCTTTTAAGGAATCATTATTATTATTAAATAGAATTTGTATTTTTATACAAGAAAGCAGCTGTTAAAAAAGTACCTTAATTTCGTTTTTTTTTTAGTTTTTTTTAGTTTTTCTGTCATAATGTAATGTATAATATGCTTGATACATTGGAACAATATGGTCCGAGTAGAGGGTTACCTTCTGTCACACATGGGAATCCTAGTATGGGTGTTAATGTCAAAGGAATACTTTTGTTGTATTTTAATTTTCCTAAATTCAGGCTGCGTCCTGTGCGGTTGTTATTATGTATATTGAAAATGTGTTGTTGGCATAATAAAGATTTATTATTATTATTATTCAAAAATTACAACTAAGACTTTGTTGCAGCGAGCCTGGCGAATTATTCAATTTTATTCTGAAATCAAAATTAATGTTTGTACAATAACAACATATTGGCCAATGCGAATTTGACATTAACTTACCGAATGAAGAGTTAAGCTGAACTTAAGCCGTTTATATAAGTAACACTAGATTGGTAGGTCCATTTGTGAGTTTTGAGTTCTCAGAAATATTTCTGAGACACGGTCACTTACTAGTGTCTAGAGCGTTGAATAGGTAATAGACAGGTACCTACATAAGTAGACAATTTTTATACGTCAACCCTGATGCTGTTTGTAATAAAAGAATACTGAAGAAAGATCCCCATGCCAACTCTCTGGTGCGTGCTTATCCGTATGTACCATACAGAGAACCGAAAAGGTGTAATCAAGATGTTTGTGTTTCGTACAAATATATATTTAATCCAGACCCCTGGTGGTGCGATTCGGAGCATAACTCGACGCCGAAGCTCTCATATTACTAAGCTAGTACAGGTACGATATTTAAGCCCTGGGGATAACATAAATAATAACAAAATGGCATTGGGCCCATTTCATTATAAGTAATACCTAGTTATACGAGTATATATCGTTGACAGGAAATGCATTGAAATAGAAGTTATTGTGGTTATTGTAAATTAAATTTTATTTAAACTGCGTAGTTTCATGAGAATGTAGTGTTGTTTTTATCATCAAATTATAATCTACCGAGGTTGAGTACGTCTAATTATAAAGTTTCAGAATTACCGCCTGTTGAAATAAAAGGTGCACGGCGGTACATGTTTTACCTAATCGTCACATTGAAAAACTTGGAATTATTTCTCTTTAAGTATATAATATTTATGTTGTATTTCCTATGACTAGGTAACATTTAAATTTGCTATATTAAAGGCCCTTTCGAAGAAATGTCAAGTTTGTGTACTAGCCCTTTTTTACCAGCTCTTCAGAACTAACAATACCTACATTAACTACATGATAAACAACTGTTGGCTTTAAAATTTTAGAATTTGGCTGAGTTGCTTTCCATACCAAGAATTTCAATAAAATCGTTAAAGAATGCCATTTAATAAAATTTTATACCGTTTTCGGTTGGATACTGGCACATATGACCGTGAGTTTACTCCGCCTATTGCAGGTGAAAGTTTGGTGGGAGCATTCCATATTTTACACACTTGAATGTTGAATAGGTCTATTTTTAAACTCCACGATGACGTTTTTGATGTATGACTGATCATGTAGCTTACTGAATCGAAACACGTAGTCGTAACAACTTATGTAATCCTATTACTTTACAATAATTCCATGTAACTCATAACAATATTAAAACAAAGAATGTGAAACTAATGTATCGTTAATAAATACTAACCTGGAGGTTTACGTCAGTGGCCAGAAAACCAAAGCGAGAACTGTCCCGCCAGAGACCTTACCTACTTAAAGAAACGACTAACTGCCATCTCATTCATTAAAGTAATTAAGTAGCTACAATATACCCCCTCGACACTTCCAAGAACTACCTCATTCAGTCTTATTACGCAGTTCAGGTTAGGCGTTTAAAATGTTGAAGTTACCTGCGATTCTTACATTAAAGCTTTTTATTTTAGAAAAGGCTGGAGAAGTCTGCGCAATTTTTCGCGCGTTACCCATCACACGCCTTAATCTAGATCTGTACATTTTTCTTTTTAGTAATTCAGTTTAGTTCAATTTGAAAATATTAAAAGCCCGATGAAGTTTATTATAAAAATAATAGATATTTAGAGGCTAATAACCCAAATCATAAGCAATATTTCTTTAATATTTAAGTAAATACGTCTTCTCAATTTTCTATATATTTTACATAGAGTTTATTTATTAGTTACATATAAACAAACGAACATACATTTCGTCTTTATCATATTACTATAGATCGTAGTGTAAGATACAGTCGTCCTAGAACGTGGTCTACCACTTTTGACAAAACTTCCTACTAAACAAAACAGCTGTAAGTTTGGGCCTATAACTGTCAGAAAACAAAAGAAAATCAACCACGTTGTTTTATGATGTGCAAATGAAATGTGATACACTACGTTTTTGGAAGACTGTACATGTATAATATCAAGACATCACGTCTAATTTTTTCGTGTAATCATTAAGCCGACTTCTATTTCATAATGACATTGACCACTAAAATATTAAGTCAGCCTCAATCAATGTGCTGGTCAAATAGTATCAAATGGTCACAATGCTCTAAAGTGTCACATTTCAGAGTTATTCGCAGTAAAAGATCGTAACAAAGAAACTTTATATTAAGCTAAAATGTAGTCCTGTAGTGGTTCTATATAGCAGCTTTGACTTTAGCCAACATTTAACTAATTATTAAATAATCATAACTTTTAAAATATTTAAATATGATACCTTCAAAGCAATTGTATCAACTTCTAATTTTATTACTCCGTGCATTTAAAATTTACTTTAGAATAACTAATAAAATAAATATATTTTAATGATCATCAAGCAGTTAACATATGGAACAATATGACACCATTTTCGTTTCTGGTGCTTCGCGGGTGCTGCTGCTAACACACCAAGCTTGCTTCGCTCGCTCGGCTCAAGCATGCAATAAATATATACAAACTTAACCTAACCCAGTTTATCTGAACTCCGACTTTGATTGTTATTGAATTGACAACGATATAAACTCGCGGTATAGTCTCTCGTTTGGCTCTCGCCAAACATATTGTTTCAGTATCTATTTTCATGTTTAAACAAAATTATGTATAATTTTTCATGCAATATTATAATATAGATATTTTCTAGACAATGTCTGAACTATATTTAATAGAGGACCTTATCTTGATGGTGCACAACGTAAAATGTCAGTGAGTTGTGAAGCCCGTGGTTGACTTAATAAATTAGTTAGTGATGTCTAAACTAGTAATAATTCAAGATAAGTTATTCTTTACTTGACGCTTTCTTTAATTTTTTTTTCACTGATTTGATTTATTCCTCTATTTTAAGTTGGAGTTGTAAAGAAGACGAATTAGTTTTGTTTGAAACGAGCCAAAGGAGCGTGTTAGGAGCTTTCTTATTTTCACTTTGCTTAAATATAAATGAGAGGTTGGTTACCGCGGTGACATTGCTTGATATATTAGTTCCCATAAGTTTCTAACAGATAAATGTCAATAATATTACTACTAATAGTCAAGTTTTATTGTTTTAATTATTATGCTTTTGCGATTTGGTAAATTGTTATATATTTTTTCATGATTTATAAATAAATAGTTTGTATATGGGAACAAGAGAGGTATATCAATGTTTTATGCCTTGTGATATCTTTTCTTCTTCTTTCTTGTGATATAAGCGAACTATGCTTATCCTGTACCAAAAAGATTATCGAGACCTTAGCTTAGCTATTGACCGCGAAACTATAAATAAATCCTAATAAAAAAATACTTAAACATTTTTTCCCTCGCGAAAGTGTAAGGAGAACTTTGCACAGATCGGGTGAGTATTACCTAAAGGCATGAAAACTCACTTCTGCGTTTATAATATAAGTCAGGGTGACAAAATAACTTCTAAAGTGGTTGTCAATGTTGTGTTAAAAAATTTACATAGACTCGTACCTACTCGTAATAATACAAAGGGTGTGAATTCAAAGTTGCCAAAGACCAGCAACCAAGAATAACTGATTGTTAACATCGGGAAATCTGGCACCCCCAGGCAGGTCTTTATTTATTTAACGATTAATGTACACACAGGTTTTAATTAAAGTATAGAAAGTAGTGACTAATAATGAACAAGGGTACTGTTATTTCTAAAAGAAATCTCTTACAACAGACCTGAGACTGGAGAGTGTGAATTATAGCAAATTTAGTGTGAACTAAATTATATATTGTTATAGGTACATAAGATAAATACTACAAACAAATGCTCATATAATTTCATATAGTATTAAATATAAATATAAACTACTTATCTACATGTAAATAGAATATCCATGACATATAAATACAAGCAAGCTAATATAGGGCGGACCGGGGTTGGTTGCCTAACGGGTTAGATTATTAGACTAACGGTTGATAAGCACGTACGCGTGCAAGTATTGCGATTCATCATCCGATTGCGTCAAAAAGTTACCTTCCCCGCGCACCACATCGCCTCGTCACGCGGTGTCCCGGTTGGTCCTATAGCAGGAGCGGTGCTGAATTATAGAAAAATAAACGCTAAGTAAATATTTTGTTTTACGAATTTTTCCTTTTTACACTGTTGTTAATGCTCATACGAGTACTGATTAATGTGTATTTGATGCTTCAATAGGGGTTGGTTTTGAAATACGGTAGGTTTTTGTTCACTGTTTAATGAATTTTTTAGAATCTCGCCTAAAACCCTTAACACGGGACTAAAGGGTTAGGTTAATAATAACTATACATGTGAAAGGGTTGAAATGAAACTGAATTCCATACTGGAGCTTCGCCGGGTGCTGCCGCACCCCGCTCGGTTCGCTCGCTCGACTCGCGCATATTTTTATCACACACAAAACCTAACCTAACCCAACCAATGAGACTTTTTTTATATACTTTTGGCTTGTTTAAAACATACTGTTAACAAAACTAACCTAATCTAATAATTTAGGCTATGGTCCCCCCTTTCAAATGCCACCCGAAGGTCTTGAGGAGATGCGTAGTTTTTTCAATACGTGCTTAAAGTTTCGTATAACGGAACGACATTTTACATACGAATTAACCACATAATTTTTTTTAATATTACGATGATGTAACGGAACGTACTTTCTGCCATTTCTTTTATGTCAAACCTGTCAAAATCGGCATACGTCACACACGTCATGTCGGACCACACAAAAAACATTTTAATAGGGCCAACGACAATTGGTTAGCCAGTGACCCAGGAAAAACCATTACAATTTGACATACCGGAGCTACTCAAGACCTCACTGCCGTTGGTACCACTGTGGACAGCATACAGTCTGAATTTTGCGTCACTGGAATGTCGCCTTTAAATGAGGACACTTTTCCTGCATCTGAACTTAGTAGCTCGTACGTCACTGACAGGCTTATCCCTGCCTTAACTGAAAATTTATGAGTACGAGTCTTGATCACTGTGGGCTAACAACACCTGAACTTATGGCATTAACCTGAAAACAACGAGAATTGCATTTTACGGTCATATGACTTGAATAACTTACTTTCTACTTCTTTAGCACCACCTTTTGATTCTTTTGTATCTCCTGAAGTTATCAGGCCATTGCCTAAAGCTGGCTCACGGCAAGAAAATAGAAAGAATACCAGAAAAAGAAAATTTTATGGTACTCAAAACGCAGAAGAAACGGAAAGAAGCATTCAAGAAGAACGAACATGATAGAAGACAGCTAAAAGAAACAAAATATGAAGGGAAAGTTAAGGGGAAAGGAAAAGAAAAGCGATTACTTTCCCACCATGCAGTGTCGTAATCTGATGAAGGCGATGATGACACTATGTGTTTTTAGTACACTAAACTTTATTCAGACAGGTTGCCAGGATAGGAATGGGTGCAATGCACAACTTGTAAGATGTAAGCACATTCTAAATTTGTTGTTAGTGTTTCTTCATTTTACGAATGCAAGCATTGTGCTGACGAATACGACAGATTTTATGTGTCCCTGTCAAGATTAAAAAACGACTGCTCTAAGATTATAGGTAAAATTTTTGTACAGAGTTTTAAAGATTTTGTTGCACAAAAATGACCACTTTTGTTATTTTTATTTTAACTTAATAAACAGTTCTACTTATCCTAGGAGTATTATTCATCTAAAATCTAAGGGCTGATTTTTCATTGCTTGTATAACTTTTATCAGTAGAATATTATAGAATATGACATAATTTCTACAGTAGTCTTGTCAAGTGTTAAAATTATTCTATTGCTAAAATTTATTTAAGCATTAGAAAATTTGCCCCATATTTACCTAACTAAAAATGAAAAAAATCCATATTACTATGTGATATACTTCTTAAGGTAACCAACCTCTAGGTTGGTAGGTCAACCTACCCCGATTCGGGTTGTGGAAAATGAAAGAAATGATCATCAGATAATATAATACTACGGGGTCACAAAAACAAAAACGCAAGCTAATAGACTCGAGAAAGTTAATGTTCTCTTACTCGCCTTTTAAATAAAGATAACGTTTTCGATTCACGGATTATGCAAGTTAGCGCATTCCACAACCTAACTGTATGTATGGTGAAGCAATAAGAGAAAACGTCACTTTTATGCGGTTTGATTATAAGAAGAGTACGCTTATTCTCTCTGCAATGAGCATCATCGGTGTGCTTGAAGGAAGAACGCTTACCTTGTAACTAGGGGAGGATGGGTTAATTAAACAGTACATTAAATAGCTGGGATAAGATACGTGACTCTCTACGATACCGAATAGGAAGCCATCGGAGTTGTCCGCGGTATTCAGAAACATGATCAAACTTTTGCAGACCAAAGATGAATTGAATACACATATTCTGTAATCGTTCAAGTTTATTAGTTCTTCACTTACGTCCAGAAAGAAACGTCAGTTGTTACTAGCTTGTAAAAGTTAATGTCAACCTGATATACAGACTTGAATAACATAGCCGTCCCTGATTTAGAAACTATTAATGTTCTTTCGTTTTTTAATAATCACATATTTTAATTCGGGGTCTCCAAAAATTTTACAAAACCAGAAATGAATAGCGCTTTTCATATCTAACCATAAAGTCCTTATAGTCCTTTTCGACCTACCATCGATGACATCACAAGATGTCACAGGCGACCAGCTTATGGTGCTGGCATCGCACCGCGGTTACTATAATTGCGACGTCGATGTTATTATAATTGCGACAAAGCATAGATGGTGGTTTTTGTTTAAGAAGAAAGAAATACGAAAAGATAAATATTTAAGGTTATGGTAAGAGAAGGGTGCAGTGAGTTGCCCGTGTTTTTCTATATACATAATTAGGTAATGACACTATCATAAGGTCTATAAGAGAGGGACTACACCCAGGGTTGGAGAAGTGGTAATATTGACAGGTTGTAGAAGGATAGGATCGATTGTAGAGTTAGAATCCAGAGTTGTGTTTGACCATATATGTGTTAAAATATCCCAACATTAAAAAATGGTCCTAGATGGAACAAAAGTTATGAAAATAGATGATGCTCATAGTTCATAGTACTGTAAAAAATAGTAAGTAGAATTTTAGTGTAACGTGCATTTATTTTAATAGCAAGAGGTTCAGCTGATCCAGAGTAAAGAGAGGGAGATATGCTAACAATTGTGTGAGATAGGTCTGCTCGAACGCTATATGGCCACCCCTCCGCCCCCTTTCCAGTGCGATCATTTCGAAACAGTTTGAACCCAGGAAGAGGATATTGAGTGGAGGGAATAGAGGGTTTTAGAAACGTTTCCGATATGAGTATTGCATCAGTGTTGCTAGTAGTATAAGTAGCCAAAAGATCGGAGTAGTAAATAAGAACGCTTTGTGCATCCACATGAATTATTTTTAAATTATATGGATTATTAAAAAAAAAGAAGACAGTCTTCGTGCAATGTCAAAGGCGAGGATGAAAAGCTATCAGCACTTTCGAAACTGCAGGAAGAAGATGAGCAAGAGAAGAAACCATCGCCGCATTACTTACGTTCATCGTATAAAAAATATATAAAAATAATATAAATGTAAATAAATCTTCAAATAGAGTAAACTCAACTAAATATGATTTCTATTCATGATTAACCATCACTGCCACTTGGAACATCAGTATGTAAATTGTAAAATTAACATTTTTTTTATAATACGATAAAAGAAGCTATAATAAGAACGGAACATCTTTGTTTTTTAAAGTAACTTATAACAGTATGAAATGAGTAAAAATATATAATTGATATTTGTTTATTTTATTTATTTATTTAATTAATATAATTAATTATTTATTTAAGAATAAACAGCCATTATCAATTAAATTATTTTATTACAGCAATGCCTAAACGTATAAAGGTAGTTCTCTGTTATAATACTTGATTTTCTACTACTAAGATTCCACTCAGATATAGCTAATACTCAAAACTGGCAGTTTATCGGACTGGCAATATAAATGCTGACTTGTACATAGCGTATAGGAAATAAATGAAAACTTTGAAATTATCAAAGGAGACGTTTCATTTTCGGCTAGCGCGATGTACACCAGTTCGAAATGTGCGAAAAAGTGTGGTAGACATACTAAAAATATTTAAAAAATTATACCCTGCATTATGTTCTACTTTGAAACAAAACACGAAACTTCATATGACCACACCGAGGTGCCGTTTCCATACTCTGCATCGGTGAATAAAAATATGAGACAGCATGTTTGTTCCACTCGTCAATTGGATAAGCGATAAATTGGAAAATAAAAGTAACAACAGAATTAATTAAACACCAACATGATACATATCGCCATGGTTTCATTAAGTAGTGTGGCTGATTTACGGATTCAGAAAATGTTTTCCTAAGACAAAACTAAATGAAATTATGAAATTTTGTCATAAAGTACTAGTTTTATTTATTTAATCCAATCCTAGGAACAACCGTACAAAAGCTAGCCAAGTGTCTCTTAAAAATTTAAATGTCTCCTTTGAATATTTCTTTCTCAACATTGACAATTCCTTGTTTTTGTTCTACCACCAGTTTGGAAAAACCTTCGTAAATTTCACGGGTATAATTTTTTCAAATAAATTTACATGTTCTTATATATATTCAAAATAATTCTTATCTGCAGCTGTTAGTGCGGCAAGTTTACCTTCCCATAAATGACCCTAACGATGAACATCCTGAGACAGCCCTCCTCAAACTTAAAGTTATTATTAGTTACAACCGTACAATATTACAGATAAAATGAGCGACTCGTCACCGGGTATATGTTTTATCTGGTACTCAGACTTTTGGAAATCTACTGAAGGTTGATACAATTTCTAGGAACTACAATAATTTCAATATTATTTTAAATTGAAACTCTATAATTATTTTGTGTAATAAAGGTTAAGTTTTTAAAACTGCCAACTGATATGATATGGTATAATAATACTTAGTACGGCAAATACTTCAAGCTAAACAGAAAGTAAAAAATTTCATATTTAAATAAATAATGTTTACTGTGTTTTTTATAATTCTCAGAGCAGTTTGCCTGTACCAATACCTATGTAGGTAATAGCAGTGAACAGTAATGTATCAATTCTGAATTTTTATTTTCACGGCTCGTGCTCCGAAGCGTCCATCAAAGTTGTTTGCGATTGGTTCGCGTTCTGCATTCAGTGATTACCTTATGAGGCGCGCCGTCACTCATGCGCGGTTTACACGTATTAAGTAGTTAAGTTGGTAACAAAATTTGAAGTAAATTTTAAGTTACTGCATTTCACTTGTGTGTCCAAACGGATTAAGTAGTTGTTCATAAGTTCAATGAAGATGAGCAGTGATGAATCTCAAGGAATTCGTCAATTCTGTACTTAGTTATATGGTACATGATTTGAACTTAAAATCACAATTAAAATCTTTACAAGAATATGTTTTTTTCTAAATTTTTACCCTACAAGCATATCTATTTTAAATATTCTTCAACAAATTTTAAAGTTGAAACTGAACTCCACTCCGACATTTAAAAAAAAAGAGTAAATGCTAAATAAATACGAGTTCTTGCCGCTACCAGCTTCGTCAACTTATGCACTTAACTAAAAAATCACGTCCAAACGTGTTAAGTGGGAAGCCCCGCCCACCCACTTATACGAAAAATAGAACGAATCCTAATTTACTTAATCACTTACGTACAAAATTTTAACTTACCACTTGTTCATAGGATTGATTGAGGCCAAGCACAAGTATTTATTTTGTAATATAAGAAGATTTTAGGTTTAGGAAATTATAGTCACTTCAGAATGTAAGGACTCATTTGTATGAATGAATATTTTTTTTTATATTCCTCGTAGGAAAATTATTTATTACTCACTGGAGTCCTTATCCTTGGCTGTATAGCTTTTGCCTTAGCCGGTAAGTTTGAGATAAAAAACTTCCGATGGATTGCGCTTACGACGACTTATTGCTGTGAGTTTTAGACAAGTTGATTAAGTTAAAGATATTGATTAACATTTGCGTGTCATTATTATCATGGTCGGTTGATGATAGTAGTAATAACCTATGTAAATATAGGTAATTTGAAATGGTAACCTTAAAATTAGTACTTAATGAAAATGCAATTATTATTGTTCCTAGACATAATATATATTTTTTTTAAATGGATCCGGATTTTATGTCCCATAGTTTTAGATATTTTTGACTTCTAAACGCTCCACTTTAACTCCAACTAAAACCATGTATGGCGATCTGCCAATGTCCTTTAGTTACCAACTTAACCACTTAACGCGTGTAAACCGGCTATCAGTGGGGCTCCG
The DNA here is from genome assembly GCA_923062675.1 of Marasmarcha lunaedactyla. NCBI lineage: Eukaryota > Metazoa > Arthropoda > Insecta > Lepidoptera > Pterophoridae > Marasmarcha > Marasmarcha lunaedactyla. Next base: position 38,167,709 of record OV281339.1, on the reverse strand, counting down.
CTCAGTGACGCGGCAGTCGCGTCAGGTGACGGTTGGTCGCCCGCGCCTACATCACACTGAGCATGATATTTGAACTACTCTGTGATTAGAATGGCCTTGTCTTGCCCACTCATGAAGAAGCGACTCTGATATGACACTCCAGAATACTAAGGCCAGCGATTCGAAATAATTCTACTTACAGTTATGCCCGTGCTATTTGGATAGCTTAAGATTTAGCTTAGAAGATATGAAATTATGAATTCTTTGATTATACTTCTATTGTACTAGTGAGGGATTCTAATTATACCTTATACAAAGTGGCGAAATATCGCTTGCCACGCATAATATGACTGTACTATCAAAAAAGGCGTTGTTTGAATTTTGATTTTAAATCTTAACTACATTACAATACACACATCTGAATAAAACGCCATCCAACGTATTTAGCTCAGGTAACGCTCTGACTCTAGTACGCGAAGTAATTGGCGTGACCAATTTATCTTTCGAATTGTTGGCAAACTGTTCGCTTCGATTAATATCTCGTCTCAGTTCTGAAATACTAGATAATTCGTTATTAGAATTCATTTAAAAACACGTATAGGGTCTTCATGAATTTCGTTTACTAATAGCGTTTCTAAAACGTGAGTTTTGTAACCCGTGTTACTGTTTGCACGGTCGCTGGTATTTATGACATGCGCCTGACCTAGTAATGGCTCCGTCGCTACCAGCTAGTGTGAAACATTGTAATAGCTGCAATCACGGAGCTCTGCAGGCAATGACGGTGACATCCGCCGTGGCCGGACCGTGACCATTGCTTTATGATTTCTTCAGGCGCGGGGCTCGAGTTTGTACAGCCAATTAACATTTCAATGCTGAAATCACTATTTGAGATTATTCTTATTAGATAATAGTTGCTATGTTTTTGTTTCCTTTTCCAGATTAGTCAGCCTCCCTATATGTATATGTATGAGTTCAGTTATCTACATAAGACAGACTGAGAATGCTGCAGTCCTACTTACCTTGTCTCACGTACTCCAACCTTTGTATTTTGTCAGCAATCCGAGACACACTGATAGATATGTCGCCTAACTATGACCAACATAACTTCGACTTATAAAAAACATGTAGTTTTGTTAAAACATAGCCATAAATTAACTGCTCTGCGAGATTAGATTTATTTATGGACATGACTAACTGAAATTACTAAGTGCTTACGTAATTATCAGAATATTGAGCATACAGTGACTTAGCGTTTAGGTATTATACCATAATAAAAAAATGCAGTTTGTTAATTGAGCAAAATAATTATAAATAAAGTGACCATCTCCCTGCACTAATTGGAATACGATTCCGTACAAATATACATATAAGTAAATTTTTATGTTTATGTCAATGACCCATCCTCATTTAGAATAATAATCTATCAAGATTTAAAATAATAATTAATAACTGCCTACCTACTTTGCTTTCGGATCACGCTGAATTCAGTATCATCTATTTTTATTAGCTTAGTACGGCCTTTGTATATTTCTGTCCTTTTTCATTTAAATAATTCCATTCCAGAAATATCGCAATCTTGTCGAGTGTTTCATCTTCACAAATTAATCTGTGACGGGTATTCGGTATTTTGACTGCGACGTAGTGTCGAGAATTTAGCCAATATACGCGCCAATACAGTTCTCTGAATTCCCAGCGCGCTTGTGTACTTACTTCATACTAAGTGTCATGGAGAATATGTGTGTTCACTGCGCTTTAAAATTATATCTTCGATCACGAATCTATGTCATGCCAACGAAAACTTGACAAGACTTTAGAGCACATGGAGGATTAATGGGTTTTACAAAAAAGGAATGCACGGAGTGTAATTTACTTAATATATTTCCTTATATGTAAGTGTTTCCTTTGATATAATAACTATTTATATACTCGACTAGGTTTTCCACGTATGTGATTAATCAATCAACTGTAAAATCCATCTAATCGAAGTTAACTGCGGTTCTAACTTGGTATTAACTATGTGTCAGGTATGTAGTTTGAAATCGGGACACTTTCGTCATAAACTAGGAATATATTTTCTGGAGCTCCACCCCATTTTGAGACATAATAATAAGTATGAAGATGAAAGATAGGCGCTTCGTAATGTTAACTAGTACGTAATTCTAGATCATGATCTCAGTGTAGGTACAAAATTATTAAGTTACTTCAAAAAAGTTTCCTTTCGTAATGGAATATAAAATAAAGCCAATCACAAGATTTAAAAAAAATTACATAATTATATTACATTCTGTCCATGTTTTTTTGGGGAACATACAATTTTGCTTTTGAAAAGTGCGCATGTTTGGCAGTTACAATCTACGTGATATAATTTACGTGAGCTCCCAAAAATGTCTGGCCATCCTGGCCATCCGACTCACGTGTTGTAAAAAATGTATTCTTGACTTATTTTTAGGCGGCCATGTTTTGGCACAAGATTGATGGCTTCAGAATACAATAGCAATGTTCCAGGTTTAACTTATCATCGCTGTTTACGGATAGCTAACAAAGCAATTTGTCACAGTCGTGTGGTCAGTATTATCTCCGTGATTAGATAGATTTATCTACGCCTCTAGTTTTAGTAAAAAAAATTTACGTGATTTTATTGTACAAACTGATAGACGTACCGCATGTCGTCCTATTCATGTCTAATAAAGACAAGAATAGTGCGACATTCAAAAGGTATATTTTATAGTACAACCTGCGAATGGAATAAATCTAAAATAGTAATTTTGCTGTGATTTAATATTTTATATCGTATTTACGCCTGACGACACGACTGGCTGCTGGTTGGCTGACGCATTTCAGGGAGTTCATTGACTCTACCAACAATCTACCGCTCACGACAATTACAATATGCGTCAGGAAAATTTTTGAAATTTGATATGTTCTTGTAAAATTAATGCCGACTCTTGCCATTCCAATGCTTAAAAATACAACGAACACGAGTCGCATTTCATGTCTATTGAATAGCTACATAGACATAATGTAAGAACTAAATATTTCACGAATTAAAACCATGTTAGTGACACGACACGTGCATTCTGTATTTTCATTTGGATTGAGTGGTTTGTGTAGGTCACGCGGTCCATGAGGCGTGGCGACTGCAGCCCGTTTACCGGCGATAAGGCGATTGTGACCCGGAGCGTGCAAATAGATTAGATTGAAAGGAAAAATGGAGATCACTTTTAAAGAATTACTTTTTTAAAAGACCGATCCTTTTATCAAGGACTTAGCAAAGACTATTATATTACACTTTCGTATACAAAAAAAAGACGATTACTCTAAATATCTAACCAATTTGTTAATGTAGGTACTCATTAACTGTAAACATTAACTGTACCTAGATGTATAGCAAAATTAATTCAGTAAACTAGGAAGTGGAATGTGTACAAGGCCTGATTGTGATTGAAAGCAATTTTCCGCTTGATAGACCGCTCAATGTCTCATAGTTTAACCGACCTCCCCCAAGGTGTATCACTCAAGTGCTAAATTGCGCTGATCCGGCAACGGTAACATTTATTCCCAGCAGATAACATTGCAGCCGTAACCCTCCATTGTCATCGAATTTTTCGCCACAATAAAACAATTTCATACGACATAGGTAGATGTGAGTGGTAAAAGTTAATCTTATTTGGTTTCATTCATTGCTATGAAACTGTTTTTATGTTATGACTTTTAAAACGTTTTATATGTCCCAATTAGAGACTACAAGTATGTTTTAGGTACTTATGCGCGGTTTACATGTATTAAGTAGTTAAGTTGGTAACTAAATTTTAACTAAATTTTGAGTTACTGCATGTCACTTGTGTGTCCAAACGGATTAAGTAGTAAGTTTATAAGTTCAATGAAGATGAGCAGTGATGAATTTCAAGGAATTCGTCAATTCTGTACTTAGATATATGGTACATGTGATTTTGGACAAATTCAGAGAAGAATTTTATTCGGAAATTAAAATCTTTACAAGAATATGTCTTTTTCTAAATTTTTATTCTACAAGCATATCTATTTAAAATATTCTTCCACAAATTTTAAAGTTGAAACTGAACTCCACTCCACAATAAAAACGAGCTAGAAATCATCGTCCAAACATGTTAAGTGAGAAGCTCCGCCCACCCACTTATACGAAAAATAGAACGTATCCTAATCTACTTAATCACTTGCGTACTAAATTTTAAGTTACCACTTGTCACTTAACTGACAGTTTACATACAACTTTTAACTAAAAAATTAGTTAAAATTTAGTTACCAACTTAACCACTTAACGCGTGTAAACCGGCTATTAGGCATACACTTAAGTTGCTTAGTAACTTTCAATACGTACCCCGCATTAGTATGGTTATTATTGTCTTAATATGGTTTTCTGACAATACTTGAAAGCAATAGTCTTCCTGGTACCATCACAATTCCTTTTTCTTACAGTTTACTTTTGACTTTAAAAACATAAAACAATTATTACTTCGTTACGTTTTTCGGAGAATAGACAATTTATGTTTAAAGAACCTCCTTTTTTTAAATACGCCCTTAATGGAGCGTTAATGTTGTTAAGGAGTCTTTTCTTGGCACTTACGCATGGCGAAAACTAAGGTCACACTGGAGCTGAACTTGCAAGACTTGAACAACACGATCTAACACATTGCAACAACAGTTAGCTGGCATATTACTGTCGTAAATAGATCGATTCTAATGAAAAATGTGCCAAAATGTTGAATTATGTTAGCAAGATAAAAAAAACTTGTAATAGGTAAGTACATTAATGTTCCGGTCATGCAGAATGTTGTTTTCGATTACGACTGCTATTGTACAAACATTTGCTAGTCGTGATCGGGCTTATAGTGAATACTTACTTACTTACTATGCATTACCGACGCGTCCTCACATGTTCATACCTATCGTGCCTGCCTAGTGTGTTATGTTAAGGAATACTGTAAATACAAGTAAAATACCATCATAAATACCTAAATCTTTACATATAAGTCCCTTATACGTAAGACACTCAGAAAGTTATGAGAAAAATAATATTTTCTTTCTCAAAATTGGTAATTTCTTCCAAAATCAACAAATACATAAAATATCTCTGTGTTTGTGACCTTGCACGATAATTAAAGTGCCGTTGCGCATGTATTACTAATAACATTTGCCGATCATTGGACAATACGTGCTGTCGTCATGTAAGGCTATTTTATTTATTAACATACTGTGACGTTATTTTTTAGGAAGCGTGACACTTTGTTTGAAACATGCGAATGATTAAAGTAATGGAAATGATGAACTTGGATTTTTGTTTCTGTCTAAACCACGTTTATATAAATAACCATTTGGAGAATTTAAGTTTTGAAAATAAAGGTAGGTACGTAAAACAATCTTAAAAGTAATTATGAAATGAAATTTCCAATACCAACATTACCTGACTACTTTATAGTACCCGATGTTATCATATTTACTTTCTACGGTGTAATTGAATAAATCTAACAACAAAAAAATACCTGCATTTACTCACTTGATTTAGTTTTGCCCATGTTTAGCTATGCGTTATAATAGTTTGACATTGGGCAATAAACAATGAAAATACCACAAAATTGTTTATTTTTTTATGGAATTCGTAACAATATTAAACACTCAAATATTGTTCGTATTCAGCATTACGTTCTGAAGATGATATAAAACAACGATCTATGACTAAGTGATAGATCATTCTTTTATAGAAGACATGATATTTTGGCCACCTTGACTTGAAACAAATGTGAAAAATTCCAATTTTAATGTAAGTAGCTTTTTCTAACATATCAATTTATTAACTACATAATATAAATACTTTATTCATTGAAGAATCCGGTTTATTAGTAGGTTCCTGAAGGTTGTGATACCTATTATTACCTACTACCCCCAACATTAATATATTATAATGTTAACACTAAAAATGCAGTATTAACATGGTAAGTATGTCGTATAACCAGCATTCCTAGATGAAGTACCCACATAGCAGTATGCATAAAACAAAAGTAGCGCTCTTGATAATTCCTCCACGTTGTACCGAAACGAAAATAGGTACGATCCATATTGAAACTTTCCATGTATTCGTTTGTCAATCATAACATCGACTTATACACAATAATTCAGGAGTTTTTAAGCGAAACTAGTTAAAACCAGTTTACAGACAATTGTTCTTTGTAATCAATCAGTAAATTCCACGACGTCTGGCACTTCGTAGTAAAAGTAATGCTGAAGACTTCCATTCAAAGTCCATATTGCTTGAAGGGGAATGAATTATGTACGGGGGATTACGTGAGAACGATCGAAGGGTTGCAGTCCGATGCGACCACTCCTTTATTATTTAAATAATGATTTTAGGGATCCAGAAACTATTGTAGGACCTGGCCATTTATGTTTTATTTGAATTTGAATTTATTTATTTATTAAAATATAAAACAACCCTGCATAACTTAAAATTATTCACTAGTGGCATTTACACGTAACCGCAATAGAAGTCAGGCCGTTCCAAGGGGGAAAGAATCACAGGAGCACCAAAATAGCATTTTGCGTCGTCACGTGATGAAACGCGGCGAACCAAGCCCCAGTGCCGCTGTCAGTGTGACGTCACCGCCGTCAACAATATACCAAAATAATCCCAATTTATAATGTTTCCTGTGTTGATTGAATAGGCAGTCGGTGCCATCAAAGTTATGTAATTTTCATAACACTAGCATGCTACTGTTAATTGACGTTGTTATGAATACATTTTTACATTGAATCACAACCACACGAAACGAATTAAATTGAAAGCCACTGACCAATATTTTTTGCTTTGCGACCCTTCTGTTGAAACAATGAACTGTAATCAATATTATCTTCTTTTTCAGAAACCCCCCCAACTGCGGCCGATGATAGCAGAGTATGACCCCAAGAAAAAAGGAGTCAGAAATGATCTATCAGATGTTGTTATGGTCAAGTAAGTTCACAATGTTCCACATAACGCACGAAGGATTCCTGCAGATGTTCGACCAGCTTCAAATGCCTCTATGCAATTACATTTTACATATAGACAGGTCATACCCAAACATTACCGCACAAAAAAACGGCGTCAACTTAACTTTACATACCTACCCGATACAGTAATATAAATTTGTGGGAGAAGGAAAGAATACATAATACGGTTCACTTGTTGTAAGAAAGACATATCTATGTACATACTTCGTAACGTTGCTTCGCGCGTAAATTGTCGCAGTATATAGCGTTGTCTCTTTTACTCCCACATACAAAATCATATTACATCTCGCTCTTTGAGTTTGTCGAAATGTATAGCCATGTCAATTTTAAAACGTCATTTTAAATAGCAAAATAAGATAGTAAATAAGATAGTTACTGTCTTTAACAGTAAGAGTGTAATGAAGCAGCAAAAAGTGAGCATTGTATTAAAAACACAGAATTGGGAATAAGTTTTGTTTGACGTTCAGCCGTGACACTGGGTTGCACGAGACTAAGTGAAATGCGGGCAATCGCCTTGTTTTTGCGTTGCCAGTTTGAGAGCGGACAACTTGTCTATATGTAATATGTCATTGCCTCTATGTCGTTATTAATATCCTCAATTGATTATTCGTTTGACTGCTTAGTTAATATGAAATGAATAAAAATAATTAAAGCATGCTTCACAGCTTAAATCATTTCGTTCAAGCAATTTCGACAAGTTGTGAAAACGTAGTTAATTATAAAAATTTTCTTTAAGTGAGGCGGAACACTAATGTTGATTTTAATTTTGTTCAACAGGAGTTTGAAAAATGTTTATCCAATTCATTGTTTTTCATTTTATTAATGTTTTTATTAAATTTTGTGTATACATTTGGTTTTCATGGACCCCTCTGGTCGATGTTGATGTTTTGATGTATTTTAATATTTTGTTGTTAAAATGGTATTTTATATTGTATGTTGACTGTTAAGTACTTGCCCTTTACCGAGCTATACGCTCGCTGGCGAGAGAGAGAGATGATCGAGAAGACGCGCGCAGCTTCATCGAGATTAAAGTCGTCCATCGATCTTGATCATCTTGCAATGGACTCATACACCGGTACATCATTCCATTTTATGGTTTCAATACTGTTTGTTAATATGTTTTCTTTTGGTAATGGTAAATATTGTATCGACGTGTCCGTCGCCGCGCGAGTTGTTGTGTTGCGCCGGCGCCGGGCACTTTGCGCCATCTCTATTCAGGCTCGGGATTGGCTCTAAACCTGCTACCTGCCCTGTACAAATTTAATTTAGCTTTATGACTTAGTTTTTATCTAGACATAATTCAGATTGCACAGATAGGAGAAAAATCATATTGGTGCACTAAATTATCACTAGATTTAAAACTCGAGTTTTATGTTTTCAATATTGAATATTAACGTAAAGCTGTATTGAATTTAGCGGTTGAGCAATATTTTGTAAATGACGAGGCTTAATAGAGTGCAACGCATAAGATAATTAAGTACGACATTATTTTGGAGACCATAATGAATGTATCACACTTTACACAATATCAACACAGAACATTGAAAATATATCATTTTACTGAAAGTTTTTGAATACGATATTAAAAGAGAAAAATATTTAAGTAAGACATTTAATTCGTATTTTATGTACATGTTCATTTCAAGCTAACACCCCAGACACTACACACATCACACCCGATCATAAAGGCTTGAAATGTAGCGCTTTCTATGTCGCATCCATTTCACTGTATGTAGATTTTTACATCTTTATGATAAACTATACTTATAACTCATTCACTAATCATTAATTAATTCGTTTCTAAAAGTTTCTAATTTCTAAATAGTTTTATAACAGTAGAACTGTCACTATAACGTTGGGTTGGGACTGTTTGCAGGTATAAAGTTGACCCAAATGAAATTCCCGTGGAGCAACAAGCCGGGTCCACTTTACCACTCATGGAAATCCCGGGGAAAGATATCGAGGCTGATGAGGATTATAATCCTTTTGAACATCGGAAACTGGCTCACCCTACTTCGTAAGTTGTATTACTAGCAATAATATTGCCATATTAACAACAAATTTCAACATTATTTACTACATATAATAAAACGAATATTTACTATATAAATAATAAAACTTGTATTTATTTTCAGTGATTTGGACACGCTGATTCATTTGTTAAAGGGATCCCTCGGAAGCGGCATCCTCGCTATGCCCATGGCTTTTCTGAACGCCGGTTTGTTTTTCGGACTAATGGCCACATTCGTAATAGGCTGCATCTGCACCTACTGTGTGCATATCCTGGTCAAAACGGCTCACGAACTGTGCAGGAGAATGCAGAAACCATCGTTGGGCTTTGCGGAAACGGCCGAGGCTGCTTTTCTATCCGGACCCCCGGCCATGCACAAATTCTCAAAACTAGCAAAGTAAGTGTGCCTGGAACGCATAGTATTCAATGTGGGTAGTCACATTTTAGGAATAGTTTTTAACTGTATTTTTGTTTTCTCCTGTTTCAGGGCCATGGTTAATTGGTTTCTAGTTATCGACCTTCTCGGTTGCTGCTGCGTCTACATAGTATTTGTAGCTAAGAATGTGCAACAAGTAGTTGAATTTTATGCAGAAACTAACGACTGGCTACCAAAAGACTTAAATCTTCGGGTGTACATGGTCTGTCTTCTTCCTTTGTTGATAATGATGAACCTGATCCGAAACCTGAAGTATTTGGCTCCTTTCTCAATGATAGCGAATTTGTTGGTTGGGACTGGTATGGGTATTACGTTCTATTACGTTTTCCAAGATTTGCCAAGCATTAGCACCCTGGACAAGTTCGCCGGGTTTGAGCGTTTGCCAACGTTCTTCGGCACGGCTATCTTCGCGCTGGAAGGTATCGGTGTCGTGATGCCGCTGGAGAACAACATGAAGACCCCCACCCACTTCATTGGCTGCCCCGGAGTACTCAACACTGGAATGTTCTTCGTGGTCTCCTTGTACGCTTTTACTGGGTTCTTCGGCTATCTGAAGTATGGGTCAGAAACTCAAAGTGTAATAACATTGAACTTGCCAGCAGATGAAGTGTAAGTTTTTTACATTTATTATAGCCTAGTTATAGGTAGAAGTCAATTCTGTCTTCATTAAGCGTTGCAGTACAATTTTCATATAATAAATAGTATTACCCGATCGTAACACATAATTACGATCCACGACAAAGTTTCCATCATCATAACTAAGCATTGATTACTCTTAACTACAATTCACCTCTTGGTTAGCTGTCCACAGTCTAACTACTTACGGCCGTGGAATGTGGCATTGGTTATAGAGTTCGAGTAAATAAAATGTAAATACAAAATACTATTTTTTTTTATGATTACTAAGGTATATAAAACAAAAGTTTTTGAATTAGGTACTTCATCAATTACCTGAAATAATAAGTGAGCTTCTGGGAAATACATAATATAGCAAAATAAGGTCGGACATAGTACCGTATATTTTAAATCTTGCTTATATTAAAAATATTCTTTCGTTTGTTAGTTTGTTACTCTTTCAAACAGGAATTACGCTACTGATCATGTTTATTAAAGTAAACTTTGCATATACGTTTTTAGGAGTCCAAACAGGACATGTGTGCCTCTTATCAAGTCCTGTTCCCAAAGGGCACTCTAGCATAGATAATAAACAAGCCCTTTATGTGAGAGACATGGATTAGTGATGTTCAAATATATTCAAAGCAATGTTTAGTCCTAATTTTTTCGGATTATTTGTCAATGGTGCCTTCTGTATGGCCTGTAAGTAATATTCTTTTCATTCGTGTTACAGACTTGGGCAATGCGTCAAGTTGATGATCGCCGTGGCCATATTCTTCACATACAGCCTTCAGTTCTACGTGCCTATGGAAATCATATGGAAAAATGTCCGCCATTACTTCGGACACAGGAAAAACCTTGCTGAATATTCCATAAGAATTACTTTAATCATTCTGACCCTCTGTATAGCCATAGCTGTGCCTAATTTAGGTCCGTTCATTTCTTTAGTCGGTGCCGTGTGTCTCTCGTTCCTCGGGCTGATCTTCCCGGCGGTGATTGAGACGGTCACGTTCTGGGACCGACCCAACGGACTGGGTCGCTTTAACTGGATCCTCTGGAAAAACATGTTCCTCGTAGCATTCGGTATACTTGGTTTCATTACTGGAGCATACGTCAGTATTGTGGACATATACGAAAGCAAAATGTAATACCCTGAGGCACCTCTTATAAAAGAACGTAGCTATTATATAAGGGCTAAGAATTCGATTCTTTACTTCGAATTATGTTTCTATATTTTACATCTTTTTTACTTTAATAATCAAATGCAATGCTCAAGTAGTTTTGTTTGAGATTACAAACTATTATCTACTTTAAATTAGATTTATCATTTCATTTGATGTAATCCGCAGTTGAATAGGTTGTGTTTTATATATTGTTCATATTCGATTTAGCCCTGAATCTCTATAGCCATTTAGATGTTAGTTTTTAAATTTAGGTCCATAACTTTAAAGCATGTGTGAGAATATTTTCTAGTGCATTATTCAAATGTGATACAATCGTTTAGGTAATTGGGCACTGCGTGCTATTCATGCAGTTTAGAATGACGAGAACTAATCGGACACAAAATTGACAATACATTTATGATAGGTGTTTTAATAAACCGTTTACTTTAGAGATCACTTAGACTTAGTTGAAAACCCATACCTTACATTGGAATAGCATTTTCATTACGATTTATAGAATTAGAATCATATCGAGCTTTTTGAAAATTTTAAATGACGCATTTAAGTATACACTTACCGACCTCGTAAATATATTACTAAATACCTTATCTAAAACTTTATTGTAATTTATGGAACACAACAAAACGTGGCTCATAGTTTAAGAGGATTAAGTAGATTACAAAGACTGGATACTTAAATTTATGTAAAATACGATTTGCTAAAGTTATAAACTCGAAAATCTGCAGGCGTTGTGAGACAGCAAATTTTTGTCAGTTTAATGGATATATTGTTACGCGACAGTTCGGATATTCTATTGTTTATTTAAGTGTAATCAGCGCAATTGTCCCGTCAAATAATTTTTCTAATAAAAGTTATATTTTTGGAGATATTGAATATTTCGTGAACTGCATAGATATAAATTTAAATTAAATCTGAATTAGATTTAGGCCCTATTGCCTAAATCTCTGGTTGTACTGTAGGAATGCCCAATCTAAAAATCTGCTTGAAAGACTCGAACACTTTTCTAATAGTTATTTTTTTTAAATCGATCCTGGAATCCACTGGAGTGTAGTTAGTTAGAAATAAATTGTACTACTTAACTTTTCTTTATAATGTTCGTAGAAAATCGCGTCATATGCTTTCAAATAAAATGAATCTTTTAAAATATGAAGAGTTTCAGAATACAGTATTCAGGTTAGAATGTGTTCAACATAAAGTTCTCTTGGTAGCCTCAATCTATTTGTCTAATGTTAGCATTTAGAGTTAAGCGATAGATAAGTGTATCCCACGTTCCTTGTATTTTGCATTAAATGCGATTTATTTTAGTATATTGTGTTCTGAAATGAACTAAAATACCAACATTAGATTTATTTGTGAAAAATATTTTAAACCTAAGTAATCGTAATACTTAAATGACATTTTCGTCAGAATCAAAGTAGGTACCAACCTAAATCAAATTTTCAGTAAAAACGTTCAACCCTTCTGTACATCTAGATTGTCGTATCCAAACTTACTGTAAGTTTTGTAAAGATCGTATAACTAAATTTACAGTAAATGTGTTTCTTATATTTATTTTCTTATCTTATATTTATTTTTATGAGCAAGCAGTACGGTACCTACTTTAAATATTTGTCCATTTCGCATGTAGCGTTTGTTTTGTTACAGTATTAAATAAATTAATATAAGGGTAAATTGTGATTTTATTGTATTTTTTGTTGAAACGTAAGTTAATCTAAAGAATGTGAGAGTACGAGTAAAAGCATCAAAACTGTGAAGCATTAGTATAGCTTAACTACTCAGACTGAAGTCAAGTTGGTGCCTCACTAGTTGGAGAAGCATGTGTCCCAACCATGAAGCTAATATGTACTATAACATCGTTCATTAAAGAAAGGAATCATAAATGGCGGCTTGTACTTGCATTGACAGGTAGTACATTTAGCATACAAACTTTTAAAAGATTTTTTCAATTCAAATATAATAAAAAAAGATCGGGTTTTCAAACTTGCTTCTGACAGCGGCTTCGTCAGCGTGAAAGTATGAAAGACACGTGGCGTCATCTATTATCCTTAGAACGTTTTTGTTGTTTTCATCGGAAACAGTGCTTTTTTCGGGATGAGAGGACCTTAAGTCCATTTTTGTACACCTGACAAAGTAAATAACAAAATTTCAGAAGAATCCTTATTACGATGTTGGTTAAATTAATACACGAATATTATTTACATCAAGACTAATATTTTTTTTACTTAACGTACGCGCGAGAGTGAGCATAGACGGCACTAGTGTGCGAGCGAGAGAACATGATAAGCACCGCCATTTTCAATTCCTTTCTTTAATGAACCATGTTATACGTACAATCATTAATATGTCAAACCAAAGTAAACTCTATCTCAAAGCATATATCATTCAATTTCAAACAAAACAAATGTATGCTTGAAAAAGGTTTGGAGAGAGATCGCTACGTTCCTTTCAAACCAATTTTCATATCAATTATTAATGAATTATTAGTAGATTTAAGATTTATACTCACCGACAAATATTAATTACCCTGGACTGGCTATTGTCAAATGATTTTTGTGCCTGTTGTATTTTCACCGTTTTGGCGTTGGAAGCAGCGTTGGGGTTCTGTCGTACAAATTAACATTGACAAATTAAATAAATAATAAATAAAATACACAAAGGAAATAATCCAGTCATCTGAAAAATTTGTGCCAGGCATTGCGGAGATAAAAAATAATTTGAATATTAAAAAAAACAATGGTCGAATAGAAATAAACTTTTTTAGCTTGTTTTATTATTCATCGCCGGGCTAAAATATTCTTGTAAAATAAAGTGGTTTGTAATCTCCTAGATTGGGTTCTCATAAATCATTTCTTGTAATTATAATTTAATTAATTAATTCTAAATCAAAACGATTGCTCGCTTTTTAGTTATTTTACATAATCAATTTAAAAATATATTTACTTATTTTATTTAAATTGTATAAACAGGAACAAAATAAATAAATAATTAAATAACTTCTCAGTACTTGTTTATATAAGTCATTTCTGAAACCCACCACCTTGATGGATTTTTTGAGCATATTATATCTGAATCTGCCAGGCCGAAAACTCATTTAGAGTATGACAAATGATATTTCAGTTTTATTTCAAAAACTACCTGATACTAATCGCTAAAGTTGCTTCAAATTGGAACAAAAAATTTGCTCTCATTTGTATGACAAAGCCTGTCCAGTGTTCATAGAGTGTACACAAGCCAGAGTTTATAATATTTTTAAATACAGGGAAATCAATTATTTTGCGTATTACAAAGTTTTATTCGTTACATCGGCGATATAATAATACGTAATAAACAAATGCAAAAGAGATGCAAAGATTTGAAAGTTGTCGTCAAGAGTAAGTATTTTAGAGAAAGCTTCTCCTGCTTGTTGAAGCCGTTACTGGAGTACAAAATTTATAATTTGAAAGTTTCCTTTTGTTGTATTTGTAGTACAAAAATGCAAAAGACAAGCAACGATTGGAAAGTTGTCGTACAGAGTAAGTATTTTAGACGAAGCTGTTACTGTGTTTCTCATTGATCCACCAAATTTTGTGTATTCTGTAAATCGTGAAACCTGGCCTTTTAAAATTGAATCAAGCTTAATACCTACCCTTGAAAATGCCTTTTTTTTCGAAATGGGTAGATTATGTATGGCCCTACGGGGTTTTTAAGATTCACCTGAAATTTGTATTTTGTCTGCTATCATTTGAAATTTGTCAACTTTTTTTAAGAAGCATATTCGACAGAGCCAAGCCTTTTGACCCTTAAGACCCCACTGGAGTTTGGCGTCTAAGGCGTTTACAGGAGTCAGTGCCTGGCTCTTAAATAAATATTTCTAACAATCACACCACATTATCTAGCCCAAATTAAGTATCATTAAAGAACTTGTGTTATGGATACTAGATAACGGATAAATAAACTTAAGAAATATATAAACACACGTAAATATTTTTTTTATATATAAATATTAGAAATAAACTTAAGTAAACGTAAATACACATCCATGACTAGAAAGCAAATATATCTGCCCCTACCAGGATTCGAACCCGGGACCTCTGGCATGGAAGGCAAGGCTACTTACCAACATACCAAACAGGCCGACACGAAACAACGACTTAACGACAATGTTTGTGTTTACCTAAAATAAGGAAAGGACCAAGAATCGAGCCCTGGGGCAAACCCACTGTCACTACCATCACTGATGATTTTATTTCTTTATTGCAACTTTCTGTTTTATATTAGTGTTCGGTTCTTGCCTCAAATGTAGGTAGAATTAAAACTGTACAAATTGCGGGTGACCGACGTTCGGTCGCTTGACGTGTGTCGAACCTGCATGGGCGTTGCTCTGCATCGTTAAATACCTTAAAAAATACTTTGAACTGTGTTCTTCCTGTGTTGTGAGCTTGGTGGTGTCTACACTGTGCTGTTTGAAAAGTGCTGGACTATCAGAACGTTTCTGAGAGCTGAGCTGGCTGCCTGGAAGACGCCCTTAACCTACGTGCATGAACGTTGAGACTACTGACGGAGACTGGCGGTGGAAACTCGAGGTTTGTGCAGTCTTTCTTCCTTATTTGAGGCAGGGGTCCGTGATTCTCCTCATTTAAATCAAGACTTTGAATCCTTAATTGATACATTACTTTTCTACTTTTCAAAAACTTAAGGTTCCATTGAACCAGCAAAATAATTCTTACCAGTCCCAACCATTGGTCCTTCGAGCCGAGATATCTTTATTCTAGATATTCTTAATTA
The DNA here is from genome assembly GCA_923062675.1 of Marasmarcha lunaedactyla. Lineage (NCBI taxonomy): Eukaryota > Metazoa > Arthropoda > Insecta > Lepidoptera > Pterophoridae > Marasmarcha > Marasmarcha lunaedactyla. The sequence goes on along the minus strand of OV281339.1, from coordinate 38,151,700 downwards.
AATACTTTAACGCATACTTGGAAGTTAATCTTGAACATAACCTAAATTCTTTGTTACAAAATCATTAGAGTCTAATAAATACTGTTAAAACTTGTTAATATAACTTAGTTTAGATTATAGTAGAACGTTATATAGCAAAAATCCTTGTTTCAATACTTAATTTGAAAACACGTAGTTTCTTTGTTCAGTATATTAGGTAATTCAAAATGGTGACACGTAGCCAGCAAGAAAATAAGTCTGATTCAGATTTGTTGTCAAAATTAACTTCTCTTAATGCCATTAGACAACGATTATTTTCTCAGATGCAACAGTTATATGATACCACTTTGAAAATAAGAACTCATCCTGAATCTGTAGACATAGACATGTTTTTACTTCGTGCTTCTGAAATCACATCAATTAGAGAGAAATATGAAAAGGTTACAATGAATATTTTTGAATCAGAAATACAGTTAAATCCCAAATTACAGTTTTCTGAAAAAGACTTAGATAGCTTCGATGATTTATTTTATACAGTTAAAAGCTACGTTAAAAGATGTGATATCAAAAGTGAAGAAAACTCATCCCTCACTTCCCGTGGAAGTCAGTTGGACTGTCGACCTAGGTTACCTAAACTCGAGTTAGTCTCTTTCGAGGGAGACATTGAGAATTTCACAACATTCTATGAAACGTTCTGCTCTTTAGTGCATAATCAACCTAACATTTCAAAGATAGATAAATTTCATTATTTATTATCGTGTACGAAGGGTTCTGCCTTAAATATTGTTAAAAGTGTACCTATAATCGCTACTAACTATGATGTTGTTTGGCAAGCTTTACTTGATAAGTACCAGGATCAACGCATATTAGCTGGTAAATACCTTGACAAAATGTTAAACTTTGCTCCTCTTCTAAAGGAGTCACCTGTTGGCCTAAATCAGTTTATTGAAATCTTTGAAAATTCATATAAAGCTATTTGTTCTTTACAAATACCTAATTTGCATAGTTTTGTTGTGTGTCATATTGCGTTAAGATCACTAGATCAAAACACACGTAAATTATTCGAACAAAGTATCGATCAAAAAACTATTCCTTCGTATGAAAACTTAATAACCTTTGTTCAAAACCATATTAAAGTTTTAGAGCATTCACAATCCTATAACAATAACTTAATCTCACCCAGCAATAGCACTCAACGAAATAAACAAAACAATTATAATAATATAAACAAAACTTTAACTACACGTAAAAACTATTCTCAAACAATATCAAATAAAAATCCTTCGAATAACTTGTTGTGTCTACATTGTGGTGGGAATCATATGATTTTTCGTTGTTGTGAGTTTCGTAAACTCACACCTAAACAGCGTATTAGCCGTGCTAACACCCTTAATATATGTCACAACTGTTTGAAGGTCAATCATTCATCAGCTGATTGTCGCAGTCAATTCAAATGTTTTACTTGTGGGCGGGCGCATCATGCGCTGCTGCACGACGACTGCGGCGGGGCTCGCTCGGCCGTGCCAGCGGAGTCCCAGCCGGCCGCCGCCGTCGGCGCCAGTATGGCTGCCGCCGCGCGTTTACCTAATATTACTAATTCGAATTGTCATGCGTCCGCGGTAATTAACAGAAAATATTCAGTAATTTTAGGTACAGCCGTAGTTAATGTTGTAGATATTTTTGGTAATGAGCAACCTTGTCGAGTTTTAATCGACTCGGGCGCACAATCAAACTTTATAACGACGAAATGTCTAGAACGTTTAGGGCTTAAACGTTTTAAGTGCCCTTATAGTATTTATGGCTTATCAGGAGAAAGAGTAAAAGTTAATGGTATGACTTCGTGCACAATTAAATCTATAAATAATAGTGATTCCATGTTCACAATAGATGCCGTTGTGCTTCCAATAATAACTTCGGACTTACCTACGTTTGATATTCCGGAGAATATTGTAAAAGAATATAAAAACCTTGTGTTAGCGGATCCTTTGTTTTACAGACGTTCTGTAATTGATATTATTTTATCGGGAGACGTTTTTCCTTATATTTATGACGGGAATCGAATCGTATTCGGTCCGTCACTTCCGCTAGCGTTAAATAGTATATTCGGTTACGTAATTAGTGGGAAGTTGGAGGTACCGTGTACTTCAAATAGTAACTGTAGCATGTCAGTGACGTCAAACTTAATGTCCTACAATAAGGATGACGACGCCATCGATGCATGCTTACAGCGTTTTTGGGAAATCGAGGATTCACCGTGTGAAGTACTCATCGATCCTTTAGAGCAGCAAGCTGAGGATATTTACACATCGAGTACATACCGCGACGCAAGCGGTCGGTACGTGTGTCCTCTGCTGCTGCTGGCGACGCGCGAGCTGCTCGGAAACTCTCGCGCCGCCGCTGAGCGCCGCTTGCTGCATCTGGAGCGGCGCCTCGCGCGCGACCATAGCCTCCGTGAGGCGTATGTGGCGTTTATGCGCGAATACGAAAGCCTTGGTCATATGGAGCCATACACCGGCAGCGAGCCTAGTCAGTATCTTATACCTCATCATGCCGTAGTTCGCCCGGGTAGCGCGACTACGCCGGTTCGGGTTGTGTTTGACGGCTCGGCGAAAACATCAAACGGGATGTCGTTGAATGATTCGCTTTTGTGTGGTCAAAAGTTACAACCAGATATCTTAAAAATATTAATTAATTTTAGATTGTATGACATCTGTTTTACCGCCGATATAACTAAAATGTATAGATGTATACTTATCAAACCGGAAGAGCGGAAATATCAACACATATTATGGAGAGAATCATCGGACGATCCTATTAAGGTGTATGAACTAAAAACGAATACGTATGGTTTGCGCAGTGCACCTTTCATTGCTGTACGTACGTTACGTCAGCTGGCGCACGACGAGGCCGCGCGGCATCCGCACGGCGCGCGAATGGTGCTTCATAATTCATACATTGATGATTTTTTAGGGTCTGCGAGAACTTTACAGGAAGCCTGTACGTTACAGGACGATCTCATCGAGCTCCTCAAGCTTGGTGGTTTCGATTTACGAAAGTGGGCGAGCAGCTCGCCGGAGTTACTGGCACGGGTCGGCGTCGATCAGTGCGCGGTTGTCAACTTTGATGAAGATACGTTATCTTCGGTTAACGTCCTAGGATTAAAATGGGATCCTAAAGATGATTGTTTTTTCTACGATTATAATTTAAAAGATAATACCTTTACAAAACGCTCCGTCTTAAAATTACTAGCGAGCATTTTTGACCCTATAGGTTTTCTTGCACCGTGTGTCTTTCTTGCAAAATGTTTAATGCAAGATTTATGGAAACTTAATATAAATTGGGATGAACCCCTTCCATTAGATCTTCGTAAGAGATGGGAGGAATTCACTTTGTCGTTATCCATTCTTTCTGAACTTCGCATCGAGCGCCACTTGTTAATAACGAATTTTACTGACGTTCAGATAGTCGGATTCTGTGACGCGTCGTCGCGTGGTTACGCCGCCTGCATTTACCTGCGCAGTGCGGATGAAAACGGCAAAGTTAAAACTAGGCTACTGTGCAGTAAAACAAAAGTAGCTCCTATAAAACCTCTTTCTATTCCAAGATTAGAATTGATGGCATGTGTACTTCTGTCTAAATTATTTTCTTTTGTTAAAAATAATATAACAGACTTCAATTATAAAATTATAGCCTTGACAGATTCTAGCGTGGCCCTAGCATGGCTACAAACAGAACCTTATAAATTAAAAGTGTTTATTTCGAATCGCGTAGCACAAGTTGTTGAAGTGGTACCGCCTAGCAACTGGTACCATGTTAACAGCGAGAATAACATAGCTGACGTGTGTTCCCGCGGTGTGGCGCCGCGCGCGCTGCTCGAGCTGCGGCAGCGCTGGCTTCACGGCCCGCACTGGCTCAGTGAAGACGTTCCTCACTGGCCTATCAGTACATTTTACGTTCGGAATAAAAATAATATTTTAGAATTAAAATCAAATACGGACAGTTTTAACTTAGTAGCTAATAATGAACTTTTTGATAACGAGCTGTTTTTAAGATTTTCATCCTTTAATAGATTACAGCGCGTCACAGCTTGGTGTCTGCGATTAATTAAAAACTTACGTAAACAAAAGAATAATAAAATCTTATCTAAAACCTTGTCAACTCTCGAGTTGAATAGTGCACATGACCTAATTATCAAAATAACGCAAAATCAATATTATTTTAAAGAAATATTGCAATTAAAATTAAGTAAAATTTCTTTTATTCCGACGTTACGGAAATTAAGTCCTTTTTTGGATGAATCGGGGCTCCTCAGGGTGGGGGGTAGAATCTCCCAAGCGAGCCTACCGTTCAATCAAAAGCATCCCGTTTTGTTACCAAAGCGAAGTCACGTGACAAACTTACTGATCGAATATTATCATAAAAGCTATTTACATGTGGGACCTCGTACGTTACAAGGAATTCTTTCACAAAATTATTGGATCGTTTCCGCTCGTAGCGTGATCCGGTCGGTTTTGTCTCGGTGTGTCACGTGTTTCAAGTGTAGTCCACGCGGAATCCAGCCTAGCATGGGTACGTTACCTAAGGCGCGCTTAGAGCCGTACAAGGTCTTCAGCCACGTCGGCGTAGATATTGGCGGACCCTTCTATGTAAAAGAAAGTTGTCGGCGTAATGCTAGGTTGAATAAATCATATCTTTGTTACTTTGTCTGTTTTTCAACTAAAGCAGCTCATTTAGAAGTTCTAAGTGATTTATCTGCAGATTGTTTCCTAGCTTGTTTGGATAGGTTTGTTGCTCGTCGTGGTTTGTGCGCGTGTCTGTATTCAGACTGTGGAACAAACTTTACAGCTGCAAGCAAGCATCTGCAAGAGGTTGGCAAATTTTGGCTAAACAATAACATAAAAAATACAATTGCAGATGGTTGCTCAGTTCGTACTATAGAGTGGAAGTTTAATCCTCCGAGTGCTCCCAACATGGGAGGACTTTGGGAGGCAGGCATTAAATCTGCCAAGTATCATTTAGTGCGCGCAGTTGGCGATAGATCTCTAACATTCGAGGAACTTACGACTTTATTCTGTAAAGTGGAAGCTGTGTTAAACTCACGCCTACTGTGTTCTCTGTCAGATAACCCTAACGAGTTTGAGGTGTTAACTGCTGGACATTTTCTTATAGGTCAGAGTCTTCTAGCCGTGCCAGAATTTAATTTTGAGGACGTTTCTCACAACAGGCTGTCACGGTGGCAGCACATACAAAAAATGTCTCAATCATTTTGGAGACGGTGGTCTCATGACTACCTCCATACATTACAGCAAAGAGCGAAATGGCATTCGTCGCCACCTGGTGTTCAGGTCGGTGACCCTGTTTTAATAAAATCTGACCTAACTCGCCCATTGCAATGGCCGTTAGGCAGAATTGTAGAAACGTTTCCTGGTCCTGACGGCCACATTCGGGTCGTTAGAGTTAAAACTTCTAAAGGTCTCTTAAAGAGGCCAGTTAATAAACTATGCCCTCTTCCATTTTCCAATTAAACAGTACTAAAATTTATTTTAATTAGTAGGTACTTTTAGGTTAAGTTCAACCGTTTTAAGGTGGTGTTATAAAATTGTTGCATCATAAATTCTCTTTTATTTTATTTTAAAGCACAAATATAGTGCTTGTTTATAGTAAAACACTTAGGAATCTTACTCGTAGCAAAGGTTCATGTAAAACTTTGTGTACACATATATTTTCTAATTTTTGTTACTGGAAATCATTACAATGATTTCGGTGGGGGGTATGTTCGGTTCTTGCCTCAAATGTAGGTAGAATTAAAACTGTACAAATTGCGGGTGACCGACGTTCGGTCGCTTGACGTGTGTCGAACCTGCATGGGCGTTGCTCTGCATCGTTAAATACCTTAAAAAATACTTTGAACTGTGTTCTTCCTGTGTTGTGAGCTTGGTGGTGTCTACACTGTGCTGTTTGAAAAGTGCTGGACTATCAGAACGTTTCTGAGAGCTGAGCTGGCTGCCTGGAAGACGCCCTTAACCTACGTGCATGAACGTTGAGACTACTGACGGAGACTGGCGGTGGAAACTCGAGGTTTGTGCAGTCTTTCTTCCTTATTTGAGGCAGGGGTCCGTGATTCTCCTCATTTAAATCAAGACTTTGAATCCTTAATTGATACATTACTTTTCTACTTTTCAAAAACTTAAGGTTCCATTGAACCAGCAAAATAATTCTTACCAGTCCCAACCAATTAGAAATCTATTACCTAATCAAGGCAAGTGCTCGGTTTTTTATGCCGTAATGGTGCAGTTTCATAAGTAGTGTAGTGTGATCCACATAGTCAAACGCCTTGGACAAGTCAAGGCATTGTCAAGGCATTGTTGAGCGACCCCGCGTTAAAGTTGCTTAAAAGTCATTAAATTATTACATACATGTTAATTAGTCATGGGAAAATGAAAAGAAAAGATGTATCTTTCGATCACTGTGATATGTATTGTGGCGACCCCAGACGTGACTTACAGAGAATCAGTTTGAGAGATCAGTTGATGAGATGATTAAATATTACTATAGGTCACACGTTTATTATATTATATAAGCTCATTATTTTAACAAATAAATTGTCACTCGACATCTAATCGTGTCATAATTTACAAGCCTTTTGCTGGTCGCAATATGTATCACTCTTTTGTATCTTTATCACGAATGTATCAGTTGCTCATGCCCGCGCGTCACTCACGCTACTCAGTAGGTTTGCTCCGCTCAACTCGGTCAAATATATCAATGAGAGATAATACTATAAATAAGATATGATGAGATAAAATATTACTGAATCGGCTGCTGTTTCTTAGTGGTGGTGCCATTTTGAGGTATCGAAACGAAACTATTTATCGGTACCCAATAACGGGTTCTGAAACTATGTGTTGTAAAGATACAGTGATACGAGGGTGGATCGAAAAGTTTGCGGCCTAAAGAACAAAACACAGGAATAATGCAATTTTTTATGCTTATTTTTCTACATACTCTCCTCCTAGGTCACATCACTTAGTCCAGCGGTCCTCCAAAGCCTCAATTCCCTCGAAGCCCATTTAAATAGAAGGTTTCGTCAAGGTCTTCAAAAAAGGCATCTACGGCCACTTTGATCTCCTCATTGCTAAAAAACGTCATTCCACCTAAGTGTTTCTTTAGTTTTGGAAATAGGTGGAAGTCAGAAGGTGCCAAGTCAGGTGAATAAGGGAGTTGAGGAAGCAATTCGAAACCACAATCCATTATTTGAGCCATCGATTCTGCAGATGTGTGAACACGAGCATTGTCCTGATAAAATAAAAATTTCTTGGCCAATAATCCTGGTCTTTTAGACTTTATTTCTTCGCGTAAACGACGTAATAGTGTGCAGTATTATGCAGAACTTATAGTTTGACCTCTTTCTAAGCAATCAACCAAGATGATACACTTAGAATCCCAGAAAACCAATGCCATTACCGTGTTTACTGAAAAACACACCTTGGCTTTCTTGGGGGTCGGAGATCCGAGACTCTTCCATTGTTTGGATTGTTTTTTGGATTCAGAAGTGCAGTGATGGACCCATGTTTTGTCCATAGTAACAAACCTTGCCAAAAAATTTGTTTGGGTCAGCTTGAAAACGCTCTAAACAGTCTCTAGAAATCGTGAGCGTTTCTGTTCAACTGAAAGGAGCCGCGGAACCCATCTTGTAGACACCTTGTGGAACCCTAATTCGTTAACGATCATGTTTTGTGTACGTTCATACGAAATTCATAGAGCTTCAGCTATCTCAGATACCTTCAATCTTCTGTCTCCCACGATAAGATCGCATATTTTTTCGATGTTTTCAGAAGTCGTAGCTGTAGAAGGCCGTCCAGCTGTTTGATGCTCTCTCGTCCACGTTTAAATTCAGCTGTCCACTTTTTTATCATCGTATACGGAGCACATCTTCCTAAAGTAGTACCATATTTTCATGATCTACTTTGGAGTTAAGTATCTCAAAGCAAAATTGCACAGAAACTGACAAAGAGTCTAGGTTTCACATGAGGGTAGTTTTATAATAATATGACAACGCTATCTATGTTAGGCCGCGAACTTTTCAATCCACCCTCGTACATTCGAATATGAACAGATATAAAGAATGATTCAGTCAAACGGAGTGATACATATCTTTTTTATCAATCACTCCTGAGTTACCCATCGCTAATGTTATTTATCTGCCGTCCTTTGTTAAGTATCAATGTGAGGTCATATTGATTGCGGATGATATTTCCTACTTACCCAAAATTAAAAGGCAAGAACGTGATTATCGAGGAATAAAAGAATGTATCTCTAAAGCAGAGAAGTGGTTCTCAGATAATAATATGCTTTTCAATGAACAGAAAACGAAATATGCTAAGTTTAATTTGCCAATTCAATTTCAAACAGGAAAATACAAATATTGTAGTTAATAACCAGGAACTGAATCCTGTTAACTTGGCTGTATTTCTAAGCATAACCTGGGCCAAACTCCAACGAGCCAAGCCACAAAACAATCAATTTAACAAGATGACAGGTAAGCGAAAAGGCTTGGCTCTGCAGCATATTCTGTTAAACAAATGTGATAAATGTTAAATGACACAACTGCTCGATTATGGTATTTCAGTTTCTTTCATAGCATCATGAAAAGGGCTGTTCGTGCAATCTATCATCTCGTTCAAGGGTGTCACTTGAAAATAAATATAAGGATAATTAGATGCTTACATATGTAATGGCGTTTTGTCGTACTGGGCACTTTGATCTGTATTATCTCCTCTTTGGTTAAAAATTCCAATTTCAAATTTATACAGCTATTTACTCATCAGTTTGTATTTCGAAAACCGTAATTCATTTGCTATTTTCTCTTTTGGTTTTTTCTTTGAGACACTTAGTTTACAAAATGGAAAACTTGAAATATTGCGTTATATACTAGTACGAGTTCCACCGTGGCACCAGTGCTGCAAAAACCACTCGAAGTGTTAAAGCTGTGTGTGGCGGCACTGTCGCAAAAGAAAACTGGAAATTTGGAAACCTGCAGAACAAACCCCGTGGATGGCCGGAGACCAAAGTTGATAATTAAGAATTTAAGGCTATTGTGGAAGCGGATCCATCGCAAACCACGTCCGGTTCAGTTGTAGGCTGCGGTGTTAGTGACAAAACTGTTTTAATCCACTTGACCTCATGGATTAGACCAGCAAACAGACAAATGCGCGTTGACTGCTGCGTTACATTACTCAAGCGGCCCGATAATTAAAGGATTTTAAATCGAATCCTTACCTGTGATGAACAGTGGATCCTCTACGACAATCGGAATGCTCATCGCAATAGTTGAACCCTGGCAAAACAGCTAAATCCTGCCCCAAGGGAAAATTGACTAAAATAAGTTACTTTCTTTTTATTTATTACCATTTTTTTCCAAAGCGCCTTCAAAGATTTTATTGAATCCCGTCCGAATGGTTTTTTTAGTAAAGGGATCAATGAACTACCTATGAGATGGCAAAAATGCATAGATAGCAATGAACCATGCTTTGATAAAATAAATATATATATATTTTTAAATTGACCATAATATGTTCCTCCCTTAGAAAACGCCAATTTCATATGTAATGGCCTTATATTTGCAGAAGAAACAAGAGAAGGAATAAGCTGGCAACTTATAAAAGTAGGCTTCATAAAGTCACTGACTTATTCATGGGTCAATGTGTACGCTTTTATAATAAGGTTCCTGAGGATATCCAGGGTCTCCCTACTGACAAATTCAAAGAAACTATAAAGCAAACATTTTGTACTAAAGCTTATTTAAAACTATCCGATTATTTGGGAGATAAAAACTCTTGGGTGAAATCTCCTAATTTACAGGCTTCTACTAGTGAACTAGTGTAATGTTTCTGTTTGTTCGTTGAGTTCTTTGACTAGATAAATGTTAATGGCTAATGTCTTCCTACGGCAGTGTTGGGTGACGAGTCGCTCTCTTCCCTCCAATATAGTTGAGGAGGGCAATTGCTGGATCCCGCATTAATCTCATGAACTGAGGGTGTTCGTCGAGTCGATAGTTTGGGGAACACGTTGAGCTAACAGATGGGGATAAGAATAATTTTGAATAGACATAAGAGCCATTGTAAAGCCATGTTGAAAAAGTGATACCCGGGAAGATTCTTGCCATTCTTCTTCACGAAGATTTTTCCGAAGTGGTGGTAAAGTCATGCTTTATTGATCGCCATTAAGAACAAGTAATTTTTAGTGTTGTGGAAATAAAAAATTTTAATTTCCATTTACAGAGTTCAAATTCTGCAAATATTTGGAGCATTCATAAAAGCAATGTCTTATAAATAAAAATATCTGTTTTTGGCGCTGCGAACCAAAGAAAAATCTCAATTAAACAAATATCTATAAATACAAATAATAAAGGATAAAAACTAATGTTTTCAACGAATGCACACCAATGCACACAGTAAGACTTTTTGCACGCACTCTTGCCACATGAGTAGATAAACGGAACTGAGACACAGCTTCTTAAGAACGTCAAAAATTGTTACCTATTTTGGTAGGGTTGTCACAAAAGGTTAAGACAAATTAAACAAAACATTTGTTAAATAGTTTTATTATGCAGTATAATAGAATACTTCACAAATTACTAACTCTAATAATTTTCTTTTTATAATTTTTGTTTTTTAATAATTTATTGTTCTTTTGATGGTGTTGTAAATTCTGAATCTAACATATCGTTTTTTCAAGGGAAACAATCACATGGCATATCAAATTTACTATATTTTATACGTTTAAGTATTTCATTGCGAATATTGACAATATTTATTTCAAGATCGAAAAATTCGCTAAACTTTTGCTCGAGCAATTCAATTTTATTTTTTCTTGTATTATTTATACACACAGTACAGTGAACAACCATTATAAATAATAAAATACCACGTTTTTACATTAAAATATTTGAACTTGCAACTAACAAAACAAACAACGTGCGTCGCAATGACCCTGAGATTATCAACTGGCTGCTAGCGATGGGTAACTCAGGAGTGATAGATAAAAAAGATATGCATCACGTCGTTTGAATCAATCACTCTTTATATCCGTTCATATCCAAATGTATCACTGTATCTTTACAACTCCTCGCTCACGCACGCGTCATATGATTATCTCGCTCGCACAATGCTAGGAAAAGATAAGTCTCGCAACTCGCAACAAATAGTTTTCAAAATACATAGTTTCAGATACCGCAAAATGGCGCTACCAGTAAGAAACAGCTGCCGTTTAAACTAAATCAATCAGTAATCTTTCATTTCATCATATCTTTTATATCTCTCATTGATATTTTGATCGAGCTGAGCAGAGCAAACCTACTGAGTAGCGCAAGTGACGCGCGGGCATGAGCAACTGATACATTTGTGATACAAATATAAAAGAGTGATATATATCACAGTGATCGAAAGATGCATATCAATCTTTTCTTTTCAATGATACATTTTGCCCATAACTGCTGGCTGCGCCTTTTGACAATCTCTTTTGACAAGTCTCGCCGCGTGACAAGCGGCCGGTGGTCACGCACACATGCCCACGTGCTTATCTCTGTTCCGTTTATCCACTCATGTGCTCTTGCCAAAGCTTGTATTAACGTTCTGCTGAGGCCTGCTCAACCGCCAGACCACAACCCAATTGAGTACCAATGGGATATGCTCCATGGAAGATCCCTGTCGAGTATGGATGCCATGCACACCCCATAACATTTTTTTACTTGTTACAAAGCACGAGAGCGGCCATTCCTTAAAGTGATTTTGATGAACTGATATTAAGCATGCCAAATCGCAGCGATTGTGTAATTCGTGTTAAAGGTTACAGGAAAAGGAAACAGAGGCTATTAATTTTCTTATCTTTACAATAATTTATGAAATATTAAATTTTGTGTTAGTTATTTTAATTTGAGTTAATTTTCCAAAGCGTAGGGTTATGTTTTGCATTTATACAACATAGGAATTAAGTAAAAAGTCATACTGGAGACGGTAAATATTGAGAGAACCTTTATTTGCAATAAATTTATTTGATCCTTAAATACTGACTTAAATAAGGCTGACAAAAATATGACCAAGGCTGTCCAGCAGTTACTATTAGATTATATAAAGATGTCTCCGGTGCCTTTAAGTGAGGTTTTCTTCATCCAGAATGCTCGGAATTTGTCAAGTAGTAGTGGTCGTGCTTTTCCGTCTCTCACAACGCCTAAACGATGACAATTGCAAATATTGTTTCCTTATAACAAAGTTTACTTTTTTTAGTTTAAATTTTTAAGTTATAATATATGATCAAACGAACTTACTAAAGTGAAGTTCGATCGATATTATATGAATTGCTTCATTCGAATATATAGTTAACAACGTAGTACTCCTACCCTACAAGGCAACTTCGCACGTTTTAAAAAAATATAATTTAATTGACTTTTACAACTACCCACCCTGCCATCCTCTACCTGGCCTCTGTTACTTAGCGTCATTCTTTTAGAGTTGATCCAAAAAAAAAACTGAAACTCTTGGGCGTTGGGAGGGGGGGTGTTTATATATTCGAATGAAGCAATTCATATAATATCGATCGAACTTCACTTTAGTAAGTTCGTTTGATCATATATTACATTTCATTGCTTCATTCTTCATATATAGTTAACAACGTAGATGTTTAAAGACTTAAATGTTTCAGGTTTTTGGCAAACAGGTAATTAAAAATAAAGTCATAAAATAAAGTACAACATACTTATTTATTGCATGATTTCTGTTTAACAGTCTTGATTTTAATCAACTAAAAGTAAAAGTAAAAAATAAACTAATTAGGTCATATTAGAGTTACAAACAGAGCTTGCGAATGTATTTATTTCTAGAAGTGGTCGACAATAATATTTTGCATAAGTTTGAGATGTTGCTGTCCAGCCAGCAGCTTTCCTGATAGCCTCTACGGAGAGGCCTGCGCGACCAGCGCTGGACGTGGCGGCGTGCCGGGTGCTATGCGCGCTGAACGTCGCCACGTCCACGCCGCTCGCTTGAATCATTTGCTTAATCCATCTGCTGATAGATTGCGCAGAAGGACACTTATAGGGCTTTTTAAAAGTCAAGAATAAGTAAGCTGCTGTCTGGGGTCTTATATTTTCAGTAACGTAAAGATAATCTTTAACTATAGTAGCTGGACAAATGCTGGGTTTATCAATAAAATAGGGAAGATTTAATATTGGCGGTTCTCGACCTGGAGCAGATGTTTTTACAATATCTGTGATGACAATTTCTACACCATTAACTGTAAACTTAATATTACGAGTTTTTATTAAAGACAGGGTTTGCACCCTATGACCGGCGCAAAGAGCTAAAAGGATCGCTAGTTTCTTTGTAAGTTTCTCTATTGGAAGTGTTTGATTAGGGTACCAGTTAGATATTAAATCAAGCACTACTTGAGGGTCCCACGTGCTAGTGTACTTTGGTATGTTAGGTCTTATTTTAAATGCGCCCTTTAACAACCTTTTAATGTTATCGTCTGTTCCAACATTACTTCCTAAGAGTAGCGATAGGGCAGATCGATGGGAATTTAAAGATCCATAGGCAACTCCCTTATCAAACTGTTCCGATAAAAAACTTAAAATGAGGGGAATACATACTTGAAATGGATTTTCATTATGATTTAAGCAAAACTGCCTCCATAGCTTATATGTAACATTGTACTGAGCCACAGTATTATTAGACAGAGAAGCTATCATGAGATCGAGGGCGGAGGACGGTGTCCCTCGCTGGATAAATGCGAGCCGCAGAGTACTGCGGCACCCAGGGTAAGCGTCTTGTGGAGTGGATGTTTGTCTCTGGAACGGGAATGCAACAGATTTTTATTGGGGTTTAAAACTATTAAATCACTTGACAGCATATTAATTAACTTAGGATACCAGGCTTGAGAAGGCCAGAGTGGGAAAATTAAGATACCCCTAGCTTTATCGGATATTATTTTATTAAGACACTTTAAAATCAACGCAAATGGCGGGAACGCATAAAAGAAAAGGTCAGCCCAACTAAAGGTAAAGGCATCAATCCGCACGGCGTCTGGATCAGGACGCCAAGATACATATTTTAAACATTTGGCATTAGTACGAGAAGCGAACAAATCAATTTCTGGGGTACCGAATTTTTCAATAATTGAATTAAACGCTGTACTTGATAATTGCCATTCTATATCTGTGTTTAATTTTAGAGATTCCTCGTCTGCTATTGTATTTTCTTTAGTATTTATATATGATGCAAAAATCCAGATGTTTCTCTTCTCGCACCATTGCCAAATTGATCGTGATAAATTATTCAAATGAGGAAATTGAATACCACCCATACGATTTATGTAACTTATCGCTGTTGTGTTATCAACCCTTAATAATATGGAACAATTTGACTGATTGGAAGCGAAACTTTTTAATCCGAGAAAAACCGCAAGCAGCTCTAAGTAATTAATATGAAATGTAAGTTCAGAATTTTTCCAGCCACCATTTCTTCTTTCACCGTTACAAAAGGCACCCCAACCAGTTCTAGAAGCATCCGTGAATATTTCTAATATATAGTCCTCTGTTTTAATCGAATTATATGCAATGGGAATATTTGTAATCCACCAATTTAAATCTTCTAATATATTATTAGGTAATATAATTTTTCTATCAAAATCATAATATTTCTGTAAAGCAAGAAATTTTTCTCGTTCTAAAGTCTTAATATACATCCAACTATACTTTACTTGCGGGGCAAGCCGATGTAAGTGTCCCTATAAGTTGTGCAAACTCTCTGATTGTACAAGGTGGTAACTTTACAAATTTTGTAAGTAAATTTTTTATGCCAATTCGCTTTTCAATAGGTAATGATATTGTTAGATTCGAAGAATTATACACAAAACCTAAGAACTTGCAAGTTTTTTGAGGTTCTATAGAACTTTTTGAGAAATTAATAACAAAACCTAACTTTTGCAATAATTTAATTGTTGTTGTTAAATTATCAAGACATTGCTGGTAAGTATTCCCAATGCATAAAAAATCGTCAAGATATTGAACTGAGCTGTAACCCTTTTGTCTTAAATAGGTCGTTACCTCTTTTATTATCTTTGTAAACGTTCTAGGTTCTACCGATAAGCCATAAGGCATAGCCTTAAACTCGAAAGTTGTTGTGTTACCGTTATCGTCCTCGAATTGAAAACGTAAGTATTTACGATGATGTTTAGCAATAGGTATTAATAAATATGATTCTTTTAAATCTATGGTGGTCATATAGCCATTATACGGAATTAAGCTGGAAGCCGTTCTGTAATCTTCCATCTTAAAATGTTTATGTTCAATAAATCTATTTAATGATTTTAAATTTAATATAAATCTTTTCTCGCCATTAGATTTCGGGGCAAGAAATATTCTTGACAAAAATTGATCATTACGTGATGAACACGGATAAATAGCTCCTAATTTTATTAACTTTTTAATGGCTATTGACATATCTAATTTTTCTTTTAAAGATAAATTATTTTTAGGAACTACGAATTGTTTTGGTAATTGAGAAAAAGGTATAGAAAACCCGTTTCGAATCCAACCGAGGACGACACTATTAGATGTAACCTTTAGCCATTCTTTATAAAAATATTGTATACGGCCAGCATGTACCTGATCTATTGATGGGGCGGCGGACGTGTTTTGTTCAGGTTCGAGGGCTTCCCTTGAAAGCTGGACACATTCTTGCGCACTGCAGGGGGCTGTCTTCTCTGGCCTCCTCGCCCCCCCCTGTTCGACTGGTAACGCGAAGGACCTGCCCAGTTTTCCTGGAAGCGGGGTCTCGGTGTTGATGTTGGAAAAGATACCTTTGGTATGGCACTAGCCTTTTTAATTAGTATACCTTGTTTTTCAATGGCCCTAGTAGCTTTTATCTTTTCAGATAATGTCGAACCGAATAACCAACTGTCTCTCTCTGTATCTTTAATCATATTGAAAAAGGTTTTGTCAAGTCCAGGAGTAAGCATTTTTATCCGGGCTTGAGTTTCAACATAGTGTAAGTCCGTTAGAATACGGCATCCATCGCTAAGCAGCTTTATGGCCCGTAGCTTATCGTCACCAGTAATGAGGAGGGACATTGCTCTATTTACCGCTGTTATGCCATAACCTAGTTGTTGCTGAGCTGCTTCTATTTTTCTGTCGCGGTTTCGCGTCATATCGGTGACAGCTGCCGACAACTCTGGATTGAGTTTTGGCGCTTGTAAAAGGGTGCAATTAGCAGGGATTCGGTACTCTTTTATTAAACTGTCTTTGCATTCTTTTGACATACCTTTCTTAAGAATAGGTTGCCATCTTTGTGCCAAATTTTCATGGATATTTTCACCCAACTCTGGCGTATCATCGCCACCGTCTCCCAACGCCAATAAAATATCCGGATGCAATGGCACCTCCGGGTTCTCAGACGTAGTGGCGACATTCGTTTCCAAGCCCTCATTTAATATATCTGTGGGTAACGGTTCATCCGGTTCCACTACTGCATTCGGTTGGGTTGCAATAATATCGGCCTCTGAAATCATATAATATTATATGATTAACGTTGGCATAACAACCAAAATTACCATCGTCCTATCTCACGGATAGGCCCCCGGCATAAATGAATAGTAAATTAGTTAACGACCTTCGTGTTGACTCTCGGCCAACCCCCAGGTAAGTAATGTTCAATTTCTAAAATTTTAACTTTAAAGGTGCCGTACAACAGTTTAGAATCAATATAATATGTATATCTATGCAATAAGACTATACATTTTTAACTCTAAAAACAACTAAATAAAAATTACGAAGATGAATATGTCGGCACTGATAAAATATTTAATTACTTACCATTGTTATCGGTTTCCGATTCGGAAGATGAACATAAACGTTCTCGATTTCTTTTACGAACTTTTTGTTCTAATCTACGAATTTTATTTTGATAGTGTTGTAATTTATCTTCAATTTTGCGTTTAGGCATATTTCAGATGCACACCAAGTAAAATAATTATAAAAAGTTAAATACTAAAGTGATTTGAAAGTATTCGTGCAAACGTTGCCACGCACGGAAAAAGAATGACGCTAAGTAACTGAGGCCAGGTAGAGGATGGCAGGGTGGGTAGTTGTAAAAGTCAATTAAATTATATTTTTTTAAAACGTGCGAAGTTGCCTTGTAGGGTAGGAGTACTACGTTGTTAACTATATATGAAGAATGAAGCAATGAAATGTAATTACGTGACAAGTAGTAACTTAAAATTTAATTCGCAAGTGACTAAGTAGATTAGGGTATCGTTCTATTTTTCGTATAAGTTTTGAACTTCTCACATAGCACGTTTGGCCGTGATTTTTTAGTGAATTGCATAAGTTCACGAAGCGGTTGGCAGCAAGAGTTAGTATTTATTTCGAAGTTTGTCTTTTTTTTTCAAAATGTCGGACTGAAATTTATTTTCAACTTTAAAATTTTTTGAAGAATATTAATATTGGAATACTTGTGGAATATACGAAGTACAAAATTTGAAAAAGAAAAACATATTCTTGTAGTGATTTTAATTTCCGAAACAAATTATTCTCCGAATTGCCCAAAATCCCGTTTATCACATGTATAATAACAACATGCACAAAACCAGTTTCTGACTTGTAAAAAATATTTAGTAAGAACTCGTGAACTTGTTTGTTCAAGATATTAAGTATGTTTTTTATAAAACAATTATCTACCGACAATGTCCGTTCATAAGTAATGTACGATAAAACTTTATCAAGTTTATGTTACATTGTTTTAAGCATAGAAATAAGTATTTGTTTTTTATAATAAATTGATTAAAGAAAGATTAATAGATGATCAAACGAACTTTAAGATGTGAAGTTCGATCACTATTATATGAATTTGCTTTATTCGAAGATATAAATCAACAATGTAGTTCCTTTTATTTTACTGGCAACTTCCGCACCTTCAGATAATATTTAACCAAATTTTTTTTTTTTTGGTCTGCCCCTATGGTGGGGTGAGGCCGCGCCGATGTTGGCTAAGATGCAACTCGGCTCTCATTCTTTTATTTTGCGCGGCAACGAGCACATCTTTTAAGAATTACTTTTAGTCTTTCCAAAATTATTTAAATTGTTTAAAAAGTTCTAAGTAAACTTCATTTTTTCCGGTTTCATAACCATGCCTAAGCGTAAGCAACGAACAGTTGAATATTACGAGAATAAAATAAGAAGGCTACAACAAAAAGTGGTTAAGCGTCGTCGTTTAATTAGTGATTCTTCGACAGACGCGGAAGGAAACCCAGGTAATTATATCAAATTAAAATACTACTGTGTTTAATGAGATAAGCATCTCTTAGCTATCTAATAATTCACACAAGTGAGGATAGTATGATGCTAAAATAACTCCTAAGTTTAACAAAAGTTAAACATGTGGGTTTATTTAAAACGATGGAGGCTAGAAACTGTTCCAGAACATAATCCTTTGTTAAAATGTTTTTAATCGCAAAAAGAAAAATATAAAAGTACCGACATATTCTTATAAAATAATTTTCTATTGTCTAAATAGATGTTAACGTCTGAACCCGAACCTGTTTATGGCGACAAAATACACCAAACCCTATCGCAGCAGTGGATTCCTATACTTAAAAAAGGTTTGGCTAAAGACCTTAAAGCAAAGCTGAAAAATGGATATCCGATACCAGACAACTGTAGGTTACTAAAAGCTCCTACATTGAATCCGGAGATATCAGCAGCGGTGGCAAAAGTAGTCAGAAACAGTGATAAAAGTATCCAGGCTAAACAGGACCAATTAGGTCACGGTATCTCGGCTATCAATAAAGCTATGACTTTGCTATTATTATCTGACGATAAAGTCCAAGCAGCTAAAATCCTATCCGATGGTTGTAGGCTACTTACCGACCTGCACTTCACAGAAACCCAACTCAGGACTAAGTTATTAACACCCTGCCTTCAAAAGTCTATCCTGTCAGTTATTGAAGAGCAAGATCGAGACAAAACATTATTTGGAGTTAACTTGCCTGAAAAAATAAAGTCATCAAAGGCCATTGAGAAGCAAAGCCTCCACATTAAGAAAATCGTCGGTAACAAGCCAACAATGCAAGCACCAGTCACTGCTTCTCCAAGAACGCGCTTCCAGGAAAACTGGCAGGGCCATCCTCGTTACCCCTCGTCGAGCTAGGGGGGCGGGGAGGGCAAAACTACCGAGCTCCAACATCGCTTTTTCGCCGCATAGCAACAAGCCCGGCACTTTCGACTGCGCGAGCGGTGCCGATTCCCAGACAGAGCCGGCAGCGTGTCCCGCGTCAATAATTCAGGTACATGCGGGTAGATTACAATACTTTTATAAATGTTGGTCTAATATAACAAATTGAATAACAAAGTTATATTAAATTGGATCCGGTACGGTTATCGTATACCACTATTGCGTAAGATTTCTCAAGTTTCAGTTCCGTCTAATAACTCCCTTTCGGCAAAGGATAACGCGACATGTCTACGGCTATTCAAGATTTAAAAGTATTAGGTGCAATTTCAGAATGTAGGTAAACCACATCCCGATCAATACATTTCGAAAATATTTTTAGCTCCTAAGCCAAACGGGGGTAATCGATTTATTTTGAATCTAAAAACGGCTTGCACTTTGAAACCAATTAAGTACACGCTAGAAATCTTTACTGATGCGTCTAGATCCGGTTGGGTGCCTATTGTAATGGTAAACGGGTTAATGTTAGTTGGAAGGATACTGAATCAAACATGCACATTAATTACCTCGAACTCCTTGCAGTATTTTTCGGTATAAAATGCTTCGCACGGGACCTCACTCATGTAAATATTTTATTACGAATCGACAATACTACAGCTATTAGTTATATAAATCGCATGGGTGGTATTCAACATCCTTATTTAAATAACTTAACAAAGAAAATATGGCAATGGTGTGAGATGCGTAATATTTGGTTGACCACTTCATACATAAATAGTAAAGATAACAAAGAAGCTGACGAAGAGTAAGAAAAATTAATCCGGATATCGAATGGTCTCTCAGCGAAACAGCCTTTCAGAGTATCGTAGATCATTTTGGTAAACCTAACATAGATCTATTTGCATCTCGCACTAATGCCAAATGTGATAGGTACGTATCATGGAAACCAGATCCAGATGCATTAGCAATCGACGCTTTCACTGTTCAATGGAAAGATTCATTTTATGCTTTCCCTCCGGCTTCGGTTATTCTTAGGTGTCTACAAAAAATTAAAGATGATGAAGCCGAAGGTATTCTGGTCTTCCCTTATTGGCATTCACAGCCCTGGTTTCCATTATTAAATAGTATGATTACATCAGATATCCTTTTCCTGGATGTACATAAAAATAAGTCTTTGTCTTGTTTCAGAAACAACAATTTCAAAAACCTTACCCTGGGTGTAGCCAAGCTCTCCGGGAAGCATTTGCCAAACAGGGAGCCCCGAATACCTCTTTAGAATTAATGTTAAACTCACTTTCTAAAAATACTCAGTCACAATATAATGTTACTTATAAACTTTGGTGGGAATATTGTAATAGTAATCGCATTGATCCCAATGTTTGTTCGGTTCCGTCAATAATAGCCTTTCTCACTGATCAATTTAATCTCGGCGCTATTAATATAATTATAATTTAATTTAATTCAATTAAATCCAACTTCCCGACGGGTGTCGCTTCCGATGAAGGCTAATAGTATACGCTTACTACAGCCAACAGGTGGTTTTTAGTGGGTAGGTGCCATTCTGGCGAGTCCCACATAACCCCCCCGCAGAGGAATTTACCTGCGGGCGGGTATGCATGACGCATCTTCCACCTCCCTCCCGCGAGGGTGCCTCGGCAGCAAAAAAAAAAAAAAAAAAAAACCAAATTCGGAAAAAAGTTTGTAAACAATGAAACGTCAATGACCCTTTGGCATTTTAGTGATGATACACATACTGATCTTAACGAAATATGGAATGATCGATATATTTCAATTAAATACCAGTGTTTAACTGCAATTCCCCGCGTTTAGAATTTACTTGAACGGGTGCAAATACATAAATAACAAATATTACTTTGTTGATATACTTAATTTTTTTAAATTAAATGACAAGTCAGCACTTTCCAGCGCGGTACACCACTCCATTATGACACTAATAATCTTCATATACATTTTTAAGTACGCCTATACCCGTACTATTCTATGCATTATTATTAACTAATAACTCTACGTCATTGACTGATATAACCGGTTTTAGCCGTAGTGCCTAATTTCATAATAACTAGACTACACAGGTACGGCCATGCCCGTCGTACCGTAGTAACCGTACTGAAATAAATAATAGACAAAATAGTAGAAATTGCGATGACATGTCACGGTTTATACCATAGTAACGTATTAATAAGACCTGCAGTAAATGAAAAAAGAAGCAGGCAAGAAACAAAACTGTAATATGTATTAAATTATTTATTTCAAAATAACACAGCCCTTTATGTACAATTTGACTTGACATTATGTACAATTTAAAGAGATTTTTCTGAAACTACCCCATAATGTGCAGCTAAAACAAATAATCATAAAAATATTAAATTAAATATAAGTTGAAAAAATATTTAATAGTGCTTGAGGACTTCTAACTTTAAAAACTATTTCAGCCTGGTTGTGTAAAACGGATTTAATTTATTTTAATGGAGCTAAAAAATGGACATGGGCTTATTTATGTACGTACAATGATTGGCCAAAAGTACGTACCAAAATAGTTTTCTTACAGCAGGTTTCAGTTACCACACTTGAAACATTTTCGCCTACTTTCAGACATTTTTATGTCACCGCCAGTAAGACCACTACGTTGACAAACAAACACAACAAAACATTCGAGTCACAATCTCTTTTGGAAAAACTAAAGAGTCGCTATCTCGACATATGCATAACATTGAAGCGGAGGAGCCAGAACTCTACTCGACGCAGTATTATCTCAAAAATGTTCGTAGTAATTGTGAAGCAAACGACAAAATAAGCAAAAACAGCCACACCCCATTATGAAGGGAAGTGAGCTATACTATTTCCATTTCTTTATTTTCTCGATGACAGCTCCTGTGAAAACTTGTGTGAGCGTTTTTTTAAATTATGTATGCATTATTTTATAAAAATATGACGTTTACACACGTACAAGGTTATATAATACCAGAGTCGGAGAAACTGATAGGGATGGAGCTATAACGATAAACGTAACACGATAACAGACCTGATATTTTTTTACAAAATGTAAGAAACTAAACTTCTGCCGGATACTTTTGTACAAATTTATTAACTAATATTTCATTACAAGATGTTACACGTATTAATTCTTGATTGTTAATGCCAACTTCTTTAAAATTTTCGAAGCTCTTGTAAAATAAGTAGGTATAGGTAGGTTACTCGACAATGAAACGAAATATTTATAACGAAAGGTAATCTTTATTTACCTATTTATTTTAATCAAAATCTGATGAATCGTCACTGTCACTCGATCAGCTCTCCCCAACATTTATTATAAGTTCCTATACTTGTATATTATCGAATGCCACATGAATTTCGCAATCCGGTGCTATAATGTTTTGGGTTCTTCTCACAATTTTTTCCCAGTTTTCGGCAGTTACTTCCGCACATGCAATTTTTCCCAGTTTTCGGCAGTTACTTCCGCACATGCAATTTTTAATAAATCTAACATCTTTCTTGCCGTAAAAGGTGGATGGGTATTGTTGGCGTGTCCTTTGATTTGTGCCCATATTAGTTCTGTAGCATTGTACTGGCAATGATACGATGGAAGTCGAAGAACCCAATGACCACATTCGGCAGCTATTTCGTCGATAACATATCTTTTAGGGATGCTTTTTTTCGATTTTAAAATATTCACTAATTGTACTTTTAATAAAGTAGGTACTATCCACATTTTCGCCATGACGTTGGAGGCCAGTGGTTGGCCTGTGTCGGCATTTTATCAATTTGTCTGGAGTGATATGTAGCGTTGTTCATAATAATTATGGACGGTTCTTCCAGAGATTGCACCATTTGTTTAAATCATCCTTCGTAAATCTCCGCGTTCATTTCTTCGTGGTAGTCCACTATTTTCTTGGATTTAAAGGCCAGTAAAGCATCTGACACGAATCCTTTCGTAGACCCTGCATGGCATATGATAAGGTGTTCACCTTTTCCCATTGGCACTGAACTTCTGGAAGCGGCGGTGCGTCAATCCAGTTCTTAGATACTGTGTGGTTTGCATTTAACCAAGTCTCGTCAGGGAAAATAACATTTGACCAATCTGATATCTTTTTGGCTTCGCTCAAAAATTCGCAGCGAGCCATAGCAACCTCGTGACGCTCCATCAATATTTTACGTTTGTCCGATTTTTTATAAGAAAATCCAATTTCTTACAAAACTAAGCTTAATGACGATTTTTGACCATGGAACAAAACCACATTCACGTAAAGAAACAACAAGTTTTTTAAGTGTTGGAATTTCTTTGCGCAAGTAATAGTCATATATACGACGGCGAATAACATCAGCGTTGAAGTTGTCAACCGATGTCACACGACGTGGTTGGCGTTTTTTCTTCGGCGTACGAAGCTTTTTTTCCTCCATGCTGCTTGCTAATACCTAATGCGGCCGCAACACGCTCTCACACTTGCGACAGTGGCAATAGTGGGCCACCATTTTGATACTCTGCTTCAAAGTAATGACGAACCTTGATCACCAGTTCTCTCGCTTGCCTTTTCAGAAATTTGACCATTAGATTTATTTTTGGTCTTAGGAAATATGATCACGTGTCACATTACCGCAATCTGTTAAAGCGGCTCCCTATACGACGTCGTCACGAATTACACATATTAACAGCGCTGTATAATATCCTTACAGACCCTATGAGTCCCACCTACCTCCGTTCCCGTTTCCAGTCTCTATCTTCTGGCACGCGCTCAATGCGGTCCTTTCATACCAAAACACTTGACTGTCCAAAAAGTAAGACTAAGTTCAGATTTGAGTCTTTCACAGTCCGAGCTATCCTTTTGTAGAACAAGCTGCCGAGGAACATACAAAATAGCCCCTCAGTTTGGATCTTAGAAGATTAAAAGAACATCTCATCTCAAGTCTACAATCTCCACGTCATCTCTGTACATTATATGTATTAAGTATATATGTTAATATGTATGTATAATCTGTATGTATCATATGTATGTATCAGTAGGTTTTCTTTGTCATTATAAGTATGTGTGTATTTAGTATGAAGAAAAAAAATTATGTATATCTTGTAACTTTTTTATTTTTGGTTTTTTTAGACTATTAGTTGCACTTTTGTCACCTGCTTTTGTGATTGTGTAATTATCTTGAATTACCTGGGTCGGCTGGAAGAGATCTCTTTTAGACATAAGTCCACCTTTGCTAAATAACTTATTTTTGTACCTAGTTCTTAAGATTTGATTACGTGCAATAAAGAATATATATATAATTCTTTAAAATATGTAATCGTTATTGAAAAAAGTTAAGAAAATGTGCAGTTTTAACAAAACGAAAAAATATATTATTTTATGCCCGCCGTTACAAGGTTACCTTGTTGAATTTTGATGAATTGTCAGATGTTACCTATAAAAATGGCCTGACTTTATTTTCCATCATTTTACAAGAATTGAGATAAGTCTTAACATTGGTTATCGTGTTTTTGTGCTAATCGTAGTAAACTTACAAGGTTTAAGTGTGGTAAAACTTCGTAAATTGTTTGTGAGCCACAAACGTTTTGAGAAGAAATGTTTTCTGGGATACTCAATAAGAGAATGCTTAATTTGTGTAACATAATTAACAGAAATTTAAGAGAATTAATATACTGCTGGCTCACGTCTAGAAAATAAAAATTTGCCTCCCATGTAATATAGAATAATTTTAGGAAATAAAAAAAATCATAAATTACTAGTCTTTTATTTATTTTCTCTTCTCTATTTTTAGATTGCTAAAATATCTTGTAAAATAGAAGAGGGGATTTCACGCTTCCACAATGGCATTTAGCCAAAATCCAAAGCCTTCATTTTAAGATTAAGAAATGAAGGACAGTCTGTATAAAAAAATGTTGTGCAATTGAAAAAGTGGGTTCCTAGTGTTTTACTTAAGAAGTCGTTCGTCTGATGCCTAGCATCACTAATTAGTTTGTGGTACAGTCCTACCAGCTTATCCGTTCAGTACACAGGTTCAGTAGAGGGTGACGCTGAGTTCAATGCTTAAATTTAAATTTGCCCAACCAAGATGCTCTGATGTTTTTCTTATTATTGTTACAAATTGAAACAATCCTTAGTATCGAACGATTTAATACTCTTGATTTAAATTGTTGTATAAATAGTAGTTATGTATATCGAATCATAGAAGAGGAAGAACTTAGTTGTCTCCCTCTAGTTATACAAAAATGCTAATAAAAGATAGAGATAGTACTATTTTTGAATGTTGTCACTAAAACATCAATCGTGTAGTGACGTCATAGCAGGCTTGCGTCATGGCTAGGGTGCCACAAATCGCCCTTTATTGTTACATTTCTGTCAAAAAAACTGTCAAAAGTGATGTTCCGGAGCTTTGAATATTTAAGCAGGCATCGATGATCATTATAAATATGGTTTTATTTTAAATACTTTCGATGCAAATGATAACAGGCGCTTATGCAGTAAATCATATCGAAACGGTATTTGCTTTGTAAGCAATAATAAAAAATACATGCACAACGGTAAGCCGTTGTGCGTGTATTTTTGAAACATAAGAAGGCGTGAAGAAAGAGGGAATTAAGTTTGCTTATAATTGTTAATTTTGTTACTGAATAGGCAGGTAGTTGTTTTGTCTATTTATGAATCGTAAGCATTAAAGATAAGCCAGACTTTAATTGATTGAACCGAAAACTTTGATGCTTGACCTTGAACAACTTTTTAAGCAAACATGGGATCTTTCGGTGTTTTATTTACCCCAGGTCTGTACCAAAATTCAGCATGTTGTGAATTAATGCAATTGACCACTATTTTTCTGTCTAATTTGACGGGACTATATCAGAAATAAGAAAATAAACTGTATAGTTCTTTATTTTTTATATTAAAAGAATTATAATATATGTAAATAAACTATAAACTATCATTATTTCATTTACGTCAATCTCAAGTTCAATATTTAGTTCTAAAATATCGATAGCAGATTCGATACTCGTTGTGCAACCCTAAAAATGGACGCCATTTTATGTTATTTTTCAAGTTTAGGTTTGCACGTTTTTTCGTACTTAGGGCCTGTCCATGGTTGAGGTCAATGATTATATGGCGCTGATCAAAACTCAAGAGTCAAAAAAAGTATGACATGACAGCAATGACTGAGTGAGTGATAGACAATAAAAAGTATGCGCCCGAAAAGGCTTCTTTTGAATATGAATCATTCGTCACTAGTTCTTTCTTGCTATGTGTACGGATGCAAGGTGAAGGAACCATAGGTCTCAATTTCAGTTAACTTTACGTAATGAAAAAAAAAACGAGTTAATTAAAATAATCTAATCTACCTCAAGGAACACTATATTATTAATCTTTTATAAGATGTGTGTGTGGGTGATTGAAAGTAAATATATGATAAATTATGTAACTGGTATAATAGGCTGTATGGCTCAGCTCCTTGCCTATCCTAATAAAGGATAAATTGTAAATACTACTACTACTGTAACTGGTATAAATATGTATTTCATAATATAAACATACGATCAGTCATTGACATTGAGTCTTGAGTTTTGTTCACCATCGCCAACTAGTTTCGAATGAAATATCTTTTAAAAAAAAGAAACGAAATGCCCTCATTTTCTAAAATAAGAAAATTGTCTCTATGCTATTATTTGTATTAAATATGGCAACAACTTATTCCTGTGGAATGATTGATGTGATTGAGTTCCTGTTGTTGGTTGGTTGGTTGGTTTTGTCGGCCATATTGCTATTCTGTTTGCTGGTGTCGTCGTATTTCGGGCGTGTGTTCCAATTTGAATCTTTCAGGTAAATCTATTTACAAACTTGAGTATTCGGCCGGTAAATATACGGTTTTGTTCAAATTTACTAATGCAAAATCAATGAATCTCAATGTCTCAAATGTTTCTGAACAAAATTAGGCGCGTGTCTATTGTGCCACCTTGACTCTTGGATTATGTATTTCAATCCGGTAATATCTAATCATACACGAGGTATACCTGGTTAGAGTTTCTGTTAAGCGCTTAAGAAGGGTACATAATCAAGTAAAATTTCAACCTGTCGTTCCGTTACGATCCTTTCAGTTGTGTCATCTTACCCGTTTTCCTGGACAAAACCTTTGTTTAAGATCACGTAGTATTCAAATAGTTTTTGTAAGTGACATATTAATAATTTCAGTAATCTTGTAATTTAATAGAAAATAAGGTTTCAAGCTATATATTGTTATGAATAGACTTTCCATTGATGTTAAGATTAAACTACTTGCTCTATTTTGTTATCGTTCTGAGATTTCATGTTTCATATTTATATAAATAAAACTTTTATTTTACAATTTTTAAAATCCACTCAGGTGTGCAATATTATTACAATTTCATTATCAGTGATTTTTAAGAGCCATTATTGTACAGAAGTACAGGAATTTAACTAGAATTGGATGAAAACATTTGACTTATTATGTAAAGGAGTTATAAAGTTCATTTTTATTGAATAAAATTTTTTGTTACCTTAAATCTTCTCAAATTCACGGTTTAAATATTTCATAACTATTTTACAAAAGTACTGTAAATGAACGTTTCTTTTTATATTAGTACAATTCTCATTAGTTAAACTTTTGTTTCTTCCATTTCAGCTTTCTCAACTTAATCCATCACTTTGAACAGTGCATCCATAAACAATGAGTGATCGTAGCAATCCTATTCTGTTTGGCCCTGAGTGGCTCAGAAATCTACCCCGAGAGAGAGGTTTGGGTAACAGTGGTGGGCAGCATGGTGGTAATAACATGAACAATCCAAATAATCAATCAACTAACCCAGGGGCGTCGGGAGCAGGAGCATCAATGGCACCACCTGGAATACGCAGAAATGGAAATTCTGGAGAATTTTCTGCAAGTTCACAGTCAAGTAATCAAAATATACAAGGTTCAAATGGCTCTTCAGTAGGTGTAAGAGTACAACTGGCAAATTTAAGGTAAATGAAATCAACTGCTTTGTTAAAATATTAAGGTCATTGATGGATGTTATAAATTCTTATTTATGTTTTTGTAGATATGGCAGAGAGGAAATGTTGGCTTTGTATGAGGCAGCAGCAGAACCACCACAGGAACTTAAAAATTATGAATTATTGTATCAACCACGTGGCAAGCTACCATTTGCTCTAAGCACTTCATTTGAAGAGGAAATGGTAAAGTCCACTTTCACAATAAAATTATGAAAATAAGCTTTCTCAAAGTAATGTATGTATGTATATAATGTAATTTTCAGCGGGAAAATTTAAGGACTAGTCCCCATGCTGGTAGTGTTCCATCTACAGAGAGGTTTAGCTCAGGACGTGGTGGTGTTGCTCGAGCAGTACCGCCAAGCCCTGATAATGTTAACAGACCTAGGTTCAGAGCAACAGTTCTGAATCGCTCACCAATAGCTGTAAGGTAAGGATAATGTTTCCTTTTTTAGATGTTATCTGTATATAAATATGATTTTTGTAATGTATGTATTACAAAACTTTTTCATCATAATATCAGGGCATCTGCCCACATCTATTTAAAAATAAATATTTAGTACAAAAAATTTGGAAGCCAAAGAGATCTTAGATTGTTGTAACAATTTGAACAGCTTGTTCTAACATACAGGGTCACAGGGAAAGTCATACTGAATATTAAAGGATATTATTATTCAGGTCAATTCTGATGAATTTGACTCTGTAATATGGTGTCCGAAACTTAACCTATATGGAGATATTAATTTTAAAGATATTTTTAAAAATTCTTTCTTTTTTGTCAATGTTAACTTTATTTTTAATTTAACATTAAATCATAAAAAAGAATCTTAATTATTCATTTCTTTCTACAAATGATTTTTACAATAATCATTCAGGAGTCCAAATATTTTATTATTTTTAAAATAACACAACAATATGAAATATCATTTAATAAAATTTTATCTGACATAGGGCTGATAGTTCAATGTTCAGATAAATTTATCAGTAGGATAGTTTGAGAATTTGACATAATTTCTATAGAAAGTCTGACAAGACTTGTCACAGTTATTTTACTAATAAAATTAATCTGTAGCCCTAGTCTTATAAAAACAGACAATTGAAATATTCTTGTAGTTCAGAGGTCATTTGATCGAAGTTCTATCCAAAATTGGTATTCATATGCTGTTCGGAGGAGTTTCGATAGGACCTAACTCAATAGGATCGAAACTATAACTTTTAAATCAAGAGACACAAGAAGTTGCTAGTTAAATACTGAGCAACCAAGACATTAAAGCATATTTTCAACCCTAAATACTGTGTTGAACATATAATTGGTAAAATATGACAGAACTGCTAACATTTGCTAATTGTAAGGAATTGGCCTTAGGTCTGTAAAACTGTATAAATAGTTGGCAGTAGTGTTAAATTTTCAAACCACCAACAAACACAAGACATATAATGGAACGCAGTGTTGAATTCATTACAATTATTAAAAATATCAGGCTTAAAATACAGCCTGAAGAATGCACACAGCTTGTGTTAGTCGCAAAGATGTTGCGATTTTTAAAAATCTCCTATGCGAAACTATAGGGACTGACATTTTGGAATTTACTAGCAAAATCCACTAATCTGTTAGTAGCTTCAAAAACCTATTGTGTAGCAGTGAATGCGGTTTTAAATGGTTTCAGTTGATTTTATTATATTTCAATAAAAATAACTTTGAAGAAACAACCTTGATTGAAATCAGAGTACGATTTTAATGTACATGTACTAATGTTTATTGCTAGAATGATTGTTTTGTAACTATAGTATATATGAATCTGTAAGAGATAAATAAAATAAAATTGCATAATATACAATTCTGCCATTTAATTTCTATCTAAAAAATAAACAATCAAAACAAACACTTTATTTAATTTAATTTATTTATATGCTGGTAGTTCAACAGCATATTACAAATAATAAAGTATAAATAGAAAGACAATTATAGGACTTCACAAATAATAGACAACACATTTAACAAGATAGGTGTGAGTGTTGGACAGATCAAGAATAAAAACAATCTAGAGTGGGTAAGTAAAGAAATACTAAAACGAATTACACAGATAAATTTAAGACTTCACAAAGAAATTATTGAATCTTGCAGCGTCGACTTGTAGTTGCAATATTGTTTTTGTATTAAAAAGATCTTAGTCCAATTTGGAGTGTTCAATTAAATTGTTTAAGGTGTCACTAGCTCAATAAAAAATATTTGAATCTGTTTACTCAAAGATTCAACATATTATGATTATTCAACCTGCCTTGCTTTTGATCAACATAAAATTATCCACTCCAAAAGAACGAGTTTACAATTGGTGCCTTTCAAGTCCTATGGATGGTTTAGAAAATTGAATAATTTACATACACATTAATTTACTTTACATACTTCCAAATCATTTATTGTACTTATCTGCAATTACATAAGTAATGATTTTTATTTCATAGTTTAGAAATTTGTTATAGTTAGAATTGTCAACAGGGTTGTTAGATTGGCAGTATTTTGAAAATCTGCTGACAGTATGTAATGTGCATGGCATATTAATACGAGGGTGGATTGAAAAGTTCGCGGCCTAACATAGATAGTGTTAACATATTATTATAAAACTATCCTCATATGAAACCTGCACTCTTTGTCAGTCTCTGTGCAATTTTTCTCTGAGATATTTGCGTAATTATTTATTTTATTGAGCATTAAGTTTAGAGCACCGTGCCGTGATCAAATAACTCCACAAGAAACACTTAACTCCAAAGCAGATTCATGAAAATATGGTGGCTGGCTGTTTAGGAACATCTGCTCCGTCGTATACAATGATAAAAAAGTGGACAGCTGAATTTAAACGTGGACGAGAGAGCATCAAAGATGACCCCCGCTCTGGACGGCCTTCTACAGCTACCACTTCGGAAAACATCGAAAAAATATGTTATCTCATCATGGGAGACAGAAGATTGAAAGTATCTAAGATAGCTGAAGCTCTATGGATTTCATATGAACACACAAAACATGATCGTTAACGAATTAGGGTTTCACAAGGTGTCTGCAAGATGGGTTCCTCGGCTCCTTTCTGTTGGACAGAAACGAACTCGGCTCACGATTTCTAGAAACTGTTTAGAGCTTTTTCAAGCTGATCCAAACGAATTTTTGGTATGGTTTGTTATTTTCTTATATAAGTTTTCTTATTTCGGCCGCGAACTTTTTAATCCACCCTCGTATTTTACAACCCTAGATCTTAATGTTTTTCTGAAATAGTTGACATATGAATAAAGTGGCAACACTTAATCTATGCTAGCGATATTTGTCAGTTTACAGATAAGTTGTAGGTCTGTAATAAATAGTTATTATTTTATTTACCTAAGAATTGAAAAACAATTTTATTTGCATTGGCTTCGTGGTAATGCTCCAGTAAAATATATTTTGCTATTAGTAGTCATGTCACTCGATGTACTTGCGCGCGTTGAATACCAACCGACCGCTGCGTGGCGGCTTTTAGCAAAATATATTGCCGTATCGCATTGGCGTTTAATCTAATGATTGCGTGCAGTCGTCAGCGCGCCGAAAGATTGCCTATTTTAGTCTAAATGGCGGGAATGTAAGTTTAAGTAAAAAGTAATTGTTATTTCAACGAAATTGCGTAAAGTATATTGACTCACATGATGCAACTTCTATAATCAATAGGTATCTATCTAATGAATAGCATCACTTTCTATCTTATTTTTGATTAATCTTCAAGTTTCCATAGAACGTGTTTTGATTTAAATGAATACCCTTACGTAGCATTAAACAAAGTCGATTCCCGCCGCCTGTCCCTCTGACGCTCAGATCTTTTAAACTACGCTACAGATTTTAATGCGGTTTTTATTAATAGATAAAGTGATTCAAGAGAAAGGTTATACGTAATCTGTTTAATATTGTTTTGTGTTAATTTGTTGAAATATGGCGATAATAGTTGTAAAGGTCGGAAGAAATCAAGCAAAGAGTATTCTTCGAATATGCTATCTTATTCTTTTGAATTATTATTGTTGATGTGTAATGGGATTCTACTTTTTTTGTGGGTCTCCAGAAAAGTCTGCGTTTGTTTATGTCTGTCTTTTACTAATAGCTTGCTATACCCATTTTAATATTTAAAAAAAGTTGTCACATACATTGTGGTTATTAAAGATTTACGGTGCGATATTAACCCTTATCCAATTGAATACTTTTACCTTAAGCATCGCATAATCATCATGGTTGCCTTTTAGACCATATACTTTAAAATCATACCTTAGAATCGCGCGACTGTATTTGTTTTATTTTTTAATGTAACCTATGGCGATTGGTGCGTAATTATGTACTATTTCTAGTGGATTTTAGTTATTTGTTTTGATGATGTGTAGTGATTCTTTAGGTTTTCAAAAACTTATAGGATAGGTAATAAGAAAATTAAAAAATATTTGGAGTTGGTTAAATAAACGTTTCATTTAAATGTGACTTCATGCTCGACGCAACACTTTGATGCGTCGAACAATAAGACAAAAAAAATGAAGGCATATATGAAAACACTGACCATCGCGAAGCCGGGCCGGGTCGTAATTACTAAAATAACCTTTGTATTGCATTTAAAAAAGATAACTACTCCGTCACGTCAACATACAAATTTATTTATATTTACTGCACAGAAATCAGAAATATTCAAATTGTTTTCTCAAAATACCTCATTCTTTGAGACAAAATATATCTCAAAATTACATTCCAAATTACACACGGCCGTACTCACAGACATCAAAAGATTACTTAAGGGGTCTAGCAAATCTAGAAAGACTGAACCAAGGAGCGGCTTAACACTACACTACACGCGCCCTATTTTATTACAAGATTGCTCGCAGGCTTTACCATAGTAGAAAAAGTAATTATGACTTTTGGATATAACTAGAAGGTTTATAAAAAATAAAAACAAATTTAGATGTGTTCTATCTCTATTATGAAATGTAATTCAAAGAAAAATTAACAGTTACTTTACAAATTAGAAATATTATAAGAAACTCTTCATCAGATCAACTTCGATAAAATAATTTAAAAAAAAAGTAATATTCTGACTTCTGATTATCTTCTTCGTCATATCGAAGACATAACACAGCTTGGTGAACAGGGCATATCCACCTGGCACATCGTTTACACCAATTTTTTTTGGAGCGAATTCGGGCTCGAGAGCACATTAAACATTTGCCAACTCTTACTCTCTTGTTTGAGTTATCATGTGATATCTCATCAGATACCCCCAAAAGGCTTTCTGTTTTTATTTTTAATTCCCGAGGAAGATATCCAAGTGCCAAACGTCGTATCATGAGGGGTTTAGCCAGTTCAAATGACATGTCAAGTAGGAAATTTCGTCGTACTACAGTCTGTTGGCCTATATTTAGTTGATGCATATTCCATAGTTGTTAATGCGTACTACTAAAAAAGTGATGTTCATTAAATATTCGGGTAAGACAACGGCGGGTAAGGTAGTGGCTGATTATGCACAACCCTAAAGGAATTGTAACTCAGTGGTGACATTTCTCAATTGTTAAGTAAAGAAAATGATGGCTATTTCGTTGGCTAAGAATTTTTACTAACTTTTGAGAGTGTTTCAATTTCTCAACTATGTAATAAAAATACTTACTAATATTACTTTAAGGGGTATTACACTCATATATGATCATACATCAGACGTATGATCATACATGTACGAGGGTGGATCGAAAAGTTCGTGGCCTAAAACAGAAAACACAGGGATAATGCAATGTTTTATATATATTTTTCTACATACACTCCTCCTAGGTCACATCACTTAGTCCAGCTGTCCTCCAAAGCCTTGATCCCATTTAAATTGAAGGTCCGTCCCGCTAAGATCTTCAAAAAAGGCATCTACCGCCACTTTGACCTCCTCATTGGTAGAAAATTGACCTCTTTCTAAGTAATCAACCAAGATGACACCCTTAGAATCTTGGTTATTCGTGGGGGTCGGAGATCCGGGTCTCTTCCATGGTTTGGATTGTTGTTTGTATTCAGGAGTATAGTAATTGACCATGTTTCGTCCATAGTAACAAACCATACCCAAAAATTCGTTTGGATCAGCTTGAAAAAGCTCTAAACAGTCTAGAAATCGTGGGCCGAGTTCGTTTCTGTTCAACTGAAAGACGCCGCGGAACCCATCTTGCAGACACCTTGTGGAACCCTATTTCGTTAACGATCATGTTTTGTGTACGTTCATATGAAATCCCTTCGAAAAGCTAGCTGCTAAACAACCGAGGCTGGTCTATCACTCTAAGCCACTGCTGCTTCAGGAAAACGCTAGACCACTCACTGCACAACAGACGGCTACCAAATTAGAGGAGCTTCAATCGGAATGTCTAAGACATCCACCGTACTCCCTGGACCTTGCTCCAACAGATTACCATTGTTTTCGAAATTTGGATAATTTCTTGCAAGGGAAAAAATTCAACTCCGATGTTGCCGCAAAGCGCCTTCAAAGATTTTATTGATTCCCGTCTGAAAGGTTTTTTTAGTAAAGGGATCAATGAACTACCTAAGAGAAGACAAAAGTGCATAGTTGCAATGGTACATACTTTCTGTTCCACCTTCACAAAACGCCAATTTCATATGAAATGACCTAATATTTGTTTAAGTGCATAAATTAAATACAGCGTTACTAGTTAGTTCACCTATGTACAAATGTTGTAATTTCCATTGTTACTGATTAGTATTGCTTAGAAAACCATACCTCTAACCTAACCTTACTTTTGACTTTAAAGTTATTTATTGAAATTGCTGATTTTATGTTTGGTAGTTTGTATATTTTGTAAAAAGAGGTAAAAAAATTCAAACTATTTCTTTTAGCTACTTCTTTCTTCTTTGTACACATACTTTTTGATGATGCTAATTCATGTCCGTGATAGTTTTTTTTTGAATAAAACCTTTTATACCATACCTACTCTAAAAAGCTTATTTTATTCACGCAAAACAGTGAATAAAAAGGCCTTTTATTCACTGTTTTGGTGTTTGAATTTGGAACACAAAATATATCCGATCTCCATTTCAATGCTTACACAAACTCCTTGCGCTAAGATTCGAAATTCAAACTCTTTGGTGCAAATAAATTCTCGAGATTTGATTGGTCGATATTTGCGACAAGGAGTTTGGCATTAGATTAAAAACTGTTTTGTGTTCTTTGCTGCCATCATAGAAAAAAAATAAATATTGTTTCACAAGTTGACCACCCTAATGATAATAATAAGAAAATTACGCTTAATTTCAGTCATTGCTCTAATTTTAATGTCCATTTCAATTAATGTAACATTTATTATTTCTTGATTAAATTTCTATTTTCGCTTAAATTATGTCTTTTTCTCGTAGTCATGGTATAAAGTATAGTATGCAACTCCTGAATAAAGTACGAATTTATATCGAGGGCCATGAATCACTCAGTCGCTCAGGATTCTAACAGTTGAATCATTCGCTGCGCTCGTGATTCAATCATCCTAGTTCACTCGCTACGCTCGTGATTCAATCGTTAGAATCCTTCACTTGCTCGTGACTCATCTACGGCCCTCGCTTTAAATCCGTTCTTTATTCACTAGTTGCATAATATACTATTATTACGTCATGACCGAGTCCTCGAAATCCATAGCTTTAATTTGAAGTTAATAAAATAGCAATGAACAAATTATTGATTTATTAGGTACGTAACTTAATTTAGTTTAGTATAACCGGACTAATATGCGTTGATAGTTTTCGTGGGGTACGTACCTACGGGATGACTTTAGATGCCTTCAACAATAGTGCAAACACCGCGGTTGGCCACAGTATTGACAGACAAAATTATATTTTATATTATTATTTGTTAATTTTATGCTAGTATAAAGTAAAGAGTGAAGGATTTACTATAAAAATAACAAAATGAATAAGTGTAGATCAAAAAACTTAAATACTCGAAAAGACTCAGAAGACTCCAAGGTGTGAAAAAGGTGTGAACACTCAAACTCATGTAACTAACGAGTCTTAGTGTTGAAAATCTACTCAAGTCTCGCAATGAAGACTAAAATACTTGAGGTTCTTACTACTTAACTGCTGCTTGTCAGCGTGCAAATTGTTCTCTATTGATATCAGAATTGTTATACATGTTTTTTTTTTAGCAACCAATGTACGGTACGTACTTTATTTTCCAACAGACTTGTTGATATCCTACAATTTACGCAAGACGAACGACTTGTACAGAGGGCCACACCGGTCTCTCTTTAATTATATTAACGTCGCTTATAGACATGACATTGAACAATTAAATTTAAAGAGTATATAAAAAGCAATAAAACAGCCAGCTGCAACGGTTAGTTTTATAATCCGCCTAATTGATATGTATTGAGATTACTGTGTTTATTTTTTAAGTATTTTTACCACTATGACAAGAAACACTGATGTTGTTATTTAGGGGTGTAACCTAATCACTGTGACGGCGATATTTTTTATTTCAAAGAAGACTAGCTTGCATGCTTTTAAATACTAGACATTCGTCTTCGGTGCAACAAGTTTCATGCAAAAACAGGCCGACACGGGAAATATATATTGTATTAAATATTAGCACGAAAAGCATCTGAGTTACAGAACATTCAATGGACTTCAATTGCATTTACTTGATTGACATGCTCTATTTTTCATGCTCTGCACGGGTTATCCAATCATATCAATTGTATAGTCGTGTACATGCGAGTTAGAGACAATCTTTCGTCGATTTAAGTCGTGTTTTTTGCAGTTCAGTGACAGCGTTTTATTGGCAAACAATAATAATAAATGCAATTACTAAAAAAATGAACGTTTTAAAGTATTTGTAGAATAGTAAAATAGATTGTGTTATTAGTTGCCGCCCACTTCCTCTGGAACTAAGTATGATACTCGGAGAAAGGTATACCTTTACAAATTTTTGCGCTTATCATTTCTGCATTTACCATTTCTATGTCATAAATTGCGCTAAATTAATTTTCAGTTTATTGTCAATGTTACGTCTAGGTTAAATAGTTACAGTGGTACAATTATTTCAATAAAGCTCTTTGTAGTTGAGTGCAAAATTCCAATCATGATGTATATAAAAATTAAAAAAAGCAAAAACAATAATTTTTTTTCGTCAAGAGATATGCAAGCAACAAGATATAAAACATCCCATAATTTACAACTAATGAAAAAAATAAAATGTTTCTTAGAAAAAGTCTCTGTTAGTAGAATTTTTTTTATTGTAACTAACAAAAGATTATTTAATTTTTTATATCTAGAATTGTCAATGATAAGTGGATGGACTCCATGGATTGTTTTTTTTCGATTCTAATGTTACTTAATTTACATTTTAAATCTCAAAGAACCTAAAAGTAATTACATGTGCTATGACTTAACATTAATTACGGCTTTAAATGCAACTTACTATAAAAATCTGAAAGGCTTTTGTGATTTTTAACTGTACATTGGTACAATGTTACACTTGCATAGTTTGAATATTTTAATTAATAAATACTAGCATTGTATTTAATGAAATGAATTTAGGGTCACTCAAATAGTACTTTTATTCACTAGAAGTGGTAAGTGGGCGTTATCCCAGTCGTCTCTAGTTATAAAAGTTTAGTAGACTTTTTTAATTAGTCAAACGGTTAATGTTCCGTTCCTGATAATCAATGGCTGTAAAATGAACATAACTAACACATCCACCGAAACTGACAGTTATCATTGAGAGAAAACAGTAAAAATCCTTGTGTCATTAAGGTTTGACATATACTTTTTGAGAACAAGTACTTCGTTATTTTATAAAAAATGAAAGTTTGTCAGTGCATGCTCCCAACACAGGTAAGAACGATGGACAATTATGAAGTTTGGGTTACCGTGGCTTTGGCAGGTAAACGGTAATGAAGGTGTGTAAAATACTGATCTAAATTCGTCAAATAATAAAGTGCGATTTTTAGGTGTTACCTTGGAATTATTATTAAAAATCACGTTATTCATTGCCAGACACTTAACATCGTGGCAACACCTTGCCAGACACCCTTAATGTTCATGAAATTATAATTTACTTACGTTACAGTATAAAAGCTGATTTTTATATATAATTCTTGGGTAATAAGTAAATGATGTTTCCTCATTAGCCAGACATTTTTGATAGTTCCAACCCCTTGCCAGACACACTTAATGTTCATGAAATTATAATTTACTTACGTTATAGTATAAAAGCTGATTTTTATATATAATACTTGGGTAATAAGTAAATGATGTTTCCTCAATAGCCAGACATTTTTGATAGTTCCAACCCCTTGCCAGACACCCTTAATGTTCATGAAATTATAATTTACTTACGTTATAGTATAAAAGCTGATTTTTATATATAATACTTGGGTAATAAGTAAATGATGTTTCCTCATTAGCCAGACATTTTTGATAGTTCCAACCCCTTGCCAGACTCCCTTAATGTTCATGAAATTATAATTTACTTACGTTATAGTATAAAAGCTGATTTTTATATATAATACTTGGGTAATAAGTAAATGATGTTTCCTCATTAGCCAGACATTTTTAATAGTTCCAACCCCTTGCCAGACACCCTTAATGTTCATGAAATTATAATTTACTTACGTTATAGTATAAAAGCTGATTTTTAAATATAATACTTGGGTAATAAATAAATGATGTTTCCTCATTAGCCAGACATTTTTGATAGTTCCAACCCCTTGCCAGACACCCTTAATGTTCATGAAATTATAATTTACTTACGTTATAGTATAAAAACATATATATTGGCTAATAAGTAAATTATGTTTTCTCATCAGCCAGACATTTTTGATAGTTCCAACCCGATAGTTGCCAGACAAGCATGCAGGGTAGCTGTAGGAGCGAGTGCGAGGCAGTATATACGAGAGGCAGCTGATAAGTTCGCGACCTGACCAACTATGTGTCTAGCATTTGGAATAATGCAAATCAGCAAATTCCAACAATTTATCAACCCTATCATTTACTTACTATCCAAGTATTATATGTAAAAATCAGCTTTTATACTATAACGTAAGTAAAATTATAATTTCATGAACATTAAGTGTGTCTGGCAAGGGGTTGGAACTATCAAACATGTCTGGCTGATGAGGAAACATCATTTACTTATTACCCAAGTATTATATATTAGGTCTTTACCTATGAAATTGCCGTTTTTCACGAAATAAATGAAGCGTAATTTTTTTATATATTTTTTATTTCTATTAATCAAAATAATCACCCATGCAATCAATGCATCTTTGCCAACGCATTGGTAGCTTATTGATGCCTTTCTTGAAGAAATCAGCTGGACGGGAGGCAACAAATTCTTCAAAGGCATTTTGTACTGCCTCTCGGGTATTGAATTTTTTTCCCGCTAAGAAGTTATCCAAATTCTGGAAAAAGTAGAAGTCTGTAGGCGCAAGGTCTGGTGAGTACGGTGGATGACGGAGAACTTCCAACCCCAACTCTTGTAGCTTAGAGACCGTCTGCTGGGCAGTATGAGGTCGCGCGTTGTCATGCAGGAGCAGTGGAGCCGAACGATTGACCAAAGCTGGTTGGAGACGTGCGAGCTTCTCCATCATTGAGTTCAGTTCTTCACAGTACAAATCTGCAGTAATGCTTGTCCCGTTTGGCAAGAAGCTGTGATGAATTACACCCGCGTTAGACCACCAATCGTCACCATCACTTTTCTAGGGGGTAAGTTTTCGTTTAGGGCATTGTTTAGGTGCTGAACCAGGGTCCAACCAACTTGCTGAGCGCTTACGATTGTCAAACAGGATCCATTTCTCGTCACAAGTAACAATGCGGTTCAGAATTCCTTCATTTGTATGCCTGCTAAGCAGTGCAAGGCACGTCTCCATGCGTACTTCGCGCTGGCGGTCATTGAGTTCGTGGGGTACCCATTTGTCAAGCTTTTTTACCTTGCCAATTTGACGCAAATGGACCAATATTGTTTTGATGCAAACGTCGAAAGCTGCTGCTAATTCAGCCGTGGATTGAGTTTCATCAGCTTCCACAATTGCCTTTAATTCGTCATTGTCGACCAAAGTTTTCGGACGACCACGGGGTTCATTTTTCAGGTCAAAATTTCCAGAACGGAAGCGGGTAAACCAATAACGGGTGGTGCGTTCGTTTGTAGTGTTCGCTCCGCAAACGTCGTTGATGTTGCGTGCCGCTTGTGCCGCTTTGCTGCCACGACGGTACTCATACTCCATAATTACTCGAATTTTTAACTTATCCATGATGACGAAAAATGTTCGAATGCGTTGAAAATAAAATACTAACTATTAAACAAATGACGATTTTAGAAAAAGAATTCCATGTTTGTCAAATAAAATTAATTTGAAATTAGAATTATCAGTCAAAAAAAAAAATATTTTCATTTGAAATGGCCAGTACGGCAAAACGGCAGTTTCATAGGTAAAGACCTATTATAAAAATCAGCTTTTATACTATAGCGTTAGTAAAATTATAATTTCATGAACATTAAGGGTGTCTGGCAAAGGGTTGCCACGATGCTAAGTGTCTGGCAATGAATAACGTGATTTTTAATAATATTCTGAAGGTAATACCAAAAAATCGCACTTTAGTATTTGATGAATTTAGATCGGTATTTTACACACTTTTAGAACCGTTTACCCGCCAAAGCCACGGTAACCCAAACTTCATAATGATCCATCGTTCTTACCTGTGTTGGGAGCATGCGCTGACAAACTTTCAGCCTTTATAAAATAACGAAGGTTTGGGGTTCACGGGCTCTTGTAATAACATTACAAGGTACATTATTTAAAATTAATAAGGTATTGACGCAATTGTGTAGTATCGGTTCTAATAGGGTAAGTCCCTCTTTACTTCCTCTGCTTTTTTCTGTTCCATGTTTTTACCTTTACCAAATATTTGAAAGATCACTGAAAGTTGAGGAACTTGTTTTTCTACCATGGTTAATAATATTAATTTACTTTGTTTGCAGCGGTGAAGTTCAGGGCGATCCCAGTACCAGACCACAACTGAATGCGCGGGCACGGTATCAACCTAACGAACATAAGGGCTTCTACTTGAACTACACTGGGGCTAACGTGATGTTTCGAAAGTAAGAGTTGCTATTATACATGTTTTAAGTTTATATTTTGTCTAGTGCCTTTGAAGTAAAATTCCATAGCTGTAAAGCATTATATTTGTTTCATCATTGCAGCCAGATCATTGTATATATCTTGTTGCAGCAAACGTCAAAACAACACAACTAATTCGAATTGGAGATCACCACAGACCCGGGAATCTGGAGAAGAATGGAGGACTGCAGAGGGCACTAGATCACGATCCGGCCAAGAGAGAGGTTCGTTTGTATATAAAATAGTAAAATCCCAGTCAATAGACCTAAATTAATATTTTAATTCTAAAGATACGCGCACTCCTGCAACTTAAATATTTGGACATAGTTTCATTTATAATTATGACGTGTGTAATAATAGTGTAATATACACCGCGAACAAGCTATGAACTAAAATGAGGTAATCCTGGATGGTATAGGATTTAAGGTACATGTAGTACATGAGAGTATTTCTGAAAGAAAGAAGTTGCGCCCGTTGAATATTCTGTATAAATTAATTTATACTGAATAATTTAATTTATCCAAAAAGGTTGGATGATTGATAGATTAACGACGATTTTCCCACAGACCGCGAGAGGCCCGGAGACCGCCCGCAGGGCGGCACCAGGCGATCGCTGTCCGACCACGACGAAACCATGCCGGAATGGTAAGCCTTATTCAATTGATTGTTTTTATCTCAGATTAGAACAGAACTATATAAAACAAGATTGCACTTTTAATTACAGATCATATAACATGAGCACTATTACAGCACAATTTCGTACAAATTAAGGATTTTCATTTTAAATGTTCAATTCAATTTTCAATTGAAGAAAACCCATAATATTTGTCTTAAAATCTTTGATGTTATTAATTTAAAGAATACGATACAAAAGTCTCGAAATTCATCAATCAAATCAATCAAATTCTTACTAATCAATCAATACAATCGGGAATCAAACTGGCTAAAACTTAGTAAAATCATCAAAAGGATCAAATCTCTAATAAATTTGATGAGTTAAATAAACGGAAAACCATGAAACCTAACATTATTTAAACCAAACATTGATGGAGAAAGCTAATATGAAACAACTAAACTAAACACTAATTAGCTGTTCTAAATGAACTCTATTGTTGCATAAATATATTTATTATTTTAAAGAATTCATTTCGTTATATTTTAATTGCGAGTTGTGGTGAATGTTTGAAATTGTACTAAGAACCTTAGTTTTTAACTCATTAACAGTTGCACTGTTTATTTCATGTCGTAGTAAAATAACACATCTTTTATTTAATGTATTTACATTTTTTTTAAAGACACATAAATAATTGTTCATTTTTTTTATAAAGTTACGTAATAAACTTACGTTATAGACAATAGTTGATTATTAAAATAATAATTTTCTTCCATTTAAACCACCAAGTTAGTTATAGATGTTTGTTACTTATGATTGACTCTTTTGGTAAGTTAGGCAAACATACAGTGTTTCAGAACTTTTTTATGAACATCTACATTTCAATGAGTTTTATATCTTGTCGTCTAAAAAGTTATTGTTTGTCTAAATTTAACTGCAGTAGGTGTCGGTAGTTTGTTGTTTTGATAAACACAGCTTCAATTGCATAATAGCTTCTTCAAATCAAAAGCAATAAACATATTTATTACAGGGCGTTTGCGAATGCGGAGCCGTGTGCAGGAACATTTGACGCATCCGGAGCATTTCATGGCTATAGTAATGACGATTCCAATTTGCCGAAAGCTAGCGAGGGTGGATATAGTGAGTTATACATTCTTAATTATTATGATAAGTAGACTTTTTATCTAGAAATAGTTACCATTTATTGTTTCGAGGTGTTGATTTACCGATCACAGTATTCAATAACCTAACGAAGAAGAAGTTCGCTTTGGAATAGTTTCAGCCCGCGATTGCAAGGAGAACGCGTGACAATGAAATGAAATGAAATATTTATTTCTCAACACTGACAATTACTTGTTGTTATTGACGTCAAATAAAACATGATTCTACCACCAGTTCGAAAAAACCTTCGTGAAGAAGAACTGGCAAGAGACTTCACGGGTCATAATAAAGTTACTGTCGCATTTATAGTTTTGTAGTAATCCAGAATAGGCAGTATATTGTGGAAATATGATTGCACTAATATTTATTATATAATAAGTATTTTCAAACATTTCTAAGACACCTTTAAATATATTTTTCACCTTTCAATTTTTTACACATAAGTTAATATCATATACAATTATATATTTCAGGTCTCGCAAGATCTCGAACCCACAACACGCTGTCGCGATCTAAAACTGTAGAAGAAGGCTCTGAAGAATGGTGGGCTTCGGAAAAAGCCAAAAAACTATCACCGAAGCGATTTGATGCCGGCGACATTAAATTCAAACAGGTACATTATTAATTCGCAAATATCAAGCCCAGAAAGTTTGACAAAAATACTTTTTTATCCTAATGCACTTGTAAGTAACTAAATATTTTTTTACTTTTCTTATTTATATTACAATATATGAACACATTGCAAATCTCAATAATAAAAATACCTCATAATTTTTATAATACTGGGGCCGGATGTAATCAACTTTAAAATAGAATAAGTGAAACTAACTGGGTATAATGTTATTCCAACAAATTTAACCCATTATTTAAGTCTTACTTGTCCCAAAATCAAAACATGACTATAAACAAACACAAACAGCTGATTTGATCCATCCGCCATCCTGTATTAATACCACGCATAAGTCCGCTGTACAGGCATAGTGTTTTTATTCCTACTAATATAGATAATATTGACTTATCCTTAGGTTTTCGTCTTTTTCTAGATAAATAAAATAAATATTAAGTATATATTAAATAATAAAATATAATATTAAATATAAATATTAATAAATAAAATAAATATTAAAAGTTTAGGAGGTTTTCAGGTTTAGCGACCATGAATTTAAG
The DNA here is from genome assembly GCA_923062675.1 of Marasmarcha lunaedactyla. Lineage (NCBI taxonomy): Eukaryota > Metazoa > Arthropoda > Insecta > Lepidoptera > Pterophoridae > Marasmarcha > Marasmarcha lunaedactyla. The sequence goes on along the minus strand of OV281339.1, from coordinate 38,107,418 downwards.
TTCATTGAAATAATTAATGTCACTATATTTACCAACAAAGACTCTTAACTCTGCCAAACGGACGACTATCTAAAGGGTTCACCAACCCTATTTGCATATTTCATTAAAAACCGAGATTTTTAATTACTGATCTACAAGTTATCTAATACCAGTAAATTAATTTTTTGTTGTGACTGTAGGGTATTGGTGTATTGGAAGGTGCTAACAAGGGAATGTCACACAATTCTAAGACTGGCAAAGAAGAGTATGACGGAGAACAGAAGGAATCACCCTCAGTGAGCCCTGAGCCTGAAGACAAAGATAAAGATTATGAAATAGCAGCTGAACATCAAAGCTACAAACAACAGTTTTCAGAAAATAAGACCTATGATTCTATGATGCGGCAGGAAATGAATATGGAAGAACAACAGAATGATACTGGTAATTTCAAATCTGTAATGATCAACAAGAACAACAGCCTACGTCAAAAACACCAAAACATTGTTGCATCATCTATCAGCGATAATCAAATACCAATGAATCGTTCTCATCCAGTCATGCTGAAATTTCAAAACCAAAATCAACTATTGGAAGCGTAAGTTGGTCATCTCAAAATAATCACTCTATAAATAGGTGCATAATGTATTTATGAATTACTTTATTACAGGGAACATCAAAAACAACATCAGATTCTTGAAGGAAATATAATCGACCGCTTCTTGGACATGACTTTAGAGAGTAACGATATAAGTAACTCAGGTTTAATGGGACCATCCACTGCTGGGGTAACAACAGCTATGTCAAATGCAGTCAATTCTCTTCCACAAATACCCGGTCAAGGAATCCCACTTGCAATGCAGGGATCAAATAGCGGGCCTGGCCTATCTCTAATGAATGCTCAAGGATTGTCAACTCTTAATCTCCAACCGCCCACCCACAACATCACACAAGGGCTGCCTTCTGTGGGATTGAATAATCATTCCATGGTTTTACCACCTCAATTGGAGTTTGGTCCCAATAGCGCAATGGGTATACCTATGCCCGTTGTTCCACAGGGAGTCATTCACAATTCAGGATTGTCAAACCACGGACTCGGAGGAAATACAATCCAGAATGCCGCAGCGAATTTGCCGTCGTTTCCGAGCGCTACCGGGATGCCTGGGATGTCTAATGTTAATACATCTAACACCTCTTTATTGTTTGGGAAAAACTTATCAAATTCTTCGGTAAATGTTTCTACATAAAGCGTCGATTGTTGTAAATAAAATAAAGTAAGCTTATTTTTAAGGAAATAAACTCGTTTCTTCCAGATACCTCAAACAGGAGACATACCCATGCCTCCGAACCACAACGTGCAAAGCGGCAATATATTCCCCATTCACGGTCTGCAGCATTCTGGTTCCCCAAACACTTTCGGATCTTCTATGTTTAATAATCTTCTGCAATCTCAACCAGCATCCAATCAAACGTCATCTCTCACTGATCAATGGTATTACGAAGATCCAGAGGTACATAGTATTTTGTTTTATAATTGACGCCTTGGCTTGCGAATCATAAAAATTGTGTTTAATATTAATGAGTTCTAGAAGACACCAATAATGAAGAACAAATTCATTATATATACTGTAATATTATACATTTTTGTATTACGATAGCTATGCGAGTTTAATATTAACCAAAAAGCCGGTATAACTAATAATGTCACGAGTAAGGCGCTTCGATTTTGTCGTTGTTAATGATGATATCTGCCGGATGTTTTTATTATTCGGCAACAGATGCACCTGCGATTACATTACGCATTGCAATTTTTAATAAAAAAGGATTAGACGTTTGTATTCTATCTCACCTCACTCATCTAGGTGTTGAAAGAACTAGGACTATAGTTTTCAGTTAATGTAATTATTAGTCCACCAAATTGGTTAATTGATGACAAAAATTCAGCATGACATTTAATATTCAATTGTTTGGTCTTTTTTATAAATTACAATATAACATACAGTTTACAGCATCCAGTTAAAGTTTTGACAAAAATGTAATAAACAAAAGGTTATGTGGTGCATGTATGTAGTAATAATGAAATGTTGGTGGATAGTATAGTGTGTTGATTACAATATGATCTTTTTGCGATGATTCTGTCAGCGTGGATAATTCACGCATACTAGTAGTTGTATTATAAGACTAGCAGGTTTGCATGATTTCACGTGTGACTAATGGTGGACAAATTATGAAAATGCTTTTAGACAGTTTATAAATAACATAATGACGACCGAATGCTGTAGTGGTAAGTAGCCTTGCCTCATACGCCGAAGTTCCCAGGTTCGAGTCCTAGCCAGGGCATTCATTTGTGTGATGAACACAGATGTTTGTTCTCGGGTCATGGTTGTTTGTATTTATATATGTATGTTTATTCTGGGTTCCCCCCAGTTTGCTGTATGGTCATCCAGGACACAAGCTCTGCTTACTTTGGGGCCATACAGTTGGTGTGTTTGTCTGGGGATTTATTTTATTATTTATTTATTTTATAAAAGCAAAATTACTTATAATTCATTGAAACTGCAAATGGTTCTTTACAAAAATCTGTTTATATGGTCTATTGCTTAGCTATGCGAATTGAATTGATTGCTTCTAGCTTATATTTTTTGGCTGTGTATTTTGGCCCTTTAATGGGGCGCTGCGCACTACTTGTCTATGATCGTTCGCACGTGGAACACTAGGACTACATGACGACTTTGGCAAATCAGGTCAATAAATTAATACTAAAATATTTGATGTGAAAGATAAACTGTTAATTATTTTCATATCTTTTACTGGCAACATGCTTTTTTTGTAACAGAAACGGTGACGTGCGGTCTGACAGGCCGCTGCACTTATAACTTATAAATTTTATATATGCTTACCAATTAAAATCTTTTACTCTCAAAAATCACAAAATAGATCGTGAGCTTACAAATAAGAATTAAAATAACAAAAATAAGATATTATTAAAAACTAAACTTTTTTCATATAACTGAAACCTACTTAAACAAAAATCTCTACTTAAAGTAATGAATTGAAAAACAATAGTTGAAGTGGTGATCTTAGACGCAGTCAGTAAACAGTGGCTTTCTACACTGCAAGAACAAAATTATTTTAATTGCTTATTGGCAGGTCCTTTCTTACTAGTTGATAAAGAATAGAACGGTCCACGCCATTCGAGAGTTACTTATTCAATAAAATATTTTGTAGAAAAACAGATGCAAGTAGATTTTCCCATTTTTCACTTTGGTGTCACAAACTAAAAACGGTGTGCCGAAACTCTTTATTCGGCTTTTCGCCACGATAACCATAAACAAGTGCAACTTGTTGCAACTCAAAGTATTTGGAGCTGCATTAGGTGATTTTATATTCAACTTCCTAGTTGCAGCTACATAAGGGGAAAACTTGTGTCAATGTGCATTTAATATAGAGAAATTTATTTTGTTCCTAATTCTGTACATGTATGGGTTAACTTGGGACATTTTTTACTTAAATTTTGTATTAGAGACACCGTCCATTTGGTTTTACGCCAGTGGACAGGAAACTCGTAAGCTACTTGTACGTAAACTATTTCTGCGTACCAATTGGTTGTAGTTAGTAAATCAAATCCGTATTAAAATACATGGATTTAAAATACAACTGTGGATCATTGGGGGGTTCGTAATGGTTCCAGTGGGTTGGCAGAAGTATTATCTGATCATACTGCGACACATATAAGTATGTTTAGTAATTTATATATGGACAGTTTGTAGTTATAAGTTGTAGCTTCCAAAACGTAATTTTGTAATAACTTCGCTTATTCTGTTAACTATATCATGCCGCTGGCCGTAATAGCAGTGCATTGTTTATGTCTGTGATTTTGAAAATTATTTGGAGAGTAGTGTTGTGAGGTATTATAGTGTATATATGAAGCAGAAACACGTAACGTTTTGATTATTAGAGTGTGACAGTATAATATGAGTAGTTATAGGTGCTTTTAAATTATACATCAAATGGCATAATGACACATTATCAGTTGCAGCCAACTTCAGAAGAGCATTCGTGAAATGAAATATCTTTAATAAGTTAAGATTCACAAAACACAAGTAATCGGTGGTAAAAAGGGCATGTAGCTATATTTGATTAATTAAGCGTTCGTTCTAGACAAATACTTAATAGTAAGCAAGTATAACTTATAAGGAGTACAATGATATATAATTTATAGAAGTAGCGTCTACATGTACAAAAGTATTTTCAGACACCTAACCTCAAAATCTTCGGCGTCGCACAGTGCTGGAGTATTATAATTTAACGGGAATTTATCATCAATAACTATCGACATAGTTTTTTGACAACGATTTATTGTATATAGTTTTGGAATTGTGAAATAAGTTAGCCAAAAATAGTGTATTATTAACGTTAAAAAAGCCCTCATTACCCTTGTTCATACGGTTTTGGCATTTGGCAACCAAAAAACCTTTTGGCGGCGTAAAAGCTGTCAGTAAATTATACTGAAGACTACACACGATGTAAATTTTGGCATGTAATATTGTATAATAATATAACTTTTACACTATTTAAGTTGAGTAGTGTTCAATACAGGAACGATTTTTGTGCTTATTTTAGTTAAACACTATTGTATAAGACAAAGGGAATATATTTACCTCCGTATGTTTAATTGGTACTTCTAAATATCCTAGTATATAAAAACTTTCGTTTTAGTACATTTTTAAATGCCCTTATAATTCGTGTGCCTTATTAAGGGTTAAAATATTTTAATACCTACTGCCTCAACACTCTTTTAACCCAAAAAACAAGAGACAAATGTAAAGCTATACTTATTACAGCGGTGTATCGAAGCGCCAATGCACACAAATAAATGTTACGTTTGGCGTCAATCGAATGATAAGTTGTATGTAATACTCTAACTACTAATTTCACGACTAAAACGATAGAAGGTTACAACTAAACCCGCTAGGTAACGGCATTCCTGCGTGGTGTGCGTCCTTTGGAGCCCTTGATTAAATTATAATAGCGGAAGATGGATGTCAAGCTTCTGAAGTTAATGACATATTACATATAGACCAGTCATACCCGAACATTACCGCACAAAAAAACGACGTCAGCGTAAATATAGGTACCCGATATATAGAGTAATATTAGGTCTTTACCTATGAAATTGCCGTTTTTCACAAAACAAATGAAGCGTAATTTTTTTATATATTTTTTATTTCTATTAATCAAAATAATCACCCATGCAATCAATGCATCTTTGCCAACGCATTGGTAGCTTATTGATGCCTTTCTTGAAGAAATCAGTTGGACGGGAGGCAACAAATTCTTCAAAGGCATTTTGTACTGCCTCTCGGGTATTGAATTTTTTTCCCGGCAAGAAGTTATCCAAATTCTGGAAAAAGTAGAAGTCTGTAGGCGCAAGGTCTGGTGAGTACGGCGGATGACGGAGAACTTCCAACCCCAACTCTTGTAGCTTGGAGACCGTCTGCTGTGCAGTATGAGGTCGCGCGTTGTCGTGCAGGAGCAGTGGAGCCGAACGATTGACCAAAGCTGGTTGGAGACGTGCGAGCTTTTCCATCATTGTGTTCAGTTCTTCACAGTACACATCTGCAGTAATGCTTGTCCCGTTTGGCAAGAAGCTGTGATGAATTACACCCGCGTTAGACCACCAAACAGTGACCATCACTTTTCTAGGGGTAAGTTTTCGTTTAGGGCATTGTTTGGGTGCTGAACCAGGGTCCAACCAACTTGCTGAGCGCTTACGATTGTCAAACAGGATCCATTTCTCGTCACAAGTAACAATGCGGTTCAGAATTCCTTCATTTGTATGCCTGCTGAGCAGTGCAAGGCACGTGTCCACGCGTACTTCGCGCTGGCGGTCATTGAGTTCGTGGGGTACCCATTTGTCAAGCTTTTTTACCTTGCCAATTTGACGCAAATGGACCAATATTGTTTTGATGCTAACGTCGAAAGCTGCTGCTAATTCAGCCGTGGATTGAGTTTCATCAGCTTCCACAATTGCTTTTAATTCGTCATTGTCGACCAAAGTTTTCGGACGACCACGGGGTCCATTTTTCATGTCAAAATTTCCAGAACGGAAGCGGGTAAATCAATAACGGGTGGTGCGTTCGTTTGTAGTGTTCGCTCCGTAAACGTCGTTGATGTTGCGTGCCGCTTTGCTGCCAGTACGGCAAAACGGCAGTTTCATAGGTAAAGACCTATTATAATTTGTGGGAGAAGGAAGGAATAATACGGTTCACTTATTGTAAGAAAGAGATATCTATGTACTTCGTAACGTTGCTTCGCACTAATTGGTCTCGAGCGTATGTTACGTAGTACGTAAATTGTCGCAACTCTATAGCGTTGTCTCTTTTACTCCCACATACAAAATCATATTACATCTCGCTCTTCGAGTTTGTTGAAATGAATAGCAATGTCAATTTTAAAACCTCATTTTAAATAGCAAAATAAAATAATAAATTTGACAGGTGTACCAAAATAGTACTTACGCATGAAAAGAAACGTTTATTCTATCTAACAGTAACAGTGTAGTTAGTACACTGTCTTAACACACAAGAAGGCATTGTACAGTATTAAAAACACAGAATATTGAATAAGTTTTGTTTGACGCTTAGCCGTGACAATGAATTGCACAAGACTAAGTCAAATAGTGTTAAATATAAATATTAAAATATTATTAATAAAGTAAAATGGTTTTGTTACACTTTTAATATTATAAGAATATATTATGTATAGAATTCTTATGATCAATTTCCACAACATCCCCTACATACAGAGTCCCATGAACCTACTGACGTTTAGGCAACACCTAAAAAAAATGATTTAAAACTATAGTGGCCAATTTATATTTAAAAAAAACATTTATATAATTGATAAAGTATCTTATGATTTATTTCGATTTTTATTAATGTCTGTCAAGAAATGAAAGATAATGCTCAATACATTATTTTGTCGCAAAAGTGCGGTCACAGTGCAGGTTTAGAAGGGTCACTTAACTATGTATTAGGAATTTATTTTAGGGGATCACGTAGGTTACGTAATAAACAGTTTGGGATGATATAGGGTTAGTTGTGGAAACAAGCATTACCCAATAATAGTCATCATTTTGTTTACTGTAGAATTGAGAAACCTCGCTTGCATTTAATACACATTTTATCACGCATTCTCTACGATGAAATAAATAAATGTTGATTATGAATACAAGCCTCAAGTAATGACTTAGCAAGAAGCATTTACATGTTTAGGAGTACGATCGTGTAGTAGTAGTGTATTAAAACTAATACTTATGTGTTTAAATCATGGTAACTATTCTTTCTTTAATTGCAAGGCGTCAGATAACTTTGAAGAATCTTAAAGAAATTAATATTTTGAATTGATAATGTTAATTATTATTTTGGCCTATTTGGTATTTCTAGACATGGGCTACTGATCATTATTACGTAGACTTTACGAAATGGCACGTTCTCTAATATATACCTGCACAGATGTGCTAAGTCTAAAAAAACCTGTAGGGGCACAATTGATATAAAATAAATTAACAAATTGACTTCATTTACTTATAAGCTTTTCACAGATTTTTCATGCAAACCTTTAACAAAAAATAATCGCGAAAACTTTTCCGTCATGATTTGCCAACGTCGCCACTGTAATGCGTAAATTGTAAGTTCGTATATTTATTTTGTAAATGCTGTGAAATGCCAAAAATATTTGATTAAGCTCAACCTGCGGACAGTGATTAACAATTTCAATATATTCTTTCAGAAAAACACACAAGGGCCGTTTACATCCAGAGAAATGTATAGATGGTACCGAGCAGGTTTCTTTACGCCAAGTCTGATGGTTCGAAGAGCATGCGAGTCCCAAATGAGACCACTCGGATCTTACGGACCATTGGTTCCTTTTGCTCAATTGGTAAATTACTATTTTTAAGGCTTAATTCATAAAACACACTCATGCTTTTATTATTGTTTTCTTCACTTGCAACCTAATTTTCCTTTATAATTTTGCTTGTGTCTTTTCTCTTCTTTTTGGCACCTATGATTTTTACTGTTCACCTAAGCCATTTTCTATGATGGAGACAAAATTAATAGTTGTTTAAAACATCCATTTATTTGTTTGAACCTCAGACCAAAGGAAGTTATAATACCATGGGCTTCAAACAAACAATTGGTCAATAAGCAATTTTAAGCAATTGTAAAATTAACAAATCGTTAACTGAAATCTTGAAATGATTATTGGTTTATTTTTTAAATGACTTTTGTACCGTTGAGGAACTCGGTGGAGACTTAGGCTAAGGCGTGCACGTTTTTCCGTCTTGTGTACGCGCTTCGTATACAAAGGGATGACAACAGTGCAGGGGATTAGAATGCGAATCTGAGCCTTATTAACTCTAATATGATTTATTATTATTAGTCAAATTTAGAAAAAAAATATGCTTTTATAGATTTACTATAAAAGTAACATATGTTTTGGTTTTTGTAATTTCATGTCAAAAAACCATTTATGCTTGAAGCACATTTTTTTTCTTTATTTAATGTATAATCAGCACCAAAAGTGCATGACGATTTTCAAAGTATCAAAACTTCTGCACATTGCGGCATGCGTAAATAACCAACAACTAAAAAGTAGGTAAGTAAATATATGTGGTATTTTATATAAAGATCTAGTCTGGGGTTGTGTCACAGTCCTTTCTATTTTAACCGCCAAAATAACCAGGTGGGTTTATGTGGTTTTGTTCCGGAAAAAAGGAAGGAACAGCCAGTATAATTACTGGAACAAAGACATGCCATGCCAACATATGCCACAGCTGAGTAGCTTGTTAGCTGATAAGTTTGTTGGTTTCCATTTTCGTACACAAGACTGTGTTGTATGAGTTTTCTTGGCCAATATTTGTGTGGCAAATCTATTTGTCTCCATTATATTCAAATATTTCATCCGGAGCTAATGAGTAAAAGTTCACAGGTGACGGAAGAAACCATAGCTGCCCTCAAATAATTTGGTTGTAAACCAGGGCACTCTATATAGGGAATTATCCTAGTTTGCTTGCCGACAGGATTAGACCACAACATATTTTCATTAAAAGATGAATTTTGTATTACCAGATCATCCTCATCGTCACTCTCTGATAATATTTGACAAAACGACGTTTATAGTGCGACCAAAAAGTCTTGACCAAAATTGAGGGAGCCACTTCAAATATATGTAGGGAATATGGTAACACCGTTAAGTATGCCTAAAATGGTTTTGATATTTGCGTCATTATTTAGAAAGTTAAAATTTAAAAAAATTGTCTGAGCACTTAAACATTTTTAATTTGTGGAAGATCTTTCTTATATTATCATGATTCTAAATATATTTTTCTCTAAATCCAAAATTTTTAATTTTGCTTTAAATTAAACTAACTGAATGAATGTGTGTTGGTTACTCCAACAGCTTTATCGAATGATATTCGTTTTTCAAAATGGCATCTACAAGAAGAGGCACGAGTATTGTATTTTGTACTAGCTTCTGCCCGCGGAAACCTTTAGCTCGTAAGAGTTTGAGTACGCATGTTCGCACATATTTACTCTAAACACTCATAAGAGTTTAGAGTAAAATAGCAAATGTTATTAAACGTGTATTGCTTTCTTAATATATTAAAGAACTGACGAATGTTATCAAAAATATCTTATATAATTGAGTTATATCCTGCGGGAAGTAAGAATGAATAAAAAGTAACCTCTAAATTGATATGTGATATTTGGCTCACAGTCACTAATAAAAACAAAGATCTTTTATCTTGTAATATTCCAATATGTACCATCTACTTGCGCAAGGAAAGGCATGGTAATTCATTTAATGTGCAGTTACAAAATTTTTTAATTAACTCATACCCTAATGACATTTTTATAATCTTAGGTGATTTCAATCTCAGCAATGTCGAATGGGCATATGAAGAGTCAATACTTCAGCCCTTAGGTATGGTAGGTGACCCTCGAATAAACTTCTTTGATACGCTTTGTGAGTGTAATTTAACGCAGTTCAACCACTGTAGCAACGTAAACAATAGATTATTAGACCTAGTATTCAGTAACGCCAATCTCTCTATATGCGCTGGTTCCAATCCCTTAGTTCCTGAGGATGCCCATCACAGGTCTTTAAACATTACTTGAATTTGACATGCGCCAAAACTCTTAAGGCTAATAAAATAAAAAGATTCATTTATAATCGCGGTGACTATGCCAAAATTTTGGCTCATCTCGAAAAAATTTATTGGCTTATATACTTGTCTAACGGTTTACTGGATGACGCCGTTGATTTTTTCTACCTATGCCTCTATGACGTCAGAGATAGGTTTGTGCCGGTCAAATTTGTTACTCCTGATAACCTTCCACCCTGGTATAACTCATGTATGAAAAAACTTCTTAAAGAGAAACGGAAATACCTTTCAAAATATCATGTTTACGGCAACGCTTCAGATTATGCTTGTTTTTCCTTGTTACGTAAAAGAGCAAAAGTCTTAGAACAAAAAAACTATCAATTCTATATCCAGAAAGTTGAAAGCTCAATTATAGATAATCCAAAATTGTTTTGGTCCTGCAATCATATCATACGATGGTGAAACTTATAGGCCTTTTTCAAAACTATCCCTTTTCGCAAAAATATTTGAGAGAATTATTTTTAATCAAGTCTATAGCTCCTTGTCATGTTCATTTATCGCTGGACAACATGGATTTCTAAAAAATAGATCTACTGCTACAAATGTCCTGTCCTTTGTCAATGATGTTACATATGATAAACTTTATGAGTCGAGATGTAAAAGACATATTTTGTCTCCTGCAGAAAGACGTAAGATAGCAGATGTTTCTCTCTTAGTTAAAATAGCACAGTCAAAAGTAGATTTGCCATATCTTCTATCTAACATCAATCTTCATGAACCCACAAAATCCGTTAGACTGCCAATATTTTTGCAGATACAGTACATTAATACTAATTATAGGAAATTTTCTTTTTTTGTCAGAGCGTGTAATTACCTAAATGCACTCGCGGAGTCTGTGGATTTGGATTTATTCAATTCCAGTCCATTAACATTTAAACGGCTACTATCCTCCAAATGGTTTGACTCCAAATAATATAAATTGTTTTCTGTTTTCTCGAAGCATTCTTGGGCGATTCCTGAAATAACATTTACTGTGTTTGTACTCTACTGGCTTAATTAATATTGTGTGCTTCTTTATCGTTCTCATTCTGATTCTGGAGAACTGACCACGAAAGTTATGCTTACACCCGGCTAGTTATAATGTAGATGTGTGCATTGTCATATTCAATGTTTTACTTTTTTCTTTTTAAATTTATAAATGTTTGTCTTTTTCTTTGTGATTTGGGATTCTCCTCTTGTTTGTGACATAAAACAAGCACTTTATTACTTATATGTGATAGCATGTAAATGGCGTTAACTATGTCTTCTGTAGTAAAACTATATATACTAGTACACTGTTTGTTATCCAATGAAAATAAAATAATATTGTACAGTTACTAAAATATAGAATACCGTGAACTACTCTATAAAACTTGTTTCCCGTTCACAATAATTAGCTGCAAGAAATTAAAGTCTACAACAGGATCATCGTACATACAACACTCATGCAAATACCATTTTAATTCAGCCAGAGAGCAATAGAATAATTTGAAATAAAACAACTTAAGTATTTTTTTACATATTTATTCATCACATAGATCTAAATATTCAACACCCGATAAGTCGCTATTGCTACCACGATCACTTTCCACTTGAATAACTAAATCATCATTATTATTATATAATTTTCTTCCTCTCTCAAAATATTATTTTTCTATTTTAATGACAAAAGCTTCTTCTGTCTTACTTATAACACTGCGAGTTCCCACATTGTGTTAATAGACCTTTTTTTGGCGAGACACCAGATGAGCTCAGTAGGATTCAGATCGCAGTGATAGGGAGGAAGCTCGTCAATTGCATATATTGGATCTGGTTTATTATTTTTAACTACTTTGAGAAGACTTGGTTTTCTCATTGAAGGATCATACGGAATATTATTTTCTAATAGCCAGAGTTTTATTTCCTCAATGCGAGAACTCGAGTTTGCGCTTTGTTTGTTATTATCGAATGATATGGGGCATTATCAACAGCAATAATTGAATTTTCATGGAGATTTGGTATCAGTTTTTCTGTTATCCACTTGGTAAAATTATGAGCATTCATTTCTGAATGATAATCGTTCATTTTATTGATCCCACTAAATGCCAGCATAAAATTTGGGACAAAACCTTTTGAGCTTCCAGCATGTACAATAATGTATGTTTTGCCCTTCGAAGCACTGGTTTGTACTCCTAAAATGTCAACAGGCTGCCAACATTTTTTTACTTTATATGAGTCATGAATATAACTTTCATCAATATAAATTATATCTTTTTGTAACTCTGCAGGCAAATCTCTGTTTTTCATAATAATACTCAGAGGTATTCCTCTCTTTTCGCAGAAATAAAAGGTTTTTCTATCAAAGCTTATCAGTTAGACTGACATTTTTTGTAGGAAAATCCAATAGCTTTCAGGATTTTTCTAAAGTGTTCTTGGCTAAACTCTCTAGCTTTGTTTTAGCTATAGCCAATATTTTTATCAATGTAGGAATTTCTTTTCGAGCAGTATAAAAAAATTGAATTTTTTGATTCAATGCACAAATAGTAAAATTATCAATTTTCTTTTTCGGACGTCCACTTCTATGTTTAATAGGACTCCTAAATACTCCATTGTTTTGAAAGCCTTCATCTACAATTCGTCTGATTGTACTTTCTGATTTTCCTGAAAATAAGTTTAACACTTTTAGTAATATTAGGTCTTTACCTATGAAATTGCCGTTTTTCACGAAATAAATGAAGCGTAATTTTTTTATATATTTTTTATCCATTTTACCCATGCAATCAATGCATCTTTGCCAACGCATTGGTAGCTTATTGATGCCTTTCTTGAAGAAATCAGCTGGACGGGAGGCAAAAAATTCTTCAAAGGCATTTTGTACTGCCTCTCGGGTATTGAATTTTTTTCCCGCCAAGAAGTTATCCAAATTCTGGAAAAAGTAGAAGTCTGTAGGCGCAAGGTCTGGTGAGTACGGCGGATGGCGGAGAACTTCCAACCCCAACTCTTGTAGCTTGGAGACCGTCTGCTGTGCAGTATGAGGTCGCGCGTTGTCGTGCAGGAGCAGTGGAGCCGAACGATTGACCAAAGCTGGTTGGAGACGTGCGAGCTTCTCCATCATTGTGTTCAGTTCTTCACAGTACACATCTGCAGTAATGCTTGTCCCGTTTGGCAAGAAGCTGTGATGAATTACACCCGCGTTAGACCACCAAACAGTGACCATCACTTTTCTAGGGGTAAGTTTTCGTTTAGGGCATTGTTTGGGTGCTGAACCAGGGTCCAAACAACTTGCTGAGCGCTTACGATTGTCAAACAGGATCCATTTCTCGTCACAAGTAACAATGCGGTTCAGAATTCCTTCATTTGTATGCCTGCTGAGCAGTGCAAGGCACGTCTCCACGCGTACTTCGCGCTGGCGGTCATTGAGTTCGTGGGGTACCCATTTGTCAAGCTTTTTTACCTTGCCAATTTGACGCAAATGGACCAATATTGTTTTGATGCTAACGTCGAAAGCTGCTGCTAATTCAGCCGTCGATTGAGTTTCATCAGCTTCCACAATTGCCTTTAATTCGTCATTGTCGACCTAAGTTTTCGGACGACCACGGGGTTTCATTTTTCAGGTCAAAATTTCCAGAACGGAAGCGGGTAAACCAATAACGGGTGGTGCGTTCGTTTGTAGTGTTCGCTCCGTAAACGTCGTTGATGTTGCGTGCCGCTTGTGCCGCTTTGCTGCCACGACGGTACTCATACTCCATAATTACTCGAATTTTTAACTTATCCATGATGACGAAAAATGTTCGAATGCGTTGAAAACAAAACACTAACTATTAAACAAATGACGATTTTAGAAAAAGAATTCCATGTTTGTCAAATAAAATTAATTTGAAATTAGAATTATCAGTCACAAAAAAAAAATATTTTCATTTGAAATGGCCAGTACGGCAAAACGGCAGTTTCATAGGTAGAGACCTATTATGTATGTTTATTAATAAACAATTGGTATCTGAACAAACAAACAGTAAATGAGAACAAAAATAACTACTCAACTAAATTAAAATGAAATGGAAAAGTATCAAAATAAGTTCTTGTCAATTCTTACATAACCTCTAAATAGAGCAATGTAAACAGTAATCAATAAGTTTAAGAAACATTGATCGTACCATGATTTTATAATTTTTTTCATTGTAAATATCTACCATATCACTGTTACATACCTGTCATTAATGCTGTACGGGCATAGACATCCTCCAAATCTGATAATAAGCGTCCAGCTTGGTATTCCGCAAAACACAGTTGGAAAACGTTATAAAGCACTTCCCTAGCTCCACTGCGTATCGGTTTATTCGATTTCTTCTTATTCATGATGATAGTGATGACAATCAACGACTATTACTCAAATAAAATAGAATAACAATACGAAAACTGAAGATTCATGCACCATTCAATCAAATATATCAAAACAGTGAGTGACGTCAATTACATATCAATTAATTAGTTACCATAATCGGATTTATTTTAGTTCCTCAAACATTCTTTTCAAGATTTTTTGGTCGGACTGTACGTTTTGGTCGCCCAATATTGTCACCATAACTGACATAATTCGTTTGTATACTGTTCACTAGTACTAATGATAAGTCCAACTGTGATAATTCATTATCAAAGTCATCTTCACTAGGAAAGTCACACATTTTACGAAGTTACAATAATATTTATAAGAAATATAACAAACTTATTCAGACAACAAGTAGCAAAGAACACGCGGTACAAAAATATGTTCGGTCGGTTTCGCACCGATATGACGCGACTACCGCTTGCGCAGCCAAAACGTCAACCTTATACCCTATTACTATTTTTTGACGTAAATATTAAGCAAAAATGAAAAATTTACTTTAGCTTAATTACCGTAAATTATAATAATTACATGTGGAAGCTTGTAAAACAGTTACTTTGTCATTATATCACAAAATGTATATTTTGTATTGTGTATTGTGTTGATTGTTTGAACTCAAAATTATTGCTATTGAATGGTTCGAAACTTCCTTCTGACTTAATTTACCACCACTTAATTTTTTCACCACTTAAACCTGATGAACAGTTCGGCTTTAGGTCCCGTCACTCCTGCGTCCAACAGATGCACCTCATCATGGAACACATCTTAGAGCAAAAGAACATAGGTCGAAAGCCGATAGGCACGGGTGCGCTTTCCTTTGACGTGGCTAAAGCCTTCGACAAGGTCTGGCACAACGGCTTATTATATAAGCTCTTTGAACTTGGCGTGCCAGACAGCCTCGTGCACATCATACGAGACTTTGTCCACTGTCGAACCTTTCGCTACAGATTGGAAGGTGCACTCTCTAATCCCCGTCCTGTATTAGCCGGTGTCCCACAAGGCTCGGTGCTTTCTCCAACTTTGTTTTCACTATACACTAGTGACATACCAAGAACGGAGAAAGTAGACCTAGCGCTCTTTGCAGACGACACCGCGCTATACACATCTGATAGGACTCTAAATAGGTTAACTAGAATACTTCAATCCGCTGCCAACTCATTAGAGAGAACGCAACTTGGAGAGATAGAAGTGGAGAAATGGAGAATAGAAGTCAACCCAGAAAATCTGCACAAATCTCGAGCTGCCCGCCATTGCCGCATTCATGAAGTTGGCGCCTGGAAGCCACTTCGATAATGCTCCCCACCATCCCAACCCGCTGGTCAATAAGTCATCTGAATACACAGCCAACCCAGACGCGGCGGTTCGTTATAGGCGTCCGCGTAACGTCTTAACAGATCCCGACGATGATATTACAACAAAGAACGCCGGTGTTCCAGTAAGAAATAGGGCAACACGGCATTCGAATCGCCGAACCCACCGGTGGGCCAGGCTAACGCGTCGTATTCATTCCTACTGAGTTTCTTGCTGGTTCTTTGGCAGTAGATGAACCTTCCGAACCAGTGGTAGTTTCAATATACGACGTCCTAAGCCGAGGTCCGTACCCTCTTGGGTGCCCTTACGCATATCGTATGTAGGAGTAGTTTAAGTTTCAGCTAAGCGCCGTCAGCGCTAAGCTACAAAGTCCGGTAAAGAATGATGGCAAATTCAATACAAATTCTGCCTGACAAAAAAAACTTTAGAAACGGCATGCTTTAATGAAACGTGTGTCTTTTGATAGAGCGAATTAAATATATCAAATTATATTTTGAATAATATCATTAAAAGATGGGAGAAAAAAAATAATTTACTTAAAAAACACTACTTAATAATTTTAGGTTAGGTTTTTACGAATATCACTTATTCAACTGTGTGGCACTAGTTTTATCACTACTCAAAGAAATCACTATTAGGATTGTAATTATTTACAATTACATGCCGCTTTATTTTCTATTTCTGGCAATATTTTAACTTAAGCCTGTGCTCTGTTTACGTCTGTTTTTCCAGACAAATATAACCCTGGAGCTTTGAAGTGTACAGTGAATAGGTACCTCTTAGACAGGCGTGTACGATCCTCGTCTTCATCGTCACTTTCCATAAGGTGAGATGGAAGACAAACGCCTGCTAATTATTAATAAAATAAAAATAAAAAGGTATACACCGTATTATTTATAATCCTTTATAAAACTGTATCTAAAATATGTTCTATCTCTTTTTGACGTATATATATGACAATGTAGTTGATTATGCACTGCTATAAGGGATTATGAATTAGAACAGTAACATGTAAATCAATGCATAGTGATAGCTATGGACCTTGATGCCATTTACGAGTTGATCACATGGATATAACGATTAGTGGATTGTAGAAATCAGTTATTTAAAAATGGTAGGTAAAATAAAAAAACACTTAATTATATTTTTTCTTTATTCAATTATAACATTGTCGAGAAATGCCGCTGGTGCTCCAAATGTCTTGCATAACCCATGTACCATAATATACTCATTACATGGGAGCAACATCCCACAGTCCTATTTCCAGCGGCACAATTACAATAATAACAATAACTTAAGATTGCTCTGCGACTATTTTTTTTAATTCTTTAATTGTTTACCTCATACATATTTATTCCTTCTAGAAAGGCAAAGGACTTTACTCATACGGTTACGACGTATGTTTGAAGTTTTTATTTTATCATTAAAAAGAATCTTAATTTAGCTTATTTTATTTTTATTTGTTCGCTTGCAACGTTCTTGTATTGATCAATCAATTACGTGTATTTTAAGACACAAAGAAAATGAAATCAAATAATGACATATTTATTTATGACAAGGCTGTATGGCTTAGCTCCTTCCCTGCTCTTACGAGCAAAAAGAACAAACAACAACAAAAAGAAAATGTTTCCGTAATTCACAATTTAAATCCGAAAAATGAAATTTACTTTTTATGCTGTTCTTTTAAAAATCTAATGAATTTTGAGAAAGTAGGGGATTTATTTTTTATTGAATTGTGTTATATTGTCGAGTGTGAACGCTTTGTCGTTTTGTTTTTAACTATAAGGCAAATCTCGCCATCGTTCTTTAAAAGCTGTCCATTTCGAAAAAAAAGTCTTCATCATTAGTGCTTCCATCTCCAGGTATAATATTGACGTATCTTGAAGTTCCATAGAAGCAAGAAAAATACATATCTATAAAACAAAGTTTCCATGAATGCAAAATATTTTTAAAGCCAGCACTTCTTCCCACGTCACACTCACCAAACGAAAGCGGGTAGTTCGTGAAAATAATACAATCTTGGGACACCAAAAAATAATTGTAGGTTGTCGAATAGGTAAGCTACGTACTCCGATTTACACTTGTGAAAATCGGGGGTCTTCTTCGGTCTGGTCGGAGCTTTGGCAATAGATAACTTTAGCAAGCCCATCGTTGTTTATCGAGCCTTGAACTTACCGATACTGAAAAGAATGAGGGCCGTGTATTATGCACAGCTTTAATATGAGCCTGTAGTTAACATGTACAATCTGTAGAACGTGTACAACATGTACAAGGACTGTAGTACCGCCCCAGGTGACTATTCACAAAGGTACTCTACTATTACAAAATCTACTTCACAAAACCGTCTATGTGTATCCACGAAAGTGGAATGGTGAGGTACACGACGATTGGGAAATTGTCTGTATTCAGCAACTGCTTTGTGCGAGTTGATAAATAGATAATGCGGCATAACGACTACTTATAACAGTTTATTTACGACGTGACCTTACCATGCGTGACAATCGGTAAATTTGAACGCTGAATTTTAGTGCGAATGATTTCAAACTGTCGGCCAGTAATTAGCTTATAGGTGAATATCTCGCGATAGAGAACGGAAACGTTACTAAAGTCTAGTCTTAGCGATAGCCTGACAATTTAGGAGTGCTATTTGTGATAAAGAAAAGATGCAGATGTCATAACTATACGGCTAGAAATACTACGCTGTCATTCGGCTTGTAATTCATATTTTAATTATACGGTAAAAATACTCTGGATAATAAAACATTTTTGTAGTTGGCAACCACAATGGACGTAGTTTCGACCGTCGATCGACATCGACCGGTTTTTTTTCTTTTGACTTTTTTGTGGGTTGGATCGTTATTGCTAAACTACGTCCAATTATTTAACAGAAACTACCCAAAAAGTATGCACTAAGTTTTTCTTCGTATAAAAGTATTACAGGGGTCTACCTACGTCACATCCTGGTCAGGTTATTAGGACCCACGGTGTACAGTCGGGTATATATTTACAGCTCTAAAATTACTGAAACACGCACGTGCGTTGTAAATCATGTAGTTTCGCAAAAGGGAGCAGCCGATACAAGTGCTCCCCATTACACATTGAGGTAAGCATAGCGCTGCTAACAGGCACTCGTGAAATTAGTTTCGATCGCCCGGCACGTTTAATTTCTCACTAATACTAATAAGCAATAAATGTATAGAACAAAAATACGTTGTCGTCATGAACAAATATTTCGGGCGATATGTCAGTATCGTATACGGGATTCACATGATGGTCATGCTGAAATAATACTTAAATTATGTAAGACAGGTTTATATTCTTCCAATAAATAATACCTGTACTATTATACAGATGACTGGTTATTAGTGGCGGATATCACAAGGGGGTATAGAAGAGGTATATTGCACTCGATTTCACTATATAATGTATAGTCCAAAAGTGAATCGTTTCCAAGATATTTCAAAGCTTATGTTTTTTTTTAAATTATAAGGGTCACCTTAAAAATTAATTTAAAAAAATTAAATCTGTTTGAATCCATTTTTTATTAGTTTTGCAATATAAACATTCCCATAAATACATAATATCAATTAGGTCGACATAATAAACATACACTTAGGCACTGTGCTCGTAAACATTTGAAAAATTCACATTTTCTTCTAAGTAATTTACACAAAAGAGTGATTTTAAAACAAAAACTCACAAAAATTTTCGTGCAAATTGTTTTAAAAATATCTGTGTTTTACTAGCTTTTGAAAGAGGTATTACAAGCCCAAATCGGCAAAATAATTACAAAGATAATTGCCAATTTGCACAGGCGCAGGTACAGGCCTCATTAAAGAGTACCGTTACTAGGCAAATTACTCGGGATTGTTTCTCACCCCGCGGTCACAGGGCCTATACATTATATAGTGAAATCGACTGCAATTTACCTCTTCTATACCCCCTTGTAATATCCGCCGCTAAAAACCAGTGACCCTGTATAGAATATAGATTCCGACGGTTAGATACCTTGTGGTTCTGCGGTACCACGAACCTATAGAGTTGAACCACCTAGCTTCACTCCACCGTTCACTTGACTCTGCCCAGCACTTTCGGCGTGGTTGCTATGACGCTCTGCCCAGTTGGCGCCTTTGTTTTGCTTGTATTCATGACCGATTGCAGTATTATGAAACGACGCTTCATACTCATATATATCCAAGCCACAGTCCACACTCATGACCGGATGCGACATGGCAATTCTGACTAGACGCACTTTCTCGTGTGAAAAGAGAACAACAAAACAATAGTGTCCGTTCTGCCAGTCCTGTCTCATCGTAGTTTTAACAAAGACTACAAAAGTGACAGCTTTAATTGATTTAAACGTTTATTTATGTTTAACTTTACATAAACAAATCCAAATGTGCATTAGGGTATGAATTAATTATTGGTCTTAGCTAGGCGTACCTACGACTTCCAATAAGAATCTAATAAAATAAAGAAGAAGTAAGTATTTACCAGTGTTTGTTATTAAAGTTGCTGAAATCATTAGATTGAACTAAGGGAGCTGGTCCAGATGACATACCTGCCATATTTATAACTAAATGTGCCAAAATTTTAACGAATACTCTCGTCATATTATTCCAACGCCCACTAAATCAAGGAATTGTACCCGGAGTATGGAAGTGTGCATTTATCACTCCCATTCCCAAAAACGGTAACAAAGACGAGGTCAAAAATTATAGGCCTTTTTCAAAACTATCCCTTTTCGCAAAAATATTTGAGAGAATTATTTTTAATCAAGTCTATAGCTCCTTGTCATGTTCATTTATCGCTGGACAACATGGATTTCTAAAAAATAGATCTACTGCTACAAATGTCCTGGCCTTTGTCAATGATGTTACATATGATAAACTTTATGAGTCGAGATGTAAAAGACATATTTTGCCTCCTGCAGAAAGACGTAAGATAGCACATGTTTCTCTCTTAGTTAAAATAGCACAGTCAAAAGTAGATTTGCCATATCTTCTATCTAACATCAATCTTCATGAACCCACAAAATCCGTTAGACTGCCAATATTTTTGCAGGTACAGTGCATTAATGCTAATTATAGGAAATAGTTGAGTTCATTCCAGGCCCACAATAAGCTTTTTATTTCAATACTTTACGCAAAAAATGACTATACCTTAATTTTTATAACATTTTATAATAATTACTAAAAAGAAAGTCAGAACCAAAGTATGTAAATAAATATATAAAAGACATGAAAGCAAATCAAGGCATACGTAACTGCGTGCAGCTTTACCGATACAGACAAGGTTCTCGAACCATAGATCATTATGCAAAAAGAAATACTTAGGTAATCTTTATGATTTAAAATAGATGACAAAGATATTCAGTTGAATAAATTACTTTAAAAAATGTCGAAATCATAACATATTAAATAATATCACTAAAAATATATTTATGTCAGCTTTATAGTCAAATATTTTATTTTTGTGCTTTTTATTTGCTTGGGTTTATGTGCGAAATTATTTTCTTTGATCGGCAACCCTCAATTAAAAAAAACATTCGCTCTGTTTTTGTGCAACAAGGGAATGCAGCCTCCTTACTAATGAGATAGCAAACTAACACAATAAATAATTAATTAGTAGTTAATTGTTTATTTTTCCTATTTTTCCCTATTAAATGAAGTAACAAATATTTTTAGATTAAAGAATTTGTGGTGCAATACAATATAGTTATTATAAGTTTACTCTAATGGTGGCTATTTTAACACTAAAAAATAAAAAAAAACTAATTAGTATTTAGCTCAAGTGATTATAAAATATGGTATTAACCTTATTGATTATTATAATAAAAATAATTATAACTATATATTTTACTGAAACATAAGTGGCCGACGACACGAACATTTTGAACTCAACCCTTTCTTTTTTTGTCAGAGCTTGTAATTACCTAAATGCACTCGCGGAGTCTGTGGATTTGGATTTATTCAATTCCAGTCCGTTAACATTTAAACGGCTACTATCCTTTCTTTATTTATTTCTCGAAGCATTCTTGGGCGATTCCTGAAATAACATTTACTGTGTTTGTACTCTACTGGCTTAATTAATATTGTTGACTTCTTTATCGTTCTCATTCTGATTCTGAAGAACTGACCACGAAAGTGATGCTTACACCCGGCTAGTAATAATGTAGATGTGTGCATTGTCATATTCAATGTTCTTAGTTTTTTCTTTTTAAATTTATAAATGTGTGTCTTTTTCTTTGTGATTTGGGATTCTCCTTTGTGACATAAAACAAGCGCTTTATTCATAGCAGGTAGTCTTCATACAAAAAAAACTAGGAATTATGTCTATGGTTAGAACTTTTTGATGCTGACGATGACGATTTTGATGAATGATAACACTATGTTCAATCAATGATGTACGGTTTTCGGTTATGTTTTAATTATGTTAAAACTACTTTTATTATATTAATACTTGAAATTGGCAGAAATAGTTATTGTGTAGTAACTACAGCTGATTGCCATAAAACGCAAAATTTAATTTAATTTTCAATCAATCAGCTCGATCTGCCATTACGGTTTCAATGTTTGACGAGTGAAGAGTTTGCATTGATCAATTTCCGAAACATAACCTCTCATTTACCAAATATTGTAATTAATATGCGTTTATTCGGTGCTTCACAATGTACAACAAGTGCTGTGTAGTGAATGAGGAACTAGCCGAAAGGACGTTATTTTCCATCACTTTCCAAGAACTGAGATAGGACTTAACAATGGTTACCGTGTCTTTGTGCTTACAAGGTTTAAGTGTGGTAAACCTTTGTATATTGTTTGTGAGCCACACAAGACATGTTTTCTGGGTTACTCAATATGAATAACGGTGTTTAACTGGTGTAACATAATTAACGGAATATGAATAAAAGGTACTGCTGTCTCGCTTCTAGAAAATAAAAATTTGCCTCCCGTGCTATACAAACAAAGCATATAAAAATATAAAAGAAAATTTAGAAATAAAAAAAAAATTCATTGTTAAAATATCTTGTAGAAAAGGAGAGGGGCTTTCGCCACCACAATGGCATTACGCCAAAATCCAATGCAGTCATTTTAAAATTAAGAAACGAAGGACAATCTAATAAAAAAAAATAGTTGTAATTGAAAAGTTCCTAGTTTCTAGTGTTGTAGTTAGGAAGACGTTCGTCTGATGCGTAGCATCACTAGTTAGTTTGTGGCTTTATTACTTATATGTGATAGCATGTAAATGGCGTTAACTATGTCTTCTGTAGGAAAACTATATATACTAGTACACTGTTTGTTATCCAATGAAAATAAAATAATATTGTACAGTTACTAAAATATAGAATACCATGAACTACTCTATAAAACTTGTTTCCCTTTCACAATAATTAGCTGCAAGAAATTAGAGTCTACAACAGGATCATTGTACATACAACACTCTTGCTAAGACCATTTTAATTCAGCCAGAGTGCAACAGAATAATTTGAAATAAAAACTTAAGTATTTTTTTACATATTTATTCATCACATAGACCTAAATATTCAACACCCGATAAGTCGCTATTGCTACCACTATCACTTTCCACTTGAATAACTAAATTTATTATATTTATATCATATAATTTTCTTCCTCTCTCAAAATATTATTTTTCTATTTTAATGACAAAAGCTTCTTCTGTCATACTTATAACACTGCGAGTTCCCACATTGTGTTCATAGACCTTTTTTTGGCGAGACACCAGATGAGCTCAGTAGGATTCAGATCGCAGTGATAGGGTAGAAGCTCGTCAATTGCATATATTGGATCTGGTTTATTATTTTTAACTACTTTGAGAAGACTTGGTTTTCTCATTGAAGGATCATACGGAATATTATTTTCTAATAGCCAGAGTTTTATTTCCTCAATGCGAGAACTCGAGTTTGCGCTTTGTTTGTTATTATCGAATGATATGGGGCATTATCAACAGCAATAATTGAATTTTCATGGAGATTTGGTATCAGTTTTTCTGTTATCCACTTGGTAAAATTATGAGCATTCATTTCTGAATGATAATCGTTCATTTTATTGATCCCACTAAATGCCAGCTTAAAATTTGGGACAAAACCTTTTGAGCTTCCAGCATGTACAATAATGTATGTTTTGCCCTTCGAAGCACTGGTTTGTACTCCTAAAATGTCAACAGACTGCCAACATTTTTTTACTTTATATGAGTCATGAATATAACTTTCATCAATATAAATTATATCTTTTTGTAACTCTGCAGGCAAATCTCTGTTTTTCATAACAATACTCAGAGGTATTCCTCTCTTTTCGCAGAAATAAAAGGTTTTTCTATCAAAGCTTATCAGTTAGACTGACATTTTTTGTAGGAAAATCCAATAGCTTTCAGGATTTTTCTAAAGTGTTCTTGGCTAAAATCTCTAGCTTTGTTTTAGCTATAGCCAATATTTTTATCAATGTAGGAATTTCTTTTCGAACAGTATAAAAAAACTGAATTTTTTGATTCAATGCACAAATAGTAAAATAATCAATTTTCTTTTTCGGACGTCCACTTCTATGTTTAATAGGACTCCTAAATACTCCATTGTTTTGAAAGCCTTCATCTACAATTCGTCTGATTGTACTTTCTGATTTTCCTGAAAATAAGTTTAACACTTTTAGTAATATGTATGTTTATTAATAAACAATAGGTATCTGAACAAACAAACAGTAAATGAGAACAAAAATAACTACTCAACTAAATTAATAAGAAATGGAAAAGTATCAAATTGTGTAGACCGATTTATAAATAAGTTCTTGTCAATTCTTACATAACCTCTAAATAGAGCAATGTAAACAGTAATCAAGAAGTTGAAGAAACATTAATCGTACCATGATTTTATAAAACTTTTCATTGTAAATATCTACCTTATCACTGTTACATACCTGTAATTAATGCTGTACGGGCATAGACATCCTCCAACTCTGATAATAAGCGTCCAGCTTGGTATTCCGCAAAACACAGTTGGAAAACGTTATAAAGCACTTCCCTAGCTCCACTGCGTATCGGTTTATTCGATTTCTTCTTATTCATGATGATAGTGATGACAATCAACGACTATTACTCAAATAAAATAGAATAACAAAACGAAAACTGAAGATTCATGCACCATTCAATCAAATATATCAAAACAGTGAGTGACGTCAATTACTTATCAATTAATAGTTACCATAATCGGATTTATTTTAGTTCCTCAAACATTCTTTTCAAGATTTTTTGGTCGGACTGTACGTTTTGGTCGCCCAATATTGTCACCATAACTGACATAATTCGTTTGTATACTGTTCACTAGTACTAATGATAAGTCCAACTGTGATAATTCATTATCAAAGTCATCTTCACTAGGAAAGTCACACATTTTACGAAGTTAGGGTAAACCACCCAATTATTGGCACTTTAAGCAGTATGATCAAACAAACCTCTCAGAAAATGTAAATATTTCCTTCAGAAACTGTTGATTATGCATTCAAATTAACCTATATGTTGTGAGGATGATATAAAATAAAAATAAATCCTGCATTTGTTAAACTTTATGGCATTTAAACATTTTTTTTTCAAAATAGACCTTTAGGCCATTTATTGTCACCTTTCAACATATTGTTGGCACATATTCAACCAATTACTGGCATACCAGTGACAATATCAGGAATCATTTAATCTTATTATTGGCATTAAGGTAGTAGGTACTTTACAGCCCACTGAAAAGCCTAGATCCTGTTAAATTCTCGAAGAGGTAACTAGGACTAAATATAGGGTTTTCCCACGGTTACCTACAAAGTTGAGGGATGATCATTTCAACAAAATAAAACCATTGTTAACGAAACAAACTGTTTACTCTTAACAATCACCTATTAAAATACAAAATTAGAAACAAAACCATCTCGGTAACTCAGTTTTCTATAAATCTTCTAAAATTAATCAAATCAAAACATTTAGGTGTAATCAGTCGATAATTAGGTAACTAATTAAATTTTTTTTCTATTACTTATTGTCATTCATTTCGGATAGAATCTTTTCTAGATCTTCAGTTGTATAAACCTTGCTAGTTCTTCTTTGGTTAAAACTTTTCGGTACGTAATCTACTAGTTCACTATCAGTCTTATTATCAAGAACACTTTGACTTTCTACCTCATCATTTCTGTCTCTTGTTTTTGGAGTATCTATAATTATATTTGTGGAACTGCTAGGTTGTGTCATCACAGTGTTAGAATCATCACTATATTTCTTTATTACTTTCTTAAATTTAGTTTTATTGCCTTCTTTTTTTATTTGAGATTTTTCTATCTTCTTTCGCTCCCTTTCTTCTTTTCTTTTTCTTACTCCTTCCTCTTTTTCTTCCTTTTCCCTTTTTTTATTTATTTCTAGCTCTTGCCATGCCGCTGACGTCAGCACAAACGGTGTTTTCTTTTTATTGCTGATTCCTTTACGTTCGGGTGTTTTAGGCAAAACAAGAACATCATTGAGATTAATACGTTTTAAATGTTCTCTTGGAGGACACGATAATTGAGGCTTTTCTACAATAGAAATCACTTCGATTTTGTCATAATTAGCAGATTGTTTAGGCATGTTCACTTCGTGAGAATATTCATGAAATGCAGCTTGGCAAACATCAGATCTTTCTTTAATATTATTACTATTATGAATCTGTGCGGTATGAGTAATTTCTAAGACATGGGGCTCAAAATTTTGGGTATCGATATCTTGTCCAGAATGATGCGGTATAACAATTTCATTTTCAAAATCATCAGAAATCAGCATATTCATATTTTCTATATCAAAAGCTTCAAAATTAGTGTTTGTTAGATTATGCTGTGTATTATCATTATCAGAGTCTTTTAACTCTTTCTGTAAACTTTGATTCCCCGTTAAAAAATCGTAGACCTTCTTTAAATCTTCGTCAACGTTTTTACCCTGTCCCTCTTCGAGCAATGTTTGTGTATTTATAACTGACTTAAAATCTTTTAAAGTCATTTTAATGTCAGATAAATCAGCCACATCATTTATTCCACCTTCAAATTGCATGTTTGGAACTTTCTTTTTACTTAAACATTTTGTGTAATCCACGGCATCTTTGTCAAAAGGATATAATCCAGTGGCTCTAAACCCATTTATTATTGTTGTAGAGCTAATGCTCTCATCAATAGTTTTCTTTAACAGTGGAACGAACTCTTGTTTTGTCAGGGCTTGCGACGGATGATTTCGACGCCATTCAAGAACAGTTTTTTGCCAACCCAATTTTAGAGGTTTAAATGCTGAAACATCTGCTGGTTGCAAAATCCTCGTACAATTTGGATATAAAGCTATAAGAATGATATTCAACTTAGAACAAAGCTCACTGACTTCATAAGTCAAATGAGTTTTGTGTCCATCAACATAAAATATAATAGGAAACTCTATGCCATTTGCTATTAAATGTGGATAAAGTACATTTTCAATGTAGGACTTAAAGATTTCACTCTTCATCCATCCATTATCTGAGAGCCCTATTCCCCAATCGGGAGGTATTTTAGAGCGCAAGTCACTTGGCAAACGTTTCAATGGGAAAATTACAAGTGGTGGAGTAACTCTGCCATCAGCACCAAATGTAAATAGCACAGTAAGAGATGTTTTAGCAGGCGCATGATCAATCTCATATACGTTTTTATCTCCTTTTGCCGCTAATACTACCCCACTTTTTGGACATAAAAGGAAATTGGTCTCGTCGCCATTGTAAACTCGCTTAGGATCGTTCATGACCTCTGTTAAATTATTGTCAAGGAGATATTTTTCTATGTCCCTAAACCAATTTTTAATATCATCTTCGGCGACTGTTGCGCTTGAGGAAGTTACTGCCTCTGGAGTCCTGATGGAGATATCTGGATGGCGAGCTAAAAAAAGCTTGTACCATTTTTCGCCCGGTATTCCATTTTTGAATGGACTAGGCCGACAGCTTTTCTTTAAAAAATCAGCAACACTGGCAATAAGATCGTCTTCCCTCTTTGGAAACCCTTTTTTGCTACAATCTATCAACCAGTTCTTCAGACTTAGTTCTTCAGACATTGTTAAGGCAGTTGATGGACCAGGACGAAGTTTCTTACCAGGGAACTTTGTCCTAAACTGCAACGTTGATCTTGGCACCATGTATGTTTTCGAAGCAAGTTTCTTACTCATACCACTTCGTATTGCCTGTAAGGCATTTTGGATGTTTTCTTCTGTATACTTTTTTCGTCGTTGCACTCCTCCTTCGGCATGTTTTTTAGCTGGTTTCTTAGTAGGTTTCTTTGGCTTCATCTTCAATGTTCACCTAAAACCAATTATTGGCATGCTTTAACCAATTACTAGCATTGGTGTCAATATTTAGATTTTTCACTATTGGCATGGGGCTAACATTTGGAAATCTTAAAAAAAAACAGAAATTTAAATAAATGGATGAGGAAAATGGGTTATACCTTTATGAAAATACGATACAAGATGCAATAAAATATATGATAACAAAATCCAAATTATTGGCATTGTGCCAATAAATTAGAATCAGGTTTGCTTAACACACCAATTATTGTCATCGTAATAAATTTAAAACTAGCAGACGAAACTGCTAAATATCACCAAAAATACGTAGATTTGTTCATACAGAGTTATAAACATATAGAGAATCATGAACAATTACAATAATTCCCATATATACAAAAGAAACAGGGAGCCACTTACCTTAACAAAATCTTTAGAAACCATCCACGTAACAGAAAACTTGTTACGACTCGAATGAAGTTTTAAAGTTTGACAGATGTTTAAATTTTCTGAAGTTTAGTGTTGCCAATTTATAAAGACCATTGACCAAAGATTTTTTTTCTACAGAGCACAGATTATGGAATAATACCGTTTTCTTATTTTTGTGAGAATAGTTAAGAGTGCCAATAATTTGGAGGGGTGTCAGAAATAGGGCATGTTACCCTACAATAATATTTATAAGAAATATAACAAACTTAAACAGACAACAAGTAGCAAAGAACACGCGGTACAAAAATATGTTCGGTCGGTTTCGCACCGATATGACGCGACTACCGCTTGCGCAGCCAAAACGTCAACCTTATACCCTATTACTATTTTTTGACGTAAATATTAAGCATAAATGAAAAATTTACTTTAGCTTAATTACCGTAAATTACAATAATTACATGTGGAAGCTTGCAAAACAGTTACTTTGTCATTATATCGCAAAATGTACATCACATTTCTCGTACATCGTTTAAGATCGTCATCGGTTTCTAAATTGTTCGTTCTGTATTAGGAGTTTAGTTAAGACTTTGCTATTCCCAGTTTCTATTTGGAGGGCGTAAATGCTTTCTGTACTCGGTGTACATTTGGGCTAAGGTAGGGTTTCAACTTTTTCTTTATTATATTATTTGGTTCCCACCATACAAACACCACAATACGAGTTTACTCGTAGTTGGCAGCGGTCAAATACTCAATATTTAGGATTGCACCAAGCACTTTATCATCATATTTCTTGCTACCCTCATATTTTATTTATTTTTCGATTTCAACTCAACGCAAAATACTTTCATTAGTCTCGCGCTCATCACGCCCTCGCCGTAATTTTCAAAGGTCTGTAAATATTGAAGACTTTTTGAATACGGAGTAGACTCCGACTTAGAATTCTGGTTAAGACTTTTCTCGTGGTTCAGATGAAGAATATGTGCCCGAAGTTAGTGGTGGTGATATAAGTAGTTATAGAGGGTCCTCAGCGTCAGCCACTAGTGAGTCAGAAGACGATTCCTTGGCGGTGACACCGCGTGATAGTCCTTCATGTGATCCGGAAACAAATGTGATTTGGAAGTACCAATCTGCTTTACCTCAAAAGTTTAACTTCGCAGAAGTCTCGGGATTGAAAGTGAATGTTTCGACGACAAAGGAATTTGCGGATTTATATTTTTCAAGTGAATTTATAAAAATGGTGGTGACACAAACTGACTTACTTATATACTGATCGAGTGCTAGTCCGTCCTATAACAAAGCGTTCAAGATTTAGATATTGGAAGCCAACAGACAAGAAAACTCTTTGATATGTCACTATATTTAGGCATAAATCGGTTACCCACAATAGCACACTACTGGTCTACACGTTGTTTATACAACTTTCCTCTCTTTGGACAAATAATGAGCAGAAACAGATTACAAATATTACTTCGTTTTGCATTACTCGGACAACCAAGAACCTACGGTAAGAGATCGCCTTTATAAGATACGTGCAGTTATGGAACTTTTCAATAACTAGATGAATCGCATTTACTATCCTCACAAAAATTTGAGTATTGATGAATCGATGGTTTTATGGCGCGGGAGACTGATCTTTCGTCAATACGTAAAAAATAGTCTAATGTGATTGTTCTAAAAATACAAGTTTACAAAGGCAAAAGCGAACGCTTACCAGTAGAATCCTATTCATCCATAGTTGTCCTCTATTTGATATGGTGGATTACTTCGGTAAAGGGCACGTATTGTATACCGATAACTTTTACAATTCAGTTGAGTTGACTAAATAGATGAGCCAGAAAAACTTATATATGCGGCACATTGCGGGCAAATTGCAAAGGTAACCCCGAACAAGTCATAAAAACTAAGCTGAATAGAGGTGAACTTGCAGCT
This sequence comes from Marasmarcha lunaedactyla, assembly GCA_923062675.1. Classification (NCBI taxonomy): domain Eukaryota; kingdom Metazoa; phylum Arthropoda; class Insecta; order Lepidoptera; family Pterophoridae; genus Marasmarcha; species Marasmarcha lunaedactyla. The sequence continues at coordinate 38,076,891 of OV281339.1, read as the reverse complement.
ATGAGTAGCCAAGATGTAACGGTTTGTAAGTGGAAACACAAAAGAGATGTCTTAGTTATTTCAAATAAAGAAATGTAGAGAAATAAATATTAGAATTTGAACCCTAGGTATGACATAAGAAACCTTGTACTAGGGTTTAACAGAATTTAAGTATATGACATAATTAATTGAATAAAATAATATAAATATACAATATAATTTAAATACGAATATTTAAATACATACACACATACAGACATTATAGTAAATTTAAAGGATAATCATTATTGAAATTATTGAACACTATTGTTAATTTTTTCAATAGTAAATTGGATAAAATAATTGAACATCATTGAAAACTTCTTTGGCTTTTGTATTATATATTTGTATTTTATTGTATTGTATAAATTCTTTAAATACTTTGTATTGGCTGTTTGTTTCCTTTACATCAAATTAATAAATTTTAAAGTAAGCTGAAAAATTCACTATTCAAATGCTAATTAGCATGAATTAAATATCAAGTACTAGATTTGTGAACTTATTTGTGCCACAGGTAGGAAGTATGTAGATATTTATGTATTCATTATGAGACGCCGACCACTACTATATATATTATTGGTGCCAGTGAAAAATTATAAAATTAAAAAGAACTAATAAAACTCGTACAATATGTTAACTTACGTAATATAGCGTTTTGAAAGTTCCGTATTTTAATGTAAAAATTATTAGACAAACAATTGTATGATAAATACTTATATTACCTTCACCTCTACCGCAAGATTCTAGAGATGCCAGACCTCACTCTTACTCAATTTACTGTCTGCCCAAGACAACAGATGTGCATACACTCAATGTACATAATCACTTCTTAATTCCACACATTTTATCTCTGAGAACATCAGTATGGTCTGGTGGCCCTGGGATTTTGAAAGTATTAGTCTTTCTGAGGCATGTGTGGCGTACGTGTGAGTGCGTCAATTCGAGTGTTTGTACTTTATTGCCCTTTATGTCGTGTAATCGTTTTTTGTGTTATTTAATAGGATGTGCTGCCGCCATTTCCCATGTCTGGGTTCGATACTCGAGCGCCTCTAAACCATTCTACCCTCGGACCTAGCGTAAGTATCTATTTCACAGACTTTATAATGTTTGAAAATTTAATTAAACCAATACCATTCATCATGTTACACTAATGATATGCATTCTAGGTGATGAATGTTCCTAACAACTCTGAACCCACATCACATGTGAAACCACTGCCAAGCTCACTGCAAAATCAAATGCATATTTCATTGCAAAATCCAATGCATATTTTAATGCCAAATCCAATGCAACGCCAATTGCAAAGCCCAATGCCAATTCCGGGGTCTAACGCAATGCAACATCCTATACAAAATACCTTGCAATTTGGGAACGTTAGAATTACTAGGATCCCACCGCTAGGCCAACCACAAAACATGGTATGAAAACAATCATGATGTACTGTTGTAGATTGTGAGCTTATTTTTTTATTCCCTTACGTTTTATTTTTTCTGTTTCACCGTTTTTTTTCTTAATGTTTCCAAATCATAGTAATTCTAATATAACAAACCATAAAAAGATTTTGAAAATGAAAATGTTTCATAAAAATATTATCTCTCAAAAAATCTGTCAGTTTTTTCTTATGAATACGAGTTTCATAAGAAGTATTTAAGTGAAATTGGTATAACATATTTTTATGTTTTTAAAACAATGTTAATATAGACATTTTTTATAGACGACGAAAAATTACACGAGGGAGTTCGGTAGCGTGTACGGAAAATATTGACAAATAGGATCAGTTCATGTTCCATTTCAAATAAGGACAAATGATGTAATATTGGTAGATTTTTTCTTAGAACACTGCCAATCTTCCATGCACGATTTTGGTGGATATGCCACTTTAATGTTTACATCTATTCTACTTATATTATTAGTAAACTAAAAGTTCATTTGCGTCCCCTTTTCATTCATTTGTTCCTACTTATAATATGTTTTGTTTGCATAAATTATAAATGTAAAATAATAATAATAATTCAATAATTGTTTATAATTTTCTGTTACCCCATTGTGATTTAATTTTGGTCTAGTTTTGGTGTATTTATAATTGTTGTTATCCGTGATATTTAAAATACTTAAAGCGGGAGATGGTTTGCAGTTTGATTCCCTGTGGGGACAACCTCCTCAAGACGTCATGTGGATGCAGCGCAACGAGAACCGGGTCAACAACCTACCAATGTACTTTTGGGATCAACAGGTAAAACGAATGTGCATTAAAATGTTGTATAAATATATCAGTCTCGGTTTCCCAAGGTTAAAAATTAAATGTTGTCTTTAAATAATAAATCACACTTTTAAATCGGTTCTTCAGGCCTCAAACAGCATATTGCCAGAGAATATAACTAAGGAAATGAAGACAGAAGATCAAATTTTGGCACAATTGCGAGCGTCTCAAAGCATTGGCTCGCAACCCAATACTGCCGTGGGCACCCAGTCCAAGACGTCATTGGCTGCTGAACCCCAATCTACCACTGCTACTACGTCAAGGCCTCGAGAAGATGCTTTTGCCTCGGCCATCTCCACTCCCTACTTTGACGAATTACAGAAAATGATCCATAAAGAAATTCTGTCCACGCCCAGTACAGAGCCAAGCATGGAAGAATCTCAGGTACGGTATATGATTACGTCTTTCAGTATTCTTATCAACTCTTCTTAACGTTTTGATTATAATTTTAGCCAATACTTCAAGAAAAGACTCCTGTTAAAAATGAGCAGCCTGTCCTTGAACAAAATAATGGAAAATCCCAGCTTGCTTCTGCCGCTAATCAGACAAAATCGGAACCTAAGGTTGCGAAGCAAACTAAACCGGACAATGAAAAGGCCATTAAGAATAAGGAGAACACAAATACGAAAAATAAGAATAAGAAAGGCAAGGAAGAAAAGAAAGATGACCCAGAAGTGAAAGTGAAGGAAGAGAACTCTATCAAAGCTGAAGTGAGTATTGCCTCAGTATTTTTACAAGAAAACACAAGTACCAAGTAAAACATACACCCTTTACACGTACAGTCGGCCGCATAAGTCGCTTAACAGAATCAAAAGTGAAAAACAACTGATCACGCAACAAACCCTAAGGTTTTGTCGTGACAAGGGCGCAGAATAAACTTAACTTACAAACGTTCATAATAAGCATAACACACCTGATTCATAAGTTGCTAAAAGCTTTCATTCCAAAAGTCGCACTTTTGATTCTGTTAAGCGACTTATGCGGCCGACTGTACATCTTAGAAGATTGCCTCAAAATTTCCTTCACTCGACTCAACCTATACAGTGTGTGTCAAGACCGCTTCCACTAACTTTGGGGTATGATTATACTGCTTATCATTTCGAAAAAGTACTTTTTATTTTTTTATGCAAAAAAATTTGGACGTTAAAAAAAATTCCAATTTTTTAGGTTTACATATGTAAGAACAAACTGATTATCAGCAAATTTTAATTAAATACACAGATTTATTTACAAAAATAACCTGCAATGTATTGCTTATTGTATTTACAATAAATGCGCAGCGGGGCCGGCCGGGCGGCCGATCGGTTGCTTGCTACACGATGCGAGCCCGCGCGAGCATTCTGAACCTCGCTGGTTACTACTTCAGCTGAAACGCATCGTTCATGCCAATCATCCCATGAATACCATATACGAACTTAATACCTTTAAAAAAAACTGAATACCTTTACTGACCTTTTCTAACTTTAGGCAAAGAATTCCTCTTTCTTGAGAAAAAAATGTTTGAACCTAAAGATTATCAACCCACTAGTTTTAATGACAAATTCTCGCGGTCACTAACGAAGATTATCTTATCTTGCTTACTAACAGATACCTAGTAACTTACAGTAGATTTCTTGAAACACCCTAAATACGATATACCTTAAATAAAAATAAGATAAAAAAACTTATAGTGGATACCTACCTACCAAGTCTACATAGTAGATATAAAGTTCCGTTAGAATAAAATTTGTAAATTTTATTTCTTGCTACCTATCTAAGCATACGCTTATTACTAACTAGCGCGCGCTCGTGGCCTCACTCCCGTTTTTGCAGTACATAAATAGGTATCCACCTATTATTTCCTAGAAAAGGACTAACGAAAGGTCGTAGTTTGCTGAGCGAAATCGTTTGTCGGAAGCCGCTTACAAAAGTACGAAGGAGTCGCCTTTTTTTGCGCGTGAGACGACTGCGAACAAATAGTATTGTGATATGAAATTACTTATTTACGTTATCGATTAATGTTATTGTTTTGGATTTGGTCTTTGTTGAGATGAGCGCAGTAAAAAATTAAACCTGATTACAGTATCATAGAAGTATGAAACAGTCTTGTAAATTAAAACAAAAAATATAGTCTCCTCAAAGTCTTTCTTATTCATATCACTCATCTAATATGGTGCCTAATTTGGCACTTAATTTTGGTAACATAATAAAAATATTTATAATCTATTATTTTTGATAACAAGTATCACAAATTGGTACAGTATGTTCACGGCATATAATTATCAGGCACAATTTGCAATTAGTTTTAGTTTTACGGTCTTTCCATCTTTCCATTTTTCATTCCTATACATCTCTTATATAATTAGAAACCATTCTTATTACCTAAAAAAGCAAAATATTTTAAATTATTATTATGACAATTAAAAAAAAACATAACATAACAATAGACATACACCATAGTGTCGCAAAAATCATAAAATAACTAAAAACATAAAACATAACTATCAAAAATCATTTGGTGTAGCTATTTAAATAAATAAATAAACATTATTATAGAGTAAAATAGTACGTAAACAGTCGCTACCGGGTAAAAATTGCCCATACCCACTTTGTACATCCATCATGGCGTCCAAGCGACAGGCTCTAATGGAGCGGGGCGGGGAGAGCGCCTTCCTTAATATCAAGAAGCTACTGAGAAAGTCGCCGTTCAAACATAAGAAAAACAAAAAATACATGTTTTTATAACTCTGTGGTACTTTTTACCCGGTAGCGCCTACCGCCGGGTTAAAAGATGTCTTCTTAGGATTATTGGTAAGGATTAAAAGTGTTTATTGGTATTTTTATTAAAAATGCTTATTTCCTATTTTAACCGCAATAATATCCACGTCTAAGCGTAGTTTTGTTACGGAAAGGGTTAGGGATCCGGACGAGGTATCGACACCTGAGTAGTATCGATACTTTCTTTACGATACCGAGTACATTTCTAGTCAATATTTTTGCAGTAGTACTCCAGTAGGTATCGATACTTTTACCGATACTTGATAGTTTTTTTTAACATAAGGAAGGTCTTGAAAATTTATTTTTAATTTGTTGATATTATTTGGAAAAAATACTTGATGCCGTCGATACTATGAAGTATAGATACTTGGAACTGATTGGATTTTAATCAATAAAAAGAGATTTTCCAATTGTTTTCATTATTTAAAAAAGTAAAAAAGGCATACATTCAAATACCATGCCCTAGTCTGGATAAAGGGAAGGATCAGCCAATAAGATTATCGGATTCAGCCGAATTTCCGTCTTCTTGGAAAGCGCAGTGCTTGGCAGCAGCTTAGAATTCTGCATGGTAGGCCAGTTGCTTCACATTCACAACGAGGAGTGCAGTTCGAACCACACCTCATAAGGATGGGAAACAGTTAGTCAGGTCAGTAAGTGTATTTTGCGATGAAGTGGAATAATTGACTTGAGCTTTTTTTTTAAATAGTATTTAATTGTATAGTAGGTTTGTGATTTTATTGTATTTTGACACAATTTAAATTTAAAACTTTTGCTTATAAGTAAGTTAATTTAAAACCCAACTAAATCTGAAGATTTAAAAATTACATTTTTATGATACTTTTGATGTTTTATTATTATTTTATTTCATTTAATGTTTGATGAACCTACAAACTTGCCCGATTGCCTAAAAAGGAGGAGGGTTTTACCGTATTTTTGCAGAAGATAATAATATTTCATGGGCTATGGCTATAGAAAAACATGGTGTCATTTAAATCATTTTGAGTCTTGACGAGGAGTGACATAGGCTATAAAATTTACCCGATTGCGGAATAAGGTTACTGCATAACGAGTGTCAAGTCAGGCTGACCTTTTGTTCTGTAATTATTGTTCTTGTTAGACCAAATGGTTCGATTGATTGTGACCAATGAGGTGTAATTTGAAACTTCTTAACGGAGAGACTCGTAGGCTATAAAATTTATCCGACTGCGGCATTTCGTAATGAGGTTAATGTTTTACAAGTGTTACGGCAATCAGGTTTTTTTGATTTCTAATAATTCCAATATGTGAAACGTGACAGCGTGTGAGGATGTTTCTAACCCTTCTCGCAATAACTACTGAACAGATTTGTATGGTAACTTGGTTAAGGCTTTGTCAGTCAAAGAGGTCAGTCTTCGAATCCAACTCAGTAATTTGGAAAGCTAGTTATTAGGTACGTACTGTAATACCCACGTAAATATGATTTGCAGGAATTGTTTTCGCCGTTATTTATTTCAATCGGCTGCTGATATCAATAAGTAATCATTGAGTGAACTGCTACGTAGCAAAAATCGTCCGCTTGTTGGTATCCTTATAAAAGAATAAAGTTACGTATTAGATAGGGTGAATAAGTGCTTTTACAAAGATTTCTAGGTGGGTATTTACCTGCCTACTAAGGTTTTGACAATGGGAGATAGGGAAGGGAATATAACTTAGATAAATAAAAATCATGTATGACCGTTTCTTATTTCGGGACGCTAGCGTTTTCTTAATAATTATGATTAAGTTGCGTCATTCATGGGTCGAAATTTCTCAATGACGAAGTTAACACTACTGTGCACGCGTGTTTTACCATGGTAGAGCACCCTCAATTTTTTCGCACCATTCCTTGAATTTTTGGTGTTTCCCCCCGCGCCTCTAGATAAGCCTCAAAAACAATATAACGCAACGGATCAGTGCTAGCCCAAGTGACTGCTTGGGCGCACCATAGCACAATTTCCCGCCAAAATCGACATTCTACCATAGTAGTACATGCGAGCATAGGTGTAACAAAGGTGAACTATAAGGTAAGCAATAATGTAATCGCTATTCTTTTAATGCTGCTCAGTACGATTTTGATATTAATAAAACTGACTTAGAAATAAGTAATATATAATTAATATGGTCTTGTTATGGATATAATTCATTTCAATTACGGTTTCAGCGATCTCTTATGAAAAATGGAGCCTCGTATGGATGGCCGGATTTTGTGCTGGTTAGAGGAAGAAACAAATGACGACGAACTTATCCAGAGTGACTTGGATGACGAAGAAGTCAATACCTACACAGGAAGAAATGTTTGACCTCGAACGCGAAGATGATGCGGTTTCATCAGACGAAGATGTTCCTCACTCCGTACTCTCATCGAACCGTACAAGTCAAAATGTTTCCAAGTCCAAGAATGGAACATTATGGAGTAAAGAATGTCCACCAGAAACAAGAGTAAGATCGCAAAATATTAGATATCAACCTCCTGGTCCGAAATTATTTGAATATAGCGTGTATAAATGCCTTGATCATCCATCAACTAAATATAGGCCAACAGACTGTAGTACGACGAAATTTCCTACTTGACATGTCATTTGAACTGGCTAAACCCCTCATGATGCGACGTTTGGCACTTGGATATCTTTCTCGGGAATCAAAAATAAAAACAAAAAGCCTTTTGGGGGTTTCTGATGACATATCTCATGATCACTCAAACAAGAAGAGTAAGAGTTGGCAAATGTTTCATGTGCTCTCGAGCCCGAAATCGCTCCTCAAAAAATTGGCGTAAACGATGTGCCATGTGGATATGCCCTTATCACCAAGCTGTGTTATGTCTTCAATGTCAAGAAGAAGATAATTAGAAGTCAGAATATATATTTTTTATTATTTTATCGTAGTTGATCTCAATCTATCCAAAAAGTTGATTATTTCGTAAGAGTTTCTTATAATATTTATGATTTGTAAAGTAACTGTTAATTTTTTAAACTTTTCTTTGAATTACATTTCATATAAAGATAAAACATATCTAAATTTGTTTTTGTTCCTATAAACCTTTTAGTTATATCCAAAATCATAATTACTTTTTCTACTATGGTAGAGCATGCGAGCAATCTTGTAATAAAATGGGGCGCGTGTACTGTAGTGTTAATAAACATCATTCATGTCCTTTGTAGATTATGTAAAAATTAATATACTTAAATTAAGAATTCAATCGAAACATACGAAACAAGTACATACAGTTCGGTTATGGTATTCATGGGATGCGTGATGGGCACGAACGATGCGATTCAGCTGAGCGCAAGTAGCAACAAGCGAGGTCCAGTGCAATCGCGTCGCGTAGCAACCCACCGGCCGCCCGGCCAGCCCCGCTGCGCAAAGATTGTAAATACGTGTAGAAACACATTGCGGGTTCTTTTTTGTAAAAAAATCTGTGTGTTTAATTAAAATTGGCTGATAATCCGTTTGTTCTTAATATGTAAAGAAGTACATACATATTTTTTTATTAAATTCTTTCAATAATATTGATGGTTTTTTCTAAAATTTACATACAAAATACAATCTATAACAATAAATCAACTTAACCTACGTTTTAAACAAATCATAACTAGTTTATGGAGTAATTTAGTGGCTTCCGAGGCAGGACGAGCTCCACTTCACCATTAAAATTAATCTTCATAAAGAATTCGTGTCTTTCCAGCTCGTTCCGGACACACTCCATCATAACATGGTATGCATCTTCAAAAACATCAAACTCAGCGCAATTCGGAGAAGTCGTCTTACGTATCAGAAATGCAAAATTGTTTAGTGGAATGTGTCCGCAGCGAAGCCAGAAAGCAGTAACTACATCTCGCCTGCACATGTTGCTTCTTTCAAACCAAGGGGATCTGTTCAAGACTGGTTGAATGGACCTGCACCAGATTCAACGACCTTTCGTCAAAAAATTTGCTCCACACTTTCATATAGTAGTTTTTCACTTCAAATAATAGTTCATGATCAAATGGCAAACAAACATATTGTAGCCCCTCACTAATGGCCTCTTTAACCAAAGACTAGACAACCTCATTTTCTTAAAGACCAACATGTGCAGGTATCCACTGGAGAATGACCTTTTATTAGTACCTCCAACTTGCAAATCAGCTTTAAAATTTCGTAGCCCAACGGAGAGCCTCGAGCGCTCGAGAGATACATGTTGCAATGCGATTTTTGAGTCTGATAGAATGACAAAATTATCATTATTTAAAGATTCCACATACGAAAGAGCTTCGAAGATTACCATTAATTCTACCCGCATTATACACACATCAAAAAAGTCTAAGAAACGTATACAAATTTGAATTTTATAATGTATTTTCACATAAAATCGTTATTATTTTGATATTTATATTATTCTTTTGTGTCTATTCAAAGTAAAAAATCAATTTTTTTTTATCATTTTTATTTTAATAACATAAGTTGACAATATTGCGAGTACTGTATCATACGTAGTACAAACTAAGATGCCTAAGCCACTAAACTTTTTATAAATGTAATGAAATTGTTAAAGAAAATTAATGTATTGCAAAAGAAATAGGATAACTTAATACAAAGAGTAGCCGCCTCGGTTGTTGAGAACCTGCCGACACCGATTATTCATAGAATCGATGAGACTGTTTATGTTATCCTGCGGCAATTGCTCCCAATGAAATTTTAGTAAGTCCATCAGTTGTGGGGATGTTGTCACTCCGTCCAAGTCCTCTAAAACACGTCTCTGGAGCATGTCCCATACGTCCTCGATGGGGTTGAGGTCTGGCGATTGTGCATGGTCAAGGCAATACCCGGATGTTTTCCCTTGCCAAGTACTCCCTGGTGTGCAAAGCTGTAAGCGATTGCGCATTATCATGCATCAACGTAAAATTGAAGCCAAGGGTTTGTGCAAATGGACGGACATAAGGCCTTAAGAACGTCCACAATGTAATTTGCAGCGTTCATGTTTCCATTTACAAAAACAGCTCAGTTCGTCTGTTCTTCCTAATACCCGCCCATACCATAACTGTTGAACCGTTGTATGGATGAACTTCTTGAGCGCACCTTAGCCGTTGACATCAGAATCTAGGGCATCATTTGTGACTGACTTCAAAGATATCTCATCTTTTAGTACTTCAAATGTGACGCTCATTGCGGCCTTACTTAAAATTTGTGACGCTTTCGTTTCGGAGATATTAGTGGTTGAATGGAACTGATTGAACCTAGGGCTTACCAGTTTTCATCAAATTACTCGTAAATTACTGAATTTCGGTTTGATGTAAGTCGTCACGATAGCGTCACATTATGTCACTAATTAATGACGCATGTGTGAATTTTGTAACAGGAGCCATCATCGAGATACAGAGAAGCCCTAGGTTAATAATTATAGACCTAGGGCCTCTCTGTATCTTGGCAACGGATGGTCCTAGGAGCTCCAAACTTGTATTAAACATTAGTGACGAAGAAATTACGCAAATTTGACAATCGTTTTGACTTCGTAATTTTCATTTGAAAAATTTACTAACTTTCAAAACAAATACCTATTATGAACCTAGGGCTTCGTTGGTATAGGGAAACTGAACCTTTATTAGTACGTCTAATTATTGCATTTGTTAGCTCGTTAGTTCCTTTAAATGTGACGATATGTTTTTTTGAGTTTATTACAGCAGTAAATGAGATAATTTGAACTGGAATTTTCATATAAAATTGCAGTAGAGTGCATATGATACGTAAATGTGACCTTGAGAATACCTTACCTGTTATGGTTATATGTCACTGCATTTCGGCATCTATTTGTTTTGTTCTATTGTTTTGTTTCGTGTAATTTGTCGGCAGTTTTAAAATTCTTAGAAATGTTATTTGTCGGGACCTTTTAACTAAATGTTCCCACGACGTATCAATATGCCAGGTATAGCGAGTTGTATCCTGCACTCAAGTAGGAGGGAGATGGCAATGATCCCTGTCTTGCTGTGATTTTATGTCCGAGTTTGCACCCAAAAATAATTCTTGTCTGCTAAGCTTATCTCAGTTCTTTTTAAACTCTGAAGAGCAAATGACGTATTTGTTTCAAATGTGATTTCGTGACGCGACACAAACATTTCAGAAACTCTATATGTATTCATTTATCTCATGATCGAAAATAATCAAAGGAAAACTATCATTAATAAGTCTTTGACAATTATCATTGTCACCCTAGTAATCAGAAATATTCATTTGCATGTAACTATCCTCCATGACTAGTTCGAAACAAAAATGATTGTCAACATTTCTTAAATTCTTCGTCTCTAACGATTAATCCAAGTTCTTAGTTCCTAGGACCATCCGGTGCCAAGATACAGAGAAGCCCTAGGTCTATAATTATGAACGTAGGGCTTCTCTGTATCTCGACGATGGCCGTGTAACAATATTCACACCTGCGTCATTAATTAGTGACGCAAATGTGATGCTATCGTGACGACTTACATCAAACCGAAATTCAGTAATTTACGAGTAATTTGACGAAAACTGGTAAGCCCTAGGTTCATAATCAGTTCCATCCAACCACTAATATCTCAGAAACCAAAGCGTCACAAATTTCAAGTAAGGCCGCAATGCGCGTCAATTTGAAGTACTAAAAGATGAGACATCTTGAAGTCAGTCACAAATGAGGCCCTAGGTTTTAATGTCAACCCTTCGCCTCTCAATATTTTCATGACGACGGTACACTCATACCCTAGTAGTATCAAGTATCAGGCTTAAACCCAAATCGAGATTCATCGCAAAATAAAATTTTATCCCATTGCTCCTGGGTCCATGTTATGTGTTCTCTACACAACTCATTTCGACGAGCGCGATACCAATGACGTATAAGTGGGCACCTAATTGTCGATTTCGCGTGGTTTAGATGCTAACCTCAACACCACTTGTGTTTTGTAGCCTTAAACCTATCTCTCGGGCGGTTAACATGGGCTGACGTCTTGCGGTCAGTTAAATGTATCGGTCTTGCCGAATGGTTGTACTCCTCCCACGGCCTGGGTGCTGCTCGGCAGGATCTCCTTTGTTAGTGTAACGCTGATAAAGACGGCATATAACGCTTCTGTCGACACCAAAAAATCGCGATATCTCGGATTGATTGCTTCCCGCTTCCAACATCCCTATTTCGTGTGAGGTCAAATGATGTCGCTCCATGTTGTAAACAATGTCTTACAATTAAAATGTTTCTCAGTTAATAATAATAAATGATTTCCAACACTCATGCCACACAAAGAAAACACATTTAAATCGATTTTTTTTTACATCCAGCCTGTATGTCATATAGAACAAAATAGTTTACTTTGTAACTTTGTACCTACTTGGTAAAAAAATATATAATAATTGATTAATAAATTTGAAATAATGTGTGTTGCTCAGACTTTTTGATGTGTTGACATTAGCATTAATGCTAAACTTACAGTGAGTGTTGTGTTCGGGGCCAAAAAAGGCTGCTTCACTGTTACAGTTCTTTTTAGACCCGTCGGTAAATATTTTAAAGCAATCTGTGTAACTTTTACGTATAACATGAGGACAAACTTGTTTCAGATTACGCTTGCTATACATCCTTTTACATTTTTCTATTAATTGTAAATATAACATTTCAGCCAGTATTTTGCAGCTAGATATTTTCTACTAACAGAAAGAGGAGAGACACACAGACGGCTCACTCTCCATCATGTAAATGGGAGTGGAATTAATTAAACCTCCAACCAATCTTAAACATTGATTCCGCAATTTATCAATTTTGTATAAATTAGACTGACAACTACTGTTCAGTATAAAAAACACAGCCATAGACAATCCTACTTTCTACCACCGCTATATACAGTCGACGTAAGTGACTGATGCACCCCCAACCTGGACCTCTTAATATCTACAATATATTTATAAATTTACAAACTCTCCTTTAGTTCATTTATATGTTTTGACCATTTCGACCACGATCCAACCAAAAACCTAAATATTCAATATTATTTACAACTTCTATGTCATTATTATCAATAACCTGGTTCCTTTTGTACCCTTTCTTAAAAACGCATAATTTTGTTTATGATATCTCTAGTCCAATTTCTTTTAAAAATTCCACTAAAAGCCCCGCCGCTTCCTGTCTCTTTTGGGTACTTTTTAAAACGTTGTATCCAGTAGAGTATATGACAAAGTCATCCGCATATTGGGTTATAAAACATTTATGATTTTATAAGCTGCTTTATCAAAAAGTAAAGGAGACATCGGATCCCTTTGCGCTAAGCCCATTTTTGTAGTTCTGACAACATTAACTGAATCTAAATAAATTTTTAAGTTTCTATGTTTAAAAAAGTTCCACAAATACACGCAAAGCTTCTTTCATGCTCCGATCCAAAATTGCAAGAAACGAAATTACATCGATATTATTATACGCATTGTTAATGTCAACAAAATATGCAAGCCTGCCTCTCAGAAAACCCAATTAATATCCTGGTAACTAATGTACTTAAATTGTCGTAATACGAACTAACTTTTCGGAAACCTGTGGTATTTGGTGAAAATAATTTAATTTTTTCACAAAGCTATTCTAATATTTACTCAAAATATAATGAAAACTTTGCAAAGACGACATCATAGAGATTGGCCGTAAAGATGAAACATCATTTTGCAATCTGCTCGGTTTTGGAATCGGTTTTACCACTTCGTCTCTCCATTGCGACGGAATAAAATTTTGTTAAAAGATCTGTTATATAACTGCAACATATTATATTAGCATTAAGAGGAATTTTTTTAAACATTAAATAACATATTCCTTCATCTCCTGGGGAAGTATTTATGAAAGGTATACTTTTATTCAACTCTGTTAATGAAAATGGAGAATTTATTTTGAAGAAAATTTTGGATAATCGGGAGTAACAAAATCGGGTGTTAAACTATGAAGGTTTATAGCTACAATCTCATTTACATTGAGTTTATGCTGCCCATATCCTTTAATTCATTTCATTTTCGACCACAAATCAGTAGATGAAGTCGACTGGTCTACTGAATAACAAAATTTTTGATGTAAAGAAAACTCCAAATGAAACACCTGTGATACTCAGTTAAAGATATTTTTCTTTTAATTACTTTAAGAATACTACCACCAGTTCGGAAAATACCCTCGTGGAGAAGAACTGGCAAGAAACTCCACGGGTATATTATCCTTTTACAAAATAATAAATTATGGATACATACAATGTTTGATCGAATCATTAGCTAACATAATATTAATACCACTTTACACAATAAATATAATTCAGATCTACTTACATTCTCAAGATTTCCATTGAATATACTCACAAATACTGCTCCAAATATAGTTATATTCTAATCACGTCACCTCAGCAACGCTTTTTAAACATTAAATCTTATATTGCAATTATCATCTCACTGTAAGTAATTATGATCTAACTACTAAGTTATCCACCTGAGTTCACGATTCGAATCCCGAGAGACATCTCCATTCCCAAAATTAACGTTTTCCCCACGCGTTAGATTTTTATACCACCCAACGATCTCCCTCCCTTTTATTACTTTACTTTCCGGTCAAATCATTACGTAACAACAGATGTTAAATAACGGAAATCATGACATTGAAAATTATTACTTTTTGCTTTGCGCATTAGGTTTTGATTTTATTTTGCTGTTGCAATTTTATTCTTGAAAATATTATTATTATTCGTGGTAGGGTTTTGGCGAAATTTAGAAAGAGCCAACCGGACTTAATTAATAACGGACATAATTAATTATATATTATGTAACCTAAAATATATGTTCTTTTTAAATGTCAAAATTTTTGGCAAAAAAAAATACATAATAAAAATGTCCTTTTTCATTAAAAAGCATTAAAAAATACTTTTTCGTAATGAGAATAAGCAGTATAAACATACCCCAAAGTAAGACTACATTTTGGTATTTTAAGTTGTCATTTTCGTATTGAGTTGAGGACGTTTCTCATTCTCGGAGTTCAGGAACCAAACATCAACTCCTCACGAGTTCCTCACGACGTAATTTAAGGTTCCCTCAATGCTTGTCAAATTCTTGTCAAAGCTTGTTTGCAGGCCTTTTTGACTGATTTAAATTATTTTTAGATAATAAACCAGACCTTTGCTATGCGTTGCCCTTGCCAGATAACGAAATTATAATTGTATCACGTTCAATTAGAAGTTTAATTCGGATTACATGTAGAACCAAAGTGGTATTTAGAATATTTAATTTTCGCAATATGTTACAAAAAGTCACAAAAATATATAACAAAATACTTAACCTTTAAAATATATCTCAAAAAAAAATGGTTTATTTCGGTGTTGTTAATTATCCCCAATTCGGGGAAGAGGACGCGTACTAATTCCCATAATCAAACTTATATCATTTCTTCATTTAAAGACCTTTAAGAATTATATTTATAGAATTACAGACAAGATGCATGTAAAAAATTATACGTACATTATTCAATTTACACTTGCGAACTTTAAATTGGAATCACTTCATCTTGGGTTGTTCAAGACAACGTTTTACCATTTAAATGCAATATACTATATCTTGTGTTACATCATGTGAATGGTAATTTTGTTAGCTCTCCAATGATTGAACAATTTACAATTTGTGTCATTTTCCTATCGAAAATTAAAAATTTACTGCAATAGGTCGAATTGCTGACGTCTAAATAAAACGAAAATCAAAGCAATAATAAAAATTATTTGAAATATGTCCTGCAGTAGTTTGTTTTACGAATTGTATAAATACAAATATGACAATACTGGGATATGAAACTTGATGACGTCAGGTAATAAGCATGAGAGGTGTCACATTTTACGGTTTTTAATTTTAAACTCTTCAGCTTTTTTATAAAAGGAGTTACACTTAAACGGGGTATTCTGTAACAAAACCAAGCGCAGGCGTTTTGTACACGTTGAATTAGCTTTTGAGACCCGATGAACAGACAAAGCCCTATAACTACGTCAGTATAACACGCATTAACGTTTCCGCAATTCTCTACTTAGTAGATCTCTATCTTTATATAGTATCTTCATAATAATTACTTCATGTTTTTCAGCAAAAGATATCAGAAGAATCATCACCAATTAAGAATAAGAAAGAAGATAAAACTAACAAAAAGGAACTAGAAAAGGAAAAGAAAGTAAGTTTAATAAATATCATCGCATCTATTAAATAAACCTATTAAGCTTATGACAATCATATAATCATATCAAATAATGTTATTTTGTGGCAGGAATGGCTTAAAGAGGGCTTCACAATTGTAAAAGGAGCTGAAAAACCCTCCAAGGACAGTAAAAAGAAGGCAGAAGAAGCCAAAGCTGCAGAGGAAGCTGAAAAGAAAAGGTTAAACATACGTCTTTTCTAAATATATTAGTGTTCATCTTTGTTGCTGGTTTCATGGCTCTACCCGTTTTTGGGGCTTAAAAGATATAACATACATAAACGTAATCGATTTACAGAAAAGAAGAAGACCGCCTGGCTGTTGAAGAAGACAGGAAAAAGAAGCAGTCTGACATAATTAAGAAACAACAGGTACAGTTTTAAGAAAGTCGTACCAAGATAATCATAAAATAACAAAAGTGAGACGGAACACGAATTTATAGCCAATATACAAAAATCTAGTTTTTAAGAACATGTACAAGAGTACAAGTTACAATATGTTCCTTGTGTATTAAAATGTTTCTTTTATTATTTCAATATATTAACGTTGAATTCCTAAATTAGACCACAAACGCGAATTTAAAGATATTTGAAACTGGCTAAGAATTTATTGCGACATAAAAACCTTTAATCCATACATATAGATGAGTTCCAATTATTATTATTCACCATTACTTAACTCTTCTATCCCCTACCATAGGAACAGCAGCAACTTCAGCAACAACGCCAATTGACTGAGTCCCTGATAAAGAAGGCCCCGTGGTCGGCCTCGACTCAGACCTTCATGGCCCCCAACAAGGAAGGCCTGACCCTCATGGAGATCCAGCGACTCGAGAGAGAGAAGAAACTGGAGCAGATGAAGGAACAGCAGCAGATGATGGCCATTCTAGCCCAGCAGCAAGCCGCAGCTATGGCTAGAGAACAGGTAGGCCTAACATTTCTTACTCTGGAAAAGTAATTTGTAAATGGAACTTCCACCCTTAATTAATTGTTTGCCAAACTTCGCCATGAAGTTTGGCAAACAAGTCATTAGCGTACATCATCGTTTGCGTACTGCAGGCGTGGACGCATATTAAAAAAGCTCACTTATCCATTTAGAATTTTTTAATTTATTTAATATTATTTTGGATTGAATCTATTTAGTCAATTTCACTATTTAAATGTGATTCCTCGCTTGGACGTCATTGAGTTAACACAGTTTTAAGTTACTTTACGACATTTTTTTAAATACCTACGATGTCAAAGTGCGTGCAGTGTAAAAAGTTTGTTGATAAAAGATATCTAGGCTTGCAGCGTAGTAAATGCAATGTTATTGTGCATGAAAAAGGTGAATGTTCCGGTCTTTCCAATAAACAATTCAATACTCAATGTGCAACTAAAAACATAGAATGCACTTGCGAAACTCTGGCAAACTACACTCGGCGTCACAAAAATCGCACCTTTATGTTTTTTTCAGTAAATTGCTCCTAGAATCTGGCTCATAAATACCACGCGTGAAAAAGAAATATCATTGTAAAGTGCACTTCAATACCTTTACATTCATTACCTGTATCATTAAAAAATCAATTACCATGTCTAACCAGGGACCAATCAATAAGATATTGGAAAAAATGCTCACTTAAGGAGCGCTAGTTGGGCTACCTTAAAAGGGTATAAAATGTTATGTCCAGGTAAGAAATGGGTCAGTCGCTACTCAGACTTTAGAGTGAACACACTGGAACAACATACGCAAAAGAACTGTACCTGAAGATGGATACAACCCCTGAAGAAGCCGCTCAAATCGTTGCTCTATTGCAAACAGGCCTGCGACAGGTTGACGTTGCTCGACAGTTGAACCTTAGCCGATTTGCAGTACGACGAGTATACCAACGGTTCCGTGAGACTAGTGGCTATACCCAAAGACGTGGATCCGGAAGAAAACGTTGTACATCAGAAAGAGACGACCATTTCATTGTGTCTACGTCGTTGCGCCACCGCTTCAGCAATGCTGTTGAGGTGCAACAAGAGCTCCGGTCAGCTCGTAGAACGTCTGTGAGTGTCTCTACGATTAGAAGAAGATTACAGCGAAGAGAGCGGTTACAATTTGCTCAGGAGCATGTCAACTGGACGCTTGACCAGTGGAGGGCCGTTCTCTTTACCGATGAGACACGAGTATGTCTTTTCTGCAACGATAGACGCAGAATGGTATAGCGAAGAAGAGGGGAACGTTTTACCCAAGCGTGTATAGAGGAATCCGTCGAATACGGAGGTGGTTCCTGTATGTTCTGGGGTGGCATATCCGTTGAAGGAAAAACGGAACTTGTGTGCGTCTCTTGAACTGGCGGTGGTCGCGACCACCGCCAGTCCGCCGGTCGCTGAATGCTGGGCGGTACATAACAGAAATCTTACAAGACCATGTGGTCCCGTATGCCGGTTTTGTTGGCGATGGTTTCATGTTAATGCACGATAACGCCCGTTGCCACACTGCGTTTTCTGTGCGGGACTACTTGGAAGAGGTTGAGATTCCTGTTATGCAGTGGCCAGCACGAAGCCCAGACCTAAACCCGATCGAGCATCTCTGGGACGATGTAAAGAGACACGTACGAGCACGTGATCCTGCTCCCACCACTCTCCAAGAGCTTCAGGATGCCGTGAAGGAAGAATGGGAGAACATACCCCAAGAGAGAGTGGTGACCCTCGTGAGATCCATGAAGGATCGGATGGAAGCTGTCATCAAAGCAAGGAGAGGAAACACTAGATTTTAAGGACTGATTTGAGATTTATTTTATGTTTTTTTAAATGTAGTTTTTGTAACTTTTATCCTTTTTAAGATTTTTTTATTAAAAGCTTTAAAACAATATACACATGTTTGTAATTTCTAATAGGCAATTAAATAACCTTTCCAATGATATCCTACAATCATACCCTTACTATGGACAAAGTTTGAGTAAAAGTATTTTAAAGTTGCTTTTTCGAAAGGTGCGATTTTTGTGACGCCGAGTGTAGTTGTTCCTGAAGATGATCACGATGACGAAGATGATGAAATCAATCATTCTACAAAAGTTATGTCTATTAACTCAGAAAAATTAACAGCTGACATAATGAAGCAGGTTGACCGCATTTTAAAAAGTGAAGTAAATGAGGTAACCATATCAGTGCAATAGTTGAGCGATAAAGTTTATAAATGTCTGGAGAATACAGAGGCGTTAAAACAAATAATAAAAGAATATGAAAAGAAAAACATGGATCTTAAAAACAAAAAGGTACACTTGGAAAATAGAATTAATTCTCTCGAGCAAAAGATAAACGAGGTTGAGCAAAACTTTATTATTAATAAAGTAGAAGTAGCAGGTTTACATCAAAAAGAAAATCAAAATCAAAACTCTATAGCTTATCAGGGAAAAAAGCTTAACATGAGTGTAAAATAAGTCTGACGACAACAATCGCGTCGCGAGCAAACCCGGTAAATTTGAAATAGAAATGGACGATGAAAACACTAAGATACAATGGATTATGTCAAGTAAAGAGAAATGCATGACCAAGGCTTCTGTTATACCTGATGCAGGACAAACCAACTCGCAGGAGAGAGTCTTCATAAGAGAAGCTCTCACCCAACGTAATAAAAACCTCGTTGGAAAGCCAAACAAGAACTAAAAGACAAATTCAAGTAGGTAAGGTGTAAAAATGGGAAAATTATGGTACGCAAGACTGATAGTAAAAAAGTAGTGGTGGTTCGATCTGAAGAGGACATTTACAATGTTCTATATAGATCATAACCTGGAAATAAACAACACAAATAATAAGTGTTTCAAAAACTAAAAAATGGCGGTTACTATTGGTAGTTTTAGGGAACTTAACCACGCGTTCCCACCGATAGAAAAGGGTGAGCAGGCCGCGGCCCACGGCCCGACAATCGTTGTCGGAAAGTCATATATATTCTAATCGCTTAAGTAAAGTTGATATTGCGATGTAGAACACGCGTTGTGATTGGTCGGTTGAGTAGCGCGTCACCGCTACATCACTCCCCTCCGAGACCGAAGGTCGTAAGTAGCGTCCATTTTTCGGTTTTTGCGTAAGGTGAAGCTTGCCAGTGTCTCAGCTGATGGTTCCAGTGAGTCGAAACCAGGTGCCGCGTAGTAGTCCACGGTGAGTCGGGACTAAGGCGGTGTATGTCCGACGATCCTCGGTGTGGGTCCGGGTCCCGTGGAGTTCGGAACAAGTTGCTCCAGTGAGTCGGAGGCTGCCCCAAGATGCCGAGGTGCAGACTTCCCCAGTGCGTCGGGGTGGTGCAGTGTCGGTGCGTAGTGGCTGGCGGCTGCGTCGGCCAGGAGAGAAGTGCTCTGCTTGTTGACCGGCCAAAGGGTGCAGCGCTGCGTGTTGACCAGGAGAGAGGTGCTCTGCTAAGTACCGGTCGAAAGTGCTGGTGCTGTGCCAAGTCGCAGGTGGAGGAAGAGGGGTGCCGACCAGTCTTGCAAGGCGCTGCAAGGTCGTGGTCGCTTTATGCCCGTGTTGTCCTCTGGAAGCTGGTTCTGGCGTGGAGTCTTCGCTGTTGGTGTGGAGAGTTATGATGACGATGATGATGATGATGAAGGCTGCTCATGTGCTCTGCTCGGGGTCACCACTTTAGGGAACTTAACCACGCGTTCCCACCGATAGAAAAGGGTGAGCAGGCCGCGGCCCACGGCCCGACAATCGTTGTCGGAAAGTCATATATATTCTAATCGCTTAAGTAAAGTTGATATTGCGATGTAGAACACGCGTTGTGATTGGTCGGTTGAGTAGCGCGTCACCGCTACAGTAGTCATATTTTAGAAATAAAAAAACTGTCCTAATTTGTCAAACTATCAATATAGTATACCTAAATTGCAAAATAGCCTATCCTATATTCACATCAATATAAGACCCTTAATTAAAAACTTCTCTAAAATCGAACTACTTATCAGTTGCTACTAAACAGAAGTTGGCATTTCAAATTATATAAGCTCATTTTATAATATTCCCGGCTATACTATGCACAAAGAATTACAGAATTATTACGATAAAAAGGATTATATCATTACTTATGTCTACTAAACACAAATTTAAAACTAGTTTAATAACAAAACGTCATTCTAATGCAATGCAGGTAAAATCACTAACACAAAAAAGCACTTCCGGAACTCTTCGTGCAATATGCAGACCACCAAAAAATTTTAAGAATGCTTTTATACGCGAGTTAAATAATATTCTTATTTCATATTGCACTGACGAATTATTTCTCTTAGGTGATATAAACAAATTTAAAATTATCTTGTGGCATCCGAAACAACTACTTAATCATGCTGTACCAACCATGGGCACGTTTGCGGGATCTCTGACTACACAAGAATAGAATCACGTAAGGGAACAATAACATAAAGTTGTATAGACCGTATATTTGTTAGATCCCGGTCACTAGACGTTTACTGCGCAGCACTCGGCACTGTACTGGTGGACCATAGGCTCACCATAGTAACTTGCTTTTACGAAAACAATGTACAGGTTGTTCCAAAATAAACGACTAAATATGACAACAATGTTTTAAAGCACAACCAAAAACTATATTGAAAATATTACAAAAAAACTCAAGTAATAAAAGCCCAGTTGTAGAATCTGCAGATATTTTTACTTATCAAGTAAAAATAACTGGAGAGTATACTGATGAGGTTTATGTTAAAAACGGGACAGCGCAGGGCTCCGTGCTGGAGCCGTTACACTATATTTCCTACGTAAACGAAATCTATGACTGTGCGAGAATCGCACATTGGGAAATACAAAACACTTATAGAATTTTGCAGCGTCTGAATCCTACAACTAAAAAAATACTCAAAAGTACTCACGTCCGATTCCACGCTCACCAGACTTTAGTACACGTGGTTCCTTATAAATCCCTTTATAATCCCTTTTAATCCTGGCTATGGGGGCCCCCTTAGTTAATCAATTTGCCCAATGATTATTCCTCCTCCATTCATTAGCAGGTTACAGCTTTATTTTTCTATCCCAGTTTTAAACTAAGTGGCACACTCTGACCTTTGCCCAACTTGATTAATCACACTATTGGTTACATACTCCAAAGAAAAATTAAGTCACATAATTGGTTCATCATCCCAAGAATTCCAACATATCAAGGAGAACTGCGGTATCCTCTGTGAGGTGCTAACCTGACAGGTTTCACCATTAGGTACTGGACCATCACGCGTTACGATAATCAACAAATCTACCGTTTAAAGATTTTAAACAATGCTTGGGCACGTAAGCAATTCGTTAGAAACCATTGGACGTTTCAACAAGACTCGGCGCCATCCCTAAAAGCCCGTGAAACCCAAATTTTTTTGCAACAAAAAGTTCCGAACTTCGTTTCTTCGCAACAATTGCCACCACATTCCTCGGACTTAAACCCAATGGATTTTTTCATAGATGAGGCACGATGAAGTTTTACTGCACTTATCAATTTTATGTATGTATTTTGTAGTACTATAGTTGCAGGCCCAAGGCGGCGCCTGTCTTTTGCGTTCGGATACTCCTGCCGTACTGTTTGTCGAACCGCTGACGGCGCGGGTCGTGACGTCGATGAGAAAAGGCAATACTTATAACTACCCACATGACTCTCAAAAATACAAGTTATGAACATAATCCCCCACCGAAATCATTATGATGATTTCCAGGGTAAAATAACACATAAAATAATGAAAACTACCCATGGTCCAAGTAAAAGCATAAGATACCCACTCATAAGTACGTATCTACACAAGTCCTATACGTACATAAATACCAGCAATTAAATGTTTTAAAATACGTACTTAAGTAGGTAATTTTTAGTGATTAAGCAAAATTAGTTTTACTTTATATAAGATTTAAATATATAGAATAATTCAATTACATATAATATACACATATAAATTTGTTTAAATGCTAAATTAACTTTATTGCAATACTATAAAATAATTTGTGTATGGTAGAGGATAGAGTTTTTTCACGGGGCGTTTGTAGACACCGTTTTGAGTTCTCACTGTGACAACACGAACTATATTGTCCCCACCAGGGTGGACGGCCTTAACTCTACCTAATGGCCATTGAAGAGGGCGCGATTGCTCATACTTACCAACCAACCAACTCTCCAACTTAAATATTATCAGACGAAGAAAACCATTTCGCTCTTTGTTGAAGAGAGTGCAGATAGTCATCAGACCATCGCTTCCAAAACAACTGCGAAGCCTTCTGCACAAATTGCCAACGTGACAATCTGTTCAGAGGCACATCACATACATTAATTTCTGGAATAGATAGTCAGTTTTGACCAATGAGAAAGTGACCTGCAGTAAGAATTTCGAATTCGTTTGGATTATCCGATAATGGGCATAATGGACGCGAATTCAATATTGCCTCTACCTTACAAAATAAAGTTGTCAGCTCTTCAAAGGCGAGGACCCTATGACCTACCAAGCGATATAAATGATGTTTAGCCGATTTTATACTGGCTTCCCATATACCACCCAAAGACGGGGCGCTAGGAGGGTTGAATTTCCAGTTCACGGAGAGTGAAAATAAACCATTCGCTATCTTGTCTCGACTCTCTTTACGAAAGAGAGATGCTACATCTTTAAGATGTTTAGCTGCTGCAACAAAGTTGGTCCCACAGTCTGAGTACAGGCAGGTGCAAAGTCCACGACGAGCAACAAATCTATCAACGCTGGCTAGAAAAAAGTCAGAACTAAGTTCAGTTAACACCTCCAAGTGCACGGCCTTAGTAGAAAAACAAATAAATAAACATAAATAAGCTTCATAAGTCTACCCATAGCTGGTTGTAAAGTCGTGGGTTTGAATTTAAAGCAGTTTAAACATTTAGACAAGACTGATCTAGACCTAAGACTAGTAAAGGATGTTATGCATTAAAGGGTAAATTACTTCCATTAATCCCCCCCCCCTCCTGAGAAACCCAAGGTTGTCAATGAAAGGAGATAGTTTACGAAGCGAATTTACAAATTGGTTTTTATTTAACATTTTTATTTCCGCAAAAAATAATTATTTTGAACTACTTTAATTATAGAATTGAGACTTAGATTAATTTCAAGAGTTGATAAGGGACCGGAAGCACGTTCCGACGATGCTTTAAATTTTAAATTATTTATGAATCTATGACACCAACCTATCACTCGTTGTAAACAATTGAAACTGGAGAATTTATTAAAGTTATATTCGAAGTCATTTTTAAAATCATTTTGTGAAGTGAAAACAAAGGTATCAAAATGAGATTTCAACTCAGGAATAGTGTCAGACTCTTGTGGCACCATAGTTGTAGTTGGCCACTGGCTTGGTGAGCCAAGGCGGGCCGTGCAGCCACTCCTGCGCGGCACCCGCGCACGTGGCTGGAAGCGCGCCCCGCGAACACACGTTTGGCGCATTGTCTTCGCTGCGCACGTGCGACCAGCAGTTAGATGGTACTACGTCTATTATTTTGCTAACACGGTTAGCTATAAATGATTTTAATTTATACGGTGGAGTTTGTAACCATGAAAACACAACAGATGGATCGCTCAGAGCGAACAATTTTAAATTCAAATCTTGCTTATTTCGTACGACGAAATCAACAAGCACGGCTGCTAGCAACTCCAGCCTAGGAATTGACATTGGTTTTATAGGTGCAACCTTTGACTTACTAATTAAAAGTCTGACTTTAACCTGACCTTGGGGGTCATCACTTCGCAAGTAAATACAGGCTGCATAACCTCTGCATGATGCATCACAAAAGGCTACAAGTTGCACGCTTGAAAATTTAGAAATTAAAACATGGCGTTCAATACGTCACCTTGACAATTCTGAAAGTTCACTCAAGAAAGTGTTCCACTGTTGGCACAATTCAGGTGGTAAAGGGTCATCCGAGACAAGGCTGAGTTCACAGGTCCTGCATGATGCACTTAGCAACAAAAGTACGTGGCGATATAAATCTAACAGGGTCAAAAATACTCGCGAGGACCTCCAATACAGAGCGTTTTGTTGATACACGATCTGTAATTTTATAAGTAAAGGAAAATGAATCACATGATGGTAACCAAGTCAAACCTAAAACCTTAAGCGACGACAATAGCGTATCTTCATGAAATTCTATTTTAGTCACGTGATCTGTTTCTATGTGGGACAACAAATCATTTTTATTACTCGCCCATTTACGGAGCTCAAAGCCACCAGTCTTTAAGAGTGAAGTTAGTTCACCTTGAACTTGCTTAGCCTCTGAAACGGTGGAAAATGACGACAAGAAATCATCAACGAAGAATATTACGAGGAGTGAATATTTGTGTGCTTTTTTTATTTTTATGGAGTTTGATACTACTGAAGTATATTTGATATCCTTCGTTATTAGAAAGACCTTAAGTAATATTAGGTCTTTACCTATGAAATTGCCGTTTTTCACGAAATAAATGAAGCGTAATTTTTTTATATATTTTTTATTTCTATTAATCAAAATAATCACCCATGCAATCAATGCATCTTTGCCAACGCATTGGTAGCTTATTGATGCCTTTCTTGAAGAAATCAGCTGGACGGGGGGAGGCAACAAATTCTTCAAAGGCATTTTGTACTGCCTCTCGGGTATTGAATTTTTTTCCCGCCAAGAAGTTATCCAAATTCTGGAAAAAGTAGAAGTCTGTAGGCGCAAGGTCTGGTGAGTACGGCGGATGACGGAGAACTTCCAACCCCAACTCTTGTAGCTTGGAGACCGTCTGCTGTGCAGTATGAGGTCGCGCGTTGTCGTGCAGGAGCAGTGGAGCCGAACGATTGACCAAAGCTGGTTGGAGACGAGCGAGCTTCTCCATCATTGTGTTCAGTTCTTCACAGTACACATCTGCAGTAATGCTTGTCCCGTTTGGCAAGAAGCTGTGATGAATTACACCCGCGTTAGACCACCAAACAGTGACCATCACTTTTCTAGGGGTAAGTTTTCGTTTAGGGCATTGTTTGGGTGCTGAACCAGGGTCCAACCAACTTGCTGAGCGCTTACGATTGTCAAACAGGATCCATTTCTCGTCACAAGTAACAATGCGGTTCAGAATTCCTTCATTTGTACGCCTGCTGAGCAGTGCAAGGCACGTCTCCATGCGTACTTCGCGCTGGCGGTCATCGAGTTCGTGGGGTACCCATTTGTCAAGCTTTTTTACCTTGCCAATTTGACGCAAATGGACCAATATTGTTTTGATGCTAACGTCGAAAGCTGCTGCTAATTCAGCCGTGGATTGAGTTTCATCAGCTTCCACAATTGCTTTTAATTCGTCATTGTCGACCAAAGTTTTCGGACGACCACGGGGTTCATTTTTCAGGTCAAAATTTCCAGAACGGAAGCGGGTAAACCAATAACGGGTGGTGCGTTCGTTTGTAGTGTTCGCTCCGTAAACGTCGTTGATGTTGCGTGCCGCTTGTGCCGCTTTGCTGCCACGACGGTACTCATATTCCATAATTACTCGAATTTTTAACTTATCCATGATTACGAAAAATGTTTGAATGCGTTGAAAACAAAACACTAACTATTAAACAAATGACGATTTTAGAAAAAGAATTCCATGTTTGTCAAATAAAATTAATTTGAAATTAGAATTATCAGTCAAAAAAAAAAAATATTTTCATATGAAATGGCCAGTACGGCAAAACGGCAGTTTCATAGGTAAAGACCTATTATTAATTTATATCCTACTAGGGAATTCGAGATATTATAGCTCATGTTATAGGGCCTTTCTAATGGTTGAAGAATTTTTTGGGCACAAATCTTCAATCTTGGTAATCATAGTATAGATAAGAAGTATGGAGCAAAAGTTTGATTGATGTTCATTACTTTAATTATTTTTAGGAAATGCAAGCTAACCTGGGTTGGGCCAAAAAAAAATCGGCGATTCCCAGCGTAACCAGCCAGAGCTTGGCGGAAATACAGGTCAGTCTTATGTGTCTATATATATTTCAAACGGCATATTGTTTATTTTTACCAACCACTCCATAGATTTCTTAACGTATTAGTAAAATAATAGAACCAAAAAAGAAGAAAATGAATCGGCTAATATTTTTAATGATTGTGTCATCCTTGATATTTTATCTCAATATTGATGACTTTTCAGTTTGTAGGAACTTAGATTTATCAGATTTTATGGTTGAGTATAAACCGCCCCTTGGATAATGTCGTATATAAAATGCTTTTGTTTTTGTTACGATAGCTTGTTTAGAGTATTCGTTTAAAACTCAACAATTTTGCAGATTACTTTTGGAAGAATAAAGGTAAGAAAATAAAAGTTAAAAATATATATTTAAGTAGAAACCTTATTAAAATTTTTGATAGATCATACAATTTATTAGTGGGTACTTTAAGTACCGGACGAATTTGGAATAGCATAACATTACATTAGAATGTAACCATTTTTAAAAGGTTTAATTTTCAGTTTTCTAAAGATTTCTAAAATAATAGCCATAAGAATACGATTTTATAATTATTAATTGAAAATTTACATTTTTAATCAATAAATACTAACACAAAATTTTACTAAACTGGATTGCACCAAAAGCAGTGATATTGTTACATATCAACTTGCAATATTTCAGCTTTAGTATATACAGGGTGGCCAGAAAAGTGACCTCCAAAATTTTTGTGTAGCCGCCTCCTGTTGAAAGTTATGTCAATCATACATGGGGGTCTATGTATGTTATACGACTTTTCATAGTTTTCGAATTATATCAATATCAATGTGTACAATACTGTAGTACATTAGTTTGGTCTATCTCGTCGGGTAAAAAAGTGTTTATTGACGACATCACATTAGAAATCTCTAGGATTATCAGTGTTTCTCTACTATATTATGTATTATACATATTAACGTTCCTTCAACTTGAATCACTCTATCTATTAAAGAAAACCGCATCAAAATCCGTTGCGTAGTTTTAAAGATCCTTGCATACATAGGGACAGACAGCGGGAAGAGACTTTGTTTTATGCTATGTAATGTGTTTAAATAGGTCATTACACATGAAATCGGCGTTTTGTAAGGGAGGAACATAAAGTAATTTTTTTTTAATAGGTATATTTATTTAGTCTCAGTATGTACTATTGCTGTATATGCACTTTTGCCATATTATGGGTAGTTCGTTGATACCTTTACTAAAAAGCATTCGGACGGGAATCAATAAAATCTTTGGAGGCGCTTTTGACTGCCCCATCGACTGTTGAATTTTTGCCCTTGCAAGAAGTTATTCAAATTTCGATAAGAATGGTAATCTGTTGGAGCAAGGTTCAGGGAGTACGGTGAATGTCTTGACATTCAATTTGAAGCTTCTATAATTTGGTAGCCGTCTGTCGTGCAGTGTGTGGTTGTCCTGAAGCAGCAGTGGCCTAGAGCGATTGACCAGCCTCGGTTGTTTAGTAGCTTTTGCATCATAGTTTGCAGTTGCTGACAAAAGACATATGCGCTTAATGTTATTAGCGTATCTTAGCGATTTAAGAAAGCTGTAGTGAACGACACCGGCACTAGTCTACCAAACACTCACAAGTAACTTTTCTTGAATAAATTTTCCGTTTGGGGCAGGATTGAGCTGGTTCGATAGAGTTCAACCATTGCGATGAGCTTTTCCGATTGTCGTACAGGATCCACTTTTCATCACAGGTAATGATTCGATTTAAAATCCTTTCATTATTGTGCCGGTTGAGTAATGTAAAGCAGCAGTCGACGCGCGTTTGTCGGTTTGCTGTACTCAATTCAAGAGGTACCTACCTCTTAAGCTTTTTCACCTTCCTAATTTATTTCAAGTAGATTAACAGTTTTGCCACTAACACCGCAGCCTACAGCTAACTTGGACGTGATTTGCGATGGTTCCGCTTCCACAATAGCCTTCAATTCTTCATAATCAACTTGGGTCTCCGGCCGTCCACGGGGCTTGTTCTGCAGGTCGAAACTTCCAGAACTTAATTTGGAAATTTCGACCACTGTTTTCTTTTGCGACACCGCCGCCATACACAGCATTAATACTTCGAGCTGTTTCTGTAGCACTGATCCCACAGTGGAACATCGCACTCGTGAATAAAGCGATATTTCAAGTTCTCCATTGTTTATACTAAGTGACGCAAATAAAATACCAAAAGAGGAAAAAACAAATCAATTACGGTTTTCAAAACAAGTGCGTGAGTAATTAGCTGTATAAATTAGAAATTGGAATGCTAAACCAAAGAGTAGATATTACAGATCAAAGTAGCCTGTACGATAAAACGCCAATTTCATATGTTAGGACCTAATATAATGTATTTAGTGCACACTAACTTTGCCCTACACAACTTTTTCCAGGTTTGCTGGAAGAAATTTCAATAAAAAATAAGCTGTACCTTTTTGTTCTTTTAGTTTAAAAATCATTTGTTTTACCGTATTTTCTGTGTGTAAATCAATTATTAAATAAATAAGTAAAATAAATTTAAATAACTTTACGTCGATTCGATTCAGCAGAGCTCGATCCAAGTTTCCAACTTCCCCTACTAATGAGTCATCTGTTCAGGCGGAGACTCGCAAGCAAGCGATGGCTGCGTCAGCGGCGACAGTCTTGACTCAAGCCGTGGAGGAGGAGCGCCCGCCGCCCAGCGCCCTGCCGTGGGGACAAACGCACAACGGAGGTATGCTTCATAACAGAAGTGGATATACGGTCCGCTGTAACTAATGGAACGTGTTAATGCATATTACAATAGTCCTGTCAAGCCTTTGATTTCATTCTTGGTGTGTGAAACTAATTATATTTCGTTGCTTCATTCTTCAGATAGTATGTAAATAAACAGGTAGTCTTTTTAAAGTATTGGGTAACTTCGCACAGTTTTGATAAAACATAAAACTTGATCAACCCCGGTCCCGGCAAGACTTCATTCTATTTTCGTGTGTGGTAACAAGCACACTTTTTATACCAACCAGTTTCTTAACAGTTTAATATTAAATATGCTTTAAAGGTTGTACTAAAAGTTCAAAAATTAGAACTAACAATAAAGAATAAACGATAGAGACTCGTTATTTCTTCCGATGAGGTAAGCCATTTTTTGTTTTTTTTTCAGAAGTGATCGCGGGTATCTATAAACTATAATTTCGCTTTTTCGGAAAGATGCAGAAAACACATATATCATTATCCGCATTCATTTCTGGTAGTCAAATTTCACTTTATCGAAAAGTTGCAGAAAATACGTGTTATCTATAATAGATATATCACGTTACCTGCATAAATTCCTGGTAGGCTGTACCTGATGATTATTATTTCAATTAATGCTGTATAGTACTCGTATTGTTATTTTTGAATTGTTTTCAATAAATTTTAAAAAATATTATACGAATACAGGAAATGGGTGTAGTCTGAAAGGGATTTAACACGATATCTGTATTACGTAATATTCTAATATTTCTATTTTTTTTTTCTAATCTGAAAGTCGTCATTAAAATTATTTACTGATGAGCCCTCTATGTAGACGCTCCATATTCTGGAACCGTCGACTTCCCAGAATGAACCGGGCAGAAAAGGGCAGAAATGAAGGAGTCGGGAGAATTATTTCCGACATGGATCCAGAGATTCTTTCTAACCTCGGGACTTAAGGGGCTCCAGTTATGAAATAAGCGCTATAAAAAAAGCAATAATAATAATAAAGTAAACTGAAGCTATCAAGGTACTCCCCATACATCGACAGGAAACCGGTCAACCTCCTCGTTATAACCGTCAAACAGGGGCCTCCACTTGGGCGTCCACATTTGAATTCGGCGTTCAACGCAAAATTCAACCAGTCCGGGACTCGTGCACCGAACCAACCATAATTCAGGTACACGCAGGTCGAATCCATTACTTTTACGATTATTGGCCTAAAATAACAAATAATGAATCGATTTTAAAATGGATAAAATTATGTTTCTCAATTGCATTTCATGATAAAATCACACCAGTATTACTCCCAAAAATGTTTTGTCGCATAGTGAAAAACGAAATATGATGATAGCAATTAATAAATTGTTACACTTAGAGGCTATAAAACCTCAAGTGACCTGTTTATATCAAATATTTTTAGTTTAAACAGTTCGTACCTACTTAACAGCAAAAATATATAAATAAAATGATACAATTTTGTAGAAAAAGTACACTTCAAAATGGATGCTTATAAAACAGCTTCTAAATTAATTCCCCGTAATGGTTTCTTAGCTAACATAGATAAGAAAGATCATACCTACTCGTACCTATATATGTTAATCACAAAAAATACCTACGTTTTGAATTTCAAGAAAACGATATGTTTTCAATCACATACGAGTTTACGGCCATGTAGTATGGATTATCCGTTACTCCGGGGGTTATTACAAAAAATATGCGCGACACTTGTTGTGAATATGAATAAAAATCAACTAGTACTGACAAGCCAGTAACATTTTTAGGCTTTATGTTTAACATCGAACAGATGTCTATTTATATACCGGACGATAAGCGTTATAGTAATAAATAAATTCATGACACTTCAAATACGCTCGATACGAGATTTTACCAGGCATATAGGTGTACTAGTCGAAGCTTGTCTAGCTACAAAATAAGTACAACTAGTGTAAAAGTACTAATTACTGACATCATCCCAATTTATCGAAACCTCAGTCGTTTTTATTAAAAAATAAGAAATATCACCAATTTAATGTTGCATAGTTACGAAATAAGAACTGGCAGTTTCATTTTTAATCAAAATGGCAACACAAAACTGTCATTGAAAGCAATATGACGCAGAACAGCTGCTGTAGTGGTACAAATAAAAAAACGGTTAACATTTTAACGTTTTGCTAAGGTGAGTGTTGTTTTCAGTTAACTTTTTTACTCACTTCCTATTCTGCATTGTTTTTTGGTTTTGTATTAATTAATTATCATGCATTAATTACCAACTAGAGAGTTCACTTAAACACTTAATTTGGAAGTATTGATCATTTTAATTCATTCCTTGGATGGTGTCAGTAGTTGGTAAGCACAAAATATGAAGTTGCAATTTATTGTCATATAATATATGTCAATAATTAGTATTTTTTATGTGTTCTACTGACGATAATTTTACACCCAACTCATTATCACGTGAAGTTTAGAATCGATCTGGTTATCAAAAAAATGTTCCGTGACATAGTGCTACCAAATGTTGTCACGGGTGTCAAAAACGTATTCACCAATTATGACATAGTGTATATAAATGGTGTCCATTGTGTCAATAAATGTTTTATCAATTGTTTTTAGTCAGAGAATGAAACCAAAAAAGGAAGATCAAAGAAGAGTGAAACTAGAGATAAGATAAAACGAAAGAAATATGGTCCTGATTCTATAAAAAAAGTCTTACAGGCAATAGAAAATGGTACGAGTCAAAAAGTTGCGGCTAAAACTTACCAGGTTCCACGAACTACTATTATTTACCAACTTAAAAATCCTGACCATAATTCGAGGCCTGGTCTACTGTATTGACTGAAGAAGAAGAACAGCTTTTAGAAAACTGGACTGAAGTTTGCAGCAAAAATGGGTTACCAAAAAGAAAAGAAGTGTTTCTCATTTGTTTCAAACTGCACAAGGTTGTTACAACCTGCAGATGTTGCAGCTTTTAAGCCACTAAAGCACTGCTAGCTAAAGCAGTGCTAGAATGGGGTCGAACCCACCCTTCTGAGGCTTTGAGTAAAGTCTCATTTGTGCCACTTTTGGAAAAAACCATCCAACAATGGATTTCACCTTCAATAATCATGAACGGTTTTAAAACCACTGGAATGTTTCCGTGGAACGTCAATTCTATAGACTTTACTAAATGTCTTGGAAAATGTGCTACCCAAAAAACACAGAATCGAAATAAAGCCAGGCCGACCCTATCTATTGAAGAATTCAGAAAAATTATAGGAGAAGAAAAGTTTACTGATATTGAACAGGAACCACTTAAATCGGAGAATGTGTATCTTAAAAGGAATTTGGACTTTTTTAAAGGACATAATGACTTATTCGGCGACTATATTTCGAAGGAAATCGAATCGAATGCTATAGAAGTTACACCTCAGAATACTTCCACCTGTAACTAACAACCTGTCTAATAACACCTGTAACTAACAACATAGCAGAGCACTCGCTGGATATTGCACAAATGAGCGTTATCTATGCCGACGGCAACCTTCAATTCCCGTGTAAGACTGCTGTATGCGGTACAATGCGAGAAGAGGGACCTAAAACAGACGCTAGTTATAGCTATTCACAGGATATTCAAGCTGAAACTGTTTGCCACAAAGCAGAAGTGTACGATGAAATACCTGAAAACAACAACAACAACAACATGGACATGTAAAGACATCACGAAAAATCTACAGCAAATTACCGTAAAAACAGCAACACAAAATGACTATGACAAAATAAATATTCTTGAAGACGAAACCAATCCTAATATCCATATTGCATCCAATGTTATTGAACAACTTGCACCCGTTAAAATACAAGACTTTCTAGTGTTTCCTAGAACATCACAAAGAAAAGGTCTGAGAAACACAAAAAGAGCTCCT
This sequence comes from Marasmarcha lunaedactyla, assembly GCA_923062675.1. Lineage (NCBI taxonomy): Eukaryota > Metazoa > Arthropoda > Insecta > Lepidoptera > Pterophoridae > Marasmarcha > Marasmarcha lunaedactyla. Next base: position 38,043,153 of record OV281339.1, on the reverse strand, counting down.
TTTGTATTAACATCAGCTGAATGGAAAGAACAAGAAAACAAAAAGATAAAGATTAAAAAAGAAAAAGCAGAAGGAATAATGAAGAGAAAAGACGAGAGACAAAAGAAACAAAAAGAAAAGAACATTGAAAAAGAAAAAGGCTACAGATAGAACAGTTACAGTAAAAAAACAACAAAGATAGAGACGATTTGAAAAAGATTTTGTTTCTGATAAATTTTATAAAATTGATGAAAACTTGAACTCATCCGAAAACGAAGATGTAAAAAAAGAAAAAGAAAATAGACAAAGTATACAACAGAAGAAATAGAACGTTTCTTGTCAGAGTTTGAAGACAGAATCGAAAACAAAATGTTCCCATAATGATTCTAAATACCCAAGTATTATAATATAATTCTATATTTCGAAACAAATAACAAGATTTTATTATAACTAATGATTATTTTTTATTTTTACTGCGTTGTCGATAAATAGGAACTTGGTATGGCAATAATAGGAAAAAGTATGTCAATCATTGGGAAAACTATATATATATATATATATATATATATATATATATATATATATATATATAATATATATATTCTGGGAACATAGCATGACATTTGATCTGATCTACTAAATAAAATTTTTGCGCTCGTAACATTTACAAGTATAACTTTTTTAATAGTAAAAAATAACTCCTTAGGGTGTCAATAAATGGGTACCCCCTATAAGGCAAAAATTAAACTCCCTAAATTACACGTAGAAGATTTAATCTGGTAGAAAAGTATAAGTACATACACCATTTCCTGTTCAATTACTTTAAAAATGTATAAGGTATATACAGATGCATTCAGAACTAATAAAAAGATAAAAATAAATTTTATGGTTCTTGTAAAAAAGAGTACCATATCAATTACCTAGAATTACTAGCCATTTCCTTAGGCTTCAAAAGTTCAGCCGGGGAAGAATGAAATTGTGCAATATTATTACGAATTGACCGCTATTAGTTACATCAATAGGATGGGTGGTATTCAATTTCCACATTTAAATACTCTAACTAGAAACATTTGGCTATGGCATTTGGCGAGGAACGTAGTTTATGGATTTTTGCTGTAATGTTTGTTTGCAAATGTGACGCGTTTGTAACTAGGTATCCTGAACCGGATGCAGTCGCAGTCGATGCGTTTACGATTAATTGGGTATCTGCGTATTTTTTACCATTTCCTCTGTTTTCCCTTGTCTTAAAATGTGAAAGAAAAATAATTGATTTGAATTGAAACAAAAGATTTAATTAACTCCCATAACAGCACCAAAGCAAAGCACTCCAGCCTAAACCTGGGTGCCGCGACACGCTCCGAGCGGCATTCGCACGGCGCGGCTGTTCGCCAGAGACCCTGACGTTGACGCTCGCTTCTCTGGCATCCATGACTATTTGTCAATACAACATCACGTTGAGGTCATGGTGGGAGTTTTGTATGTTACGTAGTACTGATATGTTAAAATTTTTTTAGTTTTTTGTTTTTTAAATGAGCAATTTAATAAGGGTTGTTTATTCGGTTCATTAAATTCAAACCGTTTAGGCTTGTCTCTATTGTTAGGCAACGATAAGGGCAATGATGAGGCAAATTTTACAAGAAGCCTATAAAATGAAACCAACAAAATCGAAGTTTACATTTTCTTGGAATCCAAATTAGTTCTTAATCAGCTTTCTCTGTGATATCCTTATATTACTATAACTTAAGAAAAAAATTACCAAAAAGTTACCGTTACATCGTTAGCCAGACATTAAATTAGAAGATATAGCTTTTGCATCCGTACACATAATCATAATAAACATCATTAAAACCACAGCCCCAAATCGTAAACAACCTATGTTATCGTTGCCAATCTTTAAAAATAACATAATTATATGTTCCGTATCGACTCTAAAAGGTTATATTTTTAGTGGCGAAAAATATTAAAGCTTCTCTAAAGAACTCGGGTTCTTGTTTGTAACATGAAAGGCCCCTCACATAGCCGCGTCGCGTCAGACGCTAAGTCGGTGGATAAAGCAGACGCTAGGTACGATCGGCGTTGACATGAGTGTGTTCAGCGCACACAGCACGCGGAACGTGCTCAGTGTAGGTATCCGAGAAACGGCTGGGTGGACCTAAAACTCTCAGGCCTTTGCAAAATTATACCAAAAACCTTTATAAGACCCACAAAACAACTTTGCCTTGTCCGTACTCAATAAAGATACAAATCACCCAAAATATTCCGATACAGAGATTAATTAAAATTAAATTATTCTGTTTTTTGATTTAATGAATTTGGCAATCACCATAAATGCCTAAAGGATTCTTAAATTATGTACTAAAGTAAGGAATTTAATGAATAAACGTATTTAAAATTATGATTTGTAAAGACAAAAGAAAACAAAACTTAATCTTTAAAAATTTACTTGTTTAATTATATACTAGCTGAAGGATGAAACGACGAAGTATAATAAATGATTAAACGAACTTCCAAGTGAAGTTCTATCGCTGTTATATGAGTCGCTTCATTCTATGATATGTAAAGGACTCGTCCCTCCCGGAACCCATATAAAAATTTTGTTTTAATCTCTAAAAAATGAAGACTTGCCGGGGACGGGGTTGTTGGTCAAGTAAAAAGACGGAGAGTTTTTTGAATAAGTCAAATGACATACTCTATAAGTGTGCGAAGTTACCTAGTACCTTAAAAGGACTATATACTATCTTAATTACTTACTACTTAATTATATACTATCTTAGAATGAAGCGACTCATATAATAGCGTTAGAACTTCACTTGGAAGTTCGTTTAATCATCTATTATAGTCGTAATAGATACTTGTAATATTAGTCTTAATCGGAGAGGGTGTTGAAGTCTGGCTTCATTATTGCACTTTCTCAATTGGGGAGATGAAAATGTGAAACTGATTTACTTCTATTGAGGAGGTTGAATGAATAATAAAACATTGCAGTTAACTTAAAAATATCATTCTGGCAGTTACTTTGTTTAAAAAACGGTAAAAATTAACTTCGTAATTCTCAGAAATTTTCCCGCTTTTATTAATTGTGAGTTTAGATACCAAAACAATGATATTCCATCATACATTATTGGATCACCCTACAACACGTGCCGTGTTCATATTACCAAGCAGGTCCTTCAACGAGAGTCTCATCTCATAATGCCAACTTCGCACAATGCCAACTGCTCGCAAAATGACTTCTCAGAATGCCAACTTCTCAGAAAAACAATTTCTAAAAAAACTACGAAATGGGACGCACTCGTTCAACTGGGTTAGGTTAGGTTTATATGTAGTTAATACGCGCCAGGACCAAATTAAGTACCATTTCCAGCTTTTCACGAAAAGCGAATTTGGCGAAAACCAACTTTAATTCAATTTGGTTTTATCAAACATCACGTCTATTCCTTCAGAAGTTGACATTGTGAGAAATTGGCATTTTGCGAAGTTGGCATTATGAGATGAGAGGTCAACGAGATCATTTTTACGGAACAATTATTACTCAGATAAAACCCTTACCTATTCCAGGTGGATTCTGGGACAGTCCTGCTCCCGTACCCGTCACTCGCTCGGAGAAGTCCATTCCAGAGGTGAAGGTGGAGTCGCAGCCGCGACCCAAAAAGAAGGCCGCCACCGTCATCGTGGCCACCGCCGCCGCCGCTGAAACTACCGCCGGCGGCACAGCCGCTGCCAGCAACACCGGCGGTGGCGCCGCCGCTGCCACGCCGCCATTTAAAAAGGAACCTTCCCCAGCTGCCGAGTTCGACACCTGGTGCACCACCACGCTCAAAGCTTGGAGCTCTAAAATCGATGGTGAGCTTGTCGTTGCGTAATCCTTTTAGTTTGTTCAGATATGACTGTAAAAAAACATACCATATGATCATGTATGCAGATATCCATGGTAATTTTAATAAATAGTAATGTGAATCATTAAATTTAGTACTTGCGTTCGTGATTATCGGCCACAATGTAACCGATAATCACGTATTTTTACCCCATACTCTATGGATTATCATAAACCATAATAATATTATTGGGAAAAAACAATAGTCCAGGCTATCATTTTATCAATTCAATAATTTAATGTTTTAAGTAGTTTCTCTTCATGGTATACAATGGAAATAATATTAGGTCATTACATATGAAATTGGCGTGTTGTAAGGGAGGAACATAAAGTAAATTTTTTTGAAATAAAATATATTTATTCAATCAAAATATGTACCATTTCTAGCTATGCACTTTTACCATCTCATAGGTAGTTAATTGATCCCTTTACTAAAACACTTTCGGATGGGAATCAATAAAATCTTTGAAGGCGCTTTGGACTGCCCCATCGGAGTTGAATTTTTTCCCTTGCAAGAAGTTATCCAAATTTCGGACAGAATGGTAATCTGTTGGAGCAAGGTCCGGGGAGTACGGTTGATGTCTTAGACATTCCAATTGAAGCTCCTCTAATTTGAAAGCCGTCTGTTGAGCAATGTGTGGTCTAGCGGTGTCCTGAAGCAGCAGTGGCTTAGAGCCATTGACCAGCCTCGGTTGTTTAGCAGCTAGCTTTCCATCATGGTTTGCAGCTGCTGACAATAGACATCTGCCGACAAAACGCCAATTTCATATGTAAGGACTAACACTTTGAAATTCAATCATGGGGGTGAAATGAGTTGTATATTACGCGGTAATTTACGTATACAAAGTCGTGGGAACATATAAATAAAATAAAAATTTTTTTGTTTTTTTAGTGCCTACGTTCATCGGGTTCCTAAAGGACATCGAATCGCCATATGAAGTGAAAGACTACGTAAAGTGTTACTTGGGGGAATCGAAAGATACTTGCGACTTTTCTCGCCAGTTTCTTGAGCGACGGTAAGCCTTATGTGATGATGAAAAGCTATTCTACTTTATGACGTCATATAGAGGTTGAGTGTATACTATTAAATATCTCGAAATGGTTTTTGGATTAGGATTTTCATTACAGAGGTCTCGAACAGCGTAAATATTAAAACTCAATTTTTTTTTAACAAAAAAACCGGGTATTTCAGGTTTTTCGGGTTTTTGTATCATGCATGTCAAATCAAATCATTTATTTGTTTGTACGAATATAGGAAAATACATAAGATGTTTTATAATGTTAACATAAATTGAGCTCATGCCATATTCTACCTTTGTGGCATGTATATAATTGTCTTTTAGTATGTCTAGAAGCATATCATTTAACACAGATTCATTTTAATTTATTTATTTACCGAGAGTTACTTTGACACACACTCATTTAACAATTTATTTATTGGTCCAAACATGATAAATAGTCATAATACAATTGAATTTATTTTTACCTACATTCTTTGTCATTGATATAATCGAGTACAGTGTAATAACATTTATCTAGTAAAAACCATTTCTTAGTTCTTTCTTCTTCTGTTCTTATTATTATAATTATTTTTTCTTTAATGGATTTTGGTAATTTATATACATATTTTTGGGGCCATCCCGAAGAAACTTTCAGCAAACAATGCGGTACTCCGAAGTGGAGCGCAAATTTATTTATTTATTTGATGGCACAGCTAACAGTGTACAATTTAAAACATCTGAAACTTATGCATGTTAAACAATTATTATCTAAAAATGCACACCATTTATCGCTACGCACAGCATTAGAATTATACAATTTAATAGAGCAACACAAAGTAATTATTAACATTTCAGAAAAATTATTTGTCTTTAAAGTAACAAAACAAAAAATAAAATTAAAAGAAAATATCTAAATTATTCTAGCATTACAATTTTGAGGTAATTCCTATAGGTTTGAGAAAAAATATCAGCGTCTTTACATTTCTTATTATACGCTCTGCAGATACGGTATAATGGGTTATGGTATGTAACATTATTATTACAACCAGGGAACAAAGAACATTTTTGATATTCCCTGACTACCTCCCACCCTCAACGAAACATAGCTTAACAAATCCGGGGCATCACATTGATTGAAAATTTTATAAACGACACCTAGTTCATGGCTTAACCGTCTAGATTGTAGGGTGTCAACGCTATAATATTTGAGCCGTGCTTCATATGTTGGCAATTTGCGCCTCATGCCGAACTTGGAACACAAGCTATGAAGAAAACGCCTTTGAATTTCTTCCAACCTATCAATATGGATGTTGTAGAAAGAGACCAGATGGCTGCGCAGTCATAAGTCCCTCATCTAAACCTTTAACGATCCCCAGACGGAGTAACGTACGTTGCGCGTACTCTGCATACAAACTATATTTATCCGATGTAGTCTGCATGGTGTCATATAAAATAGTCGCGCAATCTAACTTTTTAGGGCATAAGTGTCTAAATTCCATTTGCCAAATTCCTGGCCACAAAATGGCTCCCGCTTAGAGGGGGAGGAGGGTTGGGCCCCACTTAGTAGTGTATTTGTGTATAAAAATAGTGGTATTAAACGTACCTAGAATATCGCCAGTTCATAACTGGAAGCACTGTATACATGTCTTCTTTTAAGTTATTTGTTTTTTTTTTTTTTTGGTTTATTCGTTTTAACTTTTTTAGTCCTAAAATTTTTTAAGGTAATTAAAAGTCACTTTTAATTCACCGGATAAGAATTCTAAGTGCTTTATGAAAAACTTATCTACACGGAATCGTCACTTTTGGTGTTGACTCTACATAAATGCCTTTTAACGTTTTTGAAATAGCTTTCCACGTTCGACGATGTGGGATTAGATATGTTTGACCCATATATATCTTTCATAATATTATACCATAACGGAAGTTGGCTGACTAGTCGCATAAAAGTGTTCGAAAAGCCTGGGAAATAATATAAGTTATCATGGCCATTTTTAATGTCTCCTTCCGTTAAGGTAATTAGCAACTGTTCGGACTCTATTATAAAACCATCTAGGACTTTTTAATGCTTTCATACGAAATTTCCAGATCGTGGAATGAAGAGTTCTTTAATAATTCGAATATTTGTGAATTATGTTTTATTGTTTATCGATTTTTTAAATGCATTTTTTATTTCTACTTTTGTGTTGTTGCGTCAGTGAAATGCGAAAGGCCGAATTGCTTAAATCGATGGTTATACAAGTTTATACACAATTTTTTATATTTTGTATATGTTTATATGTAATTTTGAATTTGTATTATATTTTGATACAATAATAATATATTTAACTTTCATCAACTGTAAGGGATTAGATAGTAAAAAGTACACTGCGCTTATGTTAATATAATTAATTCTTAAAAATATATTAGGTAATTACATATGAAATAAGCGTTTTGTAAGGGCGGAACATAAAATAAATTTTTTTGAAATATAATATATTTATTCAATCAAAATATGTACCATTGCTAGCTATGCACTTTTGCCATCTCATAGGTTTATCTCATTGATCCCTTTACAGAAAAACTATTCGGAAGGGATTCAATAAAATATTTGAAGGTGCTTTGGACTACCCCATCGGAGTTGAATTTTTTCCCTTGCGAGAAGTTATCGAAATTTTCAAAAAAAATTGTCAACTGTTGGAGCAAGGTCGGGGAGTACCGTGGACGTCCTAGACATTCCTTCTCTCATTTGAAAGCCGTCTGTTGAGCAATGTGTGGTCTAGCGTTGTCCTGAGGCAGCAGTGGCCTAGAGCGATTGACCAGCCTCGGTTGTTTAGCAGCTAGCTTTTCCATCATAGTTTGCAGTTGCTGACAATAGACATCTGCCGTAGTCGTCTGGCCAGATTTAAGAAAGCTGTAGTGAACGACACCGGCACTAGTCCGACAAACGCTCACAAGTAACTTTTTTTGAGTAATTTTTCGCTTGGGGCAGGATTTGCCTGGTTCGCCAGGGTTTCGCAACCATTGCGAAGAGCGTTTCCGATGATCGTCCAGTATCCACTTTTCATCATAGCTAATGATTCGATTTAAAATCCTTTCATTATTGTGCCGGTTGAGTAATGTAACGCAGCAGTCGACGCGCGTATCGGTTTGCTGTTCTCAATTCAAGAGGTACAGACCTCTTAAGCTTTTTCACCTTACCAATTTGCTTAAAGTGGATTAAAACAGTTTTGTCACTAACAGCGCAGCCTACAGGCTCGGGCGTGGTTTGCGAGGGATCCGCTTCCACAATAGCCTTCAATTCTTCATAATCAACTTGGGTCTCCGGCCGTCCACGGGGCTTGTTCTGCAGGTCGAAACTTGCAGAACTTAAACGTTGGAAATTTCGACTACGTGAATAAACAGCTGTATAAATTTGAAATTTGAATTCTTAACTAAAGAGGAGATAATACAGATCAAAGTGGCCAGTACGACAAAAAGCCAATTTTATATGTAAGGACCTAATATCATATTATATTTACAGTTATGTTATACCTATCTATAAACCTAATTTAATTTTTACTTACATTAGTATACATTTTTTTTTAAATTCAACTTTAGTGGAATTATTGAAAACACTATGTATCAATTCAAATCAAATGAATTTATTTGGGGAAAAATGTGTACAAATAGTTCTTAATTAAAATTGACAGTTCTACGTTTTTTTACTGTTAAACAGCGTGCAAATATTTATAAGAAGTTAATTTCAAAATGATATACTATCTAAAAACCGATTAAATCATATCAAAATAGTATTTACAAATATTAATAATTACATGTTTTAAAAATATTACAAAACATTATGATTCCTAAACTTATACATATAGATTCATTTAATGACAATTCAGTATCTTTAAAATATTCATCAATTGTGTAGTAACATTTTTGTATCAATAACTCATATATTTTTCGTTTATTGTCATTAAAATTTAAGTTTTTATAATTAAAGGGCAACTTATTATATATATCGATAGCCATACAATAAACATTTCTACTAAATAATGTTAATTTTCTAGGCGACATATACAGTTTTTACTCAAAATATCTTTATTTCTAGTTCTTAAAATCATGACATTACCTAGCTCCTTGAAACATTCCTTATGTTTTTTTACAAACAATAACATTTCGAATATGTACAAACTCGGCAAAGTGAGTAACTTTGAAACAGCAAAAAGAGGCCTGCACGGATCTCTGAACTCTGCTCTACAAAGTGCTCACATTTCTTCTGACACAAACAACTTCTACAGAATTACCCCATAAAATTAAACTATAGCGCAAGATAGATGAAACATAACCATGATTAGCTAATTTTGCTGCTTGTTGACTTACAGTTCTTGATAATCTACCTATGACGAAAACAAAACTATTTAGTTTTTTACATAAATGACTTACCTGTGGTTTCCAGTCACAATACTTATCTAGAGTTATTCCTAAAAACTTGGTATCTAAATAAAATCTCTAAAATCTAAAAATAAAAATGCTTTTTATAACCAATTTAATTTACGACTTGGCTACATGTCTGTTTTCATAAGTTATTAAGCATTAATTAAATTCCACGCAGCTTTACACGTATTTGACGCATTTCTAATGTAGTTTGTATTCGCTAATGTTTGAGATTGTGTTACTTATACATTTTTTAAATATTTTGGTACCTTTTGAAGTATTCGATTGTATTTCTTATTTTATTCCAAGGATACAATTTAAATTTTAGGTAAAGCACTCTTTTTGATACAGCTTTTTCGTAAACCTTTTGTAAGCCAATTTGTTTGTTTCGTTTTATTAACCTTTTTTAACCATAAGGTATGGAAAACAATGGTTGAAAATTAGTATTGAAACCATTTAGGTCATGAAATATGTCAAAAGCTTTATTTGGATCACTTTCAGCTATGACATCGTTAAATGATAGCGCTGATAATGCCTCGCAAAACCTTCTTATATTATCTTCGGAAAAATCTATATATTTTTCAAACCATATTTTTGGGGGTTTCAGTATTTTTGATTTATTTTCTAAATTAATAGATACCGTTTGTGCCGTCTCATGATCTGACAAGGCTAAGTTAACAATAAGATTTATGCAGGATAATTTTCTAGTTGGTACTGTAATATGGTTTAACAAATTACTATTTATTAATATGCTATTAAGTTCTTTGGAATATAATACGGATAATACATGGATTAAGTTCTTTTTAACATATTAATATTCCAGTCTCCGCAAATGATTATTTTTTGTCCTTTCTTTAAATTATATTCTGACAGTAAGATCTCCAAACTGTTAAAGAAAACCTTTAAATCTAAAGTTGGTTTTCTACAAATGCAAATAATAATTAATTGGAAGGCGGGTATTTTAACTGCACAGTATTCAAAATGAAATTGCAAAGGTGTTATGAATTTAGAAAAGTCAACAGACATGAACTCGATATCTTTATGAACGAATATACATGTGCCACCTCGTTTTTGATTTTCCTACAAAAAGAAGCTGCTTTGTAGTTCCGTATTGTCATATTAGATTCACAACCACATTATACGAAAGTTTCAGTAAACACACAAAAATCTAAGTTCATTATTATTTTCTAGAAGATCCTGTATCGTAAATTCGAAAAAAATCTAATTTATTTTACAAACCTTTTGTATAAACTAATAGAATGGATAGACGTGCTCGGGTTACCTTAGGTTACAGCTGAAATTCATCAGTTTTCCTGTTAGGCAAATATTGATGCTGAGCTGTGACTTGTATGTATTATTCTTTCTTTTTGAAATTTTGTGTGTGTTCAAAGTGTAATAAATGTTTTATCTATTTCATGTCTATTTTTTGGAAGCTAAACCAAGTTGATAGACCATACCGTTTGCTTGCACAAGATGTGAGGATTACAGCTTGACCTTCAAGCCATAATCCTCGCCAACCTACAGCTATAACCGAACAATAATACTACTATTTTTTTTACATGTATGACTATTTATCACTATTTCATGACTATTTTTTAGCGTTGTTAAAATTTGTTTTCACTGAGATTTTAAATGTTAGGATTACATCTTGTTGAACCCAATACGTCTGACTTCAATAATTTAAAATATGGCGTTTGTCGCTAACAATAAAGTTCATAATGTTGTGGCATGTTACTGTCAAGGTGAACATATGCTTATAAATTGCAAGAGTACCCAGATGCTTATGGTGGCACGCACTTGGTAAGGACGGTTTTTTGACACTGATCAAGTATCTTGTTTTTAAATGTGATTGAAAAGGTAATACAACAAACTTTGCAATGCGATTTATTAAGCTAACTACTTAGTGACGTCAGAAATATTCAATTGTTTTCCAAAAATACTAAAATCTTTCAGATAAAAATATATGCCTCATAATTACTTTACATACCGAAGTTTGCAAACCACATTGTATGTAATAAGGCGCAATTATTAAAATGACGCTTTCTTTTTCAGGTCGAAATTGCTCCGCGTCGGCATGGTGACGCCTTCTGACGACCTTTGCTCTCCAGCAATGGCCATCAATCCTAGAACTAATTCAGGATCGGATTATCAAGAAGTAAAGGTGACATTTTTACTTTGGTATTGTAGCCGCAGCCAGGCTTGATTTATACTGGACTTAGAAATCGCATAGCATAGAGTAAACTTAAGTAGTTATAATTATGTTCTAAGCCGACATTTGGTTCGGCAGTATCTTTTGATCGACAAGGGCGTTTCGAAGCAGATACTACACATATTGTTTTGATTTTCTTCTTTGAATTACAGTAATCGCATCTAATTGACATAAACATTACAGGGTAAAGGCAAGAAGGCAAAGAAAAATAAAATGCTAAAAGTGGACGCGCGCATCCTAGGCTTCTCCGTAACCGCGGCTGAGGACCGCATCAACGTGGGCGACATTGACACCGCTTGAATTCTTTGCACTTAACGTGTTCAAACTCTACTTGTGATAAATGTATAATTTAAAAGAACGCAGTGGCCTCCATGCGTTACATGGTCGGTGGTATCCACCGGCTTTACTCCAATGCATCATACTATTTACATAATCTCTGTGTATTAAAGATCAGTCTCCTTTGACGGTAAGATTTTAAAGCACCCTTCATAGGCCGTATATATTCATAATTAAACGAAGTGTTCTAGGTGTGCAATTGTTAAAATCTCTTAGTTGGCAAGTTATTGATTATAAGTATGTACAATTACAATTAATTCTGTATGAACTGAAATGAAATATGTTATTCGTGTAAATTTTATATGTGTTTGAGATCATTCTTTTTGTACTGAAAATAAGTTAAATTGTGATTTTATACATATGTGTGCCGCCGTAGGACTGTTTTAAATATTCGTGACGTGAATATTGTAGTTAATAGGGGCTGTATTATAAACCCTTCAAAGTGATTTTAAATAGTTTTCAATAGCATTAGTAAACTAGTTAAAGAATGATATGACCAACGAATTGTCCCCGTCTGTATTGTTCTTCTGTACTCATACACTCATAGAGCTTAAATTATAGTAATTCCGAAGTTTCTTAATGTGGTCGAGAACTATTGGTAGGTTTATAATTTAAAAATAATGATTCCCGGTTCGACGCAGCCGGCGGCACAAGCGCAGGTAATTGTAATATTAAACTTCGAAATGTTTCGAATTTTCAAGTTGGTAGCAACAGCTTTTAACACAATAAAATTTTAAAATAATATATTAAAATTAGTGAATTGACTGGTCATGCTCAGAGCCAAGCCCGCTTTTGTATGGTAACTCAGTTGTAAAAATTAAGTTTGATATAAACAATAAAATATTTGTAAACTAACGTCATCTAAACTATGAAATGTTAATTATTTTTACTCAACACTCACCTTATGACTACTTCATTTGTAGTTATTGCTAATTACACTTTTATTACCACAGCCATTTGATGTTAGCATTATAATAAAGTTTTTCTTAAAACAGTCAAATTTGTGATCATCACAAATTATTTTTGTTTAAACTATTGACCATAAAAAAATTTCCTATCGATATAAATTACAGAATTGTCTATACGAAACAATTTTTATAATAATAATTTTATTTGCAACCGAATTGGCAGTGTCGTTTTTTTCACAAATTAAAACTTAAATTTACCGTCATAATTTGCGTTGTGTCTAAACTTGATATGTTGGCCGTTGATTTAAAATAACAAAATAGAGCTTATATCAGATAAGTTATGTGTAGTGAGGAGAGCCCAGTGAGCTTAATAGAAACTCTTTAGACTATACGAGCCTAGGCTGCTTGCTGGATATTCTGCCGACTCACACTCGATAAAGTATGGAGTTCAATTTGCAAAGTATCCTGTGTGTAATTGCAAAGTAGGTGTGATGTTATATATAAATATATTTTTAAGAAATAAGTAACTGACTTTACAGGATTAATTACTTTAAAGTGACTATGAAACTGGTCCCAATTATTTTTCGTTTTTATTTTAGTTATTTGTATTATTTTTGTTAATTAATACAAGTTTTAATTTTGGTCTTTCTTAGTCATTTTTAAATGCGGTAAATGTTTGGTGTCGTTTCTTGTAGCCTTCATAAATGTACTTGATCATTTTTGTATTGTGAATGTGCAAATCTAAATACAATATAATATAACATATTTGTGAAAACGTTTTTAGTTGGGGCATTCATTTATTAATATAATTTTCTAAATGTTATTCATTTGGGACTAATGATTAACTTTTTCAGATAAATTAACCACTCTACTGACTAGATATTATGTACATTAAACAACTATGAATAATCATTAATAATAAATTATAGCTGACATATAAACAAACAGTCTTTACACCACAAATATTATCTATTTGATAGCCAGACGTCATATATAAGCTACAGTATTGTTTGGTACATGCCATATTTAATTATTTAAAATGCACCAACTATTTATATATTATAAACTTAAAATGGTTTTCTTACGGTATTTTTATAAACAATTCTGTACCGATTGTAGTACTCATATAAGAATTGATTTTATTTGATAGCTGGAAAAATCGTTTAAAATAATTTTGCCACCAATTTGCTTGGTGAAATCTGCTCGTTTCATAAAAGAAATGTGTTTTTGGAAATATTGAATATAATAGTTTTTTATATGATTTTCTTATTGATCATTTCATTTCGAATATAATTTAATAACTTTATTTTTCAAATAAAATAAAATGGTTTTTGAGACTTTTAGTATCTTTTCATAATATCTAACATTTTTGGAACACGGCAAGTTTGACATTTAATTGCAAACTATTGATTTATCTGCAAGTGATTCTGCTGTGAGTGTTTTTGACATGATTTTGCATTAATTTATCAGCGGCTAAAATATCGATTGTCAATTAAAACAAATGAAATTTTATTTTTACTTTGTTAATTAGTTTAATCACTTGCTTCCTAGTCTAGTGATTGTAGCGGAGCTCATGAATTCTCAAACATTTTAAAGATCTCTTGTACTTTTACAAGGGGTACTTCATTACCACCATGGAATATGAAACTTGATCAAGAAATAGTTTCAGAGTATTTTAGCGATGTGTTTTAAATACTTGTAACGCTAGACACTCCTTATTAGACTTATAAAATTCATGTTACTACTATCCAATTGGGAACATGTTGGTTATGGGTAATAATATTTTATGTTTATAATGATGAGATTTTACAGTTAATAATGTATATTAAATAGATTAAGTTGCGTGATCTGTGCTGTATGAAATCCTTTCTTTGATATAATATTCAAATAAGTAATTATTGTTAGTGACTGATAAAATATATTAAATACTATTTATCACTTCAAGATTGATATTTAAATTTAATTAGTTCAGAGTCGACTTAATATAATTATAAGTCTTTGATTTTTTATTGATGTTGTAGAATCGTTATTTAGTATGTTAAAGCACCTTGTCTAGTACTCGTGCTGTATAGAAACCCTGAAAGGAAATTAAGTTAATTGGTATTTAAGATAATGGTATTATATTAACAAACTTAATATGTGTGTTTCTCCGAAAAATGTACCTATAAAATATGTAAGTGTTGTTTATAACCTTCTGAATTCATGTATTTAAAGGCTGTTTGAAAAGAATAAATATGATAATTTTAAATGATATGATTGATTAACAATCGTGTATTTGATTTTGTATTGTTCTTTTGAATGGAATAAAATGAATTAATTTGAAATTAGTGTTGTAGCACTAAATGAAGTGCAGCCATTGGTTCCGTTGTCAAACACTGTCGTAATATGTGTACATAAGATAAACACTCTGAATATTAAAAACCATCTTAAAATAAAATGTTGGTGAAATGTGCTCTGATTGTCATGCGAAGGATGATTTGAGGCGATAAGTGAAAACTAATATGAACGTTAAAGTATGATTATCATATGAATATTTTAATGACTGTAAATAATATTTTAGAACTTAAATAAAAAATGAAATAAATATGAACTAATTTTCTTTTTACCTTTGTATTTTTTGATGTACCGTAAGTAAATAAATGAAAAGTTTAAGGAGCTCTGTACACAATACGACGTTATTCATAATAGTATGGGGACTGAGGGGACCTTATACAGGGAGGGCCAGAAAGGCGTGCGCATTTCAAAATAGCATTACTCGAGTCAGGAACGCGGAAGCGGGGTGCGGGCAGTGGGATGGGTAGCTATGCCGTTTGGATTGAGTGGGCACTTCAGATTTTTAAGGGCAGATTTATCACCCTTATATAGTAGCTACAATAAATTTTGTAGGTCTAATTTTGGAATTTGTAGTAAAATACATCCAAAGTTATATCACTGCAAAGGTGGCTCCTCAATCTAAACATGTGAATTGACCGAAAGGATTCCTAAAAATTTGCTCTATTGTATATGGATTGAGGAGCCACAACAAAAGTGTTGTAATTTCTTGAATTTTAGAACTAATGTGCTCAAAATTGTAGTAGATATCCTACGTTATAGATATAGTTGGAGAGCTAGCGGACCATCCGAGTAACGGTATGTCTGTAAGGCTAGAAATTCTTATAGTGATGAGTCATAGCTTGCTAACTACAATAACCATCACCTGGCACGCCTCAGCCCTGCACGTCATCAACCCCTATATTTTACAAAGTGTAGGAAACATTTGAAAAAAAATGACTTCTTCCTGTAAGCTTGAAATTTTTATAACATTTAGTTTATTTTATAAAGTTTTAAAAAAATGACAGTCGTTTTCGATAAGCACAAGTACCTGACAGGTGAACCTAAAGGTGTATTATGTATAAATAAAAATAAACTTTATTCTGTACAGTTGAAATTTATAGACGTGTTTCTTTAATCGATTTAAAGTAAGTTGGTACAATGACAGGCGGTTCTGGCTAGCATAAGTCCTTGACAGGCGAGGGGAAAGATCCTATGGGAGTGCGAGTAAGAGGCGTAATGTGAACGCAGTGGTGCGAATGAGGCTAGAGATGAGATGTATTTACGCTACCAGGTTTAAAAAACAGGGTTTCACTTCGAAGTACGGCGCCCTGGTACGAGCAGAAAATACTTGTAAGTATAAAGTATAAGTTATAAGTCGGACGCGCGAAGAACTCGAAACGATACTCATGAAAATACTTGCATAGAAAAGCGATCCATATTTTAATATGAATAAGAAACACAATGGCATTTATGAAAAAATACTTGGAACTTCAAAGTATTTTTTTTTCATTCGATTTTGCTCCATATTTAAGTTTTTTTTTGACTTACAACGTTCAATACGGGTCAAAATCTTATACAAGTATTTTCTTTAGCCGCCGCGCTACGACAGTGCACGTGGCGCTCGCGTGGCTTGGTTTCTTGGCGATTGGACGCTATTCATAAAAATACTTTCATAGAAAAGTGATCCATATATAAATACAAATATTCAAATACAATCGAACTTGTGAAAACAATTTTTTTTTTGTGTAATGCATTTAAAGCACGAGCCATCCGATCCAACCGGAACCTTCGAATAAGATGTCTTATCCTTAAATAAATAAGGGACTTAATTGAGTAAACATTCTTACTACTCGTCACATTGTTTAAAATTTCTTTTGACTGAATCGCGCCATTCGCCTTTGTTATTATAACTATAAGACACATTATTGCGTATATGGACAATTTTATATTTTTTATTTTATTTAGTTTTTTTTAGTTGTCGTTGTGATCTAATCACTTCGACTGCTGACCGTGTAAAGAGATAAGATCGAAACCATGAGTATGCCAAAAGTGGAACATTTACGGCTTTGAGCAAACTCAGCAAAATGTCAGTCAACCGTGTTGAAGGCACTGCTGAAATCCAGAAGAACAAGGAAAGTGAGGTTTTTGTTTTCTATATTGAGGCGAATATCATCAGTAACCTTCACCAAGGCCGACATAGTGCTATGCCCAGAACGAAAGCCGGATTGAAAGACATTGGATAAGTAGTTACGTGAAAGGTGCTCCGTCAATATCTGGTGTACGTAATGCTCTAAGATTTTCAACAATAAAGGTAAAATTGAAATGGGCTGTAAATTAGATAGGAAAGTGGGTTTAGTTTTTTTAGGAAGAGGGATCGCATGTGCTCTCTGCCAGGCACCCGGAAAGATACCTGATGTTAGGGAGCAGTTAAACATATGGACTATGATCGGAGAAAGGAGATCAATAATCGGTTTGATCATGTCCAGGTTTATATCATCATTGCCAATGGCATTTGATTTGATGGACTTGACCAATTTTACCACCTGATCAGCTGTAATAAGACTCAAGTCCGACGGATCAGTGGCCATTAAGGGTGAGCTGTTCAGCATGTACAGAGCTTTTTGCTTTATAATGGGTTTATTGTTACCGGATAAAGACTAATATGAGCGTTTAGCGCATCAACATCCATATCAACAGTAGATTCTGTTTGAGATACACCAACTCCCAAGGATTTTAGATACTTCCATAGTTTAGATGGCGGGCAAGAGTTAATGGTGGAATTTATATGACTGGGTTTGGCATTTCGACATAACTTATTGCACTGATTGCGCAGTGTTACATATGCAGTGTAATGAGCTGACCTAGGGTCATGTCGTAGTCTAATACGTGCACGATCACGCTTGGCCATCATTGCCCTGATCTCATCCGTGAGGTTTCCGAAGAGGTTTTATAGGTGCATGCCGATCATATATTGATAACAAGATAGTATTGAATATATCTACCTTGTTATCAATATCAGATGCCTGCTCAACTGCTGTCCAGTCCTGGTCCAAGATATCTTTACGAAGCAACCACTGATCAACTCCCTTAAAGTTTCGCAATAGAAGCACTTTGTGTTTTCTCTTGTGAGGCCTCAATCTCATAGATCCAAATATCAAATCATGAGCTGAGAAAGCGGGAGCTTTAATCTGACCATGGGATGTTACAGTACCTGGAGAAGACGTAATTATAAGGTCAAGCAGCGAAGGGGCCCATTGTGTGGAAAATGAGTCGGTTGAAGTGGTAGAAAATGTAATTCAAAGGACTGCAGCAGTGATAGAAATTTGTTTGCACGGTAATCCTTCTTGATCAGGCACGTATTAAAGTCGCCCATCAGGATGATATGTTCATACTGTGAACTAATATGTACTAGCGTACTAGTACAAGCACCGCAAGCACACGCAAGAAGCTATTCAAAACAAATTTTGTGTCGCATTCCATTTTTACCTATTCAATGATTTATTATTAGATGCAGCGCTACAAAAACTTTAAGTTGTCTAGTCAAACGATTTAAACATGCAGCGCTTGGATTGCAACAATAAAGAGTAACATCTTTCGACCAATAAACGAAGTGTAGTGTGTCATACCATTAGATCATGTGATGATATACAGTATGGACAAAATATAATATAATTTTAATAATAAAATTAAAAATAAATATAATTTTACCTAACTTCATAGAAAATTAATATATATTTTTATACTACTAAATCAAAATTAAAATGGATATAGATCCACTTTAACCCCTCCCGCGACGACTCGGAAAACCTTAAAATGCCCTGAATGCGTCAGGTTTTATAAACAATTTTTTTGTCTTGGAGGGCCTTTAGAAAAACGAAGAATTTGTTAACAATAAAATATATATACGGTTTAAATTATACCTTTTTGGATTCGTTATGAGTTTATCTATCTAATTATAACATTCAATAAAGCAATAAAACTGACCTCGTTACATAAATATGCGTTATTTTACCATATTTTATGATTTTTTTTCACATAACCTTGAAACTTTAGCACATTATATCAAATTTACGCACATATTCACCAAATCAACACTTATTTATTATACTTTGTATGTCTAAGTAGACAAAACAATAATAACTTCACTTCAAATCCATCTGTTTACACAATAAAAACTTGTTTATCTAAACTAAGAAAAAACTACGCGAAATGACATGAACTCGATATCTTTATGAACGAATATACATGTGCCACCTCGTTTTTGATTTTCCTACAAAAAGAAGCTGCTTTGTAGTTCCGTATTGTCATATTAGATTCACAACCACATTATACGAAAGTTTCAGTAAACACACAAAAATCTAAGTTCATTATTATTTTCTAGAAGATCCTGTATCGTAAATTCGAAAAAAATCTAATTTATTTTACAAACCTTTTGTATAAACTAATAGAATGGATAGACGTGCTCGGGTTACCTTAGGTTACAGCTGAAATTCATCAGTTTTCCTGTTAGGCAAATATTGATGCTGAGCTGTGACTTGTATGTATTATTCTTTCTTTTTGAAATTTTGTGTGTGTTCAAAGTGTAATAAATGTTTTATCTATTTCATGTCTATTTTTTGGAAGCTAAACCAAGTTGATAGACCATACCGTTTGCTTGCACAAGATGTGAGGATTACAGCTTGACCTTCAAGCCATAATCCTCGCCAACCTACAGCTATAACCGAACAATAATACTACTATTTTTTTTACATGTATGACTATTTATCACTATTTCATGACTATTTTTTAGCGTTGTTAAAATTTGTTTTCACTGAGATTTTAAATGTTAGGATTACATCTTGTTGAACCCAATACGTCTGACTTCAATAATTTAAAATATGGCGTTTGTCGCTAACAATAAAGTTCATAATGTTGTGGCATGTTACTGTCAAGGTGAACATATGCTTATAAATTGCAAGAGTACCCAGATGCTTATGGTGGCACGCACTTGGTAAGGACGGTTTTTTGACACTGATCAAGTATCTTGTTTTTAAATGTGATTGAAAAGGTAATACAACAAACTTTGCAATGCGATTTATTAAGCTAACTACTTAGTGACGTCAGAAATATTCAATTGTTTTCCAAAAATACTAAAATCTTTCAGATAAAAATATATGCCTCATAATTACTTTACATACCGAAGTTTGCAAACCACATTGTATGTAATAAGGCGCAATTATTAAAATGACGCTTTCTTTTTCAGGTCGAAATTGCTCCGCGTCGGCATGGTGACGCCTTCTGACGACCTTTGCTCTCCAGCAATGGCCATCAATCCTAGAACTAATTCAGGATCGGATTATCAAGAAGTAAAGGTGACATTTTTACTTTGGTATTGTAGCCGCAGCCAGGCTTGATTTATACTGGACTTAGAAATCGCATAGCATAGAGTAAACTTAAGTAGTTATAATTATGTTCTAAGCCGACATTTGGTTCGGCAGTATCTTTTGATCGACAAGGGCGTTTCGAAGCAGATACTACACATATTGTTTTGATTTTCTTCTTTGAATTACAGTAATCGCATCTAATTGACATAAACATTACAGGGTAAAGGCAAGAAGGCAAAGAAAAATAAAATGCTAAAAGTGGACGCGCGCATCCTAGGCTTCTCCGTAACCGCGGCTGAGGACCGCATCAACGTGGGCGACATTGACACCGCTTGAATTCTTTGCACTTAACGTGTTCAAACTCTACTTGTGATAAATGTATAATTTAAAAGAACGCAGTGGCCTCCATGCGTTACATGGTCGGTGGTATCCACCGGCTTTACTCCAATGCATCATACTATTTACATAATCTCTGTGTATTAAAGATCAGTCTCCTTTGACGGTAAGATTTTAAAGCACCCTTCATAGGCCGTATATATTCATAATTAAACGAAGTGTTCTAGGTGTGCAATTGTTAAAATCTCTTAGTTGGCAAGTTATTGATTATAAGTATGTACAATTACAATTAATTCTGTATGAACTGAAATGAAATATGTTATTCGTGTAAATTTTATATGTGTTTGAGATCATTCTTTTTGTACTGAAAATAAGTTAAATTGTGATTTTATACATATGTGTGCCGCCGTAGGACTGTTTTAAATATTCGTGACGTGAATATTGTAGTTAATAGGGGCTGTATTATAAACCCTTCAAAGTGATTTTAAATAGTTTTCAATAGCATTAGTAAACTAGTTAAAGAATGATATGACCAACGAATTGTCCCCGTCTGTATTGTTCTTCTGTACTCATACACTCATAGAGCTTAAATTATAGTAATTCCGAAGTTTCTTAATGTGGTCGAGAACTATTGGTAGGTTTATAATTTAAAAATAATGATTCCCGGTTCGACGCAGCCGGCGGCACAAGCGCAGGTAATTGTAATATTAAACTTCGAAATGTTTCGAATTTTCAAGTTGGTAGCAACAGCTTTTAACACAATAAAATTTTAAAATAATATATTAAAATTAGTGAATTGACTGGTCATGCTCAGAGCCAAGCCCGCTTTTGTATGGTAACTCAGTTGTAAAAATTAAGTTTGATATAAACAATAAAATATTTGTAAACTAACGTCATCTAAACTATGAAATGTTAATTATTTTTACTCAACACTCACCTTATGACTACTTCATTTGTAGTTATTGCTAATTACACTTTTATTACCACAGCCATTTGATGTTAGCATTATAATAAAGTTTTTCTTAAAACAGTCAAATTTGTGATCATCACAAATTATTTTTGTTTAAACTATTGACCATAAAAAAATTTCCTATCGATATAAATTACAGAATTGTCTATACGAAACAATTTTTATAATAATAATTTTATTTGCAACCGAATTGGCAGTGTCGTTTTTTTCACAAATTAAAACTTAAATTTACCGTCATAATTTGCGTTGTGTCTAAACTTGATATGTTGGCCGTTGATTTAAAATAACAAAATAGAGCTTATATCAGATAAGTTATGTGTAGTGAGGAGAGCCCAGTGAGCTTAATAGAAACTCTTTAGACTATACGAGCCTAGGCTGCTTGCTGGATATTCTGCCGACTCACACTCGATAAAGTATGGAGTTCAATTTGCAAAGTATCCTGTGTGTAATTGCAAAGTAGGTGTGATGTTATATATAAATATATTTTTAAGAAATAAGTAACTGACTTTACAGGATTAATTACTTTAAAGTGACTATGAAACTGGTCCCAATTATTTTTCGTTTTTATTTTAGTTATTTGTATTATTTTTGTTAATTAATACAAGTTTTAATTTTGGTCTTTCTTAGTCATTTTTAAATGCGGTAAATGTTTGGTGTCGTTTCTTGTAGCCTTCATAAATGTACTTGATCATTTTTGTATTGTGAATGTGCAAATCTAAATACAATATAATATAACATATTTGTGAAAACGTTTTTAGTTGGGGCATTCATTTATTAATATAATTTTCTAAATGTTATTCATTTGGGACTAATGATTAACTTTTTCAGATAAATTAACCACTCTACTGACTAGATATTATGTACATTAAACAACTATGAATAATCATTAATAATAAATTATAGCTGACATATAAACAAACAGTCTTTACACCACAAATATTATCTATTTGATAGCCAGACGTCATATATAAGCTACAGTATTGTTTGGTACATGCCATATTTAATTATTTAAAATGCACCAACTATTTATATATTATAAACTTAAAATGGTTTTCTTACGGTATTTTTATAAACAATTCTGTACCGATTGTAGTACTCATATAAGAATTGATTTTATTTGATAGCTGGAAAAATCGTTTAAAATAATTTTGCCACCAATTTGCTTGGTGAAATCTGCTCGTTTCATAAAAGAAATGTGTTTTTGGAAATATTGAATATAATAGTTTTTTATATGATTTTCTTATTGATCATTTCATTTCGAATATAATTTAATAACTTTATTTTTCAAATAAAATAAAATGGTTTTTGAGACTTTTAGTATCTTTTCATAATATCTAACATTTTTGGAACACGGCAAGTTTGACATTTAATTGCAAACTATTGATTTATCTGCAAGTGATTCTGCTGTGAGTGTTTTTGACATGATTTTGCATTAATTTATCAGCGGCTAAAATATCGATTGTCAATTAAAACAAATGAAATTTTATTTTTACTTTGTTAATTAGTTTAATCACTTGCTTCCTAGTCTAGTGATTGTAGCGGAGCTCATGAATTCTCAAACATTTTAAAGATCTCTTGTACTTTTACAAGGGGTACTTCATTACCACCATGGAATATGAAACTTGATCAAGAAATAGTTTCAGAGTATTTTAGCGATGTGTTTTAAATACTTGTAACGCTAGACACTCCTTATTAGACTTATAAAATTCATGTTACTACTATCCAATTGGGAACATGTTGGTTATGGGTAATAATATTTTATGTTTATAATGATGAGATTTTACAGTTAATAATGTATATTAAATAGATTAAGTTGCGTGATCTGTGCTGTATGAAATCCTTTCTTTGATATAATATTCAAATAAGTAATTATTGTTAGTGACTGATAAAATATATTAAATACTATTTATCACTTCAAGATTGATATTTAAATTTAATTAGTTCAGAGTCGACTTAATATAATTATAAGTCTTTGATTTTTTATTGATGTTGTAGAATCGTTATTTAGTATGTTAAAGCACCTTGTCTAGTACTCGTGCTGTATAGAAACCCTGAAAGGAAATTAAGTTAATTGGTATTTAAGATAATGGTATTATATTAACAAACTTAATATGTGTGTTTCTCCGAAAAATGTACCTATAAAATATGTAAGTGTTGTTTATAACCTTCTGAATTCATGTATTTAAAGGCTGTTTGAAAAGAATAAATATGATAATTTTAAATGATATGATTGATTAACAATCGTGTATTTGATTTTGTATTGTTCTTTTGAATGGAATAAAATGAATTAATTTGAAATTAGTGTTGTAGCACTAAATGAAGTGCAGCCATTGGTTCCGTTGTCAAACACTGTCGTAATATGTGTACATAAGATAAACACTCTGAATATTAAAAACCATCTTAAAATAAAATGTTGGTGAAATGTGCTCTGATTGTCATGCGAAGGATGATTTGAGGCGATAAGTGAAAACTAATATGAACGTTAAAGTATGATTATCATATGAATATTTTAATGACTGTAAATAATATTTTAGAACTTAAATAAAAAATGAAATAAATATGAACTAATTTTCTTTTTACCTTTGTATTTTTTGATGTACCGTAAGTAAATAAATGAAAAGTTTAAGGAGCTCTGTACACAATACGACGTTATTCATAATAGTATGGGGACTGAGGGGACCTTATACAGGGAGGGCCAGAAAGGCGTGCGCATTTCAAAATAGCATTACTCGAGTCAGGAACGCGGAAGCGGGGTGCGGGCAGTGGGATGGGTAGCTATGCCGTTTGGATTGAGTGGGCACTTCAGATTTTTAAGGGCAGATTTATCACCCTTATATAGTAGCTACAATAAATTTTGTAGGTCTAATTTTGGAATTTGTAGTAAAATACATCCAAAGTTATATCACTGCAAAGGTGGCTCCTCAATCTAAACATGTGAATTGACCGAAAGGATTCCTAAAAATTTGCTCTATTGTATATGGATTGAGGAGCCACAACAAAAGTGTTGTAATTTCTTGAATTTTAGAACTAATGTGCTCAAAATTGTAGTAGATATCCTACGTTATAGATATAGTTGGAGAGCTAGCGGACCATCCGAGTAACGGTATGTCTGTAAGGCTAGAAATTCTTATAGTGATGAGTCATAGCTTGCTAACTACAATAACCATCACCTGGCACGCCTCAGCCCTGCACGTCATCAACCCCTATATTTTACAAAGTGTAGGAAACATTTGAAAAAAAATGACTTCTTCCTGTAAGCTTGAAATTTTTATAACATTTAGTTTATTTTATAAAGTTTTAAAAAAATGACAGTCGTTTTCGATAAGCACAAGTACCTGACAGGTGAACCTAAAGGTGTATTATGTATAAATAAAAATAAACTTTATTCTGTACAGTTGAAATTTATAGACGTGTTTCTTTAATCGATTTAAAGTAAGTTGGTACAATGACAGGCGGTTCTGGCTAGCATAAGTCCTTGACAGGCGAGGGGAAAGATCCTATGGGAGTGCGAGTAAGAGGCGTAATGTGAACGCAGTGGTGCGAATGAGGCTAGAGATGAGATGTATTTACGCTACCAGGTTTAAAAAACAGGGTTTCACTTCGAAGTACGGCGCCCTGGTACGAGCAGAAAATACTTGTAAGTATAAAGTATAAGTTATAAGTCGGACGCGCGAAGAACTCGAAACGATACTCATGAAAATACTTGCATAGAAAAGCGATCCATATTTTAATATGAATAAGAAACACAATGGCATTTATGAAAAAATACTTGGAACTTCAAAGTATTTTTTTTTCATTCGATTTTGCTCCATATTTAAGTTTTTTTTTGACTTACAACGTTCAATACGGGTCAAAATCTTATACAAGTATTTTCTTTAGCCGCCGCGCTACGACAGTGCACGTGGCGCTCGCGTGGCTTGGTTTCTTGGCGATTGGACGCTATTCATAAAAATACTTTCATAGAAAAGTGATCCATATATAAATACAAATATTCAAATACAATCGAACTTGTGAAAACAATTTTTTTTTTGTGTAATGCATTTAAAGCACGAGCCATCCGATCCAACCGGAACCTTCGAATAAGATGTCTTATCCTTAAATAAATAAGGGACTTAATTGAGTAAACATTCTTACTACTCGTCACATTGTTTAAAATTTCTTTTGACTGAATCGCGCCATTCGCCTTTGTTATTATAACTATAAGACACATTATTGCGTATATGGACAATTTTATATTTTTTATTTTATTTAGTTTTTTTTAGTTGTCGTTGTGATCTAATCACTTCGACTGCTGACCGTGTAAAGAGATAAGATCGAAACCATGAGTATGCCAAAAGTGGAACATTTACGGCTTTGAGCAAACTCAGCAAAATGTCAGTCAACCGTGTTGAAGGCACTGCTGAAATCCAGAAGAACAAGGAAAGTGAGGTTTTTGTTTTCTATATTGAGGCGAATATCATCAGTAACCTTCACCAAGGCCGACATAGTGCTATGCCCAGAACGAAAGCCGGATTGAAAGACATTGGATAAGTAGTTACGTGAAAGGTGCTCCGTCAATATCTGGTGTACGTAATGCTCTAAGATTTTCAACAATAAAGGTAAAATTGAAATGGGCTGTAAATTAGATAGGAAAGTGGGTTTAGTTTTTTTAGGAAGAGGGATCGCATGTGCTCTCTGCCAGGCACCCGGAAAGATACCTGATGTTAGGGAGCAGTTAAACATATGGACTATGATCGGAGAAAGGAGATCAATAATCGGTTTGATCATGTCCAGGTTTATATCATCATTGCCAATGGCATTTGATTTGATGGACTTGACCAATTTTACCACCTGATCAGCTGTAATAAGACTCAAGTCCGACGGATCAGTGGCCATTAAGGGTGAGCTGTTCAGCATGTACAGAGCTTTTTGCTTTATAATGGGTTTATTGTTACCGGATAAAGACTAATATGAGCGTTTAGCGCATCAACATCCATATCAACAGTAGATTCTGTTTGAGATACACCAACTCCCAAGGATTTTAGATACTTCCATAGTTTAGATGGCGGGCAAGAGTTAATGGTGGAATTTATATGACTGGGTTTGGCATTTCGACATAACTTATTGCACTGATTGCGCAGTGTTACATATGCAGTGTAATGAGCTGACCTAGGGTCATGTCGTAGTCTAATACGTGCACGATCACGCTTGGCCATCATTGCCCTGATCTCATCCGTGAGGTTTCCGAAGAGGTTTTATAGGTGCATGCCGATCATATATTGATAACAAGATAGTATTGAATATATCTACCTTGTTATCAATATCAGATGCCTGCTCAACTGCTGTCCAGTCCTGGTCCAAGATATCTTTACGAAGCAACCACTGATCAACTCCCTTAAAGTTTCGCAATAGAAGCACTTTGTGTTTTCTCTTGTGAGGCCTCAATCTCATAGATCCAAATATCAAATCATGAGCTGAGAAAGCGGGAGCTTTAATCTGACCATGGGATGTTACAGTACCTGGAGAAGACGTAATTATAAGGTCAAGCAGCGAAGGGGCCCATTGTGTGGAAAATGAGTCGGTTGAAGTGGTAGAAAATGTAATTCAAAGGACTGCAGCAGTGATAGAAATTTGTTTGCACGGTAATCCTTCTTGATCAGGCACGTATTAAAGTCGCCCATCAGGATGATATGTTCATACTGTGAACTAATATGTACTAGCGTACTAGTACAAGCACCGCAAGCACACGCAAGAAGCTATTCAAAACAAATTTTGTGTCGCATTCCATTTTTACCTATTCAATGATTTATTATTAGATGCAGCGCTACAAAAACTTTAAGTTGTCTAGTCAAACGATTTAAACATGCAGCGCTTGGATTGCAACAATAAAGAGTAACATCTTTCGACCAATAAACGAAGTGTAGTGTGTCATACCATTAGATCATGTGATGATATACAGTATGGACAAAATATAATATAATTTTAATAATAAAATTAAAAATAAATATAATTTTACCTAACTTCATAGAAAATTAATATATATTTTTATACTACTAAATCAAAATTAAAATGGATATAGATCCACTTTAATTACGATAGCGTAGTCATAATGGATAAAAAATATTATTTTAACTTAATTTACTTCATTAATATACAAATTGGTATTATATATTATACAAGTAGCTTTTGCCCATATATTAGATTTTTTGAGATAACAGCAGGCCGTCACTCCTCAATATCGGCGCTCTCTGTACAAAACTACAATTTCAGTCAGGTCCGACGCGCCGCTGTGTGAGAGCATGCGCGTGCATGCACTATTTGACCCGAATGCAAAGAGGGTTTCTCGCACCTATCTATGTATACGTAATATTCTTTATTTTCTCGTATTAACGACATATACTATATGTATACGACAGGGGCGTTTCAAGTCAATAGATTTTCTCAAGGATATTTATAACAGGATATTTATCATAATTTAAATAGCATTTTCTTTTTGTTTAATAGTCATATCAGACTGTACATAAGGTTCGATAGCTGATCCGCGCAATTATCATAGAATATGCAGTACCTTACAAAGCGTTTTCAGTCGTTAATATATGACACAGGCGGAATGAGCCCGTAATGGTTCCCGGATAAATCCGACTTTGGCGGTTAAAATGTTAAGCAAGTTAAATTAAAGCTTGTTTATTCTTAAAAATAAAGATTCGAAGTCTACTTCTGTAAGATGAAAAAGTCGATGGGGGTAGGCACTCTAAAAGCGTAGTACTGTCACATCTGTATGCACAGAAATCTTTGGTTTATGACGAGCATAGGAAATGGTGGGCGACGACCATTGAGTTACTATGTACTACGCACTAGAGAAGCTATTCAAAACAAATTTTGTGTCACATTCCATTTTTTCTAATTCAATAATTTGTTATTAGATGCAGTGCTACAAAAACTTTAAGTTTTCTAGTCAAACGATTCAAACATGCAGCGCTTGGATTGCAACGAATTGCAATGTGTCATACCAATAGATTATACGAGTGGCACAGAATGGGCAAAATATTAAATTTTACCTAGCTGCATAGAAAATTAATATATATTTTGTTATATAAGTAAATTAACATTAAAGTGGATATAGATCCACTTTATATACGATAGCGTAGGCGAAATTAAGTACAAAGTACGGGAAGATAGGGCAATCGTGATCAGCGGGCAATGATGGTCACGCATATAACTGAACTGAAACAATAACAGTCCTTTACATGTGAGGTATGGCAACGTCTCGCTCTTCTCCGCCCGCGAGTGACAGACGCACCTCACTCATTCCGCGCGACGCGTTCGTAAGTTTTTTGTTTTCGCGCCAACTTGATCTAATTTGACGTTGCAATAAATTACCAAGGTAAGTTAAGGAATATTCCTTATTTCACATAAAAAATTCAATGTGTGTTGGGATTTTTCATCATTATTATGTGGAAATGTTTATTTTGAATTTAGGTTTAGAAGGTTTAGAAATTTAGAATGTTTTAGGTTTTTAGTATTACTTAAATATTCGTATATGGAGGCCATTACGGGTAATCGTGGTCAATTGACCACCATTGGAGGAAGAGAAAGGAAAACAGAAAGGCAAAGGGCAGGGCAAGAAAAGCAAAGAGGAAAGTCTTAAAAAGGCTAAAAGCAAAATTCTTGAGGGGGACAATGACTGTTCATTGACAGATATAGACACTGGCGACCTCTGCGTCGATGATGACATGATGAGAACGAGGACCCAAAAAACCATTGTCTTATATGCGGAGAATTCGGCAGAAGCAACGAGGTATAGTACCGGTGCACTTCCTGTGGGCTTTGGGCCCACTCTGCCTGCACTGGTAGGGATTCCGCATAGGGTTACGTATGCTACATGTGGCAGAACTATTTGACCATCATTGTCAACATCATGACTACCATTGCCAACACATGCGTACAGGGGTGGTCAAAACCATTTTTTTTTAATTCTTATATCTTTTATTTTATAACTCCAAAGATGATTGTTGTTGATCTCAATTAATAGTCATTTAATGCAGAATTGCTCTTTTAGATTCTAGTAAAGTTGTGATTTATAATTTGAGTTTTATTCCAAAAAATGCTTAAGTGACCGCCATTACCCCATTTTACCCTACCTCGTGACAGATTATTTTAACTTTATTTACCTCATTAATATATAAATTGGTATTATACACAACTAGCTTTTACCTATACATTCGACTTTTTGAGATAAAACAGGCCTCGGTCACTTTTAGTACAATTTTTACCCGACTGCAAAGAGGGTTTTTCACGCCTGTCTATTTATGTAATATTCTTTATTACCTCGTATTGGAGAATCGGCTGGATGGATTTTATGATCAAGGCATCGTTAGATTTGTTGTGGCAACCTAAAGGTTCTTAGTTACATATTCAAGAAAAAAGAAACAAAATGGCGGCTAGAGGGCCTCACATAACATGGGGTACCTAATTTTCTTTTCATTTTCATTGTGTGGAGCATAAAAGTAGATAACTTTTTAGAGCCTATTACAAATATATATAAGATTTAGAGTTAGATTTAATCTGATAATTTAAAATATCCGAAAACAAGATGGTTTATTTAGCGGTCTATGGCAGACACTGGCGATTTGTTGCAGTCAACAGATAAGCTATAAATGAAGTATAAAAGGGGAGGTCTTCGCCTAACCCAGCAAATGGAGTAAATAAAATAACGCTGAAAATCTAAACATAAAAGAATTCTAACAAAATAAAAATAACATAATGCCTAGTGTTCAACTAAAAAGTGAAAAACTAGTAAGAAGTTAAAAAATGTACTTAAGAAATGGCGAATGTTAAATTGCAACTGAGGGACACACCTATGAACACATTAGATAGTTCATAGCTCTATAGTTCACAGGGCAATAAAGTTTTGTAGGATTAATGATAAAAGATATCATTACCATTTCATTACTATTTGTTTCTTAAAGAAAGTTATTTTAACATTTCCTCAAAATATGCTTCTTTAAAACTTAATTCTGAAATTAAAAAGAAAAGCAAATTTTGTGACGTTGATTGAATTTCTCGTAAAAAAATAGGTATTTCAAATTATTATTACTTATTAAAATAACATAAAAGGGTACTTTCGGAGTTGGCATACAGTGTAAAATCAACAAGAATGTTTAACTTTTATTTAACCTACCACCATAATTTTAATATTACACACGGTGCGTCTCTTGGCTGGAACTTGACACGCTCCCGCGTGCCTCGATATATGACGATCAAATCTAAATCCTTTGATCAAAATGAGACAAATCTGGCAGTAAAAAAAGGGAATTATCCAAATCGATTCATAGATGAAGGAGAAGTGGGGTAACAAACTTAAAAAAAACTATCCAATCAAGTATTCTTGAAAATGGTATTTATTTTTTATTTGTTTAGTTATTTTTTAAACAGTAAAATTACAAAATTTGATTTATTAAATTCAGACATTATAACAGTGTTTCATTACAAATTACCTATTAAAAAATATTCAATATCGATATTTTTATCGATACTTTTTTTGTCGAGCGTCAACGTACATGAGAATTTTATTTCATTTGTGTACTACTAATATGGTATATGTGTAAGTGCATTTTAGGGCCAGCGGTTCTTACTATGTCATGGTAATAATTGCAGTTAGGTTGGCAAAACTTTAGCCTGCGCCGCAGTTGGCCGCAATCGCTCGGTGACCTAGGATCGACGTTTACGCGTTCTTAGTAACGAAAAACATTTTAAAAATGCGTAGTTGTTCCCTTATGACTTGTACGAACAATCCTAAAACAAGAAAAAAGATTCTGGAGTGTCTTTCCGCCAATAAATAGCTAAACGATTCATTTAGAAATATTATTTTCAATATTTACAATAATTGACAAATTAGATAAAACACTGCATCGTCGCCCGCCATTTTATATGCCGGTCATAGACCAAAAATTTCTGTGCATACAGAAATAAGTAATAAGTATAAGTTTTTGTAGCGCTGCATCTAATAATAAATCATTGAATAGGTAAAAATGGAATGCGACACAAAATTTGTTTTGAATAGCTTCTCTAGTACGTAGTACATAGTAACTCAATGGCTTTCCATCAAGTCTAAGAAGTACAATGCAAGCAATTCTGAGTAAACTAACCTTATCTAGACTAAACATCAACAAATGTCAATTTACTTATCACTGTTACTCTCAAAGCACAGTTTATTATTTATTAGTGTAGAGATAAATCGCTAGGTACCAGTGTGTAACTAAAAATAAAAATGAGTATATCGTCATTGTTATTTCCGAACGCAACAAGGATATAGCTAGTGTCAATGTCAAGATAATATTGAAAACCAGATTGATTGATTGACGATTGAATTGATTTGGTATTGGTTCATTGTTTTTTTACACACTTACATTACTAAATGGAGATTTTTTCTGACAAATGTTTTGAAAACAATGTTTTAAATTCCATTAATACCTAAATGTACTAATACTTGAAATTGGCAGAGATAGTTACCTATTTTGTAGTAACAACAGCGGATTGCCATAAAACAAAAAGTAATAAAAATAAACATTACTAAATACTAGGCACATCTATAAATCACACACACATAACATAACAGTAAATGGTTTATATAAAAGTTATCAGTAGGAAGAAAGTATTTTAATCTTAATTTTGTTAAAGTTGTGTTTGGTTTTTATTATTTTTATTTTCTAATTCTTGGAAAACTTACAGCTAAGTACAATTGATTAAGTTATAAAATATAATTATAAAGAAGGCATTTACAAAGTTCTCACATGTAGTGTAAATCACGTAATAAATAAAATAAGTCGCTAGTATAAATAGGTATATGCATAAATACAAACATAATATTTTATTTGAATCAAACACAAGAAGAAGATTTAAAACTGAATATAAATACTAATTATTTTTAAGAAAAGAATGCTTTGGCCATGGCTGCCTTGACACTTGAAATGCTGGTACAGAATAGGTCGAAGTTCTCGAGCTCGTTGTTTAACTCATTTATTAAAGCTTAATAATTAGTCCTTGCGGTAGACGCGTGCAGTAAACTCGGATTACGATATGACTTTGTGTGCGCGCAAATATTAATTCCAGACAGAAGCTCCGGAACATCTAATCTATTATTGGCAATTTTTAACAAATTAACGACGTCGGATATTTACCTTCGCTTACTCAGAGGTAATATACCATATATTGTCGTACATATGTCGTTTACACCTTGAAATATAGTTGTGGTAGGTGTAGAACCTACGACTTATACTGAATTATTTTTACAAAGCGTCTTTGTATGCTCTCAATTCGTTGAACGTAAACGTCATATTTAGGGTTCCATACAGACGAAGCGTATTCGAGGTGACTGCGGACGTAAGTACAATACAAATTTTTTTAAGTTTTTACGTTGGTGAAGTCTGAGGATATGCGTATTATGAATCCTAGAGCTTTTGAAGCTTTGCTAACTATCTTATTGACATGGGTGTCAAATATAAGCTTGGAATTACTCGCTGCAAATTTATATTATTTATAGCATAATCAAATGTCATTGGTGAGCCTTTCCGGGTAAACGAGCACACGTAGCATTTAGCAATATTTAGCTCAAGTTTGTTTGAGACACAATAGTTGTACAGGTTATTTAAGTCGGATTGAAGTGTGATGCAGTCATTCATATTATTAATTGGGTATAAGATCTTCATATCGTCCGCATACAATAAAGTTTTTGATGTTTTAATATAGGAAACAATTTCATTAATAAAAATTATAAAAAATAATTGTCCAAGCAAAGATCCTTGAGGGATTCCCGAAGGTACTAGTTTGACTTTAGAATTGAAACCATAAAGTACAATTATTTGGCTCCTGTTGTTGATGTATGAGGCGTACTAACGAAATAGGTTGTCCTTTATACCTATATTCTGAATCTTATGCAGTGGAATAGCATGATCAATCCGGTCAAAACATTTGGTGAAGTCTGTGTATATAACGTCTATCTGGGATCGGTTCGACATATGTTTAGTAAGGTATTCACTACATATCAAAAGATTAGACTCAGTAGACCTATCCTTGAAAAAGCCATGTTGCTGCTCAACAAAACACAACTTGAGAGCATTGTATGTCTGATTATATACAATAGTTTCTAACAGTTTGGAAAAATTACAGAATTTAGAGATAGGACGATAGTCCGAATTTAGAATAATAGACGAATTAAGACATCGTTCTTGGCGCCTTTTTATGTATAGGCGTTATGTATGCAGTGTTCCACAAAGAGGGAAATTGTCCAAGTTGAAGTGAAAGCCTGAATAACAAAGTTAAAGGTAAAGTGAGGCTTTTAGCACAGTTTGAGGTAAACAAGGGTGGAATGCGATCCGGGCCAGCCGATTTTGTCATATCTACAGATTTCAATAAATTATAAACTTCAGATTCATTAACTTCGATGTTATGTATGTCGGGTGCAGTGTTAGTGGCGGACTGATGGTTAGTACGGTTGTCTGGTGAGGAAGGATTCTGGAAAGTGGAAAAGAAATAGTCACTAAACATATTAGAGATGACACTACCCGAGTCTGAACTTATATTATTGTATGTCATAACAGCTAGGAACGAATTGCACGATTTTCTACTCTTAACGTACGCCCCAAACCCTCTTGGATTGTTATTAATATTATTATCAATATTAATGATATATGTTTTAATCATTTGTTCCTCGACGTACTTTGCACGGCTACGTAATATTGTGAAACTGTGGTAGTCTGAGATGTTTTTATATTTAATGTACCTTTTATGATATTTACGTTTTTCTTTAAGAAGTTTAATCAACGGCGTTTGATACCACTCTGGGTATTTACTATTTGAGGACACGATTTTGGTAGGAATGTAGGTATCAATTATATTATATAAAATGTCATTAAAAAGTTTTGGTAGATTGTTCTAATGAATTATCAAGATTAATAATATCTGTCCATGCAACTTCGTCTAATTTGGCTGATATGAGAGTGTAGTCGGCTTGTTTGAATAAAAATATGGTCCGTGGTTGGGCTGGTAGTCCTGGATACTCTAAAAAGTCTAATTCAAAGCTCAATCAGAGAGTGGACCTAAAAACAGAACAAACATTATATAAGTAGCATTAAAATATGGCACTCGTAATGAAGCAAGGTCAAGCGCACAGGTACGCTCCGTTATGGAGCAATGAACCACGAACAAAAGACGTAATGGTCCCAGCGAGTAAGCGAGAAGTATCGAGGCGGATGGAACGAATAAGCGCGAAAGAGATAGATGTGACGAGTTATGCGTAATGTAGAACAAAGCAATGGTATACTTACCAGAGATTCTCAAAGTGTCAAGGCAGTCAGGCGCGTATTGTAAAAATAATGAAGAGGCCGATGTTAAGCGTTGAAGATTTTCCGATGATCGTGTTCCGATTTTATAATTTGAATTGGTGAAGTGGAATTCTTGCATAAGAGGATCTTGCTCCGTTTCACCCATACATACAAAAAACCTTTTTCAGCAGCCAGCTTCTTTGTTTTGTTTAGTAACAATTTATTCTGCAAAGTTAGATGATCGTTGATGTAAATCTTTGAATTTTCCTATAGATCGATATCCGTCGATCGCAAATTCTTCCGTATTTGGGCAGCAGCAACAAATTTTTATTTTGTGTATCTGTTATTAAATGCGACTATGATTGATTTAGTATCATTGTTACTCCGCATAGGAATTCTTGCGATGTAATTTATTTGCTCCTTACGGGATCTCGTGGTTTATTTTCGATCCAATCTTGCTTAAAATTTAAAATAGAGATTCATTATTTGTACTCAGTACACCTTTTATTTCAATATTATTCAGACGAGCTCTTTGTTCTCCCTCACGCAGCGCAGATTCTAACTTCTCGATTCTCTGTTGCAGTATCGAGGCATTATTCTTCACTTGCTCAAGTTCTTGCATGATAGCCTGAAAAGACACGTGTGAAAATACAATTGACTTTTTTAACTCTTCTAAGACCTGCTTCATATTCATGATATCGTCGCGAAGAGACGGCAGAATAGATATCTGGAGAGAGATTTTCCGTATCTCTGCCATTATTTTTTCTAAGTCAACGGGCTTCGGGCTGCCCAATGGACTTGCAGATCTAATGCCCTTGCAGATGGCACATCTCAGGTTGATCTTATGTCACCAAGCTTTCGGTACCCCACCTCAGTGATTCCGCCGCATGCACAGTAATAAAAATAATTGCACAGGCTACATTGCACTCCATCGGTAGCCTCTTCATTGCAACGTGAGCACTTTTGCATGATGACGAAATATATACGTGTAGTAAAATAAAAACAGCGTGAAAGTTTGAGACCAAAAGGCACAAAGCGCAAAGCGTTGTGAACGTGCGAGCTATACGAAGTCGAGCGACTGACTGTTTTGATGTTTGCGATAATGCTTTTAGAAAACAAACAAAACAAAACTTTACCATGCAAAATCTACACTGGAAATTATTTTCTTGTAGTGGTGATATTCCTGGTACCGCGGGTTCTGGTGGACATTTGCTGTTTACTGTCGGCTTTTTGAGGTGCAGAATTAGTGTGTGAACTACCAGAACCACTATTCACTTGAAGATCAGGCTCAGTTGTTGGGTTGTCTTTGATTTTATGTAATTCAGCCAAAGTTGTATTTTACTCCGTGTACCATTAGACTGTAAAACAACGATTTTACCATCTATAGTCCAGCAACCTTTCACTCCAAATTATTTCCTCGCTTCAAGGAATAGAGCATGCCTTTAACTGCTCAAAAAATCAGATAGTGTAAGCCCAGTACCCCGAAGCTTGCTTTTAGCCATCCATACCTGATGAGCTAGTTGTTGGTTGAAGAATCTAATTAGTATGGGTCGAGGCTTTATTGCTGGTGAATTTGGCCTGATCGTCAGTGATGCCGTAGTTAATAAATGGCCTTCTAAAAGGGCAAACCAAATCTGAGGGTCCTCTGCGGAAAAAGGTTGCACTTTGAAAGAAATTTTTCTGTCGTCTACTTTCTGTTCAGTGGAAACGCGCATTTTCGGAGTACAACGGCGAGTTACGTTGCTAGATGCCGTGAGCGTGGAGTCGTCGTTCTCGCTCATGGTGTCTTCGTGTTCTTGAGGGGTTACCAGTGTGGGAGTGTTGGTTAGTTTTAGTAGGTATAGGCACGTACGGTTAAGAACGAAAATCCAGTCACTTTATAACTATGTATTTAATCCACTGTTTCACAAGTGTACACTTTCAGTCATATTCCCGTCAGTTTTTTTGTTGGTGTGTGTACAAACAAGCAGATACTTATGTATTTTTTTTGTAAATATTTTAGATTAGTAGATCTACCATATGCAAATATCATTTTGTTAAATATCATTAGATATCATTGAGAAAAAACATATTATTCTCATTATTTTTTTCTACAAAAATTATTTACCTCAGACTTGGCATTCAGTGGTGAAAAAAGAATGTTAAGGACTGTCACTGCACATTTTACAAATAAATTACGTATTTCATAAAGATTTCAAAAATGTATAATACTGGCCGTGTTATTATAGAAAAAAGAAGTAATTGCCAGTGACGTGCCAATGGGGCTGATTCATATTAAATCCGACTTTTAAATTTATTTATTATCTGATTGATTTACCGATCCCTGGCCATGCTAAATTGATAAATAACATGAAATTAACATGCGCTTAATTTTGTATTATACTAATGACGACGAACACAATGATTACGAGAGGACTACTACGGTACTACCTGTTCTGACCTTTATTATGATACCGATACCGATTCTTGAACGTTTAGACTATTTCATACCCACAGCCGTTGCTATTGTGCTTGCGTATCCTGTTTTCTATCTCTCTCTTACGATAGCTAAAGTATGCGTCTGTCTCTGTCACTTTTTCCTGCCCCTCCCTCTGCCAGCCAGTTACTAGGCTGTACGATCCTTAACGCTATCATCGCACACGTTGTCGCTCTTTTACCGCTGTTGTTTTGTTTTTGTACTATGTTTTTTGCTTGGAACTCGGACAAC
Organism: Marasmarcha lunaedactyla; assembly: GCA_923062675.1. Lineage (NCBI taxonomy): Eukaryota > Metazoa > Arthropoda > Insecta > Lepidoptera > Pterophoridae > Marasmarcha > Marasmarcha lunaedactyla. Next base: position 38,005,458 of record OV281339.1, on the reverse strand, counting down.
TCACAACAAAGCATAAAATATGGAATGAGAGAGAGTGCTAGTGAAACAGAGTATGTGCGAATGAAGTAGAATGTGTGTGAGTGAAATAGCTATATGGTGTCATTTTGTATATAACAGGCTTTAATATAAATTAATTCTCTAATCATAAGCATCGCTTGTTTTACTTAAAACCTAAAATAGGAAGCTGTGATAAGTTTCTACAGTGGTAACGATAATAATGTATCATAAATCAGGATAACTCCGAGGAATCGAGGGACGTAAAAATACACAGAAGAATTGAAATCCGCCTTCTTTTTGTGACATCGGCTAAAATTATAAAGTTAGCGACAATAATAATAGTTAAAAAAAATAAATAGAAAAAAATATTTAAATTGTTAAATATTTTTTAATGTAGTTAAATGGTCCAAAAATAGTTAAATGGTCCAACTGAATCGTCCATAGCGGGCTTGTACTGTAGGTTCATTCACAAAAAGATTGGGTTGGAATTAGAAATTCGCATTTCGAATTAAGAGATGATATGGGATGTTTGTTGGTCCACCTTTCAAACGGTATCACTCTCCCCCCGCACAGAAGTGTAGTTTAAAGAGACATTTTATTTTGATCATTGTATTTTGACAAACTGACAGAATTTTCTTCAGCATTCTATTTTTTTAGCTTCTATTTGTAGATCAAACAAAGGCTCACAGATTTTGTTATAATATACGTAGGGGAGTGTGGGGCAAGTGGATAGTTAAGACGAACATACCATAAATAAGACATACCTTTATATTTTGAAAAAATAAACATCACTTATCAATGAGCATGAATTTGTACACAACATTTTCAAAAAAGTATTTGATATCAATAATAATTGTAGAAATTAAAGCTTATTTAAAAAAAATTATAATCCAAAATCACCCCATACATATGGGTACAACCGGATAGGGAGTTTATACTTACGGGGTGAATACGGATGTTATTAAAATAAAATATTCTGATCACTGACATTCTTTGCATACAAAAAATAATTCTGGACCAAATAATCCAATACAACTTTCATTAGTCGGCGTGTCGATGGCCTTATGCTTTTTTAAAAATTGGAATTATATCTTTCGAAGACGCAAGATTCATAGGTGAATTTGTAAATGTTTATCCACTAGTAGATGTTCCTGCTTGAGTAGATGGAGTTCTTTCTCTAGGCAATATACCTTGGTGTAAATCCTATTTCTGTTGTCTGTGATGGAGCGAAATCTGCATCAGTGAAAGCATTGGTATTCAGTGGGAAAATTCTAGTTTTATAAAAAGCAGAGATGGAGTTTTGCGTAGTAGCTGCAAGCAGTTCCAAATAAAGATGCCTTCTGCGATTGGGTGACAACACGGCCAGGATGGGTTCGAAGCCATAAATGTACTTCTTGTGAGTAAAACGTGCTTAAGGGACTCATCAAACCCATATCGAAGGGTTGTAAGCGGTGCGTGCAATGCAGTGGCAAACAAAGCATTATAACACCATCATCACGAGCTAACTCGATGGCTTCCAAGCTCTTGGTGTGTGGTGTGACCATCCAAAACTAAAAGCACTGGATTTTCCTTACTTGGTCTTACACAGTTAATAAAGTGACGCATCCATCCACCCGTTTCATTTTTAAAAGGATGTTTTAAATTATTTCTTTCAGCTAATTGGAATGCTAGACGTAGGAGATCCGTTTTGGTCAATCCCAATAGACGGTATTCCATTGTTTTAATGGGTTCTACTAACATACCTTCCAGTTTATCAGAGAATACAGTTTCAGTAGCAGGACACTTTCTGAAAACATCATCCTTTGATTTTCCTTTTCGGATTTTCTTTATACGGTCTTCCAACGAGCTCTTGTTTATGTTTGAGCTGCTAATACTGCTGCACATACGACCGTGGCAGACTCTGTAATAAAAATGTAAATATAGGTTTACTAAAAAAATAAACTAAACTAATATAATAAACACTGACAATAGATAGAAATCGATTGGAGGAAATACGGATACACGGGATCACCCCGTCTGATCGTACCCAACAAGTACCAAGAATGAAATTATTTATTAACACTTTATGTTTGGACTCTCAGCAACATTGAATACAGCTTTATTACCTTTAATATCTACTAATTTATAAAAATAAAAACACTATAATAGTCCATTCCCAAAACAAATGAGAACATGTCAAAAATTACAAAACATTAGATAACTTACCTCTGTTTTCTTTTTTCTCGTATAGACGCACGCGCTGAGATGTTATCGTTTCCGCCATTTGCAACTGCACTGCGCGTGTATTCGCGAGTATCTTCCGATCACCCAGACCAAGACAGTGATATGAGAACTAATTAAATAGCAACTATCCGCTTTTACCCTCTATCCGATTTCCCCCCACCTCCCCTACATGGGGAGGTTTCTCTAAACCTATATTTCTCTAAGGGTCATACTTTGCGAGAAAGTATTTGACTAGTTAACTGAAGCGACTACACTTAAGTAAGATTTTAGTGATTACTTTGATCTATGATCACATCCACTGCTTTGGCTAGATGAGACTAAGATAAACACTTTATGTTGATACAAATTCGTTCTAAACATTAAAGTTTTTAAGGTTTGGTTTTAACTATGGGAAAAAAATACATAATTATTCCTTACTTGCTTTCACACTATATATAAGCTATGAAAACCAATTTTATATTTACGGCGTGACCTTTACCTGATAAAATAACTACTGTCTAAAAAAAATTACCACACGTACGTTAGGTTAGAGTTGAGATAGCGAAGCGAGCATGGCGTGGTAGCACCCGCCGAAACCCCAGCAGTAAACATAACCTCAAAATTTTAATTACTTGTTTCCGCTCTTGAGGAAATATAAGGTGGATGTCCATCTCCCCAAAAATCCTTATTTTATTATGCAAATTTCTAATGCAATCCCAAAAAAATAAACAAAAAGATCCTGCACATCTTCAATTTATTGTGGGGCTTTATCTGCGATTACAAATTACATTTTTCGAATGGACTATACAATACTTGTTATCGTTTGCGACGTTTGCACTGGCAACAGCAGGGGCAGGAGCGGCGGTGACGACGGCGACAAGCATGTGCGCTCTTCGCTAGCTCCACGAAGCTATCCGCCGTGCGAGGCACTAGCGCCGGCTGCACTGCCCTCTCGTCCAGTCTTCCTGACCGCTGCCTCAGCAAGCCCAGCGCGGCTTTTCTTTGCAACACCTTTTCTATCTTTCCTGTTAGAGTGTTAGTCCTCCAGATGTCACCGAAATTATTTTGTAGATACTCTGTTATTGCCTTAGCGTTTACTCCTTCAGAATCATCGTCTCCTGTTAGTTTGTAAATACTACTAACAACAAGTTTTTCTAAGTTAATGTTTTGCTTTTTTCGTAGCGCTGTGTCCGACTTCATTTTGTATTTCCTATGGTATCATTATTTCCAGAACTATGAATTTTAATTCCTCACCATTAGCCAGAAATATACCAATCAAGTTTTTTTCTGAAGCTAATATGTTTGTGTCACAGATCAGTGAAAATTTTTCGAAGTGTCAAAATTGATAGGGGCCTTGGTGACAGAAAATGCGGCAGCAAAAAGTACGCACCATCATCGATACACCGGGCCCTCATGAATGCTTTTTAAAGTATAAAGACTTACAAAAATCCATATTTGTTAAAATGTTTTGATTATTACTTAATTAAGCTTTGACTTTTTGCTACAGAGCTATTCGTATATAGTAATATTGTACTTTTAAAAATATCTAAAAACGAGGTTAAGGGCAAACTAGAGAGCATACTTACATTACCTTTCTAGGAAAGCTGTTTGTCAAATCTATTTATTATGCAGTTTATTTTGTTGTAGTTTTTGGTTCAAAACTCTCCAGGACGCCTCACGTTAACTATGCGTCAAAAAATGCGAGGTCAACAATTTGGGCCCTTTGGGCTCTGTCTGGCGTATGGTGGGGTTCCTAATTTGGATACTTGGGGGGAGGGAGACTTTCCGAGCTAACAGATGCAGATAAGAATTTAAGATAAGAACTTTGTGTAGACATAAAGAGACTGTAAATTTATTTTGAAAAAAATATACCCGTGAAGTTTCTTGCCAGTTCTTCTACACGAAGGTTTTTTTCGAACTGGTGGTAGAGTCATGTTTTATTTGACATCGATAAGAACAAGTAATTGTCAATAATGAGAAATAATTATTTATTTATTTATATATCTCAATACTCAGCGAAATTAGATTTTTGGCAACTTTTTTTGTTTTTTGTATTGTGTTCCTCCAATACGAGATACTGGCAGAAATAGCCCGCCCACCAGATCGACGGCGGATTGCCATTTTTCAATGAACTTACTTACTAACTAATGCATGGATCATAAAAATATTAAATCTTATATCATAATATCCTTATCGCAATTTCATAAGTACAATATTAATTGAGGATTAAACTTGCCAGAGCCTGTCCAAGATTAGAGAAACTTTACCTTTTATCAAAATATATCTTACCTTATCGACTGAAGTATTTGCTAATGTTTGCGTGCATCGTTCAGTTACTTTGTAGCACTCCTGTTGAATTAATTTAGCTAATTATAAATTAGTTTCTCGTGGAAAACAATATGAACAAAAAGTTGACGGCAGGAATTGTCACGACGGCGGCTGGGCTGATATTCTTGGTGGCAGCTATTTTAGTTAGTTTTGTAGCCATTCCTATAATCATACGGTCTATTGTTACCCAGGTGAGTTGAGCATAATCAAAAAAATATTATTTGTAAAAAATTCTAAGGCCAATGTAAGGTGAGGGAGGACTAGGTACCTAAGACGTGATTTCAACGGGAGTAGGTACTGGTAGGGTTGTAACGTTATCCATGCATGCGTAACGAATGTTTAAAAAATTATGTATTTGCTTAGTTATCTGTTAACTGATGTAGTATAATACAACTATACTACCACCTAGTGGTAGTATAATTGTATTATACTACCACTAGGTGGTAGTATAATACAATTATATTGCCGATATGAAAAAAATTAAGATAAGTATTTATATTTTTTTGTAGATTATTTTGATAATAAAAAATAAAGACCTTGAGCTGCTGAAGATTATGAAAATTAGAAATATACACGTAATTCCCGTAAATAATGAAAATTCATGTATTTCTTGAGCTAAAAAGTAGACTTGTGTATTTCTCATCCCATACGGCGGGGTCCTGAATAAAGTGCAAAATGGTTCGTGTTAAAATAATAAAGCTAGAAATTATTATAGATAATAGAAATTATCAAAGTGTTAAAGTGTTTATTATTAAAGTGTTTTATCGTGATTTCAGAACTTTCAAAAATGTATTAATGTATATTACAATATTTTGCTATTAAAATAATCAACACGACAGTATGCACATGTTTATATAGGTTGAAAACCTACCTACTTTACGTCGAAAAACCTATCGTGGAATGTTTTAGTCTGGCAAAAATATAGTTTATGTCAATGTCAATGTTCTTAATATTTCAATCTCATTCGCTCGCATTGCGCGTGGTGTTTACTTGTTGGCGCTGGTGCGTTCTACGTGCTGGTGCGTTTACGTTTTGTATATGGGTTTTTTAATTTTTGGTTTTTATCGACGACTTCTGCTATTGAAAATGGGGGTGGGCTATAGAATAGAGCCGCAAGATTTTGGAGGTAAGGGGGGTCGGGGGGTTAGGGGTAATCCCACGAATCCCTTGGTACCGATCTCCCAGCGCGGAGACGCATGGTTTTTTTTTAAATTAATGAGGAACGCATGCGACATTGTTTTTTACATTTTTATTCGTTTTAAATTGATATATTCAAATGATATTTATTTAAAAATGTTGTTACATTCCTATAATATGTCTTTCAATACATATTTATAACATTATAATTATACATATAAATTTTGACAAAAATATTTTTACTTCAAACGGAACGCGACCGCCATTTTGTTATTACTGCCACTAATTTATCAAGTGCAGATCATATGTACCTACTTTATGTTGAGTCTAGAAAGTAACAATAAATAATATTAGGTGCGACGACGAGCGCAGCGAGGAGGAGCGGGTTAGTCAGTATGCAGGTCATGCTGCGCGAACCGAGCGAGCGGAGCGATCGTGCCGCGGCAGCGGTCGGCGAACGCCAAAAAGCGACTTGCACACACATGCTCATTGAGTTAAAATGAAAAAGCCTTTATGGAGAGTAGATAATAGTTGTTAACCGATCAATTACTAAGTTAAATAACCAGAAAAGATCCAATTAGACACAAAATAAATTTCGAGGTTAGGTTTCTCATGAACTAACCATCTTACACCAATCTAATCTTGTATCCGGAGTTGATGAGGGGTACGGCGGGGTTAGGCTGCAACCTACTTTACCAATTTCTACTCCTATTTAAGCCAAATCCACCTCAAAACCCTCTTGAAAATACAACCTAACCTCAAAACTTTAATTATAAATATCTCAGGAACCATGCATCTCCGCGCGGGGGAGTGGTACCAAGGGGTCGTGGGACCACAACCTAACCCCCCAGACCCCCCTTACCCTCAAAATCCTGCCGCTCTATTCTATAGAAAACCCGAAAATGGACTCCGATAGATCTCAACCCAACAACCACGGCATGCCCTCGGACTTAGACCTTCTTCAAACAATGACTCTGGCATTTCTCGGCATAATTCTAATCTTAATCTACTAATTAATCTACTGCTGAAGATGGAATGCGCACTATAATAAAATGGCTTGACAACAATTTACTCACTTTAAATCTTTTAAAAACTAAATACCTTACATTTAGTATAAAAAGTAATCAACAACCTGATAAGAGATTTGAATTAAAAGTGCATGACGAATACTGTTCTAATATAAAATCCAATATAAATAAATGTAAATGTTTTGTATTATCTGCAACTACTAGTCTGAAATATCTTGGTGTTGATATAGACAATAATTTGAATTGGAAACAACATATTTATAATCTTAGAAGTCGAATACGCAAACTAATACCAATTTTCAAAAGAATTAGAAACTTAAAAGACCACAGAACCAACAAAATCGTTTACTTAACTCTATGTCAATCAATAGCTACTTATGGCATCTCTGCCTGGGGCGGAGCTAAAAAAAACTATTATTTTATCTGCTGAAAAGGCACTGAGGTGTATTCTCAAAGTAATAAACTTTAAACACTTCAGGTATCCTACGTCTGAGATATACAAGGAGTTCGGAGTTCTAAATATTCGTCAACTTTTTATCCAAACTATTTTACTGAGACAACACAAAAACAAAGAAAGAAATAACGAGTCAGCCAGAAGACCATACAAGGTTTTTGATGTTCCCCTATGCAAAACCGTATCAATAAAGATATAAAAATGTATTCTTTGACCAGTTTTAGTTGCAGAAGGCAGCTGGCTATGTTTCTGAGCAATCTGAGTTATGAGCAAACTGAGGACCTAATTAAGATTATATATTAAATATAAAGATTATATATCAAAAATATAGGGTACATTATTATTATTATTATTATTTAATTTAAATACATAGTTAAATAATATGTATATCTATTTTTATATTTTTATACACGCCTTTTAACTAATACTATCTATAACTACAACATAATTATGTACTTTGTAAAATTAACTATAATATATTATACTTTATATAAGATAAAATATTTATAAATAATAAAATGAATGTTATTTATTCTAATGTCTGGCTAACTAATATAAGGCAAAGAAAAGCAAAAAAATATATATATAGGTACCTATAATACATAAAGCAACATTAAAAATTAGTGAGAAAAAATATAGTAATTCTGCATTTCAATACGATATTACTATATTTAATTTTTTTTTACAAATTAAATTATCTGAACGAATATCTATACGAATTGCATCTGAATAACTTGCATATACTACGCTGTCCGTATGTGACGCAGAACTCGTCATTAATCGTCGATTTTTTTTTTGCTAATGAGTAATACATTGCTTGTGAGAAGAGCATAAAGTTGATTTTGCATTGTGTGAGATTCTTACCTTGCCGTAACACAGTCTCGTCTAGCACGGAAGGTAAAGAAATTCTTGTCAATAAGTATACCCGCAGTGACAATTCATGCTATCATGTTGATTTGTTAACACTTTCTTTAATATTTATATGTAAAGCTTAAGTTTATGTTTGAAAAGAATATATTAATTTAGGATAAAAGTATTTTGAATATGTATTTTGTTTACATCATAGATAAGTATCTCAGATTATTATTAGGTTAAGTATACTTATTGTAAATTGAAAAGAGTAAATAAAGTTATTATTATTATTATATTATTATTATATAATTAATCTTCTGTACATGATGACCTGCGCATGAACATGGATTTACCGATTTCGCCTCAAGAATCAATACATTGTGTTCATTGTGGTACTGCAATCACGCATCGGAAAAGACATATATACAAAAATGATTAATCAAAAATTATTTATATTGTTTTATTTAACTAACTTGGTACTAAAACACCTTTAGATATGTGATTTCGTTGTTATAAACATCTCAAAACAATAAATAGAACTACAATACTTTGTTGTTCATGTCCAAGCCCAAGCACTACACAATGTGGTTAATGTCATTTCAAGCGTTACTAAAACACCAATATAAAAGGTTGCTACGGGTCTGAGGAATTGAGACAAAAATCGGAACAATCTCGAATGCAGAGAACATTTAATTATCGGTCACCAAGGTAAATCCCAGCAACTTATAGGTAAGAAGTCATTCCCAAAGTATTAGTACCTACGTGTATATCTAAACGAAAGGGAACCTACGTAAAAAACATAATAATCATTATATTCCTTCCAGTTGGTGTGTTTGTCTGCGGATTCATTATTATTATTAATTTAATTGTTAAAAAAACTGAGGAATTACACAATATTTAATAAAGAACTCTTGATGTGACTTCTTGCTCCCAGTAGGATGACTAGTACTCTCACTTACTTCTTAAGAAGTATAGCGTAGGCCCGTGCAAGCTCCCCATAGCAGCGGTTGGCAATAGCAATATAAAAATATATATAATTAGAGGCTTACAGATAAAAAGTTAAACAGTCTGTTGTATGGCCTGCTTGTGTTTCAGCAAGTGGTGCTTCTAAACGACACGGAGCAGATGGCGCGATTCGAGGAAACGCCGTTCCCGCTGGATTTTAAGGTGCGGCTGTTTAACATCAGCAACCCGGAGGCGGTGCTCGCCGGTGCCGTGCCCGTCGTTCAGGAGGTCGGGCCCTATGTTTACAAGTGAGCTATGACGGCAAATATTGTCATTTCTTTAATCGTCGTTATAGGTTATACTACGCTTTTTGCTATTACATGGTATTTTTAAATACTATAGGATCTCCATATATGCATAGATATACTAAATCCTTATTATCACTTAAAGTTGATGTGTGAGAAAAATCATCATAAGCTAGTCTGCCTCGTGCAGATTAACAAGCAGACTAATATTATGCTGCATACATAATATAAATGAAGCATTCCAGTTTCAATTTGTAGAAAATTATTTACTTTAAATCACGCTAACTTTGTGAGTGAGTAACGAACCAAAAGATACATCCATAGCAGGTAGTCTTCAAACAAAAATGCTAGGAATTATGTCTATGGCTAAAACCTTTTGATTATGACAGCTCCGTTGCTACAGTCCGTTCAGTATTACTGCGTTCCGTTTGCCGTTCCGTTTATATTATTACAAAAGAAAATTAATAAGCAAGCTTTTAAAATCTTTAATCGACTAATAAAAACATCAACAAAGTAACGTCATGTGTCAGTTTTGACAGGCCGCTCACAGCGACCATCCTCCGTAGCTTGGGCACCGTGAGCGGGAAGATGGCGGCGTTTATGACGTCATTGATGACGTATCGATAACGCTGTGAGCACGCTCACGGGCAATCGGAACGGTTATATGAGCGCTGTGAGCGCTGTAATCGGCAAACGGAACGCAGCATATGAGATGTCCCCTGCTTGCTGATGTTGGCAGCATTGTGGCAGCAGTGCTGCCAATAATATGTGTCCATTTTAACCACGTAATCTAACTTTGTGTATACCTACCACGAATAACTATAAGTTTCATTTGCTTATTTGTAAATAATAAACAACTATAAGACTAGGAAGGTTGTGAATGATGACACAATTGAAATTTAATTTATTTATTGCTTTCATTGTTACAGTAATTATAGTCTAACTGAACGATTCTAGACATATCATTATCATTTGCATATACGTCATCATCTGTGGTATCAGAATCTGTGCTACTGTTATTACCTAGTTTAATTATAAGTTGTTCAGTAATATCATCCATGTAGCAATCACGCTCATAAAATTTGTCTTCTAAATTTTTTACGTGGTCACACTGTTTTTGCCAATCCTGAGGTTTTATAGATGAAAAAGCTTCTTCAGTTAATTTCACAATATTTCCAGCTCCTTGACCGAAATTATTGCTAGCAACTCGCCTGTTTAAAATGCTCCACATAAACTCAACAGCATTTAACTCATAGTGGTAGGGCGGCAACCTAACCACTTTGCGGCTATGATTTTTCAATAATTGATCAGTTTCATAAATCGGCGCTTCGTTGTGTTCTTTTATGATTTCATATAGTTCTTATTTCAACATTGTAGGTAAATAAGACAATCCTTTATGTACGATTTACCGTACGTAAGCAATATTTATAAATTTGATGACTTGTGCTTCACTTAAAATTCATTTATTAAATTGTTACGATCAATTTACTTCAGTTGCAATAAGGTAACTCAGCTGGGCTGATCGTTTTTACTACTTAACCACTACCTCAAAATTCAATCATATATAAGTGTAGCCATAAATTAACGCTACATTTTTTGGTTCTTCGAGCAAACATTTTTTGTTCCTTCGAGCTTCAAGCACCATTTTTTAGTCCTTCGAGCAAAACCTGGAATCATAACAAGACTAAGAACCCCGGTTCCCGTTCAAGCATCGCTACTGGAATAAGTGGCTACGAATTGTACCTACTTTCGACTAACAAGATCTACACAAGTCTCGCATGGTAGCGCATCGGTTCAATTGAGACGGGCGATTGCCATAGGGGCTACAAACGCACCCAGGTAGGTATCATCATTGTCAAGGGCCACAACGTCGTCTTTGAGCTTATCAATATTTCAAGGCCACACGTCGTCTTCGAATTTTCATCAAATACAGGGCCCTTACAACGTCGCCTGTCCACCTACTTCACTTCTGCCTGCAGTTTAGTGATCAGATATCATCATGGAACAAATATTCAAACGCCAAAGCGAATTAATCAAGATTGTTGAGAAGATATGTGTAAATTTTTCAAAGGATGGGCCTAGCCGTAAAACATGAATTTACATCGAAAAACGGTTAACAGCGCTGGACTCTTGCTGGGGTGAATTCAACTCCAATAATGAAATACTAGCAGCAGATGAAGAGAAACAGCATGAATATTTCACTAACAATAAGGAGGATGAAGGAGTATTACGAATCGGAGGGGAAGAAATTCGTCGACGCCAGTTCTATTGGCGTCGTCAGCAACCGTCGAAAATTCTGACAGTGAAGAAAATGCTTTGAAGTTCCCGGAAGCATTCCAAACTATACTCGTGTTGTCAATAATGCAACATACGTATATATTGTACAACTGGCGTGGAGATTGTAACACTGCAAGGAAACGGTATACTTAACTTAGGTCAAGGTTGTACAATTAAGGGAGACTTGATGACTATTTTCTCTCATCAAAACTACTTTAGTCATATGGATAGCAAACCCGACGAGACCAGCGTTCCTAAAATATCAGTACTGAATACTGGACTACTAGTTTTTTTTATCTTTCTTAAGTGGGCAAGCTGTACGCAAGCAATATTTATAATGTTTTTAATTTATAATTTGATGGCTTGTGCTCCACTTAAAGTTCATTTAATAAATTGTTACGATCAATTTACTTCAATTGCAATAAAGTAACTCAACTGGGCTGGTCGTTTTTACTACTTAACCACCACCTCAATTATCAATCATATATAAGTGTAGCCATAAATTAACGCTACACTTTATTTGTAATCTATATGGGTTTTCGTTTAGGGCATTGTTTGGGTGCTGAACCAGGCTCCAACCAACTTGCTGAGCGCTTACGATTGTCAAACAGGATCCATTTCTCGTCACAAGTAACAATGTGGTTCAGAATTCCTTCATTTGTATGCCTGCTGAGCAGTGCAAGGCACGTCTCCACGCGTACTTCGCGCTGGCGGTCATTGAGTTCGTGGGGTACCCATTTGTTAAGCTTTTTTACCTTGCCAATTTGACGCAAATGGACCAATATTGTTTTGATGCTAACGTCGAAAGCTGCTGCTAATTCAGCCGTGGATTGAGTTTCATCAGCTTCCACAATTGCCTTTAATTCGTCATTGTCGACCAAAGTTTTCGGACGACCACGGGGTTCATTTTTCAGGTCAAAATTTCCAGAACGGAAGCGGGTAAACCAATAACGGGTGGTGCGTTCGTTTGTAGTGTTCGCTCCGTAAACGTCGTTGATGTTGCGTGCCGCTTGTGCCGCTTTGCTGCCACGACGGTACTCATACTCCATAATTACTCGAACTTTTAACTTATCCATGATGACGAAAAATGTTCGAATGCGTTGAAAACGAAACACTAACTATTAAACAAATGACGATTATAGAAAAAGAATTCCATGTTTGTCAAATGAAATTAATTTGAAATTAGAATTATCAGTCAAAAAAAAAAATATTTTCATTTGAAATGGCCAGTACGGCAAAACGGCAGTTTCATAGGTAAAGACCTATTATAAGCCCGAATTGAATTGGTTTCAGATTATACACGACGAGAGTGATAGAAGAGCAGAGTTCAGAAACTATAACTTATCGAATAAGGGAGCATTATGAGTTCGATGCGGAGTCGTCGTTTCCCCGAACTGAACAAGACCTTGTCACTATTGCCAATCTGCCCTACCTTGTGAGTATTTGATTAAGTGCAGGATTCAAATGTTTTTACGAAATAATGGTTTAAGATTTAGAGTATCATGGTTCAAATTCATTGTATCAAACATCATAACAATACGTACTTAGGTAATTTTTCTAATGAGCCGTCATGAGGCACCTTTTATACCATATACATAGTTACTTTAGGTAAAGTAACTATGTATGTTATTTAGGTATAGTATCTATGTGTATATAGGTACCTAGGTATTAGAAAATATCTAGGTAGGTAATTTTTAATACGAAATTTAATTATTAAAAAGCAGCATAACAAGTAAGTCAATTAACTCTTTCCGATAAGATATGTTTTTAATTCGGAATACTTATCAATATATAAATCGTTTGTTTGTGCAAAAATTAATAACTTTTAATTGATTAGTGATATTTTGTATTTAAAATAGTTTAGTACTAAATGAAATGAAAGTTAACAACAATTAACTCCACTACATTCAATTTGAAGTTTGTTTAACCTACTTATATGTGATGAAAAACGATTTAGGGATTCCTACGCAACCTTCAATAACATAAGGTATCAAAATTCTGGTATTTGCGAGCTATTTAAGCGTGCGCTGCAAAAAATGTGAGTGCGACCCAAATATAATGTATGGTGGAAATGGGTCTCTTAAATAAGGAATGAATGACAATAAGACAAAGTTTCTACTGAACTACGTTTTGTCAAAGACGACTTTGCAACCAAAAGAAACAACAAAACATTGTTTTGCCGTGATTATGTACCAAAATCAGCATAGCAAATGGAAAATTGGATCTGATGCAAAATTTACGTAAAAGGTGTCCATTTCGAACCCCCGTATTATATAATATTCATGTAGGCGATTTTTGGTAGGTTCCGAGATGAGGATTTTTAAGTATGTCCCAGTACCACCTACCGGTGACACTGGGCCGTTAACATATTTGTTGTCCATGTTGTTGAAACAGATGAATGTAGGGTTTTCCTTTAGTTAAAAAATCTAAGAATAAGTTTTGTTTATTTGACAGGCGTTCCTCCAAACCGCAGAAAGGACTCTCAACAGCGTCTTTCTGACGGCGTTCAAGCTGTATATGAACGAGGTGTTCGGCGTGTACAACCAGCCTATCGCCGCTTTCCCAGTGGTGGACCTGCTATTCAATGGCATCAAGATCTGCGAGAACACCTCGTACTTCGGCAGTATCGTCTGCTCCCAGGTGAAGAGCATAGGCAGCACCTTGCGTAACATAGAAGTCCTGCCCAACGGAAATATACTTTTCTCTCTTCTGCGATATGTAAGTGTAAAATTTTTGCTCTGGAGCAGTATTATAGTAGTCTATTGGTATGTGTCAATATACAGAATAGGATACAGGATATGGATACAGAATAGTCAATCAGGAATGAGTAGTTTGCTGCGTTCTACTTACGATCGTCATTTAATAGTTGCATTGCTGACTCGACGCTTTCGCAAATTACACTCCAAGCTCCAGTCCTATATCCGGAACGATTGTAACAGGAATCTACTTACATTAGGTACTTACTTGAATGGTTCTTGAGAGAAATATAAATGTTTATAGAGGTACCTGAAAGTAAGTAATATACTTTGTCCAAAGAAACAAGGAGTGCTAAGTCCCCAGTACAAGGCAGACCGAGGGCTAGTGGAACCACTGTCCCTGGGTCAGCTGAGACACTTCGATGGGCGCGAGGCGCTGGAGCTGTGGCCGGCGCGTGCCGGCGGCCCCGTCGGTTCGTCGGGCCCATGCAACATGATCAACGGAACAGACTCCATGATCTATGCTCCGTTCTCGAATAAAGAGTCAATCTATGCCTTGAATAGTGATGTGTGCAGGTAATTTTTTGTTATATTTAACTAAATTGTTTTCTCAACAGAATATGACAAAGTCAGTATCTGTCTAATAGGAGGGCCATCACAGGTAAGATGTGACACAATTGTCGACCTTAGTCAATAATTAATAAAGTCAGCAACTTATTAGATAAGCAACATGTTATCATTCAATTAATAATAATAGTTTTTCTGACAGTTTAGTTCGAGTTTCTAGCGCTTAATTGTAGCTCACGCACAATACCAACCATGGAAAAATTAAGTATATTAAAATAAACGCAATGATAGTCGCTAGTTGACGATTTATAACTAATTATTATTTATTTGGGATTAATCAAAATCTGATACGGATACTGCGCGTTAGTTACATGCTCAACATGATCAATAAAAGACACTATGCAGTATTTTATGCAGAGCAATATTCCAGGAAATCGCATATAAATCAATCCAGGGAGGTCAAGTGAAAGCCACGTAGTTTTGCAGCGGGTACGGCTGCGTGCGCAGGAAGGCTACGGCGACCCCACATCCTGACGCCACCTGCCGCTGCGTCCCAACCCCGGCCACCTACCGGCTCCATCTAAATTAGCACACTACCTAGTCCGAATGTCATTATGTCCGAAGGTTTTATTGATTCAAACTATATCTCGCCAAAATTTTTATCTGCGTTTGGCAACTGCTGATAATTAATTAACATTTGAATTAATAAGTAGACGCCATATCTACGCATGATTTTTTAAATGTCACATTGATTCAGCTTAAGTTTCGAGGAACTAACTGATAGCAAATGATATGCATATAATCTCTAAGCAAACACTCCTGACTGTTTGGTACCAAAACAAACTAAACTTGTCTTACGTCCTACTCGCCGAACTAGGTAGATGTATGACAATGCTCTACACCAAGATTTTACATGTAGGAACAATTTCCGCGGCTGAGGCCTGGCTTTTATCCGAAGACAATGAGAAGCGCAAGTGAATTATAAAACGCAGAAAGTCAGTGAAAAAGAACGGTTCTTACCATTAATGCCTAGGTGTTCCTTATCCGCATTTCCTTCTCAAGAAATACGATATGGCCGTTTTTTTTACTTTTGACGCCAGGTAAAAGTAAATTTTGTTTCGTATGAAAAACGTTAAGTGACTATGTGGGTACTCGTACATAACTTCGTTAAGTAATGTGTAGAGTTAAGTGATAAATCTTAACAAAGAAACTGTATTAAACCTTCTTTAGTTTACTATACACTTACTTAGCACTAATGATTGGTTATACCTACTCAGACCTGGATAAACCATATCGTATTTAAAAATATATGATGAATAAAAAAGAAATTAATGCTTTACTTATAATAAAAACTGAATTTATTTAATTTAAATTTCACGAAGCAAATTACTTATAAATCCTTGGTCCGGCAGAATATTCAATTATTCGCTTTGCCGCTAGGTATATCATGTATTCTGTGTCTTTGAAGAGCAGATGCGATGGCTGCAACAAAGTAAATTAATATTGCGTCCACTTATGTCCCTAATTGGAAAGTTATTTACTCATGGGTACAAAATGTATTGCAAGCCAGATAAGCAGATCAATGCTGTTTCATTTAATGATTGACTGCTTTTTTTTACCCTTCACACTTACTTTGTTGATCGTTCATTAAATCCCTTTTTCGTCAATCCCGTCACCAGTCAAATTAACCGCTGTCATTCGAAGTTTTGTCGTGACCATTTCTTATTATAGCAGTATAAAATTCATTAATAAGGTCGAAACCAATTTATATTCATATTTTTATGATACAATTTGTGTATGTATGCAGTTTGCAATCGGCTAATAAATTTTTATTGTTGTACAATAGAACGGAGTTAGTTGTATTTCTGAGTGCTGAACACTTAAATATGATCGTTTGCCGTTGTTTTGCATGCTACAAGTAATTGTTGCGTAACTTGGATTTCGCGGTTTACATGTATTAAGTAGCTAAGTTGGTAACTACATTTTAACTAAATTTTAACTTACTACATGTCACTTGTGTGTCCAAACGGATTAAGTAGTTAAGTTCATAAGTTCAATGAAGATGAGCAGTGATGAATGTCAAGGAGTTCGTCAATTCTGTACTTAGATATGTGATTTTGGACAAATTCAGAGAAGAATTTTATTCGGAAATAGTAATCTTTACAAGAATATGTTTTTTTCCTAATTTTTTTAGAATAAATCTACAAGCATACCTATTTTAAATATTCTTCAACAAATTTCAAAGTTGAAACTAAACTCCACTCCGAGATTAATAAAAAAAAAAGGGAAAGTGTGAAATAAATACGAGCTCTTGCCGCCACCCGCTTTGTAAACTTATGCAATTAACTAAAAAATCCCGTCCAAACGTGGTAAGTAAGAAGCCACGCCCAACTTATTATATAAAAAATAGAACGAATCCTAATCTACTTAATCACTTGCGTACAAAATTAAGTTAATTAAGTTACCACTTGTCACTCTGGCATTACATCTGACTGTTTACACGTAATTTTTAACTTAACGCGTGTAAACCGGCCCTAACTAATGCGTAGGCACATACCTTAATAGAGAGGCCTATTAATAAGAACCAAATTTGATTATTATCATTTATTCAGTTTAACAACCTCAACCATTTGAGGATAAAACTTTAATTCAAACAAACCGGTTCAAGGCGATATTTACTCCAAATTTTCAAGCAACAATTTTCGGCAACAATTGCCGAATTTAGGCGATCACAGTAGGTATCTCACCTGGTCCGTCGTTGCATTAAGCTCCAGCGAGTAGGTTACTGCCATCGATATCAATGACCTTAATTAGATTTTTATTTCCTGCTAAGAATATAAGCAAATAACTTTATAATACCCTACTTAAATTATAACCCTTCCAAATTAAAACATGTAATATTTGGAATATTATTAACGTACAGGAACCTTAATCAGATACAGACTTAATATTTTTTCGTCTAAGTTCCTGATTAACACTAGCTCCGCTGATAATATCTAACGGATAATTATTTTTGATTTAAATACTAGGTCAATCGAGCTGCGATATATCCAAGAATCAAGCTACGAAGGCATTCCGACGTATGAGTACGCCACGGGCGCGGAACTGTGGCACGACAACGAGTGCTTCTGCGTGAACCGAACCCTGGGCATCACCGGCAGCGACGGCTGCCTGCTACCTGGCGCCCTCGAGATGCTGTCCTGCGTTGGTAACTATCTAGCCTACTAACACTTACCTTAAAAGTAGGCTTAAACAATCACTAGAATATGGCGTTCGAGAAAAATATTATGCTTAGGTATAGCTCGGAATTTTCTACCAATGCTAGAAATATTATCAGGCTAGACTGATTATGTTCTTACAGATTAAATCTTTAATTTTTATCTTTGAATTATTTTTATTTTTTAAGAACGTAAGAAACCAGTTTCACACGGAACATTTAACAAACATATTAATATCTCAATTTACACATATGCAAATGAGATGTTTATCAAAAGATCAAATGTTACGTTTTTAAAATAAATTGTAGGTTTTATTGACGCAGCATCATCGGTTTCCTCGTAGGATCGGTAGTGGCAGCTGTATAACTTATTTTAAAGTTTGGGTTCGAAAATAGGCTGAGAGGCCGGCGACTCACCTCTTGACCCACCAGCGCCGCGCAATCTGTGTTTACACCTGGCCAGTGACATTCAAACTTTTATATTAAGATATTTTCAAATTTTAATCGACAGATATAAATTCAAATAGTACACACTATCTTTCGTTTTTAGAAAAACGCTGTGTAGATAATTGAAAAAACAATTATTTTTTTTATCTATCTGGACAAAATGCTTTTATCCTTAGGATATAAGGATGCTATAAAAGCATCGTTTTCATTTGTAAAATTTCCTAGACTCTTACTTATGCTTTAATTTTGATATGGATAAATAGTGTTATGGTTCTAAACCTACATATCTGATCAAAGGCTACGGAAGCATACGAATCCGGATAACGTTAAATAAAATATTGGCAAAAATGATGTATAAATTTTACCAAGCTTGAGCACCACATAGTTCGCACGTAGCACGATAACCAAGGTGAGCAAGGCGCGGCCGCGTCGACGCCAGGCAGTGTACCGCGGATCGCGCGCGCGCTACCGTGCTATCTGAAAAAAGTAACCTTTTATCATCGATGCAGAATGATCGGCAGCTTAGGTTATAGTAATTCATTTATCATGTATTTTGTGGCGGTCGAGTAGATGCGGGCGACGTGACATAGTTTGGAGGGCAGGAGTCGGAGGCTGCGGTAAAAGCGGCGGCGAATCGGGGCGTGAGGCACTCTGCCACCCGCCATGCTCGCGACGCTCGTGTGCTGGGTGCTGGGGGCGCTGGTGCTGGCCTGCGCGCGCGTTTATGACCGCTGCGAGCTCGCGCACGACCTTGTGCGACATGTGCCGCGAGACCACCTCGCCACCTGGGTCTGCATCGCCTTCCACGAGTCCCGTTTCGACACCACCGCCAACAACCCCTACAGTGGAGACCACGGCATCCTACAGATCAGTGAACTCTACTGGTGCGGCCCAGCTAAAGCTTGTGGTCGCCCTTGCTCCGCATTTCGTGATGACGACATCGCCGATGATGTACAATGTGCTCTACAAATCTACGAGGAACATACTCGCCTCCAGGGCAACGGGTTTCTCGCTTGGGTTGTGTATCCACAGCATTGCAAGCACAATACAAAGAAATACTTGGTAGATTGTGGTGATTTAATGGGACCAAAATCGACAAAAACAGTAGACTCGAAAGCACGTGCCTTATATCCTTTACCACAAACAAATCTGGATAATGCTTCTTATAATCCCAAAATAGACGAGCTAGTTCCACCCTATTTAAAAATCAATTCCCTTCTTCGAGGTTATTATGAAGAAAAAAATACTATAATGGATAAACAGAATTGGTTGAACTATAAGGTGGATAACATTGATGATCTTGTTATTCCGACTTTCGACAAAAAGACGCAAGTAACCACGACGACCTCACCACCAACTACCACTTTACTGAAACCTGTCGTGCCGCGGAGAAGCATTGAGAGTAACACTTTCAGGCACAAAACGTCAACACTAGCGCCTTCAACAGTGTCAAATCATTTGGAAACAACAATATTGAAATTACAGACTGAGAAAGTAGTAGCTACCTCAATGAGAGCATTGACCGCAGTTACCATGGCCACTATGGCTCCACAAAGGAAGTCTCTTACCACTACTACGACTACCACAATGGAAATACCTGTAATAAAATCCAGAGGAAGTTATCAATCTAAAAATTATGCTTTGAAATCAACTACGAGGGCTGGACGAATTTCATCTACACCGTCTCCAAAGCGCCACGGTTTCTCTTTTGGCACAGAAGTTAGCGAACCTTTTTTAAATCGTAACGTGGCCCAATACAACTTTCACATTCCAAAACAAATCTCATCTTTAAGAAGCACGGTACCCACCCCAGCCAGTTATTATTACACTACCACTACGCAGAGATCCCTCCCTACTTATGTATATAATGATGTTTTTGCAACAACCAGACCAACCACAACACGTGTTACATTTAATACTCATCCAAGTGTAAAGAGCTCAGCTTTAATGACAACAACGACAGCGCGAACATCATTTTTCGCAACGGGCTCGTCGCTACAAAGGTTAGGCGTGCGACCCACAACGAGTCCACTGACCGCTGCGTCCAGGTCCTACGTGCCGCCGCCCGTGGACGAGTCGCCGGCAGCCAGTGCCCGTGCCGCGCCCGCATCGGGGAGCTCCATGCCATCCGTCTTCGACCTGTACCTAAACCCGACCACCACGAGCCGCCCAGCCATCAAATTCTCACCGATCGACGGCAATCGGTTCAGAATCAAAATATTTTCCGACGGCACCACGGCCCCCACGCTTTATAGCAAGTCTACATTATGATAAATTGTCTATGAATTAAGTAACGTTGTATTTTTTTATTACTGCAAATAATTATTCACACTTATTTATAAATACCAAAAATGCATTTAGATTAATAAGATTTATTTGTAATCGAAATAAAAACGTGTCCTAATTTTTAATCGTTTGATTCAATGGCTGCGAGTACTGTGTTTCCCCGTGCCAACACATGTTTTGTAGAAAAGATTACCGTTTATTGAAGATCGATGAAAACTAATTTTAATCCTACTATTAAACTTTGCCTATAATTTTCGAATTCGATAGCCCTGATAATTGAAGCCTAACAGTGGCAGCATGAGCAATACGGAAATCCAAAATAACGTTTTTCTGATCAGCTGCTCCTCCGTCGATGAATTAGACGAATTACTTCCGTATATGAATGTTAAAGTTCGACTCCGCAAAGAAAGAGTGACTCGTTCATTAGGTTTTGTTAAACAAGTTCTACTGGTGGCCTCAAATGTCAATAAATGAATGGTACCGCGTGAAACTAAACGTTCGTGTGTCGCCGTGAGAAAACACAAATACGAATCCACCAATGCGGTACAATAATTTTGTACTACGTATTATATATCTACTAGGACTAGAGATCATGAATTACCTTGTTATTGACTATAAGGTAATATAGTTTCATTTACTCTCTTTTGAACAACGTAGAATCCAACTTGAGCAAGTCACATTGTACAAGATTGTTAATAAGTTTGATTGTTCTGAGCTCATTAGCAGTGTTGATTTCCGCGTCTCCAACAAAAATCTAAGATTTAAACGTTTATTCTCAACAAATTTGAGCCGAACTAATGCTGGTAAACGATTACCTATAACCAGAATGTGCGATAGATATAATGAGCTGTGTACAGATCTAGATATATTTTACACAAACATAAATAAATATAAACAATAAATTGTTAATATCATAAAAAATATAGATGGATAATAAGAAATAAACAACGGCGAGCTTTAAATTGTATATTATTATGTATTTATATATTATATGTATGTATATGAATGTGTATGTATGTACTTATATATTTATTTATTAGATTTTTTAACTATGAGCAAATTTAATACATAATTAACAACCGTAAAATTGTAACTTTAATAATTTAATTGTTGATCATGTTGTTGGGATGTACAGAAACATATTTAACATTGTTATAATTACTGTAAACTGCTTTGTACATTACTGTTTGTGATCTCCCGAGTGCTAATTAAAAAAAATTTAAAGTTAAAAAGTTACAAATATATACAGGAACAGAAATTATATATATATAGATAGGTGCGTTATTGCTGTCAAAGGCATTACTCATTGCGTAACAAATCCTACAACACGCAACGACCTATGGACGTGCTTGTTTCTCAAATAATATAAACCACCTTCAATAAGGTGATATATCTGGTGAAAGAGGCCCAACTACAAAATAGTAAGCAGCATTTTATTGCAATTGAAAATGTATTACAATATATTATCTAAGTCGCCGATAAATGCTTAAAATTGCGATATATTCATAAGACAAGATATAACTGGGATTTTGCTAAGCGAAAAAATATTTCGTAGTTAAACTTAAAATGTGGTTGGATGCTTTATTATTAATTGGTTAATAACTCATCCATATGCGACAGATACGCATAGCCTATGAAATGCAGGTAGTTGTAATTAAATAAGTAACAAATATTCATTTTTTATTAAGTTCTTTAGAAATTTTTTTAAATAATTATCCTAATTAGAAAGATTTCCCAGGCTTTTATTAATGAGATTATTTATTTATTATGAACATGGATTCCCAAATTTTTGTATTTACATTATTAATTTATATGAAGAAACGTAGAAAGAAAGGGACTTCTGTTGGCTAATTGTGTAACGTCAACATCTATCGCATTTGTGTTTCAAAAACTGTAATTCATTTGTTTTTTCCTCTTTTGGCTTTTTCTTTGCGTAACTTAGTTACAAAATGGAAAACTTAAAATATCGCTTTATTTACGAGTACGAGTTCCACCGTGGCAGCAGTGCTGCAGGAACGGCTCGAAGTATTAATGCTGTGTTTGGCAGCGGTGTCGCAAAAGAAAACACAGTGCGTTTTTGGTTCCAACGTTGTCGTTCTGGAAATTTCGACCTGCAAAACAAGAACCGTGGACGGCCGGAGACCCAAGTTGATAATGAAGAATTGAAGGCTGTTGTGGATGCGGATCTATCGCAAACCACGTCCGAGTTAGCTGTAGGCTGCGGTGTTAGTCACAAAACTGTTTTAATCCACTTGAAGCAAATTGGGTAGGTGAAAACGCTTGAGAGGTGGGTGCCTTATGAATTGAGTGCAGCAAACCGACAAACGCGCGTCGACTGCTGCGTTCCATTACTCAACCGGCACAATAATGAAAGGATTTTTAATCGAATCATTACCTGTGATGAAAAGTGGATCTATCAATCGCTCTAGGCCACTACTGCTTCAGAACAACGCTAGACCACATACTGTACAACAGACGGCTACCTAATTACAGGAGCTTCAATTGGAATGTCTAAGACATCCACCGTTACCATTTTTTTCGAAATTTGGATAACTTGCAAGAGAAACATTTCAACTCCAAGTCCAAAGCGCCTTTAAAGATTTGATTGATTCCCGTCAGAATGGTTTTTTATTTATTTATTTATATAAATGGCTCCCATTTTGACAAATTGTTTTCCGTGACACATGTTTTCAGAAAACCACATACATAAAAAGTGTCTAGGGATCAAGTACGTTGTAAAGAATTTCTGCAAATGAGATTTACTATACTGATTCTTTTGGATCGCTATTGATTCTATTTAGTGAACTTCACTATTTTAATAAAGAATATTATTTACATTTTGATAATAAAGAGAAAATCAACTGTCCATTAGCATTTCTATTAAACTGTGTCGTGACATTTTTACAAAATCACTAACATTTCTGCACGGAACTATAAAAAATTTAACTGATATGGAGCGACGACGTCATTTAACCCGAGAAGAGATGATGAGATCCATCTGATTGTCGGAAGCTGGCTCCACACAACGTACTGTGACTATTGCTCTTGGAACTAAATAGACCATTGTAAGCAGCCTCTGGACGAGATATCGCATCACGGGCAGCGTGGCCGAGCGGCTTGGAGGACGATCTCGCATTAAGACCGCGGATAGTCGAGCTCTCCTTTTCACGGGCGATTTTAACGTGTTAAAATCCTTTTCTTCTTTAATTATTTTATAAACAGTATTTCCGGACAGACCGCATGCGCTTGCTGATTTTATTACTATGCTCTCCATAGTCGCATTTAAATCACTCAGTTTAAAGTACTTATACACGTTATAAGTAAATTATTCGTCTCGCACAGCTAAGAATTATTAGTCCACTTTTATTAGGTGAGGTATTCATTTTCAAAATTAAATGTTGAACGAGTAATCACGCAAAATACACAACCGTTTTGTTCGAAGGTCTGACTTCAACTGGTCACTGTGAACTCGACATTCTAATATCTAGCACTCTAATTGGGTGGGGGCCTAGCGTGGCTAGGCCGGCGGACAACGATGACTCACTATTTCTTTAACGTGAATGGACTATATTTGCAAAATGATTATAATATTCTTGAAATCAATTCTGCCTGTTCTCACTGAAAATAGTTCACTAAGTCAGTATCAGTCTGGATTTCGTTTGGCACTACAACTGCACTACTTAAAGTCACAGATGATGTGCGCAAAGCTATTCATGACACAGGAACTTGATTGACATAGATATTAAATAGTCTAATAGTACCCTCCTGCCGTACACCACACTCCAGTCCATACACACTGGAAGAGGCATTACCCTATTTCACCCAGTTTGGCTGATTGTCATACCAGTGCTTAAAAAGTTGTATGATCTCCCATGACACGCCCGCCTTCTCCAGCTTTACCCAAAGGACATCATAGACCACGAGATCAAAAGCCTTTGAGAGGTCAAGGAAGTAGGCGTACACAGGAGTGTGCCTATTAGTATAATATCGCACAGTCTGTTTTAAACAAAGGATAGCAGTTTCAGTTGACAATTGGGGTCGGAAACCAAACTGTGCGTCATGGAGTTGCACACACCTGTCAAGCTCCCTGTCCATCAGCCTGTTCAATACCTTCGCTATTACTGTTGCTAATTATATGGGCCTATAGTTGGTGTGGTCGGCTAAGTTACCTGTTTCATTTTTAACAATGGATCTTTTTTTTTGCAAGAAAATTATTTAAATTTAATTTAAATTATGACATTAATAGGATCTTTTTTTGCAACAAAATTACTTGACCCTAGTGTCTTTTGATTTATGTATATACTTGTAGTATAAAACTTATTTTTATTTTATTGTTTTTTTTTTCACTATTGTCATAGCCAACAAACAAGACGCGACCAACTTTAATCGAAGGTCTTTTATTTAATAATAGTAGTTGTGATTATTTTTTCGGGTAATGATGCGTTGCCGACCGTAATTGTTGTGTAGAGGCTGAAATGGCCTTTGTTTTAATATTTACGCTGGCTCTTTCTTCCCTTCGACCGCAACACAACCACGTCGACGAGATTTTTATGGCGGTCAAAACGAGATCTTAACAAAGATTCTTTACCACCAAATTTGACTGAATGGTACTGATACCTGAGACAAGTCTGATTTCGCTGTATAGATTTCGGCCTCTTTTTGATGTCTACTCGTTCTTTTGTGTCCGTCTTGAAAACAAATGGAGCGACAATTTATTATTCTTAGAAGAAAAAGTCAAGTGTTCTAGCAGTTTGACAGTTTTTTGGAATATTTTTAGAAATAGAAATATATTATTGAACTTTCATGAAATTATGATATGGCGTTCTGTTGTGAGGGAGTGCTGTCGACATCGATACTATATTCATTCTGCAGAAAAGGGACGTTCGGGCAATCTATCAGCTTCGGGTGTCACTTAAAAATTAAAGATGAAAGACCATTCCTGACCTGTCAACATTTTGACAACTCGTATTATGTATAGATAAGTAATATAGTACGAAAAATTACTAATTTTTAGCTGAACCATAAAACCTAATTCATGTCAAAAACTACAATCCACAAAAAAATTTATTGGGTTTTCTTTTCATAGTCATTTATTGACATTTGGTTTGCCACGAACGCGCCCAGTATATATATGGTCTATGACACGTTTTGTTCCAAATAAAGCTCGAACTTTACAATATTTTGAATTTGCTTATAAAGTAATAAAAATATATATGACTTTTTAAATTAAATTGATATTCTATTTGTTAATTTATTTAAATTAATGCATCAAAATGAAATAATTAATTATTTTACTTAAATATAAAATACAGCAACTTAACTGTCATATGGACAATGTCAAAAATTACAACTTCAGTTAATATTTGAATTAAACGTTTACATTCCTTCGTTTGCTTTTGCGTTATTGTGTACTGTCCAATACTACTCTGTATTTTTCTAACTTTTGATCACCTTGGCATTCGTCCCGGTTATCGTTTCTGGCTTCTGCTTTAACGATTACTTGCGCTAGTTTTCCACGTATCTCGGATTTTGCTGAGCTATTGGATTTACGTAGCGTGTTCCTGTTCGTTAAAATGTCGGCTACATCTAAAAGACTAAAGATGGCGCAACGCATGCTGTGTATTAACTATAACATATGTGTTAGTAGGTACTTGTAACACAGTTCGTCATCACCTTGTTATCGGTTTTGTATGTATATTCTAGGATCCTCGTAGTTCGCTACATAGTAACCCATAACACAAGCCTTTGCTTACTTTCGGGCCATGTTGTCTGAGGACTTTTATTTTAAAATCCACACATACCTACTTATTTGTGTAAGAATCTATAATCTAACTGGATAAAATGAACAGGTGTTTTACTATCTACATTACAATGCCGAGGCTTACTAAACATCAATGAACTCATTTGAAATCGACATCTTTCATTTAATTTCATTACAGCGATAGAAGGTTTGTCTACATTTTAACCAAATATGAGTTTCATACATGAATTTTAACATAATTATTGAGAATACTTAGTAATTTGAGGTTTTGAAAGGCTTTTTACTTCTTTTGCTTAAGAAAAATAACAAATCCCTGAGAATCTGAAATCAAAATACTGAAATGAGCTGCACTTTCGTTTTTCCAAGTTAAAAATTGCCAAGATGTGCTATGAAAATTGATTAAATTTGACATATAACCTCGAAATATATTTTTCGATGTAACTTTTTTTTTGATCTGCTAAATTGCATTAAGTTGTTACCTTAAGTTTAGGAATATAATACTATTTTTTCTGCATCGTTTTTATATTTATACATTAGATCAATAAAGAACAGGCTGACAGGTCATTTCATATATGAAACATGGGCATTGTTCTTTAAGGAAATAAATATTCTTACTTTTCAATGGCAATATTTATTTTTGTAATAAAGAACATAACCTTGTTCAAAAGAAAAAGAGATCTGCGCAATGTTAACATAAGATTAAGAAATAAGCTGGCAGCTCATAATAGTAGGCTTCATAAAGTAACTAACTCATTCTTAGGTCAATACGCTTTTATAATAAGGTTCCTGAAGATATCCAAGGTCTTCTTAGTGACAAATTCAAAGAAACTATAAAGCAAAAGTTGTGTGCTAAAGCGTATTATAAACTATCCGATTATTTGGAAAATATAAGACCTTGGGTAAAATCCTAGTATTTATAATGAGACATGTGTAATGTGTCTGTTTGTTTGTTGCATTCTTCGTCCCGATTAATGTCTAGCGTCATTGTCACTTAAGTACGTCCTCTTATGGTAGCGTCAGGTGGCGGGTCGCTCACTTCCATGGTTGAGGAGGGCGATGGCTGGATCCCGCGTTAACACGTGAACGGGTGCCGTTTGAGGGTGTTCGTCGTTTGGATACTTGCATATAAGAATCATTTTGTATCTATAGACGTAAAGAGACATTCAAAAAATTATACCCGTGAAGTTTCTTGCCAGTTCTTCTTCACGAAGAATTTTCCGAACTGCTGGTAGAGTCATGCGTTATTTGACGTCAATAAGGAACAAGTAATTACCAATGTTGAGAAATAAATATTTGAATTTGAAGTCTAATTATTTTAGCACAGACTCTGATTCGTGTGTGACGTCTTCTGACCTATCCGAGATCGTCGCACCACAAATAATTTAAGTGTTATTTTATGTAATTATTTTTACTAAATAAGTTTTTCCAAACCTACCTACAACACAATACTTATATACGCACTTTCATTTCATTTATTTCACATAGAAACAATACAATATTTTTTAAACTCGCAAACACGACTCGAACGGCGCAAGTGAATGTGAGCCACGTCGTCTAGGTCAAATAACGTCGCACGCTGGAGCGCCACGTGTTATGAAATTATTCTTGCAAGCATAACTTCAAAGTTAATTGTTCAAGTTAGTTATTTGTAGAGATATTTTAAGGATTATTGCACATTTTTGTTTCATTTAATTAGGAAAAAGAGTAGCCCACACGACTTAATTTTGCCAAAGGTTTAAAAAAATATGGTCCGCCCCGACCAGTACACTCCTTTTTAGACATTCTCAAAAATAATCACGCCACATCACGCGACGACCCGACCCCAGACGTATCTTGCTCTTATTGGTTGATACAAACATAAAATGAAACTGAATACAATACAATTATCTACTAATAGATAATTTCAATTGACTTTAAAGTAAACTAATAAATCAAACTAAAGTATTTTTAACTACATAAAACATAATCAAGATTTAAGCAAACAAATAATATAAATGAAATCAATTTTATCTAATACTAGTCCTAACTTCGATCAGTCCTACAGAACTACCCAACATATATATTTTTATAAGTATCAATTAGCAAAACTAATACTAGTTTCGTAAATCAAATAGCATTGGGTAAACTCAGGTAAGCTTGAGACCAATAAGGTTTGTAGCAGGTAGTAAAATAATTTTTATATTCTTTATGTTTTGGCAATATTCAAAATCTTAAAAATATATGCATAGGATGCAATCTTTTATTTTAAATTGTACTTAAAATATAGCGACATTTGATCCTTATGGTGGACTCTATTTATTGATGCCATAAAAATACAGGGTGTTATTTTTTCGGATGTTGGACGTTTCGATTCCCGGGCTTTGAATGCTGTTATGCAATACTCGAAAACAGGAAACTTGCTATGTATTCAGAGTATTTTTCCTCCAGGTGACATTTTCCACACTACATAATGTCGCAGGGGTCATAGATCTTTATTTAAACTCTAGAAGCCCTACAAGTTTAGGTTATCGTGTCTACGACCAAACTGAGCAAGAAGATCGATAAGCAAAATCTATATCTCCATTGTTGGTCGTCTCGTCGAAGTTTTCAGCTGGTGATACAAAACCAGGGACTAATAGCAAAAACTTTTAAAGTAATAACAGCTTGACTTATTTGTTTCCTTCGCAGGAGGTCCACTGACAGTGAGTTACCCGCACTTCTTGCACGCTCACGACAAGTACCGCAACGGCGTCGTCGGCCTCACGCCCCTGCAGGACCGGCACCGTATCTTCTTGGAAATAGAACCTGTAAGTGTCTTTTATTTTTAAGTAATATTTTATACAAACAAGACGGCTTCCAAATATTGATACTTTCTTCCATTTTAAGTGATGTAAATAATATCTATATATAAAAATCTTTTGCAAATAATACCAACATTTCTTCATGTGCTTATAGGTTTTAGTGGCTGTTCAGGATTTCGTCATTAGGTATATAAGTAGAGTAATCAGACTTCTGATGCGGCCAAGGGCTTATCCAAAGATTACGTCTCATATAAGGAGGTCGTATCAAATTTGTAAAATCACCCGGGAGGCGTCGTATCAACCCACGACATGGAGTTGGAAGGGTAAAATAACGCCACAAGTTTATTGTGACATTATTTGTAGATATATATTGGAAATTATTTCTTTTCCAATTAACTAAATTGTTACTGATTGATTATAGGCTTCAGTTATAATTGATTTTGTTCCTCTAATTGCACTATCTGTTCTTTTCCTGAACATAATCACGTAAACGCTGTTTAAATTGGAAGCTCAGTATTACCTCAACAAATATAAAACCCCAGTGCCACAATGTTGAGATATAATAATACAATAAGCTCTATATTCTCTTGCTCCTTTCGTTGACGAAGAATTTCTCTTCCCATGCAGTACACTGGCACCCCGATCCGAGCGGCGAAGCGCGCACAGTTCAACATATTCATGCGCCCGACGGCCGACGTCAACGCCCTTAGCAACGTGCGCCCGACGCTCATCCCCGTCTTCTGGGTTGAGGAAGTAAGTAGCTGTGACGAACTACCCTCTTCTCTTCCGAAGATTCGAATCAAGCTTGAACTGAATGATAAAATTCTAAGTCATACAGACTAGTTTTATGATCACGTTACCTAGACACTCAATACACCTATACATATTCTATAGCTCTGTCTGAGTGGAGAGAAGATTTAAACAGGCACTGGATATCTAAACAATCGCCGTGGATAATTTATTTATTATTTTGGAAAGTCTCTCGGAGCATACCTATTAAAATTTCCGTTACATCTTGTTAAAACGTTATTTTGTAATTTAGGAATATAAAACGCACGTTTAATTACAGTCACTCGTGTTGCCAGAGGAGTACTTGGACCAGCTGCAGACTGACTTGATCGCTAGTCTCCACTTAGTTTCCATCCTCAAGCCTGTTGTAATTGCGGCAGGGGCTGCGGTGCTCCTCGCTGGAATCATTGTGTTGGTTGTCGGGAGAAAACCATCTCCGAAGAAAGAGACTGAGCCAAGTGTACCTTCGGTAGAACCCTCAAGCAGCAAACTAGCCCGTTAAGCAACAAAACGCTAAGGACTCGAATCTACTTTATCGCGTATCAAGTTTGCTCACGCAGTGTTCTGGTTTTCAATATAGTGTATGTAGGTCGAAAAGTATTGTCTAAACTAGGGGCAGGTAAACTTGAGTCTAGCGTTTAATTTAATAAATTAATTGTTAGTAGTTGTTAAGTATTATAAATTTTTGTACGTGTTAGGAGATACAGCAAAACATTTGGTACTATTTGGATAATATACCTAGGTTTACCCTTGTATCTGACCCTTAGTCAGACGAACGTCACTAACATCTTATGACTCAATATTAGGTATGGACGTGAACTCGTCATTGTAAGAATTCGATAGTAACAATTTAACTGATTTAGTTATTTCTGCTCGTTAAACGCGTCGTATACTTGACATGTAGCTTAAATGTAGCTACAATTATATTGTACACATAGTAGTCGTATATTCTTGAGAGTACAAATTTCTTACGAATGTTAGGGCAGTTTAATTAGTGAAGTACTTTATTGGTGAGGACGACATTCGAGGCGCGAGCTCAGCTATTTCAGGTACCTACTTAGGTAGAAACCCTTTTCGGGTAAAAAGTTATCATATGTCTCTCTCTAGTTTGAAGTCGGTTCCTATTTTATTATAGACTTTTATATCTATTTATTATAGACCTTTTTAGCGACAGTTGTTTGTCAAAATAAGCTCATAATCGAGGGTTTAACTATTAGCCCACCTGAATCTTATCGTGGTCTTTCTATAGCCGCCATATGGAAAACGGTTTTTTATATTGATACTCACGCGTTTTGCGTTTTATTGTTTATATTAATATGTTTATGTTAAAATAAGAAAAATAAAACAATATAATGGCTTATTTTATTTTCGCACATTGCCTTTTTTCATTGCCGCCACACCAACAGCTGTAAACTTACTTATATTTTCAATAAAAAACAATTTACATTTCGTTGTGTTATATAGTAACTCTTTTGAAGTTGAGAGATCATAGAAAAGCTGTGTTCGAAGCTGGCGATGGTCACGGTACTAAAATAAAGGCGACTCACCATCCACCAACGGAGTATCAGCCTACTTATTGGTCTATCACTTTGAAAGAGTAGCTGCCAGACAGCCTGAGTTACGTCGGATTTACTTTTGTGCTTACTCCTATCGGAACAAGTATTGTATTAGTGTATAAAGTCATGTAAATGTGAATAAAACTTCTAAATTTGTGCGCGCAATCGTTTTTGAGATATACGCAAAAAAACATTTTTTGCTGGGAGAATGCTGCACATTTCCCCCCCAATAATTGTACGACAAAGAAAAAAGAGGAACTGGATATTCTAAACGGTTGAACGCACAGTACCGATTTCATTTGAACACGGACTTGACAATTGTTCCATATTATTTGATATTAAAAACATTATTCAAAAAAGCATTGTCTTTTAGAAGAATTATCGTGACGAGTAAAATGAGGATTTTAGGTCCTAGGTTTTTTTAGGTCCTAGAATATCTACAAACTAGGTATTTTGCTGGTGTGTAGGCCTAAATTATTTCCGCGAATTTCATGGGTATACTGCGTCTAATCAAGGAGCTATAATAAAATATCTGTTTGGTTTGCTGGCTGAATTACACATTTCACATTTAGAATTTAGTGAATGAAAAACATAGCAAATGTTGTATCAATATTAAATTTGTTTACCTAACAAACATTATTCAAAAAAGCCATCCGTAACAATCCACCCTTAGAGTTTCCGATAAATGTAATCGTGAATTCAATAATATGATAAAAAATGCAATAGGCGTAAAACGGTAATGAACCAAAAAAACTAAAAAACTCCTCAAAAGCGGCCCTGCAGTACTTGATATGATGTTCTTGGAGTCGTGTGATGCTATTGGTGTCTTTTGTGATATGTTCAAGGAGTTCGACTGGGTGGATCATAGTACACTACTCATGAAGCTGCATTATTACGGCATAAATAACGACTTGGCTTGATTAAATCATATATTTCTAAATGAAAACAGAACGTTGCAATAAATAGAGAAAAATCATCAGGGCCGGCAGTGACAATGGGTGTGCCCCGGGGCTCAGTTCTTGTTCCTTTCCTATTTTTAGTATATGTCAATGATCTGGTGGTTAAGAATCAATGCGAGGTCATATTGTTTGCTGACGATACTTCCTTCTTATTTAAAATCAAAAGACAAGAAACTGACTATCGAGCAGTAAGCAAATGCATCTCAACACAGAGAAGTGGTTCTCAGCTAATAATTTGCTCCTCAATAAAAAAATAAAACTAAATGTGATAAGTTTACATTGCCAAATGTCAAACAAGTAAATACAAACATGGTAGTTAAGAGCCAGGAACTGACTCCTGTAAACTCAACTGTATTTCTGGGGATAATCTTAGACGCCAAACTCCAGTGGGGACCGCATGTTGATGGTTTAGCGAAAGGTCTTGGCTCTGCCACATATGCTGTTAAAAAATGAGACAAATTTCAAATGAAACAACTGCTCGATTAGTCTATTTCGGTTACTTCCATAACCTCATGACACATGGCATTCTGTAGTGGGGGAGTGCTGCCGACATCGATTATATTTATTCTGCAGAAGAGGGCCGTTCGTGCAATCTATCAGCTCGGTCCAAGGGTGTCACTTAGAAATAAATATTCTTACTTTCCATTTACAATATATTTAAGAAAATTTAAATTTAAATACATAACCTTGTTCAAAAGAAACCAAAGATCTGCACAATATTAACACAAGAGGAAGAAATATGCTGGCAGCCCATAATAATAGGCTTCATAAAGTCACTTACTCATTTTTGGGTCAATGTATACGCTTTTATAATAAGGTTCCTGAAGATATCCAAGGTCTTCCTAGTGACAAATTCAAAGAAATTATAAAGCAAAAGTTGTGTGCTAAAGCTTATTATTATAAACTATCCGATTATTTTGACGATAAAAGACCTACGGTATAATCCCCTCATTTACACGCTTTTGCTAGTACATATTTGTAATGAAACATACGTAATGTGTCTGTATGTTCCTTGAGTTCCTTCTTCGTCCCGATTCATGTCTAAAGCGTCATTGTCACTAAAGTACGTTTTCTTATGGTAGCGTCAGGTGACGGGTCAGGAAGGCGATGGCTGAGTCCCGCGTTAATTCGTGAACGGGTGCCGTTTGAGGGTGTTCGTAGTTTGAATATTTGGGGGAGGGAGGCTTGCCGAGTTAACAGATGCACATAAGAATCTTTTTGTATAGACGTAAATAGAAATTGTAAATGCTTCATTTCATTCCTGGCTTTCTGCTGCCCAGGTTAGAAATAAAATAATGTTATTGTTAAAATGAATAGTATTTTTTTCTTAATTTAATGATTAGGTAATCGTAGTGCAACAAATTAATAAAATATTAGTAACTTTCTAATACTCTTCAATTACAAATGTATTTCAAGCTTACAAAATTAAACTTGATTATTTACCTTCTTTACCTAGCTAGACAATATAAAATTTTACGTGAAAGAAGTTGGGCACTTTTAAGCCAGACCATGTATGCAAAGTGAAATGAACCTTTTATTTCGAAAAATTATACTTACTTGTGAAGTTTCTTGCCAGTTCTTCTTAACACAGTTTTTCCCAAGTGGTGGTAGAGTCAGCGTTATTTGACGTCAATAAGAACAAATAATTACCTATGATGAGAAATAAAATAAAATAAAATGTTTTTTATTGCAACAAAGGTAATACATATAGTTTTGGAGTCTCCTCAGAAAGTAATTCAGAGAATACTTGGAATGGGAATAACCCGCTTCTCTCCTTATATATCTATAATTATTCTTATAAATTTATACTAATCAATCTATTTTTATACAAAAGCAAAACAAGAATGGTAAGTCTAAACTATATGGACGGGCAACGAAAGTGTGAAAGTGTTTTATAGAGAAGCATGAGTGTAAGTGAAGTGTGTGAGTGAGGTTGTGTGTGTGTGTGTGTGCGTGTGTAGGTGAGACTGTGTCAGTGAGAAGATGAGTGTTTTGAAAAATTATATTCTTATATGTATGAGCAGATATTAAAATATTATGTATTTGTTATTCTAATTAGGATTTTTTCAGTCTCTTTGTAGGATAGCTTTTCTAGCCATTTAGTTAAATTAAACTTATATAATAATGACTGACTTCATTTTATTATATACAGGGTGGCCAGAAAAATGACGTACAAAAATGTTTTTAGGTGCCTTATGTTGAGAGGTATCTGAATCACTCCTATGTATGTTATACGATTTTCATCAATCGATTTTCACCAAATCAGTTTCAAAAATTTCTAAAAAAAAGCTAGAAGGTTTATTCTGATTTATATTTTTGATACTTTATCTCTATGAACTGTGTGTTTATGTAAAAAATAAACAGCCTCATAAATTAACTGAAAGTTACTAAAACAAATACTTACCTAACCTTTTACTTTGATTTAGAAATTTTTGGAACTGATTCGGTCGCAGTTTTGCGGAAATAAAAAAAAAATCGTAACTCGAAAACTATGAAAAATCGTATAACATACATAGGGGTGAGTCAGATAATCACGAGGTAAGTACCTAAAAAAAAGTTTAGACGTCACTTTCCTGGCCACCCTGTATATAAGTGGATTAACATTGACGCTGTCGCTGTGCAAAGGTGGCCGAACTATTTTTTGAGGGGCCACCTCTTCTTTTATTAAGCAAGTTCTCGTCAAAATGTAATATTTATGGAAATTAATAGTCAGATTTAAAATATAAAGTTTGCGCACATACAGTAACTTACAGTTTTTACGTGACTTTCAATAATGACCTTTGAGCTCATTCTAACTCCAAAATGTGAGTTTTGGTGGCACCTCCCTAGATTGGGATGCAGTGTGTAGTTAGGTACTGATTGTGCTAGGGCCACATAGAGTTTTTTTTAAGAGGTGTCATAAAAGTCTAAGCTTTTTAAATATCCATATAAACTTCATTAGCCTAGACATGCTGGCCGCTTCGAGGTGAAGGTGCCAACTTAATCTTTGATCTATCATGACGCATAGATATTTAGAATAGCAAGATTTTTGTATAGAAGAGCATGAGCAACGCCACTTATCACAGCAGGTATTATGTATCCTAATTTCAAAGGCTTCGTCTGGTTGGGAGGTTTTGTACAGTGCAATGCACATACAGTTAGTTTTGATGACGTGTAGAGATAGACGGTTTATAATTAGCCAATTTGCTACCTTTACAATGCCACTTTCACTTACCACTTGTACGGCTTCCCAGGACTCAGCTGAAAAAAACAATAACAGTATCGTCTGCGTAGGAAAGTATCGTCCCCTCAAAACTCCGTAATTTACATAACTCTTTTCTGTAGATCAAAAAGCGCGTTGGGCTAAGGACAAATTTTCTCTGTACTTCTGTATTTATCCATTTTTACGCATTTAGTTCTGTTTTCTAGGTAACTGGTTAATAAGGAAAGTGCTAAACCTCTAATTCTATAGCTATCAAGCCGGATAAGTAATGGCACCGATATTGTGTCAAAAGGCTGCTGAACTCAATTTAAAATAACTACATGTCTTTTTCCTCTAGCAATCTTTCCATCGGCAACTAGTCGCGGGATCCAGCTAGGTATTGGCTGTTTCTGTACGCAGAGTACGGAACCCGCTTGTATGGAACGATACAGCCTACGCGAGTCTACGCCGTTTAAGCGATTATTTTTTTGTGGTACAGAACCAGAATGATGTTAACATGTCCTGTGCCTGCATCCAACTATTTGAATTTTAGAATATGCACTTTTAGAATATAATATCTATATTAGTTTATTATATATAGCTAAATCTATTTTATTTAAATTACGTATATGTTGGGTAACTTTAGATTGAGGTGACTTTGAACAAAGTTGTGATAAAAGATTTATAATTTTTTTACATGGAAACGTTTTGATGTTTTAATATGAGGGCTGCGTAAATAGAATCGCCAAAATAATAAACTCTCAATGTCATAATTTTGTAAAATACCCGCCTTTCCGTAGTGAATTTGTTGGAGGCGTATAGTGCTTGATATCGTGATTAAAAACATACATCTTATCTGATAGGGTTCGATGGTTGTTTTTGTTTTTGTCAAACGAGTTCGTTGTGTCTGAAATTATAGAATTTTATTTACTCTTTTCAAAATGAAGACATTCGGTCCCATTTATTGGTGACTTATGGAGTAGTAAGTTATAACTTTCATTATGTAACATTGCATGCATGTGGTACTTTTGGAGGCTGCTTACGAATCTTAGAATTTTCATGAAAACAATACACTTGCTTTTTAGCATCCAAAGATAGATTTTAACTACTTCAGTTTAGTAATTTACTGATTTTAAGGCACGGAGGTCTAAATAAACTATCGGCCGATGCCAACAGCAGAGTCTTAACTCTCTTATGGATAAGACAGGCTCTTAAGCCTAAAGATTTGTGAACTGGTATGTATTTCCCTTAATAAAAGTGTACCTAGGTATAATCGGGGTTGCCTTAGAAATTTGCATCTCGGTATAAGGGTTTTTGGGGTGATGGGGTTAACCCTTAACTCCTCCCATCGGTGAAATAAGTAAATCCCACAAATTATTTTTATATGTGATTTTGAGATAATGTTTATAATAACAAATTATCACTTACCGTATCGCCATGATCAAATGCGTATCTTTAATGCCAATTCATATAATCACACTACTGTAGTAGTTCTATATGATTTAATATGGGTCATGAACAATTTTTAGTAATATAGAACCTCCTTTGTTGTTACAGCTTGTCCAATTTGTGAATCATTGCAGTTCACCCAAAATGTATCAATGCAGGACCCTAGATATGCCCAAGATCACTTGATTATGTTATGATATTATGTTATTATGAAGTATCAGGTAACTTTTCTTTGCAATTTAATTATTATTTTGTAATAAGTATAAGGTATAGTTTACTGATTAAAGCATTTTTACAGACCTGGTGAAGAGGGCCTCACCACTACTAGTAAGGAAGCTGCCCAACATGTCCTCCATGCCAATGAAATACGGTTCAAATTCAAAATGCAGCAGAAGGGAGAACATATAGCTAAGAAGAGAGCAGAACAAAATGAACTACGGAGGCAGGCTCAGATTGAATTGCAGTGCTTAGATACATTTTGTGAAAAATTAATTAAATTTTGTTTGGGTTTATATGTAAAATTTTGTTGCTATAATTATTATCATACAAGTGTTACGTTCATTGTTCACGACACCCCCAAAACGACACCCCAGGGGTGTCGTTAACAAAAACCATTTGTTAACGACACCACTAATAAATAGTGTTGTTACCCTGATTTTAATATTTTTTTATAGATTCTTTAAACTTAGTTAAACTTAGTAGGATACCAAAATATTAAATAAAATAAAAATAACTTCGAAAGATAATTCTTATTTAATATGAACGATGCTCAATAATCCTTATTATTTCAAACATAATCTGTCTTCTTTTTACCGCAGGTACGTTGTCAAGTTTTTGGCCAACAAATTCACCGAATTTACGATTTGCTTCTTGCAGGGTTGCTTCATTAGCCGTTTCAGGTGTTTGTGTACTTACATTTTCCTTTTCACAATTATAATTGTCAGATTGAACGCCAACTTCCTTCTTTTTGGGACATCAGTAACATATGTTAGAAATATAGTAGAATATATTAGAAATGTCAACATATTGATTTACTTCACACCAATGACACATAATTTATCTTTTGAACGTCATAAACGTTATCAGCCAGTGCATTAGAGAAACAGATAAAAAGATACTAATGCATATTTATTTATATCAACCATTGAGAGTATACTAGATCGATAATCTTAAGCGATATGTAATCCCAACATTACGGTGGTGTGGTCAACAAATGCTTTTTGTTAACGACACCCCTGGGGTATCGTTTTGGGGGTGTCGTCAACAATGAATGAAGTGTTAGATATACTATTAGTTGTCACTTTGACTGATGTTTACCTTCTGTAATTGATTTATATTGAAACAACTTTGTACACTTCTTTGATTTTGCACACTAAATTATTTTGGTATTTAGTATTTTTTATGTCCTGAACACATACACATCACATACTCTAGATAAAATATCTGTGCAGCAATAAGGGTCTAACACAAAAAGTTTTATGTTTTAATTTTTCATTTCTTTTCTTGTTTGTAGGTATGATTATGTTTTGATATACTTAATTGATTTGGAGAAGAAAAATGTACAAGCTTTCGTTGTTAATGCTTTTCTTACATAATAAAACAAAGTATAATAAATATTAATTTATTAAATAATAGTATTGAATAACATGTATAGTAAACTCCTCTGTACAAATTACTGCAGGTAGTAAAGTGCACTATATAAAAATCTGAACTACATGTATTACATTTCAAAGTGTATAATCTGATTTGAATAATAAAAATTAATTACATATAACTGTGAGTTTTACTTATTTACAACCTTTAATTTTGGAAGATTTAAGTGAAGACATGTTGATTTGATATACTAAACAATTTAATAAAACTAATTTTCTTGAAATCTTCTTTTTTTCTTGTTGATTTATTATCTGCCTGCCTCTGATGAGATCAACTGTGGCTTCTCTCTCTGTGTGCATTTCATGTTCAGCAATTGGTTCAACTGCCAGGTCTAGAAAAAGATTAACAATAAGCATAGCAAATTATGATAAATCATTATTTATATTCCCATACTGCAGTCTGATCATTAGTCATTGGTAAAGAGATGGATAAATTGGAGATTTTTGAAATTTTTAGTATAAGCACCATTATACACACATGAATTTAAAATTCAGTTTAGTTCATGCTATTAGTAAAAATAACAAATGCATACCAATATCTTCTTCTAAATCTGTGATACCCAAATTAACAATCACATTGTGTAGGACAGAATGTGCCAGTATTATTCTGGCACATTTCGATGGCTTATAATACCACACTCTATCCTTATGCAGACAACGCCAACGGTTTGAAGCCTCTAAAAGGTGTTCTCAATTAGAACTCTTGCTGTTCTGTGTTTTTTATTGAATAATACTTCTGCAAAATTTGGGTTTGGATCCAAAATGGGAGTCATTAGCCATGGACGAAGAGGGTATCCGGAATCACCTATAATAAAATGTTGCAGTTCAATGTTAGCTTATAACCTAATGCTTAATAAGAAAATTGCTGTGAAAATTGTACCTAACAGCGAGATCATATCACCATTATGATGCAAAGACTGCATGTTCAAGCCACTGTTGTCCCATATAAAACAATCATGATTAGCCCCACCAAATTTAGGATTGATGTTTAGAATCCTGCACTGATCATCACAAACCTAAAATCATACCAGTTACTTTTAGTATGAGTGCAATTAGGGGCCTATCACTTTGAAATAACAGAAGATCTTATTTACCATTTGCAGATTAAGGGAATGATAATGCTTTCGGCTATAATAAATGTTTTCCTCTAGTTTTGGTGTGGTAACTACTTTAAATTTACCTCCATCTATGCAGCCTATATCTCTTTATTTGGTAGGCACCTACTTACCTTAGTTTACAAAGAAACCCGTTCAGAAGATCTTAAATTGGTTAATTGTTTTAAATCTTTGCACAAGATGACAAACATTCTTTTTGTTATCCGATATCTCTTCTTGAACTGGGTTTCCGAGATCCATTACTGCATTAAAAGAAGCACGAGATTTAGATTTTTGTTTGTAGGTATATGTAATCCCGCTTATCTCGTGCCTTTGCTCTGGCAAACCTCCTCCACGCCAAACACGAACGTCCAGCCATGATTTATTACAATAAATAAATAAGTCATTAGGTAAATTTTAAACGCATTGAGAACAAAATTAGAAGTCGATACAATAACTTTTTTGGTTAAGCGAATTATTTACTAGAGCTCTCACTTTCAAATGTGCAGTGACAAAGCAAGCGAAAAATTCGTCTAACGACAGAGAGCATAACTGTCAAAAATGCAACTCGTACTCGCAAAATGGTCGTTTCACATCGTAAACGTTAAAATTTCGACGTATCGACTGCTTGTCGAGGGTGCGCGGACGAAATCGAGCAAGCAAAAACTCGTACTCGCAATATTTGTTTACTTACGTAATCGGAAGATGTCGCTGTTCAAATGTCATACAAAAGTCCAACGTCGCCTGCTCGATGAACGTGATGGTTACGCATTCGTTCGATGGAACTCAGAATCAGTACACTGTTCATAAAACGATATCTTTTCCACCAAATTGGTCTACCTTCATTTACATAGACAAAGCGATCTATCATATTTAGATGTGAGTGTAGATGTCATTTTCATAGATTAGGTTTTCCTTAATAAAAAGACATCATTTAATTATACCCAAACCTTAAAATATTCCAATATTAAAGATTTTTACACCTTCTATAAAATATATTCAAAGTTACCCAAAACTCATGGTAACTTTAATTTGATTTTGGGGAAAATTGTGGGTAATTCTTTTGTTTTTTTTTCGTAAATTCATCATGTTATAAAAATCAATCAATTCAAAAGAACACTGTTTATTCAATAAAATAAAGGTGTAATAAATATAAATCAGATGTAATATCTCAAATACGTAAAGAATGTTCAAAGTTGCCCAAAGTTAAACCTCAATTCAAAGTAACCCAACATATACGTAGCTTTTATGTATAAACGAGTCTTATGTGGCTCTTCTCAATCCTAACGTTCTGCATTTAATTTATTAGTTGTACCTGCCTAAGATTACCATGAAATCGAAAACCAAATGAAATGACAGTTACAATAAAGTAGGAATTCCTAGAAAATATTGTTTAATTTAGTGCTACATTCAATCTTTATATGTTTCTATGGAGTTCACTACGTAGGATTACCATAACTTATTTCAGTTTCCGCCTTCTACATGGGAATGTAGAACTCTAGTGCATTAAAAATTCTATGGGGATACACAGGAAAAAAAGGAAAAGGCATTTTTAAAATTTTTTAACATTGAGCTTTATTCAAGAATTAAACTTGTTTACGACCATGCATGAAACACAATTAATGTTATTTATATTAACACATAAGCTACCACTTATCTTGTGTAAAACCTTGAACATAATATAAGTCTTCAATCTATTGGAAAAAATCACATCGTTCCGAGGCTGATACAGGATTTAGTCTTTTGAGTGGACTAGATAATAACAATAACTAATATAATCGCGAGATTTTATTATTTAAAAATTGACTATTAAAAATCTAATGCATATAAAAATAGTCAACAAAATTATTCACTTCATTGTACACAAAACCATCTAGACGTATTATCAGCCCCATTACATACAAACAAAACCAACAAGCAATTTCCATTCATGAACAGAACAGGAAATACAAAATAGAATCCATTCTTATTAAATAAAATTAAACTATAGAATAGGTAAAATAAATCCCACCTTTGTAATCTATTATGCTTAAATAGACAAGAAATATCTTCCTTTATTGTATATAACACACATATATTTCGTGAATTTTACCATTAATAAGTCAATACGAAGTGGAACCGGAGAACATGGGGCATATTTACATACAAATGGCATAGAGGGGATGAACTCAAGCCAGTACACGTGAAATGTAGAGAACGGAAAGTTTAAAAAACCCAATTGGGCAAGAATTTTTTTATTTTTATTTTTGAAAATTATTTCGTATTTTTCTGAGTTTTCCAGGAACAAACATTTCCAGGACAAGATTAAAGAAGGATTAGTTGTTTAATACAACTGTTACATACAAGTTCACTGGGAAGTTTCACATCTACTTAAAGTTTAATTTATAATTATTTCCAAATAAATTATAATTTAAATTATAAATTATTTGGAAATATGTCATTTAAAATGCTAGCTATACGCCATCGATCATGATGTAGAATCTACTAATATCTTTAATTGATTTTTATTATGCTTTAAAAACATTTAATTTCATCATAATATTGAATTAATAAGTTTAAAGTAATATAATAAATTAAATTTCATTTAATGCCCCGACTCTCCAACACATAATAAAAATAAAAAATAATAGGCGATTTGAAAACTATAAAAAAAAAAATAAAAACAAATTATCATTTTAGGTAAAATACTACAAGATTTTTTTTAACAAAAATAATATAAATTCGACTCTTGTAGTATCACTATATTTAAAATTTTAACTAAAACTTAAAAATATACAGTATGTACAAAACTGAAATTGATTTAGCTTAAATGGGTTGTGGTCATAAAATGTCACTAACGTGACATTTACGTTAAAGAGAACTAAGTAGATTTATGTACAAATATTTACAAGGATTAAACTTTTGATTACGATCAATATAAAACTAAACTCCCCCATTAGTCCAGAAGTCGTCGGTCGTCGTGCTGGCGCTTGCGGCCTTTGGCGTGCGCGAGCATGGTGACAAGCTTCTTGTGCGAGTCGCCGACGATCCAGCCGTGTTGCTGCACGTGCTCATCCTCGACCGGCCAGTAAGCTGGGCCGGGCGTGGGAGGCGCGGCAGGAGGGCTGGCCGCGCGAGGCACGGCGCGGCGGCGCGGCACGCCAGACTCGCGGCGGCGCCCACGCCCTCGGCCTCGCGCTCGCCCGCCGTCGCCCTCCGACTCCGAGCTCCAGGTCTCGGCCAGCAC
This sequence comes from Marasmarcha lunaedactyla, assembly GCA_923062675.1. NCBI lineage: Eukaryota > Metazoa > Arthropoda > Insecta > Lepidoptera > Pterophoridae > Marasmarcha > Marasmarcha lunaedactyla. Next base: position 37,962,273 of record OV281339.1, on the reverse strand, counting down.
GTTCTGCTTGCCCACCGTGCACTTACGCCGCGCGCGCTGCCGCGCCACGCCGGCAGCGTCCTCTCGAGAGGCCTCGTCAAACATGTCGTCTCCGGAACTTACCCTGCCCCTGTCTTTAGAAAATCGTCTCTTATGCTTTGACGTTTTAAACGACTGCTTTTTGTAACTGAATTCCTCGTTTCGGGCAGAAACCTCCCCGAAGGTCCTCGGACTTAGTTCATGGCTTTGGTATGTGATATCATCGTACGACTGCGGTGAATCGACATATTTTTTCGTGATATTTTTCTCAATTTCAGACTCGGCATCCACTGAGTTTTCGTAGTCTTCATCACGAGTAGTTGAATGATCTACCGGCGACATAGTACGCCCGGGACTAGTAATTTTCTTAGGAGATGCTACTCTTATTCTGGGTGAGATAGAAGGTTGTTTTTTTCCAGATGATGACGATAATCGTGGTGATGCGATCTGTTTTGTAAGATAGTCTTTTCCAGTAGAAATCTGGTTTTCAGTTTCAATAAGTAGTGGCTCATACTGCGTTGCAGCTGTGACGTATTTTTTCGTAGATGTGTTTTCTGTAGACTTAAAAGTTTGAGGTGGGGAAATCTTGATTGAAGGTACTTCTTTAACTGCCACACTACCAGGTTCTTCATTTTGTAGTAAGCTATCAAATAACTGGTCTAAATTCGCCTTTGGCTTGGTAGCGTCCTTGAGTTTTGTACTTTTCTTATCATTTCGAACTATGTTATTCTTGAATATTTTTCCCATTACAGCGCTTTTATCGACGGTGGTGTCCTTACGTTTAGGAGGAGATGGTACTTTTTTGGCATCTGAATTAGTTTTGGTATTATGTAATTCACATGACAAAACACTATTTTCAGTTTCATCATCACTGCAGACATAATCATCAGACATGTACACAAAATCATCTCCATCAGAACCACTTTCACTAGATACATCAGGATTGCTAGTGTTAACTTTGGACCTTGATGTACCAGCACTGTCTTTATTGTTCATGCTTTTAAATCTTTCCATTAATGTTGATGGTCTAAACTCAAATAGCTCGGCATCTTCATTATCCATGAACTCATAGACATCCAAAACTTTTTGAGAAGAGTGTTTGGCTCTGTGGTCGCCATCATATTTACTGCTGGAACCGGAAGCCCTTGACTCACGCTTTTTCTTCGAGCTATTTTTCTTCTTCTTTTTACCAGAACTCTCCCGAACAGCTGACAAATTAATTTCTGCGTTGGAAACAGAAACTTTAATTCCATCAAATACCTTTAATGCGCCTTTAGTAAGAACAGTATTATGCTGATTCTTCTTGCTCTTCTTAGCTTTCTTTTTGTCGGACTTCTTGCGGCTTTTTTGACTGAAACAAATAAAATAATAAAATATGTTGTAATAAAAATTACATTTATTGGAAAGAAATAGTAAGTTTTTTTAAATACCTGGTGCATGTACTTTCCACTACGGATTGAGCCTGCTTTGCAGCGGCTGCTTGAGAGCGACACTTTCTCTTAATCTTATCAAATTTGTCTTCGTACATATCTATGTCCTCAATTAAAATGTCTGGATACATCTTTTCTTTTATTTCGGGATACTTTTTCTGTTTAGGATTGGAAGGTTCACCTGCTCCCGGCGTATTTTGAATAGCTGTATATTTGGAAATCGGGCCGGATGTATTACCCTCTTCCGACAAATTTTGTTCTTGCGTCAATGGTACAACTTGTTGCGCCAAAGCTGCTTGCTTTGCAATAGCTGCTTCTTTAAAACCCGAAATTAAATCATTTTCTAAAGTCCTGACTTCTTCACTTTCTAATATAGTTTTGGCTGTGACCGAATCGACATCATCCGAATGACAACTGTTCCGATCTTCATTTTCTATATATTCATGTAAAGTTCCCTCTCCGGTATAAGCTCTAGGAACGTATTCTACCATAGAAGTTTGAATAACACAAGCTCCTGCCGAGGGCTTGTCATATTGTTGGGCAGAAGTAAAGGTAATATTTTCTTGTGTGGTAGAATGAGGGACACATTCTTGTGTAGAACTTTGGGGGACGTCGTTTTGCGTATTAATAAACTGATGTGAAGGATTTATATTTACGTTAGCAATAATGGTATTATTATCCAAGTCTGCTAATTGCCGATCTGTGCGAGGATGTTCTTGCAAAAGTTCGCAACAATGCAAAAATAAAGCCTCATCTTTGCTTAAATTTTTCTCAGTATGTTCCTCGCTAACCACACTTTGATATTTTTCTAATAGTTCTTTCACAGTACGCTTTAGTTCGGTACTGGGATTATTCTTTTTTTCGTCTAATGCATCTTTAAGAATTTTTAATTGGCTTTTAAAGTCTTCGCCACTATTTCGATCATGCTCATCTTCACCCATATAAGTTTCCTCTTCAGGTTTGTCAGCATCTTCACATTTGTCTGTTTTTTCAGGTTTTCTTGTTTTTTCGGGTTTATTAGTTTCATTGAGCTCTGTTTCCTCTGGTTTATTAGTTACTTGGGGTTTGCCAGCTTCTTCACTTTTGTAAGTACTTCTTTTCGTCCGCTTTCCTCTCACACCCTTTGTATTGGAAAAAGATGGCTCGTAATCTGCCAATGGTTCTTCGTCCGTGAGCTCTTTAGGGTCAGTTGGAGTTTTTTTGTTGTGTCTGTGTTTACTGTGATCAGGAATATCCTCCCTTTCATTAGCAATCACATGGAATGTTTCGGATATTTTTTTAGAAGCAATTAAATTAGACTTTCGTGGTTTTCTCTCAGAGAAAAATCCAAAGCTCTCCATAAATTGTTCTGAGCGCTGCTCCTTGGCGTCCTTTTCTGGGTCAATTTTGCAGTTTCCAGTTTTTGATATTTCAGGTGTATCTTTCTGATTACTTTTCACCACTTTTTTAGTGTCAGCAAGGATCTTTGAGTCTCTCATGCGAACATAACTTTTAAGTGGCACATCACTTTTAGAAGAATCGGAATCATTATCATTTTCCTCAGCAAGGACAAATACTTTCACTGCTTCAGATTTCTCAGTTGTGAGAATGGGCTCGTCAAACGTCTTAGCAAGATGCATCTCAGCTGCAGCTGCAGCTGATGGTTCCACAGCAACTGGCTTGCCAGCTTCAACTAATATCTCAACAACTGTTTTTTTTGTAGTATTTGAATTATCGGCCGCAATGTATTTTTCACATGCAATCGAATTCACTGCCAACACTGGTATTTCACTTGCGATTGAAATCTCAGTCGAAACTGACAGCGCCTTTGCTGCATCAACACTTTTACTTAAGTTTTTTCCATTTTTAATGTGTCTATTTCGCTTAGTACTAGTTGATTTTGATTTGGATTTTCCTCGTTTACTTTCTTTTGATTGATGCCTGCCAAATTCATCTACCTTCTCTATCATTTCATCTAAATCAATATCGTAAGGATCGTATACTTCAAGGTTTGCGTCTTGCCTAACTCCAACTGACTTGGATCGTATTCGCTTTGAAGCTAACGGCTTACTATAGCACGTTGTATTTTTGACTTCAGAGATCCAATTAGATTTGCTTTCCTCAATAAACACTAAAGGTTCTTTAGATTTATCGCATTCAGAGGTTTTCAATTTCTTAGATTGATTGTTACGCACCATTTCGATTTCTGAGTTTAGAGGAACTTTTCGCTTTTCAGCAGATGACACCGACTTTGCATCTATGATTTCAGCATTTATTTGTTTTGTTGGTGGTGTACAAATGTTATTAATCGTGTTTTCTTGAGTTTTTTCTTCTACAGTAAGAGAATTTTGATAAGATTTGTGATTGGTTTTAGCTGAATCTGAAGAGTTTTTACCCATTGATTCTTCCACGCAATCACGACCTTGAAAATCATTAGACCTGCTTTTCTTATGTTTTTGTTTCGAAGACGTCTTTTTACGTTTTAAAGACTTACTTTCTGCACTCGGCGATGTGCCATTATCACCTTGCGGTTCATCTTTTGTTCGATCATAATCAACTACTGTTTCAAGCTGCAACTTAGGTGTTTCCGGACGAACTTCTAATGGTTTTTGTTCGTTGCTCATTTTCGTAATGTTTTCTTCATCACTCAGAAGTTTTGAAAAGATTAGCTGCTTTTTGGTAAGATGTGCCTTTGCATCTACTGCTTCTTCTTTGTCGTATTCAAAGTTCTCAGCAAAAAGAGATTTGCCGCGTCTACTTCGACGCAACGGTGTAGACGTAACCATATTTTCGTTCACAGTGGTATTTGCAGGGTTTTCAAGGTCCTGTAATTCTCTGGCGATGGAAGTTGACAAAGAAGCTTTCTCTTTGTTAATGAGGGAAATTTTCAATGTAAGACTAGAGGAGTTTATCAGACTCTGTCCTTTAACGTGGTAGTTATCTAGATTTACAGGTTTTGTTGTTAGGCCTTCGTTTTCAAACTCTGCACTGACTGTTTTGTTTTCATTGTGACCACGATACAAAATGTCACTCATTTTCAATTTAATGCCAGAACGTTTCTTCCGATTTTCAAGACTTGATTTATTGCCAGTAGTTTGCTTATTAACAACATTTAGTTCCTGGACCGGTTCAATGTCATTCAATTTTGAGTCGTCATTGACTTTTTGTATGCCACACAAATCCTTTTTTGTCATTGTTACTTTATTGTTTTGAGATTCAAGGTCATCTTTTAGATTTTTAGCTTGGATAACATCTGCAAAGCTCACTGCGTGACTGCATTTTTTCTTTGTACGTTTTTTAGATCGTTTACTAGTATTAAAGGAAACTGCTTTACTTTCTTCTATTATTTCGTTGTTTTTTGACACCAAGACTTCTTTGGGAGATTCTGTATTAAGATTTGTATTAGTTTCATCAGTTTCCAAATGTTTCTCTTTTGATTTTGGATGCGTAACTTTTGACTTTTTCTTCCTTTTTTTCTTCTCTTTTGGAACAGCACATTTAGTGCTCTGCTTCAGTTTTTGTTGGACAATAAGGGCCAATGTAACATCATCTTCGGAATCTTCGTCTTCACGTTTTGGTGATCTTGAACGAGCCCTTTCTTCTTGGACTTCGGCTTCGTCTAACCTAGTATTTGATGTTTGTGGTTCACTGATCTCTTCATCTATTAACTTCATATCTTCGGGGTTGTCTGTCTTGTTCAAGATTCCACATTTTTTTGTTTCCTTCGGCTCTGGATCGATGATTATTATATCTTTACTTATTTTTGATTCATATGCATTGTTGAGTGCTGCATTATTTGGTTCTCTAGGTCGGATTTCTACAGATTCACTTGTTTTCTGTGCGACATTAGCTTTTACATTATTATCAAACATTTTTAATTTTTTGTTTTGTTGTGTGCTACTTATTTCAGATTGTTGTACAGCTGATATTCCTAACCCGTTTAACAAAGCTGCATCATTCACACATTCCGGAACCACATTAATTTTGGTATTTTCGGGTGCATTCACGTTCACATTTTGAGATTTGTTTCGTTCTAAAGCAGTTTTTATGCGCACAGCTCTCAAACTTGCTGTTTGCTCATTATTAGATTTAGGTTTCTTAACAAGGGCTGGTTTAAGTGGTACATTATCGTTTCTCATAGGTTGTATTACACTGTCATGAGAAATTTTCGGATCAGGAATATCGTCGATTGTTAAATCAATTACCTTATTTTTCATCACGTCATCTTCTAGAATAATTGGTGGTGAAGGCTGAGATACTTTTATCTTCACATGATTTTCTTTATACTGATGAGGTTCCTCTGCACTAGTTTCGCCAATGACCAAAGTATGTTGTTTTGAGTCGGATGTTTCATTTGATGTTTTAGTGGACTTCTCTTGAGGGTTAAAGGGCTTGTCTTGGGTTTGCTTAGACGACACGTCTTTGGTTTCAGTTAAAGCTAAAATATTGTCGGTTTCTTTAGTAGGAGATACGGTTTGTTTTGCCATGTTCGAATCATTGCTATTTAAAGTGCTGGAAGCAGAGTTTGACACAAACTGTGGCAATACATTCAATAGTTGATCACGATGATCAGGGGGCATAGTCCCGATTATTTCGACTAGTTCTTTAGGAAGTAAAGCAATTTTTTTGGCAGTTTCTGGATCTTGATCAATAATTGGTGACTTGCAACACTCTGTATCTTTACTTGAGTGAGGCTGGTTTGTGTTTTCAGGGCTTAAATCTTTAGTTTCATCATCTTTAGATTTTTTATCACATGGAGTTTCGTTTGACGGTGGGGTAGGATTGCAAGGAGAACACGGTGCTTCCAGCCCCCGAGGTACATCTGACTTGTTTATTGATGATGTGTTTTCAGTAGACAGTGGAGCACTATAAGGTACGCTTTGGAGGGTCCGTGTATCAACATTATAAGTTGTATTGTCAGGTATCGGAGAGTTAGCCGCAGTCATATCCATACTGGATGCACTCAATGCCAGGTCTGGAATACTATAACGGGCACATTCTCTTGCAGAAGGTTGATCATAACTTGGCGTTCTCATCATAATTGGTAATGATTTGTTTGTATTGGGCATCTGATTGCAAGTAGCTGTAATTACATATGCAGCAGGTGAAATTGATATTTCACTTTGCGGTGTATCAAAACGATCAATAGATGTATTTCTTCTTATTCTTTGAGTTTGACTTGATGGATAGTCTCCCGAAGTTAGCTGATCATAAACATAGTTGTTTAAACTTTCATACTCTTTGGGTGCTTCAATATTTCGATTAGTAATATCAGTTTGCAAGTTTCTATGATTAGTTGGTATGTCTGCATCACTCGTAATATTAATATTCATTAGGCCACCAGATAGACGTTTTTGAGATAAATGATATTCTGCAGGAAGATAGGCGACGTCCATCTGTGGCATGGGTCTAAGGTGTGAAGTATCGTTAGGCGATATATCATTTATGTGTGGCATCATTCGCATGTCAGGACAATATTGTCTGTTGGATGGTGGTATCCCATAAACATAGTCGACGCGCCGTAAATCATTATTATGATAATTTGCATTAGAACTTGCCAATTCTTTAGCGAGGTAATGACTTTGAGAAATATCGTGAGTGTAAAATGGTTCAGGAATTTGAGAGCTTTCATCGTAACAAGATGAATGGGGTGATGTATAAGTTTCTTTTGGAGTCCTCACGCGCAGGTCGACTATTTCGTCTTGATCGTTATTAGATCGTCTTGATTTATTTGATAAATCTAGAGAACGGTAATTCAATGTTTTTTCTACCTCATCATTCAGTGACAGAGGCTCCAAGTTTTGTGACTTATTTGAAAGATCTAAAGGCGCAGGTAAGTTGCTTGTCATTTCGCTAGAACGAGGCGGGTGTATTTGGCGATACTGGGCTTCATTGTATATTGTTGATGTATAATTTAACTCCAAATGTGGCGTATTATTAAGTGAAGGTTCTGATATTTTCGCATTGTGTTCCAAAATATTCAATTCCCTTGATGGATTTAAATCTCTGTAGCATCGCATTTCATCTCCACCAACGCGACTTCCATAACTGTACTGGTTAATAAATTGTGCTGCTTGATAATCATGACATAATTTATTAACTGGTAATTCACTTGGAAAACTATTTCTTCTCATCATGCCAACATTTTGGCTAGTGTTTAAATCATTTTCATTTTCATATTGACCAGGATGGTCACTTTGGGTAAATTTATTTATTATCTTGTTTTCAATAAAAGCTCGATCAATATTTTTATTATTATATGAAAATGCACTTTGGTTTACTTGTAGGTTTTTACTGTCGTTTACTCTAGCCCTTTCTTTTTCTGTTGCTTTGATTTCATCAGCAGATTTTCTATGTTTTTCAGTATTTTTGTTTTGCAGGAAAGTATCATATTTAGGATATTCATGGGCTATATTTCCAAACATATATTCTCTTCCAACTTCGTTGTCTGAAATTCTTTGCCACATTGAGCTATTGTACATAACTGTTTGATTCAAATTCTGGTTTGGATTGTCAGCTTTATTTGAATTTGTTTGATCCAAGAACTCATTTCGAATTGAAGTTTCACTCAAGTGTACCTCATCAATGTTAAATTTTCCCTTTGTATTTTCTTTTCTGTTATCATATTGTATCATATTCTGAGTAGTTTTGGTACTCATACCGATATCAACTGGAGCTACTCCGGAAATAGGTGTATCTTTTGTACTTCTTATATTAGATTTATTGTTATATGTAGAGCTGTTCACCATAGCTTTTGCAGTCGTAGAAGTGTTTTGATAACCAGCGCTCACAATCTCACTTATATTGGGTGTGAGTGGATGCACTTGAGCAGCTTGTCCACAGAGGCTTTCTCCTAAAAAACATTCTGATTTTGGCATTACTTCACTTGGTTTTTTTGTACCAACTGCCTCCTTTTTGGTATTCTTTTTAAGTCTTTTTGATTTAGTTTTATCGATCTTATTAACGTCGTTACAAATAGCGGCATTCGCAAGCGGCTGGGAATCATTTGATTGGACTTGACTGACTTTCGCGTCTGTAGCATCAATTTCAAAGATATTTTTAGTTCCAATTTGCAAGAAGTTCTCATTGTTAACTTCTTCTTTATTTGTGTTACTGTCGTTCTCAGATTCAAGTATGGTTGGCAATGGATATCCACATGGTTGTGCGGCATTTCGACAATAAAAACATTTGTCATCAACAGGATCGTCCGGGCCACATTGCACTGAGACATGTCCTGGAACTACTGTCTCTGAACAAGGTTCCACTAACTTATTTTTTAACATGGCAATACAAGCATTTAAACCCTTTCGAGGTTTAGTAGATCGTTGTCTCGGATCTGAGGGATATCGTATGATGTCTGATAAGGGTGGTATGTCTAATTTAGTTTTAGCTCCTTCATTTTCAAAACGTCTATCATGTTCTATGGGCCCGTGTTGGTTAAGTTTGCTGCACTCCAGTCGCAAGAGAAATTCATGTCGAAATTGGATAGCTTTGTCGCAGGTCTCAGACTTTGACGTCAAACGTGCAATCGAATGTTTTAATGAAGAATTAGGAGGTATGTTATGAGGTGCATCACCACCGTTACCAGTTCCATTTCTTTTGTCACCATTGTCATTTCCATCGTTACTGCCACCCTCGCCACTTTGTCGACCGCGGTCCTCGCCACCGCCATTCTGCCGGCCGCCTGAAGATCCTTGTCTTACGTCTGAGCGCTCCGAGTTATGATCGCCTGCAGAAAAAGCTTGACTACCAGAACCACCAGAATTGCTTGCAGTTCCGGAAGCTTCGGCAGCGTCCTCCACAGTTTCTTGTTCTTCTACATTATCAGTTTTTCCTTTGACTCGATTTAATAAATTTGTCTGCTTATTACTTTTCAAAGCTTCCATTCTCCTGGTTCTCATTCGCGCGACTGTTGGCTTCAGAGGTTTGTCGTCTTCGTCATTTGATTCTAACTTGTTGCTTATCACAGTAGAAGTAGACTCATTACTGGAAAATGTTGATGTTTCTTTTGGAACAAGCAGTCGTTTATTTTTTAAGTCTTCATTACGTCTTTTCATTACTATTTTACTTCGTTGTTTATCAATGTCTACATTTCTTTGGGGTCGACTTGGATTTGTAGGATTCAACGCTACCCGATGTCGTTTTGCTGGCAGGTCAGCTATCATCTTCCTAATTGTTTCCGCTGAAAATACAAAAAAATAATAATTTTGAAACGATACCATTAATTTTTTTACTTATGAACATCAGTCCGCTGAATGTCTATTAAAAAATTTTTGACGTAGAAACGAGGCGTTATCAGTTGATGTTACAAAAAAATATATTATTCGCAGGCCCATAAATTTGTCGCAGGAGAAGGTTGAATAAGAAATTTTATTTAACAGCTAGACTTTTGGTTGATCATGTCATTACATTTATTCTTAAATATTCATATTGGCGCTTCGCCGGCTACTGCCACACCACGCTCAGTTCGTTCGCTCGGCTTACGTAAGTCGTAGTCTATCAACAAGATTGTACGAAAATAATTAACAAATCGCATATTCCTTGCTTAATAATCATCTATTCAACATGACCATAGCCAGATACCTGAAGAAATCGATTTATCTATTGTAGTTGAATGTCTGATTCAACCTTCCGCCAGCGACATACACACTATCTTCCTTTCTGGAAGTAAGAAGATTTTGTGGATAACTTATCTTATTATCATTTAAATTAACCAAATGGTTAGCTATCCTTTAAACAAATTGTAATTGATTTCAGGAATTTTTGAAGAGATATCTATTTTTTGTTGCGGGAAACTAAGGTAGTTTCTCTTAAATGCAAAAACTCACCAGTAAAACGTTCGCGAGTAAAATTTTCTTTTGCAACATCTATCTGCCAATAAAAGCCCATCAAAATCCTTCGTGTCATTTAGAACGATTCGAAAGCAAACATAAATAGACAGTTGACATACATGCACACAACAACTCATCATAAACATCTCACATATCACAAAAAACATCTAACAACAACATTTAATGTACATTTAATAAAAAGCTGTAATTGGGACAGTACAAAATATACCTTTATCTAGGTATATTATGAATAAACAAAAATAAAGAGCAATTAAGATGTACTCACCGTCTCCCACTTCAGTTCTAATTTTAGGCCGGGTACGCCGCATTCGATTATTTTGTCGGGTATGGTGAGTTCGAAGTTGCTTGCGAATCTTCTTCCGAATGGTGTTATCAGGCAGGCGCAGGCGGCGGCGGCGGGCGCCGAAGGGCCGCGGCCGCACCTTGCGACGCATAGTGGGTGTGTCGCCCGCGCACTCCAGCATGTGCTGGTGCAGCTCCTCCAGGCTTACCGGCTTGCTGCACTTAGTGCAGTCTCGGATCCCGCGCTGCGGCCGTGTCCTATTCACAGCTTGCGCCGGAGGCACGTACAAGTGCTTTAAGATATCAGAGTTCAACAATCGTTCTCCGACGATTTCGTAGTGCTGTACTTGAGCGTTAGGATGGTTTGATGCAATGTGCGCGGAGACGGCTCGCGGATCGCGGGTCTGTTCACCGCAGGCGCAGCACACGTAGGCACGCGGGCGCACCCATTCGCCACTGAGCTCGGCAGGCGGCGGCGGCACGCGAGACTCCATGCGCAGCAGCCCGAGCCACGGGGGCGGCTCAATCAGCTCACGCGCGCGCCCCTTGCTCGTCGACTGTACGGCCACCACCGACGTGCTCGGTATGTCTCTGCTCTCTAATATCTCCTTCAATTCCAAACTTAATATATTTTGCTTTTCCGTTTTCTTTTCCACAGGTGTAGAATTATATTTCTCCTCATATTTACGCCTCATACACAATTGAGTCCAAATATCTAAACTCGAAACAAGAGTTATTATACAATTATGTGCATGGGAATCGCGTTTGATTTGGTCAGTGTTAGGAGTGATTTTGTCGTTATCAGTGCTATCCCATTTCCATTTATGCTTTGGAGCTATGGCTCTAGGAAGGTAATTCTCAAATACGTTACGAGTAAACTGTTCGCTTGCCAACAGTATGGGGAATCCTTCCACGGTGTTTATAGCCACGTTATTTTTAGCCTTTCTTGTTTTTATGACATTTTCCGGATCAGGATTGAAATTAAACGATCCGTCAAGAAATTTTGAAAGGTTCTCGTGAACATTACTTGCAACTTTAGAATAGAAAGATGTATCAAAACATCGTTCAAACTTTTGGTTCGCTTCATCCATCATTTTAATCCAGTGTTTTTTGGTGGAATCACCTGTACGTGGTGATTTGTGCACTACTCCCAAACGAGAAAGTATTTGATCTGCATCAGCGTTATGAAAGGAGAAGTTCGAAGGAATTCTCTTAGTCCACTGGATGTCATCCAATATGATGACGGCGTTCTTTTCGATGACCGAGTTAGAAAGCGCCTTGCTGGGGGGCAGGATGAAGTTGGTGGTGATGTTGTCCTCGATGTCGGCGGCGTCTTGACCATGCGCCGGTTTCAGCTCACACGATATCACGATGCCATTGAATCCTTCTTCTCTATCGTAATTATCTTTGGGAATAACATTCATTTGTTTCTGAGTTTTCTTTGTTTTCGGTGAAATTTTTGGCCGAGGCTTAGAACGGTATGATGGTTTTTGCTTTTCGCACACATTAAGCTTATGCTCGGCCAGTTCCGATGTGGAAGAAAATCGCATGTGACAGTCAAGGCAGGCGAAATAATGATTGGGGTGATTGTCGACCATGTGTCGAATGACGTCATTAGGATCGCTCTCGAGATGATTGCAGAAGAGGCATCCGGTAGACGACTCTAGTTTGGTGGGTGAAATGTGCACCCTTCGGACATGTTTTGATACATTTTGTTTGGAATTGAATTTTCTATCACAGTAAGGGCATAGTTGTAGAAGAGTGGGAGTAATGTCAGACTTGTTAGCGAGATCATCAGATTTAGTGGGTGTCACTTTGGACGGCGTCGAAGCTCGTTTGGGGCGGTCAGAAGCAGGCTTGGGGTCGGAGCGCCGAGTGACGCGCTGGGGTGCCACCGCAGCCAACCGGCGCGGCCGCAGTCGTCCGTTCAAGCCAGACGATGATACGTCTTCACCCGCACTCATGATGTTTAATACATCAGTACTGGAATTTAAAAAACATATCGAAATGAGTTGGGTTTATAATCTAATAAATCCATTAGAAGTTTCTGGCACGCACGTTTTGCAAATTTCTAAAACAATTATAGTTTTAGATTCATACCATTTGAAAAGAAAAGAGGGAAATATATAAATGTTTTGTAAGAAATATTCCCACATAATTCTGCTACCTATTTGAAGCTAGAACAGAACAATTTCTCCCATTCTACTGAGAAGAAACAGGAACTAAATATAATGGAAAGAAGACATAACTTGATCCAAGATGCAAGAGCTTGAACTCAGATGCTTTCTGTGGCACTCACTGTAGGCATTATGCAGAATGTTATAAGTCGACTTTGGACATGTTACTGATCACCAGTAACGTGGCCCCTTGGAAAACGATTTACCATACGCAGGAGAAATGGTAAAAATAAATTGGACTTTTCTTGAAAAATTCGTACACAGGCCGCGATGATGGCCGCTGGTTACGAGGCTTATATATATATATATATATATATATATATATGTGTGTGTATATATATATATATATATATATTTATATTTATTTATTTTTTATTTGTTATTATTATTATTTTTTTAATCTACTAATTAATATCTTGTGACTGTTTACCTTGCTATTGTTTGTGCTACTTGTTATTGGCCCTTCTTTTCCTACTCACTTTATACATAATTAAACCAAGATGTAATTCTAGTAATAAGATAATAAGCAAAAAAAATTATTTAACCATAAAAAGTTGCTTACATAAAAAAAAAACATCTCTGTTCTCGAAAAAAGAAAATTCTAAAAGTTTTAACAAAAATTATTCTGTAACCAAAGTGACACTAAAGTTGAAGATATGCATACCTAACTGTCACTAAAATCTTTTCAAGTCACATTTCGTTAAGTAAATGTTTTTGAGAAATACATACACATTTAAAAAATAATTTATACAAGACAAAAAATTGCCTATGCACATAAAGGTAAGCTTATACTTAAAAGGCATACCTTAATAATTTAAAATAGATTTAAAATCGAATGATTTCTCCATATGCTTATTATAGAATAATTACAGTAAAATTAATTCCATGTCTTCATTTCCATTAGTAAATAATGATGAATATACCATTGTTGCATTAGGGGAAATCGGAACGGAAATGCCTACTATATACATATATAAAGTAGCTATTACAACATATAACTATTACATATATTCGGCAAGTGCGTTATACGGGACGGCTGTTTCGGCTTGTCTCGCCAAAACCTAAGCAAGTCCCTTTGATGACACAAGGCAACTATATGCTGGCCCGAATACGCCCCTTTAACACGAGACGCACAATAAAATTGCAACTAGACATGCCATACCACTAAATAATAAGCAAATATCAAATTACAATGTGTAATAAGCAAATAAATGTATTATTTCCACAATTTGTAACAGAAAAACATGCTTACTTGGTTATAAATATTTTAAGGAACCACTTCAAAATTACTATCTTTCTAGATGCGGCACAAAATCTCAGTTTCCTGCAACTTTGATAAATTAAGGGTTAATTGATCAATGCGTTCAGATAACTTTTATCTTGATAATAACTTTGACACTTGACAAGACTTTTCATACAAACTATGTCAAATCATTAACATTATTCTAGTGAAAAAAGTTATCTGAGAATTTAACAATCAGTCCTTAATAGTCTTATTTAGTTAGATGTGAAATAATAAAATACAGGTCATTTTATATTCACGTTTTTGTTAATGTTAAGCCAGGACACCTAACAAAATCAGCAGTTACTTTAGTTCCAACGTCATGTTTCATTTCCGGTTAGGTAATTTACACGTATCGTTTATTACTAATATTCTACCATTCTAGGCTATGTATGCCATTGTCTGAGAAATTTTACATAATTTTCATGTGTTTATTAACAAAAAAACAGATTTGATACTGCAGATTTAAAATATATCGAATATCAGTTTGACGACCTGATATATAAAGTTAGCAAATTATTGATGGTTGGTTGTCTCAATAAATAAAAAAATTAGGTTACATAGGATTTTTATGGTACATTGCATATTAAAAAATCACGTTAAAAAATCACGATTACTTTTAGATTTTTTAAATTGCAATTCAATATTGACACCTGAACAGAAATATGTACAGTACTTCTTCCAATAATTTTGGGAGTAAATAAAAAAATCTAGGTCTTCATTTGCAGGTAATTTTGATTTTAAAAGAACGTTACAACATTAAAAATAATAGTTAGAGGCTATGCCAAAAATTTAATTTTTTAATTTATGTTTGAATGTTTAATTTTATGAATTTCAAATAAAAATTAAAGATGCTTCCTAAAAATCCCATGAGACCAAGCATCCTTTTTAGGGGTTGAGGAGATAGCAAATGACCCCTCCTATACTATACGTTACTTTAATTTTCCAAACGACGTCCCTAATAACCTGTGTAACGTTTTATATGTAGGTACCCTTTTTAATTACACTGATTTATGCAATATTAGGTGAATAATAATACAAAGTTTATTATTATATATATAATTTGTATTTTTGTTTATAAATTTGAATGCATCGCCTCAGTTCATTAAAATTTACAGAATTTCTATATTACCGGGTCCAGCATGAAAACCCTTGACAAACGAAGACATAGTAAATTTGACAATCAAATTAAGACCTTTCTACAATCACAAGTTAAATAACTCATTCTGACCAAGCCAACTAGACTACTGTCAAACGTGACGTCGTGTTTTTCGGATACAGACAACTGCACTAGTGCTATAAAATTTATTTAAGTTCAATCAATGCCAGCATTTATTTACCTGACTAAATTACCAATATTTACTATTCACTACAAACTTAACATTTTAAACAAAAACTTAAAGAAAAATAGCGGAAGATAGGTGACGTTCTTACATAACCGAAGTGCAAAATGGCTCTGTTACTGTCACAGGCATAAAAGAGATAGGATGGTGCAAAACATGAGCATGCGAGTAAGACAAACTATGTCCTGTCCGCAGAATTTTTTTTGGTGTTCGTCTCCTTTCGTACATAGTAATTGTTTGGTTTGCGTAGTGACTTATTCATTTTACAAATAAAATCATGTGACCGAGAATAAGATTTTTGAGGTTCGCACCTCAGGAGCTTGTAATCTATCTTCCGTTATTTGACTTTAATCGAAGCCTTGAACCATAGACACCATTAATGTGTGTATAATAACATAATACTCACTCGATTGAGGGTAATAAACAGTAGAAAGTTTTCGCATTCAAATCATCCGAGTAGTCCGGATCTGGATCGATGATATGTTGGGAATCTTCATTTTTTGTTGACTGTGCTATTAAACCATGAGAGGGTGGGTATCTGTCAGAAAGGAAGGAACGCTCAATAAACTCGTTTAGTATACAAACAAAAGCTGTACGTGGCTTTATAAACCTTCATTGCATAAAAATGTATTAAGGAATTTATCACACATGAACATTAAATTGAAATATGGCTCAGCAATGATATCATATCTAAAAAGTAAATACGCTAATGCAGGCATTGCTTAATCGTAGGTAAAAATATATTATAACGTTCGGTGCGGCAGAGCTAGGGCAGAACGTGCTTCGTAGGACATGTTCGGCCGGACACTTCGGTCCCGGTTATTGTCTATTGAGAGGGTTGTGTTGTTTCCATGGGCGGCTCGATCAACTGACACGGAGGTTGCCACACCCGTACCAAATAAATTGCAATATTATCACTTTAAACTAATAATTTACATGCAGAGTGAGTTTGTTTATCTGTTACGTATTCACGCGTATGTTGAATCAATTAAACCTGGAATTTACGCAAGCGGAGACACCAGCGCAGTAAACGCTTAACGCATAAAAGCAAGACATAGAGATTCGCAGACTGTTCGCTTAGTAAGCGGAATTTCTTAAAGGAGTACAATAAGATATTGCATATTTCCTTTTTGCAAAATAATTAGGTATAATATAAATAGATTCATCTTTAACAAGCCTACGAGCGCGATTGATAATTTTCATATCGGGAAATAGTCAGCAAAAAAAAGCTAAAATACCAAAAAAGGTTTAAGCCAATCGATCCTATTTTATGTAGGGATCAAAAGACTCCATGATACCATTTAAGGTATGCATACTAGAAATGACAGAAATCGACAAAAACTTTTCCCATACATTTCGGTAAGAATAAAACTTCTGCACAGACAAAAATGTTTTCTCTGGGTAGATTATCCGCTATAAAGAAGACTGGTTGAAAAAAGGTAAGTAAAAATAGTTTTAACTTTCAAATGTAGTTTAACTTTCAAATTCTACATTGTTAGTTGCAACGCAAGTTTATAACCTGCCTAAAAAAAACTTCAAATCTCGAATGTTTGGACTAAATTAAAGCGTATTTTGTAAATAATACAAGCACGGAAGCTGCATTTGTGTGGTACGCGAACTATATCCTTTGCAACAAGTACCAACAAGAATAGTAATTGCAAACTTTTTCACGAATCTAAGAGAAAGTGGTTCGTTCAATAAGAAGTAACTGAATTCAAATATTTCCAAGTACCAAAATTTTACATAAAGCATTGTATTTAATATATGAAAACCTGAATTTTTATGCTACGAAAGAAAGCTGAAAATACACTCTTTTTTATTTACCGTAAAAAAACAAAGGTCGATATTCGTATTTTCTTATTTGAAATTGCGATGTTATCAAATATCAAAACGCCATAAAATATTGTGTGCATTCCAGGAACTAAACTTAACTTTCTTACGCGTATTTAAAAAGATAACTACTCCGCGACGTCATCATAAGAACTTCTTTGAAACTTGTCAAAAACTAAATACTTCACAGAAATCAAGTGTAATCAAAATTGTTTTCCCAAAATACCTTTCTTTCTGAAAAAAAATACCTAAAAAGATAATTCAAAATTACTGCATATACAGTGACTGATGTAAAAAAAATAAAGTGTTTGCCTTTTCTGAGATGCAGGTAGTAGACGATGCTAATAGCATAAAAAATAGAGCGGATTATTATTTACATTTTTTACAAAATCTGCCAGCATCTTAAAATTTTTTTACAAGAAAATTGTAAGAAAGGAGTAGTTTGCATTGTTGAGATAAATATAACTCAATGTATTTAACAATAGGGACTTGCCGAGGTAACAGATGCAGATAAGATTAATTTTGTCTATACATAATGTCTACTATGTATAATAGTAAATGTATAAATAATACATAATGTATACTAAATGGGAACTACACATTTAGGGAACTAAACCACGCGTTCCCCGATGTGAAAGGGTGAGCAGGCCGCGGCCCACGGCCCGTATATCGTTGTCGGAAAGTATATATTCTAATCGATTTAGAAAAGTTGATATTGCGAAGTAGATGAGAGGTCGGTTGAGTAGCGCGTCACCGCTACAGACATAAAGAGACACAGTAAATTGATTTAAAAAAAATATACCCGTGAAGTTTCTTGCCAGTTCTTCTTCACGAAGGTTTTTTCGAACTGGTGGTAGAGTTATGTTTTATTTGACATCAATAAGAACAAGTAAGTAATTGTCAATGTTGAGAAAAACAAATATATATTACCCGACAATTATTTGTAATTATAGTATGACACTGAAAAACATGGTAAGCAAGTAAGGGCTTTTTCAGCGCGTCACTCACTGAACGCTTACACTAGGCCTCAAATTCGAAACCCAGTCAGAACAACAGCATTTTTTTAATCGCCAGCGTATTCAAGTCGCTTTTATGTTTTTCAAAACGTCAGCGTAGCTGTCGCGGTCCGGGTGGAAGAATTAAATTTACTTACTAAAAATGAAGTCAACGGGGTGGTAACGAGATTTGCAAATATGTCACTCATCGGGTCTGTTAGGCCTGCACTATTTCAGCTAAATAGTGCTTTAGTGAAAAACCAGGTTTTATGGGATGCTCTTTCGGAAAATTCTCAGTTTATTTATGGACCGAGCTAGCTGGCTGTTGCGCACTTGTCAGGCGCGGGCTACGGGTGGGTGGGCGCGGGCGGACGTGCGGGAGTGGGCTAGCGTGGGCTGGCGGTGGGAGGCGGGCGTAGGCGGCCGAGGAAGCCTGCCGCGCCCCCGCCTTGCCACCCTCCGCTGCAATGCCTAGGCTACTGACACTGATTTTCAGCATAGTTTTATTCATTTGCAAATTCTCCTAATACCTCCCAGTTAGGTAAATAGAACACAGAAAACAAGTTATCGATCTCAATATTTTAAGCATCTTATGATCTTACAAAAATTATAGAAGTATAAAGTCTAAATTCACTTTTAAAAGAATAATATTTTTTTCAACATTTCAGTGTGTATAAGTTAGGGTAAGTAAATAATTTTTCTCTTATATTTTTTTGTATGTTTCAAAACATAAGTTTCAATGTACACCTATAAAAGAAAAGAAAAAATAAATAAATGGGACAGACTATGAATAACCTCACAATAAAAATTCGCTTTGCTTATTTTTAAAATTATTCTATTATAATATTAGACACATTAAAAATCTGCAAACACTGCATTACTGAATTCAGCCGCCCGCAATTTATTAAAAGCATGCATTAATTCAATCCAAATTAAAAACAAAGTAAAGCTTAAGACATGATACAACAAAGCAACAGGTAAGTTCGCAACGCATATCTAATGCCATGCGACAACACAAGATGATATGGTATAACTACGTACGGCTCGCTGTTCGTTGCGAAGTAGCACATTTTGGTAACATAAAACACTACATTATAATATAAAACACCAGCTGGTTACAGTTGCAGCACGCTAATCGATAAGCGTTGAAAATATATATTTCGGAACACAAGTTTACGCGCGCGAAACGAGCGTCCCGGAGGATTCTCGAATAGGGAGTGACGTGTACGGTGCATCCGGACTGCGCCGTGGGCGGCCGAGCGAGATAGGGCGTTCGGGTTCGGCGACGCCAGGTCACGCAAACATAGACACTTACGTATGCAGAAGGTGAGGGGCGGCGCAGTGCGCCCGCCCCCTGGGGTACGCAGGCCCGCACGTGGCGCCTTCTGCTCGCGGGGTCCAACGCGCCAGCTAACAGCCTCTACAGCGGCGCGCGACGGTCTGCGGCGTCCGGCACGCGCGGCGCCGGTCCTGCCGTCTGCAACCACACACAAACGTACATCGCTATTGCATCGTAGCACTCGGCAATGAGAGCGATATAACCTGTTGCTCTGATTCGCTCTGACCTACCCCCTGCGCGGGGAGGAATTATGTAACCTCGAGCTGTATGCCCGACCGACAGCCTATTTACCGACAGTTTTACTAAAATCAATAAACAAGCGTTTATCACAACAATTCTAGGAAAATCAAATCCAGAGCTACATTTTGAAGCTATACCTATTAGTAGGTATCCACAGCCTACATACATAATTATCTTCAGGAATATTAATAATTTTACATTAAGGTTATATTTTCGCTCTCATCGATTTAGATAATCTACATTTTTCCATAGTAAGTATATTTTGAATCATTATGTAATTGAATTACATTTTAACAAAAGACTTTAATATCTTTCCAACTTATAAGAAAAGCTCTTTTCGTGATTAAGATAAGCGCCTCACACAACATAAAGGAAGTACTAACAAAAAGATTTAATTGAATTTTAGTTTTAGGTATTGTAATAAAATAATTGGATGAAAAGCTTGTTTCGGGCTTATAACAGCATACAGAAGTATGCAACTTTACATACTTATAAGGGAACGTTAACGTCAGTTCGGTATAGTTAGGGCGTGCGAATGCTCTACGTTAGGAATTATGTGGTCGTTTACATTCCTTAGTTGCCGAAGACGAGAGCGTCGCGGCTGAGTTTTTAGATGTTCCTGTCGATATGTGGAACATGTAATTCACGTCGGACTAAAGATGCGATGCGTTTACAAGCTTAGGTCGGACAGTAAGATTGAAACCTATAAAGCACGCTTTAAATGATCGTAGCTAAATGTTTAAATGATCTTTTCACTCTTTATTGGTCACTCTTTCTAGATAGCCTACGTCTTTTTAGCAAGTCTTTGTTTTTCAAGTTTTCAGGTGGGTTCAACGTCAAAATGTTGTGAAGGAGTGAGTGAACCAGCTTTCAGTATTCAAGGATAAATAAGACTGCTCGCGACCTCGGCCTATTTTACTGTTCAAAAGAGAAAGTTGATACGTTGCAGTGTTTCAGTTTTTAAAGTAGAATACAATTTAAATACATTAGCCCCACTCCATCCTTTATCCGGTAGCTTTATAGACTATCAAAAAAAGTACCTGCAGCCAAAGAAGGAAGATGTGGGATAAAGCTACTCTTTAAGAATGTGCCCAATATTATAATTGTTTTTTTAAGTTTGTTTGAATAATATAGGTAATATTACACATACTTATTGTGCTGTTTATTGTAATTTAAAAAAGTAAATTAAAAGTGAATATACACATAAGTTCAGTTAAAGATAAGGTTAAGCTGAATAAGCTAAACTTTTACAAAACAGTTTTATTTCGATAAAGGGGTTTGTATATTTTGGCATAATTTTCGATAGTTTCTAGTATTATTTTAAATTCCGGTTCACTGTTTCACCTGTAGATATGTGTCGACTGGGGACACTCTCAGGAAATCAAGAAAAATTGCAAATATGCTATTAAGTGTCACATTTCAGATCTATTCGCAGAAAAAGATCATTACAGAAAAACCTTAGGTATACAGAGCAAAAAAATTTTATTTAAAACTTTTCTACTTGCTGTAATAGGTCTAAATGGCAGTTCTTGACTTTATCTAACAAGTACCTATGAAATAAGCAGACTTTTACGCCTTAATATAATAGACTCCGTAGTAAACATCTCCGTAACATGCAGACAATACGGTTGACCAAGAATCAAATCGCGGCGCTCAATAAAACCTATGTATAACGATTAGAGACATTTTAAGGAATATGTGCCACTGTGCTCTAAACTGTCACATTTCAGAGTTATGCGCACAAAATTATTGTAACTGAAAACCTTAATTTGACCCTACAAACGGACCGCTGCACTGCTACGCACTATGTATTAGTTCTTAGCTTAATCTGGCATTTAAGTATTAAATTGACATATTCTAGGTCCTATTGCAAAAGTACCGCGTAGTCAATAAGTTTTGCGTTGCATTAAATATAATTTTAAAATATTTTAAAAGTTATCAATAAGCTAAAGTTTCAATGTCTGATCAAGATCGCAATTGCTATAACAATCTACGCTTTTCAGAGCATAGTGCATTATATTATTGCGTTCCTTAGTCTCCCCGATCGGTATCCATAAGCTTTATCGTACGCTTCGATTTAAAAAACGATTTAAAAAGATTTTAAAAGACGATAGGAGACGATGCCAAGCCCAATACAAAAAAATTCAAACTCCCTTTGGTACCTCTTAAAAAAGTATTGCTTCATTTTAATTTGTTTATTTTTATAAATAATATTTACTATAATAGCTTGTCTTCTAAGCTTTCCCAAAGGCTCTGACAGTGCATACCACATAACTGGACATAGCATAACTTAACAGTGATGTATTGCTATACATATGTCAATCGATACAGCGCATCAATTGCAAAAGTCAAGGTTGTTTTTTTTACCTATTAATTTACGATACAATCATGCTGTAAGAGTTAACTTCTATGATAGTTAATCTAACATGGTCGGTTTTTCTGTGGATTTTTTTATCACTTAATATTGGGTCCTTATTATCAACTTTGGTCTCCGGCTATCCACGGAGCTTGTTCTGCAGGTCGAAATTTCCAGAACGAAGACGGAACTAAAAACGCACTGTGTTTTCTTTTGCGACACCGCCGCCATACACAGCATTAATACTTCGAACCGTTTCTGGAGCATTGGTGCCACGGTTGAATATTTCACGCGATATTTCAAGTTTTGCATTTTGTAAATAAAAAAGCAAATGAATTACGATTTTCGAAACACAAATGCGTGAGTAAATAGCTGTACACATTTGAAATTCTTAACCAAAGAGGATATAATACAGATCAAAGTGGCCAGTACGACAAAACGCCCATTTCATAGGTATGTAAGGACCTTAGGGAGCCGCTGTGAGATAAAATTGTTTAAGTTTGTCATTTATATTTTTAATATTTGGTTATTTTTTCTTTCGTTTACCAATTATGTTTTTGTAATGATTGTCTTTACAGGCTCCTATATCCCTTTACAGAGTTCTACCAGTCAAACTGTTCAGTCCCTGTCTGCCAATCTCCACACTGTTTGTGCGAAAGGTTTTTATAAATTATCCGAGTTTTTAGTTGATTAACCTCCCTGGGTATGATATCCTCAGAAACTGGCTTCTGATTGCATAGTTGTAACAAAACATATGAAATCTATCTATTCGTTCGCTGAGTTCTTCATCCCGTAATGTTTTGCAACATAGCATCATTGTCACCGAAGGACCTTTTCTTACCGCATTGTCGACATAGGTACTAAGCTACTCTGAAACCCAAAATATTAAATATCGACCCCGCATGTACCAACTAAAGGCAGAATTCATTTTTGATAAGATCCTGTAAATTTGTTAACAAGACGGACGAGTCGATGAGCGATGTGAATGTCTTCTGCAGTAGTGTCTCAAGTGTTAGGGCGGTACTTTCAAGGGATTTTTTTCTCGCAAAATAATAAGATTTTAAGTAAATACATAATAAAGACATTGTATTAAAACTTGATAATTATTTTAATATTTTTCCTATATTGATGTTATTAATTTCTTTCTTTTTTTTTTGTGGAAGTGTTTTTATTTATTTAATTTCACTTTAATTAGAAAACCAAAATCGTTACATATTATACAATAGTGCAATGTTTTTACGCACTAAAATAAGGCTAATTATAGGTTATACCATAAACACAAATTGGACGTTACAACTTACATATACTTTTACAAATTTTTAATAAAATTTTTTGTGTGTGAATTTTTTAAATTATATATATTAATAATGCGTAACAAAATCTTATCTTCTTTTTTGGCAATTTAATGTAATATCGGATTACAAACAAATATATTACAAACAAACAAATATAATTACATAAAAACAAAGATACCCGATTATAATAATTTACTTACTGAGTATGTTTAAAACAGCACAAAGGCCTTATGAAATGGTTTCTAGAGGATACAAACTATGTAAATTATATAAATGAAAAAGTAACATAATCCATATATCTACTCATCAAGTATACTGAACAAGCATACATTGACATTTTTTATTTTATTCCATAAAGTAGTTTATTCGTTTACACTTTTAATGACAAGTACAATAAACAAAAACAAAATGAAATACCCATCCAATAACAATAGCAACATTGATCACAGTTCTTACAAAATACATCTACCCTGCATCTACTTACATTTACTACAATGACATATCAACGGCGAGACAAACAAAATAATCCAGTGAAATAAGAAATTAGTCTTGACGGTAATTTTGTCCAAGGAAGAAGATTCTAGCTTTAATGTAAATGCTTTTTTTGTCTCCTATGAGTGCGTGGAATTTTACACGTGTTATTTTATTAAATAAGTTAAATTATAATATTTACCTTTACATTAATTCAGTTAAAATATACATACCTATTTATATACACAACTTGACTTCGAAACTGACGTTCAAATCTTAACTGAAGTGTAGAGATTGCCTGATATTTTCTTCTTAATATCTTGATTTCTGTACTGATTGGTTCCGGCTCTGTATAATCAATAATTCTACCCTGTTTAGTTTTTCTTGTTTTATGCTTATGGTGTGACTTTAAAAATAGATTAAGTTTCTTTCAAAAAAACGGGTTACTGTATATGTTACTTGGGGAATTATCTAAAGATAATTCCCATTCTTACTAAATGAATTGATGGCTAATGTCAATACAATTCCTTGGTGAACGTTACTGGCACCATAATGTGTAGTTATTTTTTTAAACATTATCAAAGATTATCTTGTCTTTTCTTTACCCAGACTACTCGCGAGGAGCATTTTGTGCTATGATTATAAACCAAGGGTTACCAAGCTGCTTTTGCAAGGAAGTCGGCTCTAATATATTCGACAGGACCTACAAGATAACTCTAACTAACTAACTCATCACTACGTTAACATTACAGTACAGCGGCTATTACGGGATAATAGGCATATTAGGTACATATTACTATATCCTACCAATTTTTTTATTTATTTCTTACAATAAAATTAAAATGCTCCATGGGCGAAAATTTATATAACTAGGCAACCTTCAATCGCAAGTGTTAAACTTTCTCAGGTTTCCATCTTTCGTAATGCCCATACAAGTCTTCGCACAAGACCAACTTTTATTAGCATTATTTCGACAGGTGCCGAGAAATGCAAAGTTTTTAACCTTGGCAGGCAAAGGTTTTGTTGTAAACGTAAACAGCAAGAGGATCGTTATGAAACCCCATCATTTTTAAATGGAAATAACACAACTGAGCAGAACGTTTTAACCTTTGTTTATTGAGAAAATCATTTTTTCTATTCGAACAAAATTGCAAAGTTTTAATTAAATTTTCAATAAAATTTAACATATAAAATTATTTAAAAAAACATATAAAATTGGCATTATGTAAGGGAGGAACATTGTCAATTTTATTTAAATGTTATATATTTATTAATAATTGACGACCGAGTGGTGTAGTGGTACTTGCCTCATACGCCAAAGGTCCCAGATTCGAGTCCTGGTCGAGACATTCATTTGTGTGATGAACAACAGACGTTTGTTCTCGGGTCATGGTTGTTTGTATTTATATATGTATGTTTATTCTGGATCCCCCCAGTTCGCTGTATGGTCATCCATAACACAAGCTCTGCTTACTTTGGGGCCATGCAGTCGGTGTGTTTGTCTGGGGATTTATTATTATTATTATTATTATTCAATCAATGTATGTAACATTGCTATCTATACACATTTTCCATCTCATGGTGATTCCAAAAAAAAAACATTCGGACGGGAATCAATAAAATCTTTGAAGGCGCTTTGGACTGCTCCATCGGAGTTAATTTTTTTCTTTGCAAGAAGTTATCAAAATTTCGAAAAAATGGTAATCTGTTGGAGCAAGGCCCGGGGAGTAAGGTGGATGTCTTAGACATTCCAATTGAAGCTCCTCTAATTTGGTAGCCGTCTGTTGTGCAGTGTGTGGTCTAGCGGTGTCCTCAAGCTAATATTTACTGATTTTTTGAGTATTTAGGTAAAAGGCACTTAACACAAGAAGTTTTTATTTTTGTATTTTTTTCGCACATCTTGCCTGTATACGGAATACTTTCCTTGCCTTCCAAAGATTAATGATTGAAAATATTTTATTGCATATTTGCAAAGTATAATAATAATGCCTAAAAGTAGCCCAAAGAACAATAAGACTGCAATCAATAGTTTACTGGATTTACATTGATATGAGCCTAAGGAATGTATTTGCACGTAAAACGCTTTTTAGAAAATGGTATAGCATCGTGACGTCGGACGACGTATGGGACAACGCACAATACTGTGAACCTTTTGACCACCACGCCTAAAATGCATTTCCGTGCAGACTACGCCAAAGCTTAATTTAACAAAAATTTTAATTAATACCTGCAAAAAAAATAATGTTGGGTGTTGTCAGTGTCGAAATGCATCGACATCGATTTATAATCACTGTATAAGACTAGCATTTTTCTTTGATTATAAAATAAATGACTATATATAAGCTAGGATGTTTTGTTGAATCTTACCCAATTTCCCTTTCTTTTTCTATACACATTTACACCATGAATAAGAAACAAAATAAAAAGCATTAAAGCACAGCACTACTCTCCATTGTGATGACGTCACAGTCAAAACTGGACGACTATGGCACATCCGACCTATTGTTTTGAGATTTCTTTAGAGATTTCTTGGGTGCTTGCCGTTTATTGAATTTGAAAATTTATTCGAATTCTATCTATAGGTATTGTTTGAAGAAAAAGACGGTTATATTTTCTCATTATGTCCTTATTCCAACTGCCTAACTAACATAAAAAAACGTTTGTAACTCTTTTTGTCTATCAGTTTGTGTCGCAGCTAGTATCTTACAAAATGTTTCAATAAAAATCACATTTATTAGACAAACTAATTAATTTTGGGGGTTGATGCGCCAGAGTTGAGGTATAAGATTATCATCATCAGTTACTTTGATTGAATTTTGATATTATATGTAAGGTTTACTTGAAGAGAGTCGACTATCCTAATAAATTTTTTTAAATATAAAAATGTTACGAAATTAATTCAAAATGTGTATTACCGAGATAAAATAAAAAAATCTATTCAGGACTACCTTTGATTCCGATTTTTTTGGTGGAGTTTTGTCAACGGCTGCTCATGCTTTTTCAGTATTGTTTCCTAGACATAAGTTGGCAAACTACATCCCTAGTTTTTGATGATTTAGTGTTCCACCGTCGACGCCAACCCTTCACATACGTCGAATACGTGAAGAATCTCTGTTATTATTCAGAATGATTTACCATAGATTTGGTGGGGATTCCAGTTGCATACGTCTAATACTCACTTTGTTTTCAGCATAGAGTGAAATTATCAAAACATATAATTGTTCTCGAACTATTCAGTTATTGGTTCTGCTTCGGGTAGTACGTTTAGAAAAGCCAAAGCAATAAGATAAAGCAACTCTAAAGAGAACTCTCTGTTTTCGCCACATTTTGATACAAGGCCCGTTTCACGAATTTTTCTCCACAGTATTTGGCTGAGGTGGAAAAAGCAATCCTTAAGAACGGACTCCGGGAATTAAATTTTCAATGCGTTTATGGCTGCTAATACCAAATCAGTTACTACGTATTGCGGTTGCAGTAATAAATGGAGGATAAATGGAGTCCCCGAAATAAGTGAATGTAACACTCTACGGTGTTGCGAGTAAGCATACCATAAACCTATGGTACGGTTCTATTATAGGGTATTTGACAAAAAAAATTTATTACATATTTAGATAGTTTATCTACAGTAAATAAATATTGCAGAAGTAATAGTATGTTTACAGTCAATCGTTATCTGGATACAGCGATATATTTGAGAAGCTGCTGCGCGTCGTCGCAAAATGCTTCATACAAAACGTTAGCGAGTTGTGACGTCACAAACTGTAAATCATACTAACATTTTGTATGGGCGTTTGGATAAAATATATACATGTCTTGATAAAAATTGTTATATTTATTGTCAGTAGGTATAAAATAATATAAAAATTTTTACACGTTTTATAACAAGTTATTTTTGCCTTTTTTTAAAGTTTTCTAATCAATAGAACTTTGTTATTAAATCCAAAACTTAATTCTTCACATTTCCAAAATTTTTTACATGTTCAAATTTTATTTGGTAGTAAATAAAAGTAACCGTTCCTCATTCCGCTTTTTATCTTTGACAAATAAAATGTCACCTTCTACTGTAGTTAGTTAGATCATTTGGTATGTTAAGTTCATCTACAGTAGTAGACTACTTAGTGCATTACCTCTTTTAGCGCGTCTAATAATTTGCCACAAAGCATTTCTATTTGGATTTGACCACGCACTAGTGCGGATATTACACATTAATATAAAGTTTGCTTCGGTCAGGAGTGTTCAGGCATCAGTCATTCAGTTTTGAGCCATTGGAGATATTATGAGGAACCGTCTAAATGTTCACATAATTAAGAACGATCTATGACACAAAGCCAATTCTAGTTTGGTACGTTTTTATGATACTGTAGGATATTATTATGATGTTTCTTTGATATAATTAGTTTCTCAAAAATCAAAATATTGTGTTTATTTTTTCTTTCATTAAAGGTCTCTTATCCTCAAGCAGTAGGCATTAAGTGCATCCTCAGCGCGCCTAACAAATATCATAAACGCCCCAATAGAAAGTAAACTCGTATGACACCTTAGACCAACCACAGTATATTTTTTGCTGTATGACCACTGCACTACTAGGTGGAAGTTGGTAAGTAAATTTATTGATATAAAGTGAGTATATCGCATTATTATCACTATCTTATACGTTTTGTAAGTTGTACATGTACAGTTAAGGTGGAAATGTTTATAAAAATAAATACGGCAGAAATAAGTACATAGATTTTTAATTGAACTCAAAATATATTAATGATATAGCCGTCTGTTGTGCAGTGTATGGTATAGCGTTGTCTTGAAGCAGCAGTGGCCTAGAGCGATTGACCAGACCTGTGTTTAGCAGCTAGCTTTTCCACCATAATTTGCAGTTGCTGACAATAGACATCTGCCGTAATTGTCTGGCCAGATTTTAGAAAGCTGTAGTGAACGACACTGGCACTAGTCCACCAAACGCTCACAAGTAACTTTTTTTGAGTCAATTTTCGCTTTGGGCACGATTTGGCTGGTTCGCCAGGGTTCAACCATTGCGATGAGCATACAGGATTGTCGTACAGGATCCACTTTTCATCACAGGTAAAGATTTGATTCAAAATCCTTTGATTATTGTGCAGGTTGAGTAATGTAACTCAGCAGTCGATGCGCATTTGTCGGTTTGCTGCAATCAATTCATGAGGTACCTTTTGCTTCAAGTAGATTAAAACAGTTTTGTCACTTACACCGCACCCTACAGCTAACTCGGACGTGGTTTGCGATGGATCCGCTTCCACAATAGCCTTCAATTCTTTATTATCAACTTTGGTCTCCGGCCGTCCACGAGGCTTGTTCTGGAGGTCGAAATGTCCAGAATACTTAATACTTTCTGCAGCACTGGTGCCACGGTGAAACTCGTACTCGTAAATAACGCGATATTTCAAGTTTTCCATTTTGTAAACTAAGTGACGCAAAGAAAACCAAAAGAGGAAAAAACAAATGATTTATGGTTTTCGAAATACAAATGCGTGAGTATATAGCTGTAAACATTTGAAATTGTAATTCTTAACCAAAGAGGAGATCATACAGATCAAAGTGGCCAGTACGACTAAACGCCAATTTCATATGTAAGGACCTAATAGCATATATTAGTGCGAACGAGAAGAAAACTGTGAAATATGTGTGAAGTTGAAATAAATAAATACTATTATTACATACTCCTTTTTCTTATCTCGACTGTTACTTGCGACAAACAACCGGGAGCGATGGAAACGCTCACGGCCACCCATCCTAGGTTTGCCGTTGCTTAATTTGACAACCGTCAAGCGACAGAGACAATCGTTTGGTCATTACCGCTTCTTTTTAATAGTAGGGTATTTGTTCTTAAACTTGATGTGTAATAATAACAATTTTATTTAAAAACTCTGTTGATTTAACATAATTAAACATCATAATAACACTAATAAACCAAATCAAATAAATTCAAGTTATTAGGTTGTTCTACATATCCAGCTACCAAATTTTTGGTTATTTTGCATTTATTCTTAGGTCACGTTAGCCTAGTCAATGTACTTGCTAGCGCTTACATCTATACTTTTCTAAAACCGCTGTGATCGCCTACTTTAGCGTTTCAATTAAGAACCTAACACAAGTTTAATATTTGACCATATGGCTTCTGTGTTTAGCGAGGCAGCTGTGAATGTGGAATGTGTGTGTCTCTATCTCGCATACAACCCTAGCACGCCTCCTGCTTGTGTCATTTTCTGTATAAAACCCCTTTTCCACCAGAGATGAGCAAAGCTGAAACTTAATCTTATTAGTAGATTTTTTCTTAGCACACCGTCGAGCTGCCTCGCACATCTTTGGTAGATACGCAGCCTACAGCTAGTATATTTGTGGATTAATTAAATTTTATTAAATTTGTTTAAATACAAAGATTGCAGGATTCTATTGAATGATAATACACTACTAAGGTAGCAGAGTTATTCAGATAACCTAAATCATAAATGCACGAAAACAAAGAGCTGAGTAAATGAAAAACTAAAACAAAGATTTATGAAATCATTTTATAATCCGTTATTTTATGCATATGCCTCCATATTGTACTATCGCTGACCTACTTACAGGTGAACATGCGACTCGTTACCAACTCTTTGAATAGGAACAAATCTTTAAATAAATTAGTTTGTACAATTCAGAAATAATGAAGATGCTGCAAAAGGAAACAATTGATATATTCCATTATTCGCTAATTATATAATATGTAACGTAAAGTATGTAATAAGTTAGCGATTCAAATAAGTAAAATAAATTTGAGAAACAAAATAAATTATCGAGTTATACATTTGAAAAATATTTTAACAGCGAATCTTAATTGTAGTACTTTGGTTCGGCAGTATTTTGAACAACAAGGCCGGCCCGCATTTAATTTATTCTAGTCGTTTTCACATTCGGGCTACATGCAGGTCGGCACAACCGCTTCGTCTCATAAAACACCAAACAATATAAACCGGGCGGCTTTTTTCCCGACCGTTCCTCTACAAATATACAATTTTGCCGTTCGGAAGTGATAATACTTAAAAACAATAGTACATCGACTTACACGTGAATGATGTAACTTGATATGCAAATGTTATTGTTAATTGAGTATTTGCGAAGAATTTGTTTCTATGACAGATTTTTTTGGTGTTTGGTCACAAAAAAGCAAACTCTAATTTATCGTTGGAAAATGCCTAAATATGCTTCAAGTAAACAAGTTGGATAGTTATATTCACCAGAGTGGTGTTTCAGTATAGCCTGATAACGCATTTATTTTTACATAGTAATACTCTCGAATTTTAGTGATTGACAGATAAACTTGTAAAAATAATATTTTATCTTAAAAGAACTAATTTTCTTAGGCTATAGTGACCTTAAACATCCAAGAGTCGAGGACCACACAAACGAACAGCCAGAGCGGGGTCAGTGGACCCGACCGGACGAGAAACACTTGAAAGCTTCGATTGCTACGAAAAGTGTTTTGCATCCAATTTTTTGCTTTATTGCAAAGTACTTGAAACTGTTAAACTAATGATAAAATTGCTTTGTTTATTGCTTTTTTTTCATAAAGTGTTAGGAAACGGATAAATGTCACCCTCCGGTCTTTTGCCTGAGAGTAAATTTAAATTGTATAAGCTTTGTGTAGGTATTTTAAGTAAGCGGTGAGCTTCGTTTTGGCAAAAACATCGTCTTATTTAACTAATTTGTATATTTTTAAAATTTAATTTAGGCTGTTCAAAAAACGAGTCAAAACATTATTACAAAGAAACACATTAAGTTACTAGATTCTCGTTTTCAACGCTGAATATTGCTAAGAAAGTTAAAGAAATGCCTTGTGGCTCTTCGAATTAATAAAGGCGTAACTAATCTTAGAATGCTTAAATGTACGAGCCACAATGCAAAAGAGTTCGTCTAGTCATATGTTGCAAAGGTTGCCTGTTTTACTACTACTAAACTGTTTTACTAACTAAACGACGTTTTCATAAAGCTTTGAAAAACAACCCAACTTGCACGTTAGTGATAGTTGCAGCTACGTTTATGACTCAAAGTGCTATGTACCTAGGTGCCATTGGTGTAAAAACTGCAGCTTCTTATGTTTAGTGATAAATAAATGTAAATAATAACTATACAATGACCTATGGGTTCAAAATATTTTTTAATACCACGTACAAGGTTAGAATTGAGCACCTTACCACTGTTGTACCACTCTAAGCTACATATGTGTGTGAATTGCTACTGTAAGTGGTAATTAATATCTAATAGGACGTCTCATAGCTAGAAACGAGAAGCAATTATCACCATTACACCCACCATTTCCAAAAAGAAGCAAAATCAACTCTTAAACCATTGGAATATCTACAAGGGTGATAAAATTAACCTTTATAGCATTCTAGGTTCTTATTATTTTCTTCTTAAGTTTTAGAGTAGGGTTCCGTGGAAAGTTCAGTATTTGTTGTTGTAGAATTTACCCAAGGTTTAAGTTGTGAAAGTTTACGATGTCTTAATTAGCTCCCTTTGTTATAAAAACAATAGTTATTACTAAGGGAAACATTAATATCAAATTACTTAAATTATCCGAAATTCATTCTCATCTGAAATCAACATGTAAATCACAACTAAAGAATGCTTTTTTATTTTGACTTGCGTGTGCCCTAATGACACATTAGCCAAAATAAGAGTTGATTTTGCTTCTTTTTGGAAATGGTGGGCGTAATGGTGATAATTGCTTCTCGTTTGTAGCTATAAGACGTACTAAAGGTAATATTAGATATTAATTACCACTTAAAGTAGCAATTCACATTCATATGTAGCTTAGAGTGGTACAACAGTGGTAAGGTGCTCAACTTTAACCCTGTAGGTGGTATTAAGTAATTGAAAATTTTGAAACCATAGTGTATTTTATAGACTTTATTTAAAATGATCCCTCCTAAACAGTAAGAAGCTGCATTTTTTACCCAAATTGCTATAGAACTTTGAGTCACAAACCTAGCTGCAATTATCACTAATGTGCTAGTTGGACGCAGAATAAAGGGCGTGATCGATCTTTAAGGTGACGACGCCACTGAGTGGTAGACGAATTATTTTGCTCCATTGAATGCGATGGACGAAGTTTATGGTTTCCCAAGAATTTATTATATTTTATTTCAATAGGGAAATATTTTGTTACATTTTTTATTGAAAATAAACATCATCAAGTGTTAAAAACCACCAAGTGTTAGACGAACTCTTTTGCATTGGGGCTTGTAATTTCCACGGTATGACAATGTGGACATTTACGATAATTTTTTACTTTTTTGAGAAGAGCAACGAGAGCTACAAAGAAAGCCAAGCGACATGATAATAATAATAAATACTCTTTATTGCACACCATAAAATACAAGATTATACTACAAGAAACTACATAGTACACAAAAGGAAGTCTTTTCTCTACTTAATGATCTCTTCCAGACAACCTTACGCTTGACATTAGGAGATTTGGTACCAGGATGTAACTGTAACTGTGTCTATAGACTGTTTAGAGCTTTTTCAAGCTGATCCAAACGAATTTTTGGCAAGGTTTGTTACTTTGGACGAAACATGGGTTCATCACTATACTCCTGAATCCAAACAACAATCCAAACAATGGAAGAGACCCGGATCTCCGACCCCCAAGAAAGCCAAGGTGTGTTTTTCAGAAAACAAGGTAATGACATCGGTTTTCTGGGATTCTAAGGGTGTCATCTTGGTTGATTACTTAGAAAGAGGTCAAACTATAAATTCTGCATACAACTGCACACTATTACGTCGTTTACGCGAAGAAATAAGTCTAAAAGAACAGGATTGTTGACCAAGAACGTTTTGTTTCATCGGGACAATGCTCGTGTTCACACATCTGCAAAAATCGATAGTTCAAATAGTGAATTGTGGTTTCGAATTGCATCCTCATCCCCCTTATTCACCTGACTTGGCACCTTCTGACTACCATCTATTTCTAAAACTAAAAAAACACTTAGATGGAATGAAATTTTCTACCAACGAGGACGTCTAAGTGGCCGTAGATGCCTTTTTTGAAGACCTTGACGAGACCTATTTAAATGGCATCAAGGCTTTGGAGGACCGCTGGACTAAGTGCTGTGACCTAGGAAGAGAGTATGTAGAAAAATAAATATAAAAAATTGCATTACTCCTATCTTTTCTTATTTAGGCTGCGAACTTTTGAAATCCACCCTCGTAATATATATTTGTATGTATATGTAGGTATATTATACAAACATATTATAGTTATACCACACTATGATAGCTTCACACTAATTAACAATATAATATAGCGATTTTGTTAAGAAAATACCTCAGTAATGACGCCTTAAATTCATATTTAGAAAGATAGTGAGTGTTTTTCGACCATTTTTTAAATGACTGGATATATTGAGAAATTTTATTTTAATCCATAACACCACATGTACTGCAAAGGATTTTCCATACAATGAGGTGGAATGTAGCGGAGTAGCGAGCAGCAAATTAACTGAAAATCGTAGCTGGTTTTCATTACTGATATGCTTCGAAAAAACAACTTTCAAAATCGAACTTGTTTATCGTAAACACTGTAAAAATCTTTATTTATATACAGATTGGTCCACTTTCTTAGGCCAGCAATGCTGAAAAGTAACTATTCCTACCTACATACTAAGACATTTTTACAGCGCCATTATGAGTAGTTATAACATGTAACTACTAAACCACCTTTTACCACATTCGATTATGTAAAACAAAAGTAATTACTGTAACAACGCAGCCGTTGGTTATGTAATGAATAAAACAAAATAAAGTTAAACAAACATTTTAATAAAAATCTTAGAATGTCCTATAATACTAAAAACATGACGCGGTGTCACTCACTTAACACCTCTCTTTATCCAGGGAGAATTGTCAAAATTGGTACGATAGTTTATCAACTAAACAATCTTTCTTTGTAATACTAGTACAACGAGTATTTGAAGATTGCAACTTATCGTTGACCGTTCCTAAATTATCGTATTAGTGAAAGAAATGATATCAGTTTTTTCAACCCTCACCAAGCTTTCAAATTAAATCACAGTACAAGGACGGCATCATTTTTCTGATCGAGCACAGCACTAAATTACACTGTATGGTCATCTGATAGCCATATAGGCCAGATAATTGAGAGTCAAGAATGGCTACCAAGGAGGAGTACAATTCGAGGACTTTGAATCCTGTATTGCATCTTCATTTTGCAATAATGTGGACCTAGTAGAGCGAATTGACGCTAGCGACACGCGCATGATGCCACTCTCGCTTAATTCATAATGGGTACCTACCTCACTTTCATAACGTCTTCAATCTATCTAGATGACTAGACAGTATACTTATTTAGTTAGGACGCTTTGCATACTCCCAGTGCAACGCAGTAATATGCTTGAACTATTCCTGACACACTTAAAGGTGACACAAGCAAATCGAGTAATCTTATTACGTAAATTGCAATAGCAAATATCGCGCTGATTGAGTATGAAGTTTGTACGGAGCAATGACCACACATGCAATACCTACATCACATAACCTACATTTTTGTACACCAATATTGTCAATTTCACAGAATTAAATCAGTGACTAAACAGCACTCTTTGGGTTTGGTTATTTTATTAACATATTATAATTACCTACCGTGCCCAACATTTAAAACTGTTAGAATACACTACAGTTTTTTGGTGCCGAAACCCGAACAGGGTCCAGTGATAGCAGAAATAACCGTTTTTGTTATTCAGTTTAATATAAGTGCATACAAACGTACAAAAGTAACTTACACAAACATTGTTTGGTACGTGGCAGTGACTACTGTGCGTCTGCAAAAACATATCTTGGATTGCCCGTTCCTGAGGAGTTACCAAGTAAGATCTTTCCTTATTGTTTCATCATGGATAAGCTGATCTAACGTCAAGCAGACCTTTTAGACAACATTAAACAAGTTGAACGCAACTTTAAAAAGGACTCATCATCCCGCAAAACTCGGGAATATCTGGACGCCCGGTTGGAGACCTTAGACAGGCTTTGGTCTGAGTTCAACAGCAACGACTTAAAACTGTCTTCGTATAGAGACGAGGCCATCGATTACTTTGCCAACAATCAGTATGATCAGGCGCGTGCGTACTTTAACGAAGTAAGGTATGGTGTCAGCATATCAACAGCCAGGTGAGGTTGATCACAGCATTGCAGGACCCATCTTTAAGGACAACAGTCCCCAGGGTATCGACGCCCGTGGTGGCGTATCTCACACCTCAGAGCCTTTGACGTTCGATCCGCCGCCAGCACTGCCGCCGGTTGCCACGTCAGCGTCATCCGCTACAGCACCAACACAGGTGACTCAACTTTTATCCTTGCAGCGAACAAACTTCCGGCCTTTGTCGAGATTGATAAGGAGCGTTGATGTAGACAACATTTGTGATAAGTGGGAGCTGGAAGACGAGTTACGAAATCTCCAGCTACGCTGGAATGACATAGACTTGTTACAACTAAAAGCTGCAGGGGTCTGACCCACAATATGAAGGTGAGTTTAGTTTTCATGAAAACAGCTACAAGACTACTAAACGAGCTCTTAACCAAAAGTTGGCAGCAACAGCTCATCTCCAGCAGTCGACTCCCAGAGTTGAGATACCAACATTCACTGGCAGGTATACTCAGTGGCCTACGTTTTATGATCTCTACACGGAAAGTATACACAAGAACAACCTACTAACAAAGTGTCAGAAGATGCAACATCCCAAAGGCAAGCTGAAAGGAGAAGCAGAACGTCTCATACAGAACCTCCACATCGCTGCAGACAATTATGACACTGCCTGGGAGCTTCTGACCCACAGGTACAATAATCCACAGCTGCTTTTCACCAATACGATAGAAACGTTTCTAAACCAACATTCTATTAAGAAGCAATCTGCCAGTGAAATAAAACGCATTTATGATACCAGTATGGAGTCGATACATGCTGTACAAAATTTAGGGATCGACACGTCGACGTGGGAACCCATACTGGTTCACCTTATCACAAAAAAACTAGATCCTGAAACTTATACGGATTACAAGGAAGCCCCCAAGTCACCACGTGACTTACCTTCCCTCAATGAGCTCATGTCCTTCCTTGAGGGTAAGTTTACAGCTTTAGAACCTATCCATGGGAGAGAAAGGGGTGTGGCGTACAGCCCGATAAAGCAGCCCACGCAGTCGAAGCTAATCACTCCCAAATATAATAATAACTTCCATTTACCTAATCACGGAAAGTTTTCGTTAAAGAAAGAGTACCAAACCACAGCCACATGCACATGGCAATGCCCTCTGTGTCATCAAAAACATGTCCTACTTAAATGCAATAAATTCTTAAAGTTAACGCTAAACGAAAAAATTAATAAAATTATTAATTTAAATATATGCCAAAATTGCCTCTATAAGCATAATGATCCACAATGCCATTCTACCAAACGCTGCAAATATTACCAAGGTGCACACCATACTATTTTGTATAATGCAAGTATTAGCGTAACACCGACGTCATCATCATATGTACAGTCAGACCAACAGCCGAGCACTTCACAATCTATTTCGTAGCAACATAATATAAATTATGTTGCTAGTGAAAATGAGGAAATCCTATTAACAACAATATCTTGTTGTCTCAAAGTCAAAGCCGCCAATGGATCCCTTTTGAATGTAAAAGCTCTTCTTGACCAAGGATCTCAGATTTCCTTAATTACTGAAAACGCTGCACAAATGTTAGGTTTAACAAGACAACATCACAACGCGTCTATATCTGGGTTTGGCTCTAGTACAAAGCGAAGTAAAGGTATAGTTACTCTCAACTGTGGCTCAATTTACGGTGACTGTACTTTTGAAACGAAAGCATTAGTAATAGCTCGCATTGTAAACAACCTACCAAATGAAACATTCGGAAAACAGCCGTCAGAATATCCACATCTTCAGAATATAAAACTGGCGGACCCTGACTACAACGTATCTCAGCCAATAGACATTCTCCTGGACGCCAGTGTGTATTCAAATATAATAATGGACGGATTGCTTAAGGGCCCAAACAGGGCACCTATTGCACAACAAACTTGACTAGGTTGGATTCTGTCAGGGTACGTTAAACATGTATACAGTTGTAACGTAGTTTTAAACAATTTATCCGACATTGCTAGGTACTGGGAATTTGAAGAAATAAATGACGTCACGTCTGAACTCACGCCTGATGAACAGTATTGCGACCAACTGTATCAAAGTACCACGAGACGACTTGTGAGCGGTAGATATGAAGTAGCAATACCTAAGAAACCGAACTTTGAACAGAACTTAGGGTAATCAAAACACAAAGCGATAGCACAATTTCACCAGTTAGAACGCAAAATGAATAACAATCACGAGTTTTCTAAGGTCTATATTCATTTTATGAATGAATATGAAAGTTTAGGTCACATGAAACCTGTCATAGGATATCACGAACCATCATGCTATCTTCCGCATCACGGCGTCATGAAAACTGAATCCAGTACTACTAAACTTAGGACCGTTTTCAATGCTTCGTCAAAGAAGTCTTCCGGCTACAGCCTTAATGACCTCATGGAGCGCGGCCCTAACCTAGAAAGGGACTTACATAGTCTTATATTAATCTGGCGGCAACATAGGTATGTAATAACTGCTGATATTGAGAAAATGTTCAGAATTTTTTTTGTAAAAGAATCTAATCAACACCTTCAAAAAATCATATGGCGAGCCTCAAACCTAGAAAAGTTAAGGGCGTACCAACTCACAACGTACTCTGAAACAGTTAGCCATCGACGACGGGCATAAATATCCTCTAGCAGCCGAAGCATTAAAGAAATCTTTCTTTATGGGTGACGTGCTGGAAGGTAGTAGCTCCCTGGAACAAACAAAAGAGCTACAGCAACAGCTGATTAATATTTTAAAGGGAGCAGGTATGAACATCCGAAAGTGGTCCAGTAACAACAAGGAACTCGTAAGCAACTTGTCGGCAGATCAGGTAGACACAGCTCTAGATTTCAAATGTTCTGAAACTAGGAAAACGCTGGGATTACGCTGGAACCCTGAGTCAGATACATTTACATTCCAAAACAAGTTTGACAATGATCCTGAAAAGCAACTTACAAAGCGGCAACTACTGTCAAATATTTCAAAGATTTTTGATCCTCTTGGCTGGATATCTCCGATTACCATCAAAGCTTAACTCCTTTTTCAAAAAACATGGACTGACACGAAACTCACATGGGATCAAGAAGTATCAGTAGAAATGAAGCAAAACTGGATAGATTTAAAACAGGATTTACAGCATTTAAATACCTTTGTAATACCTAGGTATTTAGGAGATAAAACAACATACGAAATTCACGGATTCTGCGATGCTTCTGAAAAGGCTTACGCTTGCTGTATATATATAAAGGCAATCGATCATAAAGGAGCTTACACATGTAACTTATTAACAGCAAAAACTAAATTAGCACCCATTAAAAATAAATTGACTTTGCCTAGGTTAGAACTGTGTAGTGCACTATTGTTATCGAGACTGATGGAGAAGGCTAAAGCCTCCCTTGCAGAAGTCGAGGTAAACATCTATGCTTGGACTGATTCGATGATAGTACTCGGTTGGCTTCACGGAGACAGTAATCGATGGAAACAGTATGTAGCAACAAAGGTACGCAAAATAACCGAGATTATTCCAGCTACTTTTTGGCAGCATGTCCGATCGGAACACAATCCAGCAGCTTGCGCAACGCGTGGAGTTACAGCATCACAACTATTAGACCATCCTTTATGGTGGAAAGGCCCACAATGGCTTCTTAACTCGAATCCATACAATAGCCAGAACATTTATCCTTCTCCTACCTTAGAATTAAAAAAGGCAAGTGTAAATGCTAATTTATGTTATAGCAAACATAAAGATTTTGTTATAAAACTATTAAATAATTATAGCTCATTACGACGAGTAGCGGTAACAATAGCATGGCTCTCACGTTGCATTGATTGGCTCAAACATAAACAAACTGTGTCGTCGGTCAAACCCCTTACTGGGCCAGAAATGCAACGTTCGTACAATTTAATTATAACAGCTGTTCAAATGACCGAGTTTAAAGACGATTATGAAGACCTAAAACGGGAAAAATCAGTACGTAAAAATGGCAAACTGGCATCTTTGAACCCATTTATTGATGGGAGTGGTATAATGAGAGTAGGTGGACGGCTTAATCAATCATGTTTAAGCCCATCTGCAAAAAATCCCATCATTTTACCGAATCACAGTCGGTTAACGAAACTAATAATACAGGATGCTCACAAACTTACTCTACATGGCAGACCACGACTTTCCCTATCCTACATTCGAGACAGGTACTGGATTATTAGCGGGTTACGCACAGTTAAAACACAGCTAAGGAAATGCAGACGATTCAGCGAGGAAAAGAAACATCAAATAATGGCCGATCTACCCCAACCTAGAGTCACCCCTTCTAGACCATTTACCCATACAGGTGTAGACTTTACCGGTCATTTTGACATAAAAATGAATAAGGGACGCGGAGTGCGGACTTCTAAGGGGTATGTAGCTGTATTTGTTTGCCTAGCCACAAAGGCCGTCCACCTAGAGCTCGTCTCCGACTTGAGTACGCAAGGGTTCTTAGCAGCTTTTAGAAGGTTCTGTTCCCGCCGAGGGACACCAAGCTGTATGTACAGCGATAATGGCACAAACTTTGTAGGACCCAACAGACTTCTCAAAAGGGAGTATCAACAGATACTATGTGCTATCGACCGAGATTTAATCACAAAAACGCCTGATTTCAATCTGATTTTGATTATAGGTCAAGGATGCGTCGTTAGGGGCAAGACATTTTCATTTTTTGGGCATAATGACTTTGTCAGTTATGTAAATATTAACAGCGATATTCCAAAAGCAGCGGAAGCCTCTATACTTAACAGCATAGTTAACTTGACCTCACCTAAGGCTTTCACCCCAGAAGATCACGACCACATGTGGAATGATACGGAGAGGAGTATCCATGATCTTAAACTAGATCTAGAGACAGTCGCGCCGCTCAGTGTACATGATATCCACCAGTACTCTGTGCTTTACGGTATTTTGATCATACTGATTATTTTGACATGTGTATACCTCGTCCTACAGATTCGAAAGAGAAGATTGAATTGGCTTGTAGCAGCAGCAGCAGCAGGGAGCGTCGTATACACGGCGGCGGCGCCGGCGCCGGTGCTGCGGGTGGGCCAGGAGGCTGCACCTACACCCGCGCCCCACGTACCCAGTGTCAGTGCTGTGAAAGATGAGTGTGTGAAAAGTGCAAACAGAAAATTGGTTACACCGCGAACAACCACCCCGAGGTCGGTTAAACTTAATATTCCTACCTTGAGTGACAGTGAATAAAATGTAGGCATAAGCATAAACACTGAACTTTTATATTTAAAGTATAACATTGTAATATATATTTTATTTAGAATTTTTCCTTTGATTTACATTGTTGTCTAACTTTGCAAAATTTTTACATTAATATTAGGTCTTTACCTATGAAATTGCCGTTTTTCACGAAATAAATGAAGAGTAATTTTTTTATATATTTTTTATTTCTATTAATCAAAATAATCACCCATGCAATCAATGCATCTTTGCCAACGCATTGGTAGCTTATTGATGCCTTTCTTGAAGAAATCAGCTGGACGGGAGGCAACAAATTCTTCAAAGGCATTTTGTACTGCCTCTCGGGTATTGAATTTTTTTCCCGCCAAGAAGTTATCCAAATTCTGGAAAAAGTAGAAGTCTGTAGGCGCAAGGTCTGGTGAGTACGGCGGATGACGCAGAACTTCCAACCCCAACTCTTGTAGCTTGGAGACCGTCTACTGTGCAGTATGAGGTCGCGCGTTGTCGTGCAGGAGCAGTGGAGCCGAACGATTGACCAAAGCTGGTTGGAGACGTGCGAGCTTCTCCATCATTGTGTTCAGTTCTTCACAGTACACATCTGCAGTAATGCTTGTCCCGTTTGGCAAGAAGCTGTGATGATTTACACCCGCGTTAGACCGCCAAACAGTGACCATCACTTTTCTAGGGGTAAGTTTTCGTTTAGGGCATTGTTTGGGTGCTGAACCAGGGTCCAACCAACTTGCTGAGCGCTTACGATTGTCAAACAGGATCCATTTCTCGTCACAAGTAACAATGCGGTTCAGAATTCCTTCATTTGTATGCCTGCTGAGCAGTGCAAGGCACGTCTCCACGCGTACTTCGCGCTGGCGGTCATTGAGTTCGTGGGGTACCCATTTGTCAAGCTTTTTTACCTTGCCAATTTGACGCAAATGGACCAATATTGTTTTGATGCTAACGTCGAAAGCTGCTGCTAATTCAGCCGTGGATTGAGTTTCATCAACTTCCTCAATTGCCTTTAATTCGTCATTGTCGACCAAAGTTTTCGGACGACCACGGGGTTCATTTTTCAGGTCAACATTTCCAGAACGGAAGCGGGTAAACCAATAACGGGTGGTGCGTTCGTTTGAAGTGTTCGCTCCGTAAACGTCGTTGATGTTGCGTGCCGCTTGTGCCGCTTTGCTGCCACGACGGTACTCATACTCCATAATTACTCGAATTTTTAACTTATCCATGATGACGAAAAATGTTCAAATGCGTTGACAACAAAACACTAACTATTAAGCAAATGACGATTTTAGAAAAAGAATTCCATGTTTGTCAAATAAAATTAATTTGAAATTAGAATTATCAGTCAAAAAAAAAAAAATATTTTCATTTGAAATGGCCAGTACGGCAAAACGGCAGTTTCATAGGTAAAGACCTATTATTACTTTTTTTAATTTGTTCTTTTACGATTTGATAATTTTTATTCTTGCAAATTTTTTTTCAATTCTAACATAAATGTTTTATCGTGCAATCTTTGTTATTTTTTTATTCTTTGTTATTTTTTTCAGTGGGCAGGATGTACGGAGCAATGACCGCACATGCAATACCACATAACACATATTTTTGTACACCAATATTGTCAATCTCACAGAATTAAATCAGTGACTAAAGAGCACTCTTTGGGTTCAGTTATTTTATTAACATATTATAATTACCTACCGTGCCCAACATTTAAAACTGTTAGAATACACTACAAAGTTTTTTGACGCTCAGCGATGGTCACGCGATGACTGCGCGGTAATCGCAAATCGCGTTTATTACGTCACACCGCAGCGGGACCGACTCGCTATGGTTTTTAAAATCATCATTGTAAAACTATATACGTATGTACAATACTTCATCAGAGTATAGATGTACTCTGATGAAGTATTGCGAATAAAATATATTTGTGAAAGTGATCGCGAAACTGATGACACTCGAAGTGGTCACTCTTTTATCGAAAATACTCTCCAAATGCGCAAAGATCAACTGCGTTCGAACCTAAGAAGAAAGCTTAAGTCGACACTGTTTCAAAGAGTCAATAATCAATCCGTTAAAAAACGCGTTTACAATTCTATACAAATCTATACAAACTTAATAAGAAGAAAACATTTGTACACACACGTCAACTGCGCTGAGGAAACTCAAAAAGTATAGAGAAAAACAATATAAATTGTGCTATATTTTTTTTTTACATATTCTCAAACATCTCTTCACCGGCGTCGAAACAAATTTTCATGAGTCCAAACTAATTTTCAAAGCACAGTTTCCAGTGCGCCACAAGTACTTCCTCGATGGCTTTCTCGAAGGCAGCTCATTTTCGGGCGATGAAAACTGTATTCCCTTGAGCTAGATTTTCCTCGTATGTGTTCCAACAGTTTTGTAGAAACAATTGTTTCACTTGTAGCACGTTTTCTTCCGTAACAGTGGTGGCACCGCACCGGTAAAACTTTTGGGTCATCCGCCTTACAGCCCTGATTTAGGACCGTGTGACTGTGATTCCTTCTTGTTTCCTTAAATTAAACACCAGCTCAAGGGGATACAGTTTTCGTCGCCAGAAGATGCGCTCACTGCGTTCGAGAAGGCCGGTAAGGAATTACCTGTTGGAGACTAGAAAATGTGCTTTGAAAATTGGTTCAGACGCATGAAACTTTGTATAGACGCTGTTGGAGAGTTCTTTGAAAAAATTTAATAAAAAGATATAACCTATAGAAGATTTTTATCTTTTTTCTGAAAATGTTTTGAGTTTCCCACGTAGTTTGTGATTTCTTATGAAATCCTAAATATTTTTTAAATAATTTAGTAACGTTTGTCAAACAGCTTCAAAAGATCAAGTTTTTGAGTAACTTTGCAGGACAACGGTATACAAAACGAGGTGAACCACTCATGTGAACCAATGGCTCTTGTTTTACAATTCTCGGGAAATTTGTTTGAGGGCCCTGTACAACAAATCTCTTTCAATACATCACGACACGGGATTTACATTTATTGAACAAACACCAC
Source organism: Marasmarcha lunaedactyla (assembly GCA_923062675.1). NCBI lineage: Eukaryota > Metazoa > Arthropoda > Insecta > Lepidoptera > Pterophoridae > Marasmarcha > Marasmarcha lunaedactyla. The sequence continues at coordinate 37,917,929 of OV281339.1, read as the reverse complement.
AATTAAAAATCATTTAATCATCATTATATAAAGCACGTAACAAAAATGATGGCGTAACCAAAGTCCAATTTAAGGGTATTGATGAAATTGAACTACTTAAAAACTTACACGGGTAAAAAGGATTTCTTAAATGAAAAAAATCGATTTTTTTGCGATTTCAAGGTAATATTAGCTTTACGCAAGTATATTTTCATCATATCAAGAAAGTGTGTGTTTAGAAACAAAAGGTAATGTTCACTTTTTTATTTATCTGAATCTAAAACAAATGTTCTCATCTTGACTTTTTGGATTGCTTTATCGAAACATGCGTCATATTTTGGAACATAATAAATATCTCAAATGGAGTAAATATTCTTTAACATTAAGTAAACGCTTACTTGCGTCAAAAACCGTTTTGTTGAAATAAAACAAAAATAACTTAAAACTATGTGACATTGACAAGAATTAACATTTTCTTATTCCAAAATAATATTGAATCGGTTTAACTCAATTTAATCTAGTGTAAAAAAAAATATACAGGGTGTCCCAGAAATGACACGAAGGGTGACACTGGTGGTAGATGGACTTAGGCCTATCAGATAACACCAACATGCTTCCAGTAAATGTTTTCTGGTTTTCAAGATATTGCCACTTTTGTGATTTTTTATGAAATTTCCACTTTTTGGTCCTTTTTTGCCTACAGCTGCAATAAATATCTTTTAACTCAGGGTTTTTTTTAACCAAAACTATCGTTATTAGTTAGTTGAGACAACCTAGTAATAATTTTGACGGAAACTAGCACACTACGCTAAGAAAAAGAGTTAAATTGTTTTATTTTATATCATTGCGAAAAACCTGACTCAAGTTTTAGTGATAGCTGTGAAAAAAAAATGTATGGCGATACACTAGTGATACTCTAGTGTATGGCGATACTCTAGTGTCACCCTTACTTGTCATTTCTGGGACACCCTGTATATTTATAAGTTTCAAGTATTTATTTGGTTAACCCAAGACAATAACGTGTTGCTGAAGCAAATCAAGCTGTCGTTTCATTTCAATACTTCATATTTGTCTAAGTAACATAATAATAATATTAAATTAAAATAAAATACACTTAATACAAGAAAAACTGCTCTGTATAGAAAAAAAAACACATTTATATTTATATAAAAAAAAATTATTTACAAAAAAGTTGTAGTTAACTTTTTGAAGCAAATTAAGCGGTTGTTTCATTTCAACACTTTATATTTTTCTAGTTACAAAAAATATGTGTAACTAAAATTTAATACTCTTAAAACAAGAAAAAACAATCTTCATAAAAGTAAAACAGATTATTTTCGGCGAAATAGAAAAGCTCTTTTTGAAGAAACTCAATTCAGTTTATATTAGTATTATATTTATATTTATGTTTATATTTGATATGACCCTCTTTACATCTTTCTTTACATAGTAAGTATAAAATGAAGTCGCTTCCGCTGTCTGTTAGCTTAGATCTTTAAACAACTCAACGGATTTTAATGCAGCTTTCAGCAATAGATAGTGATTAAAGATTGATACGATATATTGATACGTATAATACATACATGTTATTGATTTATTTCTTTTATTTTATTGATTTATGATTAATCGATTGGTAGTCCAACAGCTTCGATATCTTACATTTAAAACTTATCTAAAAAACAAAAAGCCAATTAGAGGTCCTCGCAGATACATTTTAGTAGGTAGGTACAGAAAAGCCGAAAAAATACTTTTTTGTTGATTAACCGCGGGTAATACAGGTACATAGATGTATAGATAGATGTATATTTATATATAATAATTATCAGTATATATTTATATCTAGGTACCTGTATTATTTTACAATAATCTGTAAAATCAAACAAAACACACATTAATTACAAAAAGAGGTAAACTGGATCTGAAAAACAATAAGAAAACAAGTAATTGCAACTAGTTTTCACATACGAGCTTAAAATAATTTTTATAATTAGGCATAAGCGCTAAATAATGTGTGTGTTGCAGTAGCAGAAACGGGTCATGGCTCATTGACTAATTTTGTTCTTGTGAACAAAGCACTGGCATCAACCTTATGTGTATCTTATATATATATCGTAAAGGATTACCCTAGACTGCGTTTCCCCCATCGTCTCATCATCAGGGATCAGGAGTTACGCAAGATAGTACTTTATAAAGTAATTCTGATGGGATCAGGAGGAATTTATATGTTTGCACTTGTTTACGCCCAATATTACGCCCGACGACCGAGTGGTGTAGTGGTAAGTAGCCTTGCCTCAAACGCCGAAGGTTCGAGTCCCTGGCCGGGGCATTCATTTGTGTGATGAACACAGGTGTTTGTTCTCGGGTCATGGTTGTTTGTATTTATATATGTATGCTTATCTGGGTTCCCCCCAGTTCGCTGTATGGTCATCCATAACACAAGCTCTGCTTACTTTGGGGTCATACAATTGGTGTATTTGTCTGGGGATTTATTTATTTATTGATATCAAATGGGAAACCGCCTCATCGTCAGAAAAAGTATTGCCTATATAAAATACTAACCGGTACCTGCTGTTCCACTTGCGTAACTCCCATTCCCGTTCCCAGGATTTTGGGATAAAATATAACCTTCCCAAAGTCAAACGCGCTAATACCGATCTGAAAAAGTATTTTTGCATTTATTGATAGATGAGTTCTTGAGGAAGGAAATTTTTATCGCAAAATTCCCACGAGGCTCGGGAGCATGAGTTGCGCGGCTGGAACTGAGGGGCCGGCTAGTACTTACACAATAACAAATAATAAATCAATCTTTTACAACAAAAAAAGAAAAACCTTCCTAAATTTAAAAATAAAACGTAACTACGCTTAGTTGCTTGTAGAACCTTTTAATTAAACTATAACGAAAACATTAGGTACCTAAGTCAACTCAAAATTATGAGACATTGAGAAAAGTTAATATTTTCTTAATAATTTTTATTGGTGAGGATCTTTAATTGGCCCACTAAGGCAATTTGTGTTATCTATTTTAATTAATTTGGCTGTTGATCTTCCTGTTATAATAAAATAAAAATGCTGAATCGGGTCAACGCAGTTTAAACTTAAACATTATACATTCAAGTATATATTTTGTTAACGCAAGACAAACTTTTTGACGAGATTTTGTCGGAGCAAATTGACCCAATGTTTTATTTCAATACATTTTATTCTCAATGTAACAAATTGTGACTTCTGGATAAAAAACTTTCTCTCCTTAAAAACACGTTTACATTGACATGAAAAAATATTTTTCTCTATTAAATTGAAACTTGCTCAGAACAAAAATAGATAAACTTAAGTTTAACATTCTATCCCCCTCTTTTTTATTCTGTCGCCGACTGTCGCGGTCGCAATGTTATAAGTTGGTGATTGATTGCTACTTTGTATCATACATAAGAGAAGATTCAAGCAACAAACGAATTTGGAAGTTGAAGAAAACTCTTTAGCACAGTTGCTTTGCTCGTGGAAGTTGCGGGAAGATATAATAAAAACATTTATTGGTAAGTCTTTACGTGTTTGTTTATTATAAAGTGAAACCTCGGATTAGCAAATTGTATCAGTGGGTCGTATTTGTAGAATTTTAGAATAAAAGTGTGCATTTATCTGTTCCTGGATTGTTTTCTATGCCATCGTACTTCATCATATCCGCCTTTCTTACCCTTCGCTGCCTCGCACGCACGTGGTCTTAGTAGAAAGTGTTTTGATTCTGCTAGTCTTATACGCTGCCCTTCAAAATAAACTAAATAACATACATAAAAAGTTTATAGATGAGCTTCCGAAGGAAATATAAATAATCATAAATGTATTGTAAGAAGACTTCTATGACTCAAAGAGCGCATCTGTCTTTATCCCTACCCGATTTAGAACTAGGCCGTTTGTGAGGCCACACTACCACCACGGATACGACGGATTTTTTTTTTATTGTAATATTATTATATTTTATTGTATTGTATTACCTACATGCGAACCCTTAAATGCATGATTTTTGTAGTTTGAAGGTTGTAAAGTCTGGCAGCGCCATTTCTGGCGGGAATCGCCCACTGCTGGATACAGGCCTACTACTGTAGCTACTGTCATGTGGCAACAATTAGTACCTAATTTTCATAAATTACAAAATTTATATAGAGTAGGATGTTCAGTGTACAACCATTCTTATCAGATTCCTATAAGATTTGTATCAATGTTTTTTTCAGATAATGATATAACAATAGACCTTTTACCCAAATTATCAGAAGAAAATCTAAAGGAGCTATGACCCCACATTGCTACTAGAATTTGTATTAACCTTCCTATACCCGCGTCAAAATGTGTAACACCTATACCCGCGCATGGAATTACAGACCGAAAATTCAGGACACAATCTCATTGTTTTTTTTTTGTTTTTTCAGGAACGCCTATAGTAATGTTATTATATGTATGAATAAAATAGGGGATATCATAAATGAAATAAGCACAGCATATAAAAAATATATGTTTTATTGAATAACTAACAGTATTTCAATACAGCCTCTGAAATATAGGAACAATTTTATACGTGCTACGAAAATGTTAACAAAAATATTTTTTTTCTTTTAATAAACAAAAATAAACTGTCAAATCTTATAGACTATTAGTTGGCAAAGAATAAAATGATATATAATCTTGGGCACAAGTCTCACTAAAACAAGCAGAGCATACCATAATAGCATGTTCCATACAAAAGTAAACTTTGCATTTAAATTACAGTTATTTTTTGATGGGCAGTATGCACAACGGCCACTTGTACTATTGGCAGCTGTTACCGAGGATTCTGGACCATCTAATATACAAATTTTAGAAGACTTAACTTTATCAGTCTTGACAAAGAGGAATTGACAGCTCGTCGTCTTAAAATCCTCCACCTCGATGTTGTTTTGATCTTCCTAGTCAGAATCCAAATTATCGTCATCCAACAACAAACTTATTTGATGATCATCCATCTTGTCGCAAACTAAGAGCTAAAAATAATAAAAGACAATTAAATTATGTTAAATAACACAATATGATATCAAAATCAATAAAACAGAAATTATTACTTACACAAAAAGTTTCAACTGTACCCGAGTCGGTCTCACAGATCAATTGGCGCCGTATACGATCGCGGCAACAAATCGTGCGTCTAACAAACAGTACAAACTTCTAAAAATAAAAAATTCCTCTAGAAAAAAAAACAAAGAATAAATAAATACGAAAATTTACTTCGTGGGTCTCACAGACCAACGCGCGGGTATAGGAAGGTTAAAGAAAGAGTCGCCGAAATAGTAACTGCAACTGTACAGAGTATACCAAATTTAAAAAAATACTTTGTAAACAAACCATTGCCGGATATAAATTCGTAAATTTCACCAAGAATCCCACTTCCAAGACACTAAAATTGCACACCAGTAACTCAGAAAACACGGGCGCCCTTTTATTAAACATCTTTTAAGTAGTACTTGGAGATAACAATTGCAAACCTAAAAAAAAAAAATTAAAAATTTGTTTTTGTATAACCTTGTCTATTATTACTAATTTTTATTTATTTCAAATCACAATCATTATTTACGTACAACATACATACGTACGTTACGTACTTACGTACAAATTTGTATTAAATTTGATTACTTTGGATGATTTTATAAATTGTGTGTTCCATTTTTTTTGCATTTTCAAATGACGTTTTTAATTATATGCAAATTATATACTGTTTTTGAATAAACAGATTATAATTTGAATTATATTCTATCAAACAATTTGTTAATTGCTGACACTTAGTCCGAGCTAAAAATAAATTACTTCAATGTTGACTTTTTTATGTTTTTGAATGAACATATTCATAAATTATTTTAATTTATGATTGTTAAATTTAAAGTGATTTATTTTAATTTCAACTACTAAGTAGGTATTTGATTAACCCGTTACAAATGTGCATTCAGTTTCTATTAAAAAATAAATAAAAAATAAATAATTTTTCTTGTGATTCACTTCTCTTTTTGATGCATTCAAAACATACCTAACTTCCTTACTTTGTGATAAAAAAAGGGGTGAGTACAACTTTTTTGTCCCAGTAGTTCAACTTTGTACAGACCTTCCGAAAGTTGAACTAAAAAAGTCTCACTAGTTCAGCAATTGAACTGACCATTTGAACTAGTGGGACCTAGCCAAAAAGTGAGGTCAGTTCTTTTTTTTTTAAACATACTGGTATCGATTCCCGATTCGTATTGACAATTTGATATATCGATACAACAAGATCCGATAAGACTAATATGTTTATATAATAATGAATGTTTTTACTTTCAGTATAAGGTAGTAAAATTATAGTTTTCAAAGACTTTTTGCCGTTGGAACAATGTTGAGGTTGTTACTGATTCTTTTATTAGGTAAGTTTTGAGCATAATTCCTTCTGCTCATAGTTCCGTGAATTAATGTACCACTAGAATGTGTCGTTTTTTGGTACAATAAGTCCTATTCGGGAGAAAAAATATCCTTTTTTAAATTAAATATGTTTACTTTTATTTTTTTTATTCAAATTCATAGAATAACATTTTACATTAATATTAATTTCAAATGTTATTTCTTTATGTGGAAACTTTAAACTGGGTTTATGATGGCAAACCCATATCTGTAGCGCGTGCGCATACCCCTCATTCGCAGGGGGGGTCAGCTTTATTGCCTGATTGCAAACTACCTAGAAGGGCAAACTTTTAGAGCTATCGTGACAAACTAATTATGCAGATGACTAAAGTCGGTTGTAACTTAAAGGGCGATGATGCAATCAGAATAGGAAGTATTTATTCAAGTAGACGCACAAATGATAGTGTTACAATCGAAAGGCCAGGGCCAAGGCAACAGCCAGCAAAGAGAGTTTACAATGGTCACTGGCCTGAAGACATTCCGACTACAGAAAATTCAAAGAGGAACATTAAATACCTTAATTGCCTTTTGTGTAGCAAAAAGAAAAAGCGCAAGGAAACGAGGTTTAGGTATAAGATTTGCAAAAATCGTCTTTGCCCTGCTTGTTTTGAGGAATGTGATACTAATTATGTAGTAAATGTGATTTTGAGTAATACAAAGACTGATTAAAGAGTAACTCTTGTAAAATATAATTAAAACATAAAAATTGATTTTAGAAGTGCTAAATGCACTTCAATTCACTTTGTTCAAATTCACTTCAATTTGTTTTTTTGGTTTTGGTTGTGTAATCTGGAAAGAAAACATAACATTTAGTTTATTTTTGTATAGTCTGATTCTACTATTTTAAAAATATAAAGAAGACTGATTGATTGTTAATTCTATTACATTGATAAGAAGAAATTATATCGGAACAGACATAAGAAAACACGTCCCTACAAATCTTGTGATTTAAAATATACAGAAGATAGTTTTAGTGTTGTGAATGTGTAAAGCGTATATTTAAGAGCTCAAGCAAATCAAGTTTTGTGGTTCTTGTCGATCTTCTCATTGTTTTTCGACTTTAATCAAGTGTCATAACTTTCGTTTGTGCACGATTGTTTCTGTTTTACCCTCAAATGAATAAATGCGAATGGTATAAATTGATGCGAACCTACTAATCGCTTACTTCGACTGGTTACGTCACAGCTGTGCAGCGGAGTGGTGAGAGCGTCGTATATCAGCTTCATTGATCGTGGAACACCTGGTTCGTCCTACTAAGACCATGCAGTTTTTATTTTTAATTTTTTTAATTTTTAATTTTTTTTTTGAGTTTAGTTTTTAGTTTATATTGTTATTTCAATGTCTTGCTTATAACTCATAATTAGTTATATGTATGTTACTGTCATAGAACAAAACATATATTATTTTTATTTTGTTTTTTCTCTTCTTTCATTAAATAAAATTAAGTAAGTAATTGAATGGTTTGTAAAATTAAATCTTTACTACCTATATTTCTAATTATAGTTCTGAATAGATTGGAAGTAGATTTGCTTATAAGAATGTATTTTATTTTAATTTAATTATATTATAGAATTCTTGAAAGGAAGAAAGGAAAACAGAAATTAAAGCATAACTTGTATAATTTTACATCTATATCTAAATAGTAACTGTAAATTTTTGTTGCCTGGTGTTTTAATCTGTCACTAGAAAGATCTATATTTTTGTTTACTCAGTATGCATTTTTTTCACTTTTTTTTCTCGAAATACTTGAATTAAGACATTGAATTCTGTTTTTAAATTAAATCTTTTTTTTGATATAGATAGGTATTTTGGGATTTGTAGGCTGATTTATTTAAAAATAGTTAAATTCAAAATTTTCAGGTATATAAGAAAATTATTAATTTGTTAGTTTAATATTATATTATACAAAAATATAATAGAAATATATTTATAGCTATTTTATTGTTTATTATTTATTTGTTTTATGTGTTTATGTGTTTTATTGTTTAATATTCATATCGAATATAGAATATTTGCTCATAATGTTTTGTGCTGCATGTAATGTGAATATTCTAGTGACGCAGAGACGGATTAAGTGTACTAATGCCAACTGTTCCCACCAATTTCACCAAGATTGCGTAAAATACAGTGACTCTGTAACCTCACGTGCAAAATGGGTGTGTCCCACTTGTATAGTCGCACGCCCGAAATTGGATAATACCAATACTCCTGTGCAGAACAAAGGGAAACGTCTTCAGGACGATTCATCGTCCCCATCAACAGCGGCATCGTACGAGGACATCCTGAATGAAATACGCTGCTTAAGGATGGAGATGCACGAACGTTTTGAAAAGCAGCAGTCCGTACTAGACAAATTCAACAATATCCTAAATACTGTCCAAAAGAGCGTCAAAGACTTGCGAACCAAGTTTTCCACAATGAACCAAGACTTGGATGACTTGTCAAAGATGGTTCATTTCCTGTCAGATACTCAGGACGAACAAAAAGCCCTGAATAGTGAGCAAAAGAAAGACATTGCAAAACTTAAATCGGAGAACGCGCTGCTGCAATCTATAACATTAGAATTGACCTCAAAAATGACGTTCATCGAGCAACAGGCCAGGGATAGCAACGTGGAAATACAGTGTGTTCCTGAGCACAAAAATGAAAATTTGCTGACAATAATAAATGAAGTCTCAAAGGCAGTAATTTGCAACTTGGAAAGTAAAGATATAATGTCATTTCATCGTGTAGCAAAGATTAATACAGATTCCAAAAGACCAAGAAACGTTGTAGTCCGGTTTTCCAGCCCTAGATTACGTGACAATTTGTTGGCCGCTGTAAAGTTGTACAACAAAAAACATGACGTGAAATTGAACACCTCACATATAGGTGTAAAAGGGCACGTACAACCCATATACATTACGGAGCATTTGTCTCCAGGAAATAAAAAGCTACATGCTGCTGCTAGAATATTCGCTAAGGAAAAACAGTTTGCTTTTGTGTGGGTTCGTGGCGGACGCATATTTTTACGTAAAAATGAACGATCACCCGCTATTTTGGTAAAAAATGTAGAAACTCTAAATAAAATGTAGTACATAGTTAATTCAATTTTGCTAGTTAGCACGAATTTATTTTAAAAAAATTATAAAATTCGATTTTAAATGTTTTTACCTAAACGCTCGAGGCTTAAGAACGAAAACAGAGCAATTTCATATGTCTGTGCTAAAAAACGATTATGATTTAATTTTTGTAACTGAAACCTGGCTAAATGAATCTGTGTTTGAAGGTGAATTGATTGATAATAGGTATACACTTTTTAGACGCGACCGATCATCTACTATATCAGATCGTACTAAAAAAGACGGGGGAGGTGTTTTACTGGCGGCATCATCTTGCTTTGAATGTATACGACGTCAGGATTGGGAGTCTCAGTGTGAGGAACTGTGGGTCACTATCAGGAGTATTTATGGACCTAACATAAATATATGTGTAGTATACGTGCCCCCTCCAATAAATCAAAATTATCTTGATTTACTGTTATCTAATATTACTAATAATAATAGGTCTTTACCTATGAAACTGCCGTTTTGCCGTACTGGCCATTTCAAATGAAAATATTTTTTTTTGACTGATAATTCTAATTTCAAATTAATTTTATTTGACAAACATGGAATTATTTTTCTAAAATCGTCATTTGTTTAATAGTTAGTGTTTTGTTTTCAACGCATTCGAACATTTTTCGTCATCATGGATAAGTTAAAAATTCGAGTAATTATGGAGTATGAGTACCGTCGTGGCAGCAAAGCGGCACAAGCGGCACGCAACATCAACGACGTTTACGGAGCGAACACTACAAACGAACGCACCACCCGTTATTGGTTTACCCGCTTCCGTTCTGGAAATTTTGACCTGAAAAATGAACCCCGTGGTCGTCCGAAAACTTTGGTCGACAATGACGAATTAAAGGCAATTGTGGAAGCTGATGAAACTCAATCCACGGCTGAATTAGCAGCAGCTTTCTACGTTAGCATCAAAACAATATTGGTCCATTTGCGTCAAATTGGCAAGGTAAAAAAGCTTGACAAATGGGTACCCCACGAACTCAATGACCGCCAGCGCGAAGTACGCGTGGAGACGTGCCTTGCACTGCTCAGCAGGCATACAAATGAAGGAATTCTGAACCGCATTGTTACTTGTGACGAGAAATGGATCCTGTTTGACAATCGTAAGCGCTCAGCAAGTTGGTTGGACCCTGGTTCAGCACCCAAACAATGCCCTAAACGAAAACTTACCCCTAGAAAAGTGATGGTCACTGTTTGGTGGTCTAACGCGGGTGTAATTCATCACAGCTTCTTGCCAAACGGGACAAGCATTACTGCAGATGTGTACTGTGAAGAACTGAATACAATGATGAAGAAGCTCGCACGTCTCCAACCAGCTTTGGTCAATCGTTCGGCTCCACTGCTCCTGCACGACAACGCGCGACCTCATACTGCACAGCAGACGGTCTCCAAGCTACAAGAGTTGGGGTTGGAAGTTCTCCGTCATCCGCCGTACTCACCAGACCTTGCGCCTACAGACTTCTACTTTTTCCAGAATTTGGATAACTTCTTGGCGGGAAAAAAATTCAATACCCGAGAGGCAGTACAAAATGCCTTTGAAGAATTTGTTGCCTCCCGTCCAGCTGATTTCTTCAAGAAAGGCATCAATAAGCTACCAATGCGTTGGCAAAGATGCATTGATTGCATGGGTGTTTATTTTGATAAATAGAAAAAAAATATATATAAAAAAATTACGCTTCATTTATTTCGTGAAAAACGGCAATTTCATAGGTAAAGACCTAATATTTTCAATAAAGCTCAAAGGGGAGATATAAATTTTATAATAGGTGATTTCAATTTCAGTGGCATTTCTTGGAAATTTGATAGTACTCACGGTAACTCAAATGTTACAAATTATAATACGTTGGAAAGATATTTTTTGGAATTTGTAGCTTTTAATGATCTTTCTCAACACAATCATATTCAAAACAAAAATGAACGTGTTCTAGATTTAGTTTTGTCAAATTATTCTCATCACATTATCGTTGAAAAAACAGAAAAAAATTTAGTTCCAGTAGACGATCATCATCCGCCCTTACTCGTACGCATAAGATCACATGGTTTTAAGAACATGAAACATAAAAGAGAGCCTAGATTAAATTTTTACAAGAGTAAATACGATGAAATAAACAAGGCCTTCAGTGAAATAGATTGGGATCAGGTTTGGCAAAATGCAAATGACGTTAACAAAATGGTAGGTTTATTTTATGATGCCATATATAAAATAATTAATGAATATACTCCTTCAAGAAAACCCCAGAATGATAAGTATCCAGTATGGTATAGTAGTGCAGTAGTAAAAGCATTGAGGGAAAAGGCCAAAGTGCATTCAAATTTTAAGAAATACAATAATCCTCGAGATAAGATCGAATACGACTATTTACGGGTTAGATGTAACAAAATGATACACGACGAATATCAAAGGTTTAAAAATAATATAGCTTCTATTTTAAAAACTAATCCTAAGTATTTCTGGAAATTTATTAACAATCAAAAAAATCAAGAAATAATAATTCCAAATAAAGTGTTCTTAAAAAATGATGAATCTAAAAACGGTCAAGATATTAGCAACCTTTTTAATAAATATTTTAAATCAGTTTATGGTATGGATACGGAAAATAGTGTCATTTTTAATTCCAATAATTACCAAATTAAGCAAAACAATAACTTGGCACTATCTAATATTAGAATTTGTGAAGATGAAGTAAAAATTATATCTTAAGCTTAGATTGTCAAAAAAGTCACGGACCAGATCTTATTCCGGTGATATTCTTAAAAAAGTGTGTTGAGTATTTAAAGATGCCATTGGCACGAATATTTAACATCTCATTGCAATCGGGCGTTTTCCCAGAGCTGTGGAAAACTGCACAAATAGTTCCTATACATAAGACAGGAGACCATTATAACGTAGAGAATTACAGGCCGGTATCAAAGCTAAATTGTATAGCTAAGGTTCTTGATCATTTTGTACAAAAAACTGTTTATCGTCATGTGAACCAATCACTGATACTAATGCAACACGGATTCAGGTCAGGTAAATCAACTGCTACAAATTTAGTTCACTTTGTAACTGACATATCTAAAGCTTTGGATAGTGCCAAGGAGGTTCATACGATATATACCGATTTTAAAAAAGCATTTGACCTAGTAAATCACAGCTTACTTATCCAAAAATTATCATCCTTTGGCATACATGGCTCATTGTTGCGTTGGTGCGAATCTTATCTAAAGAATCGTTCACAAATGACCGTAATTAGAGGTTTTTCATCAGATGTATTTTTTGTTCCTTCAGGGGTTCCTCAGGGGTCACATCTTGGGCCACTGTTTTTCTTGATATTTATTAATGATTTAGGTAAAGTTATTTCTTCAAAATTTCAAATGTATGCCGATGACTTAAAAATTTATATGACCATTGATTCTTTTTTAGACACACAATTACTTCAAAAAGACATTAATGAATTAAAAAAATGGTGTGATGAAAATCTAATGAAATTAAATATTAACAAGTGCTTTTATATGAAGTTTTCGCGCAAAAAACAAAGCCCTCACAGTTCTTACTTTATTGATAAGAGTCCGTTACAAGAACTAAATAAAATCAGAGATTTGGGTATAACGATGGATAGCTCATTGACATTCAGAGACCAATACCACAGCATGCTCAAGAAAGCATCTAAATTATCTGGATTCGTAATACGTCAGATGAAGATATTTAGAAGCCCTGAAGTGACAATAACGGTTTTTAACAGCGTTGTTCGCAGCATCTTAGAATATTGTAGTCCGGTGTGGAATCCTAGTTATCAAGTGCATATAAATAATCTCGAACGTATTCAAAAAAAGTTCTTATACCATCTAGCATACTCGGACAACAAATGTAGGAAGTTGTGCTCTTATAAGGAAAGATGCGACTATTACAGGGTGATGCCTCTAGTAACACGAAGAAAAACATTAGACGTAACATTTTTGAAAAAATTAATTCAGGGTGAAACAGATTCTCACGAATTGCTCGCGCAGCTAGAATTCTGTGTTCCACGCCCCGGAAGCCGCTTGACAAATCGTAAGATTTTAGAGTCGGCTCCAATAAAGACCACCACTGGAAGACATGCTCCAATTCAAAGAATGATATGTTTCGCAAATAACACAAGAAGTGACTTTGATTTATTTTCTGATTCTTTAGCCTCAATCAGAGCAGCAATAAAATAATGCTAAAACTCAGTATTTTAGATTATTCAATTGTTCATCATGGTTAGAAGATCTTTTAAATAAATGTAAAATCCCCACATGATTATACTGTTTAATGCATGTTGGATTCACATCTAGTAGGTGATGATTAAGAAACGAACACTGTTTTGTATAAGAATTAAGTTTAAATAGTTACCAGTTTTGTGAATTATTAAATAGATTAAAAAAATAAATTTAAAAAAAAAATATTTAAAGAAAAAAATTTTGTCGATTTTTTAATGTTGATTATCGCTTTGCCAAAGCGATTAGATTTAATAATTCAATAACCAGTATGGGTAACATCACTAAAGGTTCATTGACGTTTTATTGTTTACAAAGTTTTTTTTATCTGGTAAAGATAATAAGGTTTTATCTAGCCATACCTATAGACTTAAACATATTATAGTATTATATATAACTACACGTAATATTTAGTATCAATCAGAGAATGCAACAAGTGTAGTAATTAAGATTAATATAACAAAAAATATTGAAATAATAAAAATATTGACGATCTAATTCAGTTAATGCAGCATAGTAACTTTGTGCTTTACCTATCTGTGTTGGATCGCTTTCTTAATATTTAGTTTTCTTTCAGACTCCAACTGAATCAAACACGTTTAGTACTACGAGCACATTGGTAGATAATAAGGTTGATGTGGCATCTTTTACCTCCCTTGATGGTATAAGCATAAATAATTTGTTGAAAGAAAAACGTTGTGCAAGAAGCCCCAGAAATTTCCCTGATTTTGATTTGTCTCCTCAACTGCAGACAACAGCTGGTGGGAGCATCATTATTGAATATTATAAAAATTTTAAGTGCCTAAATAATACAAAAAGAAATCTAATAATGAGAAATAATAAGAAATAAGAAATAGCTCTCACTTTAGATCATACAATCTTTGTAGAAAAAATACATTAAATATGGTGATTTGCACACAAATTTAGTAACTGTAATTTACAAAGTCAAATCAGAACTATTTGTCGAGACTGAATTTTGATTACCTGAAAACAACTGAATGCTGAAGGTGTGTGTTAAGATTAATGCCTAGCTAATAATTAATGATTGATGACTGATTTTTTTAATTTAGTATAAGCTTGAAAGAGGGGAATTAAGCAATTATTTAATATTCGAAAAACGGAATGCTGGAAAAGAGATAGGTGTTGATTTAATTAGTACCGGCTGTATAAAATGATAATGTGTAATGACATTTTATTTTTAGGCCGGCGTCATCATTAATGACCTCACAAACTTTCTTAACTGTCGGCAGGTCGTTGTCAAAGTAAAATTTGTGGACATTCTTCCTTACGGCCGACAGTGTAAAGTCATCCAAATTTTCAACTATTACTTGCTATGACTTAGACCGAATTGGTGATGTGACTTTTCCTGTCGTCATATTCATTTACAATTCTTTCGATGGTTTTCATAGATGGACCGACAATTTCCGCCGTCGTTTTTAAAATTATCGTTTTATCAGGGTATATACTCATTCAAAATACTTATATATGATAGCGCATTGTTAGATAAACGATGTACTGTAGGTAACTTAAGGCATAATCAAATAAATTACTATCCAGTGTTTTAATTGTTTAATGTTGACTCACTTCTTACGTAAAAACAGGTGTTATGAATTATTGTTAACAGTTATTGGATTATTAAAAGGCACAAAGTAGTAGCAAATTAGACTGACGTCATATTGTCCGTGATCCACTTTTCGTAATGAGTTTTGTTGACAGAAAGAGTCAGTCTGTGTTGAAACTTCATTGAGGGTACATCAAATAAAATAGTTGTTTTATTCAATTAAAAACCCAAACTACCAATACTCTAACATATATTATATTCAAAGCTATTATCTTTTCATGACTGGTCATATCCATCTTTTTTGCCCCTTTTTCATTGGCGATGAGAGAAATGAAAAAGGGCCAGGTAGCATTTTCCTTGAATGAGATGGTCCAGGGGTTTGTGGTTCACTCATATTGAAGAATAGCCAAAGGTTGTCAGTCGAACGAATGATGTTTAGACAGATTAGACTTAGACGTAAAAGTTTTGGTTGTAACTGTCAGTTGTCAAATTACAATATTTCATGTTAATTCTATGGCTCCCGTTTATTAAAACCTACGTATCTATATCTAGTACTTTTCTATTTAGTTAATAACTAACAAAGTATTTATTTGTCATATAAAATAATATTGTAGTACAAAAGGTACCACATTGCTCACTTGTTATTTTTCAAGGTTTCAAGGCGATATTTATTAATGTGTATGTTTTAGTTCTTTTTTTTTGAGTGTTAGCTTCCTAACAACTTGTAGTAATAATTTTTTATAAACCAAATTTCATATTGCTAACCATAAAATAATAAAACAAACAACTGTTTAATTTTTAATGCAAGAATCTTTTTTTGTACAAATTAAACATATGTTTTATTTTTATTATCTTAAGGAATCATATAAATCAATACGCTATTTTCACTCAATCAATCATCCTGACTCTTATGGCTGGTTTACACGCGTTAAGTGGTTAAGTTGGTAACTAAAATTTAAGTTAAAACTTGAGTGTAAACAGTCAATTAAGTGACAAGTGGTAACTTAAAATTTAGTACGCAAGTGATAAGTAGAGTAGGAATCGTTCTATTTTTCGTATAAGTAGGTGGGCGGAGCTTCTCACTTAACACGTTTGCACGTGATTTTTTAGTTAAGTGCATAAGTTGACAAAGCGGGTGGCGGCAAGAGCTCGTATTTATGTCGCATTTTCTCTTTTTTTTTAATGTCGGGAGTGGAGTTTAATTTCTACTTTAAATTTGTGGAAGAATATTTATGGGTGTTACCACACCAATCGATCGACCGTCGATCGACGTCGATCGATGGCAGAATAGAAAGAACAGTCGGCATCGCAGTAGGCGTGATGGCCTATAATTGTCTGACACCAACCCTGAGTTGGTAACTCTGCCAACTCGCAGTTGGCATGATGGCCTACAATTGTCTGACACCACCCCTGAGTTGGTAAGTCTGCCAAACCGCAGTTGGCGTGATGGCCCAACAATTGACTGACACAACCCTGAGTTGGTAATTCTGCCAACCCGCAGTTGGCGTGATGGCCTACAATTTTCTGACGCCACCCCTGAGTTGGTAAGTCTGCCAACCCGCAGTAGGTGTGATGGCCTACAATTGTCTAACGCCACCCCTGAGTTGGGAGAGGGTGATATCCCTCCAGTGATTATTAAAGGTACCTAATTAGTAAAGGTACAACACCAATCGATCGTCCGTCAATCGACGTCGAACCGTCGACGAAAAAAATTTAGAAAAATACATAATCTTGGAAAGATTTTAATTTCCGAATCAAATTTTTCTCTGAATTTGTCCAAAATCATGTTTACCACATATCTAAGTACAGAATTGACGAAATCCTTCACATTCATCACTGCTCATCTTCATGGAACTTTTGAACTTAACTTCTTAATCCGTTTGGACTCACAAGTGACATGTAGTAACTTAAAATTTTGTTACCAACTTAACTACTTAATACATGTAAACCGCACATTATTCCAGTTGGGAATGAACGGACCGTTTCCGTGCGTCAAAATCCTATGTATGTGTTCTGTGGAAGTGAATAATTTTCGTTTTCAGTTTTTGTGTATATTTATGTGTTTAAATAGTTAATTCTAAACAGTTATTGATGTTACACGGCGTATGTGTTTCACAACGATCACGATGAATATTAAGTGCATAAATGTGATATTGTAGGTAAAAAGAGCTAAAATCCTTGCGAACGTGGTTTGTTTACCTTTAAAGAAAAGTATAAAAAAAATAGGATATAGACGTTTTAGCACCGTGATTTGTTAGTAGAAAAGAATCGCGTGATTAGAGTGGACGGAGCCATTTTTTGGGTTCTATCTATTGGCACTCGCTTTTCCTACACATTTTTCAAAAATGGAACTTTCTTATTTTATTTAAGTATCTCGTTTAAACTTTTTTAGCAAATATTGGGATTCTATTAATAATTTTATCTTTGAATCTAAGTGTTACGGGTTGATTTTGCCATAATTTACTCAGATCCTTATCAGATTTAACGTACGAACCGGCAAAATGTCGAATGAACTGCCCTGAAAAGAAGTAGAGCACCTCTTTGATAGGCGTGTAACATTTACGTCATCATTATCATTTTCATTCCAAACAGAAGAATCAATTCATCAACATTGGGCACAGCGAAAAACATCCAATGGTTCACTTTGTTACTAATAGATCAGATTGCACAGAAATGTTGACTATGGAAGATTTTTCGGTTTCTATAGAAATATATTCAGAAATCTGGCTATTTTGCTGTATTGAATAGTCAATTTTCTACAACACAAAAAACACGAAAAAGCATCAACAATTAGTTTAATTTTTTACTTTTTTTTTTTTCTAAATCAGATTAGTTTGTAGACAAATTTTTGGGTTCGAATATTCAAAACTATCTCGGTGTATGGACAGAGCCCGTTTTTTATTCGGCTTCTGTAGCCGATACTGTAATAGCATTTGGGCGTAACATAACATAGGTGTGTCATTTTAAGAATCTCTGTCTTCTGGTTCTTTTTGTTTCAAGCCTGCGATTTTACTTGGCACTATTGTACCGAGGAAAACGATTTTGTACATGGGTGTTCCGATTTCAAAATTAATTTATCCGGGGTGCAACTTAAAAAATAATTTAAAAAAAGAACACTATCTACTAATTACTAATTTACAAATGCCGAACTATGCATGCCTTCTTCTTTAGGACTTGCATTTCCTATTCACTTATTTACGATTCCATTAATTATTTATTTTTTATTCAGTTATTATTTATTCAAAGTACTTTTCAACCGCTACACAGGCGGTTTCCTCTTAATTAAAAGCGGTAATTTAGTTAAAAGATTACCACTTTTTTCAATTTTCAGTAGGCCGTCCCCTACGAAAAGTATATTATAAATATGTCACAGCTTTAAAAACTGTACCATACAAGAACTAACATATTTTTATGCTTTTTCATTTATCCCCTTAACAGACATCCTGCTTAAGCAAATCAAAGCCAATAATCTCTCGAGTAAGGCGGACAATAAT
Source organism: Marasmarcha lunaedactyla (assembly GCA_923062675.1). Lineage (NCBI taxonomy): Eukaryota > Metazoa > Arthropoda > Insecta > Lepidoptera > Pterophoridae > Marasmarcha > Marasmarcha lunaedactyla. Next base: position 37,899,129 of record OV281339.1, on the reverse strand, counting down.
CGAACTTATTGAGAGCCAAGGACTTGCTTATTCACGGTCTCTCGACTTTGTTGCCTAGGTTTATTCAATTACTTACAAATATAAACGATATATTTGATAATGGAAATTCTAAGTCTTCCCGCAAATTTGAAAATTCTGATCTTTTTCTGCGAATCCATTTAAACAAAAGCTTCAACGTAAAATAAGTAACTAGACTAGAGAAACAATAAGGAAAATTACAACTGTAAAGCTAAGATTAAGGTTTTCATTTTCACCTTTTACTTTTGATGAAATTGCTGATATCGATATTTCGATATCGATAATCAACAAACTTCAATCAAACATTCTACGGTTTAGTAGACGCGGCATATTCAATTCGGCAGTATTTGTTCAACGACAAGGCCGCCGGCCTGCAGCAATTACTGTTTATTCGAGCTTATAATTTATAATTCGAGAATTATAGTTTAACCGAGCGACACATTCGGTTCATCTCGACAAAACCCAAATAACATAAGCCAGGCGACATTCTCCCCGAACAGTCATCCAAACGTTTTTGATTTTGCCATCCGTCAGTGCCGATTACTGCCAGCTTGAACATGTGGGTAGCAGCCCTGTTCTACTATCTATACGGTATCAATACCTTCACTTTTTCACTTTCCATCAGGTGAGATAGAAGAATCACCGGCTACGTTGTATAATTAAATGCACATTCCTGTTTTCCCGTCACTCATAGTACAGAAACAGTACAAAAGAGTAACCTTGCACTTATAACTTATGCTTCTTTGAGCTATACTCGTACGTACAACATAGTATTCAATATCTTTGGTGAAATCGCTTGTATTGTAATTTTACACAAACTTTGTAACATAAAATGCTTATGAGATGTTAGAGATCTGATGTAACTACCTTTTTCTTCGTTAAAATGTAATAAAGTTCAAGATCCTGCGTTTTTATCGAGTGTCCCCAGACAAGACTCAAACGGAAACCCAGAGGTGTAATGAAATGAAATAAAATATTATTTCTCAACATTGACAATTATTTGTTCTTATTGACGTCAAATAAAACATGACTCTACCACCAGTTCGGAAAAACCTTCGTGAAGAAGAACTGGCAAGAAACTTCATTCACGAGTTAACGCGGGCTCCAGCTGTCGCCCTCCTCAACCATAATGGAGGGAGGTGAAGGTCGAGCACCTCTTGGGTAATACCAATCACCCCATGTCGCTTTACTCCGTCAGATTTTGATTACTTCAATTTAGGCCTAAAAGCCAAATAACAAAGAAAAACGGGCTTTTTTTACTAAAATATGGCTAAAGAAGGAAAACTCCACAACTCCTCCTATGTATACACGGTGTAACATAAAGGAAGCATAATACTCAAGGGTCAATAATTATAACATGTTAAAATATACTGTCAAAGAACTGGAGTTATTGGGGCTGGTTTAGACTTCCATAATTTTTTATTTCAATTTTTTTCTTCAACATCTTTGACAGCCCTAAGTGGTTTTCTTACCTAACTATGCATAAGGCACGCGAGGGGACGCTCGCTCCGGTTTTAGATAGCTTGGGTGCAACGGTATTTGGTACTTTAGTATGTTGGCCTTCATAACTTAGTGTGAATCATACACCGACAACCCCATATCTGAGGCGCCATTTCATCATGTGATTGACATCCAAAAGAGCGCCAGCTCGTCGTGGGCTGGCACTCGCATTATCTACGACGTGAGCGGCTTCTACTCATAGTAAGTATCATTACATGAGGCTCGTTGCTTTAATACACGTGCCGTTAATATCCTCCTTTAAGATATTTTAACTTTACTTTAATAAAATAGCTACCTACCTTAGCGACTTACGTTCACAAAAGATACGAAGGAATATAATAAATAACTTAACACTAACTAAAAGCTAACTCTTTCTGGTTAGAATGTGATTTCTGGGTTTCTTACATAGGTAAACATGAGTGTTTACCTATGTAAGATCATGTACCTACACTACCTCTCAATAGCTACAGCAAAGCTTTAATATCATTTGTATAATTCCGATTGTTATCTAGGTACTTACTTTTAGGTTTGCTATGTGAATATCTCTTTATTCGCTGCTATATGCAAGTCCACGTGGACTCTCACCACTTTTTCCACGTGGCCTTTTTTCAAAGTAGATACTTATTGAAAAACCACTAAATTGCTTTACATTCGATTTATGATAAGTTGAATTAAGTTAAGTACTTAAGTTGACCGATAGTTAATTTTAAGATTTAAAAGTTAAGATAGGATTTTAATAGTATTATGTCAGCAAATAAAATTATTAGTATTTTACGATTGAAAACTCCTTGACGAACCCTTACAAAAATAACAAAATAGAGACACTGCGCTGCCTTGAATATCGCCTATGGCTGTTCGACTGGAACTGATTCCGAAGGTACCTACTCAAAATTAAGGTTTTATTATTTCGCTACGCTGATTAAATTGTTTAAGGAAAAAAACGAAATGCTTTCGTTTACTTATTACGAATTAATTTGGTTTTTTAATTTTAGAATCTTCGTGAACTTTGTGAGCGTTAGTTTCTATCCCAATATCTTTTTCTTAATGTCAATGTCTTGAAGTGATAGTAATTAGAATTGAACTTTTTCCGAAAGTTCGAGGTAACTTTCCTGAAATTTACTAACGTAAGGTATTTAGTTACTTAACTTTAAAAATGATGATTTTACTTACAAATATGCAACGGCAGCTTATTTAAACGCTTTCGTCTTCTTGTTATTTAACTCCTAGCGAATTTTAGCGATCATACTCGGTCGCATAAGCTAAAAAATGGTGGTGAAACGAACTGTGTGGGGCTGGGGTTTGTTTGCAATTGTAGATATATGCAATTTGGATGTGTGTGCGGTCATAATAAGTATATATTTACGCGCGCGACGTTACTAGCTCGCGTGACGATTTATTCCGAGCGCGAATAGGGAGGGATGCAGCCCATGCAGGGATAAGGATGACTTACGTTGCGAAGGTAACGAATATAATGCAATTTCTTTAGATGGTTTTTAAAAAATGGGCATGATTGTATGGCACTATTTTAATTATAAGAATCAATAACTTCTGTGCCTATTAGATAAGAAAAAAGTTATGGTTAGGTTTCTAATTATAAGAATTGACACAATTTAATACAACAGAACATCAACACGTAGGAAGTAAATGTAAGTCGGCCGCAAAAGTCGCTTAACAGAATCAAAAGTGCAAAACAACTAAACACCCAACCAACCATAAGTCTTTGTCGTGACAAGGGCGCAAAATAAACTTAACTTACAAACGTTCATAATAAGCATTACACAGCTGTTTCATAAGTTGCTAAAGGATATCATTCCAAAAGTCGCTGCATATCATCAATGTCTAAAGTAGATTACCAATTTCACACATCAAAAAGTCTAAGCAACACCTATAAATTTTGAATATTTTTAATTTTTTAGATTAATATTAAATTATTTCTTTTCTTTTAAAATTAATCATATTTCTGGTCATTTGATAAAAAACAAATTGCAAATATTCATTTCACAAACAACGTTTGGCAAAATTGTTATTCATAAGTTCATCTTTGTACAAACTAATGGTTCTATAAAGAATTCAATTGACAAAACAATTACGAGACAAAGATTTTTTCTTCAAAACATCACTTAACAAACTATTCACTTATTCTATACGTTAATAGGTAAAACAACGCAAGGCATAAAAACCTTTGACAAAGTGCACTTACCCAAAAGTAATTTACCCAAAAATGTGAAATCATTTGTATACACATAAATAATTTTTATACATAAGAATTAAGAAGTTTTTCATTACAAGCAGTAAGTAGGTACCTACTTTAAATTCAGTTTATGTTTTATACTTTATTGTGTATAATGTTATTTTAAAGCACAAAGCAATATTAAATAAAACACCGAGTAACTTGTTCATTAGCACGAAGCCATCTTGTAATCCTTTATTTCTTATGGATCATCTTATAGTCTATGGCGAGGGTTGCCAACTATCATTTTAGTATCAATATACAACAGTTTATGTATTCATATAGTTCAAATATTTTCAATTATTGTATTTTCATTTCATCGACAACTCATTTCAAGTTATTTTTAATTTGTTGAAATATGGTTCATGTAAACTTGTTTCATCGATTCATCTATTCATGGACATTTTTTTTTAATTCCCAGACAAACACACCAACTATATGGCCCCAAAGTAAGCAGGGCTTGTGTAATGGATGACCATACAGCGAACTGGGGGGGAACCCTGAATTATCATACATATATAAATACACACAACCATGACCCGAGAAGCCATCTGTGTTCATTACACAAATGAATGCCCCGGCCAGGACTCGAACCTGGGACCTTCGGCGTATGAGGTAAGGCTACTTACCACTACACCACTCGGTCGTCACAGAATACAATGTAAGTCCGAAATTAGATGCGACGACACGCGTAGCGAGTAGGGGCAGTTAGGTTGTATGTAGGTAACATAAGCGTAATTGAATAAGTTTGTCAACAGTAATAAAATACCCATTTATCTAACATTTTGTCAAATTGCGACTTTGAAAAACGAATACTTTGGTAGTATAAAAAATTATAACTCGCAGTTTTACATTCAGAACATTTGCAATGTCAAATATTTAAAAAATGTATTTTTGTCAAATAATCACTTATAAAAAATGAACAGTTAGTCAAAAGATTACTTTGTCAAAAATAATTTGTAAAATGATCATTTGTCATATGTTTTTTGTAAAACATTAATAAACCAATATTTCTATGTGGTATTTGTATATTATATATGATATAATAACTCGATAAATTTCTTTGAAAACATGTTAATTTACAAATAGAAGTTTGCTGTGAATCTGGGTACAGCTCTTTGCATCTCTTCTGTTCTCATATCTCTGTTTTTTCTTTGAATAAGAAATAAAACCGAATCTATGAAATGCCATTGAAATGGACGAAATAATGTTTTTATTGTTTTAAAAGATAATTTAATGTAAAGAACTACCAGCATTTATTTGTTTATCAAAGAGGTTGACTATTCAAAGAAGGTTTGATATTCCACGAAAGTTTAAAACGAAGTAAAAAAAAAATACTTAAAATGTTATGTGTTGCTTAGACTTGTTGTAGACGGGAGCCCTTTCGGACGCATAATTATAATAGGTCTTTACCTATGAAACTGCCGTTTTGCCGTACTGGCCATTTCAAATAAAAATATTTTTTTTTTGACTGATAATTCTAATTTCAAATTAATTTTATTTGACAAACATGGAATTCTTTTTTTAAAATCATCATTTGTTTAATAGTTAGTGTTTTGTTTTCAACGCATTCGAACATTTTTCGTCATCATGGATAAGTTGAAAATTCGAGTAATTATGGAGAATGAGTACCGTCGTGGCAGCAAAGCGGCAAAAGCGGCACGCAACATCAACGACGTTTACGGAGCGAACACTACAAACGAACGCACCACCCGTTATTGGTTTACCCGCTTCCGTTCTGGAAATTTTGACCTGAAAAATGAACCCCGTGGTCGTCCGAAAACTTTGGTCGACAATGACGAATTAAAGGCAATTGTGGAAGCTGATGAAACTCAATCCACGGCTGAATTAGCAGCAGCTTTCGACGTTAGCATCAAAACAATATTGGTCCATTTGCGTCAAATTGGTAAGGTAAAAAAGCTTGACAAATGGGTACCCCACGAACTCAATGACCTCCAGCGCGAAGTACGCGTGGAGACGTGCCTTGCACTGCTCAGCAGGCATACAAATGAAGAAATTCTGAACCGCATTGTTACTTGTGACGAGAAATGGATCCTGTTTGACAATCGTAAGCGCTCAGCAAGTTGGTTGGACCCTGGTTCAGCACCCAAACAATGCCCTAAACGAAAACTTACCCCTAGAAAAGTGATGGTCACTGTCTTGCCAAACGGGACAAGCATTACTGCAGATGTGTACTGTGAAGAACTGAACACAATGATGGAGAAGCTCGCACGTCTCCAACCAGCTTTGGTCAATCGTTTGGCTCCACTGCTCCTGCACGACAACGCGCGACCTCATACTGCACTGCAGACGGTCTCCAAGCTACAAGAGTTGGGGTTGGAAGTTCTCCGTCATCCGCCGTACTCACCAGACCTTGCGCCTACAGACTTCTACTTTTTCCAGAATTTGGATAACTTTTTGGCGGGAAAAAATTCAATACCCGAGAGGCAGTACAAAATGCCTTTGAAGAATTTGTTGCCTCCCGTCCAGCTGATTTCTTCAAGATGGGCATCAATAAGCTACCAATGCGTTGGCAAAGATGCATTGATTGCATGGGTGATTATTTTGATTAATAGAAATAAAAAATATATAAAAAAATTACGCTTCATTTATTTCGTGAAAAGCGGCAATTTCATAGGTAAAGACCTAATATTTTATCATAATGTAGTTTGGCATTACAGTTTCAGCATTAAGTTTTTTCGCATAAATTGAGATAAGCAGAATATTATACACGCAGAATGGTTTCATTGCCATAAGTTTCACTTTATCATAATTTCATACAGCATAAATGTAAAGGACATAACTGTTATACGTCTAAAGATAAATTGTCATAAAATACAAAACGCATAATAGAAGTATCAATAACCTCTAAAGTCATAAACGTAATGTAAGAAAAAAACTTTTGGTGCCTAATTTATCAAGTATAGATCATATGTTGAGTCTTGAAAATAAAAATAAATTATATTAAGTGCGACGTCGAGCGCAGCGAGGAGGAGCAGGTCAGTCAGTATGTAGTTCATGCCAAAAAGTGACTTGCTCGTGAATAATAAATAATAACATTTGACCAAGGTTATTTAAGAAATGATGACGATGAATTGTAAATAATCATCTCACTATAATCAAAATATATAACACAATAATACAGAACCGAATTGGTACCACGCAACTTTTCTGTCCCTTGTGTTTTTATAAACCCGGAGGCGTAGAGGGAGGGAAACTACGAAATGAGACGCACCCGTTCAATTGCGTTAGGTTAGGTTTGTATGTAGTTAATACACGCGCGAGCCGAGCGTGCGAAGCGAGCGTGGTGCGGCAGCACCTGGCGAAGCGCCAGGACCAAATTAAGTACCATTTCCAACTTTTCACGAAAACCGACTTCGGTTCAATTTGGTTTTAACAAACATCACGTCTGTCCCTCAGAAGTTGTCATTGTGAGAAGTTGGCATTTCGAGGAGTTGGCATTCTGAGAGGTTGGCATTTTGCGAGCGGTTGGCATTTTGCGAATTTGTCATTATAAGGTGAGAGGGTTTTCTTCATCTAATTCGAATGTACTCAAAACTTTAGGTGTGAAACTAGGTGGCGATGTTGCTTTTACCCACACGTAATACTGACTAAACCACGTTGCTATATCGTCTGTAACAACCAAAAAGTGTAAAAACTTTTAGGTTATTAATTTTACAGTCCATTTATTTTTGTCAAATTATGGTATTCTATATGTATGACTTGTCAACTTTATGCCATAGCGTGAGATGCCAATAAATGTTCTGATAAGTAATCGTTATTGTAAAACCATTTATACATGAATATTTTATACAAATACATTATTATTATAAATGAAGTTATGAGGAAATAAAGTATGCCTTACGATTTATTCTGTATGAACGTTATGCGAAACAAACAGTATACCAAAAAACGTTATGCAGCCTTACAATATGCCAATTAAATTTATGCATCCCAATACGGACCCGTTGTAGACCTATATTCATTGTTACTGCGTTTTAATCTACTGTGTCTGTACTGTGTACTACTTAAAAAAAAGTAATAAATGTAGGTACTTAGTTGTTTTTACCCTCGGTTTATGAGGTATTCCAAATTTTATATTTTTTATGAACAATAAAAACAATAAGTAAGGTTTTACATTTTTTTAGTAGTTTTTGCACGACATATGTTTCAATTACTAATAATTAAGAATGAAATAAAGAAAGAATAAACTAAGCAAATATATTTTTCAGTCATTTATTTTTTTTTAAAGTTGAAGACTTTATGAAAAGTCTTTGGTTGCTACAACTTTTTCATATGAATCAAACCGTGCGTTTTGATTACGAAACCGTGCTTTGCTTTTAGTTGGTTATAAGGCTCATAGTGTAACTAAACTCAATATAGTTACATACAAATTACGAGCAACGGTGTTGAAAAAGTAATTTAACGATAATACAAACTGGTCTATAGTACCTGAGAACATCAGAATAACTTTAAGTTTGAATTAGAATGTTCATAAACCGAGGGTAAAACCTAAAAAGAACTACCTAATTTTATTACTTTTTTTTAAGCAGGAACATTGAATATAAATTTTTAATCTACTTTTGAAATTGATGATGTCCAGCGACTTTTGGAATGAAATCCTTTAGCAACTTATGAAACAGCTGTGTAATGCTTATTATGAACGTTTGTAAGTTAAGTTTATTTTGCGCCCTTGTCACGACAAAGACTTATGGTTGGTTGGGTGTTCAGTTGTTTTGCACTTTTGATTCTGTTAAGCGACTTTTGCGGCCGACTGTACATCACCAATTAACTCTTTGATTCAAGATAGAGTAAGATCTAAATTAGCGGATCCTTTCCATTGGACGTTTCTGATTCAGAAAAACTGAAATCCTGCTGGCCCATTTCTTGTTCACGGAACCCAATTTCTGGCTCATTTCCTTCCTATATATTCTTCGTCATCCATCTCATATGGACTCTGATCCGATACTAGCTTTATATTGGCTCGCACAGTAGTGAGCTTCTGAAGCCTAATCGGTGATAATCCTGTTTCGAGTTCGAGTTAATGTGTTCTCAAAAAGGGACCAATTTCGTTCACTTGTAGCGCATGATGGAGGTATAGATAATAATTTTCTTGCAATGGATGAAATTATCGACAGTTACAAAGACCTTTTCACCACGTTCTTGGCTCAATTTTATCAGCAGCAGTCCAGATAGCAGACTGACCATAAAAACCGGATTTGCTCCGTATTCAGCCAAGTTTGCCATGACTTTTGCAGTATTTTTATTTTGTCATTCGGCATATTGATGTATGAGTTCTTGTCCTTTGGCAACTTTTTGAGGTGATAGTTTGAATCCTCTGAATCTTGGGTCCAAAATATTGGCAGCGAAGTGAATGGGCTTCTCGACGAAATGTTGCTTACTCTCAATTGCCCCAATGATATATATTTCCTCTTGTTCTTTTACTACTTCACAAGCATTTAAAGGATTGCATACGTTTTCTCTGACGTAAGCAAACAGCTCAGGTACTTCCAGTAAAACAGCTCCGTCCGATTCTAACTTTATACTAGCCACAAGAATAGGTTTTAAAATACTGCAGCATGCTGTGAAGTTGATCCATAAATCATCTATAAGCAAGTGTCGATGTTCAAGTCTTGGCAAATGGCCGTAGCTTCAAGAGCCTCGCGGTTGCAAAGAAACGACTCCATCATCATTACACAACCTTCCCATTGCGTTTGACTAGGTATATTTAATGTTTTAGAAATATTTCCATATTTTTCTTTCTGAATTTTTTCAAAGTAGGCTAATTCTACATGCCGTTTCTTTATGTATTTTATGATTTTATTAACCATTTCATTGCAGGTTTTAAAGATTTCTAGCTTCATAATATGTTTAAGGGAAGTATAAAAGAAAACAAAACTTAGTCTCAAAAACTCTACCTGTTAAATTATATACTATCTGAACAATGAAGCGACGAAATATAATAGATGATTAAACGAACTTCCAAGTGAAGTTCTATCGCTATTATTTGAGTCGCTTCTACAGGGTGTCCCATAACTTGTACTACAAACTGAAATGAAAGAAAGATTGAGGCGTGTCCTACCAGATAAAAAAAAATTACCTCAGTAAAAGTGTCACGGTTTTCGAGATATTCCCGACTTTAGATTTTTTTCGAAAAATGCCGCTTTTGGCCAGTTTTTTGTTGGTGTGTGTACAAATAAGCAGATACTTTTGTATTTTTTTTTTGTAAATATTTTAGAATTGTAGATCTACCATATGCATATATCATTTTGTTAAATATCATTAGGTATCATTGAGAAGAAACGTATTATTTCCATTATTTTTTTTGTACAAAAATTATTTACCTCAGCTTTGGCATTCAGTGGTGAAAAAAAAATGTACTGGACTGTCACTGCACATTTAGCAAATAAATTACGTATTTAATAAATATTTCAGAAATGTATAATACTGGCCATGTTATTCTAGAAAAAAAAAGTAATAGCCCGTTTTGTGCCAAAGGGGCTGATTCATATTAAATCCGACTTTTAAATAGTTGAGTTCATTCCAGGCCCTCAATAAGCTTTTTATTTCAGTACTTTACGCAAAAAATGACTATACCTTAATTTTTATAACATTTTATAATAAATACTAAAAAGAAAGTCAGAACCAAATTATGTAAATAAATATATAAAAGACATGAAAGCAAATCAAGGCATACGTAACTGCGTGCAGCTTTACCGATACAGACAAGGTTCTCGAACCAGAGGTTAATCATTATGCAAAAAGAAATACTTGAGGTAATCTTTATGATTTAAAATAGATGACAAAGATATTCAGTTGAATAAATTACTTTAAAAAATGTCGAAATCATAACATATTAAATAATATCACTAAAAATATATTTATGTCAGCGTTATAGTCAAATATTTTATTTTTGTGCTTTTTGTTTGCTTGGGTTCATGTGCGAAATTATTTTCTTTGATCGGCAACCCGCAATAAAAAAAACATTCGCTCTGTTTTTGTGCAACAAGGGAATGCAGCCTGCTTACTAATGAGATAGCAAACTAACACAATAAATAATTAATTAGTAGTTAATTGTTTATATTTCCTATTTTTCCCTATTAAATGAAGTGACAAATATTTTTAGATTAAAGAATTTGTGGTGCAATACAGTATAGTTATTATAAGTTTACTCTAATGGTGGCTATTTTAACACTAAAAAATAAAAATTCTAATTAGTATTTAGCTCAAGTGATTATAAAATATGGTATTAACCTTATTGATTATTATAATAAAAATAATTATAACTATATATTTTACTGAAACATAAGTGGCCGACGGCACGAACATTTTGAACTCAACCCTTTAAATTACACATTTTTACCGATCGCTGGCCATGGTAAATTAATAAATGACATGAAATTAACATGCGCTTAATTTTATTTTATACTAATAACGACGAACACAATGACTACGAGAGGATTACTACGGTACTTCCTGTTCTGACCTTTATTATGATACCGATACCGGTTCTTGAACGTTTAGACTATTTCATATCCACAGCCGTTGCTATTGTGCTTGTCTATCCTGTATATATACGACCCGTCCCTCCCGGAACCCATACAAAAGTTTTGTTTTGATTGGTCGGAGCTTCAAGTGGTTTCTATGACGGCCGAGTAGCGTAGTTGTCAGTAACCCTGTCTCATACGCCGGAGGTCCCAGGTTGGAGTCCTGACCGGGGCATTAATTTGTGTGATGAACACAGATGTTTGTTCTCGGGTCATGGTTGTTGATATATATATATATATATATATATATATATATATATATATTTATGATTATTATGGGTTCCCTTCCCAGCTCGCTGTATGGTCATCCATAACACAAGCTCTGCTTACTTTGGGGCCATACAGTTGGTGTGTTTGTTTGGGGATTATTATATTATTATTATTATATTATGCAAAAAGGTTTCTTTGGAAATATAACATCTCAAAACAATTTAGACTAGTGATTTAACTTACTTTTCGTTATTATCACCGTTTTAGCTAGCTGTCACTTCACCGAATTCCAATAACAATCCGACGAATCAAACCAAACAAACAGATCGCTTATAACGAAGCTTACAAGCATAGTGAATGAAGTGAATGAATACGAAGGCAGGGCCTCCTGCTCCCGCCGCTGCCGGGTACCTTGCCGGCCGCCACGTCGGCCCATTCGCGTTCACTCACACTCACGACCCACGAAGTGGCAAAGTCCCATGTTGTTTGCATTACGGCTAGTTAAAAGTTTCCTCGTTTCCATTTCCAAGTAAAGTTTCCCGTAGTTTTGCGATGCCAGCTAGAGATCTAAGTTGTAGATAACTACCTACTTATAAAATATAAAAAAAACTTAACGATGTACCTAATACTTATAAAGAATCCCAAAATATAAGATTTTTAAAACGAACGTTTATTTATTCTAGAGAATTATTCGAAAACAAAGTAGGTACATAGAAATAGCATATTTCTGAGTAGTTATATTTTTTTAAGTGCAGGGTATACGAATTCATAGTTAGTTTAAGTAAAAAAATATTTCAAAAGTAATAGTAATGAAGAAAATGCACGGTATGTTTATTCGAATAATCAGTTCTATGACATGATGTTGACGTAACCATTATTAAACCATTAAAGAAGCTCGTGAAATTTACCGCCAGCGTATATGTTATGTGAATAGTTACGTATCTACAAAGGAGTGCAATACGCGGGAAAAATGATAGAAAGAATAAACGCGGCATTCACATCTATAACCCATACAGAACACCAAAGCGTCCTTGATTCATAGGACAGCTTTGTGCATTGAAAAAGAAGGTGGACATTTTGAGTGTGTGTATACTAGTATGGAAGGAAAACCACTGCCCTCGCGCGCGTCCCATCCCATATCGCAGCCTTACATGTGAATTAGTGAAGTGTTTTACTTTTTAAGTATGACATACCTTAATACGTTGAATTTTAGTTTAATGCATTTATCCATGGGCCTATTGTAATGTTTTTTCCCATCTGAGTATGAAAAACATGTGTTGCCGGAAAATTTTTGATTATTATTATTAAAAAATCATTTTTAATACGTAAATACAAGTGTTTTTTTTATTTTAAATCATTAAAGTAACTAAAATCGCGTCCCGTCACATCCGTCACACGTGCTACTCGATAGTTAGGTTAGTGACGATGGCTGCGCTCGGCACCGCACCGATCGAGCGATCGTCGCATCGCGCGCCCCATGCATAGGTAGGTATGAAAACCACTTAGGGCTGTCAAAGATGTTGAAGTAAAGTAAAGTCTTAACCACCCCGAATAACTCCAATTCTTTTACAGTATGTTCTAACAATGGTATATTTACTGACCCTTAAGTATTATGCTTCCTTTATGTTACACCTTTTATATGGCGGTGACTCAGATTCTCCTCGGAGTGCTCTACCTCTTGGCCGCCGTTTGACATTCTCTATTTGAGATACCCTATGTAATGTACCAGATATATAGTTTTGTCTTAAATTGGTAACCAAGAGCATTAGGACATTTGACATTAGGACGTCCGCGTGTAGTCAAAATATATACTTTGCGCGCTACGGTTGGAATGGGCAGGTATCAAACGTTATTTTAAAATGTTGGTGGGGTAAAACATTATTCACTAGATACAGGTATTGTTTCTGTTACAACTATGATATTTAGAATATCTAATATATTAAGAAACTTTAACAATCACTTGTTCTTCTTGAATATATAAAGCATGACTCTACCACCAGTTTGGAAAAACCTTCGTGAAGAAGAAATAGCATGACACTAGCTTTTATGTCTGTACAAAGTAATTATTATCTGCATCAGTTAGCTCTGTACGTCTCCCTCCCAACAAACTATCCAAACGAGGAACATCTCCAGACAGCACCCATTCATGGGGTTAAAGCGGGATCCAACCATTAGAGGTAGACCCGTCACCGGACACTACCGTAAGAAGATGTACTTTAGTGACAATGACGCTTTAGACATTACGCTTTATGACTATACTCACATTACAACGTCTCAACTAGTATAGGGTATGTCGCACAAAAGATCTAGAACCCTTTATGGCTGGTTTACACGCGTTAAGTGGTTAAGTTGGTAACTAAATTTTAACTAAATTTTAAGTTAAAAGTTGCGTGTAAACAGTCAATTAAGTGACAAGTGGTAACTTAAAATTTAGTACGCAAGTGATTGAGTATATTAGGATTCGTTCTATTTTTCGTATAAGTAGGTGGGCGGGGCTTCTCACTTGACACGTTTGGACGTGATTTTTTAGTTAAGTGCATAAGTTGACAAAGCGGGTGGCGGCAAGAAATCGTAGTTATGTCGCATTTTCTGTTTTTTTTTTAAATGTCGAAGTAGAAGAACAGTCGACGTCGCAGTAGGCGTGATGGCATACAATTGTCTGACACCACCCCTGAAATGGTAAGTCTGCCAACCCGCAGTAGGCGTGATGAACCACAATTGTCTGACACCACCTCTGAGTTGGTAAGTCAGCCAACCCGCAGTTGGCGTGATGGACTACAATTGTCTGCCACCACCCCTGAGTTGGTAAGTCTGCCAACCCGCAGTTGGCGTGATGACCTATAATTGTCTTACACCACCCCTGAGTTGGTAAGTCTGCCAACCCGCAGTAGGCGTGATGCCCTACAATTGTCGGGCACCACCCCTGAGTTGGGAGAGGCTGATATTCCTCCAGTAATTATTAAGGTTACCTAATTAGTAAAGGTACCACACCAATCGATCGTCCGTCGATCAACGTCGACCCGTCAACGTAAAAAATTTAGAAAAATACATAATCTTGCAAAGATTCTAATTTCACGTTTACCACATATCTAAGTACAGAATTGACGAATTCCTTGACATTCATCACTGCTCATCTTCACTGAACTTATGAACTTAACTACTTAATCCGTTTGGACACACAACTTAAAATTTAGTTACCAACTGAACTACTTAATAATAGGTATTTACCTATGAAACTGCCGTTTTGCCGTACTGGCCATTTCAAATGAAAATATTTTTTTTTTTGATTGATAATTCTAATTTCAAATTAATTTTATTTGACAAACATGCAATTATTTTTCTAAAATCGTCATTTGTTTAATAGTTAGTGTTTTGTTTTCAACGCATTCGAACATTTTTCGTCATCATGGATAAGTTAAAAATTCGAGTAATTAGGGAGTATGAGTACCGTCGTGGCAGCAAAGCGGCACAAGCGGCACGCAACATCAACGACGTTTACGGAGCGAACACTACAAACGAACGCACCACCCGTTATTGGTTTACCCGCTTCCGTTCTGGAAATTTTGACCTGAAAAATGAACCCCGTGGTCGTCCGAAAACTTTGGTCGACAATGACGAATTAAAGGCAATTATGGAAGCTGATGAAACTCAATCCACGGCTGAATTAGCAGCAGCTTTCGACGTTAGCATCAAAACAATATTGGTCCATTTGCGTCAAATTGGCAAGGTAAAAAAGCTTGACAAATGGGTACCCCAAGAACTCAATGACCGCCAGCGCGAAGTACGCGTGGAGACGTGCCTTGCACTGCTCAGCAGGCATACAAATGAAGGAATTCTGAACCGCATTGTTACTTGTGACGAGAAATGGATCCTGTTTGACAATCGTAAGCGCTCAGCAAGTTGGTTGGACCCTGGTTCAGCACCCAAACAATGCCCTAAACGAAAACTTACCCCTAGAAAAGTGATGGTCACTGTTTGGTGGTCTAACGCGGGTGTAATTCGTCACAGCTTCTTGCCAAACGGGACAAGCATTACTGCAGATGTGTACTGTGAAGAACTGAACACAATGATGGAGAAGCTCGCACGTCTCCAACCAGCTTTGGTCAATCGTTCGGCTCCACTGCTCCTGCACGACAACGCGCGACCTCATACTGCACAGCAGACGGTCTCCAAGCTACAAGAGTTGGGGTTGGAAGTTCTCCGTCATCCGCCGTACTAACCAGACCTTGCGCCTACATACTTCTACTTTTTCCATAATTTGGATAAGTTCTTGGCGGGAAAAAAATTAAATACCCGAGAGGCATTACAAAATGCCTTTGAAGAATTTGTTGCCTCCCGTCCAGCTGATTTCTTCAAGAAAGGCATCAATAAGCTACCAATGCGTTGGCAAAGATGCATTGATTGCATGGGTGATTATTTTGATTAATAGAAATAAAAAATATATAAAAAAATTACGCTTTATTTATTTCGTGAAAAATGGCAATTTCATAGGTAAAGACCTTATATATGTAAACCGCACATTAGCGCATAAACTTTGACGCAAGGAAGAGCTGTTTAAGACAGCTTAACTTTTTCATTTAGAAATAAAGCTTTATTGTGCTACGAAGGTGAACAAAATATTAACAAACCGAACAAACTAAAGAAAAGTACGGCTGCTATTTTGTTTAACTAGATTTAAAAAGAACTTGGCTGAAAATTAAAACTAATGTTGGGTAAGCCTAAACTTTGCTTCAGTTACGTCTACTCGAAATCGAGTGTAGGAATCGTAGACATTTTTTTTGTATGTATGTTTATTCTGTGAATTTCTATATCGACCACTTTTTTTACTGTGGGGCCATTCCAGGTAAGTTTGTCCAAATTAATTATTGTTTTCTTTATTAGGGCTAGAGAGTAAAGTGAACCTGTTAAATAGGACAACTAACAATGACATATTACATGTAGTCAAGTCACACCCATACATTACCGCACAAAAAAACGGCGTCAACGTAACTATAGATACCTACCCGATAAATAGAGTAATATAATTTGTGGGAGAGGGAAAGAATAATACGGTTCACTTGTTGTTAGAAAGAGATTTCTATGTACTTCGTGACGTTGCTTCGCACTAATTGGTCGCGAGCATACGTGACGTAATACGTAAATTGTCGCAACTCTATAGCGTTATCTCTTTTACTCCCACATACAAAATCATATTACATCTCGCTCTTAGAGTTTGTTGAAATAAAAAGCCATGTCAATTTTAAAAAGTCATTTCAAATAGCAAAATAAAATAATAAATAAGATAGTTATAAAAAATAGTACTTAAGCATGAAAAGAAACGTTTATTATTTCTTTAACAGTAATAGTGTAATTAGTACACTGTCTTAAACACACAAGAAGGCATTGCACGGTATTAAAAACACAGAAAAGGGAATAAGTTTTGTTTGACGTTTAGCCATGCCACTGGGTTGCACAAGACTAAGTGAAATAGCGGGCAAATACCTTGTATTTGCGTTGCAATTATTGAGAGCGGATAACCTGTCTATATGTAATAAGTCATTGCAACTAAGTTCTTATTGAACTTAAGCCAATAAGAATGCGAAGACCAAAGCTATTGATTTAAATTGGTCTGAAGTGTATACGTATGCTAGACTAGAGAATTATTATTATTATTTTGTGTTTATGGCAATCAGCTGCTGTTACTACACAATAACTATTTCTGCCAATTTCAAGCATTAGTATAATAAAAGTATTAATTAGGTAATAAGGTACCGTCAGCACATTTTCTTATCCTCTTAGACATGAAGAAATATGTATATATATATTTCTAACAATCACACCACATTATCTAGCCCAAATTAAGTATCATTAAAAACTTGTGTTATGGATACTAGATAACGGATAAATAAACTTAAGACATATATAAACACACATAGATTTTTTTTTGTTATATACACATTAGAAATAAACTTAAATAAACATACATTCACATCCATGACCAGAAAGCAAATATGATAAAATGGCATGAGGCAGATCCTCTACCAGGATTCGAACCCGGGACCTCTGGCATGAAAGTCAAAGGTACTTACCTCCATACCAAACAGGCCGTCAAATATATTACTATATACTAGTTCTTACGCGTAGTTATTAGATTATACTACAACCACGCTCAGAAAGCTTTATTTAAAATACTCATTATTGAATCTGAATTTTATTTCTTTTAGGTAACTTGACGTTGTTTAATATGATACGCAGACGACGAAACAAAAATTGTAAATAACAGTAGCAAACTTTCCAACTGAATATGCAATTCATTTACTTTCGTGATGTTGTTTTTCTCCTAATATCTTCTCCCTGCTTGAGTACTGTAAGGGGCTTTTTACTTCATCGAATGCTGAAATACCCACATACATTAGAGAGATAACTGCCAGTCATTGCACTGCAGATATAATTTGGCCAATTTAATAATTAGAACTAAATACTGGTATAATTTCGCGCAGAGAGATTCAATATCAGAACTGATTGGACTTTGAGAGCCCCAAAGGGATATTTCAAGTGAAGCCTTTGTTCGATATGCGTTATATACGACTCGCTTGGATCAATGTTATCTGTGACCGATTCCAATCACTATTCAAAAATTCAAATTCAAAATTCAAATTCAAAATTTTCTTTATTAGGTAAAAGCATTTAACATTGTTCCAGAACGCCCCTGTTAAGTACACTGACCTGTATTAGGGGCGAACTCTCTTCCTTTTGGTTAATTGTTACAATTTACCTTAAATAAAGTACATTACATAAACACACGTAAGATCTTAAAACTAAAGAGATACATTTTTATAAGTTTTCCAAAATGTAAGGTAGTTCACAATTCATTAAAAACAACAACAAAAAAAAACGGCAAGAATAGCCAAAAATAGCAAACTATAGAACTACTTTATTTTTTTCGCACAATGTAGGTAGTTGACAATCTGTAGCATAACTGGCCAAAGAATGATTAATTATACAAAGTTTATATGGAAGTCATGAGTTGATAGCGAGTTTCTGTTTATCTTTATTATTATTACTATTTTCTTCTTCTTCAAAAAAAACTATTACATCAGTACCATAATATATAAGTTACGATCAATCTAAAAGACTTAGTTTTTTATTTGACAATCTTTAACAAGTTTTCTGTTTGTTGGTAGTTTAACGTTTTCAACCATTGAGTTACAGTAATTTTACAGTTTTTTATGTTCGTTGTATAAATTTTAAGCTTTCTATTAACGCAATTGTATAGTCTAGCCGATTGTGAATAGAATTGCTTCGCTGCAAATTCCGTATTTACTCTTTTAATTGCGATAACAGAAAATGGATTACGCTTTTTCAACATTTTTATATCAATGTGTTTTTGTTTATGTATTTTTAATATACACTGGAGGATGTAAAGCTGTCTTACAGTCAAAAGATCTGTGTCTTTGTATATTTGAGTTGTACTGAAAAATGCATTTTTAAATAGTATTATTTTTAGTAATTTTCTTTGTGCACGTTCGATGCTTATAAATTTAGATTTTGAAGTTCCACCCCAGATGCTAATACAATAAAGTAAGATAGACTGAACTAAGGCTATATAGATATTTCTTATAAGATATTTGTCACAGACATGACGTAATTGTTGGAATATCCAAATCATTTTTCTAGCTCTCGTTGTAACTAACTCTAACTGTGGATACCATGAAAGTTTGTTATCAATAATGACGCCAAGATATTTTATTTGATTTACTTTTCAAGTTTTGTGCAAGTGCAATCTGTAGACTGAGATATGTCACAGGAATGGGCTTTTATTGAAATATTTGGAGGTGGTTGTGTTGAATTGCGAATTGAAAATGTCATAAATTTGGTTTTTGTTAGGTTAAGGGACAGAGAGTTAATTTTTAACCATTTCAATACAGTATTGAAGCCGACTTCCGCATCTTTGAGAACACCCCTCCAGCTGTAGCCATGGAATAATAGTGCAGTGTCGTCTGCATAAGAAAATACTTGGCCCTTTGCTAATTTCAAGTTTGTCAGATCATTTATATAAATCAGAAAGAGCGTGGGGCCAAGTACACTTCCTTGCGTTGATTTCGATTCAAGAGGTAATCAGTAATTAGTTTTAAAAACATTCCACGTATTATGCACAGGATGTATGATTGAAAGTTTTAGATCTTGGGGAAAAATTCCTTGTTGAAATGATAGGATACATATTTTTGTGATTATTGGTGAGATAGATGATTGAGCCATTTTTATAAACTTTGTTGTTATATTATCGTAACCGGGGGCTGATTCTAATTTTAGGCTATTAATAGTGTTTTTTATTTCTGAAGCATCAGGTTCTATGATTCCTATGGAGTTTTGCTGAGAGGGAAGTTCTTTGAAATATTCTTTTACCGATTGATTATCGATTTGTATATTATTTGCTAAAGACAAACCAACGTTTTTAAAATAATTATTTATGTAATCTGCTGACTGAGTGGGAGTTGGTTTTATGTGTAAGAGATCCATATTAGATTGTTTCTGGTTTTTCGTATTAGTAATGGTTTTTATAGAATCCCAAAGTGACTTGTTATTGGATTTAGAGTTATCTAGCAACTGCCTTTCATATTGGCGTTTTAAGTTTTTAATTAGTTGATTACAATAATTGCGGTACCGCCGATAAGTAATTTTTAAAATAACATTGTCCTCATCAAATCGTAATTTTTTTTGGAGGTTATTTCTATTTTTTATGCATTTTAAAACACCTGTTGTGATCCATGGTTTAATAGTTCTTTTGCTACATGGAATAACGAGCTTTTTTGTGTTTTCATTTACTGAATTTGTTATTAGATTAATAAGCTGACTAGTCAACCTATTGGGGTCTTCAATTGATAGCAAAGTATTTCTAACGCTTTGTCGTAGTTTGTGGTTGTTTTATACTTATGTGCTGAATATTTTATTTTCTCCGCGTTAAACAAATTGATCAAAGTCATTTTATGATCAGTGATTGTAGTGTCGAGAACAAATATCGATGCAGAATAGGAAGAGTTTTTCTTTAAGTTTGTTAAAATGTGGTCTAAACAGCTTTTTATCCTTGTATCAAATCTATGGCCCGGCAAGAATCTACGTGATGCTAACATATCCAGGTACAAGTCAGAGTATATATCTTGACTTCCTTCGAGTATATTAATATTAATGTCACCAGTTATAATAACGTTTCTGTTTAAATAAGGTGCTTTAAGATATTTTTCTAGTGATATTATGAAACTTTCACAAGCACTTCGTGATGGAGGACGATAGATACATATTAAAGTATATACATCAGAGTTCTTTGAAAAACGAATTTCAAGACATGAAGCGCCTTCTAGGGATATTTCTTTAGTAGTGTGTATAACCGAATCCCTCACAAAAACTACGACCCCGTCATTTTGGTTAACTTTTCTACTAGAGCTGTAAGTTTGGTAATTCTTTTTCTGTGGGAGAGGTTTATTAGAGTTAATTCTACATTCAGTTAATACTATTACGTCTATATCAGTGTTAAGGGCTGAAAGATTGATATCCAAGTCGTCAAGATTTGACTGTTTATGGACGCTTCTAATATTTTGTGTCACTATGTTAGATACTGGACTTTCAAGGTTTACAATTTTAGTAAATGAATCTATATCGCATTTTCGGGTTGTTACATTAGTTATTTTGTCTAAATCGTTTATAACAGTTATATTGTCATTAATATCCATTATGTAATTGGATGAAGAAGTCAAAAATTTCAAGTCGTTTAAGTTTTATATTATTAATTTTGTTGATTGAAATATGGAATCGTGTTGTAATAAAAGTAAAAATAGTATAGTTATGCACTAAATAATGAAAATTAGGTCTTATACAAATTATGCTACTTTTAGGGTGCGAAATATTATGAATAATACTATAAAGATATAATTTTAAAATATTAGGTTTAGTTAGGTTCGAAAATATTCGGTGGAAGCATCTCTCGTGGAATACAAATACAGTAATTATAAATGGAGATAATACTTGTACTATACAGTAGGCAACAAAGCAGCATTTGCATAGCCGAATTTCAGGCATATATTGACAAATTTTATGATTTCTGACCCATTCATCCGCAAAACTCATCCGAATTATTTTACTTCCCCATTCAGCTATATCTATATGGGGCATATATTTCTATATATTCACCCGAAAAACAAATTATAATTAAATAATTATCCATTCATATGAAAATACCTATTCACCTGGCATGACCTGTTTATAAATAAAACAAGAAAAAGGTAGAGATAGCAGAAAAAGAACTTACAATATTGACATTATAAATTATATACATATTTTTTACAATAATTTCCCTTTTAAGGTATAGGTCATTATTTATTATTTGTTATGGTCACTAAAATGTACGCTAAAAAACTGTAACCTCAGTCCTTTCAAGAAAAAAAACAATAATACCTAAGTACATAAATAACGTCTTGTAACATTCAAAATCTTTTATTCGCCGGTCTTCATTTCTGCACTACATTTCTATAATACTGTACAAAGTACATATTTTGCATTATATAGCGAAACGCGAAATAGTTCACATCAGCAGTAATTATCATTTAAATAGACGCAAAACTGTACGATTTTTCACTTTTACGAACAACTTCCTACGTGTGCACACTTTGTATCAAGAAAATAAATCAAGATAATTTATCAAGTATCAAGTTTTATTATTTATCAAGACATCAGCATCGTACGGACCAACAAGGGCCCGTACAAATACCTTTTCTCTTTTTACATTCTATAACAAAGAGTCTGTAAACTAATTATGTCTTTAAAAAAATTATAACAAGTATGTTTTAAAAAAAAGTTTATTTGTTTGTTCACGCCTAGAGGGCTTTCAAGTTTGCTGGTTAATAAACGGAAAATACTAAATTTTTCAGTATCAACGCCACAAACGCTATAAGTTATCGCATCTTTATTTCGTTGTGCACCTTTAATTGAACAATTAGGTATTTGTCATGCAAGTTCATAATTTTATATTTTAATACCATCACGATACGAATATCAATCACACATTTTACAATAAACACAAAACGCTGTATGTTTCAGCTTTTTTGAACTAAGTAGATTAGAGGCAAATAAGATATTGTGAAAAGTAAACGTACATTACTATGCAAATTTGGGTTTATCATCAACATTCAATAAACAAAAAAATGGTTTACTAGGTCGATGTGCACGTGCGACAAAATAATTATAGTTGTAATAGTCGTAAAGAATCACGAGTTTATATATTAAATAATTTTTTTTATATTTAATTTTGAAGCATTTTTTTAATTATATACAATTGTGAAAACATGTCTTACAAACTGCAGGTCTAGCCCGAGGCATTGAATAGCACTCGTAAGCATATGTACATTATATTTACTGAATACAAAGAAAATATGTAAAAACATTATGGTATTTGCGGATTTGATACAAAACATTTTAACGATCTAATATATGATAGTAAAATCTGTAAAGTCTCTTGACTAGGTAACTATTCAAAAGGTCTTCATCCAGGGTAACTTTCATCCAGAAAAAAATAAACGAGAGTGGAACGATTGGTGAAAACTAGTAAAACCCATATTGTAAAACTCGACAAGTTCATCTAAAAGTTCACAAAAAGCAAAGTAAACAATTACATCCTTATGACGGCAAAACATTTTAGTGTACATCCCAAAACATAAAAAGATATACAATTACAATAACAGTTTAATTTCTCTAGAAACGTTATGGCGTAGTTCGTCTCATTCATTTCCCCTACTGCGCATGTCACGAAACGCGTCCAGGAGAAACCTTGGAAATCTTGAAATTCAGTACATTTAGTTTAATTACATAAATCTTAACATCTTTACGTATCTTTTAAAGCTACATTAAATTGTTATTTTATTTCAAGACCCTTAGCGATTATCATGACAAAAAAAAGGTATTGCTAACTGTAAATTAAATTAAATCGGCACTCGGGCGAAACATACCGCCCCCTTTAAAGATCCTAACAGTGGATTTCTTGTTAAACCTACTTGATACGTCCTGTTTTTTTATAATATAATACACATGTAATGACTTAAGTAAGTAAGAAATAGCGCCGCCTCCTCAGTGGATGCTGAGGAGCAACCAGCTCAATGAGACTAGTGATTTTCGACAACCTTTTATGATATTCATATTTTGTCCAATAAAAGCTCCAAAATGTATATCCATGCTAAGTAAGGAGACAAATACTACTGACGTGTTGTCATGAAACCAGATAAAATACCCAATGAAGATGTGTCGGCAGTGATTAGAATTTTTTAAATTATTGATTACCATCCAGACGAACCAACCCACCTCCACCGTCGAATTGTCTTTATGTATATATTCTTCCTACTATATGCTACTACCATATACTATATAAGTATATAGAATGTAGTAAATAAATATTAATGTCAATATTGCTGACTATTTGCCGACATATACTGTATAATATAGTTGTGCTTTAATAAGTAACAAGCTATATATTCGGTGATGTCCTGAGATGTACCGTACGATTTGTCATCTCATTTCTTCTATATGTGGTAGCTGGCAAGTAAGAAAAGGATCGCATCACAATTTTTACGTTGACGCCTGTATTTCAATATAATCCCTAGGCAGACCTGGAATGGTCGAGGTACAATCGCTCTTCTCTGGATCAGCATTGAAGGGTAGATTAACATTTTTCGTTTTTATCTTGCGTGCCTAATTAGACTTTTTACTTTTTTTACTAATTAGGTTTTTACTTCATATTTCAGTTTTCAGTTCACTATAAACAACTACCTAAGTATATTCGACGATCACGAGCAAGTCGTAAAATTGACTGAATAGATCAAATAAAAAAATGTAGCACGTAGATTTTATTTAAAAAATCAAAATTTAATTAAATGTCTAAAGAGAGATAAATAGTTGCGTAGAAGTTTTTGTTGATACTTAAACTGCTGAAAATGTATGACCCGCAAGCCTTGACAATTTAAGACTACACTATCATAGAAAACTACGAAAGTCTATACTACCGGCTTTCGTATGATGTTTTTCCAATATTTACTACACAATTAATTATGTATGTTCTATAAGGTTACAGTTAAAATATCCAAATTTTTGTTAGCATAGTATGCACGTAATTATCAAGTTTAAGTTCGGATAAAAATGTCTAAATGAGGAACTGCTTGTATTGTGAACTGCCACTGTCACAACCAGTGAATTAAGAGGTTTATTTTAGCCCAAATCACATTATGGTACACATTTCTGATAATTACAGTGTACCAAATTGTAAGTATCTTTTTACCAATACCTGCTTGAATTTCTAATAAATATTTGATGGTTTCACTAAAATAGTGCACTAAAAATATAGCTCATTTTTTAGTCTAGTAAATAAAAAAATTCTCATATGAATATACAGAAGTTATACAAAACTTGGAATGTAGAATTATATAAATGCTCACTAAGGCATATAAATAATACAATAAACTAATGTGAAAAAGTAAATGCATAAAATCAACACCATAGTTTTATGAGGCAGCAGGTTTATGTGGTTGTGTTCCAGCTTAAGGGAAGGAACGGCCAGTACAGTTACTGAAAGAAGGCAATCCCAACTGAGGCCTAAGGTGGGTTTTAGTAGTCAATATTATAATCAAAATCAAACTGATAAATAAAACAACTACAACAAATGATATTCATGAGTGCTTGTCGGGTATAAAAATTAAAACAAGATTTTTACCTTATTGGAAGGTAATTAATGTAATGTCAAATACGGAAGCATGTCTAGTAGCTATACTATTTCCATTTCTTTATTTTCTCGATGACAGCTTCTGTGAAAACTTGTTTTGAGGCTTTTTTTCGATTTTAAAATATTCACTAATTGTACTTTGAATGAAGTACTATCCACATTTTCGCCATGACGTTGGAGCCAGTCAAATATCTCTTGTTTTTTATATTGGCCTGCGTCGGCATTATATCAATTTGTCTGGAGTGATATGTAGCGTTGTCCATAATAATTATGGATGATTCTTCCAGAGATTGCACCATTTCTTTAAACCATCCTTCGTAAATCTCTGCGTTCATTTCTTCGTGGTAGTCCACTGTTTTCTATATTATATATATTTGAATGTTTTTGTTGTATTTGTCTTTGTTCAAAATATAATAAATATATGCGATGGATATCATTACTTATTTGGTCACAACACTACATTATATCAAATTAGACCTACCATCGAGATAATAAAGAAATGGAAATAGTATTATAATTATATTTGTTAACAATTTGTCAGAACAATATATTTTGCTACTACAAGTGTGAGTATGAATATGCCAAACAATGGGCTATTTGACTAGTTTTTGAAAACCATCTTACATTATTTTGTGGTGTATGGACCCTAGAAATATTATTGATTTTTATTATTTTCATTAAAGAAAATGAGTTATAAAGTACACTTATTATTTCAGCTATCAAAGCGCTTGCTCCGGCATTATTGCATAGAGAATGCCTGTATGTATTGACAGAAACAAGATTTTTACTTTCCTGTGTCCAGGTCATTTTCCATGTCATTTAAAAGTTAGCCAATCAAAATCGTTTAATGTCTTGATGTTCCAACTTAAAATAGTTATGTTTATTTGTGCTTATTTTGGAGGAATTTTTTTTTAAATTGCTTGTTAAACTGCATTATCCAAGTGGATGGTAATAAATATTTCATTATTTTGTATATTGCCATAACACTATAGCTATAACATTAGCTATTCTAAGAAATATTGACAGCACTTGCAATTTTTTTACAAGTACAGTGAATATTACCCTCGGGTTGTGTGCTTACTTTGCATCTACCTTCTCTTTCAAGCGAAACATGCCTACACATAGTTAATGAAGCAGATTAATTTTGAAGTACATCTCCTAGAGTTTACATTTTATGTTGGTTCTTATGCTCATATAAGTTGTAACAAAATTATTGATTATAGATTATACATTTTTATAGATTATTATTGAACAATCTCATAATGAAAGTTCTACTGTGAAGACTCTTTTTACTATGGAAAATATAAAATAAATACATACAAACATCACTCAGGAACAAAGGACATCTTTATAAGATCAAAAATTTTTCACTGGTTTTACAGAATAATGTGGTGATTCTTCAAGTCAATTATTATTTTGCCCAACATATTTTGGTAGAGCAGCACTAGGGCTGGTACAAAAGACGGCATCAAAACAGAGTTATAAAAAATTGTGAAATGAAAAGGCCCTTGCTTGTCCTTAATTAAATTTTTTTATGCATAAGCTCAAATTTAATCGCATTCGGACGAATACAGACACTTTAAACCTTCAAAAATGCTTCTGGGAGTAGATAGATGTATAACATAGTACAGTTCGTACCATGCACGTAGCCAGAAAATATGGAGGATGCATATTCGAAACCATCAAATAACTTGACCTACACTAGTTATAACAGATGCTCTTTCCTTGAAATCTGTTTTAAACTAGCTTATTAACTCATTTAAGGAACATTTTAGTTACAAAATGAAATATAAAACGAAAATGGAATCCGAAGTAATATACTATTGTACCGCCCTAGGCCTACGTTGAAGTAAGGATATTTAACTTACCATCTTCAGAAATGACATATTTCAGGTATCCAAATGCACAAAAACAAACAGTTATTAAAACTTAACTCAATTGTTCGGAAATCTGGGATAAATTTAGTTATGTTCCACAATTTTTTCCACAAAACAATAACACTACGCGCAATCACTGTAGCACTAGCACACTGAAGTTAGCGTCGTAGGACTAGTACTCATAGCCTGGCTGACAATTAATATCAGTTTGGGCAACTTAACGGACCAAATAATCAATTAATGCGCAGCAACTTCACTTTTGTACCAACCGAATAAAACTCGAACAAACAAAGACTGACAAAGTTTTTTTTTTATAAACCGATGAAGAGTGGCTATTACCATAATATCTGAAAGAAAAGATCTGAGCCAATAAAAGTCAATTTGACGAACTAAAATACTGACAGCTGATTGCCATTTTTCAATTAACTAACTAACTGAAATACTACTAAAGCTTTATTAGATTCAAGTGAAATCAAGCAAGGAAAAAATTTAATCCTAAAAACACATCCTATATTGACGGAGTCGGACGGAGACGGACGGATTGAGTGTAGGTAAACATTAGGTAGGTGTAGGTAATATAGGTAGGTACAAAGAAGTTTTCAAAATAATATTACAACAGATTGTTTATTTTGTTTAATAGTATGTAACATGAAAAAACCATGTTAAAAAATAATTTGTCATATTTGTTAATAATAAATTTAATTATATTGATGTGGATAGTTATATTGACTGTAAGGTCATGGATTTAATATACCTATATTGTTTTTGGACAAATAAAATATGCTTTCTAGTTAAAACCCGTGCCACACGGTGATAACACCGCTGCTCACGATTTGTCTGTTGTGACCATTGAACTAACGTACTGTACTAGCGTACTAAAACAAGTACCGCAAGCTAAATTTTTGCCGACCCAACTGCGGCTCGCTCAGTGACCTCGGATGGAAGTATTCGCGTTCTTAGTGACGAAAAAAATCTTAAAAATGTACGAACAACTCTTTAAACAAGAAAAAAGGTTCTGGGGTATCTTTCCGCCGGTAAATAGCTAAACAATTAATTATGAAATATTATTTTCAATATTTACAATAATTGACAAATGAGATAAAACACTGCATCGTCGCCCGCCATTTTCTATGCCAGTCAAAGACCAAAAATTTATGTGTGTGAAACAGGTGGGACAGTACTACGGTTTTAGAGTGCCTACCCAAATCGATTTTTTCATCTTACAAAAATAGACTTCGAATCTTTTTTTTTAAGAATAAACAAGCCTTTCTTTTCTTTGCTTAACATTTTAACCTCCAAAGTCGGATTTATCCGGTAAACATTTCCGGCTCATTCCACCTGAGTCGTATATAAACGACTGAAAACCCTTTGTAGGTACTGTATATTGAATTTCCATGATAATTGCGCGGTTTCTTCTCAAAAAATAGCAATGTTTCAGATAGATCGTCTGTCGAATCTTATTCACAGTCTGATATGCACACTTCCAATGACTATAAACAAAAAGAAAATAATATTTCAATTATGAATCATATCCTGTTATGATCCTTGAAAAAATATATTGACTTGAAACGCCCCTGTCGTATATATATCGTATATGTTTTATATAATACGAGAAAATAAAGAATATTACGAATACAAAGATAGGTGCGAGAAACCCTCTTTGCATTCGGGTAAAACAGTACATCCACGCGCATGCTCACACACAGCGGCGCGTCGCATCGGCCCTGACTAATCTAATATATGTGCAAAAGCTACTTGTATATAATACCAATTTGTATATAAATAAAGTAAATTAAGTTAAAATAATCTTTTTTATCAATTACGTCTACGCTATCGTATATAAAGTGGATCTATATCCATTTTTATTTTCATTTGTTAGTATAAAAATACGTATTAATTTTCTATGAAGTTAGGTAATATTGTATATTTTGTACATTCTGTACCACTCTCATGTGACTCAATCGTTGATTGGTCGAAAGATGTTACACTTTATTGTAGCAATCCAAGCGCTGGATGTTTTAATCGTTTGACTAGACAACTTAAGTATCCCATGCACACATAAACATCAAGAGCGCCTATAATAACATTTTATCGATAAATTGCTAGAACGTTGAAAAATAATAAAATAAGTAGGTAACGCAATTTGTAAGCTATTTGTGGAAAATTAAAAAAAAAGACATCTAAAGTTTTTGTAGCGCTGCATCTAATAATAATTCGCTACTGCTATTGTTATTTTCGTGTGTTGGGTACCTAGGTAAAGGTTTAGTGATTTTGGCTAAAACTAGTAGATGTCATTCATTGTATAGCTATATTATGATAACAAGGATTTCTGCCACTGTATTAGGTAGTTAGCAATTTACGCTAGATGGTGCTTAACTAAAACAAATTTTCTGTCCTTATACCTACAAAACTGACCATTTGCTAAATTCAGTCGAAAAAATGGTTATGTAAATATTTTAGGAATACACCTTCTTATCTCAATCTAACTGCAGAGTTCGGTCTTTTTCCAGGACATACGTACTCATTTTACTACTAGATTAAGTAACTGCCTTGATCACGTGATGTTCAATACTCGTTCTAAAGCTGTTATTGTTCTGCTAGAATATTCTCCCAGCGGTTTCGAATTTACGTAACCTTAACTATCCTCAGAAAAGACCAAATGGTTTCCTAAGGTGTCAAAAACAATTATACAAGAATAACAGTTTTTCTAGTAGTTTGTACGCATGTACTGTTGATTTTCCAAAATAAATCCAGTTTAGTATTGTCCAAATTACTGAATCAAAACCAAATTTTATAAGAACTCACTTGCCATTTTAAAATGTTTAATATTTGTGCCAGTATTAGTATTAATAAATGTTTGTTGATGTATTGGTAACTGATAAAAATTAAACAACATTATTCAAAACACTACTTTTTTATTTATTGAATTTTTTGTAGTTAATTCGGGATTTTTTTTAACAAAACCAAAAAATTGAATATCTCGATAACAAGCCCCCTTGATATTAGGGACGTTATAGTTAATTTTGTTGAAAATTAGTTGTATTATCACATCCCAAGAGGAATACGTCGAATTACAAGTCACCCTGTATACATACATAGTGGTAGTAGAAATTCTTTGTTAAGATCTCGTCTGGAGCGGTACTACAGTCCCTCCTATTTTGACCGCCGTAATAATCAAGTAATCGTGGTTCTGTTCCGGTCATAGGGACGGCACAGCCAGTACAATTACTGGAACAAAGGCAATTTCAACTGAAGTCTACGATTGGCAACGCATCGTTAGTCGATAAAATAATCACAATCACTATTATTATTAATATAAAACAGCTACGACTCATGATGTCCATAATCATTAAAAATATAGACATTGCAATGTTAAAAAATTGTTAAGTTCATTTCACGATTCCAGCAAGAATAGGACCAAATTGTCAACTGACTATCTTTTGATATATTTATAATCCTCGAATTTATTCCAACTTGGATAAGCAATTAAGCGTCATCGTTCCATCTCGCATAATGGAAGGGTTTGATGAAAACTAGAATGTAACACATGTACCCGATTGATGCCTATTTCATAAAGGTATGAAAACTACTTACATACATATATGTTTGGGAAAAAACACTCGAGAATGTGACTCGTTCCTATTATTACTATAAGTCGTCGAATATTACAACAATATGTTTTATTTGACTATACGTTACAGGCACGTAACTAAGATGCAGAAAGTGGATATCTAAGTGGTATTGGTTCACTAAATACAGTTTGTATGGTCTTCTTAATGTCTTTTCTGAATCTTGTCCATCTCAGCTTTGTACGCTGGCAATTCCACATCGTCCCAATGAAGCGGTCCGGTGACATTATCGAAAAACCTGAAAATTATAAGTAAATTTTTACGCATGCGCTGTTTAAAGGCAATACCTACAAACCTATATATTTTTTTCTTTTTGTAACTTAATTTATCATGAAAACTCTATGGTCACATTGCAATATTAATGACGATCTATTTAATTTTATAACTAACTGTCAATCCACTGTGTTCAAATTGTGAAGGTATGTTTATTTAAATTTATTAGAAGAATATTTTTATAAGTTTTCTTAATACAGGGTGTAACATAAAGGAAGCATAATACTTAAGGGTCAGTCAATATACCATTGTTAGAATATACAGTAAAAGAAATGGAGTTTTAGGGGCTGGTTAAGTCTTCTATAATTTTTTATTTCAATTTTTTTACTCAACATTTTTGACAGCCCTAAGTGGTTTTTATATCTA
This sequence comes from Marasmarcha lunaedactyla, assembly GCA_923062675.1. NCBI lineage: Eukaryota > Metazoa > Arthropoda > Insecta > Lepidoptera > Pterophoridae > Marasmarcha > Marasmarcha lunaedactyla. The sequence goes on along the minus strand of OV281339.1, from coordinate 37,867,744 downwards.
CCTATGCATGAGGCATGACGCAGCCGTCGTCACTTACCTACCGATTTTAGTTACTTTAATGATTTCAAATAAATAAAAAAAACTATAAACATTGCACTAGGCACAGCCTGTATAGCGAAGTTCATACCCGTTTTTACATTATTTAGGAATGTAAAATGGAATGTATTGTTAACACAAATGATTCATCGGTCGAAAGTAAAGATGAGGATGAGTGCTAAATGTCTATAGTTGAAGATATTTAGAATCAAAAATTATATTTAATATTAATATTCACTATTTTAATATCGTCTAATATTATTAGTTCCATATGAAGTATCTGGCTATTAAAATTATAAAAAAATTTAAAAGTATTGGGTTATTTATTTATTTATGTGCTGATCGTACACAACTACAATTGCAAAAACGTCTCGAAAGTAATTTACCTGTAAAACAAAAACAAAAACTAATAGTAGTAGTAGCATCCACAGGGTGTAACATAAAGGAAGCATAATACTTAAGGTTTAAGTAAATATACCCTTGCTAGAATACTCTGTAAAAGAATTGGAGTTGTTGGGGCTGGTTAAGACTTTCACATATTAAAATTTTTTTACTTTAACATCTTTGACAGCCCTAAGAGGTTTTCATTCCTACCTATGCATGAGGTATAAATATATAATGTATGTTTGATTTTGGGAATAAATATTATTATTACTTATTCTGGTATTATGTCTAAAGCCTCATCCGTGCCTTAAAATTTATTTTCCTCTTAAATAACATGTATACAAACATTTTTCCATTCCATGCTATTACATCATAGATATCCTTTTTGATATCTTTTTTGCAAATACCGCGGCATTTAGAACTAAAGTGCTGAAACCACGCACTTAATAAAAATAAACGTCTTTAAATTTATGATATACTTAATATAATAATTAATAATGTATAATGATTACATAATGAAACGAAATCACCAACACCAACTTAACTTTCAACTTAATATGTAATATATAGTTGTAAATATTGTCAATGCTTGTAATTGTTTTGTTTGCAAAGAATTGTTATATTAAAATGTAATACCTTTTAAATGTAGTGTGAACAAAATGTAAGTGTTGCATAAATAAATAAATTACATTTTTCGTCAGCTAATGTCACTATAGCACTAATTTTTTTGCGACGTATTTTTTCACTATACCCCATATAATTTCAAAAGGAGTAAACTGAGAGTTATGTGGCGGTAAACGGACCACAGTATGACCGTGCTGTCGTAATATTTCGTCTATCTCATACTCTATACATCTCGTCTTATTTTTTAGAATCAGTTCATATAACGGAGGCTTAATTAAGTATGTTCACTGAATCTTAGCCAGTCAATCATTTGCTGTTTTTTAGAATTAGAGTTTGGTGCATAATTTTGAATTGAATTATGATAGGGTGCATTATCAACAACAACAACACCATTAGGTTTATGTTTGGGTCTAAATTGCGTTTGAATCCACTTCGAATTATCTTAATTCACATTATCATGGTAATCACCACTTTTTTGGTTGGCTTTAAACATGAGCAAGGCATTCGGTACCATCCATTCCGCTGGCATGGACAATGATCAAGCGGTCGATACGTGTTGCATGATGATGATTGTGTTAAACCAGAAGTGCTTCCATCTGACCAAGTCTTTGAGAGGGTATGTGATGTAGGTTAGTACATAAGTTTCGTCGGTAAAAACAATTCGTCGATATTCTGCAATTTTTATGAGATAGTTAATTCGCAAGTATCGATTTCGTGCTTTTCCATTAGCAGTTTGAGGTTATCTTCCGTTGGTTTCCGTTTAAAACCTAATGAGAGGTCGTGTTTTCATAACGTGCTTACACAAATGTTTATAATCTATCTCTTCTTTAAATTTTGCGTGTACTTAGTATTTTCATCGTTGATATTTCTTTATTTTTAAGGTGAAAGTTATGAATCGCTCTCCGGATTACTTCTTGATCAAAATCATCTATTGTAATCGTAGGCTTCCGATTCGGTTTCTTTTTAGAGGTTGTCCTTGTTTTGAAGAATGACACTTTCTTTCTGATTGGACCTTTCTGACGGAAGTCAGTGATATTTCGGTTGATATAGCAACTACACAACTACAGAGCGGGAGTCACAAAACTGATCGGATTGCTATTGCATTCATTTTCGAAATGTTTCACAATCGGAACCATTTTTAATTAACAACTTTACAATAATATCACTGAACAATATACAATATATATAATAAACCATAAGAATAAACCACAAATAAAATAAATTCATTCATTTATTAACTGAAACGAAATAGTCAGACCTCATAACAATCAGCAATTTTTAAAAATATAATTATTAGATATTTATTTGACATTCACCATTGACTTTTCAATGTCAATATATTTTCTTCTTCAAAATGTAACGAACCTGCTTTTTCTGTCTGTATAAGGATATTTAAATTTCAAGTTTAGAATTCCTGTACAAATCCTACTACAAATACTAAAAAAAAATAGTCTCGATAGAAATTTACCTGTAGTTGTGTTTGTAAATAATAGAAGAATTTTATTTACTTTTTTCAAAATGAAGACAAATTAATCCTTATTTATTGGTGACTTTTATGGAGCAGTAAGTAATAACTTTAATTGCGTAACATTGCATGCATTCGACACTTTTGGAAACTTACAATTTTCATGAAAACAATATACCTAGTTTTGTTTTTGCATCCAAATATGGGTGTAAACTTATTTTATAAATTTACTGACTTTTAAGGCACGGAGGGCTAAATAAACCATTGGCCGATGCCAACAGCATTGTCAAAACTCTAAAGATTAGGGAACTTTTATGTATTTAATAATAAAAAGTAAATAAATAATTGCCCAGACAATTGCACCAACTGCCCTAAAGTATGCAGAGCGTGTGTTATGGAAGACCATAGAGCGAACTGGGGGAACCCAGAATAAACATAAATATATAAATATAAACAAACATGACCCGAGAAAAAACTTCTGTGTTCATCACACAAATAAATGCCCCGGCCCTCGAACCTGGGACCTCCGGCGTATGAGACAGGGCTACTAACCACTACGCCACTCGGCCGTCGAATTTCCTTCAATAAAATTATATAATCGGGGTTGCCTTAGAAATTCTCATCTCGGTATAAGTACAAATGATCACTTATGCTAGCGCCGTGATGTAGATGCTTATCTCTAATGCCCACCCATATAATCACGCTCCTGTAGTAGTTCTCTATGATTTTTAATTTAACTCATAAACAATTTGTAGTAATATAGGTACTCCCCTCTCGTTTCAGCTTGTCCAATTTGTGAATCACAGCAGTTCACCTAAAGGGCCCTAGATATGCCCTAGATCACCTGATTATGTTATGATTAAATGTCAGGTAAGATTTGTTTATTTATTTATTTATTACTATACACCAGCAGTGAACATATTAAACTTAGGTACATTACATAACAGTTCTTAATTTTATATACTGATATGTGCACAATTTATAGGTGTATACCGCATTCACATTTACAGTGGTTAATTCAACTTATAAATAAAACTACAATTTTATAAAACAGAAAGTCGAAGGATAAAAATAAATGATTTTTTTTTAATATAAATTAATTTGGTAGTTGTAATATTTAAAAAAAACAAATCAATTAGGTTAGCTTACGTATAGAAGTTATAAAAATACAACTTAAAGACTACCATAACATAATAGAACATCAGTTAGTCAATAGTTGAATAATTGACTTTTGAAAATATTCATGGAATCATTGAAAATGTCCAGATCTCAAAACAGGCATTAAAGTAGTTATATGTACGACACATTCTTATTAAAGGAGAGTTAAGACCAAGGTTAGTTTTAGCTGACTGTCTGCCTAGAATTTTGGAAATACGTTGTCGAAGATAGTTGTATGGAACGTTCAGCGAGATATTTTCCAAAATCGAGGAGCAACGAAAGATCCCTTATCTACGGTTTTGGAATGTATGCATTTTAAAGAATTTCAATCGATTTTTATAAGGAATTCTGTGTGTATTCCAGTGACAATCCAGGAATCCTGGAACAATCCAGGACAAGCAAAAGCTAACATTCTAGTGAATGAGCGTTGAACATGTTCGATACGCTGACAATAAACAGCATAAAATGGGTTCCATGCGACACTACCATATTCGAGACAGCTGCGAATTATCGAATTATAAATAACTAAGTATTTTAGTTTCAGGATACTTAAATGTTTTTGTCCTGCGTCTTACAAAGCCCAGCAACTGTGTGCTGCCTTCGTCACAATTTAATCAATGTGTGACTTAAAAGAGAATTGAGTATTGATTATAACTCCCAAGTCGCGGACCTCATTGACCTCTGTCATGGCTTTACCGTTTAATGTGTAAATTGAGTTAATTCGCTTTTTTTCCCTGGTATATTTGATAAAATAACACTTTTGAACATTTAGATGCATTCTGTTACTATCGCACCAGTCATTAATTCTGTTGTGTCACTCTGAATATGTTTTGTGTCAGTATCAGAAGCAACAGAGTTGAAGATTTTTAGATCATCGGCGAGCAACTTAAATTTGCAAATTTTAATATTAGCAGTGATATTGACGAAAACAGAAAATAACAGTGGACCCAAATGGGAGCCCTGTAGCACCCCCGATTCAGCAAAGTATAAACCAGATTCGAAACCGTTTATTTTTTTTTGTAATTTTATTATTTTGTAATAAATATAACGTATTGTTTACTGATTTAAGCACTTTTACAGACCTGGTGAAGAGGGCCTCACTGCTACTAATCAAGCTACCCAACATGTCTTCCATGCCAATGAAATATGGTTTAAATTCAAAATGCCATGAACAGGGAGTAAATGTAGCTAGGAAGAGAGGACAACAAAATAAGGGCTACGGAGGTGCAGGCTCAGGTGGAATTGCAGTGTTTAGATACATTTTGTGAAAAATTTGTTGTATTTTGTTTGTGTTATCACATTATGTAACATTTTGTTGCTATACTTATTTTCATACAAGTGTTAGATAGACTATTTGTTGTCACTTTGATTGATGTTTACATTGAGACAACTTTGTTAAGTTATTTTGATAATAAGAATTGTTTTGTTCTAAATTTTAACACATCACATAATCTAGATCTTTTATAAAAAGAAAACTTTAAATATGAATATTATTTCAACAGTTATATAATATAAATAATTATATTTTTATTGGATCAGGAGGATTTGCTGCAATCAAGGTTCTTGAGACATACGAGGGCAATTCAGAAACTAACCTCCGGTTGATTGAAAAAAATACACCAAGTTAAGTAAAAATATTTTAATATATACATCTTACAACTACATCTTTGCACTATTTTTCGACATAGTCTCCATAACGATTGAGGCACTTATCGTATCTCTTCACAAGCTTTGAAATTCCTTCTGCATAAAAATCACCCGCTTGTGCCTTGAGCCAGCCTGTGACCGCATCTTTGAGCTCTTCGTCGTCATCAAACCGCTGGGACCCGAGCCATTTCTTCATATGCATGAAGAGGTGATAATCGCTTGGCGCCAGATCTGGGCTGTAAGGTGGATGGTTGAAAACGTCCCACTTGAAGGACTCAAGAAGGGCTGTTGTTCTGCGAGCAGAGTGAGGACGGGCGTTATCGTGCAAAAAAACGATACCGGAAGTCAGCATACCACGGCGTTTGTTCTGAGATCTGGCGCCAAGCGATTATCACCTCTTCATGCATATGAAGAAATGGCTCGGGTCCCAGCGGTTTGATGACGACGAAGAGCTCAAAGATGCGGTCACAGGCTGGCTCAAGGCACAAGCGGGTGATTTTTATGCAGAAGGAATTTCAAAGCTTGTGAAGAGATACGATAAGTGCCTCAATCGTTATGGAGACTATGTCGAAAAATAGTGCAAAGATGTAGTTGTAAGATGTATATATTAAAATATTTTTACTTAACTTGGTGTATTTTTTTCAATCAACCGGAGGTTAGTTTCTGAGTTGCCTACGTATTAGAAAAGTTTTTCATAAATATTCTTGCGGGGTATAATTATAGTTTGCCTTTAATGTACCTACATAGTTTTTTTTATTAAAGTTTTCATTGAATAATAAAATAAAGTAAGTAAAGTGTATATTATTTTTTGACTGAATTAGTAAGATAGTCTGAACTCCATTAACATAACATCAGAGTATATAATATAAATTTGATTAAGAAAAATAATTGCCTTTAACTGTGAGTCTTACTTATTCACAACCTCAAATATATAGATCATATTTTTAGTGATCTAATGAGACATGTTAATTTGAGGTCAACAAATTTAAAAAAACCGTAGTTTTCTTGCAATCTTCTAGCCGGTTGACTTCGTTTCTACCTGCCTCTGATCAACAGTGGCTTCTTTCTCTGTGTATATTTTGTTTTCAGAGATTGGTTCAACTTTCAGGTCAAGAAAAAGATGAAAAATAAGTATAACAAGTTATGATAAATCTTTATGTATGCTCCTATACTGTGATCCGATTCAAAAAATTATTGCTCAGGAGGTTGGATTAAAAATGGGTTAGGTGGTGGTTTCTCTAGTCTACCCAAATTAAGAATCATGTTGTGTAGCACAGAGCATGCCAGAATGATTCCGGGACATTTCAATGGCTTATAATGTAGGACTGTATCTTTAAGCACACAATGCCAATGGTTTTTTGGGAATCATAAGCCAAAGATTGATGTTAAGAATCCATTGCATTGATCATCACATGTCTAAAACCAAATACTAACTTTCATTATGATTGCAATTAGGTGCCTATCAACTTGAAATTATCTACTGAACTGAGAGAATGATAATGCTTTCGGCTATAATATAGGTGTTCCTCTTAAATTTTAAATTGGTTAGTTGTCCTAAGTCTTTGCACAAGATTATAAACATTATTTTATTATTTATTTATTTTTGAAATATATTATATTTATTTCTTTTTAAACTGGGTTTCTGAGAGATCCAAAATTGCATTAAATAAAGCACTAGATTTAGAATTTTATGGACCCCGCTCTCGAGTCTTAGCTATCGCAACGAAAACATCCTCCATGCGAAATACCAACCAGCCATGATTATACTACAATTAACTATAAAAAATAAATGAATTTGTCATAGTTAGATACATTTTAAACGTAGGTACTTACTGCGTTAAAAAATTGGAAGTCGATACAAATTTAATATGTCTAGCTCTAACTATCAAAAGTGCAGAGACAAAGACGGCGAAAAATTCGTTTAACGTTAGTGAGTATAACTGTCAAAAATACAACACGTACTCCCAAAGCGCTCGTTTCAAATGGTAAATGTTAAAACATCGAGGAAATTTCGACTGCTTGTCGACGGTACGAAATCGAACAAGCAAAAACTCGTACACGCGAATTTTGTTTACTCACGTAATCGGAAGATGCTGTGAAAATTTCATACAAAAGACTAAAGTCGCCTATTCGATAAACGCGATATTAAAGCATTCGATGGAACTCCGAATCAGCACACTGATTACTATACTGATTCGAAATTAATGCAAAACACTGGTCTCTTTTAAAACACTCCTAAAGAAAAACTACTTGTTTGCCATCGAAACCGAGTTGAACAATTAATTTTTTTATTTATATGTAGGTATAATAGGTATAGGTAGGTACTGTATAAATTATGTTAAAATTTGTTTAGCTGCGATTTTATCATTTTACACTGTCCTACACATTTCCTATTGCAATATTTGTGGTCTCTAAAAACCTGACAAATTGTAACCATCGATTCTAGAGCTTGATTGGAGTACATAAAGTGATCCAATAATGTCTAATTTTCAAGATATTAAGTATAAAAAAATCAAAGGGGAAAAAGGAAGTGTAACCCTAAGGATGTGACGTAGCTTCGCGGTTTTTCGCTTAGTCTGATTCTCGACCAGGGACTGGTTCTCTTACTCACTCTCTCAACTAAAGATCTGTTCTTAAGGAACTGCTAAATTTCCTAGATAGTTTATATATAAATAATTTGATAGACTCGTTTACTCGTAGTATCGTCAGTAATACCTACGTCCTAATCCTGTCTGGTTATTAGGGCCGACGGTGAATAGTCGATCTTTTTATATCGCTATTTTAGCGAGAAGCCCGTCAATTGTATATTTTATGACTGTAACTATGTAAAATTACTGTTTCATATCTATAAATAGTATGCAATAAAGAGTTATTAATTACATATAAATACTGTATACACTAAGTCAGTACCTTGTTTGCACATCATCTAAAACTTGCTTCTCATGGTCTGTGAGGCCGGTCTCCTGGATCTCCAGGGTTTCGACTAGCTGCTGAATGTTGATGAAGCCGCAAATGTTTGTGGCGATGTCTGGCTGGTTTAGGGTGAACCAGGTCGCTATGCGCGCTAACTCTACGTTCTGGGCCTGAAATTGTAAAGATTGTAACCGCAGTGTAGGAGAAGGTTGTACATTTACATGTTCGCTTGGAGGCCAATACTTATTGGCTTATTTATTAATGAAAAACCTACAAATGGTTATTTTTTTTCAGGTATATCCTTGATGGAGGCGGGAAGTTACGCAATTAACTCCTTAATTCATTCAGTGTAGACAGAAGGGAAAAGCCAAGAAAGTACTTAAAATTCGTCGGAACAAATAGTATAGATACCTTGAGTATTGTATGAGTATTGTACCTCTACTAGTAAATTTTTACTGCCCCATCCATTATCACCAGATTAGGTACTTAGAACTTTCTCAATACCTAGTCGTACTTAAGTCATTTTTAGCTATCGCAAGTGTTACTCGGTTAATCTCATAGAGTCTCACATAGAGTTGATTTATGTAAGGTACTTACACGACTTAACTTTTATTGACACCTGTTTGACTTTTTTATTTACGTAAAAAAGTACCTTGCAGTATTCAGATGCACGTTTGCATATGGCTTTGATGTCATCACTGGCCGGATGCCATGGTTGCGGACCCCTGTTTGATAGCAATCCCATCCCAGTTGCAGCGGCATTAATAACACCCACGCCCTTATTCTGAAAAATAGCAGGTTTTAGATACACACAAGTATTCAGGAGTTGTACTTCCAAATGAGGCGGATATAGTGAGTGGCATCCACGTAGGTACTTTTTGGTCCAAGATGGCGACGACCCGTCGCACGCTGAGATGACTAGATCAAGAAAGTAGTGGGCCGCGTCTTAGTGATGGATTTAACTCACTCGTACAAACCTATATACGAATTTTAAGGTAAAGAATAACCGACCAAGCAACTGTAAACTATAAATAGTTTATTAGCCTATTCAATCATACCCTAAAGTAAATGGGGCCATATTTTCTACCAAGGATATATTTTCTCATGGTTTTAACGCAGAATGAATCCCCAAATGTGTTTTGAAATTTTAACAAGTAGATTGTCTTACTCCATCCTACCCGCAATGACTAATCCATTTAAAACTATTATTGTGTAATATTTTTTCCGACAGATAGTGGCGGGTTGAAAACCCGAACCAAATAAACAGATTTAATATAAAATCGTCGCAAACCTTAAAATACTTCGTATATTTCTGCAGTCTGTTATCACACAGCGTTGATTTAGCATATGACAGTATCGTGGATATCTTCACTTCGGACTCTTCCACGATCTCCTGCATCAGATCTATGTCGTAGTCAGCAATGCCGATGAACCTCGCTTTTCCATCTCGCACAGCCCTCTCCAACACAGGCAGTGTTTCTTTCAGTACGACGGATATGTCTGGCGCGAACGTTGCATCATGAACCTATTAAAAGTTAGATTGTATCAGAATCCTCATTTAGCACTATCTAATAATTCATAAAGCTCTAAATTTTTCATTTATTCCTACCCGATATTAATTTTTTCTTAATTATTTTACTTGTTTTATCTATACATATACAAACTCAATGAATGCACTTAACTGTTTTTATACAGGTCCGTATCATAACATAGTTAGTATATCAATTATTTTCTAATTTTATATATTAGGTATAATAAGTTTTGCGGGACTGTAATTTAGTTATAAGATTGTTTTGTATACTTAATAAATAAATAAATAAATAAATAAATAATAATAAATAATAAGTAGCAGACTTCCTCCGCGATACGACAACATTAGCTCCGTATAAATAATTGAAGAATAATTTCGAATTGCATTAACGGTTCGTTTTTTTATATGTATTATATTCTTTAGCTACTTATCTAAAAGTAACAGTGTTTGCAAAACGTATACAGGGTGACTGGTTATTAGTGGCGGTTATTTTAAGGGGGTATAGAACAGGTCAATTACAGTCGATTTCACGATATAATGTATTATCCAAAAGTGAATCGTTTCCAAGATATGACATGCATGCGATGACAGCTCCTGTGAAAACTTATGCGAGCGTTTTTTTCACATTATGTATACATTATTTTATAAAAATATGACGTTTACACACGTCCAAGGTTATATAATACCGGAGTCGGAGAAACTGATAGGGATGGAGCTATAACGATAAACCTATCAAACGATAACTGTCATCGAGAAAATAAAGAAATGGAAATAGTATAGTAACAAGTCAGTTTGTTTTTAGTTGAAAAGTGCAGTTTTTGTTTTATTAGATCAAGTGAACTGAACGATAACCTATAATCAACTTTTCAAGTACCGTCCAACTTGATTTTGGCAATTTTATAAATTGTTTAAATAGAAGCATTATTTCGTCACACATTTAAAAAACATTTATTATGGAATGGTGCAAGTAGTTTACCTTGACAATAGTTTTTGATACGACCTGAGATCGCGGCCGGTCAAACATTTTTGCATTTTGTTTTTTTAATTATTTTGTGTTTTCCTTTGCTAATAAACAAAGAAACTTATTTTGAAATTTCCTGGATTCTTTAGAACATTTTTTGCTTATGAGTAAAAAATAAAAGACAGGTTTTTTTTTTTATTATTTTGTTTTATTATTCTTTTTGGAATATTAATAACACATCATGAGTTCCTGCGCCGGATGTCATCAACTGATTAGTGTTACTGACAGAAAAGCCTGATCTGTGTCCAAGTGCGCAAAACCTACCACTATCAATGCGTGAACATTTCGAAAGAAAACTTTCCTAAAATGTCAACGAGGGCCAAAACATCCTGGAAATGTCCTGAATGCAAGATTCCAAGTAAAAAATGCGATGAGACACCTGTGAAAAATACTGATCATACTGATGATATTGATGATAATCTTTCTTTGAAGCAGCTGATGGACACGAGATTATCCAAACTTGAAAGCAGTACATCAAGTAGACTCGATTCTCTGCTTGCTTCTCAACGTCAAATGCAGTCTATGCTCGATGTTTGGCAAAAATATTTTAGTAAAATTCCGGAAATATTCGATTCCGTAGAATTCAGGTCCACCAAACTTAACAACTTAATTCATAAAGTAACTGAATTGCGATCCGAAACCGCGGCTCTCAAGGCAGAAAATATCAAGTTACTTGAAAATGTGCAAAGCCTCAATATCAGACTCTCTGTAATGGAACAGCAAGATCGAGACTCAAACCTGGAAATCCAGTGTGTCCCTCAGCATTCTAATGAGAATTTGACAGCAACTGTCGTACAATTGGCAAATGTTGTGAAGTGTGCTATACAGAAGGACATACTTATTTGCACGAGTGTCGCTAAGTCTAATCCACAATCCAGTCGTACTAAAAATATCATCGTCAAACTCCCATCTCCGCGTGTCAGAGATTCTTTGTTGGCCGCGTGTCTTCAATTTAATAAATCAAACCCACAAAACAAGCTTAGCACCGCAGACTTGGGCCTGGGAGGTACGAAGCAACCAATTTACGTCGCAGAACATATATCGCCCAGTTACCGCACATTGCAAGCTCAAGCACGGAAGTTCAAAATAGAAAAAGGTTATAAGTACCTATGGGTGCGAAATGGTGGAATTCTTTTACCAAAAGATGATACCTCTCCAGCAGCTTGGATTAAATCTTATGAAACTTTAGCTAGTTTAAAGGAATAATCAATTTTTTTTTTCTCGTGTAATAAATACAATGGTTTCTCTAAGCATCTACTACCAAAACTGTAGAAGTATCCGTGGTAAACTGCCTAATCTATGTTTTAATAGCTTAAATTGTGAAAATGAAATTATAGTACTTACGGAAACTTGGTTAAAAGATGGTGTAGTTGATTCTGAGATATAAAACGATAGTTTTAGAATATACCGTAAAGATCGTAATTCAGAAAACAGCGATAAGACTGATGGTGAGAGGGTACTAATAGCAGTTTCCAAGCAAATTAACTCTCGTATATTAAAGTCGTCTTTCGATAAAAATGTTGAAGTGTACTCGGTTAAAATAATGCTACCTTCTCATAAAAGTTTTTGTAAGAGACTCAACATTTGTGCAGTTTACCTTCCCCCTCTGGTGTGTAGTGTGAAGATGGATAATGTTTTATCGAATATTAGCCATAAAATATCCTTTCTCGGGGAAAATGATGAAACCTTATTGATCGGTGACTTTAACTTTAGTCATATAGACTGGCTTATTCATTCTGATCGCGATCAAGGCACTACTAGGGCGATCCCTCACAATTGTAATAGTACATCATAGTGATCTACTGATTGATTCTTTAGCTTTGCATAGTCTTTACCATTTTAACCTAGTTCCTAATACGAGTGGTAGAATTCTTGATCTAGTTCTGTGTACCAGACAGAATGTTTTAGTTGAACAAGTTGACAATTCTCTTACCAAAGTAGAACCTTACCACCCCGCTTTACAAATATTCATTCAATACTGATTTCACTTTTAGTAAATTCATTGAAAATAATGTGTGCAGAAAACCAAATTTTATCGCAGTAGATTATTTCAAGATTAATGAGGAATAGGAAAATGTGGAGTGGGACACTATCTTAGGAGATGCTTCAGACATTAACGCCATGGTTGATAAATTTTATGTTATTATTCGAAATTTAATCAAGAAGCACGACCACTATGTAAAGGTTTTCAAAACCAATATCCAATATGGTACACAAAAGAATTGGTTATATTGTTAAAAGAAAAGGAAATATATTGCGTTCAATTCAAAAAATTTGGTATACTCTTGAACAAATATGAATATGACGAAGCTCAAGTAGATGTCATATACTAATTACCTCCTGTTTTCACAAATATTTAAATTCTATCGAAAGTTCTATTGCAAGCAAAAATATGACATCATTCTGGTCTTTCATTTCTTCCAAGAGGGCAAATAAGTCAATAATACCTAAAGAAATGCATTTAGATAAAAATAAATACACAACACCTGTGATATATGTAATGCGTTTGCTAATAAATCTCATCAGTTTATTCTACAATCAGGTTACCTGAACATTTGGACCAACGCGACACCAATAATCAAATTGCCAGTCTCGGTAACCTCTATATCTTAATAGAAACTAACCTCTATATCTAATTAGAAACGGACATTGTTCAGGCAGTAAAAAAGCTAAAAATAACTCAAAGTGCAGATCCAGACCTCATCCCAGAAGTTTTCATACCGAACTGCCTTAATAGTCTCGTTCATTCTCTCAGCATACTTTTTAAATCATCTCTGAACAATGGAATATTCCCAAATGTTTGGAAAATGGCTAATGTCGTTCCTATTCCAAAGGGTAACAGCAGCCTCAATAATATATCATCTTACCGGACTATTTCTATATTGTCTACGATCGGAAAAAATTTTGAATTAACTGTTTCTTCTGTTCTTACAACCTGAAATCTGCTTTTATTGACCAGCAACATGGATTTCGTCCAAATATGTCCAGATCCTCTACCCTGAAATTTCTAAAACGATTGATAACAGACCACAAGTGGACACCATATACACAGATATAAGTAAAGCTGTCGACAGAGTAAACCATGAACTATTGATATCCAAGTTGTCTGGGTATGGTAAAGATTGTGGTTAAGTCCACGGAAGGATGCTATCCTGGTTCCATTATTTAACTCCAAGGTTTCAAAAAGTTGTTTGTTTTTAAAAAGTAGATGGTTGTATGCGAGCATGAATCAAATACATTCGAGGTCACTTCCGGAGTACCTCAAGGGTCCCATCTTGGGCCAGTTTTGTTCTTGGTACTGATTAACGACCTGGCCAAAGAGTCACTTAAGTTTTTACTTTCTTCGCTGATGATTTAAAAATTTCAAAAACAATACGTTGCAATCGCGATTCCGAACTTCTGCAAGAAGACTTAAGTCGTATATCTGCTTGGTCAGAAAATAATTATTTTACCTCCTAATATTGACAAGTATAAACATATAAAATTCACTAAAAAGAGGGTTCCATTGGCTACTTCGTACACTATAAATGGGGTAGTACTTGAAAAGTTCTGGAAATCAGGGACCTAGGAGTTATTCGTGCCTCTACATTGAACTTAAAGTGTCAATAAGTCTTTCAAAATGCTTGGTTTTATTTGGCATAAATATAAAAATTTTCAAAACCCATAGCGCTCTTAGGACTCTTTATGTTTTGCTAGTGCGCAGTCATCTTAATAACTATTCTAGCATCTGGAACCCACATTACAGCTGATATGTTCGCAGGATTGAGCTAGTTCAGAAGCGGTTTCTATTTCTGCCCACCGTTCATCAAATAAAACTTAGCCAGTTACCAAGTAATGAAACGCGACTTACACACTTTAAATTCAGGACATTGTCTGATAGGCGATAGATTTGCAGTCCTTCGGGCTAACATTAGACTAGAACACGTCCGTCCTTTCACCATTTCTACCTCACGATCAAATGCTGGTTTCTATAGCACCATTCCAGGGATATGCCGCGAACACAATACCTTATTTAAAAACACTCATATTGACATTTTGTCTGGTTCACTGTTCTGTTATAAAAAGTTTTTGTATGATTATATTAATCGAGTATGAGCCTAATAATCTTTCGTAATTTGTAATTTGTTTCTATCTATTTTTGCATATCTGTAAAAGACGATCTGTTTTTAATATTTGTTAACTCTTATAATATCAAACGTACAAGTATTACATAGTAACCTTGCATTGTTACATGATTATTGTTTTATAGTTATTGTCGTTTTGTTTAAAGTTAAGTTGTAGCTGTCTATAATTGGGTGTACACTATGTTTTTTTTCTATGTTTAAGTTACATATTGTTTGCTAAGTGTAATATCTGTTGGCAACTCTAAATAAATAAATTATAAAAGTAATACAAATACTTAATTACTTACTTGAATTAAATCGACATAATCCAACCCCAGCCTTTGTAGTGTGCTGTTGACACCAAATTCTGTTTTTTCTGCGGAAAAGTCGAACATCCTTTCTGTTTCTTTGTCATACCGCCCAACTTTACTGCCTATGCTATATGAATCTCTAGGAACACCTTTTAACGCCTACAAAATAAGAAATTTTACTAATAATTTGTTTAGAGACCTGGATTTTAGATTCTAGGCAATAATGTGACTGGAGTTTAAAAGCATTCTTTCGTATCTCTTGGATAACAGTGTATTTGTACTTATTTATTCCATCCTAACTGCCTTTTCTCGGCGCCTAGTAAAATGTTCAACATTAAATTTAGCTATTTAGAATTGACAAATATTACATTATCTACTACTACAAAAAATAATAACAAAAGACACATTGTCCAATGTAATAATAAATAAGTCCCTTAAACGTACTCATCAGCTCAAATAAATGAATTGAAGCGATGTATCTATGAGGTAGAGAGAAGAGCCACTGCCGCCAACCACATCGCTAACATAGGGGTACTTTACATTAATACGAAAAATTTAACTGCGATAGTCATAATCACGAATTTCAAAATTCCGAATTTTATAATACCGAATGGTTCATAATTCTGAAAATGAAAATTCCATGTTTCATAATTCCGAAATTTTCCTTTTCGAAACTTCAAAATTCTGAACTTTTATATTTACGAAAATCAATATGCCGAATTTGAAAATACCGAACCATAAAAAAATCCGAATTATTAATAATCCGCAATATCAGAAATACGAATCCTGAATATCAAAATTCGATTATTCGCAATTTTAGTTTAGTTGCAATAACAAACGCCTATTCCTTGAGTATGTAGTTTATGTACTGAAATGCAAATCCTTTTTTGGCGCAAATCCTTCATTATCTACGTACAGACTAACTGCTCCTCGCTTCGCACGTCGTCGCGCCTAATTTGTATAACCTCAAAATGTGCCTTATTAATTTTAATTTGTATCACAGGAGATTTCGATTATACTTTTTAATATATATCTGTTTAATAAATACAAAATTTGAATGTTAGCTATGAATTTTCGGAAAATTAAAATTCTGAATACCATATTTCGGACTAGTAACACAGCGGGTTTTTAATTCTTCGTACTAATGAAAGTCGGAAAATTAAAATTTCATATTTATGAATTTCGGTAAAATAAGAATCGTGACTCTTCGGGATTGTGAAATTCGGAATTTAAAAAATCGGAATATTCAAATTCGGAATTACATAATTCGGAATTTTTGGGTGTTCCCTTAACATAGTTATAAAAAGCCTGTTGATTGATTATTGATTAGTAAAACATATAAGCCAGTCTAAAACCCTTTTTGATTCACGCTTACCTTCCCAATAGTCCTCTCTGAAGTTCCCTGTCCGTACCACGGCCCGGTTTCAATGTAGTTGATGCCACATTTTAGGGTTTCTTTTATCAGCTCCAGGCTGCGGTTCTCGTCGTAATTTCTGCAAGCATTGGCGGAAACTTGGTCAATGATATTTGCCTTTGCAGATTTTGTGATAGGTATCAAAAGCATTAACTTTTCTGTATTCTGAGTGCCCATTTTACCAACAAGGTATAATAAATAATTTTTTCAATTTTCAATTCAATTTTATCAATTACTAAATTAAGAAAAAAGCCATTATCCATACCAGTGTAACCTTATATGGATACTAACTGAGTGAAATTGGCCTTTTAGTGTTTTTATTCCCCAAACAAAACAATCTTAGTTGGTAGTTACAAACGTGGGGTTATCTCCCCAACCTAACCTACGATAGCAACAGTTAGTAGTTTGTGTAACCCTAGTGGTCAAATTAGTAACATTTTTTGGCGCAGGAAAATCCTTATCGGCCCGATACGTGGCACATTAGGTCATGCCAGACTCTTACCGGCTAAGAATCTGCGGCTTCCGTCTGGACGCAGGGAGCCGGGTCACGAGGAGCTGCCGCATTCCGTTTACGGCCCGATAGCGTTAGCCAGCGCTCTGTGCAGCGCCGTCGACGTCCCGAGAGGGAGGGTCCCTCGGTAGTCGTCCCTCATGAGATGGTGCGTAGGAAGTCCCTCGAAACCGCCACCGAAGGGTCATGGGACTGGGGTGGCGGGAAGCTCCCAGCGATAAATGCCGCCCTCCGGCATCCCGTGCGCCGGCGACGAAATGGAAGGGAGGTTTCAGCATCTTCCCTCGCCCTACCTGCCGCCTCCTTCGCAAACATTACGGTCTCGCAAAAGGTTCGTACCGGCTGCCACGACCTCTCACTCTGGGCTATAGCGCGAACCACGGTCGGGAGTTAGATATCGGCACCCACGCGGGGCATACGTACAGCGTGTGCTGCTCTTTTTTCATTCTCTAATTGCTCTTCGAGGCAATCGTCGCAGTGGCGGCACCTGGCAGTCGGTTCCCGACCGATCCAAAACAGGTATCCCGTATCCCGAAAATACCTCAGTCAGGCGGTAGGTCAGGACACCGAATCGCCTATCCAACCACTGCTGGAGGACCGAACAAATTGCCTGGATAGTCCAGAATCCGGCGCTCGGAAGCGCCAGCCTAGATTCCCACGCTTCCGTAGCCCGTCGGCGCGGCTCAGCTCTGTGCCCCTCCAGTTCCTGCAGTGCAGGCGGGTGATCCGGAGCACTTCCACGCGCCACTCATAGAGGGACGCTAGGGTTCTCGCTTTCAGGTCCCAGGGAATAGTGCCCACCAGCACTCGGGATGCCTCACCCAAGGTCATGCGATAACTCTTGACTTGTGTCAAGCGGGCGATATTGCTGCGAGTCAGGGCGCTGCTGGTCCGCACAGGGGAACCATACAGAGCCATCGATCTCACGATACCCACGTAGAGACGCGGACACGACGTCTCAGGTCCAACGAGATTCGGCAGCAGCCGTCTCAAGGCTGCAGCCACCCTCAGCAGCCGAGGCGCAAGGCACTCAAAGTGGGGGCTGAAGTTCAACCGGCTATCCATGACAAAGCCGCAGGACGATCCCAGACGTCAGGCCGTCGATGCGGATTCCGGATACGACGATAAGGGCGGCCCGGGGCGGAGCCGCGGGCCATGGAAATATATGGCGTCGGACTTTTTGAGCGCCACCCGCAAACCAATCGCTGTATGCAGGTCAAATTAGTTACTAGCGCAAGCCTAGGTCGTCTTCAAGGACTTTTTGTTTATCTTCGTCCTCTTCCTCGACTACCTCGTTCTTTCGACCCAGAAATGTTATAATATTTTTTATGAACTTCGGACGGACAATAAAAATTAAACTAGATGACTTGGTTTGACCGCTTACTGTGCTCATTTAATAAAAGTAACTACTTTGTTTTCTTTAACAAGTATTTTCTGGATTTTTCGAACGAATGTGAGATTTTGACATTTTTAAATGTAGGTTACGCATATTTTTCTGAAGCTACGTAATCAAAACAACATGTTTACACATAATTTTAGTTCATATTATTTCATTGAATTACTAAGGTACTCGCACAAAAAGACAAAAACAAAAACAGATAAGTTATAACAAAACTATATCGAGCATCAGAAAAATAATCTCAAACAAAAATTAGTTAGTTAGTCACTATTTAAGTAGGTACAATTGTATTTACGTGTTTGTATAGTTGTTGATAGTTTCAACATAATAAAAACTATTACTTATGGTAGAAAGAAGACAAAAGTCTAATTATATCTACTATAATATATTAATTTGAACGAACACGTTTAGTACAAACAAGTTCAATGTTTACCCATAAATATTGCTAAAGGCCGCCCCTCCTAAGCTGACGTGGGAGACCTTGAGTCCCGTTGTTCCTAGGTCATTATATTGCATTATGATATGAAGTTTACGGCACTCGCGCTCGCCGAGATATTATCACGAAGCAACACACACAAACGCTACCTGCCGCGACGCGAACAAGACAATACTGTTACTGAGTAAACAGATTGTGCGTGCGTTCCGTTCTGACTGCCGATCACAGTGCTATCAGCGCTATAACAGCTCATAACCGTTCCGAATCGTTTGAGCGCGCTAAAAGTGGTATTTTGTGCTATTGCGATCGGAACGGTAAATATCGCGCTCACATTTTGTTTGTCCGTTGCTTAAATCTAAATTTATAATTTCATAAAAATCTTTGACTCTTATTGAAACAGGAGCCAGTTTTTAACATTATTGCAAAAGAAAATTAATAGCCAAGCTTTTAAAATATTTAAACGTTATTTTCTCGCTGCAGACTTGGTCATAAAAAGTGGGAGCGTTGCCGTGAGTATTTGTCTATCTTTCCCACTCACTGGCCATACGGGATGACGTAGACGCCGCATAGTGCTGTGTATTATTACTATCGATGAGTAATATCGATAGTGTATTTTTATAGGTGACTGACAGAAATTAAAAGCATGCGTAATTTAATATGTTTATTAAGTAATTAAAAATTAAAAAGATAATAATTTTTAGGTATGTATGTACATAACAAAAATTTTAAAAATAATACTACGTATAATCATAAATCATATTGTTTCTTTCTTTTGCACATTGGAACAACGAAATTCCTCGTACTTATCAGTCATACAGGGTCACAATAAACAATAATTTGCCCGGTAGCGCTAGATTCTTAGAATTAATTTGACCGTATTTTCCGTCTTCGATAGCGTCGATATAAACCAACTTCATTGTATGATTGGAGCTAGTAGTGTCTTTGCTATTCATAATAAGGTTTAAGAGCCTTTATACAAATCAATGCTCTCCCGAATCGGTAAACTGCAAGACGCACACGTATCCATTACATGCACACATCTGCAGTGCTGTATGATACAGTCGCTGGCCGTCAATTAGCGCATCCGCAATGGTTTTGATACTTTTTCAAATATGTTTGACTAATTTTACATTATTATATTTTACTTTTGATATATAGAAATATAAATTTATGTAATTTATTACTTGAGTTATGTTTTGCAACTGGTGAAATCTGTGTCGCAATACTCGCCAACCGATACCAGCCCAAAAGGCAAAAGGCGAGTATGGCGGTACAAGTCAGCAGATTAGGATGAGATGCGTCACTTTTTCGCCTCTCATCCTTGGCGGCAAGCTTGCTTTACTTCTGATGATCCATCATGCTGTGCTGATGCTGTGTCCAGTGTGATTTATCAAGGTATGAAGTCCTTTATACCGTTCTCTGACGTATCCCTGGAGTCCAAAGCCCGCCCATGGTTTAATGCTGATTGCCTCCTAGCTGAAAAGCGAAAGCACGTAGCATACCAAGCCTGGGCTAGCGCTAGCAGAAGCAAAGCTATGGATCTCCCAGCTAAGAAGCAGGCGCACAATGCTGCTGCCAAGTCCTGCAGAAAGGTGATCAGAAGCGCTAGTTTCGACCACATTGGCCGTATCGGGGACAAGTTAGCATCCTATCCCACGGGGAGTAAAGCTTTCTGGTCCCTCGTCAAGTCGGTTGAGATGAACTTCTGTCGCCCATCACTGCCACCACTGCAAAGGCCTGACGGGTCTTTGGCCCATAGCGCAAAAGAGAAGGCAGACTTGTTCGCAAATCTCTTCGCGGAATGTTCACGTCTAGATTCCAAAGGTAAAAGCCCACTCACGTTACCCCCATTCAGCCCCAAGATGGAGGCCGTCCAAATTCACCAGAAACAGGAACTCAAATGCTTACAAAATCTAGACGTGAATAAGGCCAGTGGTCCGGATGGCATTCCCGCAGTGGTTTTAAAGCACTGTGCAGCCGAGTTGTCTCCTGTTTTGACACGCCTATATCGACTCTCTCTGAGGACTGGAAAAGTTCCAAAATCATGGAAGTTTGCAAACATACAGCCCGTACCAAAAAAAGGGCAGTCGAGCCGACTCCTGTTAACCATAGACCTATTGCAATCACTTCCATAATTTGCAAAATCCTGACGTACCTAGAGACCAATGAGCTCCTCAGTGACAACCATCCTTATCCTTGAATATCTTCTCTATCCACCAAGGCCTTTGTTTGGGTATGGCACGAAGCCCTTTTGAGCAAGCTTCCTGCGTATGGCATACCATCTAGACTCTGCGACTGGATTTCTGATTTGCTGAGGGAACAGTCAATTCAAGTTGTCGTCGATGGCTTCACATCGGACCTAATGGCGATCAACGCTGGCGTACCTCAAGGATCTGTTCTCTCTGCAACATTATTCCTGCTGCACATTAATGACCTTCTTTTATCGGAAGGCATTATTGGTTACGCCGATGACAGCACTGCTGTAGAGAAATATGTGTCCAATGTGCGAGCGAGTCCAACCAGATCCAATTTCAGAGAGAGTCGATGATTGAACGGGTTAATTTGACACTATGTAGGGTTTCCGATTGGGGTGAAGCCAACCTTGTCAAGTTCAACCCTTCCAAAACCCAGGCGTGTCTCTTCTCTGGTAAAAAGAGCACATTCAACTTGACGCCCACTTGCCAAAGTGTATCTGTACCGATCACAAACCAACTAGGGCTTCTAGGCATGACCATCACGTCAAAACTTAATTTCGGTCAAGAGATTAAAACCATGGCACAGTCAGCTTCCAAAAAATTGGGAGTCATCGCAAAGGTCCTGCGGTACTTCAACTCCGAACAGCTGCTCAACCTGTACACAGCCCAGGTTCGATCTTGTATGGAGTACTGCAGCCATCTTTGGCATGATTCCGCAAAATACCATCTTGAAGCGTTGGATTCTGTCGACCGAAGGGCTTGTAGACTCATAAGTGACGACAAACTTACTTCTTCTAGACTGCCAAGTCCCGAGCATCGTCGAAAAGTTGCTAGTCTATCGGTTTTTTACAGATTGCACTTTGGACACTTTTTTCAGTTGATCGGACCTTCCCCCTTTCTCCACCGGTCAACCAGACGCAGACAGAAGTTTCACCCGTTTGTGGTTAGCGTGCCGATGAGCCGAACTAAACGGTTCGATAGCTCATTTTTTGGTCTTGTTGCCAAAGAGTGGAACGATTTGCAGCGTCTGTTTTTCCAGACAAATATAACCCTGGAGCTTTCAAGTGTAGAGTGAATAGGTACCTCTTGGACAGGCGTGTATGATCCTCGTCTTCATCGTCACTTTCCATCAGGTGAGATGGAAGACAAACGCCTGCTAATTAATAATAATAAAAAAATATATATAATACTTATAATACCTGGTTAGGATAATATGGGACGAAATAAAACTGGGGTACAATAAGGGCTTAACGAAGAGATTGTAGTCATTAATATATAGACGTTTGTTATGTTAGTTATGATTTAAGATAAGAGCGATTACTTAATAAAAATAAATAAAATTAGGTGAAAGAATAATACAATACAATCACAAACTTTAATTTGGGACCCGCTTAAGGTGCAATATCGTATAGCAAATTGAAAATGACTAGAGCTATTTTTACTGATTACATTGACATATTTTTTACAGTGTTAACAACAGGGATAAATACCCTGCAGTGGGTCGAAAATGAGCTGATAATGATAAATTTTTTACCGGGTACTTAAAAGTTCAAAATTTTAAATAATATACAGTGCAAACTATATGTGGTGAAATCGGAATATATGCACCTTCTTCACCTTAAGCTCATTATGTTAACTGAAGGTATGCAATTATGTAAATCGAGTCATTTTCGATATTGTTTTAAAGATTAAAAATCACTATGAACAAGGAGCTACCAGCGACTGCTATAGTCGAATGTAACGAAGATCTACCCAGTAGCTCCAAGGCTGTTAATTTCGAATATATTCCGATTTTAGCTCATATAGTTTACACTGTATATTAATTAAAAGTCTAAACTTTCAAGTACCCGGTAAAAAAGTAATCATAATCGGCTCATTGTCGCTGCACGGTAAAAGCCTGCTCCCAGAGGCACATTATCGCATTATATTAAGAAGGCATCGGTGCCTCCTCCGGATTGGCGAATGTCTTTTTGAACTTTGGGTTCCGGTTTAACGGTGAGTTCAGGTTTTTTACGCTCATACATTTTTCAATGATAAAAAATCATTAGTGCGTGGCTGTTCGAACAAACGACCCTAGGATTAAGAGGCCAGCCACTGCACCACCACAGCTCTGAATCATCATCATCATCGACCCATTTTCAACCCACTGCAGGATGCGAGCCTTCTCGTGGCTCTGAATAATATGTGTAATGAATGAATGGATTAATAATAATAAGGTAACGTGCCTTTTTGCTTCTCTAGCCTTCGTGATATTATTATTTTGGCCACCACTTCTATTTTTTCTTTTTAAATTATATTGTTTCCTACCTTTATTACCCATTTTAAAAGTTGGTGGTAACTACACTCGTGTTTAAAATAAAATCTTATCTTAATAATCTACATCTTACTCCGATGATGGAGCAAGTCAGAATTTCTTGATTTTTTTATTTCTTTTATGTGAAACGTATATTCAAATATATTTTCTTTTTAATTTATATCACCTCTTTACTGAAACATCTTAGCATTCTGTCGTGCTCCCTAAGGCTTGGACGTGCGGTACCTAAAAACAGAGACTTTTATGTATGTGCAGTACTTCAATATTAAATTAATTATTTAAAATAAAAATAAATATTTATACCAAAAGTATCAAAATTGATGGCAAGCGTTCGATATTTACGACCGAGTTCGATAGCACTGGGCAAAAGCGCGGGAAAAAGAGCGATACATCAACATTCTGGAAGGCCTCGGCCGGTACTAAATGATAGGAGCGCGTGCATTAGATTTTATATCAATTTTAGACATTATTTTTAATGATTTTTTAAAAGTATTTTTAAATGGACTTGAATAATATTTCTGTTTTATTTAATTAGTTATATCTTTGTTTGTAAAAATTATTACTTTTGTTACAATACAAGTGTATCGAAAACTGCGACAAACTAGAATGAAATCCAACCTTTTGACGCTTTGATTTTATGTTTTAGCCTTGGAAAAACTAATATTTTGTACTATTTTCTCTATAGACTCTTTTGACAACAAAACAGAGACCATAGCAAATTTTTATTTTTCTGTTTGTATCAGTTACTTTTATACTTATCGAACTGCAAAGTCCGCATGTTTCGTCGGATTACAAGAAAAGGCGCATTAACAATGAATT
Source organism: Marasmarcha lunaedactyla (assembly GCA_923062675.1). Taxonomy (NCBI): domain Eukaryota; kingdom Metazoa; phylum Arthropoda; class Insecta; order Lepidoptera; family Pterophoridae; genus Marasmarcha; species Marasmarcha lunaedactyla. The sequence goes on along the minus strand of OV281339.1, from coordinate 37,843,463 downwards.
CCAACTAAAAAACTACCTAAAGAAATGAAAATTTTCTCAAAACATGTTTCAGACGATAAAATTTCAAATAATTTGAACTCATATGTCGATGCATATGTGTAATATTTTGATTGGAAACGAACACTGAAAACTCTGAAAAGTCACAACCTGTCCAGCTACAAAATAAGGACAACTATGAGGCAAAAATCAAACTCCCTAAATTCCCTAAATTCCCTGTTTGAACATTTAATCTGGTGGAAAAGTAAATATACCATTACCTGTTAAATTACTTCACAAAATTATAAGAAATATACAGATGCATTCAGAACAGGCTGGGGCGCAGTACTCCAAACAATAAGTTTCATGGTTCTTAAACAAAGTGAAAAAGAATACCTACCATATCAATTATCAAGAATTACTAGCCGTTTCCTTAGGCTTCAAAAGTTCAGCCGGGGAAGAAAGAAATTGTGCAGTATTATTATTACGTATTGATAATACCAACGCTATAAGTTACGTCAATAGGATTAACGTAACTAATAGCGGTGGAATTTCGACATTAAAATACTCTAACTAGACACATTTGGCTATGGTGCGAGGATCGTAATTTATGGATTTTTGCTTTAATGTAAAACATAAAAGAAAATCGCACATACGTGGACTCTAGGAAGTTGAACCAAGATACATAGTCGGATAGTGCCTTCAAAACGATACTCGATCAGTTTGGTCCAGTAAATATCGACCTGTACTTATTCTAGTCGTACCAATGCCAACGTGACGCATTTTTAACCTGCTATCCTGAACCAGATGCAGTCGCAGTCGATGCGTTTACGATTAGTTGGGCCTCTACGTATTTTCAACCATTTGCTCCATTTCCCTTGTCTTAAAATGCGTACGAAAAATAATTGATGATAAAGCCAAAGGAGTGTTGGTCTTTCCCTACTGGCCCTCCCAGCCATGACTCTCTCTCACAAATGCACTGCTGAAATAATTTTCTTTAACACAACAAAATATTTAATTAACTCCCATAACAGGAGTCAGCATCCAAAGCACTCCAGCCTTACCTTGGGTGACGTTCCGAGAGGCTCCGAGCGGCGTTCGCGCGGCGCGCCTTCCTCCAGAGACCCTGACGTTGATGCTCGCCTCTCTGGCATCCACGACTATTTGTCAATACAACATCACCGTTGAGGTTATGTTGTATTGACATACACATGAGCGCAGTCCAGAATTTTGAGCAACTTTCCCAAAGACGGGATATAGCAAAAATACAAATTCTACGGGCCAGCTGCCAATTTTGTAAAAATAGTTACCCAGTGTATGTGATCAAAGGTTATTTTGCCCAAATTAACATAGAAGTATTCGTTGTATTCGAGGTGCCAAAAACTAGAACGAAGCTACTCATTAATTAATTTATAGGTTCGAATCGCTAAGGCATGGAACGAACTATTTTCGTCTGTTTTTTTCAAATTCATACAATCCCAAAGTTTTCAAAGGTAGAATAATTAGGCTCCTCTTAAATACACGTGTAATATCCACGGCTTCATCTTCACTCTCCGTCAGGTGAGACGTAGTTACCGACCTACCAATTGTTAGAAAAAAAAACTTGAAATACTATTATATTTGAGCAATCAACATTTTTTTAATATTTTGAGAAAAGCTCTAATTTGATAATGAATGAAACTGTGCATTATACTATTTCCATTTCTTTATTTCCTCGATGACAGTTCTATCTATCTCGTTTATCGATATAGCTTCATCCCTATCAGTTTCTCCTACTCTGGTATTATATAACCTTGTACGTGTGTAAACGTCATATTTTTATAAAATAATTCGTACATAATGTAAAAAAAATGAAAATAGTATAGTGCCATTAGAGACGGAAGTGCTTGGACTATAGTCACACTTTCTCATACCTAACTAAGTTTGGTTGAAAAGTGTGACTTGTGCGCTTCGCAAAATAAATTCGCATCTTTTTAAATATTCTACTTTGATTCTGCATCTATACTGTAAGTTCCTCTCATCCTAGGTATGGACGTTTTTGAAGTTCATTTAAAAAAATATGAAAATTACTTATGTTTCTGATTTAACATTTCGTACACTTATATTCAATTTTATATCAACTCAAATCAACTCAACTCAAATCAACCCGTTCGATCATCGACTCTCTTGGAAATTCGATCTGGTTTGGACTCGCTCGCGCATTGGAAAAATATCTCTCTACAACAGTGCTGTCATCGGCGTAACCAATAATGCCTTCCGATAAAAGAAGGTCATTAATGTGCAGAAGGAATAATGTTGCAGAGAGAACAGATCCCTGAGGTACGCCGGCGTTGATCGCCTTTAGGTCCGATGAGAAGATATTCCATCTTCGAATGCCACTTGTCCAGGGTAGCAGGAGAGGTATTTTAAGATCGTCACTCACAGTAGTAAACTACAAATAGAATACAATGCCGAACTAAGATGAGGCCGAGCTGAGGTCGAAGCCAGCAGCGTCATTAGGAAATAAAATAGCATGAAATAGAAAGTAAATTCTAAAATAATGCGTAGCTCGTACCTTGCTTAAGTTACGAAGCTGGCACTGATCGCAAAAACGAATATTTAGCATATGTACTAGGTAGACACCTTTTCGCATGAAAAGCCATTATTTTTTAGTTATTTTACGTTTAGCGTACCTAGGCTCACTTAACAAATACAAACTCCTTTCGTTGCAAGATCGTCGAACTCAATTTGATATTTCTTTTCTGTTTAAAATATTAAATAACCACATAGACTCCCCAACAATACTGGCAAAAATAAATTTCATATCTAAAGCTCGCATTCCAGTTCGCTCCTCACGTTGCCTTAACATATTAGTACCCCCAAAGCTTCGTAAAAATTACACTCGTAATAACTTTTTTTATCGTTGTGTCACTAACTATAATGAGGAATTCTCTAATATTGACATTTTTTGTAATTCTCTTGATGAATTTAAGAAAAAACTTTTTGATAAATTGTTTGATAAAAACATTTAAAACATACACTATTTGACTAAAATACATAATTTGTTATATGCTAGCATTAAGTACAAGAAGTAAAAACAAAATATTATGCATAATAAGCGTAACAAACAACATAACTTTACATAAAGTACTTTTCGGCACTCGTCTTCTTATAATGAAATACTTTTTGTAAAATTTTTTTTTCATTGTATGACTGTTTGATGCCATAATAAAAAAAAAAAAAAAAATAATAAATAATAAAAAAAAATAGAAGTAGGTTTTTCTTTTTTAATACATTATTTCATAATTTTTGCACTGATCGCAAAAATAAATATTTAGCATATGTACTTAGGTAGACCTTTTCGGACGAAAAGCCATTTTTTTTGTTTTTTACTTTTTTTATGTAAATTATTTCATAATTTTTGCTTTTTTTATAAAACACAGAGTATGAGGGACGGGTTGTTACTAGGTAGGGATATAAAGCCCATACTATAAACAATTGTATATCGAGTTGTAGCAAAAAAAAAAGTTATTTAAAATAAAACTACACACATCAAAAAAGTCTAAGCAACACACATTATTTCAAATTTATTATAAATTTCGACTGTCATTGGTCTTTTTACAAAATTTAAAGCGAATGCTTGTTTTTGAATTTTAATGCGTTTTCTTTGTGTCACGATACACATGTGGCACACACAGGTGTTGGAAATCATTATAATTAATTTTTATTGATTAATTGAGAAAAATTATAATTGTAAGACATTTTTTACGACATGGAGCGACGTCTTTTGACCTCCACGAAATGCTAAGAGCCGTAGGGATGTTGCAAGCGGGAAGCAATGAATCTGAGGTATCACGATATTTTGGTATCAACAGAAGCGTTATTTACCGTCTTTATCAGCGTTACACTAACACGGGATATCCTGCCGAGCAGATTTTACGATTTTACGTTGATGCATGATAATGCGCGTTCGCACACAACTTTGCACACCAGGAAGTACTTGGCAAGGGAAAACATCCGGGTATTGCCTTAGCCTGCACAATCCTCAGACCTCAACCCCATTGAGCACGCATGGGAAATGCTCCAACGACGTGTTTTAGAGGACTTGGACTGAGTGACAACATCCCGACAACTGATGGACTTACTAAAATTTCATTGGAAGCATTTGCCGCTGGATTACATAAACAGTTTGTCACGTAATAAATTTTATTGAGCGAACTATCACGGAGTTAAACGAGTCGCCGCGAAGCTTCGACGGCGAGGACGCTCAGGTAACGGCTGGCGCTCTGGCGCCGGCAGGATCAGCAGGGCTTACAGCAGGCAGGGTCAGAAGTAGACAACGTCGGTAGCAATTTCATCAGCTGGAGATTTAATCAATAGACAGAATCATCAAGGTCTGCAGCAGGGTGGGTCAGCAGGGTCTGCGGCAGGCAGGCTCTGGAACAGGCCGCATCCGTTGCAAGCAGTAGTTAGTAAGCAGTTTGCAGGATTCATCGGGAGTAGGCAGCATCATATTGCGGTAGCTTCAGTATCAGGATCAGCATGAGAATCAGGCAGCTTCAGCATCAGCACGAGTTCGAGGATTTCAGCTTCAGCATCCGTTTGAGGACTTCGGCTTCAGCTTCAGGTTGAAGACTTCACTGGAGTTGCGTGCAATAGACTGCCTTGTTAAAGACTGTCGTTCTAAGGCCAGAAATTGGCTTATATAGCCGGGCTCGCATTCCATTGGAACCACAATTTGAAGTTGTTAAAATTAGTCTTGCTTGCCAGGAATCATATATATTTTCATACAATATGTTTGTGAGAATTGTGTGTGACAGGCATAGTTTGTTCGGCAGTCTCCATTGCTGTCATTAAAAAAAGAGTTGACATGATTCTCAATAACAGTAAACAATAAATATTTAGCAAAATGAAGCACCTTGGCGTTTGTGGTGTAAACACGGTTTAAATTGTTTATTTTTGGTTTGGTATAAAAATAATTATTGGTCACCTCTGGACACTAGGGACGTCTCACAGGAAATGTTCAGCCATTCTTCTCTCGCTCAGTCCAGGAAGCAGCCGAATGCCCTTTCGAGTGACCTTTCAGATGTTACTCCATTCCCCAAGAAAGCTGTTTTAGATCCGCCCAGTTTTTCTCAATCTGTGTACTCCCACCCCAGTCTTACTGAAAGTAATATTTATTCCGTCAACGATTCAGGGCCGTTTATTGTGCATGTCCCCAAGGCTGAGGCTAACCCTTCTGCCGGAACTAATCTGAACCCCCTAACTTTCGGTAAATTTTTATTTAACAACAAAATTATTGGCAATTAGACGGGGTAAAGAGGGTTGGTCGAAACCGGGTCTCGGTTGAGTTCTACTCCGCCGGGGCAGCTAATGATTTTATTAAGAATCAAAGTGTTGCGTACAACAATTTCATCGCCATTATTTCCACGTACATTGTCACCCGTATGGGTCTAGTGCGTGGCGTGCCCTCCTCATGGTCCATGGAAGAATTTGTGTTGGCAATTTCTTCCTCCCACGGATGTGGTGTAGCGCTCAAAGCTAGGCGACTCAATCCTAAAGCTGTAAGCTCATCCGGTACAGTCTGGTTACCATAAAAATTGCCATGTCCCAAGATAATATTTCATTTAAAGAGTCCTCCTCCCGATTCCCTGCTGTGCGTAAATCGTACGTGGATGTCACATAATCTTCTGTGCCGTTCAACTTAACCCCGTACATTTCTACTTCGGCTAATTCATCAGCGATTTTATATAGAAAAACTGTTTTCACCTCCGCTAAACCCAAAGCTCCTCATGCCCCAGGATTCGATAAAGCCGCAGATGAGGCTCGCATTAACGACTATAATATGCCCTATAAATCCAGTTGTGCTCTCTCTTACCCTCTACCTTCTCAGCCTAATGACAACAACTTGGACCTTTTGATCTCTCTCCTTATCAATATGCTTTCCAAATATGAAGATCCTAACTTACCGTCCTACGTAGCAGATAAACTCTCCCCTCTCTCTAACTTATTTTTAAATAATGTTAAAACTTCTACAGTGGAACTGAAAAACTCACGCACTGTCTTACCTAGCTCACCATCATGACATTTCGGCTATTGCTATCTCTACCGGGTAGCGGTTTTCGTCTTTCAGGCTATGCCTGTCTTAGGGATGATAGGTCGGATGGTCATGGCGTTGCGGCGATCTTGGTAAGAAGTGATTTGTCTTATTCTCGTATCGATATACCTCCTCACTCTTTCGAATTAAATGTTTTTGCTGTAAACATTTTAAACTTTGTTCTACTATCTGTATATATTTCCGATCTTTCGGTAGCTCTTATTAATGAGTTTCATCTCTACTATTTCAATCTCTACTATCGTAACTTCTTCACGCCCCTGTCATTATTCTCGGTTACTTGCTATCACCATCTTTGGGGATACCACTGCTCTCAATCAAACGATGCCGCTGGTGGTGGTATGCGGTGGATACCAACATGTTATATTCTTCGATACCTTCTGCTAATCAAGATAACATCATGGAGTGTTATGACAACCTTATGCAAGACATAAGGTTGTCATACTGACAGCAGCTAATAACCATATTCCGCAGCAGCGTTCGGACCCGAAAGGCAGAGCTTCCCCTCCTTGGTGGGATTCTGAATGTACAAATATGATCCAAGTAAGACGTTCGGCTGAAAAATCCTACATCGCCAGCATGTCCCTTTATAACTTTTTAGAATATAAGAGGGTGGCAGCGTGGGCGAGAAAGTTATTAAAAAAGAAGGTAGTTTGGCGTAGTTTTTGCGATAGTTTATCTCCTCGCTCACCTCAGTCCAAGGTGTGGGGGGCTCTGTGTCCCCCGGCCTGGATGGTATCCCGTATTCCCTTATGGCTAGAGCAGGGTCAGTCTTTAAAGAGTCGTTCCTTAGTACTATTAATATAATTTTTCTTACCAGTCAGATCCCAGATTCTTGGAAAGTATACTTAGTTATCCCATTATTAAAAAGCGGTAAAGACTCTATAGATGCAGACTAGTACCGTGCCGTTGCCCTGGCCTCTTGTCTGTTAAAAATTATATTTATAGGCTGGTCTAATAAATAGGCTGGTCAAGCAAAAATAGGCTGGAATGATTCGTAGAATACCATAATATACTTAGCAACACGCTATTCGGCTTTCGTAAGGGTTTAAGCACGATGGACAGTCTGAGCATTTTCACGGCCGATTTAAGGTTAGCCCTATCAAGTAATGAATCGGCCGTGGGGGTGTTCTTGGATGTTTCTTCTGCTTACGACCATGTCCAGCATCCATTGCTTAGGCTTAAGATGCTTTCTTTAGGTATTCCTACAAGGCTTACAACTTTTGTTTTCAATCTCTCAGTAGAACGCTCCATTCAAATCAAACACTCCCATGCCAAATTCAAGCCCCGGAAAGTGTGGAGTCCACAGGAGTCCGTCTTAAGCCCCCTGCTGTATAATATCTATACGTATGATTTGGATAGATCTGTGTCTTCCTTCTGCGACGTCTTGCAATATGCGGACGACATTACTTTATATTTGCGCGTTATGGAAATGGAGGAGGCCCCCTGTCGGTTGAACAATGCCCTAAATTATTTAGGCATCTGGCTAGGTAATCAGGGCTTGTCCTTATCTACATCTAAAAGTAAGGCTGTAGTTTAACCAGGAAAAGGATTTATCCTCCCACTTCAATTGTTTACCAAAGCCAACCAATTCCGTTTTCCAATGCGGTAAGGTTTCTTGGTGTAGTTTTTGATTCAAAACTTTCCGGGACACCACGCCTTAACTATGTTTCCAAAAAATACGAGGCCAACATCATCAGCCTACTACGGCTCTTTCTTATTGGAACCCTGTCTTAAACCAGGTTTAGACGCTATTACTAAAATTCAAAGTAAATCACTTCGCATAGTTTTAGGTGCCATGAAGTCCTCCCAAATTAATGCCATCAGGTCGAATGTGCAGATTCTCCCCTGCATCTTTGTCATCAATACCTCGCGGATCGCTTTCTAGCTAAGTCGTTACAACTTTAATCACATCCCTTCATCTTAAACTCATTTTACTAAAACGCTCAATCTTTCGATTGAGGTAGGTAGTAATCTTTCGATAGCTCTAGGTATTGGTTAAAAAAAATTCCGCCCTGCCTCATAAAAAGTTATGCTAACCTGGACATCTCCCGTACACCAGTTTTTAAAAGCGCCCGTCCTTTTCTTTTCCCCTTATAATTCCCTGATTTTTATCCCGACTATAGACACAAGTTTTAACATTGCCAAGAACAATCCAAACGCCAATTCCGCATTCTAGAAAATATCGGGACTGGTTTCAGGTCTACATGGACGCCTCTTAACTCTACTATACGGGAGACGTTGGGTCAGCCGTCTGTGTTCTGTTGTCCTTCAAGTCTCCTCCTCAATCTACAGTCTTCACAGGTGAGGCTATTGCGCTTTTAGAAGCAGTTAAGTATAAAGCTGAAAACAAATTAAGTAATTCCATTGTATTTACAGACTTTTTAAGCTGTCTTCAAGCTTCGGAAGGCAACCCGTTTAAATTAGTCTCAAAATTCCCTATAATAAACAAAATTAAACATGTCCTATTCTGTTGCAGTTCCCGGGCTATAAATATTGTGTTAGCCTGGATTACTAGTCACTCTGCTGGTATCACAGGTAACGTTACAGCTGATGGCTTTGCAAAAGATTCCATCCAAATCGGTTCCTCAGATTACTACATGTGCTTCGCTCAGGAATTCAGTCTTCTAGCTAAATCCCAACAACAGGACGTGTGGAGTTCCGAATGGGAGGCGTCATGGAAAGTAAGCACTATGATGGCATCCAGCCTTTCATTCCCGATAGACCTTGGTTTTTTTAAATTAGAAAAGCAGACAAAAGGACTACATTAGTTATCTCTAGACTTCGTAGTGGTCAGTAGCCCTGTCTCATACGCCGGAGGTCCCAGGTTCGAGTCCTGGCTCGGGCATTATTTGTGTGATGAACACAGATGTTTGTTCTCGGGTTATGGTTGTTGATATTTATATATGTATGTTTATTCTGGGTTCCCCCCCAGTTCGCTGTATGGTCATCCATTACACAAGCTCTGCTTACTTTGGGGCCATACAGTTGGTGTGTTTGTCTGGGGATTATTATTATTATTATTATTGCTGTTCCCCAATTTTCCTTAACACCTATTCCGTGGTCAGGATTTAGGAACAGTGTACCATATATTTTTTGATTGCCCGCAAGTTTCGGTATCACTGTTTGATAATAGTAATAATAATAATCGATTTATTTGAGAGACTGTGTGTAAATACAATAAGGTCTATAATATAATTTGTACGTCGAATTTACAGTCTGTCTGAACAGACGTGCAAATAAAAAATAAAAAACCAATTAATAACATTATAAAACGAAAAAAAAAATTAAAATTGAAAAATTAATTAATAATTAAATTACAAATCAAATAATAATTTTACAAATATCAATCAAACATTAAACTAAGTACAAAAATGTAAACTAAGTACAAAAATGTCAAAAGGAAAGATAAATTAAATTGAAGTTAAGCACCAAACTAATTAAGTTGCTACTGTCATTAAATCATTGTCTTTCAGATAATCGTCTATTTTATTATAACATTTCTCCGTCAAAGGCCTGAACACCTTATGTTTAAACTCCGCAAAGCTCATTTTTTTAAAGCAGTCAGGAGGATGGTTATAAATAGCGATTGCCATACAATACGCATTTCTAGAGAAAATCTGTAGACGTCGTTGTGGCACGTATAATTTGTTATCAAACTTTATTTTATTTCTAGTTCTGTAACTGTAGAAATCTTTCTGTAATTTTAATAGGTATATATTTTTTTTCACGAATATTAATACTTCGATTATGTAGAGACTGGGCAATGGAAGAATTTTGTTACAGGCCTTTAAGTATTCCGTATGCTGGAAGCTTACTTAAGAGACCATCATGCCAGACCCTATCAAAAGCCTTGGAAATGTCTAAGGATACAGCTATAGCTTCACCGTGACCTTCCAAGGCTTCGCTCCATAAGTGAGTGGCATACACGAGAAGATCTCCAGTCGACCGTCCACTGCGAAAACCATATTGGTTATCACTAAGGAGCTTGTTGGACTCAAGGTATGCCAGGAGACGATTGTTCAATACACACTCCATAACTTTTCAAAGTATGGAGGTGATTGCAATAGGTCGATAGTTGATGGGATCTGCACGGCTTCCCTTCTTTGGTACTGGTTGCACGTTAGCCAGCTTCCAGGATTTAGGGACCTTTCCAGATTCCAAAGAGAGTCGATACAGGTGCGTTAGTATGGGAGAGAACTCGGCTGCGCAGTGCTTTAACACAACTGCAGGTATGCCATAAGGGCCGCTGGCCTTGTTCCTTTAAGAACCTCATTTTGGCGAATATGAACGGTACCCATTTTGGGTCCGAACTGAGGTAACTGGGGTGGGAATTTACCTTGACTATTTAGACGTGAATAGTCTGCAAAAAGATTAGCAAAGAGGTCTGCTTTCTCTTTTGCAGTGTGGGCCAGTGAACCGTCAGGCTTCCTCAGAGGTGGCAGCGATGGGCGACAAAAGTTCGACTCCACCGACTTGGCCAAAGACCAGAAAGATTTGCTTCCTGACGGATATGACGCTATCTTGTCTCCGATGTGGCCAATGTGGTCAAAGCGAGCTTTTCTGATCACCTTTTTGCAAGACTTGGCAGCAGCATTGTATTTTTTCTTCAGTTCATGCGAATCCACGGCTTTGCTTCTGCGAGCGTCAGCCTAGGCTTTGTACGCTTCTTGCTTAAGCTTTTCAGCTGTGAGGCAAGCAGCATTAAACCATGGGCAACCTTTAGTTTCAAGGGATAGGTCAGGGATGAAATACTCCATTGCTTGGCCTATCACACTTGATACAGCATCAGCGCATCGGTTGATGTAAAACAAGTCTGCCTCCAAGGATAAGACGCGAAAAAGTGCCGCATCTCATCCCAATCTGCTGACTTGTACCGCCATACTCGCCTAGCGCCTTTTGGGCTGGTGTCAGGCGGCGAGTACTGCGACACAGATTTCACCACGCAGTGGTCGGATGTCCCTAAAGGTGCAGTTACGGACACCGAGCACCTGTCAGGATCAGTTGTCAGCAGAAGGTCTAAGCAATATGCAGTGTGGCCGGCAACGTCAGGGATGCGCGTGGGCTCGTGCACAAGCTGTGAGAGGCCTTGAGTCACGGAAAACTTAAAAACCTCTCTTCCAGCGTGGTCAGTGTCCTGATACGGGTATAGCCATTGCCCGTGATGAGCGTTAAAATCCCCCTGCGCTAAAATCTGCGCTGAGGGAAAACGTTGCCGAACCTTATCTGCTGCATCGCTGATATACTCCATGACCCTCGTTGTCTCCCGATCTCCGCTATGTGACCGGTATATACTGGCACAGACCAATTGGTCAAGGCCAGTATCAATGTGAACCCACATAACGGAAAAGTTCGGATCTTCCAAGTAACGGAGACGCTGACAACAGATCTCGTCACTGGCATACATGCACACCCTGGCGTTCGGGCGGAAATTGGACTCCAGGATGTACCCAGGGTAACAAAGGTATGCCGAGTCTGACGGATTACAGATCTACGTCCCCGTTAAGCAGAGTAGGTGAAGCCTCTCTGTCTCAAGGTGGTGGTGGACATCGTTGATATTTGAGTGCATTCCTCTGATGTTGCAGAAGTGCACTTTAAGAGAGAGGAAGTGCAACCGCTGTAGAACCTTCTTGTGACTTTTCATATTAGTTGTGTGAATAGGGAGGAAGACAGAAGTTGAGTGAAGCGCTGTAAATGGAACCAAGCAGCCCGCAATAAACAACGCACTGATAGGGAACTGGCTTGCAGACTGCGGGGACGCCCAAACCCCCCCGGGGATTGTCATCGGATCCTCTCTAACCAGTCGCCAGCTGGCACGATCAAGCCACCCGGGATTTTTCGCGAGGTGGCGGGGCAGCCTTTCGCATGTAGCTAGCACACTACTTGGGCCCCCTACTACCTGCGGTCGACCAGCGGTGCACCGTTTCTTCAGACCCTCCAAAACCAGTTATCCGGCGAGTCAATAAATTACGAGCTGAAGACAGTTCTCTGATGCAGCACGATTACTCAGACCTACCCTCCGAACGCGACAAAGTTACTTGGCGGCATGGCTTTGTTTAGTGGGTGGTGACAAGCCACGGCCAAAGCCTACCACTAGATACTGCTCGTTTAGCACCACCCAGGGACCACGTACAAGGCATCGAGGGCTAAACCTTGCGGACGCGAGCATGATAATTGCGCAGTTTCTTCTCTAAAAATAGCAATGTTTCAGATAGATCGTCTATTGAACCTTATTTACAGTCTGATAAGCACACTTCCAATTACTATAAACAAAAAGAAAATACTATTTCAATTATGATTAATATCCTATTATGATCCTTGAGAAATTCTATCGCCTTGAAACGCCCCTGTCGTATATATATCTTATATGTCGTAAATAATAAGAGAAAATAAAGAATATTACGTGTGCAAAGATAGGCGCGAGAAACCCTCTTTGCATTCTGGGTAAAATAGTACATCCACGCGCATGCTCACAAACAGTGGCGCGTCGGCCCTGACTAATCTAATATATTGGAAAAGCTACTTGTATATAATACCAATTTTGTAAAGTAAATTAAGTTAAAATAAACTTTTTTATCAAATACGTCTACGCTATCATAATATCATAAAGTGGATCTTTATCCATTTTAATTTTCATTTAGTAGTATAAAATTATATATAAATTTTCTATGAAGTTAGGTAAAATTGTTTATTTTGTCCATTCTGTACCACTCACATGATCTATTGGTATGACACATTACACTTCGTTGATTGGTCGAAAGATGTTACACTTTATTGTAGCAATCCAAGCGCTGCATGTTTTAATCGTTTGACTAGACAACTTCAAGTTTTTGTAGCGCTGCATCTAATAATAAATCACTGAATAGGTAAACATGGAATGCGGCACTTTGTTTTGAGTAGCTTCTCTAGTACGTAGTACATTGTAACTCAATGGGTTTTGAGCACTTTAAGCGCTGATAGCGTTGTGAGCGGCAAACGGAACGCACTAAAAGTAACGTCATGTTTCATGTCATGTTTGTCAGTCAGTTTTGACAGGCCGCCCAGAGCGACCATGCTCCGTAGCTTGGGCACTGTGAGCGGGAAGATGGCGGCGTTTATGACATCCATTGATGACGTATCGATATCGCGGTGAGCGCGCTCACAGGCATTCGGAACGTGTATATGAGCGCTGTAATCGGCAAACGGACGGAACGGAACGCAGCAGCATAACTGTTGCGACTGGCGAAGCGTGCGTCTACTTTGTTCAGTTAGTTTCGCGGTCTGGTGTGCCTAATCGCCTGACGTCTGTAAGACTGTATTTATAAATGAAAGTTTTGTCGAAGTGGTACAATTACTTTTAACTGATATCGTATCTATCGCAGCTATAGTTGTAAAATAATAATAAAAAATAATTGTTTGTGGACCTGAGATACAAATACGTATAAAATGTAATATTTTGTGTTCTTTAATATTTAAAGAAGTAAGTACTTAATTCGCTTAAATCAAAGTTTTTTCCTGATATATTTATTCACTAATTGTATATCTCGTTATGCCACACAAGTTTTAATTTCATGATTTTTGTACTAGTTGTGAACAAATAATTTTTTAATATTTATATTAAACATAAACGTCCACTTTTAGTAAAATCCTTCAAATAGCCTTTATTAAATTAAAACAAAATTTTACTTTAACACTTATTAAATTCTTTAGAATAACTTATAAAATTCATACTCTCACATAAGCTTTTATCTCCTTCACTGATTTTGTAGAAAACAAAAAAAATATTAATGCTATTTAATATTTTTGGTTATAAGTTATAAACTTATTATCATTTGAAAAAAAAAGAACAATACATGTCTGTATTTTTGTGACCTTGACATCTGTAGATATGGCATTACAAGTTTATCTTGTGGAAGAATTTAATTTTTGGCAGAATTATTGGGATACCTACGTCTACTTAACACCATGGTTGTGTTTTTATGAACATTATAATGATAATTTTGTGGTCTCTTGATAGAGTCAAGATGCGAGCCAGATTTCTGCGATGCCGGCCTTTCTCCACCAGGATCCTGGTGGTGTTCTTCCTGGTTGCCTGCTTCCTGTGCTACTGCTACTACTACAACAACAACTCTGTGTGGATACATCGCAACTTAAGTAAGTCAACCATGTTTATTAATATATTCTCATATTTTCACCAGTATTTATGTCAGCTTTGGTAAATCAAAAATATAAGACTTCAAATAACTGGTTTGTTATTTATACAAAACATACTTTTAAGTAAAGGTGAATGGAAACTTATATACTTAAATTATATAAAAAAAGATTTCAATTAATTTAATACTTCATAATTCTAACAAAAAGGTGTCATTTTTATTTTTACTTTAAAATGTTCAGGTGTAGGGTTGCCAGGTCGCCAAACCTAATAGCCGGACAGACCAGCCATTTTGGCCGGACATTTGGGTAGAAAGGCCAGAAACCCTACGTAATTGAGGATTTGTCTCAGTATTAATAGGTATGACAAAAAATTTTTATGTAAAATCAAGCTGTTTTGATTATTATCATAAATCTTGTTAAATTCTAGTGAAGTAATAAATAAAATTGAATGCCAAATCAGTCTTAGCTAGGTACTTTATCATTAATCAGTCAAAGTGAAACGTAAAAAGCCTAACAAAAGCCAGACAAGCCAGACACTGTTTATTTTAGCTGGAAACTCAATCAAAAAGCCTACCTATGGCTTTATCCAGATGCCTGGCAATGCTATTCGGGTGATATAAGTTTATCTTAAATTAGGTTAAATAATCCCTTTTCACTATAATCTAGAATCATTATAGCTACTAATGAGTACCTACATAAAAACATTTTCAAGGTCAAGATTGTGTAGTATTTTTCCTTGTTCAGGTATGCTGTATGCAAGTGCTAAATAACATCTATAATGTTGTGAGTCTAAAATAATTAAGATGTATTAATTCAAAGTTTGAATTTTGGAACATTAGTTAAAAAATTATTTGACAAATACTGTGATATTGAGATAAAAATATGAAAATGCTAAAACAATTTCTTCCTATTGTTCGTTCGTTAGTTAGATTAAAAGGGAATATCGTTTTTTTTTTATTTGTGATAAACTCTGGAGCTGTAAAACAAACTTATAAAAAATGTTCACCATGTCAAAGCTGTTTTTTTAAACTGAATTACTTAGCTTATTTTTATACTTACTTAACATTATTTTAATTTATTTAAGGTTGTTCCATTGACCTTTAGTCAATATATTTGGTCATGATTATTAATAAAACACCATGAATCATTTAAAAAAATTTGACTCTTTTTAAATTCATGAACTTTTTTAAATTTTTTAAATTATGCTTTCTTTGACATTTTAATTTTTATATGACATTGAAATTACATGAACTCTTTTTAATAATTTACTGTGACATGTTTTAATTTTGGTTTATATTATTTTACTTACAATACATTTTTGAAAAATTGTTACTTACATAGGTATATGGATGATTATCTGGAATAAATTCTATTAGACATTTTATTTAGAAGTAACAAGGGCTATATTTTATCCTAAAATTCCCAGGGGACCGTGAACCAAGCAGTGGAACCATGCAGATTTTTGATATAAAATAAATACTTGTATAATTCTTTCGTCAACAACACCTTGCATTCAGTTCTATACTTTGGCAAAGCTATTTTTGCAGTGATATAATGTAAATGAGACTTAGTATATGGTAGGGTGAGTACCTATACAGAAAATTATGATCTTGATACTTAAACTGTTAATACAAAAAAATTATGTATATACAGGGTGTTCAAAAAAGTATTTTACAAAAAAATATTCCAGATTGAGTAAGTCTCCACCATTCGACTACAAAAAACCGTTTTTCATTTGGACTTATGGTCTTTCCATAAAAAAATTCTAAACATTTAGACTTAAAGCGCGCGGCCACACACCTATCCATATTATAAATAGAGTGAATTGGTTTGCATATCCTTCTCTGACATCACTATCTTTAAAACTCAAATTGAAATAATTAAATAAAAGTCTTATGAATATAATGAATCAAACCAGTTGAAAGCTAAACTTCTTTGTTGATTGAGTAGTCAAAACATCATACATAAACTTTAAAGTTTGAAAAGGACTCTCAGGAGAGTAATTTAGGTATTGTAAAAAAAGTGCCTAAAAGTGTTTGGGCTTTGTACTTTTTAAATTTTAATTATATACAAAAATAAGAAAAGCGCTTTTATACAAAAATATCTATTCAATAATAAAAAATCAACCAGTAATAACAATCAGCATAAAAAGATCGTGAAAGATACCGATACATAAGTAATTACACTTCATCGATTCGGTTCGTTGCCACTAGTACGATTGACAGTTCCATTTTAAAAGAATCTGAAAATAATTTAACTAATGTTGAATTTTGCTATCACTAGTGCCACATTATTATTTTAGGCACTTTTTTAAGGGTGTAAAACCACTAAGAGGTTACTAGGAAGAGGCTTAGAGGAAAAACTTTGTTTTTATAATAATAATTCACCGTTGCCGTGCGCCTGATTGATCGACGTTATGTTTAACGCTAAGATAAGAGTAGGTATACTATTTCCATTTCTTTATTTTCTCGATGACAGTTCTAATTTGATATAATGTAGTGTTGTTACCAAATAAGTAATGATATCGATCGCATATATTTATTATATTTTGATCAAAGACAATTACAACAAAAACATTCAAATATATTTTTTCGAGGTGGGAACACTCAATGGCCCACCGCCATTGTGTGTTTGTTTTAATCTGTCCCTCGCAACAAGACGGTCGTGCTAGTCACTACATTTCTGTTCGCTGAGTGTTTTCACATTATCCATACGTTACGTTGTGTATTTTGTGTTCCCCCGTGTTGATTGCTGCCCAGCTGTCAAATATCAAAATGCCGAAAGGATCTGTTCTGAAAAGGCAGGCGAGAGAACTGGTGATCAAGGTTTGTAATTACTTTGAAGTAGAGTATCAAAATGGTGGCCCGCTATTACCACTGTCGCAAGTGCGAGAGCGTGTTGCGGCCGCATTAGGAATTAGTGGACCTACTGTTTCAAAAATTACTACCGAAGCTTACGGTACAAGCGGCATGCAGGAAAATAAGCTTCGTACGCCGAAGAAAATACGCCAACCACGTCGTGTGACATCGGTTGACAACTTCAACGCTGATGCTATTCGCCGGCAAACCACACAGTATCTAAGAACTGGACTGACGACACTGCCGCTTCCACTCGTTCAGTGCCAATGGGAAAAGGTGAACGCCTAATCATATGCCATGCAGAGTCTACGAAAGGATTCGTGTCAGATGCTTTACTGGACTTTAAATCCAAGAAAACAGTGGACTACTACGAAGAAATGAACGCGGATATTTACGAAGGATGATTTAAAAAAAATGGTGCAATCTGGAAGAGCCGTCCATGATTATTATGGACAACGCTATATATCATTCCAGACAAATTGATAAAATGCCGACGCAGGCCAATAAAAAACAAGAGATAATTGACTGGCTCCAGAGTCATGGCGAAAATGTGGATAGTACTTTATTAAAAGTACAATTAGTGAATATTTTAAAATCGAAAAAAAGCCTCCCTAAAATATATGGGTTTTTTTTGGGTTCTTTCTTTTTCTTTTTCTTTGGGTTCTTCGACTTCCGCCGTACCATTGCCAGTACAATGCTATAGAACTAATATGGGCACAAATCAAAGGATACGCCGCTCGAAACAATACCCGTCCCCCTTTTACGGCAAACAAGATGTTAGATTTATTAAAAAATGCATGTGCGGAAGTAACTGCCGAAAACTGGGAAAAAATCGTAGAAGAACCCAAAACATTATAGCTTCGGATTGGGAAATTCATGTGGCACTCGATAATATACAAGTACAGGAACTTATAATAATCGATGCATCAGATTTTGATTAAAATAAATAAATAAAGATTACCTGTCGTTATAATTATTTCGTTTTATTGTCGAGTACCTACCTATACCTACTTATTTTACTACAGCTTCGAAAATTTTAAAGAAGTTGGCATTATCAATCAAGAAGTAAGATCTTGTAATGAAATATAATATTAGTTAAAAAAAGACATTGGCCGATCGCCATACATGGATTTAGTTGGAGTTAACGTGGAGCGTTTAGAAGTCTTAAACTATCTAAACAAAAATATCTAAAACTATAGGACATAAAATCTGTATCCATTTAAAAAATATATATACTATGGAGTATGTCTAGGAACAATAATAATTGAATTTTCACTAAGTTATAATTTTGATGTTATGATTTCAAATTACCTACATTTACATAGGTAATTACTACTATCATCAACCGACCACGATAATAATGACACGTTAATTTTCATCAATATCAATAACTTAATCAACTAGTAAATAATATATATAATATAATAAATAACTAAAAGAATCGCAAATCGTCAAAACAAAACCAAGGCACACACACAAGTGACAAATCCAAAAGTAACGAAACGGTGTCGTTTTCAAGTTATGTTTTTTATCTCAAACTCGCCAGCTAAGGCAAAAGCTATACAGCCAAGGATAAAGACTCCTGTGAACAATAAACCATTTTCACTATGAGGAATATAAAAAAAAATATTCTTTCATAAAAATGAGTCCTTACATTATGAAGTGACTATAATTTCCTATATTTAAAATCTATATTACAAAATCAAATACTTGTGCTTGGTCACACTCAATCCGATGTGTCGTAATAAAAAATGACAGGAGCTAAAACAAACTGATCAAGTCAAATCAAGCTTTACAAATCAACTATTTTTTTGGAGACTTCTACACATGAAGCTAATATTATGGAAATTCACATAAAAAACCAATATTCTTTCACCGGACTTTGTGGCCTAGCGGTGAGGGCGCTTAGCTGGATCTTAAACTACTCTTACATATGATACGCCTAAGGGCACCCGAGAGGGCACAGCTTTCGGCTTAGGACGTCGTATTATGAAACTACCGCTGGTTCGGAAGGGTCATTTACTGCCAAAGAACCAGCAAGAAACTCAGTAGGAATGCGTACGCTGCGGTAGGCTGGCCCACGGGTGGCTTAGGCGATTCAAATGCAGTGTTGCCCTATTTCTAACTGGAACGCCGGCGTTCCTTGTTGTAATAGCGTCGTCGGGATCTGTTACGCTATAAGTTACGCGGACGTCTGTAACGAACCGGCGCGTCTGGGTTGGCTGTGTAGTCAGCTGACTTATTGACCAGCGGGTTGGGATGGTGGGAAGCGTTGTCGAAGTAGCGTCTAGACACCAACTTCATCAACGTGGCAATAGTGGGCAGCTCGAAGTCTTTATGGAGATCTAAATTGCGGACATAGGGCGGGGCCTCAACGCATTTGCGTAAGAACCTATTTTAAAAAAAACTTGCAAGTGAATGATATTCGACTTGCTGGCGCTAGCGAAAACCACACTGGCATATGTCATGATGCGGATGCAAGTTTTGTAAAGTGTAAGCTTATTTCTAAGCGACATTTTACTCTTCTTACAAATTAGGGGGTGCAGCCTACCCATGACAAAGGCGGTTCGGTCCCGGACTCGTTTTATGTGATCCACGAATATAAGTCCTAACTAAAGCGACTCCTAAATATTTGACATTTTTAACCCAGGGGATCGGAGTACCAAACAGAGAAATCTGCCCTATCTTTTGGAGGGCTTCCTAGAGGTTGTCCTAGAGCAGGTTGAAAGAGAGAAGTACACTGCTACACTTTTTTCTGGGTTGACTTCTATTCTCTATTTTCTAATTGGAGTATTCTAGTTAACCTACGTAGATTCCTATCAGATGTGTATAGCGCGGTGTAGTCTGCGAAGAGCGCGAGATCTACTTTCTCCGTCCTTGGCATGTCACTAGTGTATAGCGAAAACAAAGTCGGAGAAAGTACCGAGCCTTGAGGGGCACCGGCTAATACTCTGAGAGTGCATCCAATCTGTAAAGAAAGTTCGACACTGTAAAAAGTCTCGTATGATGTGCACGAGGCTGTCTGGCACGCCTACTAAATTTACCACGTAAGTTCGATTTCAAAGAAAATTAGGTTACTTCAAACGCTGGAAATGGATGAAATGCATGTGTAGAGGTTATTAGTGGAATGTAGTGCAACGTTTTTCAATTGTAGTAGAATAATAATAGCAGAAAATATAATTTTACACTAAAAAAAAAAAAAAATTTTGCACTTACCTAATTGTCTTTGAAGTCGAATTTGAGTAGTAACTTTAGTATTGGAAAATTTGCAAGTGAATAATAAATTTTTCTGTGATTATTATTCTACTACTAACGAAAAACATTGCACTAAATCCACTACTAACATTTCCTTGCATGAAACAATTTTTATTATTTCTTGAGCTGAATTTTTTTATGTTCTGTAAATTTATTTTGGCTCTACTACAAACGAAAATAACTTCACTACTATCTACTACTAACCAATATCTTTCAAAAAAGCCATCAGGAGTACCATTTTGCAAAAGTCGGGTGCTAAGTTCACATAGCCCAAAAATTATGGTGTGTTTACGGTGAGATGCATAGCTGCTTTGTACTCAATTACAAAGCAGTTACATCAACTTAATCTTCTACGATTACCAATAGGTTCGCGGCATGAATTGTTCAAATGTTCACCCACATTATCCATAATAATATAAATATATATAAATAAAATAAATAATGATAACAATAAAACTAACATGTTAATAACTACTACAAGTGTTATAGGAAACAAACAACATAAATCTTTTGTAAATGTTAGTGAGCTTCTTGTGTCAAGATCTCGCCTGACACTTTGGAACAGAATAAAATAATAACTGTTTTATATTAATTATATTTGTTAAAACATTTATGTATTTACATGACCACGTTAAAGCTTAAAGTGAAAAATAACAAACCCATGACTTCTATAAGATACAATTTTAATAGAAGGAATTGGAACGATAAAGGTGAAGGCGTATGATGGAAGAAATTATGTAGATACAATATTGGATGATGGATTACATGTACCAGAATTAAAACTTATTTAATTTTCTTTTCCATGCGCTGTAGAAAAAGGATACAAAATAAATTTAGAAAAAGAACTATGCCAATTTCATAATCAGAGAAAAGAACTTAAATGTGAGGTTGGTTCAGTGGCAATTAATGAATACTGAATTAATGAAAACGACACAAGAGGTTATTCTATTAAAATTATAATCATGTAAAAGAAGTTTTAAATAAAAATAATATTAAATATCATGAAACTGTGCAAGATAGGTTTGAACAATGTTTAACAGGAAAAATGCACAGATTGCCTTTGACTGTTAGTAATTCACCAATTAAGACCACTGTTTTGGGATTGACAAACAATTATTTATGTGCACCCATAAAAGTAAAGTCACTACCAATAAAAAATAAATTACATTTAAGTTCTGACTTGACATCCTATATCCGCTTATTTCCAGAATGGCACTACTGTGCGTCACTTAGAAAGAAGCTTACACTTCACAAAACTTGTATCCGCCTCATCATGTCATAAGCCCGTGTTTCGCTCACGCCGTTTCAATAAACGACGTCCTAAGCCAAGGTCCTCGGGTGCCCTTTGGCGTATCATGTGTAGGAGTAGTTGAAAGTTCCTGTAACTGCCCCCAGCGCTAGACCACAAAGTCCGGTGTAATTAAAAAGGCCAAAGATTCATAATAACATTACATTTCGACAAAAAGAAAAAAAAACTACTCAAAACAATAAAATTCGTCTCTTTCGTTATTTTTTTTATCTCAGTTTTTTTATGAACCGTACAAAATTTCGATTTATACGTTTTAAGATAAGTCTTGTGATCGTCGTGCAGCTTAGCTGTCATGATAAAAAAATGTTCACAATAATTCTATGGAAATTAATTTTATTTAAAAATAACAAAATAATGTTTTTATATAATAGTAAAGCATCAAGTTATCTATACGTATTTAAGCTATTTTAAAAATCACCACAATGCCAAAAAACAAAAGCCAAATCGCGGTTTAGATATATTTTTATTCAAATATTATATTTTTCAATGCCAGATATATGAAAATAGGACATCTAAAGCTACTATTTCCTGTTTTCAGATTTGTTTATATAATTTAATTTTTTAAATAATAATTTCCTAAAAGTAAAACTTATCTGTTGAGGATTCGACAGAAAATTATTGTAAGTATTTTTTGACACCTAGGTTTTAATTTGTCCTCAATTCAAACTTTAAAATATACATAATAACTAAATGTTAATATGTCCGGTCGAGAAGTTGTTATAGACGGTCATCATCATTGACTTTCCAGGTAGAAAAGCCTCCATTTAGCTATACAAAAATTAGTACTTTCCATACATCGCTTCTCTATAGTTATTTTACAGAAATAAAGTATTCGGTTACCAATGTAGCACCTTGTAAATAACTTAAACGTAATATTGCTGCCATAAAATCTTTTTTTTGAAAACGGCTTCTTATTCCACTGCAAAGTGACTTTGTCAAACTTTGCGTAGTTAGACTGATACTTTCGAACGTTTTGCAACAGAAAACAGAAAAATCAATATGCCAGACGGTGCCATACTTTTTAACAGTACTGGTGATCCACCTCGTCAGTTGCAATACCTAAACCCCCAATTACGGTACTTACACTTAAACATTCTGAAAGTAATAGTAAAAGTAAAAAGTTAGTATAATCCGCAAAATGTCATCTTATGTACCCTCTTCTTTTACTAAAATCTGTTAAGGTGATCAGAAGCGCTCGTTTCGACCACATTGGCCGTATCGGGGACAAGTTAGCATCCTATCCCACGGGGAGTAAAGCTTTCTGGTCCCTTGCCAAGTCGGTTGAGATGAACTTCTGTCGCCCATCACTGCCACCACTGCAAAGGCCTGACGGGTCTTTGGCCCACAGCGCAAAAGAGAAGGCAGACTTGTTCGCAAATCTCTTCGCGGAATGTTCACGTCTAGATTCCAAAGGTAAAAGCCCACCCACGTTACCTCCATTCGGCCCCAAGATGGAGGCCGTCCAAATTCACCAGAAACAGGTACTCAAATGCTTACAAAATCTAGACGTGAATAAGGCCAGTGGTCCGGATGGCATTCCCGCAGTGGTATTAAAGCACTGTGCCGCCGAGTTGTCTCCTGTTTTGACACGCCTATATCGACTCTCTCTAAGGACTGGAAAAGTTCCAAAATCATGGAAGTTTGCAAACGTACAGCCCGTACCAAAAAAGGGCAGTCGAGCCGACCCAGTCAACTATAGACCTATTGCAATCACTTCCATAATTTGCAAAATTATGGAACGTGTATTGAACCATCGTCTCCTGACGTACCTAGAGACCAATGAGCTCCTCAGTGACAACCAATATGGTTTCCGCGGAGGACGCTCAACAGGAGACCTTCTAGTGTACGTCACGCATCTATGGAGCATGGCCTTGGAAGGGCATGGAGAGGCAATAGCCGTATCCTTGGATATCTCCAAGGCCTTTGACCGGGTATGGCACGAAGCCCTTTTGAGCAAGCTTCCTGCGTATGGCATACCATCTGGACTCTGCGACTGGATGTCTGATTTCCTGAGGGAACGGTCAATTCGAGTTGTCGTCGATGGCTTCTCATCGGACCTAATGGCGATCAACGCCGGCGTACCTCAGGGATCTGTTCTCTCTGCAACATTATTCCTGCTGCACATTAATGACCTTCTTTTATCGGATGGCATTATTGGTTACGCCGATGACAGCACTGTTGTAGAGAGATATGTCTCCAATGCGCGAGCGAGTCCAAACCAGATCCAATTTCAGAGAGAGTCGATGATCGAACGGGTTGATTTGACACTTTGTAGGGTTTCCGATTGGGGTGAAGCCAATCTTGTCAAATTCAACCCTTCCAAAACCCAGGCGTGTCTCTTCTCCGCTAAAAAGAGCACATTCAACTTGACGCCCACTTTCCAAAGTGTATCTGTACCGATCACAAACCAACTAGGGCTTCTAGGCATGACCATCACGTCGAAACTTAATTTCGGTCAACAGATTGAAACCATGGCACAGTCAGCTTCCAAAAAATTGGGAGTCATCGCAAAGGTCCGGCGGTACTTCGACTCCGAACAGCTGCTCAACCTGTACACAGCCCAGGTTCGATCTTGTATGGAGTATTGCAGCCATCTTTGGCATGATTCCGCAAAATACCATCTTGAAGCGTTGGATTCTGTCGACCGAAGGGCCCGTAGACTCATAAGTGACGACAAACTTACTTCTTCGAGACTGCAAAGTCTCGAGCATCGTCGAAAAGTTGCTAGTCTATCGGTTTTTTACAGATTGCACTTTGGAGAGTGTGCGAATGCTCTTTTTCAGTTGATCGAACCTTCCCCCTTTCTCCACCGGTCAACCAGGCGCAGACAGAAGTTTCACCCGTTTGTGGTTAGCGTGCCGATGAGCCGAACTAAACGGTTCGATAGCTCATTTTTGGTTCGTGTTGCCAAAGAGTGGAACGATTTGCCTGCGTCTGTTTTTCCAGACAAATATAACCCTGGAGCTTTCAAGTGTAGAGTGAATAGGTACCTCTTAGACAGGCGTGTACGATCCTCGTCTTCATCGTCACTTTCCATCAGGTGAGATGGAAGACAAACGCCTGCTAATTATTAATAAAAAAAAAAAAAAAAAAAAAAAAAAATTATATAATTAGGTAACCAACATATTTTGTTTATTTTATTGCTTGCAAAAATATGAAATAAAGTGTTTCTTGCAAGTGTAGACATTTAATACAATGTCCGGACTCCTAACTTTTAAGATTAACTCATTACCAGATTTGTATCTGGTCTTACATTCTGTTTCAAAAGTAAGAACATATTTTGATGGAGGATATTTTTTCTTTACCTTAAATTCACAGCCGTATAGTTATTGTCCAACTAAAGTCTTCTCAGTCAATGTAGAGAATCTAGTGGTTGCATCAGCATCGTACGATTCATAGTCTTTGTTTACAAGGATTTTGCTATCATTTTACCAAGCAAAAACGACTGGTTCAATGTAAAAAAATAACTTTGGTCTCGTATTCCATCTCTATTCTTCTTGCATTTTTCTTTAATTTTCTAACCATTAATCTACTGTTGACTTCAATTAGGCACGTGCGTTGCACGTTTTTCAAAGAAATTTCACGTTTTTTCTTTGGTATCGAAAGTATTGTATACCTACTCTAAAAATATATGTGTGTTTCGTTTTTATTTTCATAATTAGTACTATTAATGCTATATAAAACAATAAAAGCCTTTAGCATTAGTTTTTGAAATGTTTTTTAATTAAAAACATTGCGGTTAACGAGTTCATTTAAAAGCCGGTTCGTAATCCTAGGTTTCGTATGGCCATTTGCGCAGTGGCAGCTACAGAAATAGGCCGAAGGTGGTAATTTTTGATTGAAGTATGTGTCGATAGATACTCATGAAAATCTAACAGGCCATTATAGTATTAAGAGATTTTTTGCTTATTTACCTGTTAAGTTCATAACTGCTTAAAGCTACTAAATTATTCAGAACTAACAAAATCAGTATTTGTCATAAGATTCTCACGGTATCGGGATGTGTGCAAGTAAGGCCGGCGCCACACTTGACGGAAATTCCGTCGCCGAATTTCCGCGGGAGTCAATCCGTTACCATACATTGCAGCCACACTGCATGTTCAGTGGCGGATTATCAGTCGACTGCTAGCACTTATACGGTGTGGTCTTAATGGATCCGATAGAAGTGATAGCTGTTTATGAGGCATTAGAAGAAGAAAGAAAAAGAAAGCGTAAACATTGGGTACATCCCTTAAATACTCTTCGACTAGAAATTGGGCAATTTCATACCTTGTACTTATATGCAATTAAGACATTATCCAGATAAAGCATTCGAATATTATCGAATGTACGTACAAGACAACTAAAATCCGTCCTCGCAATTAACATTGTTACAATTTGTCTTAATTTCTAAGGCTTCTTTGACGAGTCGCAATATGTGTCGTCGATTTCAGCAAATGTTCGGCAATCGCCGACTTATTAATAACATAATTTTTGACAGTTCTTATCTTTTTGTTTGGCCTATGTATGTGCTGCCACAGCTGCAATCAATTTTGTATACTCCAGGTGTCTCCACTGGTAACTTTAACGGGTAATTCAATAAATAGTAGTTAAAATAACCGCGATAGACTAAAATAATTACTAGTAGCAGCTTGAGTAAAATTGTGCAGGTTAGCTTTTATCTTCAACAGGCTTTGTCAGACAGTTCACTTCGCTTAACTTCCATCGATCGACGATGTGTCTACGAAACGGGTTTAAATAAACTTGAGATACCGCCATACTGATTAACATTTAATACAGTGAGAGAATCCGTCTTGTCCAACATTGGTAATGATCCTATCTCATCTCATATAACTATATGTTACATTGTTTTAAGCATGGTAGTAATTATTTGTAGTTAAAAGATAAAATAATAAATTGTGTTAATTGATAAAAGATAAAGATCTCTTTCAGTTTTGGTTAATTGATAATGATAATATAGAATAGTAGGTACCTAGTACCCAAAGCTTGCCAGCTTCCAACCGCAGTTTTCACTATTCTACGATCGAAACTAGTTACTTTGTTTTCCCCTCGTTGCTTTTTGTTTTGTTTCGCCGTTGAATTAAATTGATCTCGTGTTCATAGTAAAAGTTTAATGTAGAGATTATCACGTTGAATACTTAAGTTCATTCAATAAATCTCCAAATCAACACAGAGTAATCAAATAAACGGCGTTGTTGTTATCCAACATTGAGTTTATCCTACTTTGCTCTTTCTATAGTTGGAGTCAAAAAGGTTTTCAGGATTGTTTATTTGTTGTCTATTTTGAAGATTTCTGAAAACTGAAACAGATATTAAAATATAAAATAATGCGGAACGTTTCCGGCTTCTGTCAATCCTATGAATTCTACTGTTTATACTTTTCAGAAGTTTTGTGCTTCATGTGTCAAACTTTCATTTTAACACGCTGTCATGAGTGAAATGTACAGCCCGACCGATATATCTGTGAAACGACAAGCGTCGCTAGTATCGTCAAATGCTAATGATAATAATAAGTATTTAACACAATGCTATGAATTCCAAACACCAGTAATCATTGGTACTTAAAGAAAATTCATATTTTTGTATTGTGTGATAAGTATTTTACTATATTAAGATAATTAATAAGCAAACTCGTAGTACCTAAAAGACAGTAAGAACAATAGACATATTTACTAATGTTCTTAAGAAAATTAAAATATTTGCGATGTAAGTAAACATCCATACAGACATTGTTGTCCAGAAGAATGTTAACCTTACTGCAAAATATACAACCTCAGCAATTTCAAATTATAAGCGTATAGGCGCTGGCATGTATATCTGGCGTATAGGGTTCTATATTTACTTACTCACACTGATTTATGG
Organism: Marasmarcha lunaedactyla; assembly: GCA_923062675.1. Lineage (NCBI taxonomy): Eukaryota > Metazoa > Arthropoda > Insecta > Lepidoptera > Pterophoridae > Marasmarcha > Marasmarcha lunaedactyla. The sequence continues at coordinate 37,815,976 of OV281339.1, read as the reverse complement.
TGTGACCGTTAAGGAAACCATCGTGAGATAGACACAAACCAAAAATATACTAGATACCTACCTATATGTGAAATGTACCATTCGCGTATTGCATACATTAAATCTACCTGTCGCTCATTCGAGAAAAAAAACAATTTCAAGTATGTTCGCGTGCTATATATATATACCTGACAAATATTACCGATTTATGAACAGCTTATAATGAGATCTACTTTATTTAATTTACTGAATTCTAGTATTAAGGAGCTTACAACTGGCAAAGTCTATTTGTAGTGTAGTGTTACACTACATTAATACACTACATTAATACGAAAAACTTAATTCCGATAGTCATAATCACGAATTTCAAAATTCCGAATTTTATAACACCGAATTGTTCATAATTCCGAAAATGAAAATTCCTTGTTTCATAGTTCCGAATTTTTCTTCTTCGAAACTTCAAAATTCCGAACGGTTATAATTACGAAAATCAATATGCCGAATTTGAAAATAATGAACCATAAAAAATCCGAATTATTAGTAATCCGCAATATCATAAATACGAATCCCGAATACCAAAATTCTATTATTCGGAATTTTAGTTTAGTTGCAATAACAAACGCCTTGTAAAACTGCATGAGCACATCAATTTATACGTTCTGCATTATCTACGTACACACTAACTGCTCCTCGCTTCGCACGTCGTCGCGCCTAATTTGTATAACTTCAAAATGTGCCTTATCAATTGTAATTTGTGTCACAGGAGATTTAGATTATAATTTTTAATATATATACCTGTTTTAGATACAAAATCTGAATGTTAGCATTGAATTTTCGGAAAATTAAAATTCGGAATACCATTTTTCGGACTAGTAACACAACGGGTTTTTAATTCTTCATACTAATGAAAGTCGGAAAATTAAAATTTCGTATTTATGAATTTCGGTAATATATGAATCGTGTTTTTGAATAGTCGAAATTAAGACTCTTCGAGATTGTGAAATTCGGAATTTAAAAAATCGGAATATCAAATTCGGAATTACATAATTCGGAATTTTTGGGTGTTCCTACTATGAACACTATGACATTGAACATGATTCTCTCTAAATAGAAGTGTAGAATATAAGCGGATTGTAGTCGAGTCGAAGAGCGCCGACTATTTGAACTCGAACTCGCCGACAATTTCAAAATTGAGCTTATTAAAAATAGTTATCATTGTTGAAGCGGAACGATGATATTCAGCACCAATATCATGAATTCTTCGATGCTCTGTAGAATACTTTATTATATTTATACTCGTATATGGCTGGTGTTTATACTCAAACTGTTAACTTAAAAAACAATGAAGTCTGAAAATAAAATTATAGAAGTAGGAGACTAGGTCGATAAATTACATTATGATATAAATTGTTATATTTGTACCTACTTGAACTTTAGGTTTTTAACAGTCAAAAATTATTTTATAAACGAATGGTACACGATTTCAAAAACACAAAATAAGGTAACATAAATGAAGTAAATGACAATAATAAATAACTTTTCATGCATTGCGAACACATTTTCTTTCGTAAAAGCAGCGAGCCAGATAAGTAACAGATTTTGTGACCACATTTGGTACAGTTAAAACTCTACCAAATGTAAAACTCTACCAAAACAAGCATTCAGGTCAAGTTTGGTCTCTGAGGCAACAGAAACCAAAATACAGAAAATCCTGCATTTTAGTTGAAGTGTACCCACAATGCGTGCATCAAGGTAGCATTCTACATAATTGTCATTTGTTTTTATGGGCGCAGAGGACCATTTTACAGACAATTTATTAATATACATAGCAGCTGCTACGTTTAGTTAATTTTGTAATACGTAATCAAGGACGAGTGGGCGAGCACGTATTCAAGCACTAAGCGCAAATTAATTAGTGTCCCAAAATTGCTTAAATTAATTTGTCACTATGAATATTTGGTAAATTGATGAGAGGCAAGATTCTACATCAATTTTTCCATTAATGGGTAGAACTATAAAATAATAATAATAACAATAAATCCCCAGACAAACAAACAAACCAACTGTATGGCCCCAAAGTAAGCAGAGCTTGTGTTATGGATGACCATACAGCGAACCTACCCAGAACCCAGAATAAACATACATATATAAAAGCAAACAACCATGACCCGAGAACAAACATCTGTGTTCATCACACAAATGGATGCCGCGGCCAGGACTCGAACCTGGGACCTTCGGCGTTTAAGGCAAGGCTACTTACCACTACACCAATCGGTCGTCAATAAATATTTATGAGCTTTAAATTGTCGGTTTATCTGTTTTACTAAATATTGAAATATAGAATGCTGGCGCTTATTGAGCTGTTAAACGTTGTAACTTACCTTTCATTTAAGTATCGATTAATGTAAGTATTTATTTGTAGTAATATTAGTAACTTGCCGTCGCTGCTACCTGCGAATCGTCATTTCAAACAAAGGTCTTGTTAATGTTTCCAATGTTTTTACTACACCTGTGTTATACTATTTCCATTTCTTTATTTTTCTCGATGACAGCTCCTGTGTAACCTTGCGAGCTTTTTTTTACATTATGTATGCATTATTTTATAAAAATGTGACGTTTACACACGTAGAAGGTTATATAATACCAGAGTCAGAGAAACTGATAGGGATGGAGCTATTGGATGGAGCTAGAGAGCATTATATCAAATTAGAACTGTCATCGAGAAAATAAAGAAATGGAAATAGTATAGTTACTTGTTTTACTGCGAAAATGAAAGTGTACGCGCACTCTACTGTAGTACTCCAACAATTTCTATAGGAGTATTAAGCAGTCAAACGTCCTTTCAGAAAATGATGATCATTTAGTTACTTATACATTTAAAATAATATGGTGTAGTTAAAGGTCATGTGGAGTATGGAACTAAACCAAAATACTCGATATTATAATTTAAAAAATTAATGCATTATTAAATATTTTATAAAATTGTAGTAATATTAGTAACATGCCGTCGCTGCTATAGATTTGAATTTGCTACATTCACATGACATTAACGTATTCGTTTAGAACCGGTGGAGTACAGCGCACACTGCTGAGGTTGAGTGAGTTCTTTTTTTACCTAAACCTCTTAATAGAAATACAAAGCTCATTTGGACGCTTGATAATATCTTTAAACAAATCTATTTAGCTCGAGTAGACCGTGGTAATCTCTTAATGTACAGGCGATGGAGTAAAAATGCTGTTTAGGATGGTTAGTTCTAATTGCAGACAACAAAACACCAATTAGTTGCGAAGTTTATGACGCCAAGCGAGTTTTAAAATATGTTCTAATTCAATTAAATATGTGTATTTATGGTAGCGTTGAGTGAGTTTTTAACGCAGTTCTTCATTTTGTGAATTTGATTTCTCTCTCCGGATGGAAAGTATCGGAAAAATTTTGCGAAAAATATGCGCACGCACCATGCGCCTTAGCGATGCGAACGAAAAAAGAGCCATCATCCTACCATTTATATAGGGCTTAAATTCACTGAGTATTGACTGAAGTAATTATACTATTTGGATTTTTTTTAACCACTGAAAAGTAATTTCAGTAACAATAGATAGCTTAGCGCAAATTGTGATTGCTACTAAACTAGTGCAATCTAGTTAATTGCAGTCAGAACTGTTGCCGGTCTAGTAGATACCGCTCTGACGTTGTTTACAATACGTATATGCATTTGATGTACCAAGTATCAAGTGCAGTTGTTGATAGGACACACAGAGATACGGGTGGGTCACGCACGAATTAAAATACTGCCGGTATGTCCTATTTTGTGTAGGTACTCATAGTAGATTAATATTTCCATTCAATGATATTAGTAGTTTTTGTTGTAATGAACCCGGCGAATTTGCAAGCCTCTATTTCTAAAAGGTCTTAAAATTTATTTAAAATATTTTTAAATCACACTTTGTACACACGCTGGTGAATAATTTTTAAACTAATTAATTGTCTACTTTTATGTTGGAATGTATACATATGACATAATTATATCAACGAGAGCTAATCATCGTTAATGCGTATTAATTTGATACGAAGTAATAATAGTCCGGGAAAAAGTATTTTCGTACTTTGTTATTACGTACTTATTATTAGATCATTACATATGAAATTGGCGTTTTGTCGTACTAGACAACTTTGATCTGTATTATCTCCTCTTTGGTTAAAAAATTCCAATTTCAAATTTATACAGATATTCACTCATGCATTTGTGTTTCGAAAACCGTAATTCATTTGTTTTTTCCTCTTGGTTTTTTCTTTGCGTCACTTAGTTTACAAAATGGAAAACTTGTAATATCGCGTTATTTACGAGTACGAGTTCCACCGTGGCACCAGTGCTGCAGAAACGGCTCGAAGTATTAATGCTGTGTATGGTGGCGGTGTCGCAAAAGAAAACACAGAGCGTTTTTGGTTCCAAAGGTTGGAAATTCTGGAAATTTCCACCTGCAGAACCAGACCCGTGGACGGCTGGAGACCAAAGTTGACAATGAAGAATTGACGGATCGGAAGCGGATCCATCGCAAACCACGTCCGAGTTAGCCGTAGGCTGCGGTGTTAGTGACAAAACTGTTTTAATCCACTTGAAAAAAGTTGGGAAGGTGTAAAAGGTTGAGAGGTGGGTACCTCATGAATTTAGTGCAGCAAACCGACAAACGTGCGTCGACTTCTGCGTTACATTATTCAACCGGCACAATAATGAAAAGATTTTAAATCGAATCATTACCTGTCATGAAAAGTGGATCCTGTACGACAATCGGAAACGCCCATCGCAATGGTTGAACCCTGGCGAACTAGCCAAATCCTGCCCCAAACGAAAATTGACTCAAAAAAAGTTACATGTGAGCGTATGGTGGACTAGTGCCAGTGTCGTTCACTACAGCTTTCTTAATTCTGGCCAGACGATTACGGCAGATGTCTATTGTCAGTAACTGCAAACCATGATGGAAAAGCTAGCTGCTAAATAAACGAGGCTGGTTAATCGCTCTAGGCCACTGCTACTTCAGGACAACGCTAGACACATACTGCACAACAGACGGCTACCAAATTAGAGGAGCTTCAATTGGAATGTCTAAGACATCCACCGTATTCCCTGGACCTTGCTCCAACAGATTACCATTTTTTAGAAATTTGGATAACTTCTTGCAAGGGAAAAAATTTAACTCCGATATTCCAAAGCGCCTCAAAGATTTTATTGATTCCCGTCCGAATGGTTTTTCTAGTAAAGGTATCAATGAACTACCTATGAGATGGCAAAAGTGCATAGATAGCAATGGTACATACTTTTTACTTTACTTTAAAAAAATATTTACTTTATGTTCCTCCTTTATAAAACGCCAATTTCATATGTAATATTGCAATATAACCTTATATTGTTGGTTTCTGGGGGATTTGTTTCTAGCTGGTTTTGACACTATGAAAAGGTTTGATTAATGCCTGATTCTTCAATTCTCAGATATTTTAATTTAATATAATATACATAGAAATCAGTAGAAGATATTATATCAAACTCTCAAAATTACTCTACTGATAAAGTTTACGTAAGCATCTAAAATATCGGCCTTCAAAAAATTTCTGATTATTTTTTTCTCTGCATAAAATAAAAATTTTATTAATAACTGCGGATAAATGCAACACGAGCCGTAAAAAAGTTGTGACGTTTATGGACATAATGCAGTGTTAATATTAGGTCTTTACCTATGAAATTGCCGTTTTTCACGAAATAAATGAAGCGTAATTTTTTATATATTTTTTATTTCTATTAATCAAAATAATCACCCATGCAATCAATGCATCTTTGCCAACGCATTGGTAGCTTATTGATGCCTTTCTTGAAGAAATCAGCTGGACGGGAGGCAACAAATTCTTCAAAGGCATTTTGTACTGCCTCTCGGGTATTGAATTTTTTTCCCGCCAAGAAGTTATCCAAATTCTGGAAAAAGTAGAAGTCTGCAGGCGCAAGGTCTGGTGAGTACGGCGGATGACGGAGAACTTCCAACCCCAACTTTTGTAGCTTGGAGACCGTCTGCTGTGCAGTATGAGGTCGCGCGTTGTCGTGCAGGAGCAGTGGAGCCGAACGATTGACCAAAGCTGGTTGGAGACGTGCGAGCTTCTCCATCATTGTGTTCAGTTCTTAACAGTACACATCTGCAGTAATGCTTGTCCCGTTTGGCAAGAAGCTGTGATGAAATACACCCGCGCTAGACCACCAAACAGTGACCATCACTTTTCTAGGGGTAAGTTTTCGTTTAGGGCATTGTTTGGGTGCTGAACCAGGGTCCAACCAACTTGCTGAGCGCTTACGATTGTCAAACAGGATCCATTTCTCGTCACAAGTAACAATGCGGTTCAGAATTCCTTCATCTGTATACCTGCTGAGCAGTGCAAGGCACGTCTCCACGCGTACTTCGCGCTGGCGGTCATTGAGTTCGTGGGGTACCCATTTGTCAAGCTTTTTTACCTTGCCAATTTGACGCAAATGGACCAATATTGTTTTGATGCTATCGTCGAAAGCTGCTGCTAATTCAGCCGTGGATTGAGTTTCATCAGCTTCCACAATTGCCTTTAATTCGTCATTGTCGACCAAAGTTTTCCGACGACCAAGGGGTTCATTTTTCAGGTCAAAATTTCCAGAACGGAAGCGGGTAAACCAATAACGGGTGGTGCGTTCGTTTGTAGTGTTCGCTCCGTAAACGTCGTTGATGTTGCGTGCCGCTTGTGCCGCTTTGCTGCCACGACGGTACTCATACTCCATAATTACTCGAATTTTTAACTTATCCATGATGACGAAAAATGCTCGAATGCGTTGAAAACAAAACACTAACTATTAAACAAATGAAGATTTTAGAAAAAGAATCCCATGTTTGTCAAATAAAATTAATTTGAAATTAGAATTATCAGTAAAAAAAAAAATATTTTCATTTGAAATGGCCAGTACGGCAAAACGGCAGTTTCATAGGTAAAGACCTATTATAAGTAGCACAAAGTTGGTTTGGACAAAGCGCTTTGAATTCACGCTATTTTTGAAAAGACAGAGCCAGTTGTAACTTATTTTTAAACGCCTGGTCGTACAAAACAGTTTTATATTTGGTTACCACATGAGCTTTTTGACATAAAGAGAAGTGTATTTTAAATCGAAGATAAGTTTTGGATGGCAAAAGGGCGTGAAAATGAGGTCTTCTAGGTCACTAGCTGTTTCTGTTTGTAAACATAAAATACTGTGTTAACGGTTTGGCTGCCGCATGACAGTAGCACATACAATAAGCTGTCTCGTGTTTGCTGTATACCTATACTATTTGCAATTCATTCATCGATTTAATATTAGCCTTTAATTGTATATTGTTAGTAAGTATTTTGTTTAATATATATTATTATTATTATTTAATTTTTTTTTCTTTTCCTTTTGGTAAGTAAGTTTAGTTTAGTTTGAGCATGTATTATACCATATAAATAATTAATCATTCTTATTAGTTTAAGTTATTGTACGTGTGTTTTATTTTATTTTAGCCTATAATATATCCCAATGCAAAACGGAATTTATTTTTTGGCAATTTTTATTTTATTTTTTGTACTTTGTCCCACCAATACGCGACACTGGCAGAAATAGCCCGCCACACCAATCGCGGCTGATTGCCATTTTTCAATTAACTAACTAACTACTATTTGCGCCGTAGCCCGGTAGCGGGTGACAGTTGCCTGTAAGACGTTAACATCTGTCAGCACCACATGATTTTTTTCCGCCGGCTTCTTTTCCTCTCGGTCATCCTTTTTAATTTTGAAAAGCCGAAGTTAATGTATATTTATGTAATCACGATGAAGATGAAGAAAACATAGACATTCTTCACGTGTATTTTTTACCTATGATGAAATAAATTATGCTTGATTTGATTTGCTCGAAGAAATAAACTTAATGCACCGTGTACCTATTTGCCTAATCCTTTGCTAAAACTAAACCATTTTTGAACAGATTTTTATCACTGACATTAAAGGTGGATCACCTACGACAAGAACTTGCGCAACAGGAAACAGTGAAGGAACGGTCAAGCACCACAAACCAGACCCGAATTAAAACGCAATAAGGTGATGTGAGTTTGATAGGATTATACGGCATCGTATATAATATGAGGTTTTGCCGCCGGGTAAAAGTAGCAATTCGGATCTTGATGAGGCTCAAACAAGTATTTTAGAAAAAAGTAACAGAATTGAGCAACAAGAAGGGTGTGGTCTTTCATTGTGATAACATTGACTACACTTGTCTTTAGTTAAAATTTATAGAATTTGGCTGGGAAGTGTTTATTGTATCTACGATGCAGCTCTGACTTAGGACCTCCAGATTTCCACTTGTTTTGGTATCTTAAAAATTCTTAAGTAGTGTAAGGTCAGCATTGAGACACGACTGGAAATCTCAAATTTATTTGTCACAGCTTTTTAACCATAAGTCTCAACATTTCTTAGCTGCAGCATCATATCATTAACTTCAATATGGCAACAAGTTATTGAACTAATATGTTCATATACGCGCAAATATTAATTAAATTACAATGTAATATGAAAATAATTGTGTTCATTGTGTATGTAAAATACGAAATCAAATTTCCTGGCCTTGTACATTTATCTTTTATAAAAAGTAGTAGTATTACGTAACTTTTGAATACTTTTTATAGTAGATTGAATCTTATAGTACCCCTACTATCAGATGGCGCTGTTTGGCAAAACGCAGGAAAAAGCCGGATCCTGCGACCACGATCCAGACCTATTTTCGTTTGATGTGCCTCTTAAATATAGTGTAGTAAAATGCGAATTAAGTCTTATGAAGATTATTATTAAATTGTGTCTTAGAATATCATTTTTAAGGGTCTAGACCCCTTGGTAATGAATTTGTATTCACCCATACCAACCATATATTAAATTATATGCTGGGTATTACAAGATCAGAACGCAGCCATATTAAACTACTCGCGTATATTTTGTAATACTTTTACAAAATCTGTAACTAAAAAGTATACAAGAACTGTTCTGTAAAGTTTGTAATATGCACCAATTACACCTTAAAATTAATTTAATAATAATAATATCATTAATCTTTTATAAGTGATCCATGTCTCCTGAGCTGGGAAGACCTGTTTTACAGGAGACGGCTCTTCATATATATAACTAAAACCAACTTTTATGTGAAGTAAAAATTATGTATGGGGACTAAACAATACTATTTCTAATTACCATTATCTATAAATATAATTTTTATTATACAACATTACTGAAGTTAGGTTAAGTACAATAAACGTCATGCATAATTTTTTTATTGTTCCAAAATTTAGTGAGAGTTTGTGTGTTTGGTGCGAGACTTTGTGTGTGTGTGTGTCGGGGTGGGTGTTTACGCTTGGATTAGTCGCGGCAACATATTTTGTTGGGGTATGTGTACTCGACTATTGTACAAATAGGTTTTCAAATGCGTTATAGTCCAGTGTATTTAGCCAAGCTACTATTGCTTTCTAAGCTTAGTTAAAATAGGAAATATATTTTGTTAAATATATTTTTACCTGGCTAATTTGTGAGATATTTTTTTATGTATACAGGGTGTCCCAAAATTCAACGCCATGCCGAAACGGGACGATAGGATAGATGGCAAACATCAACAGAAAAATCAGAAAAATATGTTTTTATTTAATGCCCATAATTTCTAAAGAACATGGGATCATTATTGTCTGTACAAGACAATAATGCAATACAATTCATCAATCAATACAATTGACTATCTTAGTTTTCTTAGCATACGGTTCAGGAGAAGATGGCACTCCTCTAGAGAACTATCAAATTGACTGATGCAGGGTAACCCATCAACGGTTCCCAGGTACCCCTATGTCGTTGACAATTGGCACCGCACTTCAGTATCAGGCAAAATCTGTCGACGAGCAAGATTACAAATTTCTGCAGAATCCTCATTTACGCTGTCCTTGTTACTCAAATCCAAGTTTTCTGGAAATGCGATGAAAATATCTGCAGATATTATGAGACTATCTTCTATAGAGGCGATAAGATTTCGTGAACATTCTATATAAACAAAAAAAGAAACTGTTTTTCACGGAAAACTAAATCTAAATGTATACCTTTTTACTATAGCTTCATGGTGTCTGCTGTTCCTAGTGAACTGCAAATGGGGCGTCAAACGAAATATACCGTTTTGATGTAAAAATTGTAAAATATCCAAATTCTCAAAATAAATATATTATAGTAAGGGATTACACCTACAAAATAACACTATCATTTAAATTTTACAAAATAATACATTGAAGTTATTAATTACCTTCCTGGAACTCATATTCGTCCACATTATCCTTTTTCTACTAATTATAAAAAATTTACAGATGCTCGTTTCAAACTTCGACGAGCAATAAGTCATTTGAAGATATATCTAATATACGTTAGTTTTAATCGATTACCTGATAGTATTCAAACAGTGGGTACTTGGAGAAAGCGCTGGGTTGATATGGGTTAAGGTGCTAACGACAAGGACTATATCCTGCTCTAGACGCAACCGATATGACGTTAAGTGGGAACATCGCATAGCAGGTCTAAAAAGTATCAATTTGTGCCTATTGATGCTAAAAGCAGCTCGTGTACCACTTTGTCACTTTGATTGAACCGTTGATTGAGCGGTTGAGTGAACGATTAGATTTTGTTTATTCGTAAGTAATTTTGGTTTCTGTAGTTGGGATAACGAGAATATTAACGGCGTGTGACAGTTTTTAAGTGACAACTAAAAACATAATATAATTGTAAGTATCCTATGCTTTAATTCAATCTGTGCTAAAATATCAAGTTGGATCTTAACTTTACTGCAAAATGCGCATATGTTTATTAACAAGGAGACGGCAAGGGTGTGGGGTCCTCAAATCAAGCGGAGGTTCCGCGTGTAGTTAGCACTCAGTGAGTGCATTCTTATACTCAAACCCTAGAGCGCACTACTTAGCCATTGCCGAAAAAAAAAATTCCTAAAGTTTGAAAAAAAAAAATTTTTTTTCTTGTATTAAAATTTAATAAATTGTTATAAACCATTTTTTTGGACTTTTATACATTATTGAATCGCGAATTGAATAATTTTTAACTTTTTAATGATTAGAACTTATAAAAGACGGAGGAAAGAAAATATAATAAATACAAAAGTCACAGTTCCTTTAAAAAATTTTTATAAAATAATATATTATTAAATACAATGAATATTTATGATAAAATGTTTATAGCATTAGCAATTTTTTCAATCATTCATCTTTAGGAATACACAAACCTGCATGGTATTTATCATAAAAACAAGAAAAACACAAATTTTGTCGACAACTTGCACAACAAATAAATGCAGCTTTTTTACAGGAGCACAGTGTTTTTAGAATTTCTTCTGAAAAACAAACTTCGTTTACGTTCATAAATATTTCTCGATGTTCAGATAATGCCGTCTCCTTGTAAGTAAATTTACACGTCATATTCATATCATGTGAATCGTGACAAAAAAGCTGTGTAAATAAAAAGTAGTGATAGTAGCTTTAATAAAACTGAACAAGAATATAATTAGTATTATAAGTATTCATTGTCAGTTTACGTAAGTATATTTATAAAATAATTTCTACTGTTATCAAAAAAAAAAACTTGCTTTGTAAAAGTTTAGTCTTCATAAAAACATTCCATTGAAGATGGTAAATCGTTTTGTTACTATTGGTAATAAAGTTTACCCGCTTCCACTTTTGCTGACCTAAGCGCTTAAAATCACCACTTTATTACAAAGTGGTTCAGAGAAGGGTCATATGAGTGAATTTTATACATTTTATTTAAATTGTTTTGTTTCAGTAGGGAAAACAGTTTAGGGATCAATTGACAATACAAAAACCTTTGTTTCCATTGGATAAAAATAATGTAATACACTCAATACTGGTTTATTATTACAATACTTTACCATGAAAACCAAAAACTGCCAAGCACCGACAGTTATATAATAATTGGTAAAAATCCAAAAGGCACAACACTACAGATGCACTTTTCTTTTAAGAATCTTATTAGTGAAATATTGTTTTGGGTCAACATTATACAAATATAGTTGCTACCGTATAACAGTAATCACTTAATTATTTAATTCTAATAAAAGTCAGGTAGCTGGTAAAAATGTTTTTTATTTCCTTTTGTCGGTATTCAAAAATTTATACGAATCTCATAGTTTTACGAGTCTCAGAGTTCCAATGGGTTTTATTTTCATAACATTATTACTGAATAGAAATATATCTTTTGGTGCACTTGGTAGACCATAAAATGCCTTTGAAATGCAAAACACACATTTGATTCATTTTTCTAAGTAGTGGTTTTTAGTAGATTATATATTTCAAGCATTTCTTTATCCCCAAACTCACCGAGCCTTTTTGCAAAGTTGAGAAAATGGCTTATTGTCTTTTCGTACCATTAGTTATAACGCACGCAAGTTTAACTAACTTATTTATAGTATAATTCTTGCAACTTACGAAGGCGAGCGTTCTTTTCTTGTGAGAAACACGTATCTGTAAACGTGTCAAATTGTGCGTGACAGCAAGTCGAGTTTTCGGTATAAAGAAATAAAGAGAAATGTTTATGAAATTTACTGTAGGTATCTATTATAGACATCAAGATTTTGACAAACTATCACTAACAAAGGAATTTCAAAGTAAATAATTAATTTAAAATTCCCTATTATTGTGTATGCACAGTAATTTAATCTTCTTCGAAAAAAAAGTCACTCTCACTTTCAAACTCTTCCGTATCGCTGTCACTTGATTCATAAATTTTTTGATTCATTAATCACAAACTCAAAATCGTAATAAAAATTTAGACGGCCTGTTTGGTGTGGAGGTAAGTGCCCTTGCCTTCCATGCCAGAGGTCCCGGGTTCGTATCCTGGTAGAGGCAGATATTTTATTATATTTGCTTTCTAGTCATGGATGTATATGTATGTTTATTTAAGGTTTATTTCTAACATTTATATATAAAAAATATCTATGTGTGCTTATATATATCTTAAGTTTATTTATCCGTTATCTAGTTTCCATAACACAAGTTCTTAATGATACTTAATTTGGGCTAGATAATGTGGTGTGATTGTTAGAAAAAAAAATACTTCATGTATTCCTTTTCAATATTTCTACATGCGGTCCTTATACTTCTTAATTAAATCATATAATTATACAGGGTGTTCCAGAAATGACACGTAAGGGTGACAATGGAGGTAGATGGACTTTAGGCCTATTCTGACACCAACATGCCTCTAGTAAAAGTTTTGTGTTTTCAAAATATTGTCTTTTGTGATTTTTTATGAAATTTCAATTTTTTGGTCCTGTTTTGCCTACAGCTGCAATATCTTTTAATTCATGGTTTTTTTACCAATACTATTGTTATTACTTAGTTGAGACAACCTAGTAATAATTTTGAGGGAAACTAGCACACTATTCTACGAAAATGGGTTACATTGTTTTATTTTATCCAAAGTTACCAAAGTTAACTGATAGCTGTGAAAAAAAATGTATGGCGATGATACTGCACATCATCTTAAAAAATAGCTTGTTTCATGCCCTTTTCAATATTTTATTTTTGGCGACAGCACATGAGTAAGTAAACGCAACAGAGACAAAGCTTCTTAAGAACGTGAAAAATTGTTACCTATTTTGGTAGGGTTGTCACAATAGGTTAAGACGAATTAAACAAAACATTTGTTAATTAGTTTCATTATTCAGTATGATAGAATACTTTACAAATTACTTACTCTAATAATTTTCTTTTATAATTTTTGTTTTTTAATAATTTATTGTTTCTTTTGATGGTGTGGTAAATTCGGAATTTAACATATAGTTTTTTCAAGTAATCTAACGGGAACACTCAGATGGCATATCAAATTCACAATCTTTAATACGCTTAAGTATTTCATTGCCAATACAGACAATATTTATTTCAAGATCGAAATATTCTCGAAACTTTGGCTCGAGCAATTCAATTTTATTTTTCTAGAATTATTCATACATACAGTACAATAAACAACCATTATTAATAAAAAATACAACGTTTTTACATTAAAATAATCAAACTTGCAACTAACGAAACAAACAACGTGCGTCGCAATGACCTTGAGATTGTCAACTGGCTGTGCCTTTTGACAATGTCTTTTGACCTGTCTCGCCGCGTACGTGACAAGCAGCCAGTGGTCACGCCCACATGCCCCGCGTGCTTGTAGTAGTGCAACCAATTCGTGCGGTTGTATAGAGCTATTTAAATGTAGATTCTCAGATGAATAAAATTTAGAATAGTTCATGATATTATTGTATCCGCAGTTATAACTATTATTTTTATAGGGAGCTAATTAGAATTTTTACCCGCCATTCAAGGCCATAACAGAAATGTAAGTTACAATCTATACTTGATTAGTCTTACAACTGTGGCATTGTATAGAAGGGAAATACGCTGCTAGCTTATATTTTAAGAACGCTAGTTATTTCCTATCGTCCCGAGTTAGAAATAGTTTTATTTAGTAGTGCTAATTGGATGATTTTACACATAGCATATCGGGGCTTTCGTGCAATAAAAATGTTACCAAGCCTCACCAGATCGATACAATAAAACGTTATTATTTTATTGTTCCAGTTGGCTGTAGTTACTAACTTGTTCCTGTTCTAATTTAGTAGGGCTTATTATTAAAGACAACTAGGTACCATTTCATATTATTTATTCCGTCGAAGTTAGGGGCAAGTGAAACTTGTGTAGACTACCACATAAAGTCATTCATGTTTTTGATATTACGACGTAGCGTACAAATCGCGACTATAAAATAATAGCTTTACCTATGAAACTGCCGTTTTGCCGTACTGGCCATTTCAAATGAAAATATTTTCTTTTTGACTGATAATTCTAATTTCAAATTAATTTTATTTGGCAAACATGGAATTCTCTTTCTAAAATCGTCATTTGTTTAATAGTTAGTGTTTTGTTTTCAACGCATTCGAACATTTTTCGTCATCATGGATAAGTTAAAAATTCGAGTAATTATGGAGTATGAGTACCGTCGTGGCAGCAAAGCGGCACATGCGGCACGCAACATCAACGACGTTTACGGAGCGAACACTACAAACGAACGCACCACCCGTTATTGGTTTACCCGCTTCCGTTCTGGAAATTTTGACCTGAAAAATGAACCCCGTGGTCGTCCGAAAACTTTGGTCGACAATGACGAAATAAAGGCAATTGTGGAAGCTGATGAAACTCAATCCACGGCTGAATTAGCAGCAGCTTCCGACGTTAGCATCAAAACAATATTGATCCATTTGCGTCAAATTGGCAAGGTAAAAAAGCTTGACAAATGGGTACCCCACGAACTCAATGACCGCCAGCGCGAAGTACGCGTGGAGACGTGCCTTGCACTGCTCAGCAGGCATACAAATGAAGGAATTCTGAACCGCATTGTTTCTTGTGACGAGAAATGGATCCTGTTTGACAATCGTAAGCGCTCAGCAAGTTGGTTGGACCCTGGTTCAGCACCCAAACAATGCCCTAAACGAAAACTTACCCCTAGAAAAGTGATGGTCACTGTTTGGTGGTCTAAAGCGGGTGTAATTCATCACAGCTTCTTGCCAAACGGGACAAGCATTACTGCAGATGTGTACTGTGAAGAACTGAACACGATGATAGAGAAGCTCGCACGTCTCCAACCAGCTTTGGTCAATCGTTCGGCTCCGCTGCTCCTGCACGACAACGCGCGACCTCATACTGCACAGCAGACGGTCTCCAAGCTACAAGAGTTGGGGTTGGAAGTTCTCCGTCATCCGCCGTACTCACCAGACCTTGCTACTTTTTCCAGAATTTGGATAACTTCTTGGCGGGAAAAAAATTCAATACCCGAGAGGCAGTACAAAATGCCTTTGAAGAATTTGTTGCCTCCCAACCAGCTGATTTCTTCAAGAAAGGCATCAATAAGCTACCAATGCGTTGGCAAAGATGCATTGATTGCATGGGTGATTATTTTGATTAATAGAAATAAAAAATATATAAAAAAATTACGCTTCATTTATTTCGTGAAAAACGGCAATTTCATAGGTAAAGACCTAATAGTATAAAATTTTTGTAATCTATTTGAACATAATCTTACTTGTATTGAATGAAAGATTACATAATTAAATAGCTAAATAAAAGAAAGACATTATTGTACAATCACTGGCCTTGCTCCTAGATATTGCATTATAACAATTGCTTCCATCGATAGCTACTTCTTAGACAATTCCGCTCCATTCCCGAATATGGTTGGGATGGTGCCAGAAAGCAGACTTGTGCGGTGTGCATTTTTTATTATATTGGTTAGCAAAATGCTTGTAGGACAACCCACGCGTCAAATTAGGCTGCAAATCTTTTTTATTTATGTTTTTAAAATGTTCTAAAATGTTCACGTTCCAAAGTACGACAATCTGGAAGAAAATCACTTGCAGTTGCGTCTTCCGGAATTGCTGCAAATCTATTTAATGGTGGGAAAACTCAACCTTTAAATTACCGTTGGCTGTGTCTTTGGAACAACAATCTGTATGCTCAATCCGCAAAAATGGTCCACTGGGGAAGCTCTTACAGGACACGTCGCAGATTATTTGGGATGAGTGCACCATGAGCCATAGAGCTCATGTAGAAGCTGTGGACCGCTCATTAAAAGATATCAGAAACTGGCAATTTGATGGGGGGCGTAGTTTGTGTAGGCTAGAGACTTTCGCCAAACACTACCGGCTAACAAAAGGTACACGTGCCGACGTTATGAAAGCTTGCCTCAAATCATAACCTTTATGGCAATCAATTGAAACACTCGCGGACAATAATGAGAGCACATTTAAATAACAACCACAATGGAAATTTCTCCAAAAAATACTTCAACTTGGAGATGGAAAATTACCATCGACAGTTGCAAAAAGCCCCCAAGTATTGTTGGACAATGAAGTAGCTCAAACTTTTAACAGTCTAGAAATTCTGGTAGACACAAATCTATCCCGACATCGAAAATCTCACAGAAAGAAATTTCAATTGGCTCTGTTCGAGGGCTATAGTGTCACCGAGAAAATGAGTCAGTCGTTTACTCAGTAAATAAGATCTCATTTACTGAGTAAACGACTAAGCCAATGAGATAAATAGAATGATTATGATGGAAAAAGTACCGGCTGATTTTTAATGTTACAAATCTATTGACACCGTGTGCAACATCGAAGATACAGTGCACTACCCATAAGAATTTTTAACTTGGTACTTTAACTCGAAACATTCAGGTTGGTACTCCGTAGTTACCAACCCAAACGGCCGTCGTCTTCATCAATGATCGCCGCTGGATTCTGCCTGAGGATGTGAGGGAGTTGTTGAGAGCAAAGAACGCAGCTATCCGGGCGTACGATTACGCTCCGACCGAGGCAAACCGCATCCGTATGAGGGCCCTACAGCGAGATGTTAAAGCTCGCCTACGCGAACTGCGGTCTAACAACTGGGACGCGCTTCTTGAAGAGATTTCGCCTTCGGTTCGCTCCTTAGGCCTCCGCCCATGACTCCCGCCTTCGATGACACCGACAAAGTTGAAACCCTAGCCGATAGCTTAGCTCAACAATGTACACCGAGTACAGAAAGCACCAGCACCCTCCACATTAAAAATGTGACTAGCACAGTCGAAACTAAATGCGGCAACCCACCGACAGACACCCACCCTCCAACCGGTAACGGTGGAAGAGGTACAGACAATAATCAAAAACTTAAAACTGCGGAAAGCTCCAGGTTCAGACGAAATACCAAACAGGATTCTAAAAGCTCTTTTTTTGTTAGTAAGTTATTGAATAGCTATTTTCAATAACTTACTAACAAACTGCTCCTTTCTGCAAACGTGGAAGGAAGCGGTTGTCATAGGTATTAGGAAACCCGGAAAACCGGCTAATCTACCTACAAGCTACCGTCCTATTAGCTTGCTTAGCGCGATAGGCAATTATACGAAAGGATCATTTTGAACAGGCTCCGAGAGGTCATCCATTCGTGGCACCTGTTACCGGATGAACAGTTTGGCCTTAGGTCCCATCACTCCTGCGTCCAACAGGTGCACCGCATCACGGAGAGCACATCTTGGAGCAAAAGAGCGTAGGTCGAAAACCGATAGGCACGGGTGCGCTTTTCTGGGACGTGGCTAAAGCCTTCGACAAAGTCTGGCACAACGGCTTGTTATATAAGCTCTGAACTAGGCGTGCCAGACAGCCTTGTGCACATCATACGAGACTTTCTCCACTGTCGAACCTTTCGCTACAGATTGGAAGGTGCACTCTCCAATCCCCGTCCTGTATTAGCCGGTGTCCCACAAGGCTCGGTGCTTTCTCCAACTTTGTTTTCACTATACACTAGTGACATACCAAGAACGGAGAAAGCAGACCTAGCGCTCTTTGCAGACGACATCGCGCTATACACATCTGATAGGAATCTACTATCTAGAATACTACAATCCGCAGCCACAAAACTTACATTTACAAAACTTGCATCTGCCCCATCATGACATATGCCAGTGTGGCTTTCGCTCACGCCAGCAAATCGAACCTCAATCACTTGCAGGTTATTCAAAATAGGTTCTTACGCATATGCGTAAGAACCCCGCCCTATGTCCGCAACTTAGATCTGCACAAGGATCTCGAGCTGCATTCATGAAGTTGGTGTCTAGATGCCACTTCGATAATGCTCCCCAACCCGCTTGTCAATAAGTCATCTGAATACACAGCCAACCCAGACGCGGAGGTTCGTTATAGGCGTCCGCGTAACGTCTTAACAGATCCCGACGAAGATATTACAACAAGGAACGCCGGTGTTCCAGTTAGAAATAGGGCAACACGTCATTCGAATCGCTTAACCCATCGGTGGGCCAGGCTAACGCGTCGTACGCATTCCTACTGAGTTTCTTGCTGGTTCTTTGGCGGTTTCTTTGGATCCTTCCGAACCAGTGGTAGTTTCAATATACGACGTCCTAAGCAGAGGTCCGTACCCTCTCGGGTGCCCTTAGGCATATCGTATGTAGGAGTAGTTTAAGATCCAGCTAAGCACCGTCAACGCAAAGAAAAAAAGAGAAGCTTTTAAATGCAATTAAAACTTGTGGAAAAGTAACATGTTTAAAGTTCAAATCATCGTTCAATCGTTCGTCAGTCAAGTAGATGAGTAACCATTATTATTTTGCGGCTAAAAAAGTAAAAGATCACTACTTTGAGTACTAACTATGAGTTGTATTATTACCCACCTCACTATCTTAACTTCAAATGTATGTTAATTATTTATGTATTTTATTCAGGTATTTATTATATGGTGTATATGTATGTATATTTAAATATGTATGTATGTTTTAATATTCATAAATATTCATTGGTTCAATCGTAATGTAGTATTTAAGTATATTAAGTACACACTATCATTGCTTTTGGACCAAACTCTCCAGTCTTGGGTCTGCTGTAAGAAATTTCTTAAGAAATAATCTGTACCTTTGTACTTACATATTTTGTATTGTTTGTATAAATTATCTGTTAACTTGTGTGTAGGTACATAAATTGTTAAATAAATTAAATTTGCCCTTGACTTGTACCTAGTTCTTGAAGAGTTTGTAGCTGCTTACTACACAGCTCACATTTCTATGGATTCTTCTCACGAAGTAAGGATACAATATAAACTAGGTCATTAATCATGTACGTTTCAACATAGTGCGATGTGAATTTGCCGTTTATTATGTAAGCGTTACAAAACAGATCGGCGACGGAATTTGAACCATTTAGAACATGGTATGAACTAAATGAAGTCGTTACAAATTAAACAGCTGCTTGAACTCTATTTGTAACTTTTAAAAATAAGTTACCTATAATTTAAAAAATTGTAATGAAAACTTTTTGAATATACAAACGGGAACATAAAGTACGATTTTACTAAACGGCGGAAAATACATGAAATCATATTCATACATAGATGTTGCACATGCATTTTTTTATGCGGAAAATATTAATCAATTATACTGATTTTTTTTTCCTCGAACATTCATCTCTGAACATTAAGAAATCCTGAATAATTACTTTGCTCTCCTAAATCGTACATAATACATACCATACTTTATAAACACAAACTAAGACATAATAGCCAGGTAGACTCTTATTCACTTGCAAAACAAATAGCTTCACGCCTATATTGTGATTCGTTCTCGTTCCTAGTTAATTTCATGGTTATTGTTTAGCCTTTGTCATGTCTTTGAAATCGATTCTGCAGTGACAGCCTATGGTAGTGTAAAACCATGGATTGATTACTACAACAATCTGTTGCATAAAGCGGCTGTGACAAGCTGTCTGGTGAATGAAATTCGCAATGGCCACCGTGGTCTCCATCTTTCGTGTCGGACAGGACTGACTGTTTCCGACAGCCGTGCTTTTGCCGCGGTGTGCACCTGTAATTAAATAGCGCTTTGATCTGCATATTATTTTGGCTTTGTCTATGCAATGTAAAATAACCTGTAACATTGGAAGGAAAACTGCCGCTAAGTTATCCGATAATTAAAACGGAATTTAATGTTTTTGTGAGAAAACTTTGAAAATTTATTATTATTATTGTGAACTTTTTAAACATTAATGGTAATTTGATAAAAATATTATAAAACACTTTATTTATTTACCTCGTTTTAAACTAGTGAATACTCAGTTGGGAGTTATTATAAACTTGTGCCTGCCACTTGGATTACGGACAAAATGACCCTTAATACAAAAAGCTTGTGGTCGTATAAACTGTTTTTTGTATCGATAGAATTTGTGATAAAAATATTAAAAACATCTTCACTACTTTGATGGATTTTGTCTCAAGTCGCCGATCATGGCCAATTATCTTCGATTATCTCGCCACGCTATTTGGACGACATCATCCGCCGGCCGCTTGTCACATGGTAATTCTGATCCCCTTTCAGCCTCTTTTCCCTTTGTATGAAGCAACATTGGCGTTGTAATCTATTATTAATTATTCCCTTGTTGTCATCGTAATTGTGTTAACCTATTTGATCGAGAGTATTTCAATATTAATAGGCGCTTTAACCGATGTAAATTTGTGTTGTTACAGACAATGGACACTTCGTCATAAAGGAATCAAAAGTTGGAGGTTTAGCATTTAATGAAGATAGTCCTCCGCCGCAGCCACAGGTATCGTACTTCCTGTACCCATTTCGCTAATTAGCTAGAGCTCAATTTGAATGAAACAACCATGTTCAATAATTGCGCTAATTAGATGGTTCCACTATTAAGTCCAATCAACATTATTCACATAACAGGATATTTTTTGTTGATTAGGTAGAAAATGAGGCATTTCTAGTTTTTAACCATATCGGGTGAAAAGAAATTTAGCTTTGAAAATGTTACTTACGTCATAATAAGAAAGTAGTCATTGATGTTTTTGGACATTTTGTGTCGCATCAGTTCACGGGATGACTCTCATTAAACCTTAACTGTCACGTGCTTTACACCTTTATTAAATAAAAGTTTAAAACTTTCAAACATTTTAAAACATATGTTGAACGTACAGATCATTCGAGATACCAATTATTCAGAACATTTTGTGCCAAATTCATCCATGGCGTTTTAAAAATTGCTATTCTTTTTTCTTTCAACACCCTGTAAAAATCACAGAAGAAATTAAGAGAAGCAAAACATTTTGACTTTACGCGCTTTTTACGGCTTCACCTGCGCTGGACAAAGATGAAACAAACACGATTTTACCATTAGGTTAACTTTCCAAGATACAATGGAACTTGTTTTCAAACTTTTATTAATTTTGGCACTTTTGGATGTACCTAAAACTTTAGCCAAAATCGTTGGATTACTCAGAACGCAAGCGACATATGTCAAAACATGAAATAGTAAGTTCTTTAGGTATATCTGTATCCACTGCCAATAAATAAGAAAGTTTATAATTTTCGTAAGCTATGACCCCGAAATAGCCTAGCGCAATCGGACTATATCTTTAGTATTTAATAAGTCTTTTCTTCACAACCTGAAGTACTCATAACTTCCGTTAAAGTTTATTAATTTATGTACGAGGGTGGGTTGAAAAGTTCGCGGCCTAAATAAGTAAACACAGGAATAATGAAATTTTTATATTTATTTTCTACATACTCTCCTCCTAGGTCACAGCACTTTGTCCAACGGTCCTCCAAAGCCTTGATCCCATTTAAATAGAAGGTCTCGTAAAGGTCTTCAAAAAATGGCATCTACGGCCACTTTGACCTCCTCATTGGTAGAAAATTTTATTCCAGCTAAGTTTTTTTTTAGTTTTGGAAAAAGATGGAAGTCCAAATGTGCCAAGTCAGGTGAATAAGAGGGACGAGGAAGCAATTCGAAACCACAATTCACTATTTGAGCCATCGATTCTGCAGATGTGTGAACACAAGCATTGTCCTGATAAAACAAAACTTTCTTGGTCAACAATCCTGGTCTTTTAGATTGATTTCTTCGCGCAAACGACGTAATAGGGTGCAGTAGTATGCAGAATTTATAGTTTGACCTCTTTCTAAGTAATACCAAGATGACACCCTTAGAATCCCAGAAAACCGATGCCATTACCATGTTTACTGAAAAACACACCTTGGCTTTCTTGGGGGTCGAAGATCCGGGTTTCTTCCATTGTTTGGATTGTTGTTTGGATTCAGGAGTATAGTGATGAACCCATGTTTCTTCCATTGTAACAAACCTTGCCAAAAATTCGTTTGGATCAGCTTGAAAAGCTCTAAACAGTCTCTAGAAATCGTGAGCCGAGTTCTTTTCTGTTCAACTGAAACGAGCCGCGGAACCCATCTTGCAGACACCTTGTGGAACCCTAACTCGTTAACAATCATGTTTTGTGTACGTTCATATGAAATCCCTAGAGCTTCAGCTATCTCAGATACCTTCAGTCTTCTGTCTCCCATGATGAGATCACATATTTTTTCGATGTTTTCCGTAGTCTGTATAAGGCCTTCCAAAGCGGGGGTCATCTTTGATGCCCTCTCGTCCACGTTTAAATTCCGCTGTCCACTTTTTTATCATTATATTCGACGGAGCAGATGTTCCTAAAGTAGCCTCCATATCTTCATGAATCTGCTTTGGAGTTAAGTGTTTCTTGTGGAGGTATTTGATCACGGCACGGTGCTCAAACTATCTATTTTCAATATTAATGAAACTTACTCTCACTTAATGTTCAATAAAATAAATATTTACGCTAGTATCTCAGAGAAAAATTGTACAGAGACTGACAAATGGTCTAGGTTTCATATGAGGTAGTTTTATAATATTTTGACAACGCTATCCATGTAAGACCGCGAACTTTTCAATTCACCCTCGTATTATACCTGTTTTTATTGTTGTGGATCGTACTATGAACAGTAATCGCAATAACGCACATCCAAAAAAAGGGCATTTATTCAACCTCCTTTTTAAAGCTCTTGACACCAGAAAAATTCATTTCGAACCCTACAACAAATCAAAACTAATTTGTGGCATGAAGTTTATAAACTGACAGCAACTGACCTTTTTAGTATTCCACTACGCTACAATTCATAATAAATTAGAAATCATTTCGCTTGCCTTTTTTTTGTAAATGTAAACAATGATTTAGGTTTTTTTGTTCTTTAAAAAAATAATAATCCAAGTTTTTTAATGTCAGAATACGCATTACGGGTCGTATTTGTGTATTAAGGACATTATTAATAATCGCACTCTATAATAAAAATCCATGTGTGTAAAAATCTGGTGGTCTTAAAAAATACGATAAATTTAGTTTAAAAACAAAACAGATTTTTTTCTGTGCAACATGATAAACTATTTAATAATATCTTCTTTCTGCTATGAGAGGATTAGAGTAATACTTACATACATGAACCGTTAACTTTCAGGTGAACGCGGACAAATGCCCGATAGTGAGAGAAAGCAAAGCAGACATCGACACGGCAGAGTTGTTCCCCAAATTCGATTTTAAGGTTGGTATGGTTGACTGGTACGGTTATCGGAATACGACTAGATGGCTTTTAATCTACTAAAAAGCTACTAACTTGATGCCTGGTCATAATTGTCGCCTACTTTTGATTTATTTTACTACAAATTCCAAAATTTGACCTTCAAAATTATCTGCATGGCTACTAAATAAGGGCGTTAGCTGACCTTCAAAATCTGGTCTACTACTTTTTAGTGAAAATTGCACCATAACAGATTAAGAGCTACGCGTTCGTAAATGTTGCGCACGTTGCAAGCAAATTCACAATAGTTTTTTTTTTCTGTATTAAAATAAAGAACGACGATTTCAGATCTTATTTTGTGTATATTGTTGTCATTAAAAAGAGGGTCTGACAAAAGTTGAATATATTGTGGAATCAATTCATCCGGGTAATTGATTAATCTTTCTTTGAAACTCATACTTTGATAATAGGCCGCGCTTAATAGATATAGGACCGAATCAAAGCTACAAGTATTTCTGCAATCCACTTGAATATTTTTTTCCCGATAGGTACAGAATCGCATAGGTTGCCATCTTTTACAAATTTTATTTTTATTTTGGGTCGTGTGGCATTAGCATCTGCTTCACCTTTCCAATTTACAATAAAAGAAGGACGATCAGAGAATATTGATTCAGTGGCAAAAGATCGCATAATTTTCTTTGATTTCAAAGGTTTTGATTGTGTTCGTTTTCTTGACTTCGTCTGAGGTTTGTTCGTCTAAGTGGAAGCTTCCTTTTTCGACAGCGTTGAGCTTCTTTATTTTGTATGTCATTATGAAGATCATTAATTGTAGCGAGGGCTATTTCCGAGTTCAAGCAATTGGAATGTAATTCATCGATTCTATACTTTTTAAACTTCGTTTGAAATAGTAGAAGTTTCAGTGTTTTGAAATAGCTCTCAACTCCAGACGACGATGGAGCAGTATTATCAGTTTTAAAAATCGGACACAGAAGATTTGACCATAATGGAAGTTTACCGAGAATTCTTCTGAACTCAGATACAAATGTTGGGAAAAAATATGAATTTTTATTTTTTCATTTGATTTTGACTGATGGTGTGTAACATTGTGCTATTATCTCATCCAACCAAATAAAAAAATTAATAACCTTAGTGTGATGTTCTTCAAACGTAACATCTATAAATTTCTCGTCATCCATAGAGCTGATCTCAGCCGTATGATGCAAATCAATATTTTTCACTCGCATTGTAAGTCTGTTTATGGCAGTTTCATAAACGGACCCTGCAGCATGATCAACATCGTACTGATAAAGACAAACCTGAATTATGTCAAAGATTACTTCTTTTGCAGTTTGAAAATCTTCGCACTTTTTTAAATACAAAATGCAGCGAATATAAAAGTATTTTATATGTGAATCTACACCATTAAAACATTTTAAATTGTGCACAGTTTTGACGAAATGACTAGTGTCAAGTCGTATAAACGTTGGAGGGATTTCTGGAGACTGTCCTTCCAAAATTGCAAACATATTTGTTATGTAGTCTTTTGTACTACTAAACTTCGTAAAAGCTTCAGTATTAGCAGCAATGAGGGCAGAGGAGTCATCAGAAATTATTTCGTGAGGGATCTAGAAACTGCAGTTTTCCATTGATTTATCCAATCTAATATAGGCGCATTGTTTCGAAGAATAAGCCTGTTGCGTCTATTGTAACAGTTACTCTTTTCAATTTATGTAGATATTTATTATAATAATTTATTTGTCCTTTGTTCCAATAATAAATAAAGAAGTTTGGGTGAACACTAAGAGAACGAATTACATTTTTATGTGTGCTTTTTGCCATAATCACTAAAGACATAATCGGATTAGAATGAAGCCACTGTCCTCTCCTGACTTCAGATTTGACGCGCCGTAAAGCCGAAACAGAAGGCAACGTTGGTATAGTTAAGAATAAGAATAAGAATAAAATTTATTTCTGGAAAACTTACATCTAGGAATACACAATAAGAACTTACAAATTTATTACTACGATAAACTACATAAATATCAATTATAATAGGTGTCTAAAATTTACAATAGTTACTATAATTATGATAAGTCATACTATCGGTTTATCATGATCTAGGGTAACAATAACTAGGCAAATACCTAAACTAAGTAATTATGAATTACCTGTTTTTTAGGTACAAATTATTAAATTAAGTACAGTATGCTGCATAAACATTAATTCTAAATCTAGTAAGTACATTAACAATTAAATGCGCAAAGTGAATATTACATTAAATGTGTTTCATAATTCTCGTCCCACTATAAACATTAGAAAATAATAATAATACTAATACGACACGAAAAAATAAATAAAAATACAACAAAAAATTAATTAACATTTTGGAGACATTAATTATCTTATTTTAATACTATTAATAACTTCTCTGTATCTTCGTAGGACATACTCAAAAGTGATGCTCGGATTATTCGTTTAGTGTTGTTGTAGGTCAGAGGATATATGCCAAGATTGGTGTTTAATCTTTTATATAGAAGTGGTCCTAGGAAAATGTAAAATCTGGAAGAAAATGCCGTTTTTGTGCTTTGTGGACAAACAATGTCAAGCCGTCTTTTGTTAGCTGTTTGTGTGCTATAGTTAAGGGTGCTATGGAGTTTTAAAGTTGTGCTCATTATAAATAACTGCCTGACTGTCAGTACTTTACACTCTTTATAGAGAAGTTCAGTGGAGTAAAGGAAAGGTCGGAAATGGGAAACTTTCAAAATTGCTCTTTGGGCTCTTTCAACGTTAAGGAGAAGAGTTTTAGCTGCTCCGCCCCATGACGTAATACAGTAATTTAGTATCGACTGACACAATGCAAAGTATACCTGCCTCATAAGTTTAGAGTGTCCTATGCTGCGCAGTTTTTTAAAAACAAATATTAACTTGCGTATTCTGTTGCTAACCGCATCTATGTGTAGTCTAAAAGACAGAGTTTCGTCTATAATGACACCTAGGTACTTTATTGTTTTAGTAGCAGTAATGTGAGGACATGAACACGAGTGATTGATTTGATCAATACAATAGTGCGCGTATAGGTTAGGGTTTTCTAAAATTGATTTTCGCATAGAAAACTGGATGAAATAAGTTTTATCTGAATTTAGAGTGAGTAAGTGTTGCTGTAGCCACTTGTTTACTACATTGAAGCCTCGTTGTGCAAGCTCATATAATTCTGTATCTGAGTTTGCAGAGAACAAAAGAGCGGTGTCATCAGCAAAAGATATGATTTTACCACCGTTTATTTTCAGGTTACAAAGTTCGTTAATGTATATTAAGAATAGTGTGGGACCCAAAACACTTCCTTGAGGAATTCCATATTCCGTGTTTACTAGGTCAGAACTTACGATATTTCCTATTTTTACACATTGCGAACGATCGTGTAGGTAATCTGCAAAAAGTTTGTGTTGGGTTCCCCTTATACCTAAATTTTCAAGCTTATTTAATAGGATAGGAATAGAAACTGTATCAAAAGCTTTGGAGAGGTCTAAGAGAATTCCCATAGTCCGATTACCTTTGTCAAGTTCCTGGACTATGTGGTTAGTAAGATCAAGCACCGCGTCGGCAGTTGACAGCTTGTGCCTAAAACCGAATTGTGTATTTGACAGGATGGACTGTTTCTCCAAGTATTGAACAAGTCTGTTATTTATAATTTTTTCTAAAACCTTTGAAATGCCTGTTAATAGTGAAATTGGCCTATAATTAGTAGTTTGATCTTTCTTGCCATTTTTGTGAATTGGAATAATGACAGCTTTCTTTAGACATTTTGGAAAAATGCCGTCTTTTAGGCACTTTTGAAAGATATAGGTTAGTGGGGTGCAAAGGATGTGATGAAAGAGTTTTAATATTTTGTTAGAAATATTGTCCCATCCCACTGCTGAATCGTCCTTCAGGCCTTTGATAATTCTAGATACCTCAGTTTCGTCAATATCTAATAAAACAAATGAATTTAAAAAGGAGCATTTAGATAATTGATTGTGGGACGTGAAGGACGGCGAATGCGATTTATGAAGCATTTTTTCAGCCAATGATTTCCCAAAGTTAGTAAAAAAATTTTTTACTAGGTTAGCAGATTCAAAATGCGATTCAGATGATCCACCGCGCAATAGCTCTGTAGCGGATTTATGCTGCTTCGACAAAAACGTAACATTTTTAATAAACTTCCAGACCCTTTTAATGTTTGTTCCCGCCTTTTCTAATTCATTTTTATCGTAAGTATTTTTTACTTTCTTAAGAAGAGCGTTACAAAAATTTCGGTATCTTTTGTACGATATTTGTAATATTAAGTTATCAGGCTGAGCTTTGGCCTTCATATGTAACTTATCCCTATGTCTCATGCAGCGAATAAGCCCCGGGGTGATCCAAGGCTTAATGTTGGTAAATTTTTTACTTAGACGAGAGTACGTAGTATTTTGCAATATGGCTTTTTGTACCTGTGATATAAAGTATGTCATACAATAATTCGCGTCATCAGAATTGTAAACAGTAGTAAAGTCGATTTTGCTTAAATCCGCTTCAAGGTTATGTAAATTAATTTTAGAACTATTTAGTAAGTGATTTGTTAGTTTAGGCATTTTGCGAATTAAGGTTAGTAAGGCGGCCTTGTGATCAGTAATTGTCGAGTTAGTTACAAAGGTTAGTGACGGAAAAGTAGTTTTAAGCATAATATGATCTAAACAAGAGCCACTTTGATGTGTAGGTAAAGAATGGGCGGGAAGTAGTCCATGAAATGAGCATAGGTTAAGATATTCCTGTCCACAGGAATCCAAATTCTCTGGTATGATATTGATGTTTATGTCGCCTATTAAAATTATATTTTTAAATGATTTTAAACTTTGTAGTACGTTTTGCAAAGAATGAATAAAATTACTAATATTTTTAAATGAAGGAGATCTGTATATGGCTAGAATTGCGGTGTCTGAACCTACTTTGATAAGTAAGCGATTGCATTCTAACATGTTTGGTTCCTCGACTGATATGTTTAGATCATTTCTGGCGTAAACTACTATCCCGTCGTTTTGGTTGTAATTTTCCTTGCTGCTGTATAAAACGTACCCTGGCATGGATGGTAAATGACAATTTTTAGCTAACCAGCACTCGGTCAGGATAATTATATCGTTGCTAACATTAAGTCTATGTTGGAAAGTACTGAAATTATCAAAATTCTTAACAATACTGCGTATATTTTGGGTAATTATTGTAAATCGGTTATTGTAACGGGAAATGTACTGACCACAACTTTCAACCTCACACAGTTTTGACTCAGATACAAAGAAATTATCTAAGTCATTATTTAAGTTTTCAGCCATTATTTCTATTAACCAATAAAAGATCTAGATAAATATTTACAGATGGCGCTCTTAGGCGCCCTCATAGTCAATTAAATTTATGTACCTTTTTTCTGCAATATTTTTCGCTGGACAGTCTCCATCGCCCGTTTTGTGGTTAGACGGCTTTTTAAAATGCAGACATGTAGCGCATTTTGGTGGATCTCCTCGTTTTTTACACTCCTTCATTGTGTGACCTTTTTCTCCGCAATGACCGCAAGTGTCTTTTTCTTCACGACAAAACTTAGCTGCATGTCCATACTGCTGACATTTAAAACAACGTGTTACTAGGGTATAGTCTCGGACTGGGCACGATGACCAATTTACAAACAATCGGTCTTTACATATCAGGGCTTTACGAATATTGGCTGAAACTTCTATAACGTAATTACAGGTCTCGGTGTTCTTTTTCCCTGACTTATGACTTAACTTAATTGATTTAAAAAAAGTTTCAATTGTCATGCTCTCAGATTTTTCAGCCAAGTTTTGGTGGTAAATGCAGCTAAAAACTTCAGATTCTTTCAAGGCCGACGGTACTCCGATGACTACAATTCTAGGCCTGCGCTTGTTGGGTTCATCAACGGTAAAACCAGAAGATGTCAGTTGTGCCGATTGCTTAAGCTTTTCTATATCCTCTTTACTCTCTGTGCTTATTATAACTCCACCGTTTCTGGTCTTGCGTAATCCCCTCACTTGTAGTTTCATGTCTTCAGGGCAGATGATTTTTTGGACAAGCGATTTTGTTTCATCGCTCGATTTCTTTCCGTCACTTGGATAGATAGCTACCGAGCTAACATTCCTGGGCAGGATGAAGTCCTTAGAGCTTTTCTTTAACATGTCTGCGAACGATATTGTTCCCGTCACTGGTTTCGGACACTGTTCGAGCGACTGCTTGAGGGCACAAATTTGTTTTGAGAGGTCTCTTTCTTCATGAAGGGCTTGCAGGTTGTTATGGGCTAAAATTGTTTTTTGTTTTAATGACTGGTATCTCACAGCCATCTGAGATGTTCCATGTCCAACTTTTCGGCAAAGATTACTGACTCTCATTTTTTGCTCGGAATTCAATTTACCGCCTTCAGCGATGACGCACACTTCGTTCAGGCATTGCTCGATAGTTGTCATCCAGTTTTGGATCTCAGGCGTGGACAACAACTCGTGGACTTGTTCCTCTTCCGGGGTGCCCCGCGGGACAGGCCGCGGCGGGGCGACGGGCGCTGCGGCGACGCAGGGAGGCACGGGCGCCGGGGAGCACGTTGGGCTGCGGCGCGTCAGCAGGCTTCTATTGAAGGGACTACCTTCCATTATTCCTTATTATTTTTAACGTTATAAATACATTATAAATTATAACACAAAAAGTTATATCATTCAATCAGACACAAAAGGCTTGCTTCCGCCTAATACTAGGTCAAGAAATTTTTCAGTTAATTGTTTATTGTACTCATTAATCGGCACGTCCGATCACTTCGAAATACGAATACAGCCTTCCTTACAGTTGTAACCTTAGATTTATCTTTTTTATCACATAAAATATCTGAAGCTAACTCATTATGAACTACTATAGCAGGTTTGTATTTGAATACTTTGGCTAATTGTTGTCTAGCATATGGTGTTAGCTTGGATTTCTTCTTTGGATTGTGTTTAAAGTTGTGTCTATATTCGTAATCTTGCAGTAAATGGTGTGAATTTTGTCTGTACTTTTATAACTTTTCACTCTAATGCAAGCAGTACATTGTAGTTAGGGAGGCGAGGTAGCTAAATGGCGTAATTCAACGGCGCCGTCGAGACCTATCAAATTCGAAAGGTAAAATAATTTCGAAAATAAAAGCTCGTATGGTACCTAAAAACAATTTTAGCGGTGGGTTTGGCGTGTACGGTTTTTCAAAAATGTTAAAAAAAACAGTTACTTGGGCATTCTCGAGCGCGTCAGATATTCATACTGCGTATGCCCCAAGTGCCTCTGATAACAAAGGTATACTAATCTGTCAGTTTGCGTGGTGGGGGTAGGCATATAAAGTAGTCAAAAATGCAAAAAAAAAGAATTTACTCGAGCGCGTCAGATTTTTGTAAGGGGTGTTAAGTTGGCCCCAAGGAAGCTCCCTTTAAAAAAACTGACGATTTCGGCGTGACGATAAGTTACGATGAATTTTTGAAAATGCAAAAAAAAAAGTTTTTTTGCAATACTCGAGCGCGTCAGATTTTCATAGGGGAGGTTTATCTCGGTATCCTGAAAGCATATTTTCTTAATCTGACAAAAATGTTGGTGGGTTCTCTTAATCTGACCGAAAAAGGTTTTATGGTTTCTTTTTTTTTCCTTTCTTTCTCCTTGATAAAACGGGGAATTTAAGAATGACAATAAAGCGATAGATACAACCTACGTAAATGTAGATATATATATAAATATATAGGGTGTACCGAAAATTCCCTTCTACCGCTTATTTCCCCACCATCAATGTTGCGAAATAAAGGAAAAATACTGGTAGGACGGCATATTTCCGCGAAGTGCTCTCAGTCTGTATTACATGTTTATGGCAAATTCCTCTTTTTTGCTTCAATTCTTCACTTCGTTTTGCTTACGGTATGTCCAAAAAACAATTTGAGGATCAACAGGCTATTGAATAATTATATAATATATAATTATTATATATTATATTATATATTAAATATATAATTATTGTATACAGATACGCGTACTTAACTTTTTCGGAGTCCACGAAAATTGTCGAGAAGCTTTAGAAAAAAAAAAAAATATTTAAGATATAATAAAAGTCACATAATTTAATCATCGTTATTTCATATCAATTTTTTTAACACCCTCAGTTTTCGAGATATACTCAAAAAACCGGGAGTTTGAGTTTTTATGATGCTTCAAGTCAAAAAGTTTTAACTTTGGACAAATATGTGGAGACCTTTTTTGTGTAAAATAAAATTACCTTTTTTGTTTATTTAATTTTTTTTTTAAATGTATCGTTCGCGACTTATATGCCGCAACGCGTTTTTCGGAAGACGAAATGGCTCCTCCACACTTCCGGTCATGCGGAAACCGGCAGATTTTGTATTTTTAGTATGTTTTAGATCATATTCTTCAAAATAAAAATAAAAAAATCGCGCTCGAGAATGCCGGATTAACGTTTTTTTTTTACAAGTTCCCGACCCTATAACTCGGCGGCGTCAAGGACTTATCGTCAGATTAGTTAAATTTAGCCTTAAAACACTAAAATCAACCCCCAATATCTTAATCTGACGCGCTCGAGTATTTCAGACTATCGATTTTTTATTACTAATCTGATCGTCTATCCTAGGCGCACGTCACTACATAGAGAGCTAAATACTTTACAAGGTTGTTCTATTAGGTCTAAGGTATCTCTCATATCTTAAACTGCCACGCTCGAGTATTACCGAAAATTCCCCTATTCGCCTCCCTAACTATTGCGAACAATTGCCCTTCACAAAGATTTGGTTTTTTGACACTTTTTCGCGCTTAAAGTCCAGGTACAAGGTAACTTAGTATATTCATAAATCTTCACCTTCAGCAGATTACTCCGTTTTTACTTTGGCATCGTCATGTATTTTTTATAGGTGGAAGTGCCTGTTCGGTTTTGATATGTATAGGTTTAATTTTTTCCAGTCATATAAGTCAATTTCATAAGAAAATATTTTTGTTTCGTTTTGTATAATGCTCAGTTCGTCATAGTCAATGATTGGTGTATTTGTAAGACTACTGCTACTACTTTTGGTACTTAGACCTTCGGCAGCTGTTATTTGTTGGCCAGGAAGTTCAACATCAAAAAAATATAAATTATTCCGTTTTAATGATAGAAAAATAGCTAACGGAGACATTTAAAATCCAGTTCTTTGGAAACAGTTAAGAAAATTGGGTCGTTGCTTTTAATATTAGGATTTTGTAGTATTATATAAACACTTTATAATCTTTTTAATAAACACTTGCGGCCTTTCGCCATATTAGTTCTGAAACAAGAATATTCATAAACTGACTTCTTCCATTCCGTAAGTTATATAAACAGTGGTTCTGAACGTGCACGCGTTTTAAGTTTAAATAAATGAATAAATCAAATAAATAGTAAATCACCTGAGTGTCTAGTGAGCAAGTTGCTCACGAGTTTCATAACGAGGAAACTTTTTCAACACACTTGCGAGGGAAAAACAAACATGTATTGCATAATCGTTTTACCACACAGCAACAAAACTAAATGCGAAACAAACAAATTTTGAAAATTATGGGTAATGGCGCGCAAGTATTTTTTTCGCACACGCCAAATGTAACCTGATTGGGTAAATATTCGGTACAGTAACGCGACTGTAAAAAAAAATCAGACTCAAAATCGCTGGTGGCGCGACGAATATTTACCCAAATTATTGTGAATTATAAATAATTTGATAATAATACATGTTTTTTCGTCTTAATTAGGTAGGTAAATAAAAGACATTTATTTATTCCAAAAATATAAATGGATTTAGCATAAAACCTCTTAGTTGTTACCAAAAAAAAAAACTGTATTACCTGGTTAAATTGAAAATGCTCTGTAGTGCTCGCATATAATTTGCAGTCAGGTACTAACTTAACTTTGTAGGGACCATTATGCACTAGTGTGTAATATTATTATGCACGTGTGTGCTATAGTTTGTTATGGCCCTAAGAACGATGTAAGGCTCACTTTACGAGCAAGTGTGTTGAAAAGAAAGTTGTGGCTTTTGACATACTGGTTAGATGGTTTCTGACATTTAACTTATTAACATCATGTAGGTACATGTAGCCGCATATTATCCTCATTGGACAATGTCTATTTCAAATTATTGCAGTTTAAATGTTATTATGGTTTTCATGGCCACACAGTCATTTTGTTGTAAGGGGGGCAGTTTCTGTTCTTAAAATGTTTAAACTCCGTACCCAAATACTGTACATATTTAAAATTAAGCAAATAATAACACAAATACGAATAGAAGACAAAAACGTACTTGTAAACAGGAAACCAAACTGCACTTAATCAGTTACTCAATATATAGGTATTAACACAAATTATGATTAATAGAACTGCAAGTTATACCTTTAATTTACTTTTTACTTCGCACACAAGAAAGCTTCAATCACTAATGAACGTTACGTTACTACATAATTGCTACTGGTAGGTAGGTAAAAAATAGTTTTCAATTGCCCTCAAAAAATATATGGTTACCCTTCGCAACGAATCCTTAAGCAATATCAAAAAGCTTTTTTTTCGGCAATTAAAACGAACACAGCAATGAATTGTATGTTGCCATTTAGTAGGCATGCCTACTACATGTTAGTATCTCTGGCTTTTGATTTCGTTGTGATCTCAGGTAAATATAGTAAATTATTGGTTTGCTAAACGTCAGGATTGAGGAGCCAAATAATATGCGTTTGTTTACGGAAATCACCATGTTTTAGTATTTCATTCATATTGTAGGCAATAGGATTGACCTCCTTCTAAATTATCATTATGTCGAATATATGAATTGACCGAAAGGATTCCTAAAAATTTACTCTATTTTACTACAAATTCCAAAATTTGACCTACAAAATTATCTGCATGGCTACTAAATAAGGGTGATTAGCTGCCGTTAAAAATCTGGAGTGGCTACTCAATCCAAATGGATATTATTTTTTTGGGGGATTTTAATTTGGCATTCTGACTTGAATATGTATTGGCATTCTTACCATGATCCCGATTTCATAAGCTAGTAATAATAAAATAGTTTAAATCTCTAATTTATTGATATAGAGTATTATGAAATATATTGATACTTATGTATTTGAGAGCAGTTTTTGCATCACCTATTCTTCGGTATCGAAACTATTTTCTCGAAGAAAGGTTTTCCTTTAACATGTGACAAATTTCATAATGACAGGTTAAGGCGTAAAAACGTTACAGACAAACTTACTTGATAAATCTGCTGCGACGCTAATATCTACATTAAAATAAGTTATATTCGTTAAAAGAAGTTACAACTACTTTGATAAAGAAAGAGCTGTATCTACTCATCAAATATTGAATAATTAATTTTCAACTCACTTACGTATTTCCACTGTATTGTGTATTTCTTATGGTCGCTAATCTTATTTTATATCTAGGTTCATTTTATATAAACTTGCATTTGGTTTATGACCTGTTAGTTAACCAAAAGTCCTCCAAAAGATACCACGTTCGTTGTATCCTCTATAATATCCTTGTACAAGTGTATAATAATTTTGTTGTAAATAGCTTTTTTGAATAAGTTTTGGTTTATTTGCAGAGAAAGAAACGGGTAATATATGCTTCATGTATATTTCATTCATTTATTTTGGCACTAATATAATTATAAACATAGATGATAGTTTCACATCTCGCTGAGCTTTTCGGCACTCTCTGATTATATTTATTGCCGCACTGTCTCTATGCCCTTTTTATCTTTGGTATAATTGAGAACACCTCAAATTCATGAAGTGTTTTT
Source organism: Marasmarcha lunaedactyla (assembly GCA_923062675.1). Taxonomy (NCBI): domain Eukaryota; kingdom Metazoa; phylum Arthropoda; class Insecta; order Lepidoptera; family Pterophoridae; genus Marasmarcha; species Marasmarcha lunaedactyla. The sequence goes on along the minus strand of OV281339.1, from coordinate 37,780,159 downwards.
AATGTAAACCCATAATGAAATATAAATATTTTGATTTTGACACAGTCAATTTGGGCAACTTTGAAAATTTTTTACAGTATTTGAGATATTACATCTGATTTATATTTATTACACCTTCATTTTATTGAATGAACAATGTCCTGTTGAATTAGTTAATTTTGATAACATTATGATTTACGGCAAAAACAAAAGAATTACCCACAATTTTCCCCAAAAGTAAAATTTAAAGTTACCAAGTTTTGGGTAACTTTGAATATATTTTTTATAAGGTGTAAAAGTCTTTAATATTGAAATATTGTAAGGTTTGGATATAATTATATCAAAAAACTTGAAACCGATTTCGAAAGTACGTTACCTTATGAGTATAATGACATCAATATTTTTTTTAAAGCAAACGACGAGTATCCAAAATTTTGCCATTAACCCTTAAATACATGATAACCGTTTTTTAGCCGAAAAAAATATGAAGGTGTAACATAACTCTAAAAAATATTTAATAAAAAATATATTACACATATACATTACACTATGCATTAAGTGCACAAAATAATCGTTATATTATAAAGTTGGAGAATTATGAAAATGGGTGAAACAATCTTTTGTTTTCTTACAACATAAGTAAATGTTGCACTTAGAACATTCAATTATACTTAATAACTTACAAGATGGCATCATACATCGACCACGTGTTTCTGTTCTAATGATGTTATGATCACTTATGTCAAGTCTAACTTCAAGAGGTGGCAAACTTTGGCAAGGTTTCCCTTTTCTCATTTTAGGTGGTGGATGATCTTCCCCTAATCTACTGGTGCTTGGGCGCCCTCTGGTGTTAACAGAAGTATATTTTCAAAGAGCTCCGGCCAACTCTGATCGACAGTCTGCAAGGGTCATGATTTCTTTGTGGGTGCCTTTTCTTTCTGATACTTTTTTATGTAATACCTATGAATTTATTACAGTTAAGTCTAGACGGTGGTAAAATATTCTAATATACCACTTTCTACTCTTCATACGAATCCTATACCTTCCTAAAAACGAATCCATTAAGTCAACGCCACCCATGTGCATGTTATATTCCTTGACTAATTTGGGGCACACAATAGGAATCCTCTTCTTTTCTTTTTGTCGAATCGTTCGATATTTTCCTCAGGACATGCTCCAACACATGTCGAAGCTAAAATTACCTGTTTGTAGTCCCTCCAACTTACAGTTGTAATATCAATACCATCGAAACTCGTTACGTATTCTTCATATGACCCTCTTGGAATTGAACTTTTCATAACGTCTTGTTTAGTGGGTAACTTGCAAGATTTTTCCAGTCGGTTTCTTTGTATGGTGCCTAGAGAATGTATACTTCTTTGGCTAATGTATACATCAATGGCAAAGATGCATAATAATTGTCAAAAGAGACCAAATGATTTCTTAGCCTGGGTACAACACTCAGCAGATTCATAACTGTTTGTCCCACAACTCCCAAGTTATGTTCGTTAAAGAACCCTTCATTAGCTTCTTTTCCCGAGTAGATTATGAATCGATAAGCAAAACCGCACAAACTGCATAAAATGAACTGCTCATCTATAGACAGTCGCTGCTCGATTGTCACGCTGGATAACTTCTCATTCAAATGGTTAATTATGGGACGTAGCTTGCCTACTGGTGATGATCATAATTATTATTAAAGTGCAGCAACTTTGGCATTTTTTCAAATTTATTTACAGGCTTTGGCAACGCAGCATTGCCTCTTTGATGTGACTTAAGCCAAATTTATTAGACCAATATGACCTTGTGTTCGGATAATGGTGAACAGACATGAATATTACAATATCAAAATATTTGCGAAGGTCACCCACTGTGGACAATTTAGGTCTGCCAGGTTGTTTCTGGACAGCGAAGCGAGTTGATTCCATGACAATGTTTTCCATAAACTGATCGTGAAAAAATGCGTAAAAACTGGTAAGGACTTTGCAGTTCTATTATAGTTGAAGGAAACTCTTCAGACCCAGTAAATTTGATATTAGTTTCATCAAATGCAAAAGACTGCTTTCTCCATAATAAATTCCTAAAATTTATAAGAGATACCGTTGGCTGTACCTCCATTGGCTGTACCTCTAGCACCGGCTGTTCATCCTGAAACAATGAAGAGTCTGGAAGTTCTTCGAAATTGATCTGCCCTGTTGGAACTACTTCACCCTCTTCTAATTCATCTTCTAACACTTCTCGAGATGAGTAATAAGGAATGTCATCCCCATCTGACTCAAAATCATCTTTCGAATTATATCCATTCTCCAACCTCATCAACATATCTTCTATTTGCTGCGGTAAAAAGCAAAAAAAATGCGTTTTAGCCATACCCAAAAGCAAGTAGAATCAAAACCAAAACCGTTTTGAACAAACAATTTGAATGGCAGTTTTTAGGAATCAAACGCATGTCGTATCGTTTTCGATACAAACATAAAATATAATATTTTTTGGAGTAAATTTATAAAAATCGTATGTTTTCAAATATTTTAAAGTAAATAAAAGACTAACCATTCATTTTTTGATTTTTATTTGGAACAATTCCAATTATTTTCTTTTTCACAGTGAAATGAAGAACTTTATTTTGAAAAGCAGTCCTTGTTGTGCGACACAATGGCAAGCTCTATTTACAGTTTCTAAATGAACTTTTCTTAACATTTGCGGAGTTCTTGCACGAGAATTGCACGATGTTCACGATTTTGTAACTCTTCTAGGCTGTGCATTCTCTCAGCGTACACGTTGTCTTTGATAAATCCCCATAGGAAGATATAACAAGGCGTGAGATCCGGGGTCTAGCAAGGCAAGGGATTGCACTGTTATTGGCTATTAAAACATCAAAATTGTTTCGTAAGAACGTCATTACAACATTTGTATTATGTGCAGGTGCTCCGTCTTGTTGAAAAATGATCGACCGTCTTTCATCGTCTGGAATTTGTTCTAAGAAATTAAGCATATCGTTTTGTACAAAGGTATAATATCTCTATCCAGTCAAGGTTCCACTGCAAAAATAAGGCCCAATGATCCGATCTCTGAAAATACCATTAATACGTTACAATACATTAATTGAGAATCGCATCTGAACTCTCACTTTAGTAATTTGGCAAGGATTGTCAATTAACCAAAACTGCGAGATTTTTTGTTATAAATGCCGCAGTTTGATACATAACTTTCATCGGTCCATAATATTGAAATTACATTGATATAATTATTGACTAGCCAATTGCAATTGACCAGTCGACAAGCAGGATCATTATTGTTTAGCGTTTGAGTAGGTTTTATCTTGAAAGCTTTAAAGTTGTTTTTTTTTTAATAACTTATGTACCTAATTATGGGACACCGTAAAAAATCGTGCCACTGAACGCAGCGATTCTCGTGGATTATCTACTACGTAGTAAAGAATATTATTATGTAAATCATTATTAAATTCTGGGGCTCTGGTTCTTGAACCTTTTTTTCTATTAAAGGGTCCATTATTTATCAAATTGTTATCTAGCTTACGTAAGTATGTACCAGAAGGGACTTCTCTACCTGGGTACTCTCTTCTGTAGGCAATAATGGCCGCTCTTTTGTTACAATCACACTTGTAGTACATTTTTGAAAAATTTATTGTTTATTGGAATTCTTTAAATTTGATTCTCTATTGGAATAGGCAATTTTTCAACCAATAAATGAAACACTCATAAAATATGATTAAGGTAAAGTGAGTACTAGACCACATAAAATAAGGAAACTAAAACCTTTTGACTAATCTCATACTAAATGTATGGGAGTGTTTAATGTCAAAATTTTGGATACTCGTCGTTTGATTTAAAAAAAGTTATTGATGTCATTTTACTCATTAGGTAACGTATTATCGAAATCAGTTTAAAGATTTTTGATATCTGTAATAGTTATGAAATAATATTTTGGACACTCGATTTACGAAGTCCCGATATTGAAATATCAAAACGTTCCCATGATAAAAAAATGATAAATCTTTTTCACAACTTTGTTCAAAGTTAGACCTCAATTCAAAGGTACCCAACATATACGTACAGAGTTTATTTTTATCAGAATGAAAGATTAATTGTTCGACTTGTTATGCTTTCATTTACAATAACCTAATATATATACCAAAAGAGATTAAACCTCTTTATTAAATTTATTTTAACACCTAATAGAAAATAATTAACTAAAATCATCCTCTCTAAGATTTATATCTAGCAATTTGCTTAAAAAATTGCATGAAAGCTTATTTATTTATTGATATTTTTGTTTCAGCCCAGTTGGTTGAAATCAAAGGAATTCTGGGACAAATCATTTGAAAGTCGATACGAAACGTTGAAAAAGAGCACAAAACGCCCTCCACTCAAGGTATTTGTTAAGTTGATTATTATTTTCAACATTTTCCTTTATTCTTCATGGTTTTATTTAATAAATTTTACGTGTTTTAGGTATTCGTGGTACCACATTCACACACTGACCCGGGATGGTTGAAGACATTCGAGCAATATTTCGAATATCAAACGAAGAATATTATTACGAATATTGTAGATAAATTAGAAGAATATAAAAACATGACGTTTATTTGGACAGAAATATCATTTCTGAATGCGTGGTGGGAGAGATCACATCCGCTTAAACAAAAGGTGAGATATTATAATACAGTTTTTAAAGTGTGAGTGAAGAGATTTTAAACATTCGAGCTAGAATATAAATAATGTCTTAGTTGTCATTAATAAAAATTAATGAACTACTTCGTGATTCTGGATACATTATTCCTTGCATTGGGAAAATTTTTCACTTCCAGGCTTTGAAGAAGCTAATTAAGGAAGGTCGCCTCGAGATCACGACGGGAGGCTGGGTGATGCCCGACGAAGCTTGCACGCATATTTACGCCCTCGTTGACCAGTTTATAGAAGGTAAAATAAAACACATTTATTTTTAAAGTTATCCTGTATTGTGAATATTTTATTTATCGAACATATTTAATTTTTCAGGGCACCAGTGGGTCAAAACAAACTTGGGTATTTCGGTATTAAAAACGGGTTGGTCCGTAGATCCGTTCGGTCATGGAGCCACCGTACCTTACTTGCTGGATCAAAGCGGGCTGGAAGGGGCTATAATTCAGAGAATCCATTACATTTGGAAGCAGTGGTTTGCCAAGCGGCAGATCGAGGACTTCTATTGGATCCCTGGATGGGAGGCGGCGCGGCCTTCGCTGCTGATACACAATCAGCCCTTCGACATCTACTCGGTGCGAAACACGTGCGGGCCGCACCCCGCGGTCTGCGCGCACTACGACTTTAAGGCGCCGGACTACGGGCATTTCGTGCCGCACGAAGGTGACGTCACGGACGCGACGCTGGCGCGCAAGGCCGCCACGTTGTACGAGCAGTACGCGCGCGTTGGCACGCTTACTGCGCACAACGTCGTGCTCGTGCCGCTAGGCGACGACTTTCGATACGCCTACCCCAACGAGTTCGACGCCCAGTACCTCAACTACATGAAGTTGTTTAATTACATCAACGCAAACAAACAACTCTTCGATGGCGAAGTTCGATTCGGTACGCCCTTAGATTATTTTAATGCTGTCAAGGAAAGATCCAAAAAGTTCCCCACCCTGAAAGGTGACTTCTTCGTCTATTCAGACATATTCACCGACGGAACTCCGGCTTACTGGTCTGGTTACTACACCACGCGACCTTATTTGAAGATGGTCGCGCGACAGCTGGAGCATCACTTGCGAACTGCTGAAATTCTCTTCACTTTAGTTTTCAATTCTTTGGACTACAACTCGGTGCCCCGGCTGTCAGCTCCCGAGAAGAAGCTGATCCAATCCTACGAGAATCTGATCACAGCGAGACGCAACCTGGGCTTGTTTCAGCACCACGACGCGGTGACGGGCACGTCGAAAGCGCGCGTGATGTTCGACTACGGCACGAAGATGCTGACGAGCATGTACCACTGCATGCGACTGCAGGAGGCGGCACTGGGGTTGACACTGGCGGCGGGCAGCGCGGCGCTGCACAGCGAGGCGGATTGGGACGCATACGGCCAACCGCCGCGCCGCCTACGCCTGTCGCTGGTGGACAAGGACCGCGTGGTGGTGTTCAACCCGCTGGGCGTGACGCGGCGCGAGGTGGTGACGCTGTACGCCGACCGGCCGGACGTACGTGTGGTGGAGGGAGCCGGCGGACTGGCCGTAGCGGCGCAGGTCGGACCCACAGTCGCTGCGCGTGCCGGCCGCCGCTACCTTGCCATTGACAGCTTCACCGTGCAGTTCGTGGCCATCGTGCCACCGCTGGCCGCGCGCGTCTATCGCTTGTTGCCCGCTGATGACAAAACTGCGCGTGCTCAAGTTTTCTGCATGAACTGCAAGGACCCCTCTGACAAAACAGACAACTTTCAAATCAAAAAGATGTTGCCCGGAGATATCCAGTTGGAAAATAATGTCCTCAAATTACTCATTAACAGGAACACTGGCTTTCTGAGACAAGTCTATCGAAAGGATGTCATGCAAAAGACTGTCATTGACCTCCAGTTTGGAGCATACCAGAGTGCGCAAGGACACTCCGGTGCCTATCTTTTCATGCCGGACTATGACAATCCTGAAAAACCCGTGTTAAACATGTATTCGAATTTCCAAAATTTAGAAGATGACAATTTGATTATTGTGTCAGGCCCAGTATCAACTGAAGTGATAGTAATGTACCTGCCGTTTTTAGTTCACAGAGTTAAAATTTTCAACGTCGATGATTACGCGCTGTCGCATGCAATTTTGATTGAAAACGAGATTGATTTCGAACCTCCTCCTAAAAATAGAGATACTGAATTTTTCATGCGACTCAATACTGACATTCAAAACGGTGACAACAAGCGAACGGTATTCTACACAGATCAGAACGGCTTTCACTATCAGAAGCGTGTGCGGGTGAACCAGCTGGGCATCGAGGCGAACTACTACCCGATTACGACGATGGCGTGGATGCAGGACGCAAGCACGCGCGTGTCCGTACTGACGTCACACGCGCAGGGCGCCTCTTCGGCTGCGCCCGGCCGCCTCGAGCTCATGCTGGAGCGCCGCACGCTGTACGATGATCTGCGCGGCGTTGGCGAGGGCGTCGTGGACAACAAGCCCGCCGCGTTCACCACATGGCTGCTGGTGGAGTCTCTGCCTGACGACGCTACCGCCGTCGATGCCTCCACCGTCACGCCGCCGCTTCCTGAACGTTACGAGCTGCCCTCGCCCACAGCCGAGCTCCTCAGCCGCGTCTTAAACTATCCGCTTACCGTGTACTACGTGGATTCGAGCGAGACCGGCGAGGTGGCGCTGAAGCCGGCGCACAGCTTCTCTGAGGGTTTCCCTCCGGGGCTGCAGCTGTTGACGCTACGTACTCTGCCGGACGTGGCGATCGCGCAGCAGCCGGCGCGCGCAGCCTACCTGGTGCTGACGCGGCCGGGGTACGACTGCCGGTTGCCGGGCGCTGGCGCAGACACGCGCTTCCCCAGCTCCGCACACTTCAATGCGCTGCGCGTAAAGAACGTGACGGCTGTCAGTTTAACCGGCCTGCGCGACCTTGCGGCGCTCTCCGGCCTGCACGACATCCACCTCCAACCGATGGACATCAAGACTTTCCGACTAGAGTTTTAAAAGTACTCTGTGAATGTGTTAATCGTGCTTAATTATATCAACACCAACTCAAGTAAAGTACATTTTTATATTAAAGTGACAATACCTAAATCCGTTTAGAATTTGCCAATAACAAACTATACTTTGTTGTAGAATTAGGATAACATGTGTGTACTACAAAAGACTGTGGTAAAAATAAAAGCCACATCTACATTATAAAATGTATTAGAACCTGTTAATGAATTACTATGTATGTTATGCACCAGTAGATTGAAAGTACATATCTCGATTGTGGCATTGTAAGTAGAGTTTAAAATTACCGAAACTTTCGGTAAGAAACGAAAGTTTCGCGGTAACTTACCGGTAAGTTTCCTGAAACTTACCAAAATAAGGATATTTAAGTAACAGTCAAAAATTATGATTTTACTTAAAAATATGCAACGGCAGCTTATTTAAACGCCTTTGTCTTCTTGTTATTTAACTCCTAGCGAATTTTAGCCACCATACTCGTCACACAAGCTTAACAATGGTGGTTGGGCTTTGTTTGCAATTGTAAATAAAGCAATTTGTATGTGTGTGTGGTCATAATAAGTAGTCGAAAGTTTCCATTTCCAAGGTAAGTTTTCCAAAGTTGTACGCCGCCAGCTAGAGACCTAAGTTTTAGATAGTAGATACCTACCTACTTATAATACATAAAAAAAGACTAAACAATGTAGGTACATAATACTTATAAAGAATCCCAAAACATAGCATTTTTTTAAAACGAACGTATATTTATACTACAGAATTAGGTACATAGAAATGAGCATGTTTCTGAGTGACGTTATATTTCTTAAGTGCAGGATATACGAAATCATTGTAAGTTTAATTTAAAAAATATTTTTTGAAAACTTCCAGGATTGGAAACTTTCGAGGTAATTTTCAACACTAATTGTAAGCTTAAGATACTTTAACGTGGTGCTAATAGTTTGAATAATGTTTTGTATCTATTTATATAATTGAATGTAAGGGACGTGAAATACTCAATCATCGACCGGCCCCCCTAGACAAGTGGCAGTCGACGATGGAATAGAAAAGTGAATGGATTTCTAAGTGTGTAAAAGTTTTCTATAGTGTTAGCGGGCATAGATTGGCAACTTAGCTAGAGCTCCTGTTTCGTTGTAAAGCTTCAAAATATACCATTAGTATGAATTGTACGTTAGATTTCCATCATTGATTTGAGGGAAATGTAAAAAGTACTGCGTTACGAAAAGATAGGTTAAATTGTTTTTAGTTATTGATGTCTGATGTATATATTCTATATTTTCTCGAATGAAACTATCTGAAAAATGGTATTTCTTTGTTGGCATTACTATCAAATGACTAATCAAACTTTAGACAATATATAATAGTAAAAGTACAATGCTTTTGATATGAGAACCAAGTTACCAGATATGTGTATTTCAAAGACATGGTTGCCGATTTTTATAATTAACGGGATTTACCTACCTCTGGACCAAACCTGTGTATTAATTTAGTGAATATAATTTAAATTTTATAATCATATCTAATATCTCATATTCGGCAAGGCCTTTTAGATTTATTTATTAGTTTATTTAAGATATTTATTAATTTCACTATTGACTAGGAATGAATGAAATTATCTTCGTCAAAAATATAGTTTAGCTTTAGACAATTTAATGGGTGCGTTACGAATATCACCAACAGCGCTATCAGTGCTAAAATTGTTCATCACCGTTCCGATTCGTTTAAGCGCGCTAAAAGTGATATTGTTGCTATTTCAATAGGAACGGTAAATAGAGCGCTAAATTCAAATTTTTCTTCGCTTAAATCTAAAGTTATATCTTCATGAAGATCTTTGACTCTGATTGAAACAGAAGGCAATTTTTTTGTATTATTACAAAAGAAAATTAATCAGCAAGCTTCTAAAATCTTTAATCGCCTATTAAAAACATCAACAAAGAAACGCATGTGTCAGTCTTGACAGGCCGTTCAGAGCGCCCATGCTCTGTAGCTTGGGCACTGTGAGTTAGTTAGTTATTTAATTGAAAATTGGCAATCAGCCGCGATTGGTGTGGCTGGCTATTTAATAAAAAAATAATATTATTTATATGTTTTTTTACGATTGGTAGTTTTATTTTTCTCATGTAAATGCAATACAATGTAATCGCGTTTTCATTTGTATTGTTTACCTAACTCGAGATACTTTCATTAAAAGCTACTTAATAATGAGGAAAAAGTCATTAAATTTATTCGAAAATTAACTAACTACACGCTAAATTACAATCATTATAGACATTCATATTACATATATATAAAAATTTATAGCACATTTATTGATTTATTCCAATTATCAAGCACTTTAATTAAAAACCCTTATGATTTGAAAAAATATACGAAGGAAATTGAAAGTGATGGTGGTTTTAGTTATAAAAATCTCTGAACGCTATTATCTGGATATAGTGTTTTATCACTTAGTTAATTTTCGCTCTACGGGGACGACATAAAAGATTTAAACTATTTGTTTTCGTCATGTTACTGCGTGTACAATCTATTAGATCAGATCACAATCTTCTATTTTTTTCCTGATTTGTTACGAACACACATCACTGCTAGGTGCCTTATACTTTTTGTATAAAGTTCATTTTTACCGATCACAAGGTAATTCGCTATTGAACTGGATACATCAAGCTAAATCTTGTATTTTTTTTCAGTAGAACGGAATAAATTGATACATTCTCAAAATCAGTTCCATGTAGATATGAATCTAGAGAAAATTAAGACAATGATGTCTCAATGAGACATGGCCATGTCATAATAATAATTACAACTGTATAATACTATAACTTGTGCATAAAAATTAATTACTCATTTATTAATCGTACCTAAATAACCTTTTTGTTTTGTTTGATTTTGTACCTACATATATTGTCTTTAATATCTAATGATCTTAGATATAAATTTTGGTAGAATGAATAAAGTACTCACTTTAATAAATGTTGTGTTAAGTATTAACAATAACTGTGGAAGAATTCGGTTCTTTGAACCTTTGTAGTATAATAATAATAATAATGTATGGCGTTAATTCGAACTGGCTATTTTTGTTGTGTGGCTAACCTGTTCTTGTTGTAAGGTTATTTGGCACATTTATTTTTGAAATATGTTTCGGAGCCTCACGCTCATATCACCTCTATTTAGAATGTTGTAAAGCGAATTAAAAGACATCTTCTATTAATACTGGCTGTCCTTATTTTGGCTGTATGCTAATATTACTGCGGTGTTTAAATAGGAATAGGACTTCATTTATGTGTAAAAAAACGTAACCATTATGAAAATATAATTTATAGAGATTAAAAAACAATCAAATAAGTATTGAAAATATTAATAACAGCTTATACAATTTAAACTGACCGTCAAGCGGCGTCCAAAAACTACGTTACAAGACAACACAGTGTGTTGAAAATATCAATGATAATATAATAGTTTCTATATCCACTACAATTTGATAAATAAATAACTTGATCATCTCTGAATATGTAAAGAAAACAAAGATACGCTAACATAGGTAAAATAAATTGACGTTCCAAACGTCCTAGATTAAAAGCAAATAAACGCCGAGAATGCGTATTGTGTCAAAAAAGTTTTAGTTTACAGAAGGCCAACGCACAGCGTTTTGTACATTGCTTTCATACAAATTTCATAAAAACACTTAGGTACTGTTTATTCAGTATACAACGTCTGAACTTGATACTTAGGGAACCAATAGGAAAGGAAAAAGGGAAAAAAAATTAAGGAACCAATAGGCTGGAAACTTGCGGTACTGGCTGGCTAACGATAAAAGTTACGCAAATAAATGTCGCGAATTTCATCCCCAGTCGATAAGCACCCTGATCACAGGACTCAAGGACTCAGGTCTCAACCCCAAAAGCATCGAAAATATCCATTTAATCACAAAAAATTTGCGTAAATATGTATATTTCCTATGCTTCACACTTTCCACGACATTGGTAGCCGAGCGAGATGGAACACTCTTCGTGGGAAGATGGAAGGCCGCGAGGGTAGCATCCAAAACTAGCGGCGTACCCATTTTCCACGGTACTAGAGACATACCTTCAGGCCGCTTGCCATCATCACGCAATAGTCTCGACGGATCGAGTACCGAGGAAGAATTGAAGGTGACAAGTGCCTGGCGCATGATGTCGTTCAAACTTACATGGCGAGGTAATGACGAGACAATGGCGAGGATCTGCCACCTCCACAAGAGCACGAAAGTTATGACGCCTAAGTTCATTACCCAATACGCCACAACGGCAACGGTTCTCAGCACATAATTATACACCAATACGCTGACGACAAGCTATCCTAAAGCTTTGATAGAATAGATGGAATATTCCAGTTACTTCTAGCTTCGGCAAGGAAGGAAATTTCTACCGAAAAGGAAGAGAAATAATTTTAAAATTTATCAAATATTTATTGCTATTAACTGAAGCCAATGTAGTTAGCAAAGATATACAAGAAATTTTACGAGTTCCTAAACCACCGAACCGAACAGAATTCTTAGGCCCAAGATTTATCAAAATCAAAGTTAATATGTTTCAAACGGGACCCAAAATTCCGAATTTCACAATCCCGAAGAGTCTTAATTCCGATTATCCAAAAACACGATTCTTATTTTACCGAAATTCATTAATCCGAAATTTAAATTTTCCGACTTTCATTAGTACGAAGAATTAAAAACCGGCTGTCTTACTAGTCCGAAATAAGGTATTCCGAATTAAAATTTTCCGAAAATTCAATGCTAACATTCAGATTTTACATCTAAGGGTGTTACGTCGACCCGTCGACGTCGATCGACGGACGATCGATTGGTGTTATAATACCCTTAATAATCACTAGAGGGATATCAGCCTCTCCCAACTCAGGGGTGGTGTCAGACAATTGTAGGCCATCGCGCCTACTGCGGGTTGGCGGACTACACATACCTTCATATAAATGTATAGGTGCATGGGATTATTCTACTACTATTACCAACTCAGAGGTGGCGTCAGACAATTGTAGGCTAACACGCCTACTGCGGGTTGGCAGAGTACAGATACCTTCAAGTAAATTTATAGATGCATGGGATTATTTTACTACTAAATTACCAACTCAGGGGTGGCATCAGACAATTATAGGCCATCACGACTACTGCGACGTCGATTGGACGTCGACGGTCGTTCGATTGGTGTGGTAACAACCTAAACGGGAAAATAAAAAATTATAATCTAAATCTCCTGTCACACAAATTAAAATTAATAAGGCGCATTTTTAAATTATACAAATTAGGCGCGACGACGAGCGAAGCGAGGAGGAGCAGATAGTCTGTATGTAGATAATGCCAAAAAGGGATTAGCATTTCAGTACATAACCTATATACTCAAGAAATAACTCGGTACAAAAAACTAAATAAACTTTCTCATTTCCAGCTGACTACTTGAATGCTCTAACATATAAATTGATGTGTTCATGTAGTTTTACAAGGCGTTTGTTATTGCAACTAATATTATTCGGAATTTTGATATTCGGTATTCGTATTACTGATATTTCGGATTGTTGTTAATTCGGATTTTTTATGGTTCGGTATTTTCAAATTCGGCACATTGATTTTCATGATTATAAACGTTTGGAATTTTGAAGTTTCGAGGAAGAAAAGTTCATTTTCGGAATTATGAACCATTCGGTTTTATAAAATTCGGAATTTTGAAATTCGTGATTGACTATCAGAATTAAGTTTTTCGTATTTATGTAGTTTACCCGTTTCAAACAGTTTAATTTATAATTTCGTCAAGAATATTTAGTGTGCTTCCACAAGGGCGTACTGCGCATATAGTAGGGGAAACAGTATAGTTATTGGCCAGTTATGAGATCACACGATAAAAAAGAACTATTAAAAATAAATAAAATGCGTATGTTTCTGTATTAATGTATTTATTACACAAGATGCTTTATTTTTAATTAAAATTTTTAGGAATTATAGTAATGTAAAAATAGAAAACATGAAATTACCGTAATTGGCCATAACATTGCAGTTATTGGCCAAATTGGAAAATAAAATATAGGTAACTTCAAAAAAAAAAAACAAATTATAACAATAATAACTAAAACATATCTCCATCATGATTTTAATTTTCAAAAGATTCAAAATCATCACCAGAGTCATCATTTAATAAAAAACAGTTATGGCATATAAAGTCAAAAAGCTTGTCGTCATCTAGCTTATGTTAAAGTGTTTTCGAGGAATGCTATGACGATGATAATACTTTTTACATGAACTACATTCTAGTGACTTATTTTTATCAGCCAAACGCAAGTAACCAGCTCTAAATTAGATAAAATCTTTAGTTTACAGCCGTCGTTTTTAGTTTGAGTCTTAACATTTTCCTTTTTGGCATTATCCGTTTCAGTCGTTATGTCAAGATTTTCTTTTGCTTCATTAGTATTTTTTGACATCTTTTCTACGCCTTTGCCTTTTTTGGGTCAGAGCATTTTCTTCTTTCAGGGCTACCTTCTCCTCTCTTTTTATTTTTCTTTCCATTTTCTTATTCTCTTTTTCTTGCTTTTCCATCTCTTTTTTTGAATTGCTGATCTAAAATTCTCAGAAGTAATGACAAATGGGGTCTTTTCTGTCTTTCGAATAGACTACCTCTTATTTTCTGGGGCATTCTGTAAGTAGTCATTAATTGATTTTTTTAAACGATTAGTTTCTGATATTGTGGTTATAGAGGTAGCAGTGGAAGGTTGGCACAAATCAATGGGAATTTTAGTAGGTGTCATAGTAATTTTAACTTTTGTCACGTTACTTTCACTGTAAGATTTACATTTGTGGTGTTATTAGCAGATGGTATTTCAATATTAGTCGATTCTTTATCGCAAAAAAATTCCGAAGTTTGAATAATGTAGGAGGGGAATTATTTCGATAACCTTGAAATTTCAGTGCTTTCATCGTGTCTATATCATTTGAGCCCCTACAATATTTTCAAATTAACCGAAACCGTACCAGTTCTTTTAGGGACATGACCTTGTTTTCATCATTATCTACTGTTTGTATGTTTGTTTCTTCAACACTTCTTGGTGCACCTAAGCATTGCAAGTAATCTATAGTAATCTATTCTCATCAAAGGGGCACAAGCCACATGCCCGAAAACCATTTATTATTGTTTCAGGTTTTAATTCGTCAACAATGGTTTTGAAAATAGTTGCAATGTTCAGCTTCGTTACCACCTCTCCAATGTTTTCTGGTTGGAATTTACGTACTGCTTTTCGGTACATTTTTTTATTGGTCCAAATACGGAAACATCTGCTGGCTGAGTGATTTGAGTGGCGTTGGGGTAAAGACCTACAAAGTCAACTGCTAACTCTTTACAAGTCAAACTAAGCTGTAAAGTGATATGACTTTTATGGCCATCTATAAACGGGATAACTGGCTTTTTTTATGTTGTTTTCAGCAAGATATGGAGCAAATATTTCGGTAATAAACTGATTAGACATCTGCCGTCATCCACCCCGTATCACTGCGTCCGATACCACGATTTAGGTAACATTAATGTCGCAAATGAAAGGAGGACAAGTCCTGCCGTCGGTAGAAAATTTAACTGTAACATTTTCCTTGAAGTTTCCTTGTTCCACAGCATAAATATTTTTGACTCTTTTAGCAGCAAGCACGCAACCAGTAGAAGGACAGAGCTGGAATCCTGTCTCGTCAGCATTAATGACACGTTTTGGATCCTGAATTGCGTCTACCAGGTTTTCCCCTGTCAAGTAGTTTTTTATTTCAAGACTCTATTTTTTTAAATGTCGGTTTCAAACACGCAGGCTCTGGCTTTAGTAACCCCCTCACTGGTTCTTGGTACCTAACTAGGGTGCCGTTTTAAAAAAGCTTTGAGCCATCCCTGACCGGGCCTATTGTTAAGGAAAGGAGTAACGCGAGGAGTTTCAGTCAAAAACTTTTGAACCGTGTCGAGAACGTCATCTGACTTCCTAGGAAACACTTTGCGAGCCATATTAATCTCTGCGATAGTAGTTTCTTCCTCATTTGTTAGATCCGATGTAGGCCTAAATTGAGATTTTGAAGTAGGATATTTGAGTTCAAACTGTAAAGTTGCTCTTGGTATATTATATTTTTTGGCGACTGCTCTCAAAGACATTGCTTTTGTATTTATTTTTTCTAATGCCTCATCAAGAGCCTCTTTTGTGTATTCGGGTATCTTTGGCATTTTCTTTTTTTGTGAGGCTAATATAAAAAAAAATTTAAATAAAGAAGACATACTTTTTTTATAGGCTAGCTTTACGAATGATACAGTTATTGGCCTGGGCTATTAACTGTTCATAATAATTTAAAATTTGTAAATTTTGTTTAGCATACTAGATAATGTAACAGAAGACGTTATCTTTAGTGAAAACGCTATTTTAACTTTTTTTTAAATACAGTTATTGGCAAAGGAGGCCAACTACCATAAGTAATTCAAATAATTGTGACAGCTATTGGCCACTACAAAATTTTGAGGTTATGATGAAAATAAGTTATGTAACTCCTTGAATATGTTTATAACGCATTAAAAGGCTATATTTTATAGGGTATGAATAACAGATTAATTATATATAAATAATAATAAAATATTGTATTATAAAAAAAATTTGTGTTAACCAGTTTTTAAAAATCTTACCTCAGTTTGTTGCTCCGGCAAAACATCACACTTGGGAAAAGAACCAATTAAATTAACCTAGCGGAATTTTGTTGAAACTTTTTGACAAAGAATAAAATTAATTTCATCATTAATACGCTTTTAGATCTGTAAAGGGGCTAATATATCGTTTCCCCCTACATACATTTAGGAACTATTAAGCAATGACGGAATATGAAAAGGCCATATGCATACCAATGCCCGACAAACAAGAACATTTTGAGAATTTTTAATTGAATTTTTTAAACTCGTTGAAAAATACCAAAAAAGATTCATCAAAAATCAGACCAGAGATGACCAGAATAGAGATGGCAGGCAGTAGGTAAGTAGCATTAGATTGGAAAGACTGAATAATGAAGAATCTTTATCACTGCAAGAATCAGTAACAAACCGTTAATACTTGTCAAAATTTAAACTAAGGTTAATAAGGCCAAACTTTTCGATAGATAATTTTAAATCTTCAAGCACAACGCTGACTTCAATTACTGACTAACGTCAACTTTTAACAAAACTTTTTAAATACCTACGTAATTATTTAGAAAAGTTCTCAAAGAATGCACAGCTGCTTCACAGCAAGCTCGGTTGCAGCAAGGTTGGGAGTAATTTTATAGTTTTGGAATAGGCTTCACGTCACGCGGTGTCTTGACATTCTGAAGCAGCAGAAAATAAAATCATATATTCACATAAAGAGTGTATGTGAAGAGACCGTCTAAATATGGGGATTTTATAATTCCATTATTTTTCAGCGTAATTTCTCATTTCGGCTTAAAATTGCTAATGCACTCACTGTGCGTCAAGTGAAACTAATAAATGGGTGATTATTAAAAAATTTAAAGTAGGTATATGGATATTGCTATACTTTCTTTTTTGGCATACTCTTGTATAGCTAGCTTGTTTGACCGGCGTTGTTTTTTTTATAATTAGATAAATATATATATACACATCAAATACCATATTAGTCATTGTAATTATCCTTATGTAATGATTAAGGCTTCCAATCCCGCATGCCCTTGCGGGATCTCGGTAAACGGGATCTTGCCATTTTAATTATTTATATTATATAGATTTGGTTTGTTAAACTAGTTGGATAAAATAAGATTGAATAGAAAATTAGGTGAAAGAAAACATTTGTTTCCAATGCCAACACAGAGCTTACAATGGCTGTGCTGTGTGTACAATATAGAATATATTGTTTATTTACACGTTCCTCGATGCATGAATACCTACGAACAAGCAAGCAATACTCTGAGTAACACGAGCTAGCTAGACCTTGCAAATAGAGTAGGTACAATATAGATAGGTAGACTGTCGCTGTTATCGGACCTATATTTTAGGTAAAACTCTATTCAAAATGTCGAATATTTATAATTTATTAGAACCAGTACAAACAATTTAAAAAGTTACAGAAAGTTCATTTTATATTTTGAAAGTATTTTCGTGTGTCGCTATGCTA
Source organism: Marasmarcha lunaedactyla (assembly GCA_923062675.1). NCBI lineage: Eukaryota > Metazoa > Arthropoda > Insecta > Lepidoptera > Pterophoridae > Marasmarcha > Marasmarcha lunaedactyla. The sequence goes on along the minus strand of OV281339.1, from coordinate 37,762,359 downwards.
CTTCGTATCTTGTTGGCAAGATAACCGGCAGAGGAGAACGCGCGCTCGGCTTTTACGCTTGTTGGTGGTACTACAGACTTTGGGGCTTTGTGTGCTAATGTTAAATATTTACCCATCGACCCAGCTGATTCATAAAGAGTCATCTCTTTCTTTAGTACGGTTTCTATTAGAGGAATTCGAGCAAGCGATGGACCAATACTTGTCATGGAGTTAAAAGTTTGCTCTAGCTCCTCTTGCAATGTCAAAGCTTGAGTCGCCGTGTTCTCGTTCAAGTTGGTAGCATTAACAGCTTGAAGATTCTTTCCAAAACTTGTTGTAAATGTCCTTTTTTATTTTTCTCATTGTATGCGAGAAATAAATACAATAAAATAAACTGCCAAGCCAAGCCTCTTGGCGATTATGACGACCCTAATTTAAGTCTCTCTAAAAACATTTGAATTTTGTATCGTGCGTGATTAAATTTAGAAATTGTCTTGGCTACGGTTTACTTTTTATTTTGACAATAAAACATGACCTATGAACATTGAAATACTTTAAATTGAAATATATTGTAATGTTCAAATGTCACGTCCTTTGTATTGAGTTTCAATTATCTACGTACTTGTAAAGAGCGCGAAGTTTCAGAAGAACCGCGCAGCGAACTGATCAATGCATATAAACATGGTAAAATTTTCAATCAAGTCTTGTAAAAATAATAGCAGGTAAACAATATAAACAAAAATCAAGTTAATAGTTTATCTCTAAGCCAAATTTTTATATTTTAATTCAAAATACTAGTTTTTAATCCATTGGCATGCGGGGGTGAAACAAACGCAAGGGACTAATGGGATTCATGTTGTTCGCAACTCTGGTACAATACCTGGGATGGTAGATGCTCAGTATTGGTATCAATATTTATTAATTAATTAAAATTGTATTTTCAAAACTAAATGGTCTTTACGATTAAATTTAAAAAAACTATTTCTACATATATATACAAATAAACATGTGCAATGGTAAGTTTTGTATATTAAATGAATGAAAAATTTTTTTAACTAAAAGTTTTCTTATATTAGGTCTTTACCTATGAAATTGCCGTTTTTCACGATATAAATGAAGCGTAATTTTTTATATATTTTTTATTTCTATTAATCAAAATAATCACCCATGCAATCAATGCATCTTTGCCAACGCATTGGTAGCTTATTGATGGCTTTCTTGAAGAAATCAGCTGGACGGGAGGCAACAAATTCTTCAAAGGCATTTTGTACTGCCTCTCGGGTATTGAATTTTTTTCCCGCCAAGAAGTTATCCAAATTCTGGAAAAAGTAGAAGTCTGTAGGCGCAAGGTCTGGTGAGTACGGCGGATGACGGAGAACTTCCAACCCCAACTCTTGTAGCTTGGAGACCGTCTGCTGTGCAGTATGAGGTCGCGCGTTGTCGTGCAGGAGCAGTGGAGCCGAACGATTGACCAAAGCTGGTTGGAGACGTGCGAGCTTCTCCATCATTGTGTTCAGTTCTTCACAGTACACATCTGCAGTAATGCTTGTCCCGTTTGGCAAGAAGCTGTGATGAATTACACCCGCTTTAGACCACCAAACAGTGACCATGACTTTTCTAAGGGTAAGTTTTCGTTTAGGGCATTGTTTGGGTGCTGAACCAGGGTCCAACAAACTTGCTGAGCGCTTACGATTGTCAAACAGGATCCATTTCTCGTCACAAGTAACAATGCGGTTCAGAATTCCTTCATTTGTATGCCTGCTGAGCAGTGCAAGGCACGTCTCCACGCGTACTTCGCGCTGGTGGTCATTGAGTTCGTGGGGTACCCATTTGTCAAGCTTTTTTACCTTGCCAATTTGACGCAAATGGACCAATATTGTTTTGATGCTAACGTCGAAAGCTGCTGCTAATTCAGCCGTGGAATGAGTTTCATCAGCTTCCACAATTGCCTTTAATTCGTCATTGTCGACCAAAGTTTTCGGACGACCACGGGGTTCATTTTTCAGGTCAAAATTTCCAGAACGGAAGCGGGTAAATCAATAACGGGTGGTGCGTTCGTTTGTAGTGTTCGCTCCGTAAACGTCGTTGATGTTGCGTGCCGCTTGTGCCGCTTTGCTGCCACGACGGTACTCATACTCCATAATTACTCGAATTTTTAACTTATCCATGATGACGAAAAATGTTCGAATGCGTTGAAAACAAAACACTAACTATTAAACAAATTACGATTTTAGAAAAAGAATTTCATGTTTGTCAAATAAAATTAATTTGAAATTAGAATTATCAGTCAAAAAAAAATATTTTCATTTGAAATGGCCAGTACGGCAAAACGGCAGTTTCATAGGTAAAGACCTATTATTTAAGTGAGTGAATATTTAAAAAAATACCGTATACTTATACTGTATATTTTCTACATGTTTCTTTTTATTGAAAGCAGTTTTATTATTCGTTTTCTTAATTTCACTACTTGTGTTAAATCTTAAAAGTTGGCTACATGTGTTAAGCCGTTGATGCTGTTGTAGTTTTAATATTAAAGCTAGATAAAGTTTATTTTATACAGATAAAAGGACCCATGAGAAAAAGCGCATTTTGAGCGCAAGTGAAGCTTTGAACAATGAGTTTGTACCTATCACCACAAACAATTTTAATTTTACCGATATATATTCCATTGCATTAGAAATCACTCTGATAAATTAAAAAACTTATTCTCAACCATCACCCCTCGTTGGTTACATATTCACTAGTGGCACCTTTTGTTTTACTTGATCAGAAAAGAATTCCTACAGGCTCCTTTTTTATTTACCATATTAAAACAGTTAATAACTTTTACATTGACAAAACAGATAAATATAATTTAATTGTTTGAATAACCGCAATATTTTAAAACAATTAATGAATAATGTTACTGAGAACCCATAAAAAATACTAGAAGTTTGAGTTGTGTGGTGATATGTATACATTTAGGTGTTGTGAGGATTATTTTTATTGATAACATACTGACTAATTGCACACAGACCTATTTTTCTTAAGTTCACTTGGCTACACTGCACACTATGCAATAAGAGCAACATGCGGCTCTATAAGTGTTGTATAAATTATATTTGCAGAATTTCTTGGAATGTATAAGTTTATGAGATATAATAGTTAAATAGAAGGTGATTCTGAGTTTAATCTGATTATATCAAATCTAAATTTATATAAGACGTACAGTCAGAAAAGGGATACTAGCAGCTAGCCTCAGGATCACCTTTATTTAATAAAACTTAAATGTTATACTTACCCTCGTATTGGAATTATATAGATCATGCAAAAAGGTAATGTTATTTATGTGATAAGTTTAGGATCTCTATGGCATATACCACTATAATTATAATGTACAATTATTTTTTGTTTTAATAGTTCAAATAAAACAATTAGTATACAAGTCCATTTTTATTAAATGCTATTCTTTGAATTAACGATCATAAATTCTCATAACTAATATAATATACATATCCTCCTTAATGTTTTAGTAAAAATATAATGCATTGGAAGTTGTTTACAGTAGTCATTCATTGTCGGAGAGGCCTCTGATGTACTCCACATGTCATTTCTTCTTTATTCTACTGGCGATCCATTCTAGGCCCAAGTGTAAGCTGCAAAATAAGAAATAAGACTTTAATAAATAAACTCTGCGTCTGCTGGTCTTCAGAGTCACAGACATGGATGTTGAGATTTCACACTTCATTGTATGGTCATTCCTAAAATAAGCTCTGCCAGCTTTCACCCCAAAACTATGTGTTCAGCTGATAAATTTTTTGCAGAAATTGATGCTAGGTGATAACATCCATGCTTGATGAATTACTCTCATTTAGCTTGTAAAGCCTAGATTTGAATATTTTAGAATAATGAAAATAAAACCAGGAAGCTATATGCAAATTTTGACAGTATTGTTGAAATGCTGTACTAGTAGGGTGTTTCAGAATAACTTCCAAGAAACACTAGGTTTTTTCAGAAACACAAATGATAAGCAAGTAGAATGCATGTAATATTAGGTCTTTACCTATGAAATTGCCGTTTTTCACGAAATAAATGAAGCATAATTTTTTATATATTTTTTATTTCTATTAATCAAAATAATCACCCATGCAATCAATGCATCTTTGCCAACGCATTGGTAGCTTATTGATGCCTTTCTTGAAGAAATCAGCTGGACGGGAGGCAACAAATTCTTCAAAGGCATTTTGTACTGCCTCTCGGGTATTGAATTTTTTTCCCGCCAAGAAGTTATCCAAATTCTGGAAAAAGTAGAAGTCTGTAGGCGCAAGGTCTGGTGAGTACGGCGGATGACGGAGAACTTCCAACCCCAACTCTTGTAGCTTGGAGACCGTCTGCTGTGCAGTATGAGGTCGCGCGTTGTCGTGCAGGAGCAGTGGAGCCGAACGATTGACCAAAGCTGGTTGGAGACGTGCGAGCTTCTCCATCATTGTGTTCAGTTCTTCACAGTACACATCTGCAGTAATGCTTGTCCCGTTTAGCAAGAAGCTGTGATGAATTACACCCGCGTTAGACCACCAAACAGTGACCATCACTTTTCTAGGGGTAAGTTTTCATTTAGGGCATTGTTTGGGTGCTGAACCAGGGTCCAACCAACTTGCTGAGCGCTTACGATTGTCAAACAGGATCCATTTCTCGTCACAAGTAACAATGCGGTTCAGAATTCCTTCATTTGTTTGCCTGCTGAGCAGTGCAAGGCACGTCTCCACGCGTACTTCGCGCTGGCGGTCATTGAGTTCGTGGGGTACCCATTTGTCAAGCTTTTTTACCTTGCCAATTTGACGCAAATGGACCAATATTGTTTTGATGCTAACGTCGAAAGCTGCTGCTAATTCAGCCGTGGATTGAGTTTCATCAGCTTCCACAATTGCCTTTAATTCGTCATTGTCGACCAAAGTTTTCGGACGACCACGGGGTTCATTTTTCAGGTCAAAATTTCCAGAACGGAAGCGGGTAAACCAATAACGGGTGGTGCGTTCGTTTGTAGTGTTCGCTCCGTAAACGTCGTTGATGTTGCGTGCCGCTTGTGCCGCTTTGCTGCCACGACGGTACTCATACTCCATAATTACTCGAATTTTTAACTTATCCATGATGACGAAAAATGTTCGAATGCGTTGAAAACAAAACACTAACTATTAAACAAATGACGATTTTAGAAAAAGAATTCCATGTTTGTCAAATAAAATTAATTTGAAATTAGAATTATCAGTCAAAAAAAAATATTTTCATTTGAAATGGCCAGTACGGCAAAACGGCAGTTTCACAGGTAAAGACCAATTAAATAATATCTTGAACTCTTAATTAACTTTCATACAACAACGTAATTACCCTTCACCGGTTAACGCGCAGCAGGCTTGTATATGCCAAGGATGTTGCTTTATTGACGTAAGATCCAGTTGCTGAGATATTTCTGCAGCTGTCATTGATCCTTTTATATCCTGAAACCAAAAAATGCATTACTTGAAAAACTGCACAACTGTTTAAACATGAATTTATAAAAAAAATTATGATTTATAAAATCACATATATTTTATAAGTTCGGTACCCTACCTTGTTATTCTCATACAACATTTGTATGAAATAATTAGAATGACCCACTTTCATAGGTCGAGAAGGGTGGCTGCTAATCCACAATAATGAACTAAGATAGAAATTTATAATAGCAGGATTTATAAGAATACTAGACTATTCAAAATTTAATCTTTTAATCCTCTTCCAGCAGAAGTACCACATTCAAATTATTGAAGGATTATACTAAGTACCAATAAAACTTGGTTTTGTGTTTAGTTGGGATCTTCATGTTCAAGAATTTATAACATCAAGTTAATTTACCTGCTTATTAGCAAACACCAACAGGCATGCTTTACTTAGTTCTTCATGTTTGAGCATTTGATGCAATTCATCTCGGCTTATACTAAGACGGTGCCTGTCCGTTGAGTCTATCACCATTATAACAAACTGAAAATATGATAAAAATAAAAAAGTGGTTAGTTTAGGCTTGTTCATTCGAGGGGTGAAAGGCTTAAGCGACATCTAGGGCGATATTGAGTTATATACATATTCGAAATCAGCGAATTTTTCTCCGTCGAATGATGCCAGATTCATTAAAATCAGAGCATATTTTGTGGCGTTTGAAACAACACTATTTTTGGGTTGATTCCAAAGTAACAGTGTGTTATCCGACAAAAATTTTGCATTTTCTTTTTGGAATGTACTTGAACCATATAATGATACTAAGAACCGAGACATAAACCAGTTACCCTTTCTCAGATAAATATTTCAATAACAAACCGTTTTTCCTGTTTCTAATTTTTATAAAGACATAACTAGAATCATTATGACTTCCATCAATTACATGGTGTGGTGTCGCTTAAACCATTAATCCGTCACCCAAATACGACATGGATTGTCGCTTAAGCTCTTTCAGCTGCATCTGGTTTCCATGCAGGGTGCTACTTTAACCAAGTAGTCGTTTTGTATCTGATATTTTGCTAAGTAGTTAAAACATTATGCTCCTATTATTTTTTAAATGCATGTCGCTTAATACGGACTACAAAATGACGTGATGAAAAGAAAAGAAAAAACATTTATTCCGTAATATTCAAAATACGAGTTGGTCTTTCAATCATTAAATTTTAATATGATACATTTCATTAATGTCATGTGATACTATATTTATTGCGTTACCCGGGAGTTGAACATCGTTATCATTCAACTGGACTGCCACGCGCAGGCGCGTAAGTCGAACTCGGCGATGCGCTTAAGTCAACTCGGCGATGCGCAATCGCCGCTAGTGTTTACGTAAAACGATCTTTGAAATCAAATCGTAAGTACTTTAATTTAAATTTTTACGTAAAATTTTCAATGGAGATGAAATGTATTACGTTTACTTATTTGTTTTTATTATTTTTGCTTCGATTAACTGACTTCGGTTACTTATTCTATTGAGGAAGGTAGTTAATACATTATTTCAAGAGAGTGATGGCAATCTTAGGTTATGTTTCTCCATCTATGTGCGATATATTATGTAGGTATGTAATAGTTATTATCGATATTATTGTAAGTACCTACTTACAATTATTTAATACTCGTGTCTTTAGGCGCATTTTAATTATACACGTTAATTTGTTTACCGCAATAAAATTGCCCAAATGCAACAAACAAATTACTGTTTCAGTTATACTGTTTATTTATGAAGTATGTCAATTATGTTTTGATGTTTTGTATTATACTCCTATTCAGCACTACTATTGGTTTTAATGTGACGACTCTACTTTAAAAGGTTCATCCTATGTATTTGTCTTATAATTACTAAATTTACTATTTCAGATAAACATGGTGACAGAAACCAGAAATTCTACAAAAACAAAATTGATGTACTTGATGAAAGCGACACAACCAAATCTACAGTAACAATGTTAGGAACTCTTATCATGGACAAGTCAACGGTTTAAGTATTATTAATGTGAGGAACCAGAAACCTTGTCTGCCTGTTGAATATAAAAATATAAAAAAATTATATTGCTGTTATAAAGAAGACCTAATTAGTTATGGAGTTGATATTGTAGGTAAAAAAGTATTCCACCATTTCATTTGCCCAAAAAGGGCAAATGCTGAAAATGTCTGCATTTTGAAAGACAGAAGCTCTAGCTGGATTGTACCTAATTGCAAGATCACTTAAATGAAAATTAGGCATCAAAGGAGCGGTTGGAATGTCATCGGCTAGAAAAATCCTTCTATTTTTGCACATCTCTTGACCTCCAGAAAGTTCTCCATACGAGTCAAGGTAACAATTTGTAGCTACGAAAGCATCACAAGGAATGGTTTATGTTTCATCTGGAGGGAATTAAAAGCAAAAAGAGGTGCAAATGAAATTGCTACTATCACACAAGAAAATTATAAGTAAGTGCATTCATTAATAATGTATTATGATTATTGTATCAAGTATTGAATGTGTTTTATAATTACTACAAGTTTTCTTTGATGGTTTGCTAGTTTTTATTTTGTTTTTATTAAGTGTTATGACAGCCGCTGTCAGTAAGACTGAATAAAATTGTACTAAATTATAGCTGACGTTCCTACTTCGAGAGACTTAATTTACTTATTTTACAAAATCCAATTACTTTTACTGATGTTGTTTATTAATGCCCGGTTCCTATATCATCTAATATCATAAAGGTAAATAGTAAATAAATATTATAATGGATGTTTACTCATTGAGACTGTCCTAATTAATTATTATTCCAACAATAAATAGTTGAACTGATGTGTTTGTGTATTTCTTTATTTATTCAATATAAGCACTGAAGATTTTTGGTGATTGTGATATATTCAGATTGTTTCAACAGCCATTCATAGTATTAGACGTAAAAAAATGTCACATCAAGCATTACATTTTCAGTATTATATGTCACATAAGTAAGTTACCCTGCCAGTAATTTTAATCCAAACTGGTAGTAGAGATAAATAGCTTGATACTATTAATTTTGGGCTATATCACTTTATACTATTTGGCTTTCTCTGAAAATATATTGCAGCGTCGCTTAATTTTTTATTCCTAAAGCCAAATTGTAGTTATGAAGTCACTTAAATCTTTTTTCCATACTCTAAAAAATGAGAGTAAGAATAAGACAATTTGTATTAAGAGACATTTATCTTTGTAACTAAAGGTCCATTTTATTTGGTATTAGCATCAACAACTAGATGTTTTTGACTGAATTTCAATTAAGCTTACCCCATTCAAATAGCTGAAGAAGTTTATATGTTATGATTTTTTTCCCCAAAATTTTATACTTTAAATGGCTCTCCTGTAAACTTGCAAAAATGTCGCTTAAACCAAATAACCTTTCACCCCTTGATATGTATTGATGAAATCTTAATTCATGGCATTGCAATGCATTTTATTATTGAACTTTTAGTGCAAAAAGCAGATTACTAGAATAAAAATATAAGTATAACATGACCAATGGAATTTTCTATAAATTGCAGCTCAAAAACAATTTTATCTTTTTCTTTAAATAATTGATTTACTTAATAAATAAAATTACATATATTAACTATAAAACACCTACTTCTTAATCAGTAGGATTATTTTTTAATTAAATTTTATTTTGATTATATACTTCAGCAATATTTTCCTAACATTAACACAATATTAGTCATCAATCCGCCAAGCGTTTAAAAAATAACTCACATCGCAATTATTATAATATATAACAAAATTCACTAAAAGTCCACTGCAAATGTCTTGTACCTTAACAAATTTTCCGAGTATTAGCAATTTCCAAATTGGGTATTCAAACCTAATTGATATTCGCAAAACTGCTAACAGTAATATAGGAACTTACTTCACTATTAGTGTAATATGTGTTCCATGCAGACCTCAGACTCTGTTGACCACCAAGGTCCCACATAACAAAGCGCAGGTTTCTCCAAACAACTTCTTCAACATTGGATCCAATTGTTGGCCGTGTATGAACAGCTTCACCCAGAAGAAGCTGATACAGAATTGTCGTCTTGCCAGCATTATCAAGTCCTACAAGAACTAACTTATGCTCTGCAAGCAAAAATAAAACATAAGTATCTCTAAAAACCAATAAGAGATAAGCAAGGTCACCAGATACTGTGAAATAACAGTTAGTATATATATATGTGAAAAACAGAGTTTTTGGATGGAACAGAGCTTTACAGCCACACGTTGATGGAGAACAAAAACCTAGTTCATACAGGATATATTCTTCATGTTTATTCAAGATACTTCAATGCCATTACACAATCTTAAGAAGTCCTAGATACTCTTACCTGTTATTAGACATGAGTTTTTATAAACAGAAAGCCATAATTATAATAAAATAAATACTGACCTTCATTTCCAAACAGACTCCATATTTTGGAAATCAGTAGACCCATTTTAATTACTATCTATTTACAAAGAAATAAAGCAGATGGGACTACAGACTGCTTCCAATTAAATCTAACATACAAATAACTGGTCACATTAAGTCTTAAAATTACAATAAAGATTTAGTAATTCAACTAAAATTAGAAGGTTCACAACGAACATTCAATCATTCAAATATTTAAATAAAATTTAGAAAACATCGTACAAAACCACCTTACGCGTCGCTCTTTCATTTTGTCATTATATATAATGTCAAATTTTTTTCAAAGTTTTGTGACTTGAATGCCTGCACTCTTTGCTTGAATGTAAGCACAAACTAATTAGTGATACTACGCATTAGACGAATGACTTCTTAACTACATCACTAGGAACCCTCTTTTTCAATTTGACAACATTTGTATATATTAGATTGTCCTTCGTTTCCTGAATTTAAAATGACATACTTGATTTTTGTATTTCTTAGCTTTATTTTATATTTTTAAATGCTTTATACTGTATGGGAGGCAAATTTTTATTTTCTAGATGCGAGGCATCAGCACCTTTTAATATTCTAAATAGGTCTAAATACAAATATTGTGGCGGCAAGATCTCGTATTTATTTCGCATTAACTCTTTTTTTTATATGTCGGAGTGGAGTTTAGTTTAACTGTAAAATGTGTATGTTTTATATTGTATATAAAAAATATATATAATATGAAATAAGTATGCTTGTAGAATAAACTAGGTGAAAAAGCAGGTATAACATGGTTAATTTTTTTTATTTATTTACACGATACAAAAGAAATATACAGACATTAATTACTATCTTAAAATCTAAATTAGAGTTAACTAGACAGTAGCGTTCTCCTTTGTTTACATCCCCTTTTAAATTGAAAATAAATAAACAGTCATTATTCGTATAGTCATTAAAGAAAGGAATCATAAATGGCGGCTTGTACTTGCAATGACAGGTAGTACAGTTAGCATACAAATTTTCACAATATTTTTTCAATTCAATAATAATAAAAAAAGATCGGGTTTTCAAACTTGCTTCTGACAGCGGCTTCATCGGCGTGAAAGTTTGAAAGACACGTGGCGCCATCCATTATCATTAGAACGTTTTTGTTGTTTTCATCGGAAACAGTGCTTTTTTCGGGATGAAAGGACCTTATGTCCATTTTTGTACACCTGACAAAGTAAATGACAAAATTTCAGAAGAATCCTTATTATGATGTTGGTTAAAATAAAACACGAATATTATTTAAATCAAGACTTTTTTTTTACTTACCGTATGCGCGAGAGTGAGTATAGATGGCACTAGTGTGCGAGCGAAAGAATATGATAGGCACCGCCATTTTCCATTTTCAATTCCTTTCTTTAATGAACCATGTTATAGTAAAAAAGATGACCTACTAATAGTCGGTATATCAAATTAAAGGGAAATAAACATAGATTATCATATATTCATTAGTTTGAATTTATAGTCCATTGTAAGATATTTTTGAAATATATCTTTTCCTCGATTTTTTTTATGATCACTCTAGGTGAATTCATGTGAAAAAAGAACTTTACCGACAGATTGTTGATTGACTATCAAAACTAAGCCGTCAATAACGTCAATTACTTGTAATTTTTAATTAGGGACGTTTTAAAGGGGAAAGGGTTACTCAAGAGTTAATCTTTCACGTGTACTACTGACCATTAGCAGGTCAAAATCCCATATTGAGTTTGACCATCACCTTTAGAATAAAACATATTCTTGTAAAGATTGTAATTTCCGAATTAAATTCTTCTCTGAATTTGTCCAAAATCACGTTTACCACATATCTAAGTACAGATTTGCGAATTCCTTGACATTCATCACTGCTCATCTTCATTGAACTTATGAACTTAACTTCTTAATCCGTTTGGACACACAAGTGACATGTAGTACCTGTAAGTTACTACTTTTATTTAAAGGTACCAACTTAACTACTTAATACATGTAAACCGCGCATAAGCCTCAAAACCGAGTTTTGAGATATAAGCGAAAAAGGGTGAAAAAATGTAATAATTGCTACTTCAAAACTATGTATCGTACTGGTACGTGTAATATCTCTAAAGATACATCCTTTAAGTACCTTTCAATTTGATTAAGTTTCAGGATCAAAGCTGTCTTTTGTGTAAAATAAAATGAATTGAAGGGGTTTTTTATTTCATTGGAAAATCTTTACTAAACATCATGAAGCATATAACATTTTAGAATAAAACATTTGCGTATTATACAAATGAAAAAAAATTTATTAGTTCTACACTATAACACCGTTAAAAAAACATAATGATTTTGCAGATGAAGAACAGGTTTTTTAAGTAAATATAAACCTTATTTAAAACATCACTAAAGGTGTTTTACGATTTTTCGGTTAAATCTGTCACTTACGTTTTCAATTTGCTAGCCTCATACTTAACTAAAAAACCACTATTTTCAAAACAATTCTTGCGTAGCGATATTATAGCAAAGTAATTATAATAAAACAAGCAATTTACTATATGAAATATTTAATAATCAATTAAAGGTTTTAAATTATATCAAAATGACTTAGGTACTTTTAAGATTTTATAGCAAGCCTTTATAGAAAAAAAATGGGAAAGTTTTAAATTCTTTCAAAAAAGGGTAGGTACAATTTTTAGAAAAAAAAAGATATTAAAAAGAAATTCAACACTTTAATTCTACCAAAAACGTAATCCTATGTACCAAATACAAAACAGCTATTCAGCAAACGAAAATAATTCAACGCTTATGAAATAAAATTGAACTTTTCTTAATTTTATAAACATACTTTAAAACCGAGTCTTTTTCTTCTTTTCGAAAACGCAATTCAACTTCTTTTAAAGTTTTATAATATATTTAAACATCGTCGCAACAATTAAAATATTACTTGGTGATAAAGTCTACTTAAGACAAAATCTTAATACCACAATATTAGAAAAGATACAAAACTATCAGAGAATTAACGGAAGACATAATCCATCACAAATAAAACTTACAATGATATAAATGGCACTTTATCAGTCTTATTAACATTTATTACTCGTTTGCTTAGTTTCTAACTATAAAGTCGTAGTTCCCTCACCATCATCGTTTGTTAATTTTATTATTGGTATGTTTTTCCAAAATGTTAATTTATGTGGCGGTAAAGGTACTTTAATAATCTAAGATATTGAGCATTCTTTTAGTGCTGCTTTGATTAAGGCTAAATAATAACTCATATGATCTGAAATATATCACAGTCATTTCTTGGTTATTTGCGAAACATATAATTCTTTGAATTGGAGCATGTCTACCAGCGGTGGTCTTTATTGGAATCGTCCCTAAAATTGTCTGCCGGGTCGTGGAACACAGAATTTTAGCTGCGCGAGCAATTCATGGGAATCTGTTTGACCCTGAATTAAATAAAAAAAAAAATATTATGTCTAATTTTTTTCTTCGTGTAACTAGCAGCATCACCCTACTCACATCTTTCCTTATAAGAGCACAACTTCCTAAATTTGTTGTCCCAGTAGGCTAAATGGAATGAAATTTTTTTTGCATTCGTTCGAGATTATTTATATGCACCTGATAACTAGGATTCCACACCGGACAACAATGTTCTAAGATGCTGCGAAAAATGCTATTAAAAACCATTAGTGTTACTTCAGGGCTTGTCGTTAAATTGATGTCACCGAAAAATTTCCTCCACATCCCAAAGTTAATTAGTGAAAGGCGCATCCAAAAATCAAATCTGAGAACATATCTAAAAGCTATGGTACATGTATGTTTCAGGAGAAATGCATTTGGATTGTTCTATAAAAATAATTTCAATAAAGATTTTACATCTTTAAAATTCATGAATGACGATCATTATACACATATTAAAAAAAAGTAGTAAGTAGTTTTATTTTTACATTTCGAACATCTCCAAAAGCAATCTATATTAGATTGTTAAATTTTATTGTTAAAAATGACCTTATTAAAAAGAGCAAAATGGTTTCCAAAAAGGTAAATCTACTCAAAATCGCTCCTTTGTGGCTTAACGATGTTTTAGTTAGCGGACGGCAGTATAGCTGTGGGTTTTAGGAACGTCATATAAGCAATTAAATAGTTCCGGGTGAAATTTCACAAAAATGCATATTTCATATATGTGTAAACAAGGGACCGTCAGAACTATTAACTCCTTAAAAAAGGAGTCTACATGAAACCAAATTGTCCACGTCTTGAATGGCACGAATGCACGCCTTTTGAGCAAGTCGAACATTATGTACATAACTACAGTTTCCCCATAGTACTATACCATATCTTATGATGGAGCAGACATTGCCATGAGAGCCGGAAGTGCCGCTTTTTACTTGCAGTTTTTGCTTATTACATAATTTAGTGAAGTGTTGTTCCCATGTGCATTTATTGTCTAAAATGAGTCCTAAGAAGGTTACAACAGTTTCTTCTTTCAATGATTCGCTATCGTGACTTATTCTAAGGTCTTTTTTATTTCCGTTTTTATTAATAAATTGAATGTATTTTGTTTTATTGAGGTTAGGTTTAAGATTATTAAATTTTAGTTATTTATGTTTGTGGAAGGTATTACTACAGATATAGTTTAGTGAATACTTTCATTCAACATACCAAACTTCAGACACATCTCAAACTTTCGACGATAACCAAGACAATACCAGTACTACTTAACACTGACATACACGAATCAGAAATTAGAGTGGAGGAGGTTTTTAAGCATCTCAGGTCCTTTGAATTACATTAGTCAACTGGTCCAGATTATATACCCCCCATTCTTGCCATCAAATGCACAAGTTGCCTCGCAGTTCCGTTAACGCTCAACTACAGCGATCTATTGAACTAGGTCATGTACCTAAATTGTGGAAAACTGCGTTCATCACTCCGATACACAAAAAAGGACCCAAAACAGAGATATCAAACTACCGCCCCATATCAAAACTATGCATTTTTTCCAAAGTTCTTGGAAAAATTGTATATGTACAATTCAACGCATCGCTAAAACATACTCTGATTGGTCAACAACACGGATTTATGAGGGGCAGATCAACTGAAACAAACTTGCTCGTATGTGTGGAGTACTTGACGGAGCGGATGTCTAAACAGCGCAGGTGGACATAGTCTACACGGACTTTTCAAGTGCTTTGACCGTATTAATCACGCAATCCCGCTTCGCAAGCTTCGAAAAGTGGGTATCAGGGGTAACTTGTTTCATTGGTTTGCCTCTTATGTGGATGGTCGATGTCAGGTTGTTGTTTTAAATGGATACACCTCACACATCCAACACGTTCCTTTAGGGGTCCCCCCAATTTTACTAATGACATCCATAATTATTTTAATTATTCAAAAATCTGATTATATGCCGATGACACGAAAATTCTATGCACAATTAATAACCCTGCTGATAATTTGAAACTGCAACGTGACCTTTATAGTCTACATGACTACTGTTTTTTAAATAAACTTGACCTCAATATTTCCAAATGCTATATTTGTTGTTGACTCAATGATCGATCTAGGAGTGACGTTTGATTGTAAATTAATATTTGACAAGCATGTCGAAGCAATCATTAAAAAGGCAAGCTTTGGGGTTTGTCTTAAGAATGTCGTCTGAGTTCAGCAATATTAAAACCTTTAAAATACTCTACTGCGCCTTCGTGCAAAGTCACCTAGAATATGCTTCATCAGTGTGGAATCCGGCCTACAAAGTGTATTTAGATCGAATTGAAGCTATTCAAAAGAAATTTCTGAGATTTATACAGTACAAAAATCGGAAATACGATACTGATTATGTTTCACGCTGCAGGCGTCACCATATTCTTCCGCTGTATATTCGTAGCATTCGATCGCGGATATTTGTAGCATTACAAAAATTGCGAATAGTTTATTAGATGTTTCTGAGCTCTTGTCTGTGATTAGCATTTGTGCTCATAATAAACAATACAGGAAACCTAGCTTTTTACACATCCCATTCGCTAATACTTACTATAGGCAGAACACATTATCTATACGAGCGTGCAACTCGGTGAACAAAGCTAACCGGGAACTGAATAATTCGATTTATTTCACGATAGTGTTTCAGGTAACAGAGCCGCTCTTACTTATTATATCTCTCACATTTTTCAAGGTGCACCTTATGAGAAAGGCAATCAAGAGCTTTGCTCATGCCAAAAATATTAGTGTTGTTGGAACACGTCTGTCTACTCGTTCCACTATTTTATCCATCAACTTAAATGCCGCTAATGTTATGGATTTACCTTTTTGGAAACAATTTTGCTCTTTTTAATAAGGTCATTTTTATCAATAAAATTTAACAATCTAATATAGATTGCTTTGCTTTATCGAAAATTTTTGACCATATGGATATGAAAGCTAGTGGCCTGTAGTTACTGGGATCGCTTTTATCGCTCTTTTGAAATTTTTTGAAAATTTGGAAAATTACCACATCTAAAAGATAGATTAATTTTTTCATAACTTTCTTGTTGACTTAAATGACATCGAAAGTCATTAAAAATTTGTCTATTATTATTTTGTCTTATATGGCAATCAGCTGTTGTTATTATACACAGTAACTATTACTGCCAATTTAAAGTATTAGTACTAGGTCGTTAGATATGAAATTGGCGTTTTGTAAGTGAGGAACATAAAGTCAATAAAAAAAATATATAATGTATTTATGTAATCAAAGTATGTACCATTGCTATCTATGCACTTTTAGGTAAATCATTGATCCCTTAAAATTTATAGAATTAGGCTGGGAAGTGTTTATGTATCTACATGCAGCTTTGACTTAGCACCTCCAGATTTCCACTTGTTTTGGTATCTTCAAAATTCTTAAGTAGTGTAAGGTCGACATCAAGTTTATTTGTCAAAATAATTTGTCACAGTTTTTTAACCATAAGTCTCAACATTTCTCAGCTACGGCATCATGTCATTAACTGCAATATGGCAACAAGTTATTGAACTAAATTGTTCATTAATGAAATGTCAATATAATATGAAAATTGTCTTCATTTTGTATGTAAAATACGAAATAAAATTGGCATTGTATTGTACTGGCCACTGTGATCTGTATTATCTCCTCTTTGGATAAGAATCACAATTTCAAAGTAATAAAGATATTTACTCACGCATTGTGTTTCGAAAACCGTAATTCATTTGTATTTTCCTCTTTTGGTTAATTCTTTGCGTCACTTACTTTACAAAAAGGGAAAAATTGAAACATCGCGTTATTTACGAGTACGAGTTCCACCGTGGCACCATTGCTGCAGAAACAGCTCAAAGTATTAGGCCGGGACTCCACCAAAGCGGAGACGAGACGAGCGGAGAGGAGATGTTTTTTAAACAACCAATAGAATTGAGTTATTGACACGTCTCCTCTCCGCTCAGCTTCAGTGGAGATCGCTGTGCGGAGATGTGTAATATTTGTATGTCGCGATGGAAGCGGAGATGTGAGCTGTGCGCGGACGACGCGCAGTGGAGACGAGAGATGTGAGCGGCGTGCAGTGAGCGATGTCACCCTCCCCCCTCTCGCCCGCTAGCAACCCGCAGAACCCCGCGCGCGCGCCGGCCGGCCATCTTGCTAGTACCGTGCGCGCGAGCACACGCTTTTATCGTGAATAATTTGTGCAGTTTGTATTTTTCAACGTAAACAATTAGTTAATTTAAATAAAACGTAATGGATGAACAATTTATTGAATCAGTAAAAAAATATCCATGTCTATGGAACACATCAATAGATACCTATAAACTTACTGACGTCAAAGATGCAGCTTGGGAGAACGTTTTGAAAGAAACTCAATTATCTGACGGTAAGTGCAATTTATTATATTAAGTATTTCGTTCAAGTAATATTGTAATACGAGTGTCTTGCCATGGAACGGCGCCCTCGTTGTTGAAATAACTACAGAATTTTTCTCGAACTTGATAGGCATCCATATTGTCATTCGATAATAGATTTTCCACGTTTGTGTCGTTAAACATAGTCGTGGCCAAACCCGTTTCATTATTATCTAGATAGCCAGGCATCTTGTCAATTAAAAAGTTGTGTAGAACACACGTTGCTTTTATCACTTTTTCCACTGTTTCTATTTTACATTCAAATTCTTTACGGTATACGTACCATTTCCGTGATAATACACCAAATGTAGCTTCCACAATACGACGAGCTCTTGAAAGTCTATAATTGTATGTTCGTTTTTCGTTATTTAAATTATCGCGTGGATATGGTCTCATTAAGTTAGTCATCAAAGGGAAAGCTTCGTCTCCAATAAAAACAAACGGTACAGGTTCTCCATTTTGGTACAAGGGTTGTGGCTGTGGTAGATTTAGTCTGTTTTCTCTCAAACGAATTCCGAATATACTATCAGCAAAAATACCACCATCGCTGAACCTTCCCATTGAACCTATATCTACCATAATTATTCTTCGGGTAGCGTCGGCTACGCACATCATTACAGTTGAAAACCTGTGTTTATAACAGTAATATGAGGACCCAGATTTTGGGGGTGCAAACATGTACACATGCTTGCCATCAATGGCCCCGACGCAGTTTTTGAATTGCCAGATTTCTTCAAATTGCTTTGAAATTTTTTTCCAATCATTTTCGTTAAGTTCTGGCATAACCAAAGGTTGTAATACTGTCCACAAGGCATCGCAGACATCTTCTATAATTCTTGGAACAGTCGATTTTCCAATCCTAAAATTTTCAGCTATTTGTGAAAATTTTGAACCAGTCGCCAAATACCTGTAATAATTATAATATAGATTTATATTTATGTGTCGTGGTTTCAGTTAGAATAGAAGGGTCATTTCAAAATAATATCTTAATCAGTGTCGTGTTGTTTCCGGAACTATAAAAGATTAGGCATTACTGAAATTATGTATTTACAGAATTTTCACTCGTTCAAAAGTTATAGCCATTTTTAAATAATAGAAAAGAAACAATTAAAAGTCTAAGATTCACACGAGCACAATACATTGAAATCAAACAAATAAAATGGATTTATCACTCGTTATTTATTAATATTTCAAATTTCGACGCCGCCGTCTGCCGCGACCACGTACGAGAGATACAATCCGTTTTGTTTGTTTGATTTCAGATATTTTTTTTTATAAATTGGTTTCCCTTGAAACTCTGGTATTTTTTAGATATTTATAATGGTTATAAATTCTGCATGAGTGATAATGCGGTAAGTATATTTTGACTATGGCAATGTCAACATTTAATATTTATAATGATTTCAATTATTTTTATTTCAGTAAAAACGGCTAAATCTAAGTGGAAAAAGTTGAGAGACAGCCACCGGGACGCATTAAAAAGGAAGAATGCCACTAGAAGTGGACAGAGTGGTAGACAAATTCGTGAATGGAAATATGAGAAGGTAATGGAATTTTTGATACCATATATGACGAATAGAAACAGGACTACAAATTATACCTCACAAACAAATATAAATGAACAGGAAACAAATTCATTGGAAAGTAATGTAACCGATGAGTTTTTTGAAACATCAAGCAATCATACAAGAAGCACTCCAGAAGATCGTCCATCTGTACAACATTCGCCGTCACCGACATCAAGCGTCTCAGCCTCGACATGCAGAAATGCAACAAGAAAATCGGATGAAATAAGTAATTTACTTATACAGCACCATGCAAACCGTGAAAGAATACGCCAAGAAAAACTAGAAATACAATCATTGATAGAGAAAAATAATACCCTTGACGAAATGGACACTTTTTTTCTGTCGATATCAAAAAGTGTAAAAAAACTTTCTCAATATATGCAGCTTCAGGCTAAACGTAAAATTTTCAATGTTCTTTTAGAATTGGAAGAACTTGAGCTACAAAACACATGGTATAACACAAATGAAAATAATTGGTATTCCCCCGGTTACACTTCAGCACCGGGTCCAAGTTCGACACCGGGTCCTAGCTCAACACAGGCACCGGTTCTTACATCAACACAGGCCGGTGGTCCTAACTCAACACAGGCACCGGTTCCTAGCTCAACACAAATACCGGGTCCAAGTTCGACACAGGCACCTGTTCCAAGCTTGGAAGATACGCACATGACCGATGAACAGATAGAAGCATTCAGAAACGAAGAAGACACATATGATAATTTGTAACTATATGGAAAAGAAAGCAATATGTCTCATGTGATTTACTGTTATAATTTTTTTGTACGTTATGTTTCTAATATAACCTTACGTTTTTTTTGCTACTGCCAGAAAGGCAGTTGGTTTTTTTGTTTTCTTTATGAATAAATAAGATAATATAAAAATATATTTGGTTTTTACATAATATGCATCACTCCAGTCTCCCGGAGGGGTAGAAAGAGACAACGGATCTCGATTTCTCGTAATCCTTACATACCTCAGTTTACATAATATTTTTCATGTATTCTCGTACTTCTTGATTCTCGTTTTGAGTACTTCTCACTTAGCCCTTTTACACAAAAAAAAAACAAACACTCAAAAAAGACTGATCACATTCAAACGCAGATAACACACATAAACACAAACACACATTAACAAAAACATAATTAGGTAGGTACTTACTTCAAACATACTGCTAGCCGCTCTTGGGTACAGATAGATCTCCTGTAGTTAGTATCTTGCTTAAATATATGTGGTTTAATTAAGTTATGTAGTTCGTAGAATATATTCCTCGGTAGTCTGTAGGACTTGGTAAAACTTTCATCATCTAACTCATTAAACAGAGTAAAAAATTCTCCATGACTGGTATGGTAATACAAGTGACTTCTTTTCCAAAACCGATGTTTTCTTTTGTTTAGGTAGTATAAAGCTATCAATTCTGCTTCTTCAGACTGTAGTTCTTCTTCAAGTAAAAGAAGATACTTTTTTTGTAATAATAGCGACATCGTCTACCTTTCGTGTCAGAATGCGTACTGAGCACTCAACGCCCCGCACCCGAGCTGAAAAACATCTCTTCTCGCACAGCACACAGCACACCGCACACATCTCCGCTTTGGTGGAGTCCCGCGAGCTGAAAAACATCTCTTCTCGCACAGCACACAGCACACCGCACACATCTCTGCTTTGGTGGAGTCCCGGCCTTAATGCTGTGTATGCCGGCGGTGTCGCAAAAGAAAACATGGTGCTTTTTTGGTTCCATTGTTTTCGTTCTGGAAATTTCTTCCTGCAGAACTAGCCCCGCTGGAGACCAAAGTTGATAATGAAGACTTGAAGGCAATTGTGGAAGCGGATCCATCGCAAACCACGTCCGACTTAGCTGTGGGCTGCAGTGTTAGTGACATAACTATTTTCGTCCACTAGAAGCAAACTGGGAAGGTGAAAAAGCTTGAGAGGTGGGTACCTAATGAATTGAGTGCAGCAAACCGACAAACGCGCGTCGACTGCTGCGTTACATTACTTAACCGGAACAATAATGAAAGGATTTTAAATCGAATGAAAATGTGATGAAAAGTGGATCCTGTACGATAATTGGAAACGCACATTGCAATGTTTTGTTCAACCGTTCCTTTGAACCCTGGCGAACCAGCCAAATCCTGCCCTAAGCGAAAATTATTTTCGAAAAAAAAAGTTACTTGTGAGCGTTTGGTGGACTAGTGCCGTTGTCGTTCACTACAGCTTTCTTAAATCTGGCCAGACGATTACGGCAGATGTCTATTGTCAGCAACTACAAACTATGATGGAAAAGCTAGCTGCTAAACAACCGAGGC
Source organism: Marasmarcha lunaedactyla (assembly GCA_923062675.1). Lineage (NCBI taxonomy): Eukaryota > Metazoa > Arthropoda > Insecta > Lepidoptera > Pterophoridae > Marasmarcha > Marasmarcha lunaedactyla. The sequence goes on along the minus strand of OV281339.1, from coordinate 37,740,729 downwards.
TGTGTCAAGGCTCTAGGCTTCTGCTGCTTTAGGACAACGCTAGACCACACACTGCACAACAGACGGCTACCAAATTAGAGGAGCTTCAATTGGAATGTCTAAGAACATTAACAGTACTCCCCGAACCTTGTTCCCACAGATTACCATTATTTTCGAAACTTGGATAACTTCTTGCAAGGGAAAAAATTCAACTCCGATGAGGCAGTCCAAAGCGTCTTCAAATATTTTATTGACTGCCATCCGAATGGTTTTTTAGTAAAGAGATCAATGAACTACCTATGAGATGGAAATAGTGCATAGATAGCAATGGTAGATACTATGATTAAATAAATATGTTATTTTAATTTGACTTTAGGTTCCTCCCTTAAAACGCTAATTTCATATGTACCTAATGACCTAAAATGGTAGATTATTTTATATAATTGTTCAGCCTTACTTAAGAAATTATCAAATGGTATATTATGTTCAGAGGGCTATTACAAATACCAGAAATCTAAATTTTGCAGTGTAGGAGGTTTGTTCACTTGAGTCACATGAAAAACTAGCCTTGTCCATTACTATGACTATTAAGTTCGTTCGAATTGTCTTTTCGCAAACATACGAAGGGCGGCTGCACTACCATTGTATTCAAATTCTCCGTAGATTCGGATCATAACTACGGTTTTTATTCTGCAGTAAAAAGTAGTCACAGTTGTTTTTATTTTCTAGTAAATTTTTATATGGCTTGCGTTTACAAAGGCGCCGCCGTTTATAATTAGAACGCCTACCGGCGGCGTCTGTAACAGGGGTAGAAAAGACGCAACCGATAGGGAAAAGCTCATAGTAAGTGAACCTACTCGATGAAGATGTGGACGCCTTAATAGATACTAGTGCATCCGCATTAGCCGATTTGGACCAGAGTTCTGAGTACTGGCATTTAGAATTAATGACAAAAGAAACAAGTCGTTTAAAACAGAGGAATACAAGATTTCTAATTTTGGGTTCAAACTTTCCTTCTTGTTTTCAGTTTTAACGCTCTCTAACAATAACAAGTTTTAACTAATCTAATGATAAATAGATAAGGTTAAATAATAAAAGACTTACAGAACAAGTCTATGTAAAATACCTTTGAAATTATAAATGGTTTAACTTAACTCTTCAATTAAGTGAAATTTCTTACTTGCTGTTATTACTTAATAGAAGCTAGGTAAGATTTGACATTGAGTATGAGAGAGGAAGAAACACATAAGCTTTGCCTACAATGTTTATATCTATGTGCAGTAGCGTCGCGACCGCCGGACCTCCGCACGAATATGCAGCGTTAGTGTGTTTCACAATTTGTGTACAAATCCAAGACTGTACAGTCAAAGTTAAAAACCGCATCACTACACAACTATGTCGTATCCGAGTGCATTGTGAAAATCGTCTTAGATAAAAACATTGCTGTCAAAGCTTCTGCGTTTCTATCCCTCTTACACTCAATGTAAAGTTACAATAAAGTTAATGTAAGTGCTTACAGTGGATGAGTTATTTCACCTTATTTAAGACAAAGTTCCACAATCAATTGGAATAGAGATTTGTTTTGTGTCTTTTATTAGGTAACCTTATCTCCTTTTTATTAAATTTGTAAAAAATCAAGTTAATACGGTTATTTCTGTACAAAATCATAAAAACTAAAATAAATATTCATAATTTCACCCCAAAATTAGAATTTAACTCTGAAAATGGTAGAACTAAACCAAATAGTTTGTAAGCAATATCACAGAATATATACAAGGCAATACTTGGAGGAGTCCAACAAATTTGTTTTTAATAAAATGACGAAAAAAAAATTATTGCACCTAGTTTTGAAGAATAGGCTATTTGACTAGTTTTAGAAAACCATCTCACATTATTTTGTGGTGTACAATGACCCTAGAAATACTATTTTTGTTTATGTCTAGTAATCTGCATTGCTTTAAAAATACATTATCTATGTTTATCTATGTTATTATATTGTTACATTATCTAGATACATTATATTGCCAAATAGCCTATTAAAAACTAAAATTGGCTGCCATATCTAGGGGATTTGGTTAGACCCCACAAGTGGCCACAGGTCTTATATTTTTGTTGATAAAAATTATCGGTATACATTTTTGGTTACATTATCGGTATACATTTACACGCTGCTTCACTATTACAAAGTGTACTAATAGTCCCTAAAGTTTGTACGGTCGTCGCCCAGACAAATTGTATATTTTTTATTAGTATTGTTTTCTTTTTTAGGTTATCCGGCACCATGAGATGCAAGGTAGACACGATTAGCATCTCCGAATCTAGGAGATGAGATGGCAGTCATTGAGGGGCTGGGAATTCATGACAACCTACCCTCAGCAACATAGGTGTAGCAATGTTGCTGAGGGTAAGCTGTCATCAGTTTTCGCAAAAATCAAAACTTTGAAGAAATCTTAACCTAAATAAAATGCTTTTAATGGAAAACTATAAAATAAATATTTAATTATTTACCGCCCCCTGTAAGACCTACTCCTAGTACGAGTGAGTACATTAAGAAGACGAATTATTATTTTCAGATCATTATTTTTTAAATAAAAGTTATAATTTTGCTTATTTTTTCTCGAGGTTAATTCTCAAAATGTCTTCACCATTTATACAGTAAGTTGCTATAAGTATTAAAAACTCAGACAAGCTTAAAATTTATTTATTACAATTAGTTATTAACAAGTACAAGATAAGTAAGTACTAATTATTATCTACTTAACAATGTAGCAAACCCTGCGTTATATGTACAAGTAGATGAGAAAGAAATCAGTTTCAAAATTGTACCCTTAAAGTCATTAATTCTCTTGGAGGGAAGTTGTTCAAGTTAAAGTTTCTTATCGGTGTGCCCTGGTCGGTGCCAACGAGATTAGTTTTATGAGCTGTCTTGAAGTTACGAATTATCTTATCAATTGAGAAACTGCTCTCGCTACAATGAAGGTCAGTCTTACGATCTAAGTGACAAGATACACTTTGTCGGTGAAGTATTAATAGGGCTGCATTAGGAAAGTTATATTTGCGCGGACTAGAATAAAATATCACCCGAAAATTAAGTACGCTTACGTCACAGGGAAACGACATCTTGATCAAAGGGAAGAATGGATAATGACAGAGTTTATTGTGAACCTTATCAATCAGGAATATATCTAGGTTGTAGTCGAGAGAGTTTGCTAAATACGTAGCTGTAGTGCTCGGTAACTGAATACCTTCATTTCTTGATTGATATTGCTTTGCGTTTGGCCCATTGTTATCGAAATTCTCAAAAACTAAATAATGCCTGTGACATGTTAAATCATTATCTGCTAAACCTTCATTAGACCCTCGACCATCGTTATACAGCACTCGTCTCTCCAACATCACTACTAGCTGGCCCTCCTGCAGAGCGGTGACAGCCTGCGCGTGATCAGTTATTACACTTACTCTACTTTGTGCATCTTGAATGAAAGCCATGCTGGTCATTGGGTACACGTTTGATTCGATTCGTCTGCTAGTATTCAAGAGGCGAGATGCATAGTTAAACCCATTGTTATCGGTGAATATTTTCGGAGGATTACCATTTACTATATCAGTTTGAATGGATAGAAATAGTTCTAGTTCCCTGTTTTTTGGCGACGCTTCATAATCAACTTTACTTTCAACCAAAATTGCATTTGATAAGGGACTGTCTTTAATATTGAATATTTTAACTGTGTGTTGCAACAGCTTACCATAAATAGAAGTATATTCAGTTGTTAATCCACCAGAGACAATAATGACTGCATTATTTTTTGAGGTGAACTTATAATGAGATAATATATCTTCTACCGGTCTCGTTACGTTTGTGTTAAAGAGAAATGCTCCCGAATTAGTACTGGAACTTCTAAACGCCCCATAATCTAGAATTACTGTTTTTTCGCGATTGTTTTCTTTTTCTACAACTGATTTCAAAAAACCAGAGGCTTCATCGAAAATAAGCCGATGTTTAAAGCTCTGTAACTGAATGTCTCCATTCTCGACAGATAGAACTTCTACTGGATATTGAGAGTTTATAATTTTATCAAACACACACTTCGAACAATAAATAGTTGAAAATTTGGTAATCCCAGTGTATGTATCTTTTACTTTAAACAACTGAAGTGATAATGGTGGTATTACTATTGCAAAAATAACCTTAAAGTACCTGTTTGAAATATTTATTGTTTCTTGTCCGTACCTCCAAACAGGATTTATTTGAATGCTTACTTCTTTTTCGTTAAAATCAACTATCCTTATGTTATAATTGGTAGTCATCAATTCTACAAGTTCTACCCTCTCATGACCTAGAGAGTTGAAAATGTATACCTGGTCACCAGGATTTACTGTTTTAAAAGCCGAACTCAATTCTCCGTCTCTGTATATAAATTTCTGCAAATATGTTACGTTGGCTTCTGGTTTTATACTCAACAGACTAGCAGACAATTCCTGAATCTGCCACAAATCTTTCACAGTATCTAAGATTAGACTATAAGTATACTTTAGAACTTTTGCTGTCAACGTTCCACTTACTACATTGCGATCCAGTAGTCTTGCGGTATTTTCTCTAGCCTTTTGCATAGACTGACTTAAGTCCAAGGTGCTTATATCTCGAAACGCGTTATAGCTCACGGCAAAGGAAACAAGAATTTCGGTGCTGCGCAGTGTGGACTGAAGTCGTCTGATGAGAATCTTAAGTAAAGGTCTCGAAGTGAAAAATCCTGTCCAATAAGCCGGGATTCCAGTCGCGAGGTCAGCATAGTTCATAAAGTCTCCCTTCAGCGTAGGCATTGATTGTGTTTTATTTATAATACTTTCGAAAAAATTAATGGGTGTTCCAAATTCTATGGAAGCTTTATATATATTTTGATTTGCATTTATGAACTCGGCAAGTTTTTGATAATTATGATACTGAAAATCGAATTCCGATTGAGCTTCGTAGCGAAAAGGACCACCCAGCGGGGCAATAATGATATTGTGAGTAGTAAGTGTTCCAGATTTAGAATATTGTTCGAGTAATAGTTCAGCTTTTTCAATGATGTTATACATATTAACATCCAGGTTTTTATTTGTTAAAGCAAAATTGAAGTCGTTCATACAAATTGCTTTGTTAGGTCCGCAAGCCCGAAATCCCCCAGAATTGAATTGTAAAAAGTGTGTTAACATGGCATGATTAGGATATCGCTGAGTGCCGATTCTGTTCAAGTTATCATTTAACTTAGTGTGTTCATATGTATTCTTTTCCCAATCTTGTAACCAAATAAAGTCACTGTACTGATATTCTGCCAGATATTGTTCCCAGGCAAAATGGACGTTTGTAATAACTAAATAGGGCATTCCCGCAGAACTTAGTAAATACGGCGTTGTCGAACTATGTGTCACAGAGTTCGTCATCCATGCTACTTTGGGATAATACTTTAAATTATGGTGAAGCCACTGATGTCCTGGAACGACAAAAAAGCATTAGGAGTATATTTGATCGACACTAAAAATTGTTTTTTTTAAATTAGGGATTTATGTGCATTTTACGATGTTATGTGCCTATTATAATTAATCTGATATTTCGCAAAAAGAAAAAAAAAATCGTTTCAGAAAAAGATATAAATTTACGCGTTTTCAATATACATTAAAATGGGTAAAGAACTTGCAGAACTGTACACTGTATTCAGAATGGTACCTACCTGTTCATACATTTTAAACTTCAGGACATATTTGGTAATGGTAAGAGTCATAACGAACTTAAATCTCAAACATTGTTTTGGAAATTAAAGGAATCGGTGAAACGCAACTACCAAAATAACAAAAAACTGACCTTCCACTAAATTATGTACCAGCCCAAATAAGTTGGTAGTGGCTTCATCTGTTTCCACCCATGCACCGGTCGTAATTTCAAACTGCTCGTTTCGTAAAAGTCTCCTGAAAATCTGTTGAGAACAAAAATAATATTTATTTACAAACATGATTAGATAAAAGATAAAGGTAGGTGTTTCTTTGTACCAACACAAAAACACGACAATTTTGTAAAACCTACCATTTTCCTTTTAGATGTTGTTGATTTCCACCAGTAACTCAAATGGGAAATCTCGTTCCAAGTAAATGATAACTTTTTGTAAAAGTGTAACTTTTTTACGATATTCGATAATATTTTGTGGACTGTGTCATAATAATACTCCTCAAAGGTTTTCTTCCAAATAGAGTCAACGTGTGTACGAGGAATTAATATGACCTATAAAAATAAAATTGACATAAGTTACTTAAAAATGGCGATCCATACCAATTCAAAAGTTATTAAATACAAACTTACCTTCAAGGGTGGCCACTTCAGATTTCTCATTAATGCTTCGTACCTGCTATCAAATATATGATTCCAGTAATTAGTTTTTGTCATCCATATAGGCTGGGAAAAGATACAAAGATATCTCGTTTATTATCAAACATTTTCAGTTTCTTTTCAATACATTGCAGGTCTATAAAGTCACACTCTATACTGTGAGCTTTTATAAACTACGAGTAACTCTTACCTCAATATCGAAATCAGAGAATTTTTGCTGCGTCTCAATAAGGGCCTTTATTTCTTGGAGTAACTGGCACGTTTCAACATCATTAGACACATTGTATGAATAGTATGATAATGAATTTGGCATTTCTTCAAGGACATAATCCGGTTTATCGTTTTCCATATTTAGATCTAAATTATTTTGGGGCAGGGATTTCGATAGATCATTGTCTTTACTTTTCACATCGGCAACAAAAATACTTTTGACAAGCATGGTATTGTTTTCTCTGTCCTCGTTGCGGCGCGGAATTTCTATTGTGTTTTTTTTATCTATGGGCTTTTCAACAACCTGTACCCGACCTTCCACTGGAGGGAAGAACCTGCTGGCTGAAGGCGTCGTAAATACCATTGCAACTACACTCTCTTGGGTTTTAATGGTACGGGAATTGTTATCAGTAGTCTCAAAGTATAAGGTGGCTTCTATCTTCGGCTTCGTTTCGAGCGAAGGGTCTACAACAGTATTTCGCACTGACCTGGGTTCGTTCGGAAACAAGCTGTCGTTATGCATTTTATTTGGTAACTTTTTATGTCGACCTGTCTCTAAAGAGGATAGAATAGTAGATATTTTAGGTCTGTTAGATATCTTATGAAAAACGGTTTTCATCTGTGCATATCCAAAGTCTAGAGCTTGCGACTGCGGCACAGCACGTGCGAGCGGTCCTGATTTAAACATGATTTTGCTTTCATCAGTATTTTCACTAAAAGGCTTCTGCACCATCCTCGATTGATTTCTAACAATCTTGCGCAGCGCTGGAAAATAAGCAAACTTATCATGAATGAATCTTACTTACATATTAAACAAAATTCACTAAACTATCACTTGAAGTCATTCACTTTTTTCGTAACTTTCAGTTTTTAGAATAAACAGAAATAAAATTATGTAGAATATGCGCGAAGAGCGATTTAGGTAAACGGCCATCATCGGTTCTCGGCGAAATGGCATCGAACTGTATCCACAGGCAGAAATACAATTGTTTAACAAAAAATATTGTTTCCCAAAGCATATTGGGCTTTTAACGGCAAACACAGCCTGTTGTACGAAACATGAGCTGTCTGTTTGAATCGTTTGTTGAATGTTTGCAATTATCAAGTCTGCATAGCTGCCCGGTCAGAAGGCATTTGACACTTGCCCGATGACTCACACATACTATTGCATATTGTTTGTCAATCTTATGATTTCGTGCATTTCTCTCTTTTTGAAATTATTGGAGCCGAGTCTCTTTTAGGGCATTGGGCTCAAGCTCAACCAAAATAATTTACACCAATAGGGTAATTTTATCATAATATTCCCAAAATTAATTTATGTTGTTTACTTAAAAACAAAATTGTTACTTATAAAATTTGTTATAAGTGCTAAGAAGCATGGTCATCTTCCAGCTTAATTTCCTATGCTCTCATTCGTTGTATAATTTGACGCCATTCAATTTGTATCTTTTCTGTCAGTATTTAAATAAATAAACACAAAGTACTTTGTCACATAATCGTATTACTCTTTCACACACTTATGGCCTTGTCTCCATATTCCTTTATACATTTTGCTCACAAAATGATTTCTTAGATTTCCCTGCTGACCTGTGTTTTATCCGAATCGAGTAAGAAACATCTTCAAGCATTAGGTAATCAAAAACTAAATATATTTCCAAATTTGACTATTAGTTCCAGAGTTGGCGCATTCTAACAAATCACAAAAACTGCAGCTATTATGCTGATCGTAAAAATATTAATATTATTGTAAGTAATGATTATTAAAGTATTTTTACAATCACTACGTTCAATCGTTGTTATTGAAAGAGGCATATTATTCCAACACAATAACTGGGAACAAAACCTATTGAACTTTTTGAAGGTTGAGGAAATTCTTTGTTAATTTTTCCGATTTTTCTACAACTCGTGTTTTCCAAGGCATAGTGATTTTGATTTACGTTGATATTATTTTTGTAATTGATGGGTAGGTATTTATGCGATGTTGGAAGTCTATTTGCGTATATCTACGGAGTTATGCACACGGAGTCATCCAGAAACACACAGGTACAATAAACAGACAGGTCCAGATAAGATGGCTGGATCCTGCGTTAAGTTGTGAACGGGTGCCGTTTGAGGGTGTTCGTCGTTTGGATACTTGGGGAGAGAGACTTGCCGAGCTAACAGATGCAGTTAAGAATAACTTTGTATAGACATAAAGAGACTCTGTAAATTTATTTTTAAAAAAATATACCCGCGAAGTTTCTGGCCAGTTCTTCTTCACGAAGGTTTTTTCGAACTGGTGGTAGAGTCATGTTTTATTTGACATCGATAAGAACAAGTAATTGTCAATGTTGAGAAAAATAAATATTTCATATTTCATATCTCAGGCTATGTTCAGATGTGAAAACGTAACAATCAAACTCGGTTGGTATTAGAGTTATTTTGTTAAGATTTCGCTTTCTTCCTATTTTGGCCGCCATTAGTGAGGTTGCTTTCTATTGTAAACGGGAAGGAAAACCCAGTGCAATTACAGGACCATAGCCTTCAACGCTCGCTCAACAACGCTCAACGGTCAACAACGCTCGCTCAACAACGCTCAACGGTCAACAACGCTCGCTCAACAACGCTCAACGGTCAACAACGCTCGCTTCAAGATGTGCGTGACCAATGACGATCTTAGCCAAATGTCTTAAAACAACTTTAAATTAGTTTGACGGTTGGTGAACTATCGTTAACTATGAAATATAATAAAATACCATTATATCAATTTTAATTAATCTGGTTTTAAGTAGTATAACAGTAATGTTGTAGTGACAAGAGTTACCAATACATTGTAAAATAAAGCAATGAAACATCTACAATTAGTCCACGGGCACGCAAGCCACTGAACATTAGGTGAGTTAAGTACACGCATGGCTGATTTTAATGAAAATGTTATAATTTTTAGAAGGGACGCCGCAAATTGAATTGATAAATTGGTTTTCCATTTTTTTGTGATGCTACTCTTTACTTAATATTGCTTATTCCTGGCTCTGAGATTTCCAATCCTACACGCAGACAACGTTCCAGGTTCTCCCTTAAGTCTCCGGCAAACATAAGAAATAAAGACACTGTAAATGTTATTACTTCTTTTAGATACACAGGGTTAAATTATAGGGGAAGTACTCAAACACTGAAGATAGCAAGTTTTACTCAAAGGATAAACATTCCTTTTGTTATTAAAAACAAAAAAGATATTTTAAAATAAGCATGCCACGCCCGGGTTTCGAACCGGCTTAAATCCGAAAAAATACCACCTTTATTTATCTATTTAAACAAACAAACTTGATAAATTAAAAGAACTGAATACCTCTACACCATATTTGAATTGATGGAAAAATACTATTAGGCAACAAATGAACAAAATACTAATTGTTTGCTGAGTTCTATTTATTCCCTTAAAGACTTTATTTGGATAACTTTTAATTGCTTGTTGTGGTGATCATATAAAAGTATACTATATATACACTACAGTTGCATTTATGTTGTAGTCAAATTATATGTTGCGTAGGTGCCTATTATTTTATGTATTAAAAAAAACAACTCCAAGAGATGCAGATGAAGTAAAACATGAATTACCCACTTTCGCCTGTGATGATATCTAAATATCGAAAACTTTTAATTTTACGTATGTAAAACAAAAAAAATGTTTCCTTAGAGTAAAACTTGACATTTCTAGTATTTAAAGTATTTTTCCTCCAGGCGGCGTAGCAAAATTCCGCCACCTGGAGAAAAAGTACTTAAGAACTTAAAATGATCTAAAAATATTTTTAAGTAACAGTATTTTAAGTTGTTTTAGCAAAAAACAAATACCTAAGACATTTTTTAAATTTATAAAACTATCTGTGAACGGAATCTCTATTCCGAAATGACGATAAAAATTATAATGGCAAATGGGAATCAATAGGACAAAAAACAAACGTACTACCAAAATAAAAACAATTCGAAAAGCGGCTTGCTCGGCGCATGCGTAGCGTGTAGTTGAGGATGAGGTGTTGTACCAACATGAGAGCCGCGAAGGGGCGTACCTCTCATATTGATCCATGTCGGAGGGTGGTTGGGCTCGGCCACCCCATCCCTTACCGGCACACAATCATTCTGTTGGTGAACTCGTTTTATAATATTATTTTGTTATTATTGTGTGTGTAGAAATATAAAATCGTGTTAAGACAAATGGTGAGTGCAAATTGCTTTAAAATAATAAGTAAACTCATTATTTTAAACCTATGAAAGGTAATAAGAGTAACTATAAGAAACAAAACAAAAGGAATTGTTATAATATTATATGAGCCATAACAATGTTACCGCGAAAATCTGTACTGGAAAAACAGAGATGTCAACGACTTAAACGTGCAACGGTACCCTTGAGAATGTGCTTGGAAATCTTGTCAAAAGTATTGTACGCTTCGTAACGGTCATGGTTAATGCGTTGGTTGCAGGATACGAACGTGATGACCACGTCTGGTCTGCTGGAGTGGGAGCTGTCACTGCCAACGGACCAGATCCTATCGCACGCGTGGTACCACGGCACCCTCAGCCGTGCGGCCGCCGAAGCTCTGCTGCAGCAAGACAGGGAGTTCCTCGTCAGAGACTCTTCGTCACAACCTGACAACTACGTGCTCAGCTGCCGGTCGAACTCACAACATCTGCATTTTGTTATACAGAGGGTGGGTTTAATGTTTTTTTTTTGTTTTATTCTGGTTAAACAAATTAATTTTGCTAGTGAATTCCGTATATTTCAGTGTACATTTAGGTTTTATTTGACTGCTGGTTCTTTCTTTGTATTAAAATAATTATGATTTATTTTTGAGTTATAAATTGGTACCCATCGTATTTCTTATGTGCTATTCTTATAATGTACGTTTTATTCTAAGGCCTATCTTTTGATTCTGCGGCGTTAGGTATTAGAATTCGTTTGTTTAATCATACTGATACTGGTAAAAAATGCACTAAAAATAAAGATTTTTTTGCAAAATATTTATTAGTCGTCTATTTAAGTATAAACCTTATTTTTTAACACAAAAATCTTATTTCAGTGTAGAATTAACTTACGCTGCATTATTTTAGAGTTTTATTTTATAAAATTTGGAAAGCAACATCTAATTTGCAATATTTGTAAATAATATAATATATTTTAGATATAAAAGGGACATTTTTATTATCTTTTCAGATAGTGGTTCATCCTGAAACTGTGTATGAGAGGTATCAGTATCAATTTGAGGATGAAGCTTATGACACGGTGGCGGACCTTATCACGTCGTACGTGGGCTCCGGAAAACCCATCTCTGCAGCGTCCGGCGCGCGCATCCAGTACCCCGCCAACCGCCTAGTCCCATTGACCAACTATATCCCCACCGATGACCCCACCGCCGTGCTCTCCCCCATGGGCGAAAGTGCCTCCTACGGGAACCCATACAGTTTGTATACGCATTTTACTGCCAAACCAAACTTGCAGATGAGAAGTACTTTCAAAAAGCAACGATCGCATTCGCTCACTCCTATTGACATGGGACACCATACCAACAACTCTAAAAGTGCAAGTGCTGATGGGGTTATCCAAACAATGAAACATACCAAAAATTTGTCTAGTGATTCTAATTCAAGTTCGAGCACGTGGGAGGCGAACCTGCCAACGAGTCCACCCGCCAAGCCAGCGCGCTACGACGGCCCCAAGGCGGACGACCGCCGCCTCGATCTGCAGCGCCTTTACCTAGTATCCGGCTCCGACTCCGGCAACGGTTCCGGAGACTCGGCGCAGAGCTCAGCTCACAGCGATCCTCAAAAACCTAGGATGGACTTCGATTACAATATTGCGACTCCTACCAACAAACAACAGTTCGACTACGAACAGACTGAGGCTAAACTGTTGCAAGCTGATAATTTGGAGTACACCGTCGAGTCTAGAATCAACTTAGAAACTTTTCAATCCCACATTATTCCAGCGGGTTTAACAAAACCGCTAGAATCAGAGACTTTGCATACCATAAAGCTGCTACTTCGAACTTCTGGGCCGCGAATATTAGCAAACCATTTGACGAAAGTCGACCTTCAGTTCCTATTAGACGAAGCCGTTCAAATTGAAGGCCTCGACAAGACTTTGACAGGACTCGAACTCTGTTTTCTTCCTCAAGGAAGATGTTTACGTCTAGACGTAATAGACAGGTAAATACATTTGTTTCTCCCGCAGTATTTTATATCACTTCGCTGCTCTGTCTAACTGGAATCATGCTTAATTTCAGAGTGGAAACATTTCGCCTTTTAATAGCAGTAACGATACTGACATGCCAGACGGACCGACAACGTGCAGACACAATTAATGATTGGATATTACTAGCGATAGAGACAAAAACAGCGCTTGGAAATCTATACGGATTTTCAGCTATTATGTTTGGATTATGTATGCCACAGGTATTATATTTGGCACATTCTAATACTTCACACATTCACACACATTCAGTGTGACCCTAATGAGATGAGGACTAAAGTACACAACTAACTAAAAGAAATGTATTGTTTTAGATTGAAGGATTAGAAAATGCTTGGAATATTTTACGTCGAGTTTATACGGATAATGCTTTTATGTTCGAAGCCAAGCTGCGTCCATGTTTCAAAAGCATGAATGAAGGCACCAATCCGTTACCTCCAAATACCACTACACCTTATATCCTTCCACCGGTCTTGTGCTTCCATTTATTCGGTAAGATGAACATAACTATTATATTTTTCTAGTACGATATTTGGATAATAATATATATATATTATATATGATATAATATACACCATTTGTTTTTTAGATGGTGAAGGTGGAGCTTTAATGCAGCCAGACGATACTTTCCCTGGGAGCCTTATAAACTCTCTAGACTTTAATTTTACTGCGACCGCGGCCCATTTAGATTCTGCTAAACATTTCCCAGAACAAGTAGACATGTTTAAGCGCAACGCTAGGACTGTGGTACAGGAGATGTCATCGTTGGGCCCGACGCTAGATCCCACATTAATGGAGCTGTTCCGAACCGAATTTCACATAAACTTCCTGTGGGGGGAAAGAGGAGCATTGACAACGCCAAGCCAGCGATACGGCCGACTGACTGATATATTGACAGCGATGGCTAACAAACTTGCGAACCAACCTATTGAAGCCGATGATAAAGTTTGAAGAAACCAATGTTGTGCGTTATATGTGTAATTTAAATGGTTTACCATAATTATAACAGTCACGTTAAAGTGGAGCAAAATGACTGATTTATACAATTGTTTCACTTTGACTTCATACGATATTATTAAGTAAATGTTTTAAAATAAGGAAAGTAACCATATCATAATAAAATGGTTGAGTGTATTTATCATTGTACCGCCTCAATTAGCTGTTTATAAAGATAATAATTGTAAACGTGTAAGTAAGTCAGTTTTCAAAAAATAAGTACTCACATTCTTATGAAAATATTACTGGTAGTAGCTAAAATTAAATATTTAAATAAGGTTTACCTAATTAGCATTTTTGTTAATAAACGAGCTTACTTGGCTCAACTTTGTATAATTTTCATTAACGTTATTCTATGCCAAATGCATAATTATAATGTGTGCTCCTCGCTAAAGTGTAATCCTTAAAAGGGTTTATATTAGATCAAAAAGTTTCGACAAAATAAATAGAATTTTTTTTAAAAAATATTCAAGTTTGGACTGGCTAATTAAAGTTTTTACTTTCTATTAAGAACTCTATGTACAAAATAATCGCATTATTTTAATGTATTTCATTGATAGGTCTATTCTCTGATCTGATTCTCTGATCAACTATTATGCCTAAATATTTTATTTGGTTGACTTTTGTTATTTCAGGACAGGTACAGTAGGAGTCATTCTTATTATTGGTGCAGTTATGTATTTTTAAATGGAGATTCTGGGAGGGCTGACCGTTTTTATATATACTGTAACAGATGTAGCTTGTTTTAGCCGGTTTAGTGTGAGCAAGTTTTGTTTCAGCCAATCATCTACAACAGCCAACCTGTGCTCAGCTTTTTCTTTTACCTGGTCCCAGTTTAAACCAGTGAAGACGATTGCGGTATCATCTGCGTAAGTTAATATTTTTGCATTGGTGATGTTCATATTACATAAGTCATTTATATTATATATATCAAGAAAAGTATCCAAGAACACTTCCTTGCGGCACACCACATGATACCTTAATGTCCCCACTGTAATGTTGTTCTAATTTTACAGCCTGTTTTCTGTTCGTTAGATAGTCTTTTAATTAGGAGTTGCGTACCTCAAATATCTATAGTTTCTAGTTTTTGATAAAGGATGGAGATAGAAACAGTGTCAAAAGCTTTTTTTAAATCGATAAACACAGATAGACATTTCTCGCCTTTATCTAGTGTTTCTGTACTGTTACTGTTACTGCATCTTCGGCCGATGTATTTTACTATACTGACATTTTGATAGAATGTTATATGTTGTCAAGTATTTGACTATTCTGTTATTTAAAAGTTTTTCAAAAATTTTTGACAAAACTGGAAATATCGATATTGGTCTATAGTTTTCGATGTTGTCTTTATCTCCTCCCTTATAAACAGGCGTTATTATTGATTTTTTTAAAGCATTTGGGTAGGTCCCAGTGTTGAAGCAGAGGTTGGTCAGATGTACAATGACAGGGGCTATGGTACTACTAACAAGTTGAATGTACTTAGTAGGTATGCCATCCCAACCTGGAGCACTATCACATTTTAAGTTATTTATAATACATTTAACTTCGTCCAGATCCGTTTTTAAAAAAGCGAAAGAATTTAATGTTCTTTGAATATTGTTACAAAATTCATTTTAATATTGATTGCGGCTCGTTACCGATTTTGACCAATGCTTGCAAAATAAGAATTTATATAGTTAACTGAATCTGTTGGGGATAATTTGATGTGAATTTACTCAGGAATACTGTTGTTGGGTTTATTGGTGTATGTGATATTCTTTGTGATTTTCCAAAGCTGCTTCTTATTTTTGATCGAATTATTTAGAAGTTGTCGCTCGTGAATTCTTTTAGCGTTCTTAATTATCTTATTACACTAATTTCTGTATCGTGTATATATCAATTTATTTAATTCGTTAGAAGGATCGTGTTTATGGAGTTTTTGTAATTTATTGAGATTTTTTTTATACACCTAAGTATTCCATAATTTATACAAGGTTTGATTGTACGTTTGCTTTTTGGGGCTTTTGTCAATGTTATGTTCAAATTGAGTGACTCCATGAGTTTACTAATGAGACAGTCCGTAATTTAGTTTTGATCATCATAAGTCAGTAATTGAGACAGATTTTGTTCTTTTAAATGCATGTAAGCTTCCTCATAGTTAATAATTTTACGTATTTTAGGTGTAAAGTTGTTATTTTTTTGATTAGACATTATTAGGAGTGTGGTAGCGTGATCTGTAATAGAGGTTTGTAAGATAGCAATAAATGCTGAAACCTTCTTTTTTCTATTTTCAATATAAAGTGGTCTATGCAATTTAGTTCTCTTGTGGGCAGTAAGTGACCAGGTAGAAAACCGTACACAGAGAGCATGTCTAGATAAGATGTCCTATTTTTAAATTCTTGAAAATTTTCAGTTTCTTTGGGTCTTATATAGATATTAATGTCACCAGCAACAACAATATGTTTTTGAATTTTTATATTTTTTAAGTGACTGTTTAAACAAAACTTGTGTACAGAGGGAGAGCGGTATATACATAAGATTATACAATTAGGAAAATGTATCGGAAGACAAGAGGCTTGCGCTATTGTTATGCCTTTTACAGTAAATTTCAAGGTACTTTTTATATTTACAACTACTCCGTCGTTTTGATTTATTTGACAGGTTGTTTGAAAGGAGTGATAACCACTTAAACTAGGTATGGGTTTGTTCGCTTGTAGCCAGCATTCTGCGAGAATTATAACATCAGCCTGCAATTTTAAATCTGTAAAGTTAATCAAAAAAACATCTCAGTTGCGATATATGCTCCGCATGTTTTGTGACACTGCAGTAAGGTTTGAGTTTCTATTATAATCATTATTATAGTGTCGTGGTAAGTCTGAAATATCATATGAGACTGACCGCGCTACATTAAAATCGTCAATATCTTTTATGGTTTGAGTAAGATTGTTCATGATGGAGGTAAATTATGCTTACTATAATTCTACTAAAAGTCACAGTCATAGAGATGAAAAAGTTTTTTTACAACATAAGTTATTATATGCCTTATTTTATTTAAGATATTTTTAGATTGGAGTTGAGCAAATAGTTTTATGAAAAGTAAATGGAGTATGGGTGTTGTGTGTATAGATGAGTGATGGGATGAGTGAATTAATGAATAGATAGAGATGAAACAGTTTTTTATAACATAAGTTATCATATGCCTTATTTTATTTAAGATATTTTTAGATTGGAGTTGAGCAAATAGTTTTATGAAATGTAAATGGAGTATGGGTGTTGTGTGTATAGATGAGTGATGGGGTGAGTGGTTTAATGAATAGATAGAGATGAAACAGGTTTTTATAACATAAGTTATTATATGCCTTATTTTATTTAAGATATTTTTAGATTGGAGTTGAGCAAATAGTTTTATGAAAAGCAAATGGAGAATGGGTGTTGTGTGCATAGATGAGTGATGGGGTGAGTGGTTTAATGAATAGATAGAGATGAAACAGGTTTTTATAACATAAGTTATTATATGCCTTATTTTATTTAAGATATTTTTAGATTGGAGTTGAGCAAATAGTTTTATGAAAAGCAAATGGAGAATGGGTGTTGTATGTATAGATGAGTGATGGGGTGAGTGGATTAATGAAATGTGTGTAGTGTAGATAATGTAATTAGACAATTTAGGGAGTACTTACAAAAAAAGAAATAATATAATAGTAATTAAAAAGATAAACAAATGTGAAAGTTATTATGTAAGTAGCTAGAAAGCGTTTTAAGAAAATTTAGTCACCGAACAGTTTTTAAATTACTGAGCTGTCCCTCACTTTTTACTAAAATCGCAGCCGAAGTTTCATCTTTGCGCAGTCACTTGTCCAACAAAACTTGAAATTTTGCGCCCTTCGAAAGTCCCGAGCTACGAAAAAAAGTCTTCTATTTTTTGGAGTTAAATGCTCATCAATAAATATGGGTATGTGTTTGGTTTCCGTTCCAAGGATTGAAGTACTTATTTTGTTACAATTCTTTACAGCGTTATATTGCCGAAATGCGAAATAAACTCATTCTTTAGTTCGACACAAGGAAAATCTACAATGACAGGTCCTGCAACGGTGGGGTTTTTAAATAAGCGATAAATGTCGCGAATTTCAGTGCAAGGAAATGCAGTTTTTATATATTAGCAATTTGAACCACTGTATCAAGAAGGTCATGAGAGGTTTCATTTTTCTTTTGTGGTATATTCCGTATCTCCAGTTTAGTTATTTTAGATATGCGTTGAACTTCATCAAGGTTATAAATGAGCTGTTGATTGAAGTCAGACTGTATTTTTCGCTCCTTTTCTATATATGCTAATTTACGTTTTAGATCCTCATTTTCATTTGATCAAAGTCCGTTTGAAGCTTGCGCGTGCTATTTGGATCTTAACTTATATTATATCATGTATATATTATATGCTTCATCCTCTGTACGCATTACTGAAGAAATATAAGTTGGTTATGGAATACTCAGTGCGAAGACGCATTTACAAATATAAAAAAGATTTTAACTAGTGACAAGATTCTATCTCATTATGATCCCTCATTATCGTTAGTGTTGGCTGTAGATAGTAGCGCGTACGGCGTAGGGGCGGTGCTCGCGCATAGCTACGCGGACGGTTCCGAGCGCCCGATTAGCTGTGCGTCAAGGACGTTGTCAAGCGCCGAAAGAAACTATAGCCAACTAGACAAGGAAGCACTAGCTATTATGTATGGCATACAAAAACATCACCAGTTTTTGTTTGGTAGACGTTTTATACTTAGAACGGATCACAAACCATTGGTATATATTTTTGGTCCTAAAGGGGGTATTCCACAAACGGCAGCTAGTAGGTTGCAACGCTGGGCAGCGAAGTTGGCTGCGTATGATTATAAAATCAAGTACGTGGCGGCCAAACATAATGCACCCGCAAATGCGTTATCTCGTTTACCATTATCAGTAGCGAGTGACGTGACGACGAGTACACGCTCAGACTCGAGTTACGTAATGTATATGTACGATACCTTGCCGGTAAGTTATAAAATTATAGCTTTCGAAACAAAACGGGACAAACTTTTAAGTAAGATTTGCGGTTACATTATGTTTGGATGGCCAAATACTTGGAACACGGATGTATTTTGTACAAATACAAAATAGTAGTTCCACAAGTATTACAAAAACAGGTGTTAGCGGAGATACACGACGGCCATCTAGGTATCGTAAAAATGAAATCAATTGCGAGGAATTACGTTTAGTGGCCCGCAATAGACAGCGACATTGAACGAGCCTGCAGCGCGTGCGAGTGTTGCCGCAGCGTGCGGGACGCGCCACCGCGGAGTTCAGTGCACCCGTGGGAATACCCTGAAGGCCCGTGGCAGCGTTTACATGCGGATTTTGCCTAGTACGGGGGTAAGTACTACATTGTTTTAGTAGACGCATACAGTAAATGGATTGAAGCAGAGGAGATCTCCAGCACGTCTGCAAAGCACACTATTCTGTTTTTTCGTAAAATATTTTCAAAGTTTGGGTATCACTTCAGCTTGTAACAGACAATGGAACACCATTTCAAAGTACAGAATTTGCAGAGTTCTGTAACAAAAACTTTATTAGACATACTACATCCTCCTCGTATCGACCACAAGGCAATGAGGCGGCTGAAAATTCAGTAAAATTAATTAAAAAAAACATTGAAAAAGGAATTTCGGTATGTTGATTTGCCAACAAGCTTAAGTAAATTTTTACTGCAATACAGGAACTGTGAACATACCTCAACCGGGGTGGCGCCTGCGGTTGCTTTGCTAGGGCGGCGGCTGCGCACTCGTTTGGATGGACTTCGTCAGAGTACCGCGGAGAAGGTCCACACGGCTCAACTTAAACAGTAGGCAACTAAACGTAGGCGGCACTTATAGATCCTTTAATTTAGGCGACAATGTACTGACACGTGACTACACAAAAAATTAAGACAAGTGGACTGAAGGCAAAATAATAGAAAAAACCGGCCCTGTTTCGTATGAAGTTTCTTTGAATAATAATAATTTATGCCGTAGACACCCGGATCAAATACTACCACTGAAGTCTAGTAGGTTCTCCATACCCTTTGAAGATGAGAATAAAAATAAAACGGTTGAAGCTCAAGAAACGAGTAATATAGATGTGTCAGCGGAGGAACTTCTTTCTGATTACGAAGACGCTGGCGACGGGACCAATAGGGACGTGTCACCGTCGCTAGGGTCTGGTAGGCAACCATCGCCACAGTCTAGTCCAGAGACTAGTTCGAAACAGATCGAACTAAGCACTTTTGCGTCAACAAAAGAGGAAGTTATGTAACTTAGAGGCAGAATAATGAAATGAAATGAAATGAAAAAAGTTTATTCGGCAAGTTATACATAATCATACATAATTTATAAAATAATTCAGAATGTACATTTGTTTATGCCGAAATGGTCTCAGCTCAGCATAATGCCATCAGCGTTGACTGTGGCGCTGGTTTTCAGCTGCAACCATAGAGGACAGCGGCGTGCGTACTTAAAATTACAGAAAAGAAGCGTCCTTTTTAGCAAAACTTTTTAACAAAACCGTACGTATACAATTTATAAAACACAATCCATTTTAAGCTACAAAATAACACAACCGATGTCAACTTCATATTTGAGTTAACATTACTCTATATAAAAGATATAATTTAAAAGCAATAAAAAATATTAAATAAATATACAATACTATTATTTACTTATTGTCTAAATAGTAAATACAATAAAAAAAAAACAATAAAAAACTAAAATGAATATAAGGTAAATTAATCATGTTAACAATATACCGCTTAGTTGGCGATCAAGATAATACTTTTTAATTTTACGTCTAAAGGTACTAATAGAAAGGAAAGAGGGGTCTCGCAACGGTGGAGGGATGGTGTTCCAAATTTTGGCAGCGGTATATTTAAAACAACCTTTAAACGCAGACGTTCTATGATGGGGAACTTCAAGACGTGCAAGTCTTGCTCTAGAGGACCAAGACAACTTATCGAACAGATATGTTGGTTTACGATTTTTGACGATACCAAATAAAAGCGTGGCGAAGTGAATGCTTCTCCGAGAGTTCATGTTCAATGTTTTAGTCTGATTGATGTAAGGTGTTATATGACTTCTCGGTGGAACATTCAAACAATATCGAATACAGGCATTTTGTGTACGTTGAATTAAACGTTTGGTTCTTTCCAACAGTCTTGGGCCATAAAGAGTATCAGCATAGTTTAGCTTAGAAAGCACTAATGTTTCTACAAGGTTTATGCGTAGAGTTATTGATAGATAGCTTCGGATTTTATAAAGCACCTTCAAACGGTAGAAGCAATTGCGAACTACCTCCTGAATATGCTTCTCAAATCGCAGCTCACCATCAAATAACACACCCAAGTTACGCGCGTAATTTGTTTGACTAATTGGCTCACCCTTAATTGTAACAATTGGATTTTTGATAGCTATTTTATGAATCTGTTGCTTTGAACCGAAGATCATAAACTTTGATTTTGAAGGATTGAGAGCAAGGCAATTTTCGTTTGACCATTTTGAGATTCGATCTAAATCCTCATTAATTCTTTTAACAGTCATGCTGACATTATCAGGTTGGCAAGACAGATAAAGCTGTAAATCATCTGCATATAGATGGTATTTGCAGTTTTTAATGCAGTTAATGATATCAGCAGTATAAATAATGAAAAGCAACGGTCCTAGTATAGATCCTTGTGGCACGCCACAAGCGACCGCTGACTTTGAAGATGACGATGTTGTACCATCACAACTTTTTATATGAACATATTGGAAACGTTCGTTTAAGTAACTGTGGAACCATTGAGTTGTAGGTAGATCCAATCCGTAATATTTTAGTTTACACAATAATAAGGCGATATTTATTGTGTCGAAGGCGCGAGAAAAATCCAAGAGCACCAAAATTGTTCCCGACCCTGTTTCCTGTGCTTCCAGAATGTAATTTGTAACGTCCATTAGTGCAGTAGCGGTACTTCTATGTTTACGAAAACCAGATTGTACTTCTGGTTGAATATTATTTGTTTCTAGATAATCCACCAGCTGCAAGTACACAGCTTTCTCCATCACTTTCGACAAACACGGTAAGAAGCTGATTGGCCGGAGATCTTTAAAAGATTTAGGGCTAGTAATTTTTGGAAGTGGATGGATGATCGCGGTTTTCCAAGAATCAGGGAAAGTGCTCGTGGTTATAGACCTGTTTATAATAGCGTGTATTGCAGCTAGGGAATTAGGTAGAGTGACAAGGAGCATGTCGAGAGATATCAAGTCATCACCTATTGCATTGGACTTCAAACTTTTAATAATTTCTAAAATCTTGCCTTCTTCTATGCATTTAAGACTGAATGTCGACATGCTGAATCTTTGTAATTCAAAATGTGATCTATATGAAGGATTGACGTTGCTTCCATCAGGTAAAATCAGGAAATATCTATTGATATCTTCCGCACAGCTCAAATCAACTGGTATTTCCCTATCTGCCTTAGGTGGCAATACGTTAGATTTTAAATTCTTCCATAATTTTTTTGGGTCTTTAGTACAATTGTTAATATTATGTTTGAAGTATGCACGTTTTTCATGAGTAATTGACGAATTTACTAGATTTTTTAATTGTTTGTAATATTCGTAATGTGTTTGTGACCTGGTGTTAAGATATGTTTTGTGTGCTGAATTACGTAATCTCATCATCAGCTTGACATTGTAGGTTATCCAGGGATACGCTTGCTTTTTCACGGTTACGGTCTTTAAGGGCGCATGTGCGTCTATTAAGGTGAGTAACAGAGAATTAAACGTGGTTACCATCTCATTAACATCATGCAGTTGCAAAACCATGGTGTAAGGTACTGACTGAAGATCAGATTTAAAGTTGTCTATGTCAATATTTTTCAATGGTCTATAAACTAAAGTTGTTGGTGGAGTTTTCTGTTTTTTAAAAGAAAATTCACTAATAATCAGAGCGTGGAAAGTCAACTTGGTACTTATTACGTCATTTTCTATATTTCGAACCTGTGCATCAGTACAAACTACGTCAATGAGAGATTGACTGTGGTCGGTGAAATGTGTTGGTGATGTTACGTGTTGCTTTAATTGAAAAAGGTTTAAAAAATCAGTGAATTTCGAAACATTGACATTGTTTGTGTCTAGCAAATTAATATTAAAATCACCAAGCAATATCAGATTATCACAATGACCAACCGCACTTATCGATTCGGACAGAGCGCTTAAAAAAGTATCAACTTTTACCCAATCTGGTCGGTATGCCGTCCCAATTGTGATTTTATTTCCGTTTATCTTTAATTGTACCCACATTTGTTCGACGGGTAAAGTAATTGGGTGATCAATAATCGTAAACCGAATGCTCTTTTTAACAAAAAATCCAACTCCTCCACCGCGCCCACCATACACCTCCAAAGATCTTGGAATACCACGAAAAATATACCCGGGTATCGATGGGGCTCCATCCTGCTTACCTGGACGCAACCACGTTTCGTTTATAGCTAAAATATCTAATTTATGGTGTGACACTGCAATAATCAATTCATCGTGGTTGGTTCCAAGTGAACCCGGATTGTAAAGACCAATTTTGAAAAAATGTTTATTTGTCATTGAGAAAATTGTTAATAACAGATAGATTGGCAAGTGAAAACGTATTAAAATTATACTTATATAGAATAAAAACCTTAACTGGTTGAAACGCATGATTTAAAAAAAATGTTGTACAGAAATAATTCATATAAAATGTTATTTTCCCTTTATTGTAATGACTGTTGCTTATGTCAGTAGAAATAACGATTTTAAACTTACTAGGAATAGATTTTGAGCAAACAATACGCATAACATTTTGAAGTAATAAAACAGAAACAAAATATTTTTGCTTAAAACTAACGAGTACAAATAAGATATAAAGAATAGTATTTAAATAATAAAATAGCCTAATATATAACAAGATAAAGTAACATACATGGTTTCTAGACTGGTGGATTTTTTTTAATAATTGCTGCACCAACTGTACATGTTCCAAAAACCCGCTCGAGGTCATCCGTAGTACGCAGTCGATGGCGCGGCGCGTCTGGTCCCTGCTCGCGGCGAACATAAACTCTGCCGTCCCTCGTCCAGACGTAGCGCCAGTGAAGACGACCCGCGGTTTCACGGGCCTGCCTAAATAACAGTCTATTTGTTCTAGTTAGCCTTTCATTTATATAGAACTTGCGTGGAGGCTGAGGTAGACCTGTATCAGCAGTCGTGGCGCCACGACGTATGCGCGCTGCGCGTAGCAACTCATCCCGAAGGGCGCGGCGCGCGAAGCGCACCACGATGGGTCGCGGTCGAGGCGCGCCGTCGTTTGCGAGAGCAGCCGCGGTGGACGGCGGGAGCCCTGCACGCGTACAACTAACTATGTCCCGCTCGGTAAGTTGGACTGCGAGTTTACTTGCCAAGGTCATCACAATATGTGAAAGTCCTTCCCCGGGTTGCTCTGGAATACAGGATATTTCCAGGTCATTTAACAACAGGTCCTGATCACGATCATTGAGCTCAGACTTTAACTGTTGTATGGAGGCTCGTAATTCATCGACTGGTTTTACTGAACCATTTTCGACCTTTGCCTCCACCTGATGTAACCGCTCCTCAAATGAACTCATACGAGATTCGCAAACACCCATCCTGTTAGTGAGATTTGCCAAGGTATCGTTTAGGGCCTCAAAATGACTACGTGTAGCCCTCATCTCATCTGCAATTAAACGCATTTCCAATATTATGGACTGCGCCTCTGAGATACTTGCAGCAGTGCCACTAGGTGCGACATTGCTATCGCAAACCGCAAGGGGCGCATTTGTGTCCAACAACTGGGTATCCGGCGGGCTGTTTGCCGCGGCTCCTCTCTTCCGATATACCCCCTCACTTTCAGTAGCACGTACTGGTGTATTGTCTTTTTTAGGCTGTTTACTGACACACATAATACATTTCCAATTATCCTTGTGCACTTTAGTCATAGTATTAAAAAACCGTTTCTCTGGCACATTAGCACAATCAAGATCGTAGTATTTTTTGCACAGTTTGCAACACAAAAATAGTTTATCCTCAATAACATTCAAACAACCAGAGCACGTTTTGGAACTCATTACGATTATCGGCAAGATGTCGTCACAGAAGGTCAACAACCGATCGTTGACAGTTCAAGCGGCCACTGGTTCGCGCACTTTGAGTCACTGTATTTTAACGGATTTGTTAAAAAAGTTTTTAAGATTTAAGAGACGTACACTTCACTGTTATTAATGAAACATATATTGTTTTACTCCGTTGAATTTATAGAAAAAAAATTATTAGCACATAAACAATTAAGAGTAGGATTTTACACTCGATTTTTAAATAAAACTGCGGACGAAACAGAAATACGTCAAAAGCGTTTGCAGCGCTCCGCCACTCTCTCTAATAACCTACGTTTTCATTGATTTCGTTCAAAGATTATCAATTATAATTTCCTTAATCTCTGTAATAAGTGGGTCTTTGTTATTATTTTACTTTAAGTATACCCACCCACACATTTAAAAAAAAATTAATATTTTGTACGGTGAGGCGCAAGTTAAATATAAGTAATATACATTACCTATACATTTACGTACAACTGTATCGACTGGAAGCAATTTTAATGGTTGTTTTTTTGTTGTTGAAAATGTATACCTACTTTTAAAGATTTTGTATACAAGAGGAAGAAAATAAGGAGCGTGTAATAAACACGCAAAAAGATACAAAGATAATAATAAACTATGTATAATTGAAAAAAAAAATGTTAAAATTTTTTTGTTTTGCAGTTGTGCAGTATATTTACAAAATTGTGTTAAGGATATTATATATACTTAAGTTGTTTATTGATAAGATAGTGTGTTAGTCTATAGGGGAGAGATGTGTGGTATATATTGTGCGGGTGCGCACGTAATAAAGTTAGTTAGCAACTGACCGCTGTGTTTGATTGACGTACACTACAGTATTTCACTAAGTTCACTTTTTATCTTACTTATTGTGGTGTCTTGATTCATTTTCTAGGAGTCCAACTTCTTAAATATTTCATTTTTGAAAGATTTTATATCTTCCTTAATGTCTTCATTCGACGAACGACGGCGTTTTATTCTGCCCAAGGCCTGGCTAGATTGATTAGTGGTCAAATCAGAGTCTGATAACATGTTATCACTCGAGCGTCACGGTGTACGCTGCATACGACTCATTTTGGCTTCTTATTGTTTTATGACTACTATTTCCATTTCTTTATTTTCTCGATGACAGCTCCTGTGAAAATTTGCGCGAGCGTTTTTTTTTACATTATGTATGCATTATTCTATAAAAATATGACGTTTACACACGTACAAGGTTATATAATACCAGAGACGGAGAAACTGATAGGGTTGGAGCTATATCGATAAAAGAAACACGATAACACACCCGATATTTTTTTACAAAATGTAAGGAACTAAACTACTGCCGGATACTTTTGTACTAATTTATTAACTAATATTTCATTACAAGATGATACACGTACTAATTCAGGATTGATAATGCCAACTTCTTCAAAATTTTCGAAGCTGTTGTAAAATAAGTAGGTATAGGTAGGTACGCGACAATATAACGAAATTATTATAACGACAGGTAATCTTTATTTATTTATTTTAATCAAAATCTGATGAATCGTCACTGTCACTCGATGAGTTCTCCCCAACATTTATTATAAGTTCCTGTACTTGTATATTATCGAATGCCACATGAATTCCCCAATCCGACGCTATAATG
The DNA here is from genome assembly GCA_923062675.1 of Marasmarcha lunaedactyla. Taxonomy (NCBI): domain Eukaryota; kingdom Metazoa; phylum Arthropoda; class Insecta; order Lepidoptera; family Pterophoridae; genus Marasmarcha; species Marasmarcha lunaedactyla. Next base: position 37,714,169 of record OV281339.1, on the reverse strand, counting down.
TTTTGGGTTCTTCTCACAATTTTTTCAGTTTTCGGCAGTTACTTCCGCACATGCATTTTTTAATAAATCTAACATCTTGTTTGTCGTAAAAGGGGGATGGGTATTGTTTCGAGCGGCGTGTCCTTTGATTTGTGCCCATATTAGTTCTATAGCATTGTACTGGCAATGATACGGCGGAAGTCGAAGAACCCAATGACCACATTCGGCAGCTATTTCGTTGATAACATATCATTTAGGGAGACTTTTTTTCGATTTTAAAATAATAATAATAATAATAATAATAATAATATAAGCTTTATTATCACCACATCAGTTACAAAATAAAAATGGACAAGGAGAACAAGTAAAGGTAATAGCAATTCATTTCACCTCTAGAAAATAACTAAACAACTTGAAACAACCTAAGTACTTAAATATAATGAAAAGTAATAAGTACTGTGGCAATAAATGGCTGACAAACTCAGCACTGCATTATTATGCTGTACATAATAATACACTGATTTTCAGTTGCCGCCGGGTACGACATAACACAGGAACACACCGGTAGTGACCATTCATTCCATATGTATGTTTTAATATGAAGTATATGTGACCAATTAGTACATAAAAAAATAAATAATAATAATAATGAAATAATTAAAGTAACATCAAGACCAGAATATAATATTATATTATTATGTAACTATAAATTAATAATAATGATGGCTAAGAACGAATATCAGGCTACAAAGAAAGTTGTCTCTCTAGAAGAAATCTCTTAAATTTCTTCCTGAAAGTAGTTTTTATTAGGGGAAGTTTTAAAGGTGGTGGGATATTGTTCCAACATTTTGTAGCCCGATACCGAAAACTGCCTCGAAAGGCACAACTCTTAAATTTAGCCGTCACCAAAAGATGCGCAGAAGCTCTTGTTCTGTAAGAATTCCCTTGAGAGGACCAGCGGAGCTTGTCGTTTAAGTATTTTGGGAATTTGTCAATCACAACCGAATGTACCTGACAAGCCAGGTGGAGCTCTCTACGGGACGTCATATTAAGGATCCGTTTTTCATTAAGGAAGGGGGTTATATGACATCGAGAAGGAATTTTGAAGCAAAAACGGTGGCAGGCATTTTGAATTCGTTGGAGAAGTCTTTTGGAGCGGTAAGGAGAGAACCAAATAATATATCTCCATAGTTTACTTTGGACAGTATAAGTGATTCACATAGAAGTGATCGAACACTTTCCTGTAGTAATTCCCTCACTCCGTACAGAATTTTTAATCGGTAAAAACAAGATCTTACTAGCTCCAACACATGAGATTCGAACCTAAGACTGCCGTCCAAAATAAAACCAAGACTTCGAGCTTCGCTTACCTGCTCTATGGTTTGTCCACCAACAGTTACCACAGGAGACTTGTTTTTTATAAGCTGCATTTGCTTTTTTGATCCAAGGACAAGTAATTTGGATTTGCTGGGGTTTAATATAAGCGCATTACGCTCGGACCACTTTGCTATCCTGTCGAGATCAGAATTCATTTCCGTCACTGCAACATCAATATCACAAGGCGGAAAGGAACGATATAGTTGAGTGTCATCAGCATAAAGATAGTACTGACAATGTTTTATCTGTGAGACAATATCGGATGTATACACCACAAATAGTAAAGGTCCCAAAATAGAACCCTGGGGTACGCCGCTCTTAACTGGTAGCGCCTGTGACGTTACCGAGAGCGCATTCCGACCACGAATTTTAACGCACTGCTTCCTGCCAGTTAGGTAGCTATCGAACCACTTTATTGCAGATTTGCTTAAACCGTAATATTTAAGCTTTGATAGTAACAAGGGTATGTCTATTGATTCGAAGGCCCTAGAAAAATCGAGCAGAGAAAGCAGCGTGCCACAACCGCCATCCCGTTCCAGTAAAATGTTATCCACAACATCAAGCATGGCCGTGACAGTACTGCGACCCGTCCTAAAGCCAGATTGGCGATCAGGCAGGATATTATTATGCTCAATGTATTTTTTCAATTGTACATAGATCACATATTCCAGTACTTTTGAAAGAAACGTCAATATACATATGGGCCTTAAATCTTGTGGACCTTGAGGATTAGAATTTTTTGGAACGGGGTTAACGATCGCAGTTTTCCAGCAACTAGGAAACGTGGAGGCGGAAATAGACCTATTAATTATTGCTGTTATGATGGGCAGGGTATGAGGTAAAGTTAAAAGAACCATGTCCCTGGTCACACGGTCACAGCCCTCGCAATTAGACTTAATAGCGAGGATGATTCTACTCAGACACAGGTTTTAAATCAAAAACAGAGGAAGAAAAAGAGTTGGACTTGAAAAAATTCAACTCAGACGAAGGGACAGTTGCCACTTTAGGTAAATCCAGAAAAAAAGTGTTTAATAAATTGGGATCGTTAAGGTTGGTGGGCAGTTCTTTGTTTTGTGGCGATATTGTTATAAGGGATCTCAAGTTTTTCCACATGGTTTTTGGATTTTTATTTTTTTGACTGTTAATATTTTTATTATAATATGCCTTTTTTTCTTGGAGTATAGCACGAGACACAATTCCTCTTAACTCTCTATAAGTGCTTCCGTCCGTATCTGATTGGGACATTCTAAATTTTTTATGTGCCCTGTTACGCAGCCTTATCATGTATTTGACGGTATTCGTTATCCACGGTAAAGATTTTTTACGTGTAAAGAGAGTTTTTTGTGGTGCATGCTTATCATAGAGAGAGAAAATATTATTATTAAAGGATTCAACCATTTCGTCAACACTTGTCATTTCAAAAATACTGTCCCATGATTGACTAAACAAATCCGTATTAAAATCGTCCAAATTAATTTTAGTTAAAGGGCGGTAAACACGATATTGAGAAGGAGGTTTTTCTTTTTTCATTTTAATCTTAAAAGTTATCATTGCATGACCAAATGATCCAGTAATATTATCGACAGACAAACTTAATACATCGACATTTGTACACATAACGTATTTTCTATTCACTAATTGTACTTTTAATAAAGTACTATCCACATTTTCGCCATGACGTTGGAGCCAGTCAAATATCTCTTGTTTTTTATTGGCCTGCGTTGGCATTTTATCAATTTGTCTGGAGTGATATGTAGCGTTGTCCAGAATAATTATGGACGGTTCTTCCAGAGATTGCACCATTTCTTTAAACCATCCTTCGTAAATCTCCGCGTTCATTTCTTCGTGGTAGTCCACTGTTTTCTTGGATTTAAAGGCCAGTAAAGCATCCTTTCCTAGACCCTGCATGGCATATGATAAGGCGTTCACCTTTTCCCATTGACACTAAACTAGTGGAAGCGGCGGTGTCGTCAGTCCAGTTCTTAGATACTGTGTGGTTTGCATTTATTATTATTATTTTCAAATAACATTTGACCAATCTGATATCTTTTTGGCTTCGCTCAAAAATTCGCAGCGAGCCATAGCAACGTCGTGACGCTCCATCAATATTTTACGTTTGTCCGATTTTTTATAAGAAAATCCAATTTTTTTCAAAACTTAGCTTAATGACGATTTTTGGCCATGGAACAAACCACATTCACGTGAAGAAACAACAAGCTTTTTAAAGTGTTGAAATTTCTTTGCGCTAGTAAGAGTAATATATATGATGGCGAATAGCATCAGCGTTGAAGTTGTCAACAGATGTCACACGACGTGATTGGCGTATTTTATTCGGCGTACGAAGCTTATTTTCCTGCATGCCGCTTGTACCGTAAGCTTCGGTAGTAATTTTTGAAACAGTAGGTCCACTAATTCCTCATGCGGCAACACGCTCGCACTTGCGACAGTGGTAATAGCGGGCTACCATTTTGATACTCTGCTTCAAAGTAATTACGAATCTTGATCAACAGTTCTCTCGCCTGCCTTTTCAGAACAGATTCTTTCGGCATTTTGATATTTCACAGCTGGGCAGCAATCAACACGGAGGAACACAAAATACACAACGTAACGTATGGATAATGTGAAAAAAAAAGCGAACAGTAATGTAGTGACTAGCACGACCGTCTTGTTGCGAGTGACAGATTTAAACAAACACAAAATGGCGGTGCGGCATTGATTGTTCCACCTTGAAAAAATATATTTGAATGTTTTTGTTGTATTTGTCTTTGTTCAAAATATAATAAATATATGCGATCGATATCATTACTTATTTGGTCACAACACTACATATATCAAATTAGAACTGTCATCGAGAAAATATAGAAATGGAAATAGTATAGTGATACTAATAAGTATGTTCTTGTCGATTACGTTGTTAGAAGTCTTTTATATTATTACTTTTGTATTCTGTAGAAATCCCAGCGATCTAAATTTGATTCCAACTGACTTATTTATCTTCAAATATTTCGAACAAAATCTAACAAAAATTCATGTAGTTGTGAACTTGAACCGGCTGCGTAGTCGACCGCTAGGCCACGACGATGTTTGCCTCAATTCCCTAAATAATTGTAGATTATTATTTTATTTTGACAGTTTGTCCAGTAATGGCTAGGTAGTTAACCAAGTCATTCACTACAAATGTTTATTCACCCGCACTTTGGGATCACAGTAGTTCTGAATAATGATCTTAATTTACTTATCTTGATTAATGGATTTTAGTATAGTAGACGTCCTTTAAGTTTCAGATATTGGAAGTGATTTGTTTATGAACTAAATCCGTAAGTGTTTCACTTCAGTTTTTCACGAATTCACACTTTTGACTTTCACGAACATTTGTGCACATTAATCTAAAGATTTTAATTATATAAAAACGGTTAAAGTAGTATTAGGAACACTTTTAACTATTTATTTGAATAATAAATACGGAGTAACAGCTCAGTGGCGCCAGTTTATTATACCAATGTATTTTATGTGTTATTTTTTAGTGATGTATCGCGTCGAAGAGTAACTTACGGTCAACTTGAGCAGCTTTGGGAGTTTCTTAATCAAAATAAAGCCATAGCAACCGGCTATACTAAAACATCCCAAGCTAGAGAATTTTCAAAGAATATGTGGGAGAATATAGCCCAGAATTTGAATTCCCATGGTAATGGTGCAATTACAGATTGAACAGGATGGTGCAAAGTAAGTAAAAATAATATATTAACTAATAATAATTTATTTTTGTTAATAAAAATATTTCCGTGTGACTTATCAAGATAATGTTTATTTTTAGTATTGGAATGATTATAAATGAAAACTAAAGAAATTGGCTGCAGCTACTAGAGCATCTCACCAGCAGACTCGAGGAAGTCCTTCAGAAATAAAAAAGATAACAACCATTGAAAAAAATTTCTTCAGATTTTAGGAGATGACTATGGTACCGGCCAGTCTGGTATGAGGGTTGAGCCATTTGAAGTGAGTATTATTTTTTATACTTGCTCATTGGTTCATATTGTATAAATATGTTTGCACACTTGCATGTCATTTTAATGATGTAAATAAAGGAAGAAAATTTAATATGAATTGCAGGATATACAAAAAAGAGAGAGCGGTTTCAACACACCATAAAATTTTGGTACAAGTAATGTGCCCACAGTTCTGGAAGTTGAGACGGGTCCTGAGTGTGTACTGACTTCCTGTCCCGTCCAACTTCATCAAGGGATGACTACAAAAATTGCAGAACCAGGGCCATCAACCAGAGTGATACCCCCTCCACCTGTGTCGCCCACTCTCGAGCACACTACCACTGGTGCCGAGCACTCGGCGCTCACCACGCCGCTGCGACACACGCGACGAGAGCCACCGACGACACAGGAGGCAGCTTGCCGGGCTCTTATTCGCATATCTGAGAGGAGAGCCAACATAGAAGCACAAAACGGTAAAACGCTAAAGAATCTTTCACAAGAAATGAAGGAGATAAAATAAATATTGCGGTTGAGGTAAGTTTATATTTTTATTACACACAGATTGTTAAAGTCATTTAAAATTGTCCTTATAACTCACATCTAAATATTACTATTAATTACAAATACAGTACCAATAAACTAGATAGGAAAAATTAGATACTACTATCATTATCATGCATTCAAATGTAATTGTATAAAATGTAATTATTCTATAAAACTAAATTGTCAAATTATTCTAGGTCAGTTGAGCATCCCACAGATGGTGAATGAGGTTGTTTCTCATGGACACACCACGTTGAAGAGCTTGGTTGTACACTTTCATTACGAGTATCAGTCATATTCACCTGCATCTGCAGTGTTATCATGTAACTTCTCAATAGATATCCCGAGTCAGCTGCAAACAGGAAAATTTAATTCATGTTAAAATATATATATAAGTGTTACTTTAGAATTTGTAAGACCAATAATTATTTATTATAAGACTAAAACAATGCCAAGAGTTTTATATTGTTGTGATTATTAATGCTAAATATATGACCAATTACAAAGTATTTTGATACCAAGGAATATTAAAATTTAATTCATGTTAAAATATAAATATTACTTTAGAATTTGTACGACAGTTTTAAATTTTAGTGATATATGACCAAATTACAAAGTATTTTGATACCAAGGAAATTTCTAAATTCTATCAATAGTATTTTAAGATTAAAGTGATTAAGTTTATAACTTGTTTCATTTATTTAAAAAATATACTTCTAACCTTACCAAGTAATCATGTAGATTCATTTATAATTTCTAAATGTGATTGGGGTGCACATTCCAAATCAATGAATTGTGTGTTGCTCCACCATAGCTAGCTTCTACAATAGTCATCAACAAGTAATCGCGCCGCACGGCGCGGCGGGCCCTTCCCCGCACGCACCTCACCGTGCGCCCTTCCCCGCGCGTCTCTCATCGCGCGCCCCACCGCAACTCGGAGCTTGGACCGATGGCTGGTTTACACGTGTTAAGTGGTTAAGTTGGTAACTAAATTTTGACTAAATTTTAAGTTAAAAGTTGCGTGTAATGTGCGGTTTACATGTATTAAGTTGTATGTAAGTAGTTAATTTGGTAACTAAATTTTAACGGCCCGTCGACGTAAAAAATTTAGAAAAATGCATAATCTTGCAAAAATTTTAATTTCCGAAACCAATTCTTCTCTGAATTTGTCCAAAATGACGTTTACCACATATCTAAGTACAGAACTGACGAATTGCTTGACATTCATCACTGCCTATCTTCATTGAACTTATGAACTTAACTACTTAATCCGTTTGGACACACAAGTGACTAGTAGTAACTTAAAATGTAGTTACCGCACAAGTCAGCTGTTACCATATCAACGAAACGGCTGCGCTCGCACTTCTCAAGATTAACAGATAAATTGTTTGCCTTTATTGTTTTGTGACATTAATACATAGTAATATTTACAGTCCACGCTAGTTTGATTTCAATATTTAGAGCTACCGAGGCACCATATGGTCCTTCGAGCCGGCTTTACGTACACAACGACCGAGAACAAAGGAATTTCAAACCGAGCAACGGTCTCAAGTTTGCGTCAAGAGCTTCCACTTCCTTGACTTCGTGCTTTCTACGGGACGTCGTAGAAGTCATCGGTACCTGCTTCACCGCTTTTGACAAGGTCTACTAGGCCGTCAGGCACAGAAGGAATCCTGGAGTACGAGAACAAAGAGATTGAACAAACTGTTTGAAAGACGTTCAGACTTTGGACTGGAATATAAAGCTGGATCTTCGAGCTACAGTTTGGATTGTGCCATAAAACAGTGAGATTGTTCCAATTCCTATTAATTTTTCACCATGACTCATAATTTCATATTCCTTCAACATCTATCATCCTACTTAATTTTTATATTGATTTCATAGCTCATATCATGGTACCCTTACATTAAGTCATTTTAGAGCGTATACTATCGATATTTTAAAGTTTTAAGCAAATAAATTATATACATAAATAAAAAAGAGGATAATTTAAATTTTTAGAATTTTAATTAATTCCTACTACAAATATCAACAGAAAATCGTCATAATAAAAATTATTTCATCAATTTAGTCTCATGTCATCTCATTTCATAGCATTACATTCATCAACACGTAGGTAGGTATTGTTTTTCGCCTTATTTTAATTTGATCGCAACACATAACTTAATTTACTGCAATTTTTTTAAAGCATTGAATTTGGATAAAGTGTTGAGTACCTATCATAACGATTTATACATACTTACTGTAATAATTTGAAAATAATATTTTAGTCCATTTTTATTTTTGAGCTACTGTTTTAATTTTGAATTCAATAAAATTAGAAATTATAATTACAGTATTACTTAACTATAACTTATTTATATCTTAAATGTAATTGAGTTTAAAGTTCGTACTAAATTAAGAATCGATTTAGCGAATTGACATAATCTTTTATTTGGATATACTCGTTCCTAGCATTACGCAGCATTTTGTACGGCCAAGCGTTGCCCTTTTTGATTTACGATAGCAAAGCTTACTGCTATAAACTTGCTCACCTTTTTTTTCAAATAGTTTACTGCTGTTTTTTATTATACTTCATAATTATATTATTGTGTTTCGAACCTTAACTATTTATCTTGCTTTACTTGCGGACTTAATTAGCTTGCAATATGAGCGATTTAAAGAGCCTTATAAAAAGTGTGCTTCAATTAAATAAAGCTTACACATTTCTCTTCCTTTAAAAGTATCAAAAACTTGCAATAAACTTAGTGAAGAGCAACTTTACGAGCTTGAATATCGATTCAGTACTTTTGAAGCCTTATATGGAAATATGATACGTTTCAGACCGAAATAGAGGAGCAGGCGGAAGACCCTGACGAGCAATATGCGGAGCGCGAGGAGTTTGAAAAGCAGTATGGGATTTTAGTAGCTTCCGCTAGTCTGTTAATACCAGTCGCAAGCTTCTTTCAGAGGATGCCACTTCCGATGTGGAATCTGGTAAGACTGTTATGCACAAACACAATTCTATTCGACTGCCTAAAATTGATCTACCAAAATTTTCGGGAAACTGTCATGATTGGTTGGAGTTGAGGGACACCTTTGTTTCTATAATTCATAACAACGCTAGTATCGACAATATTAATAAACTGCACTATCTGCGAGCTTGTTTAAAGGACAGTGCATCACTTATTATTGATAATGTTGGGTTTAAATCAAATAATTGGAATGCTTGGAAGTCGCTCTGTGAGAGGTTTGATAACGAAACAGAACTAAATAATAATCATGTACAGGCACTCTTTAATATGCTGCCTATTAAAAAGGAATCGAGTCAGTCACTTAGGTACATATAATTGACCCCAAACAAAAATGTAAGGGCCTTAACAACTCTTAGATGAACCCGTTCAACATTGGAATACTCTTTTAATATATATCATTACTAGTAAACTTGATACAGTTACGAACCGCAAATGGGGAGAACATAAAAATACACTGAGTAGGAAACCTATGTTAGAAGACATAATTACATTTCTTAGTAATAAAGCAAATTTATTACAAGAAAAGTCTTCTAAGTCCTTTTTACCTCATACGTCTTATCCATTTAATAACGAAATCAACAGTAAAAAGTTATTAATTAAGTGACAAGTGGTAACTTAAAATTTAGTACGCAAGTAATTAAATAGATAAGAATTCGTTCTATTTTTCGTTTGGACGTGATTTTTTAGTTTAAGTGCATAAGTTGACAAAGCGGGTGGCGGCAAGAGCTCGTATTTAAGTCACGTTTTCTCTTTTTTTTTCAAATGCCGTGTAGAGTTTAGTTTCAACTTTAAAATTTGTAGAATATTTAAGGGTGTTACCACACCAATCGGTCGACCATAATAGAACAGTCTTCGTCGCATTAGGCCTACAATTTTCTGACGCCACCCCTGAGTTGGTAAGTCTGCCAACCCGCAGTGCGCAACCCGAAATTCTTCACTCAATTTGTCTAAAATCACGTTTACCACATATGTAAGTACAGAATTGACGAATTCCTTGACATTCATCACTGCTCATCTTCATTGTACTTATGAACTTAACTACTTAATCCGTTTGGACACACAAGTGACTTGTAGTAACTTAAAATTTAGTTACCATGTTAACTACTTAATACATGCATTAGAGTTGAAAATACGTATTAAGAAGGTGTGAACCATATAGGACATTGATTTTTATTTTTAACTGCTTTAGTGGGTACATGTTGTTTAATAATTGAATAAATATTTTCATAAAAAGTGTCTACCGCCACATCAGCTGTTAAAGGAGTAACTATGTTGTTCCAATTAATATTTAAAGTGTAACTATTTATTTTATCATAACAAGCTTTGTCGAAGCAGTATCTTATTCTGTTACAACGAGGCATTGGGTCAGCGGTTAGGTTGTGTTGGAACAGGATGTTCAATGGTCGGTGATGTTTATCGTGAGGCAGTAAATTATCTAGAGACTGGGTACAGATTAGACATGGAACAAATCATTAGTAACAGTGAAAATCATATGATTTTTTTTTTCATATATCATATCTGCTATCCAGCTTTAGAATCACAGTGATAATGATTTCTTTTGGTGGTGTGATTTTGGTGAGAGAATTAGCACGGCGATAATGCGAGCGGCAGGATCGAGCGTGACGCACTTACTTACAGCGCTATGAGTGCGAGTAGCGCATTCGATCGCACTATGGCTCGCCGTTTCAGTCAATGTTTACATTCTAAATTAAACTTTAAGGCTATAAGAAAAAGGCTTACTCTAAAGATCTGCTATGGTGCTAAAGATGCATTAGTTTCACTAGAAAGTTTTTGTAAAGTAAACTAGATGGCGATTTATTACCTAATTAGCGAGCGAGTTGATATCAATTACTGCAAATTATTTTACTTTTCATTATTTAATAAAAATAATAGATACCTTATTTTAAAAATAACTGCGGTTTCTTTTATTTTTAAAATATTTATTTAGCTATCTATTATAACGATCACCTCTAAATAAAGCTTAATACCAAATAATACAGGTCTCAGATTTTTTTATCATGTTATTTCTATAAAAAACAAGCTTTATAAATTTTGTTTCATTCAAGATTAGGTACACCCGAACAAAGTGAACTATGTAGCTAAATACATACATTGCAAGTTAAATAAAAGCACGTAAAAGCAACAATAATTGCTATAAAAATCATTCAAATTAATTACGGTGAGAAATCACGGCTAATGAAAAATCACTCCCACATGATATGTCATGATAAATCATACCCAATTAAAAACAGCAGGAGTGAAAAATAGCAGGTGTGAAAAGTAGCAGGTGATTTCACTGTGACAAAAAAAATCATTTTATCATATGATTGTTATTTGTAAATAGCAATCATTTCCATGCCTAGTACAGATACACATCATATTAGTAAAAATTTAGTCCAAGATTCGCTCATTATCAGATGATAAGTTGGGACATGAAAGTAGATCACTATGTAGGTACATTATTACAAAGTATATCCGGTAAATTAAAGTCTCCGATAATGCAATAATTCATAACCATTTGTTTACTCATGATTTCACCTATTGTATCCAAATAACTAGTGTAAATATCCAACGGTTGCTTTGGAAGTACATAAGCAACAAAAATTATTATATCAGAATTGGATACTCGGACCTGGGGTGCGGGTTGCGGCGGCGCGCACAGCTGCACCGCGACATGTTCGACGTCGATCGATGGCAGAATAGAACACCGACGTCGATCACCCTAATATGTCACAGTACCAGGTTCCAAGGACTGATAGTTCTGCTTGAATGGTCATCGTCTCATTGTGTTTCTATTTCCGATTCGGGAATATATCTGCGTTTTCTAATTCTGGTTCAAACTTATAAAATAAACATACTTAACTAATTAATCCAGATTGATGCAATATTATTCCAAAACAGTAATATCTATACCTATTTATACCACCCTACATCAACAATAAATTCGACAAAAAAGTATAAAAGGTTTACAACTCCTGGTGGAAATCTGTAACTTACTTTCCATTTCCTATAAAACGCGCAGATGTCACTTTAAAACACACTAAACTATTAATACAACATAATGCACAGTAAAACGTTTCACGTTGTATTATTTATTATAGGTAAAACTGCCTTAAACAGCGTAAAAACATAACTGGGGGCCAACCACACGCTAGGTGCGTTATCATTCAGAGAGGCCCATGACGCGACTCGCGCGTCATTGAGTTTTGTATGGGGCCGGGACGGAAAGGCTCGAAAAATGAAGGTGGCAAGGAATCGGTATGAGGTTCAGTAAATTCAAGTGTCTTTTTACCCATACATTTTATTAAAACGAGTAAATTTCTTAATGAAACAATCCCATGCTTACTGAAAACTTACGCTTAGTATAAAATTATCTTTCCTTTATTCTTCTAATAAATTATAAAAAGTTTATAAGAGAAATGCAAAATTCACATTTCATGTTTTAAAATATATACTTCGCATATGTATAGTTCTGCAAATAAGCAGCGATCTGAATAGATTATTGAAAACTACAATAATATAATAAATACAATCAGTATTTTCTTTAAAAGGGAAATAATAGATTACATGTATAATCAGCGTATTAAGTCTTTCAAAAATTCAATTATTAATAGTCTCAATGAGAACTTGACTAACTTCCGTTTCATAGTATTTTGATGCGGCGTCATTTCAACTGAAACAAGAAACATTCTTGATTACAATGTGAAAGTTTAAAATAAATTGAGGTGTTGAGTGCTCAAAGTTTTGTAGAGAGTACCTTACGAAACCTTTTTTTAGAAGTTACTTTTGTGCACAAATAATGCTGCAGGTGGATAGATGTGCCAACCCATCTAAGTAAATGATATTTAAGACCAAGAACTGTTTTCATTTTTTTTAATAACAGAAGTCCTTACTATCACCGACTCATCCTTTGCTTAATCATGGACACAGTTACACTTTGGCAGTTAAAATAGAAGATTGCAGTTACGAATTACAGGTAAAAGATTCAGTTTGTTATTCTAATCAAACTAACACATATTTTTCTATATTGTTTATGAACAACATAACATAACATTTCACAACATAGACATTTAGTTACAAACTCTGTAAGAAAGGATAATGTACCTTTATAAAGGAGACTCGCAGGACGAAGTATTCATCAGAATTTGAGGGACTTTGCAAAAAGCGCGACCGTAGCCTGGGTTTTGTCGCCATTGAATCTTCGCAGTTCGACTATAGCCTGAAAGTAAAAATTGCTAGTCCTTGATTGGCTGTCAGCGTAAATTAATGTATTATTTATAATTATATCTTAAGATTTCTGTATTTAATTGAGCTCGTTCAAGGATGCTATAAATGTTTGACAGGTATAGGATATTCTCCGTGTTATCTATATGACAATCTATTAGAAATACTTATTGGCGTTAAACTGTTGGCATGTTTAATCCAGTAATATCGAGCTATTACCGCCAAATTATCGTAAGCGACACTTTTGTCGAAAAAACGTTTTTGATCGAAACTTGTATTTTTAGCAGTAACGGACCCATCCCGATTGTCATTTCCCTCCAAAAAAAAAACCGTTACAAAGTTATAGCAAGTGCTAAAATTGTCGTTAATACACATATTTTTAAAACCGTAACGTAAGCGACATCAAGCATTTTCATCTTACGTGCCTTGCGATCATTTTTTTGTAGTGAAAGTGACCCTACTTGTTATCGCACTCATGTGCAAATAAATTTACTGAAAATGATCAGATTAATATTAGGGTGTGATAAAAGACAAAAAGATTAGTCATGTGCTAAGGAGAAACCGATCGGAAGAGCTAGTAGTACTGTTCTCAAAATATCATATGTTTATTTTATAAGTTACAATGAACAGAATATTAAAGTAAGTCAACAACTTTTGCCTAAGACCCTACCCATATTCCAAATGTCTTTGAAATAAACCATCGAAAATGCTAATTAAATTCTGAATACCACTCGAGAACGCAGAAAAACGCTTCATCGTTATAATAAATCTGATAAAATAAAAGTGGCACGTTTAAAATCGTTCATTGAGATGTTGCCAGCTGTCCCGTCCCACTATTGTCGCAATAAAAGCACTAAAGTATATTTACCCTAAGAATTTCAGAACATATCGTGTATGTATACACAGAAAGAAAATAATCTAGAGTCATTAGTATTATCAAAAAGAGTATTTCGTAATATTTTCAAAACAGAATATAATATTGGATTCCACTTTATGGAGAAATGCAAAAAATTATCACCTGAGAAAAAACATATTTTGGAGCAAATCACTGGATAAACAAAAATCAAACAACTGTTTTTATAAGACCAAACAATTAGCAAAGTAGCTGATTATAATTCCTTACGCGTGAGCTTTCATTTAGAAAAAGTCCTCAATACTCCACATGGTAAAAGTGTGATCTTATATTACTCGAGAAAATCTGCATACTATTAGGTGTAAAGAAAGAACATGATGTCAATTTAAAAAATATATATTTATTTAATCAAAGTATCTGCTACCATTGCTATCTATGGATTTTTGCCATCTCATAGGTAGTTCATTGGTCCCCTTACTAAAAAACCATTAGCACGGGAATCAATAAAATCTTTGGGAGGAGCTTTGGACTGCCCCATCGGAGTTGAATTTTTTCCCTTGCAAAAAGTTATACAAATTTCGAAAAAAATGGTAATCTGTTGGAACAAGTTCCGGGTAGTACGGTGGATGTCTTAGACGTTCCAATTGAAGCTCGTCTAATTTGGTAGCCGTCTGTTGTGCAGTGAGTGGTCTAGCGTTTTCAAGCTTTTTCATCTTCCCAATTTTATTCAAGTGGATTAGAACAGTTTTGTCACTAACACCGTAGCCTACAGCTAACTCGGACGTGGTTTGTAATGGATCTGCTTCCACAATAGCCTTCAATTCTTCATTATCAACTTTGGTCTCCGGCCGTCCACGGAGCTTATTCTGCAGGTCGAAATTGTTGGAACCATAAACGCACTGTGTTTTCTTTTGCGACACCGCCGCCATACACAGCATTAATACTTCGAGCCTTATCTGCAGCACTGGTGCCACGGTGGAACTCGTACTCGTAAATAACGCGATATTTCAAGTTTTCCATTTTGTAAACTAAATGACGCAAAGAAAAAACCAAAATAGGAAAAAGCAAATGAATTACGGTTTTCGAAACACAAATGCGTGAGTAAATAGCTGTTTAAATTTGAAATTGGAATTCTCAACCAAAGAGGAGATATTGTACGACGGCCAGTACGACAAAACCCCAATTTCATATGTAAGAACCTAATATAATGAAAGTTTATATGAAAGCGGCACAAGGGATGGATATTGTTACGTTTGGGACGAATGCCCAGGAAAGAGGAGCTGTAATGGAATTGTTACAGTTCTTTTTAAGTTTTTGTGTATGTTAGGCCAAAAGGGTCAAAACAACAGTATGGGAAGGTACCGTTGTTAATTCTTATTCTGATAGCTATGCTGGGCAAAAAAGAAACCGTGGAATGATATCAATGTTAATTCATTTCTTGAAAACCGCAATAACAATCACACAAATAAAGGTATCTTATCTTTCACCTGGACACACCATGATGCCTGTTGACTTTAACAAAGCACTATTGAAAGTTTTGACCTGAGTGGCCAACTATGATTACTGATGCTAGATATAATCCTAAAAGCTAGATTGTAAACGTTTTAAAGTATGGAGAATTCATGGGTTGGAAGTCCTTATCACAAGCTTTATCACATCCTAAGCAGGGCTTTGAATAACGTAAAAAAATTGGTAACGTTATCTCTTACAAACAGAAGTATCGTTATTAAGAGAGGTAACAATACCAAAGGTAACGTTATGGGTAAAGTAACGTTATGAAAGGTATCGATACTTATCAATTTTTTTACCGGTAAATGTAATAACGTTTACCTATGATAGTATCGGTAACTTTATTGATATTATTTCTGTCTCTTTTACTATCTTATTTGACTTGTAACCATAAGTTTGTAGGAGTTGAAATAATTCGGTAGCCAGGCACCGCACCGTATCGTATAATAAGACACACCGGTATTACACGAGCTAATCACAAAATATTTATAAAGTGTGAGATCTACTCTAAGGAATATAATGGTAAGTAGTTAATTTGATATTTCTGTAAGTATTGGTTTTATAATTGAAAAATATTGTAACAAATGTTTTTGTAAGTATTCATATTTCAATACTTTTCTAACAGTGTTTTAATTTTTTTGTTTATGGATATCCTAAATTGATAGTTTTTAGGGTTTCGAACCTACAGGGTAAAATTAAATCTTATTACTATGACTCCGCTGTCACCGTCTGATACCAGGCTGTATCTGCTGAACCGTGATAGTTAGAAAGTTGAGTTTTTCACAGATGATGTATTTCTGTTGCCGCTATAGCAACAAATACCAAAAAAAGCAGAGTAAAATATTTAAAGAGGGTTCCCATACCATGTTTTTTATACATAATGGATCCTGGCCGGTTTTGTGTTATTAACTTATATATTTTTCCAGGCATGCCGATGCATAGCCCGTCGAGCCATCCACCAACGAAAACGCGCGCGTGCGGCTCACTTTGACAGAGTGGCAACGTCGCCAGAAGTAACAAAAAAAAGTAACACTATTTTTACGTTAAATTAGTAGTGTTATTTATTTGAATTGAATCTTCATTACCGCTACTTATTATAACGATACTTTTTTAACTTTATGAAAATAATGTTACTTACCGATATTTAAACCGTTAATTCGGAAACGTTATAAAGCCCTGCTCCTAAGTTTAAAATTAATTTTCATTAATTAAGAGTGGTTCGATTTCATGAAAATAATCCTATAGTTAAATTTAAATACGGTTTTTTGAAGATAGTGACAATTACGAAATTAATATGGATGTAATCATCAGATCGACAGCAAACATTGCTACTGTCCAAAAAGGACCCACACCTTTATACATGGAAGAGCTCAAAATTTCAGCAGCTAAATACAAAGATTTGCAGGAGTATTAAAAATAATTTGCATCATTTAATATTAGTACCTAGTACAAAATCTGATTGATCTCATTATCCCAAATGTTTACTATGAATATAAATACATTTTATTTTACGATACCTGATAATTTTGTTTAAAAACCATGACGGTACAATACTTGGTGTTTAGTTAAAACGGTCGAAGATGATTACACAGAAGAATTACTTTATTTCCTTTTTGACTAGTATAAGTTTAATTAAACTGATTGTTCTCATTATCACAAATGCTCAATAAGAATAAATATTCTTTTCAATTATAATATGATATTTTTATTTAAAAACATTTTGATATACCTACTTATTTGTAAAATAAAGTTTCTTGGACATAATAATAATAAACACTTTATTGCCAATAAAAAGAAAACAACAAAAATGGAATATACAAAATGTTAAAAATACAGAAATGCAATTTGGGCGACCTTATCACTACAAAGCGATCTCTTCCAGGCAACCCTGCATAAATGAAGAGAAATATCTTAAACAATAACAGACTGATGGGCAGTGCAGTTATAAAATAAACCAAAAAAAAAAACACATCATAAATTATAAAATAATATATACATAAATTTATATCATATACTTACATAAAAATACAATACTCAGATAGGAAAGTCATGAAAGACTGTACGAATCATTGTGAAAGATAAAAGTTCTTTAGCTGATTTTTAAAAGATTCTATTCTTTTAACATGGTGAAGAGGAGAGGGCAGTGAGTTCCAGAGAGAAATTGTTTTCACCGTGAACGACTGCTGATAAAAGTGGGTACCGTGACGACGAGTTGCCAGCAAGAAGTTGCTGGCTGACCGCAAGTTACGTTCATGGTGTTGGTGGCGAAAAGTAAACCGTTCCTTAAGATAAGTTGGCAGGCAGGGGTTGAACAATATACCGTATAAAAGATGAAGTGCATGAGTATTCCTTCGGAGACGAATCGGGAGCCACTTGAGCTTAGGGCGGACTTCAGATACGTGGTCATATTTGCGTAAGCCAAATACGAATCTCACACAAAGATTTTGAAGACGCTCAAGCTTGTTTAGTTGCTCCTCGGTCAAATCGAGATAGCTGATATCGCCGTAATCCAGTATTGGAAGTATAAGTGATTCTGCGAGGGCAATTCTGGTAGGTATTGGTAGAAAATTTCGAAGCCCTCGGAGAGAACGTGTAGTGGAAAATACCTTTCTACTGACTGACTGCAATTGTGGTTTCCATGATAGAGTAGAGTCCATGAGAACTCCCCAGTTTTTAACCACGGTACTATATGGAATAATACAATTATCAAAAACTATTGGGGCAAGTTGGTTGTAATCGATTTTATTTATAATTTTTGAACTGCCAACAAAGGTAACTTGCGTTTTTGAAGGATTTATATTTAAACCATGATCTTTGCTCCATTTAACCAATAAATCAAGGTCCGTATTGATTGTGTTAATTGCTACATCGATGTTATCGAAACTGACTTGGGTATAAATTTGAAGATCATCTACATACAAGTGGTAGGAAGAAGAAAGAGAGTACGTTATAGTATTAATAAAAACTGAAAACAATAAAGTAGAAAGCATACCGCCTTGGGGTACACCAGCAGTAGTATTGCACCATCAAGATACGTTGTCCTCCACTGAAATACGCTGCCGGCGGCCCTGCAGATAACTGCGAAACCACTCAATCACTTCTGGAGATATGTTAAGTGAGCATAGAATACCAAGTAAAACATCAAATTCAACTGTATTGAATGCATTGCTGAAGTCCAACACAAGGTTAATTTTTGATGTTCCATGCCATACCTGATGTCATCGGTTATTTTCACCAAGGCTGTAACCGTGCTATGCCGGAACGAAATCCGGATTGGAATGGGTTGAGTAGATTGTTTGTATTCAGGAAAGAATACAGCTGTTCGTGGACGAGACGTTCAAGGACTTTGGAAAGGAAAGGTAGAATTGAAATTGGACGGTAATCAGTTGGATGTATAGGATTGTTTGTTTTCGGTAAGGGAATAATATTAGCGGCTTTCCAAGATTCAGGGAATGTTGATGATGATAAGGAGTTATTAAGGATCTTGGTTAACGTAGGGAGAAGGAATTCTAGGATGGGAATGACCATGCTACGGCTGATACTGTCGCAACCCATGGCATTGGATGTAATTTGATGTATACTATGCTTAACATGTATGCTAAAAATGTAAAAGGAGTTATGTCTGGGCATGGCAATGTAGAAAGATTCTTTAAGGTACGGCCCTTTAGTAATCCGTCCATTACAGAAGTTGAGGAAAAATGTCGATTAAGTGAGTTTATGTCGATATTTGATGTTACAGAATTTTTTGGCTTGCCAATGCCCAGGGTTTTGAGAAATTTCCACACTTTAGCTGGATCACCGTTCTCTACGGATGCGTGAATATGTCGCCGTTGTGCATCCCTACACACCTTGTTGCAGTGATTTCTAATGGATCTGTATCGCTCCTTATTCGCTTCGGATTGGTCTGCTTTCAACTTAGCCTTGGCAACGTTTTTCTTATGTAACAATTGTTTAATTGTATCAGTTAGCCATGGGGCCGGTAGGTGTTTTAATTTAATTGTACGCAAAGGTGCATGATGGTCGTAGAGTTCTGTCAAAAAAACGTTGAAAAGCCTAATCTGTTCGTTAACATCATCTGTTTTGTCAATGACAGACCAATCCATATCAGCTGCATCACTGCGCAGATTTTCCACATTCATACCACCAAAATTACGATGCAACACAACTTTAGGCTTTAACTTACTTTATACGACAGGTATATCAGGCCGTGATATGAAAACGCGTCTGCACCACACTGGCCATGTTTATATATGTGATTGGAAGAGGTGACAAACATAAGATCTAGGAGAGAAGGGGCACAGTTTGGAAAAAGATGCGTTGCATTAAGTGAAGGTATGTGCAAGTTACTGGATTCGACAATAGATTTCAGTTTGTTAGCTCTGAAATCGTTTCTGAGCAAGCATGTATTAAAATCTCCCATAATTATAGAATCACTATAATTTGGCAAAACATTCTATAAAAGTTGCTCGAGTAATGAAAAGTAGTTATCATGCAACGAAGGTATATATATGACACCTAAAAGAACTTTTTTGTGCTTGAGAACAGATTCAACGAACAAATATTCTATATTTGAGACTGAGTTGTTAGTGGATTTCGAAATAATTTTAAATGGTATATTCGTGCGGAGATAAATAGCAACACCGCCTCCAGTTTTTCGACTCGATCGTTACAAATCAAGTAATTTTCATAGAGATTAATATCGTATACGCCAAAATAATCTTAGATTGTGACAGCAAAAATAAATTAAGCGCCATAAATAGCATAAATACTTATTTTTTTAATTATATATGTAAATGTCTAAAAATCATTAAAGCATGTAAAATTTTAATTTAGTAGAACATTTCTTTTTGAAAATATTTAAAAAACCTCCTGTAAAATTTGGTTTTTGTCAGTAGCGCAAAAACGGCGGTAAAGGTTCGATATTAAAACTTATTAGTCATAAATACCTGCTCTCTAGTGAATCCCAGGGCAACAATCTCTTCTACTTCAGCTTCACCAAAGGTATCTGTTGGCAAAATTGTTTGACTAGGATCACCCAGACCTGCAAATGTAAAAGTTAAAATAAGAATTTTCTTAAAGAGTTCTTGCTTACGCCTTCCATTGTAATAAAAATATTTTAAAGGAATCGAATAATTCATATGCAATACTTGTATTTGCAGAAATTTATAGAAGGATACAGGGATTTGGATTGTAAGCTTTCTTAAGTGTAAGTTGTAAAGCTTATTTTATTTTATATAAAAGCTAATACTTTACATTTATAATCACAATAACTAAGGAATTCAACATATTTTGAGCAATAGTTAACGAAAGTTACAGGTAAATTACCTTCGAGATGTTTTTGCATTTTTAGTAGCATTTGTGCCTTTATTTACAGGATTTTTAAAATTAAATTTAAATTTCCTTTTACAGTCAGAAAAAAGAGGTTCGTTGCATTTTGAAGAAGAAAATATATTCACAATCCAAAGTCAAAAGTAACTTTCAAATAAACAATAATTGTATTTATAAACATTGCTAATTGTCTTGAGACTATTTGGTTTTAGTTAATAAATGAATGAATTGATTTTATTTGTGGTTTATTCTTATGGTTTACAATATTTATTGCCCAGTGTTATTATTTTAAAGTCTTTATTTAAAAATGGTTCCAATAATGAAACAACACTTCCCAAACTAAAGACTTATACAAAACAATTCATAAAAACTTTCGAAAATTAATGCAATAGCAGCCCGAGCAGTATTGTGACTCCCGCTAAATTAGTTGCTATATCAACCGGAAAGTCCTATCAGAAGGCAAATGTCATTTCTCAGAACAGGGACCAACCTACCGTTAAATCACATAAAAAGAAACCAAATCGGAAGCCTACGATTATAATAGCCGACTTGATCAAGTTTAGTAATCCGGAGAACGATTCACAACTTTCACAATACAAATAAAGTAATTCCGGAGATGAAATACTACACGCAAAATTTAAAGAAGAGATAGATTATAAACAGTTTTGTCAGCACGTTACGAAAATACGTCATCTTATTGGGTTTTAAGTGGAAACCAACGGAAAATAACTGCTAATGGAAAAGCACGAAATTCGATCCTTGCGAATTAACTATCTCTATAACAAAATAATTCAGTATATCGTGAAAAAATCTATTAATTGCTTTTACCGACGACACTTATATAAATACATTACAGACCCTTTCACAGTCTTGGTCAGATGGAAACACTTCTGGTTTAAAGCAATGTATCAAATGGCATCCGCTTGATCATCGTCTATTCCAGCAGAATGGATGTCTTTGCTCATGTTTAAAGCCAACCAAAAAATGGTGATTACCATGATAATATGAATTATGACAATTATTCGAAATGGATCCAAAAGCAATTAATACCCAACCTTAAACCTAATAGTGTTGTTGTTATTGATAACGCACCTTATCATAATCCAATTCAAAATCATGCACCGAATTCTAATTCTAAAAAAACAGCAAATGATTGACTGGCTGATGTTTCGAAATATTGAACATTCATCGAACGTGCTAAGCCTCAGTTATATGAACTGATTCTATCAAATAAGGCGAGATTTTTAGAGCAGAAGATATACGAAATATTACGACAGCACGGTCATACTGTGTTCCGTTTACTGCCATATCACCCTCAGTTTAATTCTTTAAAAAATATATGGGGATAGTGAAAAATTACGCCGAAAAGAAAATGTCACGATGAACATGAGTGCTATAATGACATTAGCTGAGAAGAATTTAATAGCGTAACCGTACGGGAATGAAAAAATATTTGTCTAATAATAAATAAATCTAATTATATTTAACACAAATGATTGGATGAGGATGAGGAAGAGTGCGAAATGTCTGGACTTGAAGAAATTTGAATTAAAAACTGTTCTAATATTAATATTCACTAATTTTAATGCCGTTTAATATTATTAGTTCCATGTGCGCCTGGCTGTAAAAATTATAGAAAAATATAAAGTTTTTTTATTTAGTTATGTGCTGACCGTACACAACTACAAATGCAAAAATGTCTCGCAAGTAATTTAACTGTATATTTGATATTCCATTTGATATCAAGTAAGTATATCATTTGATAAAGGTGATATGGTTCAAGGACACTAGACGTGATTTGCGTTCACGATTAACCTGACCCATAATAACTCTGACCCAAAACGTCTTAAAACTCCAAATCTATAAATCCTTGTAGCTCTTTGGAAAGTAGGAAACAGATTTGATTAGACAGACTAGGGATTCGTAATGGCTCTGGTGACATTCAATTTAATATTAGTTATTGGCAAAAAAGTCTTAAAGTATGTAAGTCTTTTATTATACATCCCAAAAATAATTTTACTGTCTTTAACAACTTGGTCATACTGAAGGATGACCGGATAAATTAAAGAAGTCCAACATTAAATCACTCGAATCAACTTTCTTTGTTCTTAAAATAAACCTCATAATACATGAAGTATTATACGTTTTCAGTGTTGGATAAAAACATGAATAAGCCTCAATGTTTCCTGCGAATTTGGCAAAGATACAAGAGTTATAAGAGGACTTGTTTACCAACTCTTGGGGTATTGCCCTGGCTGCTTGTGGAAGTCGACTGGGTAGCAGAAGATTTTGCATCTGGATTAGTATCTGTATTATAAAATATTTATTAATATTCACAAAGTTCAACAAAAACGTATTAATGATCTACAATAAAATTAAAAGTAGAACTATCACCACAGAATATAAAATAAAATTTCTAAATTCATATATAAAATGTATATATATACAGACAAGCATGTCTAAACTAAATAAGAAATTAAACACTGGCAAAGCATTACATACAACTACATACTGAGCTTATGATAATTAGAACTACAATTTATGTGGCTTGTACTGAACTGTGCAACATTTCCTACAGTTTCAGATCAAAAAGTTAATTACCTTAAAACATCACAATTTGAAATTCTGCAGATATACTCAATCATAAAATAAAACCATTATTAGATATTTTTATATTTGTTTTACGATTTTTTATTATTTATACAGGTTAGTACTATTTTTATTGCATGAGTCAAGACAACACAATATGATTTTGTTCCTTATAAGAAAAAAGTTTCATTTTTTTTTTGATCGCCCACCTTGCCTAGACTTTTCTAGAGCTTCTCTAACTTGTCTTTCCTCGTGTTCCCGTACAGATTGATTGCAAATTTCATCTTCTGAGAAACCAGATAATCGAGCGCACTCAGGTAGCTCTGACTCAGGCAGGAATAGTGTTTCTGTGCCTGTTGTTCCGATGCGAAGAACATTTCTCTTTAAGTCTATGTTACACTGTTGAAATAAGAAAAAGATGTATTGTTATTGCCTGTGGAAACCATGTAGTTTAATTGTGTTGGTCACACTAACATGTATATATTAAATGTGATCACCTGATGTCGCTTTAACATGTCTAAACCCAATAACATGTCCATTGGTTGCTCTTCCAGAACTGAAAATGATGTGGTCAAGAAGTCTTTTTCTATTCTCATTTGAACCATGTGTATACGCCCAATTATCCTCTGAACTCCCACCCCTTTTGCTATTCCAGCCCACCTGCAAAAAAATTAAATAACTTTCAAGTATTATCTGAACTCCATGTGTTTCATAAAATAAAGTGCAACTGCTTGTACCTAGTATCCACCAATCTCATTATATTACATCTTTCTGCACATGCAGCTGACATAATGGTTGTTTGCGCACCAGAATCGATAAAAGCTTTAACTGGGAATCTGAAAATATAACGGCACAGTTCAAAAAACATATGAGTTAAAACCACAATGCAAAATAATTGTATGAACTTAAGAAGATAAAACATGCAAACAATAATGTGATTTCTTTCACTAATTCATAAAAACAAAAATTTGTCACAATGATTTAAACTAATATAAGAAATCATAAATTCTTACCCATTTACATGACAATTGATATATAACATTACTACTGTTCCAAAGGTTTCTGGATTGTATTCCATGGCAGCTTCCATATTTGCCTCAATGTTCTTTTGCCTTATCTCTTCGGCAATCATTCTTTGGGCCTCAGTGTCAAACGGATCGGAATTCATCATTCTGCAAAAAAAGTACATTAACAAATTTTTCTTGTAAATATAAACATATTATTTTATAGTATGAAGGGTGTTATAAGATTTTGGTTTAGTGCCAGGAATACTCATCTTGCTGTCAGATTTCACCAAACCAATTTAGTATTCCAGAACAAATAAAGACTAAAGATCTTATTAACAACTGTTTATGTCACTACTACAAAAAATAAATATACATGCTATTTTTGAGCTAAGTCTGGTAAATTCTTGCTTTTCAGAACTTTCTATTTGGTTGCCTTTCATAACATTTTAAAAAGTAATAATAATAGATTCTTACTTATTTTCAGCACACTCCGGGGTATTTCCACTAAAAATAATTGTTATGTTTTAATGGAAAATGAACCTTAATCTATCACAAAGTCACATTGACTTTTAATGTTAAAAAAAATTTACAGTATTTAACAGAAAATATTCTATGATACTAGTAATCTTTGTGTGGCTTTGATATGTGGCAATAATTTTTTTATATGCAAGAACTTTGAGATCAAGGCTTTCTGTCTGCCTGATGAGCACCTGAAACCAAAACCATAGTAATTTTTGCAATTACCTGATTCTTTGTTGTTGTCTTTCACTTCTAGCAGTGATTTGTTCTCGTAGTACAGTAGCAAAGGTGTCTATAAAAAGAGAAGCAAATAAGTTTTCCAACTGGCATTATTATTTTCAGTATTTAAAAAATAGAGGAATAATAAAGGTAAGACAAAAGAAGGAGAAAATATAAAGAAACTGGAAATATATATACTAGTTTTAAAGTCATTTAAACAAAACCTACACTGGTTAACTAAAATTTTCAATAATTTATTGTTATCAGGCTGAAAGAGAGTTATTAGAGTAAAAGCATTTGAGACCTGTAATTTCTTTTTCATAATAATTGTTGGTTGAAATAGAAAACCTAGCATTATTTTACATTATTGGGTGTATTTCCTAAGTGACATGACAGTTTCTCTTTTATAATGTTTTTTTTATTATCAACTAATGATAGTTGCCTCTGTTCCAGTAATTGCATGAAAATGTATCACTTTAACCCGAACACAATTTATTACTGGCTTTTAAGGTAGATTATTCATTTAATTACATTCTTGGAACTATTATAAAACTGTTACCGGTCAAATATTTTGACAACTCTTAAATCATAATTTACAGTTACACTTAGTTAGACTTACAATATATTGCCAAAAAAAACTTAAATTAATTTCAGATTTATTTATTAAAATATCTGCAAATATTAAAAATAATTAGGATGTTTAAAAAATTGCTTTGAAAAACTATTATTTTATTCTTGAACACCGCTATTGCAAATACTTGTTTTAGTAGCCACATTCTGATCACTGTCTTTTACTAATACAATTTTGCTTGTTTAAATTTGTGTTACTGTTATATAAAGAACAATCTACTAGTTTCAGATTAATGTAGCTCATAGCCTACCTGTTTATATAGATGTTAAAAGGTAAGGTAGTTTTTTAAATAAAAATATCCCATTTAGTTCTTTGTGCTTACCAAGATTTCCACTTAACAATGCGTCAGCCAGTCTTGGATTATTTTGCTTCAGTAGTGCCAGTTGGTCAGGATTTGCAAGAAACATTTCCCTTATTATACGGGGATCTTCTTCAGCAGGTGGATTCCTCGCCGCCATGGAAGTGCTTGCTCCAGTGGGCACTTGGATGTTACTGAAGTCAAGGTTTGCTAATCCACTAGGCAAGGCTGAAAAAGCATAAAATACTCTGGAAGACTTATATAAAATTTTCTAAAAAAATTTGATTGTCATAATAAAAGTCATTTGTTTATTTTTTTTTATTGACTTTTGAATAATTATTTAAGGTTTTTGGACAAAATAAATCAACAAGTTATGACGTGAGTTGTCATAATGACAACAAATGACAATGCAGTTTTGCGTATCTTTATGGACATCATGAAGTATAATAATACATAATATTTACCTTGGTTGGCGTCGTTCAGGTTCAAGTTCGTGGAGGACTGCACCATGTGTAATAATACGACAACATCACCATCATGAATACCAAGATCTTTCAATGTTCTCTTGTCATCTAAAAGAGGCGTCCCATTAAAATTTAATATAATGTCTTTAGCAGGAAAACCAGACTCAATTTCACAGAATGCCTTAAAATTTTCCAGTTCTAAATCTTCCGAAACATCCAATACGAAAATATCGTCGTTTAGAGTGGTAACTGTAACTTTCATCTTGAATTTCGATGATATGATATGCCGAACCAAACCGAACTCGAAAGCTTTGTTGACAGACAGTTATTCGTCCTCTGTGCTTATTTATTCCGAAAAGCGCTCGTATCTCTATTTTATCAGCGCAAAACCGCAAGCAGCGCAAGTTAACTACACCTCGTAACAAAAATGCATTTATTTCTAATTTCATTCAATTACAAATCACAATGCTTCTTTACTTCAGTCAGGTCAGTCACCAAGTATATTTAGATATAGCAACATTAACAAAAATGCCAGGGCTCTTCAGGCCGTTAAGCTGCTGTTATTATTAAATATTAAAGAACGTCATATCGAAACTAAGCTTTACATATGTTTAACGTTTTTATGTCCGAAATGAAAAGTTAAAACCAATTTAAATTCTGAACCCTCGGTTGCAAAATTTTAATTTCATATGGCAATAAGCTCGGGTTCTGACACCTCTCAATGAGCATTTCAACCAATAAAATTTATTCCTAAGCAATTGACATGAACAAATGCTTAAAAAATACATATCGTTTTCTTTTGTTCTGGCATGGACTTTAGGCAAATCCCACAGATTGTTCTGCAAACCAAGCTCTCAAATTTCTCAACTGAAAGCGAGTGGGCACCAAATCTTCCTAATGATAAATGACAGAGTGTAGTTTTGACTGATCCTAGGTAGAAAGATATCAACATGTACTGGAAACTTAAATTGTGAAGGCCTTTATAAGAACAGCTGACGGAAGACTGAACATAGAACAACAGGTTCAGCTGTTCAAGTGTTATGCATGCTTTCTCCCGTCAGTCAGGGGTTTTTAATTTGTGTATACTAATAATATTTATCAGCTTTGCTTCGATTTTTTATAACGGCTGAATTTGATCTCGTGTACTTTGATATTACGTCATTGCTAAGTCGGCTGTTTCGGGCTCACAGGAACATCAGGCCGCAAACCTTCCATACTTCGCACTCAAAATCATTATTGAACGCCACTACTAAAATAACTATACAGGGTGACCCAAAAAATAGTGTCAAGCAGAAGTCCATAGACAGAACACCCTTTGGGGCACCCGAAGCACCCCCATGTATGTTCTACGACTTTTTGTAGTTTTCAAGATATTAATATTTTTCTGAATTTTAGAGAATTTTCTATCTCGACAACATAAAACTTTTCCAAAAAAAAAAATCTAAAAGCGAGCCAAAGTAGTCTCATTAAGTACTAATTTCTTGTCTGTCGAAGTCCTGCGAGAAAACACATACATAATCGAAGCGGCTAAAAAATACGACACTCTTGCACTTCAAGGGTGACAGTTTTCATTGTACAGTTTTCATATGACATTCATCGTACTTTGACAGGTCACTTTGAACAAGATTTGTAAAACGTGTCGCAAAGTTGATTAATAAAAGATTTTGTTAACACTTTCTTTCTTTACACTTTACCTATCATCATGTTATTCAACTTTTTCTGAGAATCTTTTCTTTTTTTGTTTATAATTTAATGTTTTTGGATAGCTAATAGAACAAGGAAGTTTTTCAAGTTGTTTGTACGGTTAATGTCCTGTTGATTTTTCAAAATATATCCAGTTTTCTATTGACCAAATTAGTTAATCAAAACAAAATTTTACAAGAATTCACTTGCTATTTTAAAATGTTCAATATTTGTGCCAGTATTAGTATTGATAAATGTTTGTTGATGTATTGGTAACTGATAAAAATTTAAACAACTCTATTCAAAATACTAGCTTTTTATTTATTTAATTTTTTGTAGTTAATTCGGGATTTTTTTGAACAAAACCAAAAACATTGAATATCTCGGTAACGAGCCTACTGGGTATTAGGGACATTATAGTTAATTTTGTTGGAAATTAGCTGTATTACCACATCTTAAGAGGAATACGTCGAATTACAAATCACCCTGTATATATCAGTAAAGAATTCAAGCAATTAAGAAGAATATCTCAGGCAAATTAGTGTTACACGAAGATAGTAAAGTTGGTGGTCAAAGCTCGTTTTTTTAAGGAGGGTCGCAAGGAAATTACCAATATGTAAATAAGTTCCAATTTCAAATTTATATAGCTGTTTACACACGCATGTGTGTTTCGAAAACCGTAATTCATTTGTTTTTCCTATTTTGGTTTTTTCTTTGCGTCACTTAGTTTACAAAACGGAAAACTTGAAATATCGCGTTATTTACGAGTACGAGTTCCACCGTGACACCAGTGCTGCAGAAACGGCTCGAAGTATTAATGCTGTATTAATGGCGGTGGTGTCGCAAAAGAAAACACAATGCGTTTTTGGTTCTAACGTTTTCGTTCTGGAAATTTGGACCTGCAGAACAAGCCACGTGGACGACCGGAGATCATAGGTGATAATGAAGAATTGAAGGCTATTGTGAAAGCAGAACCATCACAATCCACGTCCGAATTAGTTGTAGGCTGCGGTGTTAGTGACAAAACTGTTTTAATCCACTTGAAGCAAGTTGGGAAGGTGAAAAAAGCTTGAGAGGTGGGTACCTCATGATTTAGGTGCAGCGAACTGACAAACGCGCGTCGACTGTTGCGTTACATTATTCAACATATTACATTATGCTGCTTCAGGACAACGCTAGACCACAGACGGCTACCAAATTAGAGGAGCTTGAATTGGAATATCTAAGACATAGGTGTCAAACTCAATTTTGCAGAGGGCGTAAAAGCGTACATTTTCTAATTCTGAAAAGTTATTGATAAGTCAAGCTATCCAAAAATTTGAATCATATGGCGCCAAATCCACTTGTACACCATGTAAAGACCAATTTATTCCTAACACATTTTTAATTCTTAAACCAAATACAGGATAAGACTAATTGTTAATCATAAAATCCTAAACAGATTGATAAATGTTGCATAGGAAATTTTTACGATGAGTGCATGGGCAATATTTTAATAACTAAAAAACGTTTATGCTAAAGCATGTAATATCATCAACTAGGTGCAAATTGTTTGGTTATTTTCTCGATTCTCGAAAATTCGAAATTTGTTTGCCAGACAAAAAAAAAGGAACACCTAACAAGAATTATTAAAATTTCTAATCATAAAAACAACGCGCAATTCGACAGTTTGCACAGCTACTTGTGCTACTTACTGGTTTCTACTTGTCCGGCCATTGAATACGGATGGTTGAATATAAAATTTTTTTGAAAGACACAATATTTAAATTAGTGCCAAAACGTCGCGTTTAAAAAAACTTTGAAAAAGCTATAAATATTCCAAATTATTTACATGTAGATTTGAGATGTTAGCTTAGAGTTATTAATAATTCTGTACACGGAATACTAGAAGACAGATATCAAGTTGATATATTTACTGACGCCTCAACTACGGGGTGTGGTGCAGCTTGTGGCAGTGAGACAGGGCCTATGCTGAATGTAAAAAACACATTAATTTTTTAGAGATGCTAGCAGCATTCATACAACTTAAAATCTTTGCAAAAATTTATTCAAATAGTCAAATACTACTTAGGGTTGATAACTCAACAGCATTATCTTACGTTAATAAAAGGGGAGGTATACAGTTTCCTCATCTAACTAAAATCACGAGGGATATCTGGCAGTGGTGTGAATCTAGAGAATTGTTCATTTATGCATCATATATAAGATCAGAAGGTAACACAATCGCGGATGCCGCAACACGACGTAACCACCCAGATATCGAATAGGAATTGTCGAGTCCAGTTTTTAATAAACTGACTTGTACCTTTGGTCAACGATACATTGATTTGTTCGCAAGTCGAATAAATAAAAAATGTTTCACTTACCTGTCGTGGAATAAAGATCTTTTCGCTGGTGCATGCAGTAAATGCATTCACATTGGAATGGTACTGTGTTTTTCTTTAATGCTTTTCCACCTATGTCTGTCAATTTTAAAACATTACGCAAAATAATATTCGATAAAGCGACGGGAATAGTTACCGCCCTCTTGTGGAAAAAACAACCTTGGTTCCCATTTTTATGCACCTGGTGATTAGCGAAACAATATAATTTAACCCCTTTGAAAAAGCTCTCCTTTTTCATTTCAGTCGAGGCAACATCCGATCGAATCGTACCATTGTTGCAAGGGTGCTCCTCGGACGACGCTACTCGGGCAAAGTGTTTCGACAGAGTCCTTAGATATCCTATTGGCATCTCTATGACCAATTTCCATAAAACAGTATGATGTCTGCCTTATAAAATATTTCAATTACTGTAGGGAAAACTCGTTTAATTGTTTTGAAGCTTCTATTTCTTCTATTTTGTATTTATTTTACATATGTGTATAATTCAGGAGCTTACTTCAGTTCTCTCAAAACCTGTAGATCGGCTTAAGCATTACTGATATGGTCCAAGGTGTCAAATAATGATAGGATCAAAAGATTTTTCAAAGGAGTTTTTCGCTTAAAAGCCCGTGCTCCTAAATATGACGTTACTTGGGACAGTTCTCTGGTTATTGGTGAACTTGCCAACAAGTATCCAAACGAAAACTTATTTTTAGAGGACTTGTCTAAAAACTTTGCAATCCTATTGACACTAACAACGGCACACAGAATCCAAACCCTCTTAAAAATTGTTATAAGAAACGTTGAAGTATCTGATACTCAATAATTAACAAGAAATAATAATAATTTAAAAAAAAATTTAAAAGATAAATTTTCCGACCTAATAAAAACCTCGGTCATAACCAACCAATATACTGTGTTTGCCATTTTATAGACAAAACCCGAAGATTTGCCCCTCAAATACTTAACTTGCTTACATTTTACAAACTAAGCCATTGACAGGTAATAATCAATATATTATATTTATTAGTTTTCGAAAACGTCACGGGCAATGGAAGAATGTGGAGTAGATATATCGATTTTCAGCGCGCATAACACCCGTCATGCTAGCACGTCACGAGCACGCCAGCTTGGGCTTAACGTAGATACGATCCGTAACCCTGCGGGCTAGAGCGGTAAATCCTCCACATTCGCTAGATTTTATGGTGAAACTATTGTAAGCAATAAAGGTGTTTCTATTATAAGATTAATCATAAATGCATAAAATTGATTTAGAACTAGATATTTTCATTTAATATAAATATACAATTTAGATACTAAATCTAAATTTACTGTGAGTTACTTATGATAACATTATATATTATCTATTTAATGTATAATACTGATTACATTAATACATGAATACCTTTGCTGTACCACGCGCCTTGTACGCGCGCGCTGCGACTACTTAATGCCGTGTCAGACCACACAGATCTGTTTTCGTGCACACTGAGTGAGTTCACAAGGGCTGTTTATTGTTATCTTTGTTATAATAATTAAACTGATGGAAGGTGTTATCATCTGTTTGTTTTTCTCAAAAATGTTCTACAATATCGCATTAGGCATTGCCTGTAATGATAGATGTAAGTTTGATTAATAAATAAATAAATAATTAAGCCATATATTATTGATATTTTGTCAAATACTCTCAAAGTCTACAAGTCTCATTAAATTAGGTAGAACATAATTATTTCTTACAGGTTACTCATCTCGAGAACAAAGCACGAGTATAATTAATGATTTAACGAACTTACCTAGTACGTGAAGTGCGATCATAATTATACGAAGTACTTTGTTCGAAGAAATGAGTAACATTCACTCACCCGGCCCTATTGGAACGACGTACCTTTCCCTAAATTTTCGGAAATATCTTGGGCGGGAGTGATTGTTAACTCCAAACTCAATGATGGTCGAGGCGAGGCGCGGCTTAACGAATGGTTCAGGTAATAACACAAAAAAAATATACTCTCAAAATAGTGAAGGAGTATGATTACTAGGTCATCTAGTAATCGTTTAAACATTTATTATATTTTATAAACAATATAAGTTATTGTGATCCACACTGGCAGTCGCTCAGTCGCAACAGTCGCTCGTATGTCAGGTACACTAGTATGAAAAATATCAATATTGTGATCGCGATTTATTTCATAAAATAGGTTACAAGCACTTATTAAAAAAGAATTTTGTCTGTAGCTGCTGCTAACACATGGGACGTGTAAAAATGATGGTCTATACGACTTGGTATGCGCACAGATGCCTATTTTTCGTAAAAGTTCAGCACAATCGAGGTCATTATTTAAAATTTTGAAAAGCCTCGATAAGTCTGTAATATCTGTACGAATGCTTAGGGGAAGAATATGATGTCTTCTGCATAGGGCGAAATAGCAGTTATCAAAGCCGGTCTATACAGAAATCGTAACCAGGACTCCAGAAACCAGAGGCGTACTCTTGATGACTACGGACATAATATAATATGTTATAATATGCATTATAATATGTTTGAAACCTTAATATTACTAAAGTCTGAGCAGATCCTTGTGACAAAACCTAGTGCCTTAGAGGCCTTCTTAACAATAGTCTCAACGTGTCGAATATTAATTTACTGTCAAAAATGACTCCGAAATCTCTGATACAGTTGACTCTACTGGACACAAGATCTTCATATCATCTGCATATAACAAGATTTTTGAAATTTGGATGCATGTTTGTATATAATTTATATAGTTTGTATAAAATATATAGTTTGTATAAAATATATATATGTATATATTGAATGAATTATATTATGAATATATGAATATATATTGAATGAAAGGGGCCCTAATAACGATCCCTGCGGGATATCACATGATCTGGAATGGTAACCGTTGATGGTCACGACTTGACTCCTATTCTCTATTCTATTTTAAGTGTTATAAATCAAAACTGTTGGATGTTTAGTTTGCTCACTATGATATATATTTATATAAAACGTTGATAAAAGCGAGAGGTATTTAATGAAACCACATATACTATACGTGCCTACTGTTAATCCGAAGCTATTAAAAAAAAGTTCACGAGAAGTATACGAAAAAACGTTTTTCAAAGAACTTAAATAGCTTAATAATTAAGTTAAAATGTTGTTGAGTAGCATGCCGCCACCTGCGTAACAAATTGGCAACGTCGCATTTGAATAGCATAGCGCGTGCGGCGGCGGGCTCACCGGCTCGCACGCCTACCTACACAGCGGAGCGCCCGGGTTTGATGTGGATGATAATGTAAACATGTACGATCCTCGTCTTCATCGTCACTTTCCATCAGGTGAGATGGAAGACAAACGCCTGCTAATTATTAATAAAAAAAAAAAAAAAAAAAAAACATGTGTTGTAGGTAACGTTGGAAGGTATGATCAATGAAAATAATAAACAAAAATAATTAATTGTAACACTTACACATTAAATCTTCAATTGTTCGAAATGTCCGCCGTTTGCAATGGTACAAAAATTATAACGACGTATAATATTGTTATTTAATCGTGCAATAAGGTCACTGTTTGTTGTTAAACTTTTTAATTACTAAACGCTAAAATAATCCGGTTTATAAGTTCCTCTACGTCTACGGTATTCACGTCTGTCGCGTACACTTCACCTTTCACAAACCCCCAGAAAAAAAATCATGTCAATGTATTCTGACGCCGTGTATGTAGCACGAGGCATTGTGGATGTATTACGTACTTACAAAATAATTAAAAACTACTCACAAAACTAAACCTAAAACACTTTGTTACATGTCATGTCACAAAAGAAAACCAACCAAATAAATTCCGTGTCCTGTCACAGCATAAAAATGCACTATCACTAATAAGAAGTTTGGTGTCCTATCACAATAAAAACAACAATATTAGTAAATGGGACGCGTGAGCGACAATAATCTGTGCTGCATTGCGTAACGTGCACCCCGGATGCAACGCGTCTTCGAGCTAAACAAACAAAGTAAAAATTGTGCCCTTGACCTAATTAGCCGAGCCGCCGCTGGCGCAATAGCAAAAAATATCTATTTCTGTTACGCTTATTACATTAGAGTGAGATAACCGTGATCTGTACTTTCTTTTAAGGAAAGACTTAGTACAAGTACTTCCTTGTTTGTACTGCAAACTTACGATGCGAACTAGCAACGTCGCATCGCTCGCGTGAATTTTGTCGTTTTGATAACTACGTATGCCTATAGTACAAACTTACGATCAGGTGATCGGGAAGATACAGAGTGTTACAATGAAACTAAGTAAAAACTAAAAAACATTCTGGGACTAAACTATGGCTTACATTGATCTGGTTTTTGATGTGTAGCCTGATAATGATACACAGAATATGTGGTTTCATTTAATGCCTCTCGTTTTTATCAACGTTGTATATAAAATATATATTTATAAATAATATATATATTTATAACATTTAATAATAGTTATTTATAATAATTAATAATATAATATTAATATTATAATAATAATAATATTTATTATCAAACCTATCAAACCCTTAAAAAATAATATATATAAAATAAATGAATAAATATTATTAGCATAATTGTAAAATATATTTATGGTTTTACTATTACTTGTTTTAATAAATAAACCTTTTTTTGTCTATTACTGTCTAACCTAATGGACCTGTATTTTGTTAGTTTGCGCTTTGCAGTTCATCATTTCTGAATTTTAATAATTTATCCTTGCTTGAAAGTCGGCTCCTCCTGTTTACTCTTAGGCTTTTTCTCACTAAGACTGGTGGCTA
The DNA here is from genome assembly GCA_923062675.1 of Marasmarcha lunaedactyla. Classification (NCBI taxonomy): domain Eukaryota; kingdom Metazoa; phylum Arthropoda; class Insecta; order Lepidoptera; family Pterophoridae; genus Marasmarcha; species Marasmarcha lunaedactyla. The sequence goes on along the minus strand of OV281339.1, from coordinate 37,678,778 downwards.
TATTGCAATTCATCGGGACTTCTCGCTCTTCGTGTGTGACGTAAAGTGTATGTGCTTAGTGACAGTGATAGTGAACTAAAAACTGGAAATAGTGGTTTTTCCGGGGCTCCAACCACGACCCCTCAGAGCCGTTTCTGAGCACTTACCCACTACGTCACACGAGCGGTGACGCTGTGTATCAAAATTATCGATCACCTACAAAATTATATCATCGCCATCTAGTTTTCAATGGTTGAAACTTTTCAATATATTAAATATTAAAGCATTACCAGAAGTTAGTACCAGATACATCCATTGAGGGCAGCACCTGTTCCAAGTTCTATAATATAAAAGCCAAAGTAAACACACCCATTTCTGTATATAAATTAAAAATATTATAATAATCTGCACAATATGAGTTGCGTTGGCTGTGCTTCAGTTTTGGAAGAAAAAGAGTTCTTGAAATGCAACACTTGTAAATCGCGGTACTGCTTTTTGTGCTTAAATATTGATCTGACAGGACGCAATAATTTAGATAACACCCAATTATCTAAGTTAAAATGCCCGTCATGCATGAACGTTAATTCTAGCAGACGCAGTTGCAACGAGAACTCGCTTAGCTCACCGAATCCAAGCCTCTCCGTCGACTCTACGTTTTTACCTACAAAAAACTTTTATAATACTACCTTTTTTTTACAAAATTAGTTCCCTATCATTTAAGTAGATTAACGCACTTACCTAAATACACAGTACCCGAATCATGGCTATTTGCCAATAGAAATGGCCAATAGTAATTTAAAATTGTTATGTCAAAATGTTAGGGGCATGAGAACCAAGACATTGCAGTTCTATCATAATGTGCTAAATTCAGACTCGGACGTTATACTTATTACAGAATCATGGTTGCACGTGGGCATTTTGGACTCTGAGCTTTGCGACAGTAGGTATGACATATCCCGTAAATATCGAGATACTCTTACAATGGGTGGTGGCGTACTGATTTGCGTAAAAAAACTCTATCAGCTAAATTGCAGTTGAATTTGGCTCGGCCCCGTCTGAAATACTATGGATTACCATTCCACATAAATCTTTAGGGGGTATTTCGTCTAAATTACATTTATGTATTGTTTACATTGTTGGTGGGACGAGCGATCAAAACATACACATTAATAACATTATAAATTCTGTAGAATACGTAGCCTCTGCGAATCCCAACGACCTGATTCTTGTTTCTGGGGATTTCAATTTACCGTGCATTAAATGGACCACATCACAAACGCTTGTAAACCATGAGGGTTACAAAGAAACACAAATAAGTAATTTATTAAATAATTTTAGTTTGTTATCTCTCACTCAATTTAATAAATTCGTCAATTGTCACGACAACATTTTGGATTTAGGTTTTGCAAATTTTTTTATTAATGTAAAAAATCCGAGCATCCTCTTGTTATGGAAGATCTATCTCATACTACACTTGAAATCGAAGCAAGTGACATATTTTTACCATCACTGACATAAAAACATCAACTTAAATACTGTTTTCAAGGCAGATTTTCCTAAATTAAATTGCGAAATTAATGACATAGACTGGCAAAACATTTTCAAATTCAAATTTCAAATTCACACATTTATTCAACATATTACACTACAACACGAAATAAAGAAGGCCTTAACTATCCGGTATGGTATACCCCTGCCCTTATTAAATTAATTAAAACGAAAAAATACATGCTAGGTGGAAGAAGTACAGGAACCCGCGAGATTATGACGAGTTCGCTATTTTTTGTACCTATCAAAAAGAATTACAAAAAATATGTTTTAATAATTTTATTAGCTCATCACAAAACTGTATAAAGCGAGATCCAAAAATGTTTTGGTGCTTCATGCACACAATGAAAGGAAAACGTGGTAACACAGGTTATCTAACAGTTATGACAGACGGCCAGAAATATTATGATTGTGGGTCTGATATTTGCACAGGGTTGTTTAAGATGTGGTCCGACAAGTGAAAGACTAGCGGACTGTATTTTTCAGATGTTTATTGTCGAACTACAAGATAAAAAGAAAATATAAAATATGCGTGCGCGTACGATGCTTCGCAGTGGCGATCGACGGTCGACTGGTTTTGACGCGGCGCAGGACCCGCACCCGCGCCTTGCGACCCGCTTCCCTGTGTTGCCATCTTAAGATCTTCAACAGGGTTCAGTAGCTTTTTTTCAAAGTGTCTTCGTGCCACCTGCTCCAAATTATCCTTCTCAATTAGAACTCCTTAATGTGCCTAGAGGGAATAGCAGCTATGTTCATACCATATCCTTTACTCCTGAACTGGTAACAAAATATATTTTAAAACTAAATCCAAAAAAAGGCTCCGGAAGTGATGGTATTCCTTCCATCTTCCTCATAAAATGCGCTAATAGTATATCTATCCCTCTATCTATACTCTTCACTCGTTCTATAAAAGAAGGGGTCGTCCCGTGTATCTGGAAAGAAGCCCACATTGTACCCATCCACAAGAAAGGTTCCAAATCTGTTATACAAAACCACAGACCAATATCAATTCTAAATTCCATACCCAAGCTTTTTGATTTGGTTTTTGATACACTATATCTCACAATTTCCAGTAACTTAACAGAGTTTGAGCACTGTTTCTTGCGTCGACGTTCTGTGTATAATAATCTTACTTACTTATAAATACATAATACTTACTTGTAAATATTTTCCGCAACATAGAACAGCCCGCCCAAATTGACGTGATATATACCGACTTTGAAAAGGCATTCGATCGAGACAATCATACTATACTACTCGACAAATTGTATACTCTTGGAGGTGATCTTTTCCGATGGATTAAGTCATATATAACTAACAAGACGCAGGCGGTTGTATTAGGAGGATTCAAATCCGATTTCATACATATACTATCCGGAGTTCCTCAGGGATCTCATCTCGGGCCCCTCCTTTACAATGAGTATTTATACGATATTAACAAATGTTTCACATCTACTCAGCATCTTTTGTACGCGGACGACATGAAAATTTTTCTCAAAATTACCAATACTTACCTAATTACCAATACTGTTACACGCTTCAGGATGACTTGAATAGACATTCGCAATATTATAATCAAAATAGGATTTCTGTGAAGGTTGATAAATGCCTGCAAATAACTTTCACTCGAAAACGAAACCTATCGTATTTAACTAATGGCATCCATTTAAAAAGATCTAACGAATTTCGTGATTAAGGCTAACCATGGATTCTAAAATGTTATTTAATACTCATATTGAAAATGTTCTCCAAGTGTGTAAGCCTTTTATCATATCATGCATAAAAATTGTGTATTATGCTTATGTCAGAAGTGTGTTATAATTTGGTAGTGTTATTTGGAATCCTATTTATGCAATATACCAAAATAAAATAGAACGTATTCAACAAAAGTTCATAAAACACCTAAACTACAGAACTAATTCAAATTGTCACACTTATGAAGAATCATGTAAGCACCATCATATTGATTGTCTTACTAATAGAAGAACTACGCTAGATACTGCGTTTCTACATGATTTTGTAAATGCCAACCTTGACTGCCCCAAATTATTATCTTTACTAAATATGGTTGTTCCACAACGTCCTCCTCGGCACTCTCTGCATAAAATCTTCTATATATACGCCTTCATGTCGCACCAACTACGGCTGGTTATAAATATTTACAATAAACATTTTTGTGATATAGCTAGATATATATTTATCATCTAAACGTCGTTTCAAATTAAATATGTTACAAAGGCTTTCAGAACAGGAACAAGTCATATAAACATATTGTTTTTTTTAATTTATTTTTACAACAAACATTTTATAATAATTTTATTTTTGCTTTTAATACATTTAATTTCTTTTTATTATATTTTCCGAAACAAATATGATTCATTTTTTTATACATTATTTCTTATCTATTTAGTATGTATTTAGTTTATTTATTCGGTTACCTATCACCCTAGTATTTATGTTAGGTTTATATAAGTATCCGCTACTTGTCGAAGTATAGTTTTTCACTGCTAGAGCATACTCCCCTAATGTAAATTCTTATTAAGTTATGGAAAAGTTTTGTTCGACTTTATTAATTGTATTTAGGATATCCTTTATTTTTACTAAGATATATTGCAACATTAGTTTTAAATCATAACTGTATAATTAAGCTGTTGGATGTCTAATAAATAAATAAATAGGTACATTACTGACTTTTTTATGTTAAAAATGGTTGCATGCAAAGATTTAATGAAGTTTGCAATTTTCGCAACTTTGTAGTGGGTACGTCATTCTCATTACACAACTAAACCACTATACTCTTAATTAAAAACGAAAATATTATGACAATCTAAATATACTAAAAATCTGACATCTGTGTTCATTTGCATACAAATGGTAAGTTATAATTTCATAGTGATTAAATTCTGAAAAAAGTAAATTTTTTGGTGCATGTTATCCTTTTTTAAAAGGCTATAGATTGCAGGCGATCTGGTGTGCTGTTTGTACCGATCCAGGTAATCGAATGATTATTAAACATAGTCAGTGGAAATTCTGCTGTTTTAGGCCGGAGCACTTACTATAATCAGAGACTAGTAAATAACTATAGACTGACCATACAAAAATTCGTGACTCGGAAAAAGCTCAAAATCCAAGCTATTACTAGATGTCACTCTCAAATAGCTTGGACCAACCTTGTCGTCTTTAATTTTTATGTGAATTATTGACAAGAAACGTAATGCAAAATATTTGTATTAATACGGAGTAAAACTGCTAGATGGCGTTGTCAAATAACCTGAAACCTTATCAAGTAGGATTTATTCCTTTCCTGAAATTGGAAAATGTCATCATTTTATATCATTGATTTTGATAATTTTACTCAATGAGAATAGGTAAATAGTAATTTATTCTTACTTTATAGGTGATAAAATAACAACTACAAAAAACCATAAACATACTGGTATAAGTTTATTTTATTCAGAGACGCCTGGGCACTACCATACTCCTTATTTTAATTGCCATAATAACCTTTTTAAAAGCACTTTTTTAAACATTTTTAAAAGCTTTTATTATCACAGTTGTGATAAACGCACATGTTATACGATATATGTAGCAGCCAAAACTTAATCAAGGTCCATAAAATTTGCAAGATTCACAGTAGGCGAGCAGAAATATTGTGAATTCAAAGAAATGCAGGGAAAAGTTCCAAAACAAACACACACCCATAGCAACAACAATAAACGACAAAGAATTCAAATTGTCAAACAAATAAAATGTTGTCATAAAAAGAACAATAAAAGTTGATGGATAAAGCACATTTTTTTTAAATAATAATCCAGCAAGAAAATATTTTTTTAACTTATGCACTTATTAAGACATAATTTTTATCGATATCAAGAAATAAAGTAAAATACTATATACCTATTAATTAAATGAACTGAAATTCGTTTCATTATGTTAAGGCAGATAATAACAAACTGTGTAGATGAATGCTATATTTTTGTGGGAAAAATTATATACTATACGGGGTGGTGTAAAGTTTTCTGTTACTGAATTATAAGAGCGGCAACATAGCATCAAATAATATTAGCTAGCTGGCAACGTCTGTTGTCGCCTGATCAGTACTGATAGTAGTTGCAATGAAATATCAAATGATTTTGTAAACAGCGCCATCTTAAGTTTTTTTACGTATTATTTTGACTAAATTTAAATAAATTGTAAATCTAATACAACTAACGCCATCTCTCTATCTTAAAAACAACTATTTTTCAAGTCACAAAATTTTGTTAGATTAGCCATATCAGTCTATAGTTATTTACTAGTTTCAGCTATTACTAAATATGTTTGAAATACTCATGTGCCACGTAGTTGTGTCGCTTCTAACAAAAATTTTTTAATTACAAACAACTAGCAATTTAGTTACATATCTAAATAATTTGACGTCATTTTGAAATAAAGGACTTCAAAGACTTATTTGGTGCATTGAATAACTTATTTTATTAAAGAAAGATTATTAAAACAAGTTATTCAGTGCACCTTTGAGTAAAGGCGCTTTATTATGTTTCTGCTATTAAATGTATAAGTCAAGATTTCGTGGTTGTTACATCATTAAATTCACTGTATGTATTAGAGAAATTTGTTCTTTATAAATTGACAGTTAGGAATTATGCTCATTATGCAAAACGAACATTACAACTTTTTATAAAAAAAAAACGAATTAGCCTTATTTAAAATTAGTAATTAACACCTGTCCTTACAAAAACGCTGGTTGGATTCAGATGCAAAACTAGTGTTTTTATGAATTTCTTCCCCTCTTAGCGGTGATGTTCCGTTTAAGAAGAAACTTTTTCAATTATTCCACTAGGAGTTTATTGAATTTGATTGTTCTTAAGTTGTTTGATTTGGTCGAGCAGTAAAATGCTCTAGAAAACTTACAACTCAGTTACAGAGTGAGATTGAAACTGTGATTTTCACTGAATTACAAATATAACTTCTTTGAGGACGGAAGCTCGGGGATCTACAAGTTTCTACTTAGTTTCGAATTAAATCATCGTGTTTAATATGCTTTATAATTTTCGCGATTTAGGTTTTAGATTGGTATTGAGTAGTAGGCACAGAGTGTTTTTTAACCAGAAAGGAATAAAACATAGCATCGAAAGATATAATTAAGGTATTAATAAAATAATTAGTATCTTTATTAGAGGTTCAACATTATGAAGTCAAACGATTATCAGAAATTATCGATTGCTATGATTTGTATGGTACGGTGCAAGTCGGTAGGCTTAAGTTGGAATAGCCTTCTTTTAAATGCAAAACAGAAAGTCAAAAATATTTTATTATAGTGGTTGAATTAGTAGGAGAGTAATACTGACTCAGATAGCTGAAAACTTTATTTCATAGTTTTGCCTATTATATTTCGACCATTTCAAAGTTGTATGCATTATTCAAAAGCTAACTAAAATGTGAACATTCAAAAGTTAATATGCATCTATAATTCCCGACTGAGGTTATGAGTCAGTTTTTTATGAGTTTCTCAAATGTAGAGCTTGTGTTATTATTTTTAATGATATAGGCATAATAAATTATGTTGTAGAGTGCAGTAAACATATAACATCAAATACAATAGAGAGGCAAATTGTTTTCATTAATATCCAGTAATTGTAATTTACAGAATCTATTGAGGTTCGACTTGCTGGCGTGAGCGAAAGCCACACTGGCATATGTCATGATGAGGTGGATGCAAGTTTTGTAAAGTGAAAGCTTATTTCTAAGCAACATTTTCTCTTCTTGCAGATTAGAGGGTGCCGTCTACCCATGAAGAAGGCGGCTCGGTCCCGGACACGTTATATGTGATCCGCGAATGGTCCACTATCTAAAATTACTCCTAAATATTTGACTTTTTTAGCCCATGGGATCGGAGTACCAGAGTGATCTGAACTAATCTTTTGGAGGATTTCCTAGAGTTTGTCCCAGAGCAGGTTGAGAGTAAGAAAGTGCACTGCTGCACATTTTTCTGGGTTGACTTCTATTCTCCATTTCTTAAACCAAGCGCCTAATGCGTTGGCTGCGGATTGGAGCATTCTTGTTAACCTGCGTAGATTTCTATTAGACGTGTATAGTGCGGTGTAGTCTGCGAAGACCGCTAGGTCTACTTTTTCCGTCCTTGGCATGTCACTAGTGTAAAGTGAAAACAAAGTTGGAGAAAGCACCGAGCCTTGAGGGACACCGGCTAATACAGGACTGGGATCGGAGAGTGCACCTTCCGATCTGTAGCGAAAGGTTCGACAATGGAAATGGAAGTCTCGTACGATGTGCACGAGGCTGTCTGGCACACCTAGTTTAAAGAGCCTATATAACAAGCCGTTGAGCCAGACCTTGTCGAAGGCTTAAGCCACGTCAAAGAAAAGCGCACCCTATCGGTCTTCGACCTACGTTCCTTTGCTCCAAGATGTGCTCCGTGATGCGGTGCACTTGTTGGACGCAGGAGTGACGGGACCTAAAGCCGAACTGTTCATCCGGTAACAGGTGCTTCGAATGGATGACCTCTCAGAGCCTGTTCAAAATGCCCCTTTTATATAATTTGCCTATCGTGCTAAGCAAGCTAATAGGACGGTAGCTTGTAAGTAGTTAGCCGGTTTTCCAGGTTTCCTTAATACCTATGACAATCGCTTCCTTCCACGTTTGCGGAAAGGAGCAGTTCGTTAGTAAGTTAATAACTACTAACAGTTGTACGAGTGCCAGTGGGACAGCTTTCAGAACCCTGTTTGGTATTTCGTCTAGACCTGGGGCTTTCCACGGTTTTAGGTTTTTAATTATTGTCTGTACCTCTTCCACCGTTACCGGTTGGAGGGTGTCCGTCGGTGGGTTGCAGCATTTAGTTTCGACTGCGCTATTCATAGTTTCTATGTGGAGGGCGTTTGTGTTTTCTGTACTCGGTGTACATTGTTGGGCTAAGCTATCGGCTAGAGTTTGACCTTTTTGGAGTCATCTAATAGCGGGAGTCATGGGAGGAGGCCTAAGGAGCGGACGCATCGAAGACGCGGTAGAGTCCATCTTGAGAGACTTCGCCAAGCTCCAATAACCAGACCCAGTTGTTAGACCGTAGTTCGCGTATGCGAAGTTTAACATCTCGCTGTAGGGCCCTCATACGGATGCGGTTTGCCTCGGTCGGAGCGTAATCGTACGCCCGGATAGCTGCGTTCTTTGCTCTCAGTCTCAGGAGCCTCGATGGATGACAACGAATCAGAAATGGTGTTTAGGTCGGGACTGTCGGTTGCCTTAAGAGCTTCCGTTACTTTGACCCAATCGATCTGTGACTTCGTTTGAGAAACGGGGTCAGTTGGGGTACCTAGCTGCATGACTAACAGTCGGTGATCCGAAGTAAGTTGGTGGATGATTTCTACTGAGTGTACCGTAAACTCTTTTTAGGATTGCTACATCGAGAATATCGGGGCGATGATTTGTGTTGTAAGGGTAGTGAGTCGGTTCCCGAGGACCCACTACATCACAGTTTAGCGAATCTAACATGTGATGAAGACGACGGCCGTTTGGGTTGGTAACTACGGAGTACCAACTTGAATGTTTCAAGTTAAATTCACCAGATAGTATTATGGAGGGACTCATATCGAGGAGTGACTGAAGGTCGCTTTTAATTATAACTTTATCTGGTGGTTGGTAGATGGAATTGTCCTTGAGTGGCATTTAAATGTTCAAGTGAAAATCTGCCTGAAGGGTAGTCGGGGTAAACCGATCCTTGAATATTTCATTAAGTATTTATTCAAGTATTTAACAAAATATTCTTGATTAGTTTTGAAATTTTGAAACTGTCGGAGATGAGGCCACGCCCATACAAAAATCTTCCGGCCCCTTTGCTATCAAAGTTTATTTTAGGTTTCATCCCTATTCATCCCTGCATCCCTATCCTTATCCTGTTTAAGGAAGGTTGTTCCATTGCCGGTGAGAAAACGACTAACTATCGGCTATTTTCTCGCTTAAGAAAGGTAACATTCCGTGTAAACTAAAGAGATGCATATACAAATAGTTGATCGCTGACTGTTCACACTGCCGGCGAGGACTCGCTTCAATAGTTCGACGGTGAGCGACAAGAGCTGCGAAAGATAATACTCACTCAGCGATACTTGATCAGAACTCACGCGGTGAGAGCGGTTGCTGCAGCGGTAATTTCTCTGCAGTGTGAATCTGAAAGTACACGTATTTTTATTTTTTATGAATTTCGAACAATCATTTGAATTATCGTTGTTATCTAGTTCAGACGACGAGAATGATGTATTATATGATAGGCTTTGTGTAGTGGCACCGGCAATTTTGAAAAAAGGCAAGAAAATAAGGGGGTCTATAAGAAGAATATGGATGGAAAATATTATTTCAGAAAAGAATACAGTGAGTTGAGAAACTATTCTAGGAACTAACAAATGATCATTTTCGCACATATTTAAGAATGAGAAAAGATGAGTTTGAATATTTCCATAATTTAATAGAATATGTCATTAAAAAAAATACTTAATACAAATTATGGCGAAGCTATTATTACAAGAGAGCATCTCGTCATTACATTAAGGTAAGACTTGATCTTCCTTATTATAATGACCATCGCTTGGAGATTTCAATGGTAGGCATTTAATCTTGGGTCTCTTTATTCAGCTACGAGTAGTATGTTCTCAAATTCCAATTTGCTGCAAACAGAACCGCGGGGTTCAGGTGAGGCAGAAGCATGTTCAGAAGATAATTGGTCTGATCTGGCATCGGCTTGCTAACGGCAACGCCTCCTACCTACACACTTTGAGGCAGTTATCCTACCGGCAACGATGAACGAGTAGCGAGTAGAGCTAGAATGTAGAAACGAGTTGGCGAGCCTCGGGGAGCGAGTGCGTAGTTCCGATAGTTGTGTAGTTCGGCTATAAGCAAATGTGCGAGTGAGACGAGCGATTCCTCGCGGCGGCTAAGCGTATAGTCCTGCACGAGGGTAGGGGGGTCGACTGTTCTAAGGCAATGTTGAATACCTATGTGGGAAAAAACTGACCAATCACAGACGCTATGATTTTTACAAACAGTCGCCTCGATTAATAATTAAATTTTTTTGATACGGCAGCACTATGTGTCACTGACCGATTGATCGAAAGAAAAAAATATGGAGTGAAATGGTGTCTAATACTATAGTTTAAGACCGGCAATTTTTCGCTATTTCGATAACTCAAATATTATTTTTAGCTTTTTCCCTTGTGTAAGCGTGTGACGGGTGACGTCGAGTTGGGGTTATTTTCTTTCCTCTTTTCAAAATTGCCACTGCCACTACACAAAGCCTATCATATAATACATCATCATCGTCGTCTGAACTAGATAACAATGATAATTCAAATGATTGTTCGATATTCATAATAAATAAAAATACGTGTGTACTTTCAGATTCGCACTGTAGAGAAATGACCGCTGGTTGCTCTCTCTGCGTGAGTTCTGATCGAGTATCGCTGATGGCTGGTTTACACGCGTTAAGTGGTTAAGTTGGTAACTAAATTTTAAGTTAAAAGTTGCGTGTAAACAGTCAGATAAGTGACAAGTGGTAACTTAAAATTTAGTACGCAAGTGATTAAGTAGATTAGGATTCGTTCAATTTTTCGTATAAATGGGTGGGCGGGGCTTCTCTCTTAACACGTTTGGACGTGATTTTTTAGTTAAGTGCATAAGTTGACAAAGCTGGTGGCGGCAAGAGCACGTATTTATTTCGCATTCACTCTTTTTTTTTAATGTTGGAGTGGAGTTTAGTTTCTACTTTAAAATTTGTTGAAGAATATTTAAAATAGATATGTTATAAAAAACATATTCTTGTAAAGAATTTAATTTCCGAAAAAATTCTTCTCTGAATTTGTCCAAAATCACGTTTACCATAATATACTTATCTAAGTACAGAATTGACGAATTCCTTGAGATTCATCACTGCTCACCTTCATTGAACTTATGAACTTACTACTTAATCACTACTTAATCACACACAAGTGATATGTAGTAACTTAAAATTTAGTTACCAACTTAACTACTTAATACATGTACACCGCGCATGAGCGAGTATTATCGTGCATAGCTCTTGTCGCTCAGCGTCAAACTTTTGAAGCGAGTCCTTGCCGGCAGTGTGAACAGTCAGCGATCAACTATTTGTATATGCATCTCTTTTGTTTACACGGAATGTATATCTTTTGTACGTTTCTTGGGCGAGAAAATAGCCGTTAGTTAGTCGTTTTCTCACCGGCGGTGGGACAACAGCCTTATGTGAAAATATGGTTTTACGAACGAGTTTTAGAAGCTCAGTTAGTTTCATCTGTTGCGGATAGATGTCACCTTATTTAAATAAACCAATTATCTACAGTGCTATCTATAGATCCTTAACACCACGAATAAGGTTTGTTAATAATTTTAGAGAAGAAATAATAAATTTGAATCCAAATACTCGTAATGTCAGAATGGTAAAACAAAATGAAAAACACCTTGGTCTATTCTGAGTATGCACACCGCATGCGCGCTATCTCAATATAAAAGTGTTCTAAATAAACAGTAATAATCAAGACAGTCTTTTTTCTAGCTAGGTCGACCCCAGGGGCGCCCAGGGTACCTAGTTGCCTATTTTTGGTACCTTATTTTAAAATTACAAACAGATACTTCAATTACTTATTTGAATTGCTTGTGGGTTGGGCCTAGTGAGGATATCACGATAAAAAAAGCCTATTCAGTTTGAGCCAAACGTGAGTTGAACTACATAAGTATATTTTGCGGTGCTCAAATTATGTTAAGACTCTTCATTTTACGAAAAAAAAAAAGATTATAACATAAATTTTAGAACATATTTTTAGTTTTATTTAAAACTAGCTGTTTCGTTGTGAAATATTATAGTTACGGATAAACCTTTAAATTTATTTAAATATTATATAATTACACGAGCGAGCTTCGACTCTATTACCTGGTTAAAATATATTATACGTGATTATAAAACTTTATCTTCTAACTTTATCTCTTCTAACCGTAATTCATTTGTTTTTTCCTCTTTTGGTTTTTTCTTCGCGTCACTTAGTTTACAAAATGGAAAACTTGAAATAGGTATCACGTCATCTACGAGTACGAGTTCCACCATGGCACCAGTGCTACAGAAACGGCTCGAAGTATTAATGCTGTGTATGGCAGTTGTGTTGCAAAAGAAAACACAGAGCGTTTTTGGTTCCAACATTTTCATTCTGGAAATTTCGATCTGCAGAACAAGCCCCGTGGACGGCCGGAGACCAAAGTTGATAATAAAGAATAGAAGGCTATTGTGGAAGCGGATCCCTCGCAAACCACGTCTGAGTTAGCTGTAGGCTGCAGTGTTATTAATAAAACAGTTTTGATCCACTTGCAGCAAATTGGGAAGGTGCAAAAGCTTAAGAGGTGTGTACCTCATGAATTGAGAGCAGCAAATCGACAAACGTGCGTCGACTCCTGCGTTACAGAACCAGCCAAATCCTGCCCCAAGCGAAAATTGACTCAAAAAAGTTACTTGTTAGCGTTCGGTGGACTAGTGAGGGTGTCGTTTACTACAGCTTTCTTAAATCTGGCCAGAATGCTACGGCAGATGTCTTTTGTCAGCAACTGCAAACCATGATGGAAAAGCTAATTGCTAAACAACCAAGGCTAGTAAATCGCTCTAGGCCGCTGCTGCTTCAGAACAACGCTAGACCACACACTGCACAACAGATGGCTACCAAATTAGAGGAGCTTCAATTGGAATGTCTAAGACATCCACCGTACTCTCCGGACTCTCTATTTTTGAAATTTGGATAACTTCTTGCAAGGGACAAAGTCAGTCCAAAGTGCCTTCAAAAATTTTATCGATTCCTGTCCGAATGGTTTTTTTAGTAAAGGGATCAATAAACTACGTATGAGATGGCAAAAATGCATAGTTGCACTTTGATTTAATCAATATATTATATATTTTTGAATTGACTTTATGTTCCTCCCTTACAAAACGCCAATTCCATAGGTATATAACCTTATATATGCCTTAGACATGGTGTTGAGGACAGTTAAGGCAGTATATGTAAGGACCTGTGAATATTTTAAGACAATTTTATAACTCCTATACTGGAAAATAAAAACGTTTAAATTTGAATTTGAATCTTATTAGAGGAGAACACAATATGAAAAACGCCTTATTTAACCGCCTACGGAATAAATGACCCCCCTGAAGTTGTTTTAATAAAATATTAAAGTTATTTGAGTATGGACTTTATTACAAAATAAATTGAGTTCGATGTAGAAATTATAATAGAAAACTACTTAATACCTATCTAAACACATCAAACCTCGAAACATTTATCAAGTCAAGAATTATGTTTATTTAAACTTCGTTTGATTTATTTAAACGGACGACATTAATAAATTTCAAAACATTAAAGCTTCCAACATATTTAATCTAAAATAGTGCACCAGAATGTCAAGGAACATTAATTGAAACTACGATATAAACTTCAAGAACTTAAAACCCAATCAAAGTTGACGAAAGCTCTGGTTTGAGCCGGTTTCAGGCGGTTATAACCAGGTCCCAGACATCAACTGTGTTCTCAAACTTGGAGTTATATTCAGCGATGTTTGTTTAAGGAACAGTTTATACAAAATTCAATAATGTGTTTGTTTGGTACAAGGGTACATTTGAGACAAAATAAGCAAAGATGAAATTAAACCTTAGCAATACGACTTAGGGTCAATTTAGTCTGGTTAGTTGTTCTAAAGGATATTTCGTTTTATATTTGCCCAATAACAGTTCAAGTTTTTTTTCAAAACTCCCTGTTTATTTATGGCCCTCTTGGCCTTTTAAATTTCATCGGACTTTGTGGCCTAGCGCTGAGGGCGCTTAGCTGGTCCTTATACTATTCCTAAATACTATACGCCTAGGGGCGCGTAAGAGGGTATGTACCGGCTTAGGACCTCATATATTGAAACTATCACTACCAGATACTGCCAAAAAACCAGCAAGAAACTCCTGTCGTTCCTATAGGAAGCGTTACCCTAGTCCACCAGTGGGTTAGACGATTCAAATACGTGTAACGTGTTGCAAGCGTTCCTTGTTGCAATTGGGTTGTATTGCGAGGTGTCGTCTGCGAAGAGCGTTCTGTTGTCTCCGGCTTTGGCATGTCACTAGTGTATAGTGCAATATAAAGTCTAAGAAAGCCTTTCGGGAGGGCGGAGATTGGAGAGTGCGCCTTCCGATTCATAACAAAAGGTCCGACAGTGTAGAAAGTCTCGTATGATTTTCACAAGGCTGTCTGAAACGCCTTGTTTAAAGAGCTTGTACAACAAGCCGATGTGCCAGACCTTGTTGAAAGCTTTTGTCAGGTCAAAGAAAAGTCCTTAGAATTTCGACCTACGTTCCTTTGGCGTTAGAGAGAGTCCTCTGTTTCACTTTCTGATCTATTTGGGGATTCGTTTTTGGGGTCCTGGGGCAACTTAGGTAGTTGGGAGTGTGGCCAACCGACTTACATAAGACGCAAGGTGGAGGGTCGGCGGATTGCAGGGTTCATGTACAATCCACAGTGTCATGATCGCTCAAGCACTTGACGCAACTAAGCTTGGCATGGTAATTCTTTTCAATTCAATTTATCTCTAATTCACTATCTACGCTAAAGATTACCAAGATTTTTTTAGGACTACTAACTCAAGATCTCTGATATTACAGCAAAATAAACTACTTAGGTGATGCCGTGAAAAGCTTTTCGATTCGCCCTATGACTGTCCAAGTTTATTCAAGACAAGGGGAACTCCCCTTGAATTGAGATTTAACAGTTGGATATGTGGGTTGGTGGTCTTTACAAGTAGGGTGTTTCGAAGTTACTCGTAAGATAAGTGTGTTTCCTCAATATGTTTTTATTCACGTTAAGAACTGTTGGCCCAATGTGCATGAGTTGTAAAATCTCAGAAACATAATAGCAGTCCCCGTGATCGAGTATGCCACCTTTGTACGAGAAGCCAGTGCCTTAGTCACTGCTCCAACGAGGTACAATTCTTATTCAATAAAACAAAATCTAGTGATAAGCCTATGTATGTCTATTAGTTATTTTTTTTTCTAGGATAATAAGGAGGTATGTTGAAACTTTTTATCAATATTTAACGCCATTCAATGGAAAATCTCTTTAAATCTCTTCTTTTTCTTTGTGGTATTTGCAATAATCCCTCAGAAGGTTTCCTAGAACAGTGCTTTTTAGCATTATAAACGTTTTGCGGTCTGCTTTTAATTTCAACTGTATTATAAAAAAAAATACTTTTGAAATTCAAATTCTTATCTTATTCCTACCACGGATATTCCTTTGAACAAAAATCACATAACTGAAATTTCAAAAAAATATCAAATGTATATGAAATCGGATATGTCTCAATCCTATAAACAAATTCGTCATAAAACCAAGCTTCCGTATTTCTAATTTGGATACCGGCGTCGGGCGAAACAAATACGAGTAGTACTTTCTTTAAATGCAAGTTCCAGTCGACTCGATTACAGTTTTCATTATGATTCAAAGCGGTTTCGGCAACTGAGTAGTTAAATATTTTTCGGTCTACGAAATATCCACCCAAAAATACTAGACCAAATAAGTATGTGCCTATGCTTATTAAATCCTTATCATTCCCTTCACACTTAAACCTATATATGTTCATTTAACTAGCGAGAGGTAGACAAATTCGGTTATGTCTCGGAATCGTGAAAGGATTAATGACATCAATATGTTCTCCGAGAAACCCGACACTATCACTGTCCAGACTGCAGACGCCCGGAGGTCGACTAACTTCAGCACCTAGGGAATATCGTGAATACCACTCTAACTTGCAATGATAAGATTTTGGCTACCTAAAGCAAAACTAGCTTTTTCGTGACTGAGATTTCTAATCAATTGCACTTAGTAGCTCAAAGGAGCAACTTTCACATTATTTGGTTAAAAGTTTAATCTGTTCGGCATACAGCTGTAAGACGTCAAAGACTCTGATGCTAATCTGAAATACCTATCAATCCATCGTCTTTGGATAGAAGGATTTGATAGAAGTGCTATAAGCCGCAAACCATAAGTTCAGACATTAAGTTTGTAACAATGTGAATAAGTTTATAAGATTAAGGGTTAGGCCAAACCTTAATATTTTATTTACCAAGAGTTCGCAGCATGCATTTTTAAAGGTGTTTTTATGAAAAACACTTTTTAGTTGAAATATAAGTTCAGAAACTTTTCAATTGAGCAATTAACACTTAAAAAACCTTTAGCTACCTACTTCAACGTAAGCCAATCTCCGTCCACTTTAAGGTGGAAATCCCCCAGTAATATCAGTTTTAGCAGAAAAAAACTATAAGTAGTTGACTTATAGTTTTTTTCTTTGCGTCACTTAGTTTACAAAATTGAAAAATTGAAATATCGCGTTATTGACAAGTACGAGTTCCACCGTGGCACTAGTGCTGCAGAAATGGCTCGAAGTATTAATGCTGTGTATGGCGATTGTATCGCAAAAGAAAACACAGTGCGTTTTTGGTTCCAACGTTTTCGTTGTGGAAATTTCGACCTGCAGAACAAGCCCCGTGGACGGCCGGAGACCTAAGTTGAAGAATTGAAGGCTATTGTGGAAGCGGATCCACCGCAAACCACGTCCAAGTAAGCTGTAGGCTGCGGTGTTAGTGACAAAACTGTTGTAATCCACATAAAGCAAACTGGGAAGGTGAAAAAGCTTGAGAGGTGGGTACCTCATGCATTTAATGAAGCGAACCGACGAACGCGCCTCGACTGCTGCGTTACATTACTTAACAATCGCTCTGGGCTACTGCTGCTTCAGGACAACGCTAGACCACACTCTGCACAAAGGACGACTATCAAATTAAAGGAGCTTCAACCAGAATATCTAAGACATCCACCGTACTGAGATTGTTCCAACAGATTACAATTTTTTTTCGAAATTAGGACAACTTCTTGCGACGAAAAAATCTTGTGCCTTTAAAGATTTTATCGATTCCTGTCCGAATGGTTTTTTTTAGTAAAGGGATCAATGAACTACATATGAGATGGCAAAAGTGCATAGATAAATACTTTGATTTAATCAATATATTATATATTTTTTAAATTGACTTTATGTTCCTCCCTTACAAAACGCCAATTTCATATGTAATGACCTAATATTTAAAAAAAAAACGTTTTGGTCAACGTCGAAAAGTAGTGCTGTTGCACGTTGAGGAGTTATATGAATACAGGCCGAATCTAGGAGTTCCTTGATCACAGTAATTACATTTTTGGCTTGGGGTTGTCACAAAGTAAAGAAAATATCAGTTACTAAAAACCTTCTCTTTGATTTTAGGAGTACCATTGTATATCTCAGAAGTTCAGGGTCCAGCTTCTATTAAATCGTTTCGTTTCAAAATAAAAATAATATTAAAGTTGAACAATACCTGTACTATGGAATCCTTTCCAGCTTATTCATCACCCTGTTAAAAGGTTTGCCTTTAGTTAGTTTACATACTGTACCTATGTGTATAGTAAGTACATGTGAATTCAAAGAGTGAAATGCTCTTCTCTTCATATGGCATTGGTTTCAACTAATCAATGCTGTGAATTCACCAGTTTTGAGTGGTAACAGCTCCAAGGTTCTAGTGTGAGCTTAACGGTGCAAGCTTGAGGTAGGCAGATCAGCCACATCGAAGACTGCTTTTCATACGTTTTAGTATATTTGTATTTAGTATTTGCTGCTCTTTGCAACAGCTAGTTCATGGCCGTATCTTAACTGGAAACGTATTTTAAAGAACCTCAAAAGTAAACTAGCTAAATTAGTAACTTTTTATTATAACTTAAGTTGAACAATCTGTTGCGGTATGTAAGTGTTAACTTCATGAATATTCATGTCAAACATTTCAAGAATAAATTATATTTAGCAAAAGTGTCAAACCACAGAATCTTGAAAATCTCTATTATCAAAACACACAGTCAGAAGCATCTAAAGCGCCACAACAAAATGAACAACAATTAAATTCTACGATTTGAAAGTACATAAAACACTTTGTGCCAAATCATCAGTAAACATATTCCAAAACATTTTCAATTCGCCCACCGGCTCCAGCTGCCGGAGGACTAACTTTTCTCGCATATTTTATCGGATTAAGCAGATTCCGCAACTTTATACACTCTGTGCTACTGCGGCACTATTAAATTTTTTTGCTCCTAGTATTGGCTATTGAGCATAAGCCAGCTTAATTAAGCTGGCTCATGCGAAAATCACTTGCTTCCAAAGAAATTATTTTCTCCAGCCAAAAGAAGATTAAAACTTAGCCAAATTTAAATGAGGTCTTACTAAAATAAGCTTACTAAGCCAACAGGGCTTTTTTGGTTTTTAAAGTAAACTTAAATGCAAGACCTTTTAGAGTCATGTTTTATTTAACGTCAGCAAAAAAGTAATTGTCAATGTTGAAAAATAAATATTTGAATTTGATGTTTGGCATTTTAGACTTAAATTTTGACCTAAAGTATTTGAGGTCTGGATCTTTTTTTTAAAGAAGGAAAGGAACTTTTTAAGGCTCCTTCCTTACTTCTTTTTTTTTATATATTTACTTAAAAGTACTTGTTGAGATTTGTTTTATTATATCCACAAATAATTTATAAATTATGTTTAATGTAACAAGGTATTCTTATAAATTCGATAAAGATTTTTTGTTAACAATTACCTACTCACTTATTTAGTCACTTATATTATTTTTATAAATAAAAGGTTCTGAATTTTTAGGGGAGTAATACAAACACGAGCTCCCTGTATGAAATTCACAATAGATGAATTTACTCATGGTAAATTAGCTTTCTTCCACTTCAAAGGAAGACATCAATAACATTGGTTTAGGATTAACGCAGTCTCATGATTAATCCCAGAGTTGATTAACTTGATGGGCTGGCTTCTTCGGGAATTCAGATCAAAATGTAGGTATACTAAAGAATAATAAATATAAAAAAGTAAGCCATAATTACTGGATACTCAAATGAATGAGTGAACAAGTGTATGAACAACCAAAAAGTGAAAGTCTGCCACTGCACATTGCTGTAAATGAAACATATCAAACCCCATTACTTGCCGCGTACTTTTACACGCGTTTATAAATTCAAGTATTTGTGGACGGCCTTTTATCGCGCTAAGCCTCGCTTTTGAATTAAGCGATTCATAAACTGGAATCTCCGAAGTCATCAATGTGCCTGATTAGAACTTAACTGAGAGCTTTCACGGTGGTTAAACAACCTATTTATGATCATCGTATTTGATTTTGTGCTAATTTCGGCTTTGTAATACCACAAAAGCATTATCCAGCGTCGTAGGCGTTACATTAACAATTTAATAATTAGATTGATGATTATAAATGGATTGCAATAATTTTGAGTATATATTTTTTTAAAACCTGAGTAATACCACATTAAGCGGTGGTTTTAGGCACTGTGTAGGCCACCGGTTACGTATTAGAATACCGGAAAATAAATTACCTAATGGTTGTTT
The DNA here is from genome assembly GCA_923062675.1 of Marasmarcha lunaedactyla. Lineage (NCBI taxonomy): Eukaryota > Metazoa > Arthropoda > Insecta > Lepidoptera > Pterophoridae > Marasmarcha > Marasmarcha lunaedactyla. The sequence continues at coordinate 37,658,750 of OV281339.1, read as the reverse complement.
GACCTAAATTCAAAATTTAAAATGTCAAAAGTTGTAAACTTCAAAAAGTTATATATGTATTATTATGGATTTAAAAGTGTATTTTTACATGCGATTTTCAACCATAAGGTCATTTGACAATTTGGTATTTAGTGTTTAGGTGTTTTGTAGTTCGATGTTATTATTTCAAGAATTTATAAACCATTAGATATTCAAATTTTAGGGCTTTTGAACCTAGGTATTAAATAGCATTGAGTATTTCAGGATTTTGTTATACAACCTGTCCATCGCGCTTGCATAGTGCGGCTTGGCAGGCTTGACGAAGTTACTTGTAAGGTTCCGAATGTACTGAATGTAATGTAATCCGAAATGTAATGTGTTTCAATTCACCCTCGTATGAAGAGTAAAATAATATTTTACCTGCTTATCAATTTAGGTTTCGTAAGGGAATGTCGGCTCGTACAAAATTTGCCAATTACAGCTGGATATTAAAAACAGTTCAAACAATGAGAATTTTTTAATGTCCGTTTACTTTGATTTTGCTAGAGCTTTTCATAATGTTAATATTGATGTTCTCTGTTCTGAATAGCTGTTCCAAACGAGATTGTTCTTAGGTCACATGATCTCTTGATTATTAGGGAAGTCTTATTATGAGGTGTGCAAGGCTAGCTTGTGTCGGGGTTTTTCAAGGTCTGAAGTAAAATAATCAAACATGATGCACATATTGAAACGACTCTGACGTGTGGAACGTACGCATGTGCTAGGAAAGGTTTCTTGCTTACAAAATATGATCTTTATTTTTAAGAAAAATATTGAAAAATAAAAATCCCCTTACGATATTTTTGGTATATTTGATTGTCACCAGGATTGAAATGCGAAATCCAATTCAAATATTTATTTCTCAACATTGACAATTACTTGTTCTTATTGACGTCAAATAAAACATGACTCTACCATGTAACTCTACCATGACTCTACCAAATAAAATATGACCAAACCCTTGCCTTAAATTTTTTTAAGCAGCTGCCTAGAATTACTTATATATAGCAGTTCGGTTTACATTGCTTATGAACACATTTAAATGAAGGTTCTTTTTGCAAGTTTTCGGATATTTTGGGGCGCGTTACACAACTTTATGCACCTAATCAAATTATAAAACACATGTTCGCAACTACTATTTCGCCCTTTAAATGAACCAAAAAACCATTTAATTGTAGTTAAGTTCAAAAGTAAGGAACATGCATGGGTTAGAGAAACTAATTTTATTATTTTTAACAAATCGATCGAAATCATACAGCTGTAAGCAATTACTTCTTATTGCTTCTCTAGTTAATGTAAGGCATCATTCAACAATCTAAACTTCCCACCCGCCCGCATCTAACTTCTGCACCATTTGATCAGAATTTCACAATATTGTTATTGCTTATTTGCTGACGTATACCAACAACCTACTAGTGTGGCTCGTTATTGTAAATTATTATAACAAATTTATAATTAACGTTGATGTAAATTTGTTCCATGATAAGGTAAGCAAGAAAAATTCCGAGTTTTACGTACTTACTAACACGTCAGGTTTTTTAAGGAACAGAATAATAATTTTTTTGGACAATCTGCTGCTAAATTTGCCTGTAAAAGTGTGCTGTTTTTACGAAATATTTGTGTCAGTCATCTTTTGATTGATCGTTTATTTACAGGTTTATTCTTAAAATATATAATAGTACAGCATTTAATAGTTTCAGATGGCTTAGATACCTTATGATTCTGCGGTAACACAGAATTGAAGTTTTGTAAGAGTATTCACAGGTTATTATTAAAAGCGGCTTATTGGAGTCAGCACGTGCACAATGTGCATACCTTGCTATCATCTTCTACACAAAACCTTTTTGAGCTTTTCAAATGCTGTATAACGATAGAATGGGCGCACTAACCAACTTTGCTTAGTATCGAACATACCCTAGCTTCATACCGTTCCTAAAAAATAAGCTAAGGACGTTTACGATTTATTACACAATTTGCAACAAGATGTCGCCTCAGTGAAGTTCCTCTGCAACAGGATAGGTGGCGTTTGTATGGGCAACTTAACTAGTGTATTTTTAATCTCACTCATATGTAACTATCTTTCTTAAAAAAAATTCTTTGTGAAAATCTTCGCGCAAAATACATCATCGAAGGTTGTTGCTCAATAGTTTTAACACTCCCGACCACTAAGTTAAATCCTCATCACTAGCCCACAATAACTTAAGTGAGGCTCTCGTAGCTTAAGTACCGCAGTGTGAACTCCACAGAGTAACTTGCGATCTCTAAGCACTACCTGCCAACTAAGATCGCTTATGTAACCTAGTCGAAGTGAAGTTACACCAACTTTGTTTACCACTTATTATTGAACTTCTATTGTAGACATCAATTTTGTCATCTTTTAGTTAGCATGCTTTTTTATCACGCAAGCCAAAGTAGATATTCTATTAATACTTAAGTAATTTCTGCTTAGCTAGCTAATCATTATCATTGCAAGTTAACCAAACAAACATGTAAATCTTGGACGATTTAATTTTCATATACATCATTTGTATTTATATAATTTATTTAATGAAATTTATTTTATCAACAGGCGAATAAGTGTATCAACTTATTGACCATGTCCGTATTTCCAAAGTTAACAGGACATTTTCGCCCATAAAGTACAGTATATAGTAACCATTACACAAATAATGTATATTACTAAACTTCCGGAGCTAACGCCAGTTGCACTAGCATTGATAACTATCAGAGTACTCCGTGATAAATTAGGTCGCAGTGATAATCGGGAACATACTCCAACTACACGTACCGTCCTACAATGCACCGTGGACGAGCGCAAACTTTAGACTATTAATTATATTTGTTCACTACTACGAATTTTCACTGCATATTTGAATGAAACTCTTTCCCAAATTTTGTTAGAGATTAATATTGTAATTGAAATATTTAGTCGCAGTTTTGCAAAGTTGGTTAACGTATATGTAAAATATTTCAATTTAATTTATTAATGAAATGTTCGTTAATAGCAGCTGTACAATGAGAGTTTGATTTCAAAATGATTTTGATTAACTTTAAGCGAAATCGGTTTTCGTGTAGGTATCAGTTTACTTATTAGTGTTACCCATTGATTTAACCGAGTTTGTGTTCTACATACATATATCTGAAATCTTCCATATTTAATAATTGTTCCATAAAGTTCAAAGATGCACATGAAGGATGCAAATGTATTCTTCCTATATGTTGGTCTATATGGCGACGAAGCAAGATCTAATTCAAAAATTCGTCGAGGTAAGATACGCATAATTAGGCTTTTTGAAATCGCATAGTGACTTGACTGAAATTCGGTCTATTAACAAAAGGTTATATAAAAGACTAATAATTAATTCCTGTATTGTGGCTTGTACGTGGACCCCGGCATCCATTGCACTTGAAGGAACGGATTTGATTGCCCGTTGACCGTCAAAGCTTAGTATCAATTCAAATAAATAATCTATTATTGAGCTCCTGGGCTCTTGGACGTTGTTTGCCTTCACTGAGTCAAGAGCAAAGTATTTGCGACGTGAAAGCGTTACAAATAAACAAACTTACTCACTTTGTGTGTGACGGCCTGTTTGGTGTGGAGGTAAGTATAGCCTTGCCTTCCATGCCAGAGGTCCCAGGTTCTAATCCTGGTAGGGGCAGATATATTATTATATTTGCTTTCTAGTCATGGATGTGTATTTACGTTTTTTAAATATTTATATAAATATTATATATTACATATTTTTCGAATATTTATATATAAAAAAAATATCTATGTGTGTTTATATATTTCTTAAGTTTATTTATCCGTTATCTAGAATCCATTTTTTTTTTTTATTTTTTTTTTGGGGAGGGAAAATCCTTTATGCATACCATCTGGGCACAGGGGGTACCCGAGTGGTTATGTGGGACTTCCGTATAGGCTAATGAGACCCAAGGTAAACCCACGGTAAACCCCCCATCTTCATCCTCGCCGCCTTGTGACGGGGTTACGGGAATGCTTTCGCACACATCCGCAACCCCGCCGGCCGCAGCCGCCCACAAGCGGCTCCATCGCAAAAGCCCGAAGGCCCTCCACGATGGGCGCACCAGATGGTAAGGTGCACCTCCCTCCTCAGCCACCAACAGTACTGTAGCAGACTCCCCTCGAGTCTGCTACTCGGAGGTCATGGATACCAGATAACTGGTACCCGGTGGCAGATCAGGTATGTGGTTCTGCCACCGACCACACCTCGGCCACAGAGGATAGGGCAAGCGGCGCACCGCAATACCGACATGCCTCTTCCTCTGCGGCCCCACCAGTGCCGTTTCGACGGCACGGCCCCGCCAGCTCGCAGGGGGCAGGGAGAGTGGTGCACCGTAATACCAACATGCCTCTCCCCCTGCGATCCCTACACGGCCACAGAAGATAGGGAGAACGGCGCCCCGTAATACCGGCACTCCTCTTCTTCTGCGGTCCCACCTCCAAGCGCGTCCTCAGCGGACTTGTTCAGCCCGCTGGGAGCGCCCTCCTCGGGCCAGCCGGCGGCCAAACAGCTTGCCTCTTAGTTCACCGTGGGTTACGTCCACGGTTACTAAGCCCCCCCCGCCAAGACAAGGCGGACAACCCTCGGGGGGGCATTATCTAGTATCCATACCACAAGTTTTTTAATGTTACTTAATTTGGACTAGATAATGTTGTGTGATTGTTAGAAATATCTATTTATTTATATTTACTCTCATAATTATTAGTTTATATTTTGAGTAGGTATAAATACATTTCCCTGCAAATCCAATACCCAAAACCACTTTTTGACTTCTTTTTGGAATTATAAGTTCCATTTCAGTAATGAAATCGAGTAAAGAAATATAACTGCCACGGCGATAACGCCACACGATTTGACACGAATCAAGTAGTTACCAAATGCGCGATTACCTGTCAAGTCGCCGTGTCACAAACGGCAGTAATGAACATACCTACTCGTCTTGACCTACAAGACTTTTGTATGTGTGTTTTTTTGTACTTTGTAAACCCAAATTGAGATCGTGAAACCAAAACGGAATTTTAGGGGGCGTTATCAATTTATTTTGTTTTAAAACTAATGAGACATTATAAGCAGGTAATCGAAAGATTACAACCTCATAATTTGGTACACTTTTCGTCACTGCAAGAATTACACGCCTATCAATAATAATATAAGTATGCTCCTTAGCACCTATTTTGGATCGGAATACAACAAGCATTTTGACACAACTCTGAGATCTATGGCGAACCTTGTATGGGCGAAAAGCATTTTCCTTTGAGATTAGTCTATAGATTTAAGCCTTGGAAAGTAAGCGAATGCTCTTTTTGAGTTGTCTTTCCCCCTTTCTCCACCGGCCAACCAGGCACAGACTGAAGTTTCAATTGTTTATGATAGAACGTGCCTAACAGCCGAACAAAGCATATTGACAACTCGTTTTTGTTCGTATCGCCAAAGATTGGAACAACTTGCCTGCGTCTGTTTTTTAGATAAAAACAATCCTAGAGCTTTCAGGCAGTGAGAGAAAGTAGAAAAAATCTCTTGGACAAGCGTGTACCGTCCAATTCTTCATCATCACTAACCATCCGACGAGATGACAAACACCTGCCAATTTATAATAAAGAAATGGAAAGTAAAGAAATCATGTAGGGTAACTTTCTAAGAAGTCATAAATTCTAAATATACTTTCCTCCATATTCATAAAATTATTTTAATGTTGATGGCAATTATTTCAAGTTTATTGTTTATTGAGTATATTCTTCCAGTACGTCAAGTAGGTACATACTGAATCCATAAAAAATGAACTACTATTCAAAAAATCTGAAATGGATTAAAATATTAATAATATTTTAGTACATCTATGAGGCGTTTGGCAACGACAGAATGGGGTCCTGCAGTCGCGGCGTTCATAGGCTTTTACCCTGAAATATCTGACCAAGTGAACAGAAAATAATGTAAGAAAATAAGTTCCTAAGGCTGCATCTAGTTTGCATTCGTATTACGAATGTAATTTTGGCAAATTTTCATATGTATGGATTTTTTTACATTTATTTTTTTTCTGTTCTTCTATTGTTATCGTTAAATGTTCTTGAAATGATTATTTAAACATTTAGGTACTAACATTTATTATCAAAACAATTCACAAGTACTGAGTTTTGATTAAGCAAAAAGGTTCTGAGACTTGAGCCAGTCACTAGTGCATATAACATATTACTTTACATAAAACTATAAATTCTAATGCGTTTCGACAAAACTAAAATTAAAATAAAATAAAATACTTACCTAAATTGCATAAGTAACTTACCATGAAACACCACGTACCACTTGGAGATCTAAGAAGATGCAGGTTATAAAACGCTTTTCTAGTATACAGTTGTGGGCGCTCACACAAAAGTTTCTTGTAGGGAGTCAAAGTCGTAGTCCGCAATGATACCTAATAGTCGGTAAATGTAGCGTTTATTACCGAGTTTCCCCTCAGCTAGTGTTTCATAGTAATTGTGGTAGAAACTAACTAAATATTCGCTGTATTTGTTAAAAAATGTATACGAATCGCTGCAGTCGTTGGAAACAACCACACTAATTAAATATCGTATAGAAGAAGTTTGTGAAGTGCCAATTTAAAATTCACCTGCTCTAAAAAAGTAAAGCAATTTTGCAAAAAAACACCACAAACAGTAAATATTTTAATGTTGGCAATTACTAAACATTATCTAACAATATTCTTATCGATTATTTTCTGAAAATGTAAAACGATTGGTTGGCTATATCCAACGTATCGGCCATTGTGCTGTATGTAGTTAATCAATACGAATAACAATTTAAGAGTATCGAATGTTCCAAACGTAGTTTGACGATCCTGTTTCTACTTATTCATCGACATAAAATCGATAGAATTTTTATTCTTTACTCTAAACATAGACCGCATCATGGAAAGCTAGTCATGAATCAAAATCGTGACTGTACTCTGAATTGTAATTATTTGAGTTGAACAAAGGTATTTTTCAAGTCGGGTGCTTTAAAGACTCATTCTATATGAAACATCGGTAGGTGCGGCTTAGCGGAGTCGATGCGGGTCCGCGCCGTAATCCCATGCGATTGGCCCTCTCGCCGGAGTCTCGGGGATTACGACCCGTACCTGATTTAACACTTTGAGTATAGGAATGTTTGTGAGACAGACGATATTGCAAGGGATCTTTAACATAGACGAAGAATATTACTACAAGGTTCACTCGATTTGGCGGTGCCTTCTCTTGCCCAATTTATTATTGAATGAAACTCTGAAAAACTGATCAAGCGAAGTATTCTTCGCATTAATTTTTAGTTAGTTTAAAATACCCCATTTCATCTAGCGACGAAATACTTTTAACATATTGTTCCATTTTCCTTTAGTCTAGTAAAGAGAACCAACAAGTAAAATTTCATCTTTTAGCCAGCCAAGAGCCAGGATTTAACGCATTAACGAAGAAAATGTCCTACAGGACTTTGATTTTAAAAAGGAAAGCTGCAGCGATCCAGCTATCTAAATAAAGGGTTATTTGGATTTTAATTTGCCATGTGCTAATAATAATTTCAGTTTAGCATGCTGGCTGTATTTTAACTCTTAGTACGTTGCCACGAAGGCTACAGTAACTACCAAAAAGTGATCGAAACATATAATAAAAGAGCGTTAGCAAAAAAAGATTCATTAATACATTAGAACTTTCAGTTTCATGGTATTATGGCATCAGTTGATAAAAAATTGCAATGTATAACAAGTTTGTAGATGGTACAAATAAGTTAGGTGTATCTGTGTTTCCAGAATCTCTGTTCTGGGTAGGTTCATAGTAATACCCTCTGTCTTGTTTTCAGCACTACCTAGATCGTGAAAATGTAGGTAGTGCTGATGGAGTGCTTGAAGGATTTACTCAGACGATCTGTATATAGAGAATATTCTGTTTTACCGTGAATTATTGTTATTCTACAATTATTTGTGAGTTTATGTAAAAGAAAGATTTACTAATGAGGGCTTTTCTGACAGCTCGGCAAAATAGTAAATAATTTATTCGATAGATGGCGTTATTAAAAGTTGGTCCTAGTTTTTTTGTCAACGTTTATCGTATATGAAAGGCAAAGAACTACGCCATACAGTCTGGTCTATCGTTAATTTTATATTATTTAGTATTACTTTTATAAATATTAAATAGATTTTTAATATTAATGAAATTCGTCACCTATCGTATAATTCGTTCTGCCAAGCTGTCAAAAAATTCCTTATTAAAATTATAATTGCTTTTAAAAGCACAATTCTAGTTAAACAATCTGTTAAATGGCCAAAAAGTTATTAGAAACTTATTTATGGGTTTCAAGCTCGTCTCTGGTTAGTAACTATGAACAAAGTAAATAGTCAGACGATAGGCTGAGTTAAAAGAAAATTTTAAACCATTTTATATCTGACCCTAATGATTTTCAATCTGTTTTCTTACCGCAATTGCATGTATAATGGTGTATGGTACTCAGTTTTCTAACCTTTACCTTATTTTCTTAAGTATGTAAGGTAGTTTCTAACTTTTGGCAACGTGTGGCGCTCGTGGTCACTCATCGTATGGTACAAGCAAATTATTTGGAATTTCGTTTGCTAGATTAATAATAACAAATTTCATTTTAAAAAAAGTTACCTATACTAAGACAATCATATCAATAATGAATTTTATTTCTGAATAGTGAAAAATATCTCCGTATGTAGATATAAATTTTGTGAAAAAAGAATGTAAAAGACTAGTTGAAAGGTTACAAATTAACCTTAATATTAGGTCTTTACCTATGAAATTGCCGTTTTTCACGAAATAAATGAAGCGTAATTTTTTTATATATTTTTTATTTCTATTAATCAAAATATTCACCCATGCAATCAAAGCATCTTTGCCAACGCATTGGTAGCTTATTGATGCCTTTCTTGAAGAAATCAGCTGGACGGGAGGCAACAAATTCTTCAAAGGCATTTTGTACTGCTTCTAGGGTATTGAATTTTTTTCCCGCCAAGAAGTTATCCAAATTCTGGAAAAAGTAGAAGTCTGTAGGCGCAAGGTCTGGTGAGTACGGCGGATGACGGAGAACTTCCAACCCCAACTCTTGTAGCTTGGAGACCGTCTGCTGTGAAGTATGAGGTCGCGCGTTGTCGTGCAGGAGCAGTGGAGCCGAACGATTGACCAAAGCTGGTTGGAGACGTGCGAGCTTCTCCATCATTGTGTTCAGTTCTTCACAGTACACATCTGCAGTAATGCTTGTCCCGTTTGGCAAGAAGCTGTGATGAATTACACCCGCGTTAGACCACCAAACAGTGACCATCACTTTTCTAGGGGTAAGTTTTCGTTTAGGGCATTGTTTGGGTGCTGAACCAGGGTCCAACCAACTTGCTGAGCGCTTACGATTGTCAAACAGGATCCATTTCTCATCACAAGTAACAATGCGGTTCAGAATTCCTTCATTTGTATGCCTGCTGAGCAGTGCAAGGCACGTCTCCACGCGTACTTCGCGCTGGCGGTCATTGAGTTCGTGGGGTACCCATTTGTCAAGCTTTTTTACCTTGCCAATTTGACGCAAATGGACCAATATTGTTTTGATGCTAACGTCGAAAGCTGCTGCTAATTCAGCCGTGGATTGATTTTCATCAGCTTCCACAATTGCCTTTAATTCGTCATTGTCGACCAAACTTTTCGGACGACCACGGGGTTCATTTTTCAGGTCAAAATTTCCAGAACGGAAGCGGGTAAACCAATAACGAATGGTGCGTTCGTTTGTAGTGTTCGCTCCGTAAACGCCGTTGATGTTGCGTGCCGCTTGTGCCGCTTTGCTGCCACGACGGTACTCATACTCCATTATTACTCGAATTTTCAACTTATCCATGATGACGAAAAATGTTCGAATGCGTTGAAAACAAAACACTAACTATTAAACAAATGACGATTTTAGAAAAAGAATTCCATGTTTGTCAAATAAAATTAATTTGAAATTAGAATTATCAGTCAAAAAAAAAATATTTTCATTTGAAATGGCCAGTACGGCAAAACGGCAGTTTCATAGGTAAAGACCTATTATTTAAAAATTTTGGAGGCTATTTTCGCGCTTAATGAAATATTTTAAAATCAATAAAAAATTGTATCCAATTAAAACAGCCTTATAAAGTTTTCAATACGAATCTTTAGTGCCGTGAGAACAATGCTATAACAATAGATTTATCTTCCGCATTGGAAAACTTAATTTGACCTTTTAAACCTACTTTCAAATTTTCACCCTAAAGACAGCCTCCGGCCAATAAAAGTAAAAACATTTTGCAACTTCTTTCATTTGCAATAAAGTTTAATTTGTTGAAAGAATCAGGTGTTTCAGAGAGGCAAAGTTCACTTTGACTTCGTTACTATTTTACTACAAATCTTTTTCAAAATAATTCTATTAAAAACAAATATTGTCTAAAGAAAAAGAAACAATTATTAAGCATAAAATGAGGTCAAATAAAAACAACAGACAATCATAAAAAGTATTCATTTTTCAAATTCCAAATCAAGTTTTTCACCATAATGAGTATTCAGCGATGCATCACCCCGGTGCAATTTAGGATTGCGACTCCGTTGATCTAGTTCTAGCTACGATTCCGCTGGACGCAAAAACCAGCAGCGCTGTCAGCGGCTGCGAGCTGGCAGCCCGCCAACGATCCACTGCCAGCCCAACTTTTTACCTCGCCGCTTAGTTACTCAAAGTGTTAGACAAAAACGACTAACACACTTAGCAAGTTGGCTCCTTTATTTAGTTTTGAGAAGTCGAGTGTTTTCTCACGTCCAGTCAATAGGCAGTTTGTAGAGCCGCTAAGTTGTTGCATCTGTTGTTGGGCTAATAAGTTTATGTCTTAGGTACATGTCTTGTCTTGGTGATTTATTTTAATTATAATTAGTACACAAAAATGTTATTTTTATTAAATGTTCGTTATAAATAATAAATTTAAAAACGTACATTAATTTAGAATAGTATTGTTTTTCTTAGAGCCTAACAACGAGTGATATGTAAATAACTCTCATTTTCAAGCAATAATTTCATAAAACCCAATTTTTACAAAAGCAAAAAAAATGTCTCTCTGATTCTATATTTGACTGTAAAATATACTAAATTAGTTTCAGTTTTTGTCTGGTCAACTTGTAACACAACATTTTGATTAATGACCCTTTAATTGGTATATAGTATAAATTATCGGTTTTTACTGTGAAATAAAAATGGTACTGTTTCTATGCCTCTGTTTATGCCGCTTTGTTCACTCAGATTATGTAACTGTAGACATTTCTTTGAAAAATCACACACTTTTTTCTTCAAACCTTTCACTACGTTAATACATGGAAATCCCTTAGAGTCGGTGGAGACTTTCAAAGTAATCAAAGTTAGCACGATGACTTTAGACTTTGGAATCTCTTAATTGATGTAAAACATATTTATGTAGTGTGTTTGTGTTCGGCCAATTAACATACAACTTTAAGTTTATTGTTACGGATCGAGTTGTTGTGAATGAAACGTACACATTCTAAGGATACATTTGAAATTTCACCAGTTAGTATTCTTTGAGTTAATGACCTACACCATTAGTCGTAGGTTTTTTAGTTACCTCATTTGTAAAAAGTTTGACGCATTTAATGTTACAATTACCAAAAGAATGGTCAATATAATAAATTACGAAAAAATGTAAACATATTTTTTCTAAAAATTGGTAATTTTCGTTGAAGGTAAAAGCAAAAATCAAACGAGGTATTCGGTTTATGAATGTAAACTTTTGCATCTCAACTACCCAAGGCTTTATGAGACGAACAAAACAGCGAGGTGTTTTGTGTTCAACGTGTTCAATGTGAAATCGATCTGTTCACTGGTGTCAGCAGTAAACTAAAGAGGACAATTTTCTGCCGCAATTTTTTTCACACTTTCTAGAAACTTGTTTGTTTTTTTTTTTAGAAAATTTTATTTTCACTTTTTCCGCTGGAAGAGGTTGATTAATCCGCTGCAGTACGTTGACGTTTGGGAAGTTCTGTATATAGGTATGGTTGTAAGAAATTTTTGATGTTGAGGTTTAGAACTCAAACCTTAATTGGTTGTGTGTCGGGACGGTACAGTGTCGGTGCCTAGTGAGTGAGCGGAGTGAGTGAAGGTGGCGACCAGCCTTGATAGCTCTGCATAGTCGTGGTTACAAGATATTGTGAAATGCTCTGAAAGTTGGCTTTGAAATGGGTTCTTCGTTGCTTGTGTGGAGAGTAATGATGATGGTAATGACGATGAAGAGGTGTCTTACTCGGGTCTTACTTTAGGGAACGAAATTACGTTTTCTCCGCGGATTGAAAAGGGTGAGCAGTGCGTGGCTCACAGTCCGACCGTTGTAGTCGAGGTATATATGTGTCGCTATCTAGTCATTGGTGGATTGAGTAGCGCGTCACTACAGTACCATTTAGTTTGCAAAATATAGCTTCTCATTCCGTTGCCGTAAGAATGTTAAAAAGCTTATCTGTTAATCCAGGCTCAGAAACTCAGGTTTCAAAGCTAACCATTTGAGCGTCACGAAGTAAAAAGTTTAAATACAAACATTTAACGCATGCTTAATATGAGTGTGATATAAACAACCGTGTTCCTTTGATTAGGTATAAATAGTTAAATTGTGCATTAAAAAGTCTGAAAACTCATAGAACTTGCGATCTTTCGGTCTTGGATTAAACAACGTAGATTCGTTTAGCTTCATGTTCAAAGGCCGAAATAAGGCAATTGTTCCTTTTATTTAATAATATTTTTGTTGCTATGAAATCTTTTTCAAACTAAACTGTGTACAAATAAAAAAAATAGGTAGTAAGTATGTGTGCTTAAAGCACGCCGACAATCCTTTTGTATTGGCACATTTTTAATGAGAGCAAAGAACAAACATTTTAATAATCAGTTTTATTGAGAAAATTTTAAACAATTTAAGTAGGTGTTCGAGGTGCAGTGGTCATTACTGCCACCTAGTAACATTCTTAAAGTTTTTTCTTATTATAAAAAATTATCTTCGTGTGTTTTAATATATTTTTTGAACTCAGTTGACTTCGTTCTGGATTCTTGTATATTCAAATATTTAAAGACTTTGAGCACATAATTTTATAATTTTCTGAATTATTGAAATTATTGTTCTTTTTCTCCCTTTCGTAAGCAAACTTTAAATTTGGAAAGGCATAGTAACATTCAGTTAGCTTCCAATCAAATGAACAGAATAAAAACTATAATTGGCATAAGGTATAGACAAAAATGTGCAAAAACTATGATATAAAATAAAAGCAGAATATTATGTATTTTCCGCTTCCTCATAATATTTCAAGATGATATAAGCAAAAAAATGCATTTAATTAAGTTAATTATATTGTACTTGAAATATCAATTTAGTTCTATTTAAGCCCAAATTATTAAATTTCAATAATTTTATTTGAATTTTTTAATGATATGAGGGATATGAAAGTTTTACTTGTGAACCTGCAATACATGGCAAATCAATCAAAAAACAGGGCAGTCGAAAGGGAAAGTCAGGCAGGAAAAAGCAAACCAAAATAAACATAAACAAGTATGCAATCCTTTTTTTTCGTTCCTGTTATCAGTTATTTTCTAAAAGATGCCAGTTGGAAAAATTTAAATGTTTGTTCTATTGTCGGGCCAGTGGGCAACGGCGGTGCGTCGTTTAGAGCAATATATGTTGCTTAACAAAATCTAAGATGAACTGATATTACATTTTAATTACATTTGTCGGGGAGCATACTTATAATGTTATGTGAGATTTATAGGCACCGATTGAATCTGAAAACAAAACATATAAAAGAACAATCGAGATTTTTTTATTTTATTTTATTTTTTTTATTAATTCTCCTACCTCCGGCGTGGGGGCCGCAGACTTTATCAATCTCTTTACTATCTCACTCCAGTTCACTTGACATACATTTCATTCTTTGATACCTCATTCCATTCTTTCTTTCCTCTTATACTCATTTACAGGATATTTATTCGCATTTACAGGGATTTCTTCTTTTCTCCAAGATCTTACATAATTTTTGCTGTAGGTACTAATGTTACGGGTTCTATGGGGACAGCGACTTAGTATATACGTTCTTTTATATATTGCTTTGGTTGCAATGTCCTAAATATATGATTTATCAAAATTAAATAAACAAAGTTATAAATTCAGAAAAAACAAAACTATACATTTAATCTTCAAATGTTGCTATTCCTTTCTTATGACTGTTACATAATATGCTGTACTTAAATATACTAATTATATTTGGTCAACATATTAATTCCTTTTTATTTTCCAATCTATACTTTGCAGTTCTTTCCAAATAAACAACATTCAAGGAGGAAATCATTCATTTCTATTTTATTTTTCCAAACTGTTTCCAAAAAATCCTCTTTCCTTTCAATTTACCTTCACCCGATACAGTTATCGAGTCAGCGAGTTCTAGTCCCCAAAAGTACGATTTTAATGAAAAATAACCTCCTATATTTATTTTCCCGCATTAGTGCTTTACACTTAATCTCTGTATATGTAACTACGGGGTAATAAAACTGCCTCCTACAAGCCCAAAGCCAGTCTTGGCAGACCAGTCGGCTCGATTGCATTTGAAGTGAATTGACATTGGTTTCGGCGTCCCTATTTCCAAAAGATGAGGCCGTTCCAACCATGCCGACAGCTCTACTGCCTTTACTATGATGGTTTTGGTCCAAACTTCTTATCTTTGGGCCCCCACATCCAACCTAATCATTCAAACTTACCGCTATCACTTTAATGGGCTCAAAATTTTTGGATCCTGTTTCGTAGACAGCATGCATAGTTTCTGCAACCAAAGAGACCTTAGCAATACGCTATTAATGCCCTTGTAATGCTTACCTATGTTTTTGGAATCCTTTTTATTTATGTATTATTTTCCATTTTCCTGTATTTAAGACAGGAATGGAGGTTGCCAATCAAACTAAGTAAGAAAATATACTTGATTCCTGGCTAATAACATTAAATTCAAAATTTCAAATTATGGTTCCATAGGAATGCGATCCCGGCCGTATATGCCGATTGCTGGCCTTAGAACGGCAGTTTATTTCAAGCCATCCTACCGATAACATCTCTGGTCTATTTCAAGCCAGCCTACCGATAACATCTCCAGTCTACTGCAAGTAACTCTGCAAGGACTCTGAACCTACCTAACGCTGAAGCTGCCTCATGTTGAAGCTACCTGACGCTGAAGCTGCTTCAAGTTGAAGCTACCTGACGGTGAAGCTGCCTCATGCAGAAGCTACCTGAAGCTGCCTCGTGTTGAAAACCCCGACACTAATGCCTGATCCTGCTCCTGCTGCTGACCCTGATGATCCTGCCAACCACCTCTTCCTGCCTGCTGATCCAACCTGCTCGTACTGTTCCTGCTCTACTGATCCTGCACGCGTCAGAGCACCAGTCGGCACCTGAGCGTCTGCCGCTGACCCTGCACGCGCCTAAGCGCCTTCACTGTGGAAGCCTTTGCGGCGATCCCTCCGACTAATTCATGTCCGTGACAGTTTTTTTAAATAAAAACTTTTATTACGTGACACCCTAGCCAGTGCGTCCCATCGCTTGAGTACCGGGCAGATCTGGCTAAAGGCATTGGGGATGCGCGTATTTAGTAAGAATGGCGTGCGGGGTCGCTGGAGTTTGGATAAATGCGGATGGAAGGATAGGCACTTAAGAAAAGCAGCACTAACCTGGTGTCACTCGTAATACACGTATCTGGATGTCAGCGTGGCATCCAGCGGACGGCGGCAACTCCTTCAGGAAGTCTTACTTAGTTACTAAACTATGTGCACTTTGTCTATCGAACACTGTTAGGTACACTTTACAACATATAGTTAAATCACATAAAGTTCAATTTGATAGAAAAGGTTATTTAAACGGGAAGCGGTGCGTAGCGTGCGGTTTCTTATTCGAACATCGAAGTATATGTGACAGTTGACGTCGTCTTCGCAGCGTATGCGCAGCTCGGCATCGCTGCATTTGTGATTATCACGCCATCCATCCCTTTCGCACCTATTAGTAGTGCTGCTTGTAGGAAAGGGAAAGGGACACAGAGTAGGAATGGAAGGACTATAAGGATTGCAGCGCCATTCCCATACAAATTTAAATAAACGCGTGAACATCCTCCCCCGCCTTGAGAAACTTAAGGTTTCTCAAAGGGAAGACGAAGTAGAGGAGTAATTGATGCTAAGCGGATGCAGAAACTTAACAATTTTAATTTGAATTACTGTATACTAACCGGTACAAACAAAATTAAGAAGCGGTAAATTTGAAAAAATTACTAGCTAAGACATATTTTATTTATAATTTTATTATTGAGTCGGTAAAGGGCTTAATTTAACAATAGGTCGCTTTAGCGAACCATTTTGAGTTTTAACTAATGCAACACGAGATATACCATCCGAGCCAGGGTAAGTTTTCTCAATTTTGCCTAAAGGCCAACGCAAAGGCGGTAGATTGTCATCATGAATAATAACCACAGTCCCGGGTTTGATACATTCCGAATTTGCAAACCATTTTTGCCTAATTTGCAGATTGTTCAGGTACTCTAAGTGCCATCTTTTCCAATAGGAATGAACCATTTGATCGAGCAGCTGTTTACGCGCAGCTAACGGTGTAGTGGAAGACGGCGTTAGAGGTAAGTATTGTAAAGGTGAAGCCATAATAAAATGAGCGGGTGTCAATGGTTCTGGATGTGGTTCTTCTTGCAAGATACAAAGCGGTCGCGAATTTAAAATGGTCTCTATTTGAGTCAGAACGGTTAAAAGCTCCTCGTAAGTAAGAAGCTGCGCACCTATTACGCGGTAGAGATGCGTTTTAAGAGACTTAATGTTAGACTCCCAAATACCTCCAAAATGGGGAGCGCGGGGTGGAATCATTTTCCATTCAATGCGACGGTTAGAAAGTTCGCTAAATAGCGTATTATTAAATTCAAAATATAAGAAATTATAAATTTCATCTAATTGCGCCTTGGCGCCAACGAAATTAGTCCCGTTGTCGGAATATAAGCACGAAACGGGACCCCGTCTCGATATAAATCGCTTAAAGGCATTAAGAAAAGATTCGGTTGATAGATCCGAGGCTAACTCTATGTGCACGGCTTTAGTCACAAGGCAGATGAATAAACAAATGTAAGCTTTCTGACTTCGTTGTCCACGACGTCTACAAAGCGTAATTCCTAGAGGGCCAGCGTAATCGACGCCCGTGTGGACGAAGGCCTTAGTTTCTTGAACTCGAAAAGCGGGAAGATCTGCCATTTTCGGACTTGGCTGTGATGGGGAATTTTTAAAACAAAAATTACAACTGTGTACACGTTGCCTAATAACCGATCTAGCGGATATTATCCAATATCTTTGTCGTATTAATGAACTCAGGAGAGTAGCTCCTGTATGACAATAAATTCGATGAAAATGATCAATTAATATGTTAGTAACATGATCGCGTTTGGGTAGCAATGCGGGATGTTTTGACTCAAATGGTAAGTTAGCGTTTGATAATCTTCCTCCTATTCTTAAAATACCATCATTGTCAATAAATAAATCTAATTTGCGTAATGGACCAGAAGGTAAGAAGCCCCTTTTAATGGTTTTAATAACGTGCGGGAAATGCGCAGCCTGAATGGCAAGAAGTAAGTATTTTTCAGCGGTATTTAAATGAGCGGCAGTTATATGTTTAAAGCGTGGACAAAGCCGTGTAAATCTCAAAATATAAACAATAATTCGTAGTAATTTATTCCAGGAAGATATTTTATGAGCGAGATTACAGAGCAGCGAATCTATTGGTAGAGCGGCGGTTGTATTAAAAGTCTTGCTGTTGTATTCAGGTAAGTTATCAGAACTTTCAGGTTCAAAGAATTTGATGGGCCAGGCGGAAATAGGATTACTGAGCCAAGCTGGGCCATTCCACCATAACTTGTGCGTAAGCAGTTGCTCTGGTAATAATCCTCTGGAAATGCAATCGCCTGGATTCTGTACGCCTGCTACATGGTAGAAATTTTTAGGCTCCAGATGTTCATGGCATTTGGCTATACGATTACTAACGAATATATTCCATCGATGAGGAGATGAATGAATCCATGAAAGTGCAATTTTAGAGTCTGAAAATGCATAGACGTTTTGTATTGAGGTACGAGCGGAGTAAGTATCTTTAACTAATTTTGTTAACTTAGCCATCAGTACTGCAGCGCACAGTTCTAAACGCGCGAGAGAAACAACCTTCACCGGCGCCACTTTAGACTTAGCGCAGACTAGGCGGACATGTATGTTGCCGGTAGGGTCTGTTACATGTAAGTATATAACGCAGCCGTAGGCTTTCAGACTAGCGTCAGAAAATGCAACTATGTTTATAGTACAGCCTCGAGTAACAGATAAGTGCCGTGGTATTTTTAAATTAGCTAAAAGTGGTAACTGCTCTCTGAATTTAGTAAATAAGTCCGTAATATTAGTCGGGGGTATATCATCCCATCCGATTTTTAATAACCAAAGTTCCTTTATGAGAAGTTTAGCGAAAAGTACAACTGGTGCGGCAAATCCAAGTACGTCCCATAATCGGGCGATTAGAGATAGTATTGTGCGCTTTGTACAGGCGCGGTGATCATTATAAATTTTAAAAACAAATGTGTCATTATTAGGTTGCCATTCAAGACCTAATATCTTAAGAGAGCTAGTTTTGTCAAATTCGACTTGCTCGGCAAGTCGAAGCGGTTCAGGGATACTTTCGAGTACCCTTTTAGAGTTACTTGACCATTTGACCAGGTCGAAGCCTCCTGATTTAAACATATTAATTAATTGAGCGGAAATTTTAACGGCGTCATCTTCATTTATTATGGATGTAGCTAAATCGTCCATATATAGTTCCTTCTTACCTATAGCAGCCGCAAGCGGGAAATTATTGCGTTCATCGTCGCACAACTGATGTACGGTACGCATTGCAATGTAAGGACTAGACTTAAGGCCAAACGTAACTCTACTGAATTGAAATGTACGTATCGGTTCCGACGGACCAAACCGGTAAAGTATTTTTTGATATTTATGATGATCTTCAATTACGGAGATTTGTAGGTACATTTGTTTAATGTCTGCAGTAACAGCTACCGGAAAGAGTCGAAAGTTAAGTAACAATAAAAACAAATCAGCTTGTAGATTTGGACCAGCATGGAGAATATCATTGAGGGAAATGTCGTTGTGGCATTTCGCACTAGCGTCTAAAACAACCCTTAGCTTGGTAGTTTGTTTATCCTGTCTAATTACCGGGTGATGAGGAATGATGTAACCTTCATCGGGATTATCGAATTCGGGCGGTAATTCGTACAAGTAGTTACTATTTATGTAGTCCTTGATTACGGCGTTGTAACTAGCTCGCAAATCTGGATCCTGTAGCTTACGCTCTAATGCCAGTAGACGGCGGTAAGCTATGGCGCGGGAGTTCCCGAGGGAACTAGGTTCCTTACAGAATGGCAAAGCGACACAGTAACGGCCCGCGTCGGCGCGTGTTACAGTTGACACATACATTTGTTCGCATTCTTGCTCGGCAGAGCTCAAGTATTTTCTTGTTGGAATTTCCTCTAACTCCCAGAACTTTGAGAGGGAATCATTAATATCATTACAAGTTAAGAACGAAGCGGTAGGTATGCAATGCGGGGTAGTCCGGTCAGAGCATACATCCGCGGTATCGGAAGGTACACTGCCCATCAATACATAACCAAACACAGTTTCTATAGCGGGCGGCGCAGGTGGTGCTATTATTTTTCCACTTAAAATAATGAATGGGAATAATTTTGCTCCTAGTACTAACTCTATCTCACCTGGCACGTGCCACAGTGGATCAGCAAGCGGGATATCTATTAAATGACTTATAACGGAAGTGTCCATATACTCAACCGGAAGTCGATCAGTAATGCAATCAACAACCAAAGCGGTTATATTAAAAGAATATTTATTAATTTTTGAGCTAACTATTAAATGTACGTAACCTTTAATAGGACGAGAGGTTAAGCCAACTCCTTTTAAAAATGAATTCGAAAGCGGAATAATATCTAAACCAAGTTTTTTACAACAGTCTATTGTTATCAAATGGTTCTGCGAAGCGTTATCAATAAGACATCTAACAGAACGCGTTATAGTATTATTACAATTGCGTGCGTAAACAGAAGCAGTAGACAAAAGAATTTCTTGACATAGGTCATTACAATATAACTTGGTACAGGGCGGTACATTTACAGCGACAGGAACGCGAGCGCAAAGCGATACGGCCGTGGATACCGTAGTAGGAGGCGGCGTGTCCGACTGCGCAGTGGCAAGCGCGCGGTCTGCGGCCGTACTCTCCGGAGCACCCTGGGTTCGAGTCCCATTTGTGTCTAAATGTAACAAGGAATGATGTTTTTTATTACAAAATTTACACCTATATTTTGAGTTACAATTAAAAACTGAGTGAGTTAAACTTAAACAATTAACACACCCTTGCTTAGATTTTATAATTTCCAACCTATTTTTTGTCGGAAGGGATTTAAAAGCAGAACAGGAGTAAAGTTGATAATGTTCGGAAGTATTACACATAGAACAAGTCAACCGACTATTATTGTTATTACGAGTAACAAATGAATGGACTGTATTGTGCGGGCGGTAATTTTTAGTATTAACAGAGATATTCTTATTATTAGAAGAAGAAGCAGTGCGGTTTGATGAACCTAAATTACTATTAGTACGATCCAGTATCTTTACCTGACTTTTAATAAATTCGACAAAATCTTTATACAAAGGAATATCTTTATCTCTAACTGTCATCTCGAAAGCTTGCATAGTACTCGAGTCAACCTTTCGTAACGCTAAATTTAGTAGAATAAAGTCATGCACATTGTCGATGTTTAATTGAGTTAAAGCGGCGGCAGCGGCGTCGAAAGTTTCTATAAAGGTGTTTAAAGAAGCGGCATTATTTGAAGAAGTTTTTATATTGAGTAACGTCGACACATAATAAGAACCTAGGGCTCTTTTATCTTGATACTTCTTCACAAAGTTTTCCCAAATAGAGGAATAGTTTTCACCGCACGGAATTACGCCAGATGTGATTTTAAGAGCATCTCCAATCAGTCTCCCCATTAAGTATTGAATCCGTTGAGAATCGGTTAAGTCGGGATTACAATGTATGTTGGCTTTAAACGATTCATAAAATACGGGCCAATTTTCAATCTTACCATCGAAACTCGGTATATTAATTGGGGGCAATTTTATGGAGGATTTAGATGCGGATTCCGTGTGGGATGACGCAATAGGCTTATTAGCGCTTTCTTCCAACCTAGAACGACATCTCTTTATTTTTGTAAAAATATCATCAAACGCAAGCAAAGCTTGATAATTTGGCTCAAACTCAGTATTTAACTTCATTTCGTACTCATTAATATTATCTAAATTGTGAATATATTCCTGGCGCAAAGTATCTATTATTTCACTATCTGCCATAAAACTCTCGATCTTTCGAGTTTCAATAGTTGCGGTCGAAATAAACTTGCAAGTGTCATACAACCTAGTAAAACGTTCAAAAATAACTTTGTTTTTGGCTTGCAATAGTTTAATTTTAGACTCCATTGTTTAAGATGCCAATCATTTAACAAACAATTAAGCAAAGGCTTTTAAAAATAAGTCACGAATATGAAGGTATAAAGAATATATTACTATTCTATAATTTATGTTTAGGGCACAACAGGTAGTTTGCAAATCGTTTTCTAGAAGTTTTGATGTACGAAATTGGCGGTAGATGTAAAACGATGCGAGAAAACTTATCTTGGTTTAATCAAATGGCATAAAAATAGTGGATTGTATGCAATTTGTATGCTTAAGTAGCGTTTTTAAGAATACTTAAGGAATAAAAGAACTATAACTCTGAGTAATTTGGTATCTGAATAAAAATAACTGACCTATGCAAAATGGTCGCGTGCGGAATATTTGTTGAAATAAGCGGTTTAAATAATGCAATCAGCAATTGATTGACTATTTGAGGACTAATTAAGAGTTAATAAATAGCGGTGTATTAAGAAAATAGTAAAATAACTATCTCAAAGCGGTAATCTATACAGTAACGTAAACTGTAGGTACAAATGTGGCTCGAAGTCTAACCAAAAAGAATGGGGATGCGCGTATTTAGTAAGAATGGCGTGCGGGGTCGCTGGAGTTTGGATAAATGCGGATGGAAGGATAGGCACTTAAGAAAAGCAGCACTAACCTGGTGTCACTCGTAATACACGTATCTGGATGTCAGCGTGGCATCCAGCGGACGGCGGCAACTCCTTCAGGAAGTCTTACTTAGTTACTAAACTATGTGCACTTTGTCTATCGAACACTGTTAGGTACACTTTACAACATATAGTTAAATCACATAAAGTTCAATTTGATAGAAAAGGTTATTTAAACGGGAAGCGGTGCGTAGCGTGCGGTTTCTTATTCGAACATCGAAGTATATGTGACAGTTGACGTCGTCTTCGCAGCGTATGCGCAGCTCGGCATCGCTGCATTTGTGATTATCACGCCATCCATCCCTTTCGCACCTATTAGTAGTGCTGCTTGTAGGAAAGGGAAAGGGACACAGAGTAGGAATGGAAGGACTATAAGGATTGCAGCGCCATTCCCATACAAATTTAAATAAACGCGTGAACAGGCATTGTGGTCCCTTTGGTCACTCTAAGCAGTTGTGCAGTTCCTGCAGGATGGGGGGGGGGGTGCCCACTAACCATTTCGAGCATTCCGTCCTTAGGTGGCTTTTAGCGCCCCACAATGGCTGCACAGGTCAGCCTCCCCCCGTACAAAACCCAGACGCTTGGTGCACTGTATGAGGGGCGACTGGTCTTCGACCCTGAACCACTGTAGGTCTATATGTAAAACCCCAGACTCAGTTGCCCCTCTCCAGATGGTCGGTGAAACGGTTAAGATAACGAGCCCCGTGAGTGGATTTTTGGCTTTTCTTCGGCATTTATCCCGCATGCGCTCGACTTTTTGTGCAAGGCCAGAGAAGATGTCGCTATTCTGGTTCTTGATCGCCTTTAAAATGTCTTGGTCAGAGTGTATAAGGAAGATGTCTTTCAGAATCATCATATGGTCTTTATTTTCAACATCCTCGCAGAGCAGGCTCTTGTCTGCGGCTTAGATTCTATCCCCGACCTTTTTCCTCTCCTGTTCTACAACTCATTAGTGTCCTGTACTTATTTGTTATGTCAAATAAATAACTTACCTACCATACGTATTTATTTCATGCAACAAAACAATAACGCCACAAATAGTAATTTTAAATTATCAACTTTGTTATGTTGTATCTTTTTGTTAAGGCGAAGTTGTTTCGAAATTCAATTATTTTTGTTTACATTTAAAATTTTTTTTTAATTTTTTGAGTATTTTGACTTGTTGCAAGTACGTCTACTAGTAAAGATAAAAATTTTAATTTAGAAATTGAAGCCAAAGTAAAGGCGACAGCATGATTTTCGGTCTATGCAAATACTTTATGATTTATCAAAGGAAGCTACCGCCCTATTAGTCTGCTTAGTGCGATAGGCAAATTATACGAAAGGATCATTTTGAACGGGTTTCGAGAGGTCATCCACTCCAAGCACCTGTTACCGGACGAACAGTTCGGCTTTAGGTCCCGTTACTCTTGCGTCCAACAGGTGCACCGCATCACAAAGCACATCTTGGAGCAAAGGAACGTAGGTCAAAAACCGATAGGCACGGGTGCGCTTTTCTTTGACGTGGCGAAAGCCTTCGACAAGGTCTGGCACAACGGCTTTTTATTCAAGCTCTTCGAACTAGGCGTGCCAGACAGCCTCGTGCACATCATACGAGACTTTTTACAGTGTCGATCCTTTCGTTACAGATTGGATGGTGCACTCTCTAGGTGATCGGGCCCTGTATTAGCCGGTGTCCTTCAAGGCTCGGTGCTTTCTCCGACTTTGTTTTCACTATACACTAGTGACTTGCCGAAGACGGAGAAAGTAGAACTCGCGCTCTTCGCAGACGACACTGCGCTATATACATCTGATAGGAATCTACATAGGTTAACTAGAATACTCCAATCCGCAGCCAATGCATTGGGCGCTTGGTTCAGGAAATGGAGAATAGAAGTCAACCCAGAAAAAAGTGCACCAGTGTACTTCTCTCTTTCAACCTGCTCTAGGACAACCTCTAGGAAACCCTCCAAAAGATTAGATCAGATCTCTCTGTTTGGTACTCCGATCCCCTGGGTTAAAAAAGTCAAATATTTAGGAGTCACTTTAGATAGTGGACTTACATTCGCGGATCACATAAAACGAGTCCGGAACCGAGCCGCCTTCGTCATGGGTAGGCTGCACCCCCTGATCTGCAAGAAAAGTAAAATGTCGCTTAGAAATAAGGTCACATTTTACAAAACTTGCATCCGCCTCATTATGACATATGTCAGTGTGGTTTTCGCTCACGCCAGCAAATCGAATATCAATCACTTTTTTTTTTCAAAAAAAAAGTTATAAAAAAGTTTATTCAAAATAGGTTCTTACGCAAATGCGTTGGGGCCCCATCCTATGTCCGCAATTTAGATCTGCATAAAGATCTCGAAATGCCCACTATTGCCACGTTGATGAAGTTGGTGTCTAGACGCTACTTCGACAACGCTTCCCGCCATCCCTACCCGCTAGTCAATAAGTCAGCTGACTACACAGCCAACCCAGACGCGCCGGTCCGTTACAGGCGTCCGCGTAACGTCTTAACAGATCCCGACGCCGCTATTACAACAAGGAACGCCGGCGTTCCAGTCAGAAATAGGGCAACACGGCATTATAATCGTCTAACCCACAGGTGGGCCAGGCTAACGCGGCATACGCATTCCTACTGAGTTTGTTGCTGGTTTTTTTGCAGTAGATGACCCTAAGAACCAGTGGTAGGTGGAGGATCAGTCGCCCTTAGCACAATGTACCCGTTGCTTGGAGTACGGCCATAGCAAGAAATACTGCAAGACTGCTCTGGACCGGTGTAGCCACTGCGGTGGGCAACATATTAGGGCGAAATGTGAGAAATGGCTAGCAGGCACGACTCCCACCTGTTGCAATTGTGAGACCGCGAAATACGACCAACGTGAGCATAAAGCGTTTAGCCAGATATGCCCGGTGCGAAAGCGATGGGATGCTCTGGCTAGATCCTCCGTTGCGTATTGTTAGGGTCTCACCTGCACACACTGCCCAAATCTGCACCGTAAAAGGCGCACAAATTGAAATTCCGTCACCGAAACCGGCAAACCAGGCACTTATTACGAAGGATATCCGGGTTAGCGGGGGATTCGATTCTCCGCTATTCTGCAGAAATAACGGAACCGAAATCTACCTGCTAATTCAACCATTCACACCGTTTGCCGGAAAAGAAAAGAAAAACAGTGCACTGGCGCCCTTCACATATAATAATAGATGAAAATAGAATAATTGATGATCTGCATAAAAACAACATAAGGAAGACACGTAGGACAGTTTACAAAAGATGAAGGAAAAATATGTTTTAAGGATATTTTGGAAATATCCAAGTAAATCATATATTGGAATGGTATTCTAAGATGGGAAAAGATGGAAAAAATGCAAATCTAAGAATCAAGAGAGTAATTTGACCGCTGAATATTAAAGCTAAAAATTTTTTTGTAATATATATAGAAATTCTGTTTGCCGGAAAATAAAAGTAAAACAGTGCACTGGCGCTCTCCACATATATTAATAGATCACGCTGAAGATGATTTCTATAAAAAACAACATGAGGAAGACACGTAGGACAGTTTATAAAAGATGAAGGAAGAATATGTTTTGAGGATATTTTGAAAAATATTCTAGTAAATCATATATTTGGAATGGTATTGTAAGATGAAAAAGATGGAAAAAATTGAAATCTAATAAAAAAAGGGAGAAATTTAACCGTTGAATATTGAAGCTAAAAATTTGTAATGTATAGAAATCTTGTTTCTTTTGGAAATGTATTCTAGCAAGCATAAAATGTATCAGAGAAATGTTAAATTTGCTTAGATGATAAATATATAATGAAAACAATATGTACATGTGAAAATTAATGAAAAACGCAAAAAACAAACACAAATAACAAGCCTATGAGCTTAAATCAAAATAATAAGTACAAAACTGAAATTCATAAAAACAGTCTGTGGCCACCATGCCAGAGGTAAAAGAGTTTAAAAAAAAAAAAAAATACCAGTGGTAGTTTCAATATACGACGTCCTAAGCCGAGGTCCGTGCCCTCTCGGGTGCCCTTAGGCGTATCGTATGTAGGAGTTGTTTAAGTTCCGGCTAAGCGCCCTCAGTGCTAGCCCACAACGTCCGATGAAATTTAAAAGGCTAATAGGGCCATAAATAAACTGTCAAAAAGAATGTAAAAAAATAACACCTAATTAACAGCTTTTCGTGCAAGATTCAACAAGATTGAAGGCTTGAAAAAATTGTATTCCTGTTAATCATAAAAAAAATTTAAGAAAAATGGAGTTAGAATTTGATAGCCAAATTGATTCCAAAAATTATTTTCTTTCGTCGCGTTATATTATAGTGTGGTGGAATTCTCTGAGTCGTTGCAAAACGAATGCTTTAACTCTTATAAAGGACAGGATGAAACAAATAAAACACTAGTTCGCTTACCGCTTACCGAAACTTTTGAGGGTTATATCGAAAATCAGAAAACATTTAAAGACAGCTTCTTACCCTCAATGCATAATCGAAATTCTTTATCAGATGTCGAAAAATTTCATTATTTGATTTCGTGTTTGTCAGGCTTCGCCTTTACTATAGCGAAAGGAATGCCATTAATAGCCGCAAATTATAATGTGGTTTTAAATGCGTTAATGGATAGGTATGATAACAAGCGAGTGCTAGCAACTGCATATCTAGACAACATTTGTAATCTCAGCCCCTTAAAGAAAACTTCCTTAGAAGGTTTAAATGATATTCTCAACACTCTATGAAAACGCCAATGCACTCCGCGCCTTAAATATAGATTCTCTCAGTGAATTTGTTTTGTTTTATTTCGCCGTTCGCACGCTAGATAACGATACTCGAAAACGTTTCGAGTTGCAAAATGTGGACGAAATACCCTCATTTAATAATTTATTAATATTTCACCACTGAGTCACCACTGGGTGCTCATTAATTAATGACGCTTCTAGTCTCAAGGATGAACTTGTTGCTCTTTTGAATAAGATTCAATTTGAATTGCGAAAAAAAAGTAGTAACAAGTTAGAACTCCTGAAAGACATATCCTTCGAACATTGTCAGTCACCAAAGTTGTTTGAACCTGACAGTTAACAAGGAATTAAAATTCTAGACATTAAATGGGCTCCATGCCTTGATTGCCTTATTCCGAAGCGGAAAATGTTAAAGCTGAATTTACTAAACACTCTCAATTTTTTCTATGGTAGCAAAAATTTATGATCCGCTAGGATGGGTCTCTCCAGTTATTACATCAGTCAATCTTTTGCTTCAAGGTATGTGGAGGCTTAACTTATCTTGGAATGAGCCAATTCTTAACAACTTGGCAGATCAATAATATCAAATAGCTGTAAATTTAACGGATTTAGAAAAAATTCAACTACCTCGGCTTGTTTTGCCTACAGATCTTATACAAATACGTCTTGCGATGGCTCCTCCAAAGGATACGGGTGTTGTGTTTACATTTGCTTTGTTACACCTCGTGTAACAAAAACGAGTATTCTTATAGGAAAATCTAAAGTGGCTCCATTAAAACCACCAACAGTTAACAGACTCAAACTGTGTGCAGCGGTTCTTCTTGCCCGCGTTCTAAGCCACATGCACATAGTCTTACAGAATACCATTAAATTTGATTCTGTCAATGCCTATACTGATAGCAATACAGTTTTATCTTGGTCTCAAACGCAGCCACATCTTCTAAAAATGTTTGTGGCCAATCGGGTTGTTCAAGCAATTGACTTGATCAACACCAACAATTGGTATTACGTATCGACAAATGAGAATCCTACAGATAGTTGCAGTCGTGGTATAAGTAACATGTGCTGAATTAGCTATTCATAAATCTTGGTGGTTGGGACCCGAGTGGTTAAGTACTGAGCCAAAAAATTTACCAAAACAAAGGCCAGCTTTATCCCGACGTCAAACCGACATACCAGAAATTAAATCTTGCACTGTACAAACCCTTTTAACGCCTACTACGTCGAATGGTTTTATGAGTAAATTAATTTTCAAAAAAAAATTAAATAAATTGTTCGTCGTTTCCTAAATTAAAACGAACGCTAGTGTGGTGTATGCGATTCATTCATAATTTGAAGTCTAAACGCGAGTATCGTACAGCCTGCTCATTATCTACAGCGAATTCAGCGAAACTGAATAAATCATTAGTTCTTCTTTTAAAATATATGCAAGTGATACATTTTGCAAACGAGTTAGATCAAATTATGAAAACCCAGCAATGCTCCAATAAATCACTTCAGAAGCTTTCTCCATTTATTGACAGCGATGGTGTTCTGCGAATGGGAGGGCACATAAGTAATGCTAGTATTTCTGACTCAGCCATGCACCCTGTCCTTCTGGCAAAAAATTGTCCTTTGTCTGCTTTGATAATTGATAAATATTATAAACCTTACTTTCATTGCGGTCCTCGAATATTGCAAAGGGTTAAGTCAATTTTAGGCCGTCAGTAAGTTTTTTCTTTCAGCACTTAATGGACGAATGGAATGCACGATAATTCGTATCATTCATGTAAATGATTATTAAAAAAAGTATCAGAACTAAAATATTTCCCAATAAAATTATCTCAATTAATAAGAAACTAAACGTGAGGAGTCTCCATACAATTAGCTGCGCAACGTTGGGGTTACTGATTCAATGCAAAAGAAGTTTTGCTGGTGGCTTATTCTAAAGATAAAGGTTTTCATAAACAGTAAAGTAAACATGTAAAGTATACATTGAAAACTAAATAAATAATATCAAAAACATATTACAAACTTAATTATGTTAATTGTATAATCTTGCAAAGCATTATTTCGATTGCAACTATAACTTTTTGTGAGTTTTGTTTTTTTTTAGTTCGGGATCCCTATCACCAAACTTCAAAATTCAAATACGTCAATCCAATATTCGCTCTGTTATTTTGCAACAAGTGGATGTGCTCTTTCGGTTTTTCTTTTTTTTGACTTTTTTGATTCCTTTTTGATTTTCCTTTATATTAGAACGTATTTTATCATAAAATAAACTAAATTATCCAAAAAACTCTCCTGTGTTAGACAATAAGAACTCAAGCTGAAAACAAGCTTCATAAGCGCGGAAGGTTTAAACTTGTTTGCGTCCATTAAAGTTGCACGGGGCTAGCATAATTAGCCGAGAAGGTGTCTAAACGCGACAAACACTCGCTTCGGGTCGAGAGATAGTATGGCTCAGTAATGTCAGTTTCTTGCATTTTGAGACCTCCTCGACTTGTCGCGAGTACAGACCTCTTCCTTTAAAAGCCTTTAGGTTAGTGTAAAGTATTAATGTGTTTCTTTCTATATTCTAATTAAGATTTTGGACACGTGACTCTAGTGTTGTACGTAAGATTTCCTTTGACTTCTTTATTTAATTTAAATTAAAAATAATCATGACGGTATTATATGACGGCCTGTTTGGTATGTTGGTAAGTAGCCTTGCCTTCCATGCCAGAGGTCCCGGGTTCGAATCCTGGTAGGGGCAGATATATTATTATATTTGCTTTCTAGTCATGGATGTGTATTTACGTTTATTTAAGTTTATTTCTAATATTTATATATATAAAAAAAAAATATTTACCAGTGTTTATATTTCTTAAGTTTATTTATCCGTTATCTAGTATCCATAACACAAGTTCTTTAATGATACTTAATTTGGGCTAGATAATGTGGTGTGATTGTTAGAAATATTTATTTATTTATTTATTTATATGCTGAAACATCATCGGCCGACGGCTCAAACACTATGGACTTAAGCCTTTGTATTTGTACAAATCAATCTTCAAATGTGAATAAGCTGAAAATACATAATTTTCTCCTTTTAATTTGATATCATTGTACAAAGTACATATTTTGCATTATACGACCAACAAGGGCCCGAACAATCATATTTTTTGTAAATTTTTGATTTTCCTTATATTAGTTAATGTTTTTGTTCGTTAACACCTAATATGAGGTTATATTAAATTGCAACACATTTAATAATACATCAAGATAAAAGTGCAGAGAAATGTCAATCCAAAAAGAGATAGAGAAAAATGAATTCACTTGGCTTAACGTACATTGGGGTTCAAAACATATTTATGTTAGTCCCCTTTCAGCTGGCAACTTGTCAAGTTATGGGAACACCCACTGTAGTTGCCAGTTTTACAATTATTGCAATTAAGTAAATCAATAAATATAAATATGAAATATGTAATATGAATTTGGAATAGCATTTATGAAAAAAAAAAATAAACACTGATTTCTAATAACAGTACTTTATTATGTGTCTGTGGTCGAATTATAATCGATCTATGTTGCTATTAGATATAAAAATAAAATAAAAATCATAGTTTCGTTTCATTTCTTATTGTTACACAAACAAGCACAGGTAGCGTAAACTGTAGTATCTTAGAGGTATGTCAAATGAGGAGGGAAATCTCAAGTTTGCGGCGCGGGAACTTTGCCTCGAGGTAACTTTGATTCCTACAATTTATTTATTGCACCGCTGGGCTTTAAAGCTTGCCTTAACAAAGTACAAACAAATATATTTGAAATATGTTACATCTTATTTCCATTGGCTTAGTTTGAAAGTGTTGCTTCTAAATGTTATGCAAAGTAAGAAGAAGTCGGCAAGTACTTGATCAGTCTTTTTTTTTGAGATTGATAGTGTATTTATGGCCTACGGGCCTTTTAGATTTCACCGGATTTTGTAGCTTAGCGCTGACGCCGCTTAGCCTGAACTTAAACTACTCCTAGATACGATACGCCTAAGGGCACCCGAAAGGACGGATGTCGTATATTGAAACTACCACTAGTTCGGAATGGTCATCTTCTTCCATAAAAACCAGCAAGAAACTCAGTAGGAATGCGTACAACGCTTTAGCCTGGCCCACCGGTGGGTTAATTTCATTTTCGTAGTGGTAATTTCACCCAAGTCTTAGCTTGAAGCGAATTCGCTTACAAGTGCGAAGTCCGAAAGTGACTCTCCACGGCCCCTTACCTAAGAAGGCGGAAGGATGAGGGCAGCGATAGGTTTCTTTAGCATGGTAGGTGGCGTTCTTGGGAGGCGGTGGAGGAGTGTGGGGGTCGCTAAGTGGAGGCTGCTGTTTATGGGTAGGCTGGGGTTTGCAGCAGGAGCAGAGGGTGGCCCTTTGCTTTGCCTTCCGCGCCTTTTGAGGGTTGGGCTTTGTGGCTCTGGGGCATCAAGTAATTGTCAGTGTGGCCAACCGCCTTACATAAGAGGCACGTGGGAGGTTCGACGTATTGCAGGGTTCGCGTGAAATCCGCAGTGCCATGATCACCCAGGCACTTGACGCACCTAGGCTTGGCGTGACAATTACCGGCCGTATGCCACGTTTGAAGGGGATCTCGACAGTGATCCCCAAATGCCGCGCTATTGTTTTGAGATAGAAAATCACCTTGCCCTCAGGGGTGTGATCAAGTGTTACCAACACTCGATTATATGGCATACGATCTTTGCCATACATGCGGTGGACGGAAATGACTGAAATCCCTGGCCCTTGAGGTCCTCAATGGATTTCTCCTTTAAGTACTTGGTGAGTGCGCGGTGATCGGCGGGTGCGACGGTCGGTACGTGGATACCGATCTTGGTACTGCAACGTTTGCTTGTGCCGTATTTAATAAAAGAGGTTATTGCACAATCTTTCTTGTTGACCTTGCATCAAACATGCTCCCAGAGCTAAATCACTCGCGTCTACATACAATCTTGTACATATTTTTTCGTCATTAACAAAATGTCGTAATAATGTTGGTTCAACCATTAACGATATCATTTTATCGAATACCTTTTGTTGTACTTGTGACCAAATGAATTTCGTATTCTTCTTTAATAGATCTGTGGAAGAGTTAATAAAGAGAAATTCTTTATAAATTTTCTATAATATGAAAATAAACCCAATACCGATTTCAATTCTCTAATATTTCTTGGTATTTTTACTTTTTTTATTTTCTCAATATTTTTTGGGTCTGGTAAAATACCTTCTCCAGAAATAGTGTGTCCTAACACAGTTATTTCTTTAAATCCAAAATACACTTTGATGGTTTGAGTGTCAAGTTTGCCGCACTCAACCGTTGAAACACTTCTTCTAAAGCACTTATAAATTCATTAAACGAATCACCATACACGATCACATTGTCAATAAAAACTATCACATTTTTATACTTAAGACCTGCTAACACTTCATCCATTGTCCTTTGGAAAAAAGCTCCACTAGTTTTGAATCCAAATGGTAATACGTTAAACTCGTATAATCCAGACGGTGTGATGAATGCTGTTTTGTGTTTATCTTTCTCCGTTATCGATAATTGCCAATAAATCATATCTTCGATGATAGGCAAAGGAGACGAACTTGTAATTACCTTCTTATTCAGCTTTCTATAATCCACACAAAATCTCCATGTATTGC
Source organism: Marasmarcha lunaedactyla (assembly GCA_923062675.1). Lineage (NCBI taxonomy): Eukaryota > Metazoa > Arthropoda > Insecta > Lepidoptera > Pterophoridae > Marasmarcha > Marasmarcha lunaedactyla. The sequence continues at coordinate 37,626,069 of OV281339.1, read as the reverse complement.
CCGGTTTTTTAACTAGTACTACCGGTGATGCATACGCACTTCTAGATTTTCTAATCACATTATTTTCAAGCATATCATCAACTTGCTCACGTATAATTTTATGTTGTTCATTAGATATTCTATAAGGTGCTCTATGTACTGGAGTTTCATCTATTGTATCGATTGTGACTTCGACGATATTACACTTTCCTAACTCTTTTTTTTCGAACGCGAACGTCGACCGATATTTTTATTGATATTGATATTTTTCAATTTTGTCAACTACATAACAATTCTGTATATACACAACATGTTCAATCTCCAAACATAGTTGTATTTTACCAATTATATTCATTCGATTACCATAAACGGCTCGGATTTTTATAACTTCAACCTTATGTATTGTAATATTTAATTGATTACATAATAGTTGAGATATTACAGACACTGAAGTGCCTGTATCAAGTAAAGCTGAGATAAATCTTTCTCTAATTTTAACTTTAATATTGGGACTTACATATAATATTGTCTTGATTAATCGGCATCAATAATGTCCCAAGCTGTCTTACTGACGCCGGTTGAAGTTTGGGAAATTCCTTCCTCGCCCGTTGGATGAATCACCTCGATCCTGTGTTCTTCTTAAATTATATGGAGATCGATTGTTATTATTTGAGAATTTTCCTCTCGCGTTCCCGTAGTCCATGTTAGTTAACCTTTGAGAATCTTTCTTCTCACTCCTCGGTGATGTTGTAGAATTTACTGGTATTTCTTGTGACATCTGTACGTTGTTTTGAAGATATAAATTTTCTTCTTGCTTTCCAGTGAAAATTTCGTGCATCTGCATGATTGTTTCCTCAAAGATTTTGTTATTTGCATAGATTTGAGACGCTAGTCGGCATTTATACGTGTATTTGCAATTTTGCAGAAAATGTTTTATAAAGATAGTGTCTGTTATTACTGCGCCAGCTTTATTTGCACACATATCCAATGCATAATAATAACATATAAGCTCTTCATTGGCTTGTTGCTTCCGTGAATAAAAATTAGCCACATGATCTATTTCTCTACCAAATTCGTGTATAAATCTGTTTCTAATTTCATCGAATGTTTCGCACGTATCAATTATGGTTTTGTAAAAATACAACGCAGGTCCTTCTAGATATGTCTGTATAATTAGCCTCTTGCTTTCCTCGTTGTATTTATGTACTGAAGCAATTATTTCGAACTGGGCTAAAAATTTGCTCACCAAAACTGTCGAACTGCCAGAGTACTTATTTAAATTAATGGCCATTTTTATAATTTTCTTATATATATAACTATCTTTTATTCTTTTATTTGCCGTAAAATGTTGTCACTTTTTAGAGTCTTTCCTTTACTCTTGATATTCAGATGGGTCTTGCCTTCTAAAATTTTCTTTCCGCCATACTCAGTGGCGTATATAGCTGAAATAATCTGAAAAATAGTAAAATACTACAACATTGCGCGGCGCCTCCACCATCTAGACCCCCCAGATGGACCTAATCTAACCTAGGGAGGTCTTCCTAATCAACAAAGGAAAAACACTTATAACTTGAAATTACTTTTATTTATGATGAATCTATTTTATAATAAAATACAAGGATAATTATTAGACTATTTTGGGGACAAAGCCCGCAATAGAATTCCGTAAAGGAATCCCGTCAAGGAAGGCCCTGGAACAATCTTCCATATTCTATATATTTTACATTTTACAAATAAAATCAAATAATGACAGACTTATAAGTTGCCAGTCATAAATGTCGGCAAGTTTGTTTGTGCAATAACCTCTTTTATTAAATACGGCACAAGCAAACGTTGCAGTACTCTTCGCGTGCGTATACGCAATTTTTTAATTTGACATGTATGTGGACACAGATGTCCACGCCGCTTTGTTGATGGATGATAAAATTAGTTAGTAGTGTGGACTGCGGAGCCTGCTTTTTCGGAGTTTTGGACTCATCATCGGACGAGTCCGAGGGCTTAGCCCTTTTTTGTTGTTTTGCGACGACGGTGGATCATTCGTTGGATTCGATGGCTTGGGCAAATGTACAGGAAATGACACAAATATGAAAGAAAGAAGAGGAAATAAATAAAATAGTAGAAAAGAAATAATATATTAAATAAAAGGACTGGATCACAACAAACTGGCTGTCACCGTTGGGTATCCTTTGTACTAAAATCAGAATAATTTACGTTGTGCACCCACAGCACTCAGGATAGCACAACACAGCACACAGAAAACTAAGAGACTTAATCGCAAAGAAAAAATCACTTTGAGAGCGCTCGGAGGGAGTGAAAAAACAAGAAAAACCGTATTACAGAGCCAACATGCTAATTTGTGACGTCAGTAAACTGAGCACCACTGAATATCGGGAAGGAACCGATCAATCGGAGTGGTCTTAGAACTTCCACACTCGGCGGTGGTCACAGTGAGAATGTCCCGTGATCAGCCATACGTTACAATTTTTTTTTGTTCCCCTCCGCGGGAAGGGCAGGAGGATAAAAATGCCCTGACGCATACTCTGGCGCGATTCCAGAGTTATGTGGGACTCGTCCCGACGCCTACCAGAACCATACCCACTAAAAACCCCCTGTCGGCTCGTGCATTTTTGCCACTCAGCCTTCATCTGAGCGACGGCCAATCGGAGAAAGAGGCCGCGCTAGCGGGGCCCAGAAGGGGTCACCCGCTGGGATTACATAGCACTGAAGGTGCTCAAAGCACTGAATGTGAATACATAGCACTGAAGGTGCTCAAAATGAAAAGTAAATAAATAAAAAATAAAAAATTGAAAAATAAAATTGAATTAATTCGGATTTACGTTAGAATTAGAATTTACGTTAGAATTAGAATTTGCGGCCAGAAGGGCTTCGAGATCGGCTGACAGTCTGGTGGAAGAGTACGCTTGCGCATTCCTAGGCCTAGCGACTTTGAACTTCGAATCTAAGACAGGAGTAGTATATGAGAGTGAATCACGAACTAGAGGATTGGGATGGGTTTCGGAGCGTTTGAAGAACGCTTCAGAGAGTGTTTTGAGGTGTTGTTGTACTGTAGGCAGTTCAAGATCTCTATGCAAGTCCGCGTTACGTACGTACCACGGTGCGTTTGTGGCCCTGCGGCAAAAGAGGTTTTCAACTACCTGCAGTTTGTGCAGGAGGGAGGGTTTGGCGTGGGCAAAGATTGGCGAGGCATACGTCATGACGGGTCTAACGCAGACCTTGTAAAGTGTACGTTTGTTTCTGAAAGACATTTTACTCGTTCTACCTAACATGCTATTTAGGCGGCCTAAGTAGTGACGAGCGAGTTTCGAAACTCTTTCGACGTGTGGCTTGAAAGAAAGCGTCGGATCTAATGTGACGCCTAAGTATTAAGTACTGCGCTTCCAGGGGATGGGAATGCCTAACATTCGAACGTGGGGATCGCCAGCGGGACGACGGCGTTTGTGGTCGAAGCGCAACGCAGAACTCTTTTTAGGGTTCACATCGATGCGCCATTTTTGAAACCATACACCAAGGGCGTTTACGGCCTTTTGGAGTCTGGTTACAAGGTGCCGAACACTGTGGCCTTTGGTATAGAGTGCGGTGTCGTCGGCAAAGAGGGCGAGTTCGATGCCTTTCGGCGGGATGGGAATGTCGTTGGTGTACACGGTGTACAGCAGAGGGGCAAGGACTGAGCCTTGAGAGACTCCAGCCTTTATGGGACGAGGCGCAGAAAGCGTGCCTTCGTGTTTAAATCGAAACGTACGGTCTTTGAGAAACGACGCTATTAACCTGACTAGGCGATCCGGTAAGCCTATCTTGTAGAGTTTATAAACGAGACCGCTGTGCCAGACTTTATCGAAAGCCTTGGCTACGTCAAAGAAAACCGCGATTGTTTTATAACGACGCGGATAGAAACCGTCAAGTATGTACTCGACGATTCGATGGACTTGCTGAGGGCAGGAGTGTTTAGCGCGAAAGCCGAACTGATGGGGAATAATGAGAGGATCGCCATCCGTTGGAAACAGATGGTTCCGCATTCGAGAGAGTATGACTCTCTCGAGAAGTTTAGACATTGCCTTGAGGAGGCTGATGGGTCTGTGATTAGCCGGGACGTTCAGAGGTTTGCCCGGCTTGGGAATGCCTATGACTGTCGCTTCTTTCCAAGCTTTTGGAAAGTAGCTATGGTCGAAGCAGGCATTGAAAATGATAGCTAACAAGGTAAGCATCTGTTGAGGTAGGTGCTTAAGTGCGTGGTTGGAAATTCCATCCGCACCCGGAGCCTTTTTGGACTTTTGATTTCTAATGAGAAGCAAGATTTCGTCATTAGAGACTGTGACAGGGTCGGCGGTGATGGGGAGAGAGTCTCTGCGAAGGACTTCGTCCTCCACCGCCTGGATGTGTGAGGGATCAGCAGGTTGCGTGCTGGGCGAGCATTGTGCGGCAATGCTGTCAGCGAAGCATTCGGCTTTCTCTTCGACTTCAAAGGCAGTAGTGCCATCGGGACGAGTGAGAGGAGGAACGTGAGAGGCGGTGTCTACGCGTAAGGCTCGGGCCATGCTATAGTACGCTTGGTGGGACGGAGAGATATTCGCCATGAGATCGTTCATCTGAGCGTCTCGGAGTTCCGCGAGGCAAGACCTAACTTTACGTTGAAGCTGATTCGCAGCTGTTCTATAGGCGGGCGAGGGATATTTCTTGGCTCTCCGGAGAGCCGCGTTCTTAGCTTTAATAAGATTGCTAACGGCTAAGGAAAGCGTGGATTTGCCTTGCTTAGCAACCTTTTCGTTGTCACTGATGGCTGAGTTGATAGCATCAGTGAGAAAATTTACTAATTAATCAATTTTATCCGGGCTATCTAATTGTTCGGGAGAGATCGCGAGTGGAGAGTTCGGGGCCTCTAAGGCTGAAATTAACGTATTTTTAAAGCCTTTCCAGTTGGTAAAGGTCTTAGGAGAGGTAGCGTTATCGTTCGGCGGTCCTAGCACGAGGGAGACGGGGCGGTGGTCAGAACCTAGGTCATCGAGAGGTTCGACAGACCTGAGGTCGAGGTTGATTCGCTTGACTATTGCAAAATCGAGGATATCCGGAGAGTGGTTCGGGTTGTTGGGATAGTGGGTGGGAGTGATGGGGGAGATGACATCTAAGTCAAGTGAATTTGTGATGTCGAGGAGAGCGATACCGCTGGTGTTGGTTGATAGGCACGTCCAGTCAGTATGTTTGGAGTTAAAGTCTTCGAACATAATGACTGAATGGCCGAGGGCGAGAATGGCCTCAAAGTCGCTGCGGATTGGTCTGGTACCACTAGGTATGTAGACTGAAGCTATGATGATGGTCGGATGACCAGTCATAGCCAATCTACACACAGTGGCTTCCATGTTGAGGAGAGGAGGGGTAGGGAGAAGGCAGCAATGGAATCCTCTTTTGTAATAAATAGCAGTGCCGCCGAAACCGTCGGAGTTGGGCCTGTCGTTACGAATAAACGCGTATTTAGGTATAGCGAATCCCCTGGAGCGGTTTGGAGTTAGCCACGTCTCTTGAAGAAGCACTAAGTCTGGCTCGTTGTTCTGAAGGAACAGTTTGAGCTCAGGAAGGTTAGTATTAAGGCTACGAACGTTAAAAGAAACTAGGGATAAGCCCTTGGGTTTAATACGACCGGACGCGGGATTTGCGGGTCTAGACATTATATTGCTTATTTACGAATTTATACAAAAAATAAAATAAAATTTATAACGAACTTAGAAGCGAGTGATGTTCGGCTAACGCAAATAAACGCTCTTGAGGAGAGCGGGCGGGTCGCAGTTTGCGTGCGAGAACAGAAATTTCCGTAATGTCGACGTTATGAATGACGTCGAACACGGTCTTCATGTCCTTAGCCAGCGACGACTTAGGTGAAGATGACAAAGCAGGACGCGGCCCTACGGAAGCTACGGGAGCTGGGATGGGTCGGGAAGGTGCAAGCGGGACAGCCGGACGCTGCCTCCAAGACAGAGCCGGAGTAGGCGTCGGCTGAACGGGCTTTGCTTCCGGGGGACCCCGGTTGCGCAGCGGCGGGAAGTTAGTGGGAGTGAGCGAAGGCGCCGGTTTAGGCGCGACCCTCTTGGCGGTGGAGCGCGGAGCGCGCGGGCAACCCCTGTAGTTAGCTGTGTGACCGGACTGGCCGCACAGCACACAGGCAGGGGGGGAAGTGGATTCGGGAGTGCGAGTGCACTCCTTCGTAATGTGTGGATCCAGGCACTTAACGCACCTGGGGGGAGCTGAGCAGTTAGCCGCTGCGTGGCCGTAGAGCTGGCAGCGGTGGCACTGCCCAGGGTGACCGCGGGGGTTGGGACGCTCGACGGAGATATTTGAGAGTCCGCAAATTGTGCGAGCCTCTCTAAAGATCTCCCTCGAGTTTGGGTTATTCGAAAAGATAACTAAAGCTAACGGAAAGCGCCTACCGCGGTTAGAGTGCATCTTGTGCACTGCTTCGGCCGGGAAACCCTGGTACTTAAGGTCCTCGAGGATTTCTTCATTCGCGAGCTCGAACGGGACGCCCCGTAGTACTGCGCGGATCTTACGCCCCTCCGGGAGGGCGTAGGTGTGATAAGCGATTTGTTTTAAAGAAAGTAACCTGGTGAACGCGCGGAAGTCGTCGACGGTCGCGACTTGAATTTTAATTGTATCGCGTGCGTTGGTTGCTTTAAGAAAATTAATTTTTTGCTCTTTGCAAAGATTTGAAACTGCGGTCCATCGCGCTTTCTCGCGGAGAAAGACGGGCGGAGGGAGCTGAGGTTTCGGCGGGACGGGAGCGCAGCGCGTCGCTGGCTACGATGGGACCGACGGAGACGCGGTTACTTCGAGCGATTTTAACGGCGTGGGGGCTGGTGTTGAAGACACCGGGGAGGGCTCGGGTATTGATGATACCGAAGCTTTCTTCGAGCGCTTCTTGGAGCGCTTGGCGACAAGTTGAAACGCGGGCTCAGGTGAGCCGGTTAAGGTGACGGCATCTGACGACGTATCAGACGCGGGTTCGGAGTCGCTCCCGGGAGCGGTACGCTTACGACGCGACGCGTGAGAGGATGCGACCGATTCGCAGTCCATCTTGGATGAGGCCGGAGACGCGGGAGAGCTATAGACCTGAGGGGTCTGGACGTTGGAGGCCTGAGGGGCCGGGGTTGAGGCCTGAAGGGCCGGGGACGCAAAAGATGCCTGTAAGGCCTGCGTTAGTACGTCAGCGGGTATGCTTACGCCGGACGCAGCGAGCGCCTGGGCGAACGACCTAAGAATATTGACAAGGTCCATTGGAGGGCTTGGAATTACAATATGTAATATATAAATATATAATGTATGCCTAGGTTCCCTAGCAAACCTAGCACCTATTTATATAACAAATGCCTAGGATTCCTAAATAAAAACCTAGCGAACCCTAGCGGCAAACCTCCCTACCAGCGGTAGGGGGGCTGGGGAGAATAACTTAAAACTAACCGTAGTACGCCGAAGGCCGCTACCTAGAAACCTAAAAAAAGGGTACGCAGGTAAAGATTTGACCGCGTTAGGGTCAACCTTTACCGACAGAAAGGACAAGTACATACGAAAACATACAGATATGATAAAAATAAATATGAAAGTAGGAGAAAAAATAAATAAAATAGAGAAGAGAAATAAAATAAAAATAAAAGGACTGGTTCAGTACAAATTCGTTGTCACCGTTAAGTATCCTTTGTACTGAAACCAGACTACTTACGCTGGGCACAACACTGCACTCAGCACAAGCACAACACAACTTAGCACAGCACTTTGAAGACTAAGGGGCTTAGTCGCAAAAAAAAATCTTGCTTCGATAGCACTCAGAGGGAGTAGAAAAACCTTGAAAACCGTAGCACGGAACCAACACGCTAAACTGTGACGTCAGTAGACTGAGCGCCACGGAATACCGGGAAGGGACCGATCAACGGAGAACGGTATCTTGCACGTCCGCACCGCGTGGCGATCGGAGCGAGAATGCACACGTTACAAATATAAACGTAACTTTTATATTTTTGTGCGCTTTGTAACACGAATTTTTTTTTGGTCGATTGTCACGTGAGTTGCTTAAGTTATGGTACGTTTGAATAATACTTCAAATTTATGTATTTATTTATTTGAAAATATATTCAATATATAAGGTTCAAAGGTTCAATCATAGGAAGTTTCTTCATAGGAAGCCGTCTCGCGACAGAATTTCGTTTAAAGCCAATGATAATTGTGCTGTAAATACCTACAGCTTTGCCTAAAGTAACAAAAGTACAATAAAATAAGTAACAATTTTATGAATATAATCAAAAAGTTGAAATGTACGTAATATAAATAGGATTCTCTCACCAGTCTTTTGAATAAAAGCAGTGTTGGGGATGGCAGTTTTTTTTGACTGCAGACACAGAAAGTAAAAAAGGAATTAATTGTATTAATGTGAGTTAAAATAAAATTGATAAGCAATGGTTAATATTGTAAGGTAGTTCAACTATATTTACGGGCTTCTTCCTAGAGTTATCCTTTATTTTCGTTAAACGTCATTTCTCTTTGTGGCTTTGTGTTATGTAAGAGACATTCTGCTCGATACAGGGTTAAGTAAATATCTTAAGTCACCTAGTTTTCCTGAGGCTAAATATTTTATTTTTTGAACTTTTATTTTATGAATTTTTTTGATTATAGTATCAGTAAATTTATAGTTCTAATTAATAAGATTTTTTTTTCTTGTAATTGTTACACGCATGCATTTGTTTATGTTAATATCAATTTTATTGTCATTAATATTGAGTCAAGCGACCTAGGTCTTGTTGAAGGTTTTCGCAGTCATAAGGCGTCTTTTTTTCATGGTAGATTTTGGTATCATCTGCATACATTAAAATTTTAGCAAATTTAAAACATGAGGCAATTTCATAGGGATAGACTACGTAAAGAAGCGGAGCGAGAAAAGAACCTTGTAGCACGCCTGAAGGCACATCTATGTAATCAAAACAGTGTCCCCCCACCACAACGGCTAAATTTCCACAGACGCCTAGCTCCTGCAGTTTACGGAGCAAGATGATGTGATCCACACGATCGAAGGCTTTTTCAAAGTCTGTGTAGATCACATCAACCTATGAACCACTGTCCATATTGAGCAGTACGTCATTAGTAAACACTAAAAGATTTGTGTTCGTGGAACGACCTTTTATAAACCCATGTTGTCTCAGAGGAATATAACGATATTTGAACGAGTAGAGATGTTGATAAACTATTATTTCCATAAATTTACTAATGATATTCAATTTCAAAATAGGTCGATAATTCTCAATAGGGATAATGTTTGCTGTTTACCAGATTTTAGGAACATATCCTTCACAATTTAGGGTTTGATTTTATACTTTCTTGAGAGAACTCAATGAATGAGGAATAACAAGCCCTTTGAAATTTTTACCTGGGCATGTAAATTAGAAAAATATTGATACTCCTGCTCATTATCCAGTTTGAGTGTAGTTTGGCTTTTTTTTTAATTAACTTACTTAATTCTTGACTGTACCAAGCTGGATAAATGTGATTATTTAATATGGTTAAACGTGGAACATACTTATCTATGGCTAAATTTAGTTTAGTATAAAAATTATTCACAGCCTCGTCAATACTACATGTCAGCAACAATTCAGTCCAAGGAACTTTTGTTAAGTAATTGTTAATTTCAACCTCAAATTTTTACTTGAGGTATGGATTTCAAAGGCGCTATGTGAATATCTATGGCATCTAATTTAATGGTGGGGTGAAAAATGTCCTCTTTCACCAATGCTTCAAGTGATCTCTGTACACCAAGTGAAAAGTTCGCAAACGTTAAATCTAATGTATTTTGGAGTGAATTTACTACGGTGTTAAATTGATTAAACTCAGCATACGAAGCACAATTGATTAATTCTTAGCCACTATTTTGTATTTCTACTGATCCATTTTTTAAGAGCATAAAGGAGCGCAGAGGACCATTGAATGCAAGGCAGATTAAAATCGCCGGTCAAAATAATTTTATCTTTCATATTAGGATCTGAAATAATAGTTAATATATCAAGTAAAGTGCGCAATCGAGATGGAATATGCCTGTCAGGTGGCAGATAAACAACACTGATGTGTAAATCATGGTGGGTCGCGTGAGAGGTAGAGGCAACCCGGGGGCGGCGGCGCGGCAGCTGCGAGCGCCTGCCTCGGTACTGTCACCCTGCAATTCATTCAAGATCGTCGCGCTGCCACTCGAGTCGTGCGCGTGTGCCGAGTGCGCCGATAAACATCACACTAAGAAATCTCACTTTTGAAATCAAATAAATTTTAATTAATTTATATTATTTACTTAATCATGTTGTTTATTTAATTGTATAATATCAAGTAAAATGTAAAATTTACTCACACATGTCAGTATCTCAGAAAATATATGTTACTATTAGTCAAATAGTAAAGAACGAAGCACTATGAACATCAAAGACGTAGAGATAGCTTCTTCAGAATGAAGGTAATTTGTTTCCCAATCTGTTCTCGAATAACTTTGGCCTCGTTACGTTCCCATCCAATGGCATCACTTACAAACACATTGGTTCCACCATTCCCCTGACTCGTGTTGAGATCTAGTCGCCAGTTTTCCTTGATCTCCCTTGAAAGCCACCCCTTCCGTATCCATTATTGTTTTAGAAACATTCGTTAATTCAAGGGTTCAACTTATCCTGGGGCTATGTTATGATCTATTATTGGATAAAATCTTAGCTCCTGATCGAGGTGTCAAAAATAGATTTTCTTTTCGCATTTTGGCTTATGTTTATTTGTAGCAGGTATACGGAAAATGTATTCACTGTAGTTTTTATTTATCGGATTCGTATTTAAAAAGGGAGAGATTCTTAATTTCACTTATGTTAAAATTGAAGCTGCCATGCAGCACCCAAATATTGGTCCTTTAAGGACTTGCACAATAGTGGAATAACTTTTAAGCTTGAATGCAGAAGAAAATTATTTAAATAAAAAAAGGTCAAAATAAACATCAGTTTAGAAGGAAAGTTTGTTATTGTATATCTCAGTTTGGCCTTAAATTTTTATTATTTTAAGTTTCGTCAATCAAAAGATAAGTTAAAAAAACGTAATTTGTGGAACGAAGACTACTGATGCTATTGGCCACGCAACTGTTGCTGCATAGTACTATTTTGTATTTGAGAAAGTAAATAAATCAGAAATTGTGTTTTATAGGATTAGAAGAGTGACGTGCTTAAAAAGTCATAGTTTAGCAATTGATTTGATATCTACAGAAATCATTAAATCAATTTTGCTTTCGCGCGTCTGCGTCGATACCTTAAGAGTGTTTATGGTCCGTATTTATATTATGCCCTAGTATTATAACTTTGGTTAATTTTATTTTGTTATATGCTGGAAGGATTTTAATAATAAAATATAATACGATGATACAAGACAAAAAGGCTATATATATTTATTTTACAAAACATAATTATAACGCCATTGCAGTTGCAGACTATATATTTTTTTAGGTATAAAGCTTAGTTAAAGTTAATAATACTGACTGTATTTTGCGAACTTTGTCACGAAAGGAAAATTTACGTTTCCAAATGTTTTAAGTAACACAGAGCCAGCATGTACCTTATAAACTTTTCTTAAAGCTTGTAAAGTAAAACAAGCCTATCCGACAAATATTGTCAATAAATTTATCGTATAAGTCAATATTGTTAAAAAATTTAAGGAGGGCTATGGGGAGTGAGATAGAACTTGTTAATTTTACGCTGTCCCATTAAGAAAATATCCCGCTTGACTCCTTCACATAACTGTGTTTTAAATCGAAATCATATTAACTTATTATTATAATATGTGTCTAAGAATAGTTTGTCTTCCATCGGACTTAGTGAATGAAAGTTGTGACAATGTAGGACGAAAACTACATGACTTGACTAAGTAACTACTTGAGCAACTTGTTCGCGGTTGTCACGGCTCCCGTCGACGTACCACGCGTGACTAGGTTGTGGAACATTTTACTAACTATTGTTTCAACTTTTATACTTTAAATACAAATAAATGTACTAATGTTAATTGTTTTATAACAGTTATGGATTAATGAAGAAATCTTTTTGTTTTATGTCGTATCTTTGAAATCGTTCCAACGCAATTCTAGATCCGTTTTTACTCTGGAAAGTTTTTATTTTTTTCATTTAGAAACCCAACATTTATTCCATTAACTCTCTTATAAATATTTATAATACAGCTTACTTTTAAAATATACCTTGATGTAGAAATCATCTTATCTGATTCCTTACGCGGTCTCTGTTCTTGGTAAACGCTGAAAACCAGCGATTTGATATTTGATAAATGCACCGCGTCGCTTGTGCTGATTTGCGTCACATACAAGATTAATCTGTTTTACTTTTCTTTTAATGTTTTTCTTTCTCATTTTTATTTATTTTTTTAATTGCTTATTATTAAAATATTGAAATGATATTAGAATATAGAATATTGCTATTGATTTTTATTTGTCATGAGATCCGTATCAATGAGTCTTTAGTTCTAGATATGATTTTAGGGTCTTCTAGATAGGGTTTTATACTTTGGGATCAACGTTTGATATTTATGAAAAGCTAATTTCAATTAGGATTATTATAGTACAATAATTTTATCGAATTGTTATAGTTTGAATATCAGCCTTTAGTATGATACCTGCCCTTTCTGTATATGATTAAGGAAATTGAACACATGGAATACAATTCTTAATATACGGATAAGAAGATTTCCAAGAATTATTACGTAGAAGGTTACGTTTTTAAGAAGGTATCTTAAAAATCCTTTTAAGGTATGTTCGACGTAAGATGCGAGGAAATTCGGCAGGATTTCTGGGTATCCAATTGTTAAAAGGTAGGTGACACGTTGTTTTCTTTGCTTTTAATATTTTCTACTATTGACATCTAGGTAGCTTTTTAGAATATTCATATCTTCTAGTTATTGTATGTTCAATATAGAGCTTTACTTTTCCGTGTGTAGTTAGAAACAAAAAACTCAACATCGGTTTATCGATGGTCGAATAACAGAAACATATATACAGATTGTTTGTGTAAATGTAAATATGCTACCAGATTTACAATCATTATCGTTACAACATACTGAATGGATATTCAGCTTTTTAAGGAAACTTACTACAGAACGACACTGAGATCTAATAAGAAAATTGAGTACGGTATTAAAACGTACACAAACCTGCTTAGTTAGTTTTGTTTGCAGCAAAGAGCCAGGCTTCTTTGTAGAGGTGGCTTTATTTTTTGCTGCGGACTTTTAATGAGGGAGCGCAAACTTTGGCGGAACTTGCAAGCTGCAGAATGGATGCTTATTTTAGTTTTGAACTCGTACAGCTTGCACGAGTATAAGCAAAATTAGTTGTTTCTTATGTTCTAGAATTAGCCATCATTCATTAACAACTGCCTTATTTTTGTAACTATGACTTCCGTTTATATAGATAACTTGACTTTCTTATGTTTTTAAAAACATATACCAATTGTATACCAATCTAAGCTAATGTAATAAGCCAAGCATACAATTTTAGAGAACCTTAAGGGAGCATAAAATTCGTATGTTAATAGTTACGGAACATAAGAAGAACAAGTTGCATTTAGACAATTTTCTTTAAGTACCCGTGTATGATGTGTACATTTTATAAATAAGAGGAAAGAGTCTTCCTAATGGAGACATTATTCCTTAATAATCTTAATTGTGAACATTGGGCCAATAAATGTCCTGAATATAAATAGTTTTTTTTTTTGCGACCAGATGGATGCTAATAAACATTCTATCTAGAACTTAAATTAATTAGAAAAGTTACATCTATCGTATAATAGTCCACTAGACATGAGTATAACATTATACCTTTGAATACAATTTCAATCATAGGTCGCGCATGACCTTGTGTTATTACAACAGTGCTTACGGTAATGGCGTCAGCTTGTTTGTCTCTTCATGTCATAGTCAAATTGTATACCTTCTATTCCATGTATTCAACAATTAAAAAACAAAAGTATAGAGAAAGTTTTCCGCGGGCATTCTTTTCGGTTTACTTATTGACGTTTCCTTACACAATTGTTTATTCCTATAATAATCCGAGCCTAAGCTCTTTGGATTTACAACTTATATAACTGGGATTTAAAAAGTTACTTATATGGTTACACAGTTGACTTCAGAAAAGTTTTTTTCATTTAAAGCATTTACTCATCTGGAATTAAACGATGATGTGTTAAGGGGAGTCATTAAAAAAAATTATGAAACAACAAAAAGTGCCATTTCACAGTAAGGTTATGGTACGTCTTATTCTTGTTTTAACATTCACAAGTTTAATTAAATACAGTTTATTGGAAACACGATGTTTTACTTTTACTACTCAACTTAAAATATTATCTTGCCCACGATAAAAATCTATCAAGCTGTATTTATAGAGCCCACAAAATAATATAAAAAGAAAGTTTTACAAATAAATACGAAGCGCTAACAATAATTTCGAATAAAAAAGTCATTATTTTTAAAACTGTCGTTATGCCCGTCATTTAATCAATTATTTATTTTAGAAACAAGATGAATGTACAAAAGTTAAAGAGAGATATTTCATCTTTATGTTTCGCAACCACAGCGACTTGACAACCCTTATTCAATTTTCCACCAACAGCACATGATTAATCGATGTTTTAATGTTAAGATTAGAGTACACAGAGCTATCGGAACAAAACGGCTATCTTATAATTAATTAACATTGAGATCTGCCTTCTTGGCAGACCCCGATCAAGCGAAACCTCAGGGGTGAATACTTTAGACTTAAGAGTATAAACCCCTTCCTTAGTACTCTTTGTTACAATAAAGCCGACACTGAGCTCAGACGTGTCCTAATGGCGCTCTTGACTTATGTCACAGTCTAGACTCTGCACTATACCTCGGCCATAAAATTAACCGCATCTGAGTTATTATCTTAAATATGAGTGGACCTTGCCGTGATGTTAGGGAGCTAAGGCAGTTAGTATTGTGGACGTTCGAGCTGCTGGTTGACCTATTGAAACTGAAATAATGATATTATTATGAACTAGTTTAATTTTTTTACCAAATAAGGTTATTTCCCTCAGTTAAGAAGGTATCAAGCAGATTATTGTGCAAAGTATTAAGTAATAACAAAGTATACGTAAAGTATTAGGCTGGCTTCGAAGACTTAGTGAGTTTAATCTTTCTGAGAAATAACCGCCGATGTTCAGATTAGTTTTTAAATGTGTATAATATATCGTCTAGATAATTTTATTATTCGAATGTATCCTAGCTAAAGCGATATTAGACCACTTAGCGGTTTGTATACTTGCTTTGATTTAATGCAAGTAATCAGGCTTGAAGAGTGCAACTTAAAATTCAGACCAAAACTACACTTAAAAATATTTGAGTAATACCCTACAATTGTAGTAACTAATAAATTAGAAAGCTAACCTCCAGGTACTTTATCTTAGCTGTATGTATAACAACAAAAAAAATAGGTAAGTATCTAATAAAACTTCAAGAAGTAGGTAAAAGTATTTTAGTTATACTTTTGCTAAGTAAGCCTTGTAATGTTATTAAAATATTTTCAGCAACGTTTGTACCGACCAGAGCTTATCTTGTCAGTATTGACCAGTAGGTCTAACATGAAAATTCTTCGCTATATCTTTTGTTCTAAAGAGATACTTACTAGATGAATGGGAATATCCTTGCAATCCACAAATACAAAACAAAAAATGCATACTTAAAACTTTAGTAATTTTGTCAGGTAAATAATGCTGGCATTGATTGAACTGAAAAATAGCACTAGTGTTGTTTGTATCCGAAAAACATGATGTCACGTTTGAAAGTCGTCTAGTTGGCTTGTCCAAAATGAGTTCTTTAACTTTTGATTGTAGTTAGAAAGCTTAAAATGATATCTTCACTTGGTTGTCAAATTGTCTATATTTTTTTTATGTTTACGACTTCATATTAGACCTGTAAAGTGGCTTACACATAAGTTGATATGTGAAGATTATAAGACTACTCTTTTTCGTATAGGGGTATCGAGATTTATTTCTTCAAAAAATTTTTTTATTGTTTGCTAATGTAAGCAAATAATAATAAAATTTAATACCAAGTTTAAAAATTACAATGCAATTAAATATTTGAAAATTACAATGCACCCACCTCATTTTAATAATATATAAAAAAAACCCCAAACAATAACATTTTTTCAACAAGATGTTTTAAAGCATATTTTTTTTAAAAGACCAAACTGTGCATCTGTTTCAACTTCATCGCCAATCTTTTAAAAGAGGTTTGATAATTAGCAAGGTCCTTGCACTACTGAAGGGTTGGCGTGTTATTTTAGTTTAATAATAATATCCCCAGAAATACGAATATGTGCATGGGCTTCTATTAAACAAAGCTATTATAGATTTTTTTATTATATTAAAATAGCTAAATAAGTGAATACTCTCTTTTTATAAGAATAAATCATCAATAAAAGATAAAACGTTTCACAAGTACTCGGTTTCCAAAAAAAAAAAAAAAAATAAGTAAGTTATTTTTGAAGGTTATCCATTTGACCAATAATCATTTTCATTACGCACACAACCGCAAATGAGGTTCGTTAAGGTTTTTTCTGTGAGCTCGTATGGTACCCAGCTTTTTTGTATGGCCACACTGAGTTTATCAAATATTTATCAATTCGGGTTTATCCTAAATTCTTTAGCTTTCTCATAACTAAATAGCATCGCATGGATCCTTAACAGGTGACCACGGTTTTTGCAATCTTTGATAACGGCTAGTGACACATGGAAAAAAAAATTCAGGCTGTATCTTTCTATGTATCTTCTTTAGGCTCACTCATTTTACCGAATAGACAAAAAAACTTTAAAAAAATTACGTGTATATTATTTTTTTTATGTAACATTTTTCATAGTAATCGCAGTCAATCAGAAACAAACAACACAAACAAACAGATATAATTACAAAATATTACATACCAATTACGAAAAAACTTGTTTTCTAACATTCCCTTTTCAGCGAAAAATTTATTATAGGATTCCTTAACGGAACTTGTCATCAACATTTAAGCTTGTTAAATATTTCTTTCCCCATGGTAAAATTATCCCAAAATGAGCTCAAATTGTAGTAGCAAAAATGCTTACAGATTATCTATAACGTGGTTTCTTCTAATTTTGTACTATATTGGAATCTCTCCTAACTTTTGTTTTACTTATTACAATATTAAATCTAAAACAACATCCTTGTTAATGTATATAGTAAGGACTGTAGTAGGTGACCCGTAATACAAATTAAATTTTAATTCTGTGTATGGAATTTTTTCAAACAGAGGCGGCCAATCTTTGTATGAAGTTGTAGCTGCAATACATACATCCGCACCGCATTAGTAGATAATCGGAACAGAGACAAAGCTTACAACATACAACCACACGAATCGGTTGCACTACTACAAACACCCGGGGCATGTGTGCGTGACCACTGGCCGCTTGTCACGTACGCGGCGAGACGTGTCAAAAGAGTTGGTCAAAAGGCACAGTCAGTTGACAATCTCAGGGTCATTTAGTGAAAGATATTCATTGGCGCTCAGTTTACTGACGTCACAGTTTTGCGTGTTGGTTCCGTGATATGGTTTTTCTGGGTTTTCTTACGCCCTCCAACCGCTGTCGAAGTGATTATTTTACTTTTTTTCAAAGTGCTGTGTTGTATTTGTGCTGAGCGCTGTTAGACCCAGCGTAAACTATTCTGGTTTTAGTACTAGTTAGGCAAATCGCATACCACACTTACGCCCTCCCGGAGGAGCGTAAGGTCCGCGCAGTGTTACGGGGCGTCCCGTTCGAGCTCGCGAACGACAAAATCCTAGAGGACCTTAAGGCCCAGTGCTTCCCTGCTGAAGTCGTGCATAAAATGCACTACCGCGGCAGACGTTTCTTCTCGTCATCCTCTCCAACACTCCCAAATCGACGGAGATCCTCAGAGAGGCTCGTCGCTTTTTTTCGATGACCGCTCTGGTTCACATTTTTACATTCCTCACCACCATATTCATTGTTATATGGATGACATCTGTTATTTAACGCCTAATTTCGACGAGGCTGTCCAGTTCAAAGATCAGGTGCTAGGGATGTTCTCATCTGGCGGTTTCGAATTAGTCAAGTGGTCGAATAATTCGACTGAGCTACTTGACACGCTACCCGAGTCTCACCGCCACTGGTCTAATATAAATTTTCTACAAGATGAACCTTACAGCTTAATGGTTCTCGGACTCCAGTGGTCACCAATTACTGACGAGTTTTATTTCACAGTTACTCTTGACAATAGGCCGTGCACTAAACGCAATATTCTGTCTGTAATTGCCCGTCAATATGATATACTCGGATTGATTGCGCCTGTTATATTATAAGCAAAATTAGTATTACAAACTCTTTGTACTTTAAAGTTAAACTGGGATAATACTCCGCCAGAAAACATAATACAAATTTGGAAACAATATATTTACACGAATTACCGATAGTACAAAATTTACGATTCCCGCAACATATAAATATTTTTCAAAATTCTAAGCTGTCTATTGTAGCCTTTGCAGATGTAAGCGAAAAGGGTTTCGGTTGCGTTGTGTATCAGCGCTCGATAGTTGATGATTCCTCGCCACCAACTATTAGCTTAGTCTGTGCTAAGTCTAAAGTCGCTCTGCTTAATACAGTTTCTATAGCACGCCTAAAGTTGTGCGCTGTTCCACTCATGTCCAAATTAGTTAGTCGTGTAACTAATTAGTAACTACAAACCGCGTCATAATATTGAAAAAATATATTGTTTTACAGATTCTATGATAGCACTTCATTGGGTACATTCATCACTACATAAATATAAATGTTTTGTAGCTACTCGTATTACAAAAATTACTAGTCCTGCATCGTGTTTTTACCACGTTTTAGGTAAAGACAACGCTAGCAATTGCTTGTCGCGAGGATTAACTCCCGCGCAGATTATAAATCATCCGCTTTGGTTCACTGGCCCTGCTTGTCTCCGCCAAGAGGTCGCCCAGTGGCCTATTACCGCTATTGATTCATCAAGTTTAGATGATACTCGAATCAAACCGATGGTTTCCTTACCCGCTATTAACAATGACAATATTCACCCGCTCATATTAGGTCTTTACCTATGAAATTGCCGTTTTTCACGAAATAAATGAAGCGTAATTTTTTTATATATTTTTTATTTCTATTAATCAAAATAATCACCCATGCAATCAATGCATCTTTGCCAACGCATTGGTAGCTTATTGATGCCTTTCTTGAAGAAATCAGCTGGACGGGACGCAACAAATTCTTCAAAGGCATTTTGTACCGCCTCTCGGGTATTGAATTTTCTTCCCGCCAAGAAGTTATCCAAATTCTGGAAAAAGTAGAAGTCTGTAGTCCCAAGGTCTGGTGAGTACGGCGGATGACGGAAAACTTCCAACCCCAACTCTTGTAGCTTGGAGACCGTCTGCTGTGCAGTATGAGGTCGCGCGTTGTCGTGCAGGAGCTGAGCAAAGCTGGTTGGAGATGTGCGAGCTTCTCCATCATTGTGTTCAGTTCTTCACAGTACACATCTGCAGTAATGCTTGTCCCGTTTGGCAAGAAGCTGTGATGAATTTCACCCGCGTTAGACCACCAAACAGTGACCATCACTTTTCTAGGGGTAAGTTTTCGTTTAGGGCATTGTTTGGGTGCTGAACCAGGGTCCAACCAACTTGCTGAGCGCTTAAGATTGTCAAACAGGATCCATTTCTCGTCACAAGTAACAATGCGGTTCAGAATTCCTTCATTTGTATGCCTGCTGAGCAGTGCAAGGCACGTCTCCACGCGTACTTCGCGCTGGCGGTCATTGAGTTCGTGGGGTACCCATTTGTCAAGCTTTTTTACCTTGCCAATTTGACGCAAATGGACCAATATTGTTTTGATGCTAACGTCGAAAGCTGCTGCTAATTCAGCCGTGGATTGAGTTTCATCAGCTTCCACAATTGCCTTTAATTCGTCACTGTCGACCAAAGTTTTCGGACGATCACGGGGTTCATTTTTCAGTTTAAAAATTTCCAAAACGGAAGCGGCTAAACCAATAACGGGTGGTGCGTTCGTTTGTAGTGTTCGCTCCGTAAACGTCGTTGATGTTGCGTGCCGCTTGTGCTGCTTTGCTGCCACGACGGTACTCATACTCCATAATTACTCGAATTTTTAACTTATCCATAATGACGAAAAATGTTCGAATGCGTTAAAAACAAAACACTAACTATTAAACAAATGACGATTTTAGAAAAATAATTCCATGTTTGTCAAATAAAATTAATTTAAATTAGAATTATCAGACAAAAAAAAATATTTTCATTTGAAATGGCCAGTACGGCAAAACGGCAGTTTCATAGGTAAAGACCTATTATTATTATCTCGCCGCCTTTCATCTTGGACGAAATTGCTTCGAAGTTGAAGAAAACGAAGTCGCTCTATTGTTTATATTTTCGAAATTAATAAAATTAAATCTAACAAACGTTGATCGCCCGCTATTTATAAATTGTCGCCTTTCCTCGATGAGGACGACGTGCTCCGCGTCGGTGGCTGCCTGCGCCACACCGACCTGTCGTACGAACAACGGCACCCCGCGCTGCTGCCGCGTAGCGATTTTGTCGTCGAGTTAATAATTAGGCATTATCATTGCGTTAATTGTCATACTGGCCCTCTTACTTTAATGTCAATACTTCGTCAGAGATATTAGATTTTATCCTGCAGGAATATAGTACGCCGCATTATACATAATTGCAATTATTGTTTCAAAGTCGCACCTAAACAAACATTCTCGCTTATGGCTGACTTGCCCGCCTGCAGACTGAACGAAGCCAAGGCCTTCACTCATACAGCCGTAGATTATGCAGGTCCTATCAATATTTTACCTTATAGAAAAAGAGGTGTACGTTTTATTAAATCGTATTTGTGTATTTTCATTCGTTTAGTAACCCGTGCAGTTCACGTCAAGTTAGTGACTGATTTAAGTTCGAGTACATTTATTTCCGCTTTTAAACGTTTTTTATCTCGCAGAGGTGCCGTCTCTTGTATGTTCTCTGATAATGCGACGACCTTTAAAGGAGCCCAAAAACGCTATTGCTAAGCTTTATACATTTTTAAACTCCGATGATTTTAAGTTAAATGTATCGAATGAATTAGCCTCGCATCGCATTTCATGGAAATTTTATCCACCGCGTAGTCCACATTTTGGTGGTCATTATGAAATTTATGTTAAAGCTTTTAAAACTCATCTTTACCGAGTTGTAGATTTTCAGTTCCTTACGTATGAAGAACTTCAAACAGTTCTTACTCAAATCGAATCCGTCATTAATTCGCGACAGCTAACGTTGCTCGGAGAAGAGCCATACGAATTGAGCGCTTTAACTCCGGCACACTTTCTTATGTCGACGCCGCTGAAACATTTGTCCGCTTGTGACGTTACTGAAGAACCTCCAAACTTGTTACGCCGCTACGCTTTGCTGAACAAAATGGTTCAGTCGTTTTCTAAACGCTGGAAGGAGGAGTATTTGCGTCTCTTGCAAAGTAGAGCTAAATGGAGTACTCCCTCCAATCCTATCACAGAAGGTACTGTCGTTATCATCTTGACAGATAACTTAGCCCCGCTTCACTGGCATCTTGGCGTAGTAGCTTCCACTTACCCTGGTAAAGACGGGATCGTTAGAGTTGCGTCAGTTAAGACGGCTACAGGTGTGTATAAGCGCCTTGTCGTCCATCTCTGCCCTCTACGTTCGCAATAACCGCTCGCTTCATGCCTCCCGGCATCCCGCTAGTTAGTTTACTTTAATTTTCTTTAAAACCAGATGGTTTTATGGCCAATATGGCGCTCAGTATATAGTTTAGGCTATCCGCATATTTTTTTAATATTTCTTTGACACTAGCTGGCAAACTCGCCGCGTCATTCGCAACATATAGTACATAGCCGCTCTCGATACGCACCGCACGCTCCGAACCGTCACGCATGTCGGACGCTGTGTACCACCTACTTTGTAGAAGGGAAGTTTCTTCTGAGCTCCCTGACCGCACAGCTTGTGGTTGCTGTGCCAGACTGCCGGACAGTGGAAACCTCTTTTGTAGTAAATAGCAGTGCCGTTGAAGCCATCGGAGTTGGGCCTATCGTTACGAGTGAACGCGTACTTGGGAATAGCTAATCCCCTGAAGCCGTTTGGAGTGAGCCACGTCTCTTGAAGAAGCAATAAGTCTGGCTTGTTGTTTTGAAGGAACAGTTTGAGCTCAGGAAGGTTAGTACTAAGACAGCGAATGTTAAAGGAAACGAGGAATAAGCTATATACATGCAGCTATGTTTGAGGGTGTTCGTCGTTTGGATACTTGGGGGGAGGGAGACTTGCCGAGCTAACAGATGCAGAAAAGAATAATTTTTGTATAGACATAAAGACACTCTGTAAATTTATTTTGAAAAAAAATATACCCGTGAAGTTTCTTGCCAGTTCTTCTTCACGAAGGTTTTTTTCGAACTGGTGGTAGAATCATGTTTTATTTGACGTCAATAAGAACAAGTAATTGTCAATGTTGAGAAATAAATATTTGAATTTGAATTTGAATTTATTTATGTTTTGAAAACCGTAATTTGTTTGTTTTTTCCTCTTTTCGTTTTTCGCCGCATTTACGAGTACGAGTTCCACCGTGGTACCAGTACTGTAGAAATGGCTCGAAGTATTAATGCTGTGTATGGTGGCGGTATTGCGTAAGAAAACATAGAGCGTTTTTGGTTCCAACGTTTTCATTCTGGAAATTTTGACCCGCAGAACAAGCCTCATGGACGGTCGGAGATCAAACTTGATAATGAAGAATTGAAGCCTATTGTGGAAGCGGATCCAATGCAAACCACATCCGAGTTAGCTGTAGGCAGCGGTGTTAATGACAAAACTGTTTTAATCCACTTGCAGCAAATTAGGAAGGTGAAAAACCTTGAGAGGTGGGTACCTCATGAATAGTGCAGCAAACCGACAAACGTGCGTCGACTGCTGCGTTACATTACTCAACCGGCACAATAATGAAAGGATTTTAAGTCGAATAATTACCTGTGATGAAAAGTGGATCCTGTACGACAATCGAAAACGCTCATAGCAATGGTTGAACCCTGGCGAACCAGCCAAATCCTGCTCCAAGCGAATATTTACTCAAAAAAAGTTACTTGCGAACGTTTGGTTTACTAGTGCTGGTGTCGTTCACTAAAGCCTTCTTAAATCTGGCCAGGCGACTACGGTAGATGTTTTGTCAGCAACTGCAAACCATGATGCAGCATGATCCATATGAAAATGAAATATAATAATTAGCTATCACAATAATAAAACAGAAAATGTAATTTTCATTGTGATTTTGTAGTGACTATTAAAAATTTTTAAGTGTTTTATAATTTTATTTTTTGACATAATGTACTTGTTGACTTATTAACTTCCTTTTTTTTATCTTACTAGCTGACCCGGTGTCCCGAATAGCAGAATAAGTATTAAAAAAAAATGAAAGAATCGACTGTTAGGCGGTACGAAGTTTGCCGGGTCAGCTAGTATATTATAAATGCGAAACTGAGTTTATGGAGTTATTTGCATTTGTATCATGAAATTCTAAAAATAGTCAAACAAAATGGAGAAGGACAGAGGATATTAAAACAGAAATTTTTCCGAAGGATTCGCGAACAAAGCAAGAATCAAATTTAATAGGTTATATCTGCAGGAACCATTTATCGTAAGCCGTACAAATTTTCTTTTCATTTCTGAATTAACTAATTGACTTTGTCACGTAATAAAATTTTCATTCAAAAAGCCTGTCACGGACATGAATTACACGGCTTAGTCGGAGAGGTCACCGCGAAGGCCTCCATGATGAAAGCGCTTAGGCGCGTGCAGGGTCAGTGGCAGACGCTCAGGCGCCGACTGGCGCTCTGGCACTTGCAGGATCAGCGAGAGCAGGAACAGGAGGAGCAGGTTGGATCAGCAGGCAGGAGAAGGTGGTAGGCAGAATCATCAGGGTCAGCAGCAGGAGCAGGATCAGGCGTCAGTGTCGGGGTTTTCAACATGGGGCAGTTTCAGGAAGCTTATGCATAAGGCAGCTTCAGCGTCAGGTAGCTTCAGCATGTGGCAGCTTTAGCGTCAGGTAGCTTCAGCATGAGGTAGCTTCAGCGTCTGTCAGGTAGCTTAAGCATGAGCATGAGTTCGAGGACTTGCAGAGTTACTTGTAGTAGACTGGAGATGTTATCGTTAGGATGGCTTGAAATAGACTGCCGTTCTAAAGCCAGCAATCGGCTTATATCGCCGGGCTCGCATTCCTTTGGAACCGCAATTTGAAATTTTGAATTTAATCTTATTAGCCAGGCATCAAGTATATTTTCTTACAATAGTTTTGTAAGAATCCGTGTGTAAGAGGCCTAGTTTGTTCGGCAGCCTCCATTGCTGTCTTAAAAAATTGAGTTGACATGATTTGTCAAAAAGTAAACAACAAAAATAGAAATAATAAAAATGAAAAAGAATAATTAATAAGAAAATAAAAAGATTATAAAAACGTAGGTAAGTATTACTCAACAATTTAACCATATATTGTGTTCTCTTAATCTCTGTCCATACTCTCACGTCCAGTGCTCCTGCGGAATAAATTCAACAATACGCTGAACAAGAGGACAAGTTGTGCACCTGCCGCGCCGAGTCCCGCCGGTCCGAGTCACGGGAACCTGGCGGAGTACAGATTGCTAATTCACTTTTATAGTAAAATATACATTTAGCCATTGAAGTAAAAAAAAAATTAACTCCCAGTCCATTTCTTTATAAGTAAATGCTTTGCTAAGGCTTTACTCACAGTGGACTTTTACTTTACCTTTTGTTAAGATTGCATTTCAGGAGGTCCCAAAGACTTTTCATTTTAACGTCTACGTCTTTGCATTTCAGTTAACAAATTAATTTTGGTGACGGATTGTGGGCTGAAGTGTGGCTTACCATTACTGAATATTTTTCCATCTCACCAGGTGCAAAGTTATGAAAACGAGCATGGTAAAGGTCTAGTCACTCCAAGCTTGCCTTTGTGTGATTTTATCTGAGTACCGAATTTCTTCTAAATAAAAAATAAAAAAAGAATGAAACCTGGTTGAGTAGGCCCATTACATATGAAAAGATAATAATGATTTGTTCCGGATGTAAATATCGGTTTGAAATACCTCGAAGAATTTTCAACAAGCTTAGATTTCTAACAATTAACCGGGATTTGCCTCTATAATAAGGAGTGGAGAAATGAATGAGACAGTCTTAAAGGCATCCGAGTTCGATACGCTTCAAACACTTTTCTACCGGATTAAATCCGGTTTCCGGTATTTATTTAAAACCACGGTTACTGGTTACGGTTACAGTAGGTTCTTTCTTATCGCCTTTAGAAATATAGGATTACTACAGCTAATTCTATTTTCTGAGCACTTATTCAAAAACTAGAAAATCTTGTGGCTTATTTGTGGCTTACGTGACTCAATCTTTGGTAACAGAAAAGCTGAGTATTTGTATTAATAAAGCCAAGTATTTGCAGCGCCCGAAGGTGTCTATATATTATATTGTCGTAGTAACCTTAGTACTATTAACGTGAGTAATCGTTTTATTTACTTAGTATCAAGGCTAGAAGTTCTCTTACTTACATTTGGATCAATAAATCCTCCCTGGTATATCTGGATTTTAATTCACATAAACATTGTTAATAAGCATCCTTCGTTAGGTGGAAACTATCAACAAATATTTTTACTTCCGCGTCGCATGTTATGACTGAGATAAATATTGAAATCGTGAGATCTGAGTCAATATTTTTTAATTGACCCCAAATAAATTAACCTATTCTTGATGACGATCATTTGTTTTGACTTTTAACGTTCGAAGTTTTAATTTTCTTTTCTTGTTTAGAATCTTCTATAGAATAACTTGAATAAAATTTTCATACGCTGTTTCATATAGCTCTGTATTTTAAGCAATCTTCATATTATTTTCTAGAATTTGCTCATTCACTTTTCGCTACTTAATATGAAATTTAAGATCTATTAATATTATATTAGATGTACATAGCTAAGTGGTGCCTCAGAAGCTCTAAGTGTTGAAATCAAACTAGCGTGGACTGTAAATATTACTATGTAATAAAGGCAAACAGGTATCGGTTAATCTTGAGAAGTGCGATCACAGCGGTTCTTCCTGGTATTTGACACCACAACAGCTGCGAGTTGCGGTGGGGCGTACTGTGATGGGCGCGCAAGGAAAGACGTACGCTAAGGGCACGGCGCGCCGTGCCGGGCCGTTGTTTGTTGATGATTCAACAACAGCAGATAATGTAGAGGCTTGAAGAGTGGCATATGTTGCTAAGTAAATGCTCGACACATGATTACCCTTTCTCGTGTGTATATCGGCGAGTCTTGCGATGCCATCGTTGCCGGGAAACAATTCTACAACTCACCCTAGTAGCCACATTAAAGGCGGTGATGTTTTGGCTTGGGGCGTGCGGGGAAGGGCGCGCCGCGCCGTGCGGGGCGATTACTTGTTGATGACTCAACACTAACTAAGTAAGCAGAGGAACCACACACACTTTTATTAAAATTTTCGAAAAAGTTCCCGGTTTTAGTGAAATGTCGGCGAGCTACGATTATCATCTTAATTTTGAAGAAAAATGTTTTGTCAAAGGTTCGCCAGATGAAACGAATGTTGCAGGTGCGGGATAGACTGTAGTTTTTAAAAACATCCAAGTTCGATATTGCTTCCAACACTCTTCTACAGGTTTTATTTTACCGTGGTTTTAAATAATAAAACTATACATTCTTTCATTTTGACAACTGTGTTATTTTATTAGTTTCATAGTCAATACAAAAGTCATAAACAAACAACAACTTGGATCTAAAATAATCTGAATGGTAAGAAAAGATAAAATATGCATTTTAAATAAATGCTGTCACCTCTGTAAAACGTTGAATTAGTAACCGATTTCAAACTGTCATCAAAAACTACCTATTTGAAATTTGTAAAGGAAAAGCCTGGGTAAGTGGCTAACATTTTGAGTCCCTAGGGGTTCCAGTTTGCACACTAATATTTATTTTAGAGGTATATGTATATATGATACGAGACTTATAAAAAGAAGAGTAAAAAAATTATGTCTTGGATTCGATGATGCTAAGGTTATCCTACAAATTTTTGCGCTTATTATTATTAAACAAGTTAGACGAATAATAAAAATATTGGGTAGGTAGGCTTTTTATTTTAATTTATGCCCAGAGTTCCTATCAAAAACATTTTTAGAATCCATATAATTGAAGCTAATGTTTTTTTTTCCCAACCGAATTTTCTTGTCAGGTGTCTTGTCGATTTTGGATTCGTATTTTTAACAAGCAAAAGTAATGCCTCCTCAGCTGAAATCTATAAATACTGTAAGCACTCATGTATCAGACTTATGTCAGCTTAATGGCTAAATAAACCATGACTTTGTTACGTATTATAATTATAGAGATGAAAATTGCATTTTATATTTTTCACAAGATTGCTGTCACAAGTTTCCAAATTATGTATTATATATTGTCGCATTTTTGAACATTTAGCTGTGATACGTCTGACATTAGTCTAAGTACGTATCATAGATTATAGTCTGGCTTCATGAATCGTCTGTTTATGCTTAAATGTTTTTTTCCAAGACCTTTTTACAACCAAATTTATTGTTATCATTTTGGGATTATTACACAAGAGAACTAGTCCGGTCAAATTAGACCAAAAAATAAGAACGATGCTACATAAATTTACAACAAGCTGAAAATCTGTAAAATCGTTCAAAATATAATTATGAATATAATTTGAAAGTTCCCCATCTTTTCTCTGTATGGAAAAAAAATATTCAAGGTGATTTGCAGCGAAACGGTTAGTTTTATCATAATAATAAGCCAGACAAAATTGTAGAACATTAAAATATCTATAAAAAATTTTTAGACAACTTCGGGGATGTATATACGTTGCGTATTCATGCACATATGACGATTATAACTTTAAAAACATTTTGAATCGTTATTTTAGAAACGGTGGCGCGTAGAAAAAAAAGTATTGATAAGTTAAAAAAAAAATGTATTGTCTACAATTTTTTTCTGGGGTATTTTCATTACAAAATCTATCGTTTTGCTGAAAATCTCGAATTTAAATATGATGTATTTTCGGAAAACAAATATAGATCATTTTCTGTTGTGGATGTTATATTGTCGTTTAAAATTATTATGAATTTTTCTATAACTAAGACTGGCGATGGCGCAGCGGTTCAGGCAGTGGTTTCTCGATCTAAACCTCACGGGTTCGATCCATGTGAGTGCCAAATGTACCAGTGAATTTACAGCTTGACAAAAAAGGACATTAAGTCGACAGCTCGAACGGAGAAGGAAATCATTGTGAGGAAACCCAAGAAATTATTTCAAAGGTACGTGTAAAAGTCTGCAACCCGCAGTCGGCAAGCGTGGTGGAGTATACATTGCCTAATACCACCCCTTAGATGGGCGAGGCTGATGTCCCTGCAGCGGAATCATTGAGGCTGTCGCGAAATCCCATAACTTGGGGCCTTGCGTTAGGTACTTTAAAACGCGTCAGGGGTGCTCCGCCGCACCGATGGCAAAAACTTCGACACCAGGGGTTACACTGCTGCATGTCTTACCAAACTTTCTCAAGACAAGAATTTGATTTGATTAAAGTAAGGATACATTTTTGTAAGCATAATAAACTGCTGAACTGAATGGACAGTTACTGTGTATAATATCTGATGCCATCACTACAAATATTTTGAAATTACTACGTACATACGCTGGCGTCAATTCATAGTGCCTTGTTCTCAACACTTTCTAACAGGAGATTTAGAATATTGGCAGGTCAATGCCAACTGACGTACAATTTTATTGTCGGTTCTTATGTTGATCTGGGAATCATATTTTTAGCCATCAAAGCTGTGCCTCTTCAGCTGGAATCTATAAAGAGGGCTTATACGTTTTTCAGTCTTATCTCGGCTACAGTTACTATATAGTGATGACAATTGAATTTAACATAGGTATTTGACAAGATTGAGGGTAACATGTTTTCATGTCGCTTTTACCTGAGATAACTCCTTGATTAGTCTCGGTGTGTATTAAAGATATAGTCCGGCTCCATAAATAGTTTATTTATGCTTAAATATTGTTTTACAATAACAATTAAAATCCAAGGCCGTTTTACAACCAAATTTATCATTACAATTTGAAATTATTAAACAAGAGAACAATACAGCAACAATTTTCCCATTTGGCACAGTTTTTAAAGAAATCTTATCGTATTATTTTTTCCGAATAACAATTTTATTTGGCAAAACGAATAAATCGAAGTAATGTAAATGAAACAGTAATGAGAACTTCGGCGGTCAGTAAATATGTAATTGAAAAAGTTTATCTGAGTACACAGTTGAAGTCACGTCATTAAAAACGATGCTCTTTCGGAAGAAACTTTAAGAGTATTTTTTCTAGTACATTTGATATTATTGTGACTTTCCTTACTCCATAAATTGTAAATTAAATACCAATATAAAGGATGCCACATTTTCTTTTAATTGTTTTACAACCACCCAATAAATTGTCAGCGTATTACGTGAGACAATCGAAAATTTGAAAAAAATAAATTAAAAATGTTCTATACTCTAGGTTATATTTTTTCATTACAAGTTTTCAAAGAACTGTCTACCAGCGTCTATACAAAGTTTCTTACATCGAATCCAATTTTAAAGTACATATTCCAATCTGTCAACGGCCTCCTCAAACAAGAAGAAGTCACTCGGTGTCACACGCTGTAAGTTTCCCCGTTCTGGTTTTTCAAAAGCCTCGGCGTCGCGTGTTCAGTCGCTTGTTGCTCGCAGCAGCAAAAACTTCTTGTAAGCATTTGGTAGTGTATCACTCTGCATTGTAGCTACTTTGATTTGTTAAGGGAATTGGTATTAAATATCCAGTTAAGGTAAATAAAGGTGATTGAAATTTTTCCAGCGGTTCTCGATGGTTTCACTTTCATAGGTTCGCTTTTTCGTTGGGTCGTTTTGAAACAGCCATACTGTTGACTGCCGCTTTATTTCTGGATCTTATTGCTACCTAAATTCAAGATTCCAAGACCTCTTCTGGTGTCGTAAACACGGCGGAAAGAACCTACTTTGTATTTATCAACAATATTATGGCACAATTACATGTGCGCCTGCTTCTCAGCATCGGGCAGGTTGTGAGGTACCCAGCGCAAGACAATCCTTCTTACACAAAGGTGGTTACGTTGAATATCATGAACACTTCCTGATCCAAACTGCAGATTGTGCTTATCTCGTCAAATGTGATTCGCCAGTTTTGTTGTCAATAGCAGTCAAAGGACGAACACGTCTTTCTACATCCTTCAAATTTAAGTGACCGCACGTCAAATCTTTATACCAGCGGTTAACAGTTGAGCCTTGTTCACAAAAGCGAATTGAAGTCGATTAAACGATTCAACAGAATTCAAGTTGGACTTAAAGTCGATTTAACGGTTCATCAAGTTTCAAGTTGGACTCGAAATCGTAAAAAAGTCTCACTCAAAAATATTGTCAGCGTACCAAACATAAATTTTTTTTTTGCATAACTTTCTGAGTGGCCTGGTAGCTAGACAATTAAATTGACAACGAAACTTTTGAATACTTATTTTGAAAGTATAGCAAGGGAATTCTTCATTCATCTTTTTTGTTTAAGTCTCACGTGGATATTGTTTGGTTAAAGTCAGTTGTACATCTCTGCCGCTATTTAAATTTTATAATCAAAGCTGGTGAATTCCAGAGAACAGAAAGGTTTCGCGAGAGATCATTGTTAGAAGAACTACACGTGCTTTATGTTATTGATGAAGTCATATTTAATCAACTATAGGAAACCGCTACAAAATTATATAAGATCGATCACATTTACCATTTATAATTAACCTTACCTACATCTTATGATGGTGTCATAACGGGCCTGGAAACTCTTGAAGGACAAGTCTAGCCATCATCATAACAGCTTTTAATAGTTTTCGAAAGTGGCTGTTTGAAATCAATACGCAGCAAATTATCAGGAAACAATGTGCCTTCGTCTTCCACAGCAAGCCCTTTTTTGAACTTAACATAGTTTAGTATACTCTATTCAAAGGCTGAACAATGAATGCATGAACAAACGAACCAGCTTCAGACCGATTCTAAAACACAGTCTATTGACATTTATGGTTTAATACACAAATCGATATAAGATGGCACCCCAGTGAAATTCATCAACGACTAGATAGGTTATATATATCTATATATATCAGGGTATATGAATATGCCAAGTTTAGAGGTACTTTTTGTCCCAATATAAAATAAGTTCAAGATCGTTTACTTTAAGTTTAACGAACTTTAACACTGGAAACTTAATTCAAGCGATCAGAGTCAATAAAGTGCAGCTAAGCACAGGGAGTTGAGAGGTACATGCGAGGGCTCGATCGGGAGGGATTACTGGCCTGGACTAAAACCGAGAACTATGGCACATAGATACGATTCGCAAATTTATAACCAAGGTACTAAAGTCTTTTGTTGAGCGAATTATTTAGTCAGTTTTATTGTTTTTAGTTTTTTACATTTAAATAGGTAATTGAGTTATTTTTACCAAAATTAATTGAATCAAAAATGCCTTTTTCCTGAAATGATGATGAAACAATGAAATACATTGATTTATCTCAAATACGCGACCAAGAATTTGTAACCTTTAATTTACTTATAACTGAATACTGAAATTCATCAACATAACCAAGTATACATTTATGTGATCAAATAAAATAAATATATGTGTACTTATTGTAGAAATGTTACAAAATAAAACAGACCCAGTTTGTTACTGGCTCAAGTGGCTCTCACATCGAAAAGCTGAGTTGTATAACACTGTTTCAAAACTAATATCTAATATTATACATGATCTTTTTTCTAAATTTAGATTTAGTCACAAATTATTATAAAATAAATTTACCTGAGTTTCCATGTCAGTTCAGTATCCAGCGGTCACCAAAGTTATTAAATAAGTTGCGCAACGTTCAAAACTTTTCATTTATTTATGGCGATTTTATACGACCTCGGGGTAATGCCGCTGCTCCCTAGTACCAGCGGATGATTTACTGGTGACATCGGAAAATAAACTATTATGCATTATGAAACCTGTCTAATTATAGGTTTAGAAGATTTAATAATTCAATAGAGATGCTTAATTAATTTTGCTAAATACGTTTTGAATGCCCATACATGGTTTAATGTAGTAATATTATTAAATGCAGATTAGTTTTTCGTATTAAAGCTGTTTTGAATGTAATTTCTTGTACGATAAAATACGACTTGGAATAACAAATAGACTATGAATAAATAAGCACGTGAATGAGAACGCGTGTCAAAATTTGAATTAACAGTTTCGAAATGATTGAACTATTATTACGAAGGAAAATGGATGTATTATAAATTTTGTCAATTAACAATTTATTTGTCAATTCAAAAATAGGTTAGTTTTAACAGATAGCCACAAGCATCAGTGACATAATTGTCTTGTTAACCATTTGTTATGAGATTTTGAATGCAAATGAAACAAAATTTCCCAGCACTATAGTGGCCAGTTATTAGAGCACGTTTTGTACAAGGTATAATGTACCTTTAGTATACGGCTTTAAACTCTAGCGTACAGTTAATCGTACTTATCTAAGATGCCTATCGCCTCGTAGCCACATGTGCACACCTTACTTTCCGTCCAAACGTATTCAATTAACGCGCAGAACGATACGTAGAGCACGTTTAAATATGCCATGATTTTTTACGTGATGCATCCAAAGCCAAAGAAAATATATTTTGAGGTTTGAAAAGAGAGATTAAAGAAAAGAATACAATTAAGAAAAAGGTGAATTTAACGCTGGCTGCTTTGAACGTTTCATTAATTGTACTTACAATTAAAATCAACTCAAAAGAGAAGATTATCAGGTCCCTACATTCCGAGTCCAAGTGTTAATAATATCAAAGTGAGGTTTTTAGAAAATAAACTTAATCAAAATTAATAATTGAAAATTTGGTCACAATTTTCAGTTTAGAAGTTAAGATATTCGATGTCTAAGACAAGCAAGTATAAAAGGTCGTTTGACAGTTATCTAAAAATTACATCTAAAAAGCTAAACAATTACACTGCAATAAATTAAACTGTCAGGTTCATCTATTTCATTTTGTCATGTCTTCCATTTGGGATAAGAACGAATAGTGATTAAGCCACTATTCATAAAAACTCCGTAATCCATCAAAAGACAGTAAGTGGTGTCCAATTAGTGACCCGGAGTAGTCGTATAACAAGGACTCGATGTCCTATATGCACCGGTGTCGTTCGAGAAGAGCAGAGTACGAATAGTCTGTAAATGAAATCCGTAGTCGTCAGGGGAATCGAAAAACACGCAGTGAAAATCAAGAGTAGGTTACGCCTTGAACAAAACATACAAGCGGGTGATATTTCTCAAGTAACACTTGAAAGATGCTTAGTATAAGAGTTGCTAATTCAACATTATGAATTCATCAAAGCAGTTATAAAATAACACTTAAAAGAAGCAGATTATTTTTATATATTTTGACGATAATCAATTTCAAAAGAGTTCCCGACTTTATTTTACTGATTGTGATTATTTTATTTTCATGCTTCATTGTTATTAATTTATTAATTTTAAATTATACTTTTTATTTAATAATAATATTATTTTTTTATTGTGTCTGAACCCAAGTGTAACCTATTTTTATTTTTATGACGTCAAATTAAAAATTATTTTTTTAAAATTAATAATTTGCATAGCTTTATTTTATTCGTTAAATTTAGTATAAAACACCCTGTACCTAATGATCCCAATCAATCATTTCGTCGAGGAAAATTATTAATTTATTTAGCATTCATGAAAAAATATAACTTTGATCATTTGTATACTTAAAAAGATTTCTTTTTACATTTATTAGGTAAGTATATTTTTAATGGTTTTCAAAGAAGGAGGCTACGATAAACAAATAATAAATAAATCCCCATACAAACACACCAACTGTATGGCCCCAAAGTAAGCAGAACTTGTGTTAATGAAGACCATACAGCGAACTGGGTAGGAACCTAGAAAAAACATACATATGTAACAACCATGACTCGAGAACAAACATCTGTGTTCATCACACAAATGAATGCCCCGGCCAGGACTCGAACCTTGGACCTCCAGCGTACGAGACTGCTACGCTACTCGGCCGTCAAATTCGATTGCATATTTTTTTTATGAGTTTCAGGCATAGCTTTTTACTTTCTAACTCGCTGCAATCGAGTCTTCGGCTCTGGTCAAGTTTTGATTTCATGGAACACGGACCGTGCACTTCGGATGTTTACCATGGCACTCCACAAATTTTTTCAGTAAATATCAATTGATTTATTTGACCTGATATTAATACAACCGAACGCATCAGGGTCAAAAGCCACGTTTAGAAAAACTGAGTCATTATTGAGAATTATTTAGATAAATTTAGACTAATGTAATTTATTTTAAATCAACCAACACAGTACATTTGGCAAACGTGGAGATTAAACCAATATCAAGATAAATATAAAAGTAATTTATAATTAGATAAATAGATTAAATAGCAAATGAAATTTCAGAGACAGTTTACTAGGTAACATGTGAATATTTTTATGAATTTAGAAAATTTGTGTTCCTTTTTATATTAAAAATGTACCATTAGTTGACTTTTAGATTCGATAAAAGCTGAAGATTTTTTTAGAATGTTCGATAGGTTAAATTTGAGGACTCACAGCTTACGGTCTATAATACCTGCCGGAAATAGCTGTATTTACCTAATGTGGTTATTTTTGTGCTTTCACATAGTGTATAGGGTAAACTTGTGCCTTAATATATTTGTATTTATAACGTAAACAAAATATAAGTTGTAGTTAGTAATGTTTCCCATTTATAACAATAATAAATGCATCATAACTTCAAGATTACTTAGTTTTGTCATATATACTTAGTAATGAAACCAGATTATCAGCCAAACGTTAAACAAATTTAGTATCAAATTATTTGCGGGGCTCCACCGTATTCCGAAGTACCAATAAACAGAAAAATAACCCCTCCCACTATACATAAAGTGGTTTATAAACTATTATGTCTGTAAAATACTAAAAAGCTATTTGACAGCTTCGAAAATATAGTACAAATTGTGGTCATCCTATTAGATAATAGCGTAAAAATACATATACATAGCTATAATTGCAAGTAAACTATTACATTTTTTTGAAAATATCCTAGAAAATTGAAATATTTTAAAAATTTCCAAAACTAGTAATATTAACTAAGCAGATAATATTTTTTTAGGACGGTTAGATTATTTATGTGCCGAGAACGCCCTGTGGTTGGTCGCAGAGCTGGTGACCTAACACGTGTCAGGTGACCAGCGTATATTTTATACAAGTGTAGATACTAACAGGAGTACGAGGATTGACAGAGCCATTGAATACTTTCTCATTACAAAATTTTCTGGTATCGTACAAATTCCGCACATTTTAAAATTTTTTGTTACGTAGGAGTTACTTTTATAAAAGAAACACTTCGATGCAAACAATTCACGAAAAATCTGACAGCATAGGTTGTAAAATATTGGAATACCATAGAAATATGATGAACAATTTGAAATATTATAACTTTCTGAAAATGAAACAACACGTAAATAATGAACGACTATGTGATGCAGCTTTTGAAGCAATAGACCTCCAAAACTTTTAATTGGGTGCTCGTTACCTATTCATAAAATCCGCGTGTGTATGAAACGACACTATGCCCGTATTAGATCAGACCTACCTTTTATGGCAAAAAAATACTAGTAAAATAGTAGTTATCAATAAATCACGTTTATAAAAACTACATAATTTTTTTTTAAACGTGATTTTTTCTTCACACTTTGGATTGTAAAGGTGCCTTTAGATTTAGGTAAAAAAACATTAAAATAACATCGAAATTCCCAATGATGATACCAAAACGTTAAATATAATATTTAACACTTTATTTGTTTTTAGTGACAAGTTCGATTATGAACTAATTTCTTTTGTTCCCCTCCACGGGAAGGGCCGGAGGATAAAAAATGCACTGACGCATACTCAGGCGCGCGCGATCCAGAGTTATGTGGGACTCGTCCCGACGCCTACCAGAACCTCTAACCACTAAAAACCCCCCTGTCGGCTCGTGCATTTTTGCCACTCAGCCTTCATTTGAGCGACGGCCAATAAGGCCGCGCTAGCGGGGCCCAGAAGGGGTGAAGAAAGAAGAAGAAGAACCCGCTGGGATTTACATAGCACTGAAGGTGCTCAAAGCACTGAAAGTGAATACATAGCACTGAAGCTGCTCAAAATGAAAAGTAATTAATTAAAAACATTAAAATTAAAAAATAAAATTTGCTTTTATTCGGATTTACGCTAGAATTATAATTTACGTTAGAATTAGAATTTGCGGCCTGAAAGGCTTCTAGATCTAAAGTTAATTGCGTGGGTTTGAATTTCGAATCTAAGACAGGAGCAGTATATGAGACTAAATCTCGAACAAGATGATTGGGATGGGCTTCGGCGCGTTTGAAGAACGATTCTGAGAGTGTTTTGAGGTGCTGTTGCACTGTAGGTAGTTCAAGATCTCTGTGCAGGTCCGCGTTACGCACGTACCAAGGTGCGTCTGTGGCCCTGCGGCAGAAGAGATTTTGAACTACCTGCAGTTTATACAGGATGGAGGGTGGGGCGTGGGCAAAGACTGGCGGGGCATATGACATGACGGGTCTAACGCAGACCTTATAAAGCGTACGTTTATTTCTGAAAGACATTTTACTTTTTCTTCCTATCATTCTATATAGGCGGCTTAAGTAAAAACGCGCGAGTTTCATTACTCTATCGAGGTGTGACTTGAAAGAAAGCGTCTGATCTAAGGTGACGCCTAAGTATTTAATACTGCGCTTCCAGGGGATGGGAATACCTAGCATTCGATGTGGGGATCGTTGTAGCGATTATGGAATTTGTGGTCGAATTGAATAGCAGAACTCTTTTCTGGGTTGACATCGATACGCCATTTTTGAAACCAAACACCGAGGGCGTTTACGGCCTTTTGGAGTCTGGTGATGTTATACGGGACCGCGTGACCTTTAGTGTAAAGGGCGGTGTCATCTGCAAAGAGGGCGAGTTCGACGCCTTTCGGCGGGATGGGGATGTCGTTAGTGTACACGGTGTACAGCAGAGGGGTGAGGACTGAGCCTTGCGGGACTCCAGCCTTTATGAAACGAGGCGCGGAGAGCGTGCCTTCATGTTTGAATCGAAACGTACGGTCTTTGAGAAACGACGCGATTAATCTGACTATACGATCTGGTAAGCCTGTTTTGTAGAGTTTATAAACGAGACCGCTGTGCCAGACTTTGTCGAAAGCCTTGGCTACGTCAAAGAGAACCGTGACTGTTTTATTGCGACGCGGATAGAATCCTTCGAGTATGTACTTGACGATTTGGTGGACTTGCTGAGGGCAGGAGTGCTTAGCGCGAAAGCCGAACTGGTGGGGAATAATGAGAGGATCGCCATCCGTTGGAAACAGATGGTTCCGCATTCGAGAGAGTATGACTCTCTCGAGAAGTTTTGACATGGCGTTGAGGAGGCTGATGGGTCTCTGATTAGCCGGGATATATTCAGAGGTTTACCCGGCTTGGGAATACCTATGACAATCGCTTCTTTCCAAGCTTTTGGAAAGTAGCTATGGTCAAAGCAGGTGTTGAAGACGATAGCTAACAAGGTAAGCACCTGCTGAGGCAGGTGTTTAAGTGCGTGATTGGAAATTCCATCCGCACCCGGAGCCTTTTTGGATTTTTGATTTCTAATGAGAAGCAAGATTTCATCGTTAGAGACTTTAGCGGGGTCAGCGGTGATGGGGAGAGAGTCTCTGCGGAGAACTTCGTCCTCCACCGCTTTGATGTGAGAGGGATTCGCGGGTTGCGTGCTGGGCCAGCAATTTGAAGCAACGCTGTCAGCGAAGCATTCGGCTTTCTCTTCGACTTCGAAGGCAGTAGTGCCATCGGGGCGAGTGAGAGGAGGAATGTGAGAGGCGGTGTCTATTCGTAAGGCTCGAGCCATTCGATAATACGCTTGGTGGCACGGGGAGATATTCTTCATGAGATCGTTGAACTGAGCGTCTCGGAGTTCCGCGAGGTAAGACCTAACTTTACGTTGAAACTGATTCGCAGCTGTTCTGTATGCGGGCGTGGGATATTTCTTGGCTCTCCGGAGAGCCGCGTTCTTAGCTTTAATAAGATTGCTAACGGCTAAGGAAAGCGTGGATTTGCCTTGCTTAGCAACCTTTTCGTTGTCACTGATGGCTGAGTTGATAGCATCAGTGAGAAAATTTACTAATTAATCAATTTTATCCGGGCTATCTAATTGTTCGGGAGAGATCGCGAGTGGAGAGTTCGGGGCCTCTAAGGCTGAAATTAACGTATTTTTAAAGCCTTTCCAGTTGGTAAAGGTCTTAGGAGATGTAACGTTATCGTTAAGCGCACCTAGCACGAGGGAGATAGGGCAGTGGTCAGAGCCTAGGTCATCGAGCGGTTCGATACACCTGAGATTGAGATTGATTCGCTTGACAATTGCAAAGTCGAGGATATCAGGAGAGTAGTTCGAATTGTTGGGATAGTGAGTGGGAGTGATGGGAGATATGACGTCTAAGTCAAGTGAGTTAGTGATGTCGAGGAGAGCGATACCGCTGGTGTTGGTCGAAAGGCACGTCCAATCAGTATGTTTGGA
The DNA here is from genome assembly GCA_923062675.1 of Marasmarcha lunaedactyla. Lineage (NCBI taxonomy): Eukaryota > Metazoa > Arthropoda > Insecta > Lepidoptera > Pterophoridae > Marasmarcha > Marasmarcha lunaedactyla. Next base: position 37,587,204 of record OV281339.1, on the reverse strand, counting down.
GTTAAAGTCTCCGGACATAATGACTGAATGGCCGAGGGCGAGAATGGCCTCAAAGTCGCTGCGAGTTGGTCTGGAGCCACTAGGTATGTAGACTGAAGCTATGATGATGGTCGAATGACCAGTCATAGCCAATCTACACACAGTGGCTTCCATGTTGAGTAGAGAAGGGGTAGGGAGAGGACAGCAATGGAAGCCTTATTTGTAATATATAGCGGTGCCGCCGAAACCGTCGGAGTTGGGCCTTTCGTTGCGAGTAAACGCGTACTTGGGAATAGCGAATCCCCTGGAGCGGTTTGGAGTAAGCCATGTCTCCTGGAGAAGCAATAAGTCTGGCTCTTTGTTCTGAAGAAACAGTTTGAGCTCAGGAAGGTTGGTGCTAAGGCTACGAACGTTAAAAGATACTAGGGATAAGCCCTCAGGTTTTATACGACCGGACGCGGGATTTGCGGGTCTAGACATTATATTTGCTTATTTGCGAATTTATACAAAAAATAAAATTTATAACGAACTTAGAAGTGAGTGATGCTCGGCTAACGCAAATAAACGCTCTTGAGGAGAGCGGGTGGCTCGCAGTTTGCGTGCGAGAACGGAAATTTCGTTAATGTCGACGTTTTGAATGAAGTCGAACACGGTTTTCATGTCTTCAGCCAACGACGACGGAGGTGAAGACGACGGAGCGGGACGCGGGCCTACGGGAGCTACGGGAGCTGGGATAGATAATAATAATAATAATATAATAATAAAACTTATTTATTTCACACTCAGTAAAAACTTAACAAGTATGTAGAAAGTATAAAGATATAAAAGGTTTTAAGTCTTAGTGTCACTTGTATCTAAACTAGGCTGAGCCTGTGTCTTAGATACAAGTCCCTACCCGTGGTTACCATTACATTTATTTTCATGTGTTACTTACTACTTAAAGATAAGAATTACATTGATCTTATACAAGTTTTAAAGGTTACAGATTTAATAATATTTGCCAAACTATCTTATTATGGTAAACAAATCCTCAGTTTGTACATAATCTAACGTTTTTACATGCATTGGTATTTGAGCTGTAAAAATTTAAAATCTTATTTAATTTATTATAAAAGAATGGGCCGAGAAACATTTGGAATCTATTAATAAAAGAGGTCTTAAAGTTAGTAGTTGGGCAAACTTTGTTCCTTCTTCGAAGTTCTAACAGTTTGGGATCAAAAGTAAGCTTTTTGTGCTGAAGCATGACAGTATCCCGGATGAATAGTTGTCTCACTGTCATAATGTCGCAATCAGAGTAAAGTTGTTTCGTTGGATACCTGAGGGGTTTAAATACCATCACCTTAAGCAGAGCTCTCTGCGCCTTTTCTAATTTTAATAAATGTGTTTTAATCGTTCCACCCCAAGACGTGGTACAGTATGTTAATAAAGACCTAGCCATAGCATAATATAACGTAATTAATAGTTTGTGATCAGCAACATGACGAAGAGTTTTAAATACATATATAAGCTTTCTTATTCTTCCCGATAGCAAGTCAATGTGAGGTTTCCATGTAAAATGACTGTCTAACAGCACTCCTAAGTATTTAACAGTATTCGTTCTTTGCAAGAAATTGCAGCGACAAGAAACATTGACGTTGGGCCCAACTGGACACGTGTGCACTTGTATTGTAAAGTTGTTATTAGGCAGATGTCTTTGTGTTATACCAAAGTTTACGAAATTAGTTTTGGATGCATTAAGTGTGAGCGAGTTTGAGTTTAGCCACTTGTAGATTTCTCGCAACCCAGTTTCAGTATTGGTCCCAACCTCATCCCATGATTTTCCATAGAAGATTATTGCGGTATCATCCGCAAATGTAAATATTCGGGCGTTATTAATTCTCATGTTGCAAAGATCATTGATGTAAATGAGGAAGAGGCTAGGACCGAGGACACTGCCCTGGGGCACACCGTGGGTGACTGGTAAGTCAGAGCTAAAGTGACTACCTATTTTAACCCTTTGTGATCGATTTGTCAGATAATCAGAAAAAAATGCCAGACACTTGCCACGAATCCCGATGTTTTCCAACTTCTTTAACAACTTAGGAACAGAGACCGTGTCAAACGCCTTTGTTAAATCCCGAGTCCAACTGAGATGCAGTAAATTCAGACAGATCAGATACAGCATGAGAAGTAGACGTATTGGGTCTAAATCCATACTGGTTCCGTGAGAGTACATTTTGTTTTTTCAAGAAGGATAGAAGGTTTTTATTAATGATTTTCTCTAGAATTTTTGAAAGAGCAGGAAGCACTGATATTGGGCGATAATTACTGACACAATCTCTGTTTCCTACTTTGTATATTGGATGTATTATGGCTCTTTTAAAAACATCGGGAAAGACACCTGTTGTCAAGCACTGATTAAAGATATGGGTTATAGAAGGTACAATTAGATGTTTAGCCATTTTAAGAACTCTAGTTGAAATGCCGTCCCAACCTATCACTATCACTTTTTAAGTTCATGAGAGTAGACATAACTTCAGCCTCAGATGTGCCCAATATGACCATTGAGTTTTTAGGTACAAATGACCCAAAACTTTGTCTGTCGGAATTTGGGTGCCTATGATTTATTTGATTAGCTAGTTCTTCTCCGATATCTACGAAAAAACGGTTAACTTTGTCTATGGATTCTTGAGGGGTATTACTAATTTTAAGAAGATCACTAGGTTGGCTATTTATTTTCCCTGCATTAATTATAGTTTTTATGGTTTTCCAGGTTTGTTTAGGGCTATGAGCGTGTTTTTTTAATTCATTTTGTTCATATGTTCTTTTTAGTCGTTTAAGTAAGTTATTGCAGTAGTTTTTGTACCTTGTATATGTTATTTTAAGTATTTCATTGTCAACATCATTCTTACATTTCATATGCAATTGGTCTCGGTTTTTTATGCAGCGTATAAGACCTGGTGTAATCCATGGTTTTATGCACCGTTGTCGTAGATGGGAAGGTGCAGGTGGAACGGCCGGACGCTCCCTCCAAGACAGAGCCAGAGTAGGCGTCAGCTGAACGGGCTTTGCTTCCGGGGAACCCCGGTTGCGCAGCGGCGGCGCCGGTTTAGGTGCGGCCGTCTTAGCGGTGGAGCTCGTAGCGTGCGGGCAACCCCTGTAGTTAGCTTTGTGGCTGGACTGGCCGCAAAGCACACAGGCAGGGGGGGAGGTGGATTCGGGAGTGCGAGTGCACTCCTTAGTGATATGAGGATCCAGGCACTTAACGCACCTGGAGGGAGCTGAGCTGTTAGCCGCTGCGTGGCCATAGAGCTGGCAGCGGTGGCACTGCCCAGGGTGACCGCGGGGGTTGGGACGCTCGACAGAGATATTCGAGAGTCCGCAAATTGTGTGAGCCTCTCTGAAGATCTCCTTCGAGTTGGGAGAATTGGATAGGATAACTAATGCTAACGGAAAACGCCTACCGCGGTTGGAGTGCATCTTGTGCACTGCTTCGGCCGGGAAACCCCGGAACTTAAGGTCCTCGAGGATTTCATCGTTCGCGAGCTAGAACGGGACGCCCAGTAGTACTGCGCGGATCTTTCGCGCCTCCGGGAGGGCGTAGGTGTGGTACGCGATTTGTTTTAATGAAAGTAGACTAGTGAACGCGCGGAAGCCGTCGATGGTCGTGACCTGGATTTTAATTGAATCACCTGCGTTGGTTGCTTTGAGATAGTTAAATTTTTTGCTCTTTGCAAAGATTAGATACCGCGGTCCATCGCGTTTTTTCGCGGAGAAAGACGGCCGGAGGAAGCTGAGGCTTAGGTGGGACGGAAACGCAGCAAGTCGCTGGCTTCGATGGGACCGACGGAGACGCGATTACTTCGAGCGACTTTAGTGGCGCGGGGGCGGGTGTTGAAGACACCGGGGAGGACTCGGATATTGAGAATACCGAGGCTTTCTTCGAGCGTTTCTTGGAGCGTTTGGCGACTAGCTGAAACGCGGGCTCAGGAGAGCCGGTTAAGGTGACGGCATCTGACCATGTATCAGACGCGGGTTCGAAGTCGCTCCCGGGAGCGGTACGCTTGCGACGCGACGCGTGAGAGGATGTGACCGATTCACTGTCCATCTCGGACGGGACGGGAGACGCGGGAGAGCTGTAGACCTGAGGGGTCTGGACGTTGGAGGCCTGAGGGGCCGGGGTTGAGGCCTGAGGGGCCGGGGATGCGAGAGTTGCCTGTAAGGCCTGCGTTAGTACGTCATCGGAAATGGCGACGCCGGACGCAACGAGCGCCTGGGCGAACGACCTAGCAAAATTTACCAAGCTTTGCTGGTCCATTGGAGGGCTTGGTACTACAATATGTAATATATAAATATATAATATATGCCTAGGTTCCTTAACAAACCTAGCACCTAAACCTCCCTACCCGCGGTAGAGGGGCTGGGGCCGACGCGAAGTAGTGCCCCCAATTTGGACAGCACTGTACTGTCACCCTGGGAAAGGCCCAAGTGCAATGGGATCGGGTCAGCCGGTTTCTCCTTGGCCTGAAGGGCCTTGGAAGAGCACCGGGGCAACGCTATCAGGCTTAGTTGTCACCGTTAAGTATCCACCTGATCTAACGCGAGTCTACTACGGAGTGTGTTGTCAATAAATTGACAACAAAAACCGGCCGTAGACCTGACGAAGTTGGATTGTACTAAAAGTGCGGGATTGACTTCGTTACGACCGGCTGGGGCCGGCCGCAGAGCGAGTCTCTAACTAACGTAACAAGCGCCCAGCGTCAAGTACGTAGCCAGAAAAACAGCCCGAGCCTTGCGAACTACTATCGAATTTAATCGACCTTAGTAACTCAGCTCTGTTGTTGCTGCGAGAGTGACTTAGTCGCAGCCGATCGAAACCGGCCGCAGCGTAAGTCTTACAGAGGCTTATCACAAGTCGTCGAGGACGAAGCGAGATTTGTACGAATCTCAGCGTATGAGTATTGCTACGAGTTGTCGTCGTGAGACGACAATCGTGAGTCAACAGATGGTGCGACCGCGAACACGTCCGAGCGGGGCTGGACGCAGAACGGATCGTTTGAGTATTGCTACGAGAGAAGTCGTGAGACAACAATCGTTACTCGGCAGCCGGGAGCGACCTTCAACACGTCCGAACGGGTCCGGACGCAGATCGGGTCTCTTGATCTGAACTAAGCTGGTGAAAGTCTTAAGTACTCAACAATTAAACAAAACTCACAAATCAACTTATTTTTTTATTTAGCTGGGGGAATACAGACTGAACATTAATTTAAAAGTAGTTACATAGCCATGGTCAGCAAACATTTCATAAAAAAAATCTGTTCAGCAAAGTTGAATATGGGAAATATTAAGATGCATTTACACCGCGACGATGACGTCGTACTTTCGGTTAGTTATCACTACATTCGATTTATCGCTTCGTCTCACCAGTTAACTTTATTTCATTTTGTTAAACCAACTATCTCCCAGTTTTATTACAATCAGATATATAGGCTAAGCAAACTAAAATAAGTTATAAATTATATTTTCACACCAGGTTGCGTCCCCAAACAATCAGAGAAAAACACGAATACGTATACGTAAACGAGAAGAGAAGCAATAACATGTATTATGTATGTACGTACATTAAACGCTTTGAACTCAGTTGGTTTGATGTTTAAGTCGAGTGTGGGGCAGGGGTGCTATTCTTCCCGCTACTTTTTATTCCGGCGTAATCAGTAAATTTGCATTTACCTTAGACTCAAAAGGCATATAAATTAAAGTCAATCCTAAGCAAGCAGCGATGGTAACTCGATGTAACGATGTCATTAAGGCTCTTTATTGGCCACAATAACTAATAACTGAAAGACTAGCACTTAAGGCGTAAGGGGTGAAAGAGCGTCTATGAAGTTCAGCGACAGAGAATGGTTTCTTTTGTGACGTTTTTTTTTGTGAGGATAGCGTGGCGCGGTGAGAGGGGCTCGTGGGGTGGGGAGGCTGCCTGCAGGCGTGCGCAAGTGCCAGTATCCTACGATACGTCGCGGAGATCACAAACCCACTGCAGACCTCCCGCCAGACCCACGTTAGGCGCCAATCATTGACTCGACCGATTTACTATCACATAAAAGTTCCACAAACTTTCAGCAACAAAATAAATAAAACGGAAAATTTGTGACACGTTCTAGAAGTGAAGGTTTGGAAGTTATAAGTGTTTTGAAAGACTGTTTGATCACACTTTGGAGGATTTTTCAATTAGAAAATTATAGACTTATTATTTATAGTGCATAACTCCCTGGATTTTGATGCTGATTGGTACGTATATTTGAAACATATGTAATATATAAAATTATTCTTTTTTATTAAAATTTTTTATAATATATATATTAACTTAATTACATTAGAATTTTAGATACACATTTATATGTATAAACAAATACATTTAAATTTAAGAAATATATAACCAGCTGATAAGTGATATTTTATACATTTTGATTTAATTGTAGTATTTACTCGTTAGTTTGTCTTGATAATCCATATGAAATTTGTGAAATATTTTTAGAACGTTCATTTTGGTAAAATTAGAAATAACTTTAATAAGAATTGAACTTTTCAGATTAAATAATTCAACGATGCTTTGCGTCTTGAAACTTTTAAATTTATAATTTCATTCGTTTCTCCCTTTGTTTTAAATCCCGTTCGCGGAAAAAAACATAAGTTAAATTTTAAGTTACGCAAAGACCTTTGGGGAAGCTAACGTAATTATTCGTTACCAAGTGTAACCTCAAACAAAGAGACGAAACACAAGTATAGAAAACCTTGTCGTTCTTAATAATAGATTAGCAAACTTTTCTTTAAAACCTAAATTACTTCATTGGAAATTTCAACTTCCTTTGTTAACTTCAATTTAATTAAAGTAATCATTTTAATTTTGTTCAGGCCACTTTACTGCTTGCGGTTTTTTAAGTAAGGTGCAATAACATTTATTTAAGTTACCTTTATTAAATTCTGCGTCATGAAGTTCAACTAAAAGTTAAGGTGTAAAGATATAACTTCGTTGGATTTTTTCTGTCACTCTTAGGTTCGAGGCTGCGTTACTTGATAGCTGATACAACGATTATAAATTCTCTGGAGACCTCACTTATAGATTGCTAAGGACAGGTGATATGCTAATATAAAGTTCAATTCAACATTTAAGTTTCCTAAATGACTTCAGGTAAAAGTAATTAAGACAATCAGACACAATTTACAGGAATGAAATGCTGTTCCTTTAATGTCCGAATTATAAAATATTGCTATTTGGCATCCGAAGTGTAACAAATAATGCTATTTATTTACATAATGATACATTCTTCATATTTACATTTATATAAATAAAAAATCATAATATATGTATAAAAATAAATATGTATAAAACTATATTTACATCTACTATAAAGGTGCTAACGTATACCTGCAAAAATACTAACATTCATATACCACATCCGCACAATCAATCTCACACCCTCATTCATTGTTTAATGAAATTTAATGTATTTTTAATGTAAATTTTCTTCTTTCTTATATATTTTTTTGTTTTTCTCTTATTTTGTAATTTAAATGTTATCCTTAAGGGATGTAGCGGGTCATTCAGTAACAGACTTCAGTTCGGTTGCTAGGTGGATAACAGAAGAGTAGCTTCAGGAAGCATTGTGACAGTTCTCAGAATTTTTGTTGGAGAGCTGTTAGAACTTTAGAATGTATTCTAATATTATTTTCTACTATAAGATACATGACGCAGTGGTTATACAAATCCTCTTTATTATAAAATAATCATATATTTAACAATTGGAACTTGTAGAAAAATATTGAGTGGAGAAATCTTTGTCGAAAGCGATTGTTATTTGCGAGTGTTACAAATTAAAACGAAGAAATGTTAAAACAAAGGCTGCGCACGCAAATAAATTGACCATTTATAATTGAGTATGGTACGATCCGGTACAGGAAAGTCAACAATAAAGAGAAAAAATATATTTTTTATATAGAATCACTTTGTGTGTGAATGTATCAGCACGAACATGATCTGCAGATAACTTCAGAGGCACCCTGTCAACCGGTCACGAAGTATAGGTATTCCGTATTAAAATAAATGAAAAAATATTTATTTATATTTGTAATATTTTTTGTTGTTCTGGAATACAATATTTCAATGAAATGTTTACTCATTGATTTGAGTGTTAGAAAAATAAACTGAAAAACCTGTTAAACCATATTTTATCTCACTCAATATGCAGTTACTCAAAAAAAAAAATAAAAAATATTGGGTCCATTCGGATTTCGAATAGAAACACAGTTGTTGTGTACATATAATCCAAAAAATGGTTATGTCGTTTATTATGGGAATTTATTAAACATTTATTAGTTTAAGGACAAGATTTTTTACCTTTTCTTGAAATATTTATTTTGATGCCAAATTGTATCAACTCACATTAGCAGAGCGTAGTGAGCACTGCATATATATTGCAGGATGTTTTATTACACAGTTACAATTAAAGGGACCAAACGAATAAGTCTTTGTTCATTTCAAAGGCCTGCGTGGTTTCCACTGAAATGAGGTTCTTGATACGTCGCCTTAAATTTGTTGTATGTATTCAAAAAAAATAATCAAAATCATCACTTAACATAACATACAAATTCACATTTAATACGACTTGTGGCAAATATCCCTATTATAGGCCAGGCTCCATGGGGGACTCGTTTCTCGAACTAATGCCGCAGCTTGCAAAGCCAACAATATTTTTCAGTAAGAAAGAGCTTCAAATGCTTTGAAGTAGTAAATTCATAAGAAAACCATTCTAGCTATAAGATATGAAAATTTGGCAAGAAATTTCAATATAAAGACAGGTTTTACGTGTATTTGAACGGAAAATGTTATAATATTTTTTTATATAGGTACTCAATAAAATGTTACCTTTTTTGTGGAATATTTTTGTGAGCGCGATCAGGCCGACGAGGTTATAATGTCATATTATTGTAATATTTACGGAATCGTAAGCTGTAAGATATATTTACCAAACTATGATTTTTGGGAATTCAAGTTTTTATGACAGCTGGCATTGCTTTTAGGTATGTATTCCTTCAAATCTTTTCTTGAAAACTTTTTTATCCAGTAATTTAATTTAAAACGAGCCCTTTCACCTGCAAGACAATCATCTTCTTGGAAAACCAAATCTTCGTTTACAAAGGGAGCAGGATAAAAGCGGATTCCTATAATGATAAAGAATTTGTTCAGTATTTTGTAGAACCTTAGATCGTTCATGCGATAAATTTTATCGGCTATTGTCCTTAAGACCAGTTTCACCTATCGTCCAAGCTGGTGGCATTTGCCAGCGAGTGGCGGCCGCCGCAGGATTTATTCGAACGCGCGAACTATGAAATATTACCGCGGGCTGATTTACTACACAACCTAAAAAATTATACGTTCTACGTGTCCACGAATAGAGGGCCGGTTTCGGAATATTGTAAATGGCTTTTTGGCAATGTTTCGCTTGGATCGTATGAGTAATAGTTTTGATAATGACATTAGCAATCGAATCGGAAATAATTTTAATGAGGAAATGACTTATTTATCTTTTCCGAATTTTATTTATTAAAGCATGAAGACTACATTATGCCTAGTAATCAAAGTATTTTTTTATTAATACGAGTGACAGTAACATGGTTAATACTAAAGGTACAAATTACAAGTTATGTCTCACTGTTAAATAGGTATTAAGGCAAAAACTCTTTTATTCAACGTTAAGTTACTCTTAAACTGAATTATATTGACATTGACTGGAAGAAAAATATTTAAGCACGGCTGAATGTTTAGATATCCATCTTACATAAAATATTTAAAATAGAAAGGTGTTACATATTTGATATACAATTTTATATCACAAAATTAATGAGGAACCGATATTGCCTGATTCAAATTCAAATATTTATTTCTCAACATGTTTTTATTGACGTCAAATAAAATAATTCATCAGGACAAAGAACAGACACATTACACATGTTTCATTACAAAAACTAGTAAAAACTTGTAAACAATATCCAAAAAGCTGAAATTAAATTAATGTAATTTTATGAACTATGTCCTAATATGAAGCACAGGGGTAACAATAATTAGTTATTGGCCCCCAACACACCGAGTAAGTTGCAATTCCATGTTCTTACCAAGTTCATCGCTATACATAATTGTATTAAATTTACTTTTATTTGACCTTTTAATTAACTTACTACCAGATTTTGATACTGTATGCTCAGTGACACATCGCTCCTCAACTTGGCTGGATATTGGCAGAGGGCAATCTGATGTAGTTATTATTTGAATGACTTGTCATGATTACTTATATTTACACAGTTCAAATAAATTGTCCCTAGCCAGTGTGTTCCTTAATTTCTTTTTGAGAAATTTCATACTTATTGGTAAGGATTAGTAGCTCTTCATGAAGTCTCTATATTTCTACGTTTAGTTTTTGTGTGCCATTTTCGTAAGTTAACCTATTCTGCTCTTGGTTACTTTTATATAATATAATTTCATTCGTTAGTTGTAAACGTTAATGTTTGTTTGAAATAGTTTTACATAAAATGCTTTGCTTTTTGATTAATTTAGAGCTACTATGAATAGATTAATTGAGTTTGTAAACTTTTTTACTCTTAGTTTTACTTATTTTTTTATTACTATGGTGAAATTTATTGTTTTTATTATTTACTGATCCCAAATATTGTAACGTCGGTTCTGCATACATTGAAATTATTAATGCATACATTAAAATTATTGTACAGAAATCTTAAGGAACTGCTGTGACCATGTCTCCTGCATACAAGCTCATTGAACAAAGACTGGGTTTGAATTACTTTAGCCTGATTTATTTCAGACTCTAAACATTCGATTTTTGTATATTTGACCGCGTAATTGCTTTTTAAGCTGATTATTATGATCAAGATTATCTTGCAAGACATTCATATCTTTACAATTCCATTTGCTATCCCCCGACGTGGGCCCCGTTGCTTTGAGACTTCTAAAAGCTGTGTGTGTAAGTTCAGTAACTCATGTTTCAGTGATTTATTTATATTTCATAATACCTTAATTTAATTTACTCTATCATTGCTTTCTTCCAACAACTGCTCACTTAAAGCTTTGAATTTTAATCATCGCTGTGACCACCGCCCGGTACGTATGTTCTAATACCACTCCGATTGCTCGGTTCTTTGCCGATATTCAGTGGCATTAAGTTTACTGGCGTCACAGATTAGCGTGTCGGCTCCGTGATACGGTGTTTTTACTTCCTCTAAGCGCTTCCTCGAAGTAATTTTTTCTTTGCAACGAAATCTCTTAGTTTTCAAAGTGCTGTGTTGTGCTTGTGCTGAGGGCTGTGTGTGCCCAGCGTAAAGTATTCTGGTATTAGTACAAACGATACCTAACGATGACAACCAATTTGTACTCATCCAGTCCTTTTATTTTATATATTACTTCTTTTCTATTATTTTCTTATAATCTATTATCATATTTGTGTCTTTTCGTGTAGATTTGCTCTTTTTGTCGGTAAAGTTTGCGCGTAACGCGGTTGACTCTTTACTGTACCCTTTTTAGGATTCTAGGTAGCTGTCTTTGGCGAACTACGGTTAGTTTATAGGTTATTTTCAGGCCGCGGTAGCTATGGCTACCTCAGTGTCCAATCATCTAGACTTAATTTGAAAGTGAAAAAAAGAGACGGGTGAGCCAGCCCATGTTCACTAACCCCATACGAAAGCGTCCTCATGCTAGTCCGTGGCTTCGTCCACTCGTAGTTTTTTCGGTGTCGCGGATGGACAGTGATACCCTGGCTCCTGCCCAAGCCAGCGAGGGATTCACCGTTGTCGCAAAACGACAAAAAAGGTCCAAGCCCAAGGACTCGGACTCATCCGGCAATGAGTCGAAAACTCCGAAAATGTGGTTTCCGCACTCCACTCTTCTAACTAACGCTAAGTCTATTCTCTCCCATCCCGAGGCCAAGCCAACCGGTCGGCATCCGCTTCCTTTTTTCATCCACGATAAAGCGGGGTAAACACTTGTGTCCACAAGAACCTGGTATCAAATTGGAAGCAGAGAAAATTATTCGTTTTTGTTAAATGCCACAGCAGGTTGACAGAAATAAAACAAGACTGTTTTTTCACCTTATATTATTATAAGCCAACATCGAGAAAACAAATACCAATAGATTTGTGTGGATTGAACGGCCTTGGATTGACGGATGGTAACATGACCTAACTTCTTTACCCGAGTTCCCAGATTCGAATCACGTAGAACCTACATCGGTCAAGTAGTGATAAACATATACATAATAAACCCAAACTTTGTTTTCTTAGTTTCCTCAATGGGCTGATTATCAACCATATTACTAGTTCATTTTCTTGCTATGGCAACTTACGAAAAAGTTTATTTATTCATAAATTTTCACAAACACTCATTTGTATTCACATATTCAAAATTCCTTTTACATATATGTTTGACCTTAAAAAATTAATATTAATAGGTCTTTACCTATGAAACTGCCGTTTTGCCGTACTGGCCATTTCAAATGAAAATATTTTTTTTTTTGACTAATAATTCTAATTTCAAATTAATTTTATTTGACAAACATGGAATTCTTTTTCTAAAATCGTCATTTGTTTAATAGTTAGTGTTTTGTTTTCAACGCATTCGAACATTTTTCGTCATCATGGATAAGTTAAAAATTCGAGTAATTATGGAGTATGAGTACCGTCGTGGCAGCAAAGCGGCACAAGCGGCACGCAACATCAACGACGTTTACGGAGCGAACACTACAAACGAACGCACCACCCGTTATTGGTTTACCCGCTTCCGTTCTGGAAATTTTGACCTGAAAAATGAACCCCGTGGTCGTCCGAAAACTTTGGTCGACAATGACGAATTAAAGGCAATTGTGGAAGCTGATGAAACTCAATCCACGGCTGAATTAGCAGCAGCTTTCGACGTTAGCATCAAAATAATATTGGTCCATTTGCGTCAAATTGGCAAGGTAAAAAAGCTTGACAAATGGGTACCCCACGAACTCAATGACCGCCAGCGCGAAGTACGCGTGGAGACGTGCCTGGCACTGCTCAGCAGGCATACAAATGAAGGAATTCTGAACCGCATTGTTACTTGTGACGAGAAATGGATCCTGCTTGACAATCGTAAGCGCTCAGCAAGTTGGTTGGACCCTGGTTCAGCACCCAAACAATGCCCTAAACGAAAACTTACCCCTAGAAAAGTGATGGTCACTGTTTGGTGGTCTAACGCGGGTGTAATTCATCACAGCTTCTTGCCAAACGGGACAAGCATTACTGCAGATGTGTACTGTGAAGAACTGAACACAATGATGGAGAAGCTCGCACGTCTCCAACCAGCTTTGGTCAATCGTTCGGCTCCACTGCTCCTGCACGACAACGCGCGACCTCATACTGCACAGCAGACGGTCTCCAAGCTACAAGAGTTGGGGTTGGAAGTTCTCCGTCATCCGCCGTACTCACCAGACCTTGCGCCTACAGACATCTACTTTTTCCAGAATTTGGATAACTTCTTGGCGGGAAAAAAATTCAATACCCGAGAGGCAGTACAAAATGCCTTTGAAGAATTTGTTGCCTTCCGTCCAGCTGATTTCTTCAAGAAAGGCATCAATAAGCTACCAATGCGTTGGCAAAGATGCATTGATTGCATGGGTGATTATTTTGATTATTAGAAATAAAAAATATATAAAAAAATTACGCTTCATGTATTTCGTGAAAAACGGCAATTTCATAGGTAAAGACCTAATATTAAATGTTTTATTGAGAAATATCCAAATGTTATGCAAAAACTTTCGAAAATTTTATATTATCAATCGATCTGCTATTGTCCAAACAATTGACTTTCAGCCTATGAATTTGCTTCACTAAAACCACGAGTTTGCAAATAAGTAGTCTGAATTTCAAGAAAACGAGGATTATGTATTTGTTTTACTAAATTCGTGTGCTACATGTGCTATGCGGAGCCGGCTTATAAATATGAATGGAGCTCGGGCCTTAGTCATTTATATTGTAAGAAAAAGTATCCACCTATAAACTAAGCATATATAAAATGTTTGTGAATAATCAAGTGGTTTGTAGAGATTACCGGAGATGAACCGGTAAATAAGCTATTTAATTTAAGGAGACAAATAAGCTAACTAAATAACTATCTTGTAGCTTTGTCATCAAAAACTACCTTACCATTACAGTAGTGATATGTATGAGTAAGCATTAATTTTAAATCCCGTTACATGTCTACCTCAGAATTAGGACAAGTAAATGGTAGTGGGCTATTACGGATGATTCTCCAACAAGTTAAGGCTGACGATCAGCATGTTGTAGTCCTCGTTTTATTATGGAAAGTAAAAAAATGAAGACATTAGAAACAAAACATATTATCTAGAATTTGTAGGGTCTGAAACAGGCGTTAAAAGCTCCAAACAACGCCCGTATGAATAAAAGTTACGTTAAGGAAAAAAATACTATTCTAAAATAGGGTCCGAATTCGCACACTGACCCACTTAATTCTAGCTTGCATGGTATTACGAATTTGACGGCTCAATATTTTAAGCATTGGATAATAAGAAAGATACTTATTAAACAATGAACATTATATTAAATTCTTGTTTGTTTGATTGTTCGTGGGGTGCATATTAAATTTTCAGGCCGTACCCTTGTCAACATTGAAATAATTACGAACACTGGATTCGGACGCAGAAGGCGTAAGTTTTAATAAAAATTAACTATTTATGTTTCGACAAGCTTTTTACCAATTGTCTTAAAATGTTGAATAAATATCATTCCTCATGACATTCAGTTTTAAAAATTCTGTGCGTGTAAACTCTTTCTCTTTTTCAAAAACAAATCAATCTGGACTACCTTTGGATTTTACTTTGACGAAGTCACTTGTGGAATTACTGCAGTCAAAATCGGATCTAAACTCCGAAATATAGGTTTTGTAAATTTTTATTATTTATTTATTAAGGGATTTTTATCTATCAGGATATGACAACCCCACAATTTTTTTAATTACATAATAAACCCAAATACATTTTATTAATTCACAACTTCAATTATTGTCTAGGTGACGCAATGACCATGTCACATACTAGCCTCGCAGCGTCCTAATTTGGTTGTTACAGAAGAGATTGAAATATGCCAGCGCTCAGTAGTGTCATGTTCATCGCGCCCAATAGAGACTGTCTCTCTGTGAGCTTTCTGGTACACTCAATCAACAAGTGAAGAGGCTTTCAATGTGCAATGTTTTTTTTCTACATTTCTTTCTCCAGGGATTTTCTTTATCAAAATGTTCTTTCCAGATGTTGTAGCTCATTTGTTTGAATCCTGTTAGGTAATTGAAGTAACATAGTAAAAATTTGAAATCTGCACCCTCCTCACTTCCTCTTGAGCCAATGTGTGCTGGGACCCATTGCGATGTCACATCTTTGTTATTTTTAATAAATTATACATACATTAAAACCTGTTGAAAATAGCCTTGATTGAGGTCTAAACGTCAGAAATAGATAGCACCAGCGAGTGGGGGATTTTTGAGGTTTATACCTTCCTTAGGCACTAATCAAACAGGACTTGACCATTCGCTCTTTGCTTCCTCTACAATGACACTTTGAACTAATTTCTTAATTTGATAGTTCCTTCTTCAATCATTGGCAGTCTGTATTGCTTCACGTAAACAGGACTAGTATAAGGCTTTAATGTAATAGACTGTTGGTAAACATTTGTAATAATTAATTTATCTCCTGGAAAAAACAAAACATCGACATATTTAGATCATATTGCCTTAATAGAACTAGCTTCATACAAACTCAAATGATTTAAATTCAGTATATTTAACAACGTATTAGCTCTGTACATCTGTACATTTTTCGTACATGGTTCAAATTTACAAATATCATAATTCTGAATCGAATGTAATTCAGAATTAAAATAAGGTACCTAATGTGATGCCGTAATAAAACCGTTATGGTCACTGGTATTTAAAATGATTTTAAAACGGCAAGAAAAATGTCGACCTTTCATTGTTTAGGCGAGATTCAACTATCTTCATGCGATTCTGAATTCGAGCAGATTAAATAACATTTCCTTTGCACAATCAATAAAATCACTAAATGGAATATTTTCCACTCCATTTTTGTAAAATAAAATTTTATTTAAGGCGATATTCGAACCGTCTTTACACAGAAAATCTAAACCTAAAACTCCACCAGCCTTTGAAGGAACATGATCGGAAACATGGAAATTATGACTCTATTCTGTTCTAGATCGGATTAGAATTTTGTTCTGAATAAATTACACGAATTTGAGAATTATACGTCTACTATTTATGTTTCGATAATTTGAACGAGAAAAATTTACGTAATTACGAGTTTGTGGATAACGAGTATAATTACATGTTCTAAGTTGTAAACCTCTTGACGTCTGGGGCCTTCGATGATAAACTTGATGGTTTAAAGCTTAAACCACCGTAATGCACACGAGAATAATTAAAAGGCTCATCTCTACCCCGACGTGAAAATTATAAGACACCTTCACCTTAGGACGTGGATGCTCCATAAAGCTCCTCATTTGTCGCAGATTGGAAAGCATCAATCAGATGCTCATAATTCCTGAAATAATCGTGCTCAGTGGTAAGTCGTGCAGACCGTCTGAAAAATGATTTACAGCAATTTTTTTCATTGAAAGGTTCTCAAATATAATATTTTTCCTTTTCGTCATCTGCTTGGGCTATGGTTCCGAACTGACTCTATGTTTTTCTGATTATTTTGTATAAGTGAATAATAATCTCACCGTTTTTGTAATATTCATAGTATTATTACTTTGGATAATTTATTTTCAGCTATTTTACCCAAAAATCTAGCATTTCCCATTCTTGCTGAGTATTTCTTAATTTTTGTAAGTTCATATAAACATTCTAATAATTCTTTTTCCATACATAAACATAAAAATCTTAATTAAACTTACCATTTTACGAGTTACCAATAGTAGAGGAACATTTGTTGCAAAGAGTTCGCCTAGTTTCCATATCTGATAATCTACGTGGAGTTAAAAGAGTGATAAAATATTCACTTAATGTTCCTAAATATATAATTATGTAGTTCTTTTCTCATTTTAGTATAAAACAATATACGTAGGTAAATGTTATATTTAAATACTGCTGACGACGCTGAAGACAACCCGGGCAGGTTTCTGGGCAGTAACATTGTGCAGATCGATGGTGAAATATTTATATTCTGAAAGAACTTTCTTTTTCTTTCCGCTAGTTGTATTTTGTTTGATTTTCTCTCCCGTGTTAATTGACTCTTGATGTACTATGGCATTCACAACAATATCTATATGACTTTTTATTTTTGATCAGTATTTTAGGAACATCTTGCCTCTGTGTATGTTGTTTTGGAGGTTACAGCAAAGATTTTTCTATTGGTGTATTTTTCTCCAAATAGTACTGAAAGGCCTTGCGATACGTAATGTTTTATTTACGCATCCATGATCGAATTGCTTTTTCTTTTAAAAACAAGGATAAGGATTTATGCAGAGCCATGTGAGGGCCTTTGCAGTTTAGACATCTAAATTTCAAATCACAATTATCACGTTCACATTTGGGGCATATTTTTTTTCTGTTGGGGAAACAATTTACTACATGGTCAAATTTCCAGCAACCAGAACACTGAGTTACTGAAAAAACATATGGTTCGACAGCGAAGCGACACCCAAAACCTCTTACGTATGGTGGCAAACAACTGCTCGCAAAACAAATCCTAATGGTTTTACAGTCTATTCATGTCCCATCGAAGCCCATACGCTTAAGACGTTTAACTGACACAATTTGTAAGTAAATTTCTAAAATTTGCTTTATTTCTTCATCTGAAATTTCTAATTTTACGCTTTACAACACCGTAGGAAAAAGTGGTTTCATTAATTATCTGAATATTATATTATATATTATATTATACACCAGATAAGTGATTGTCTGCGTGTTCTTTATTTTCAAATAAAACTAAAACTTTTTAGGCACCTCTGTAACGAATTCTAATAATGTTTGTTATGTTTTCTGATTTCTATAGTTTTGCAAATGCTATTTTTTTTTGGTAAGATATCTGTAGAGGTAACACTTACTTCCGTTGAATCGTTCATAACATCTCATCACATAACATAACATCATAACCCAAGGATGACTCAGAATAACACATTTGGCATGTTGTCTTTTTCGTTTTTTTCTTTTTCATCCTTATCAATTTAGTTTAGTTTTCATTATCTTCGCTGCCCTCTTGGTCTGGCTCTTTTCTCGTAGCTAGCACGCTTTTTGAATACATACTGTACTGAGCGAATTAATGTGAATAGCAGTAATGTGTTAATGTACAAAAAACAATTAATCGATATACCCGAAACAATTAAAATGTAATATTAATTGCTTTTGAAATAGTTTTTTTATAATTTTTAATAGAATTGTATAATTTTTTTTGATATATGAAAGAGTCATTCGTATAGGCTTAAACATATGACATTCCATGGTAAAATATTTTAACGCCAAATATCCTTAGGCCAAGAAATTCACCGGATCTGAACACAATTGAAAAACTGTCGGCTATTTGAAAAGTTTAAGTACATTAAATGTATTTCACATTGAATCCTTCAATTGAATTACTTGGGGCTGTAATCCAGATGTGGTCTCGAGAGCATCAAGTTTATGCTTTTTTTTATAGTAAAAACTGGCAGGCTCTGAGCTGAAACGTGTTGAACAAGTCATTAAAATTTTATTTTCGTCTATAAATCATAGTTGTTTTCTTTTACAAATCATTGTCTATTCGTGTTCATATTAATTCGCACCTACTAGTACTGTATTACTACTGTACTGTATGGTATTGTTCTTCACTCCATTTCGTGTTATACTCACTAGCATTCCTTTATAATACAGGAATCACTTTCACTCGAATCACATTCTTCAATTATATGGTTATCACCCTTTAACCATTAATAAGGTACTTATGAGGGTAGATTGCAAAATCAAAAAACAAAAATAATCGCCTTCAACGTATCCGTTCACAGTGACGGCTCGCACGAGACTGCAGATATAACCGCCTACTTAAAATAATAAATAACAAAAAGTTCAATCACTACCCCTCTTTGTCATATAATATTTTTAATCTTAGCTTGTCCTCTGGAGAATTTCCTGACGTGTGGAAAGTTGCTACTGTCAGCTCTATTAATAAAAATTGTCCAAAGCAAGACCTTGCAAATTACAGACCCATTTCTCTGCCACCGTCAATATCAAAATAACTTTAGAAACTTGTAAACACTTGAATTGAATACCTCAAGTCACGAGGTATTTTGAGATTAATGACTATATAAATCAACGGAAGAGAAAGTTAGCAAAATTAGAAATAAAGTTTCGGAGCTTTTAGATGATGGCCAACGTCGCATTGGAGTATTCCTCGATCTCACACGAGCGTTCGACACGATCTCCCCAACGATCTAACTACGCAAGCTGGAAAGCACAGGTATTAGGGGTGATGCACTCGAATGGTTGCAATCACACCACACCAATCAAAGGTACACCAGGATTGATGGTACAACAAGTGCTGACAATGACATACATTTCGGTGTTCCCCAAAGCAGTAGCCTGGCCCCATTTTGTGTCTGGTATACTTAAACGGCATCCAAACCTTAAACTTAAGTAAAAGAGCTTCATTTCTATGCAGATGATAATGCTGTCGACTTGCATGCTCCATCATGTCATAGCAATCACCAAAAATATTCTTGCACATCTTCACTACTGGCTAAATGTTCATTTTCTGACACTTAACACAAATAAAAAATCAAATACATTCCTTTCTTTAAGACCGCAGCATCAGCTCCACCAGAATTTCGACACTACAAATACACTCGTGTTTCACCGGCCCAACATATACTGAGTTTCCTCCATTCAATACATAGGTGTTTATCTGGACGAAAATCTATCTTTCAGCGAATACGTTTCTCAAACACGTTTCAGGGAGAATGCGTAAACTTAACAATATAATAAAATTGCTGCGTATTGAAAGAAATGTACTAGTTAATAAAAATGTTCTCTTGTTTTTCGTTTTCAAAAAGATATTTTTATCTATGCCAATCACTATGGGATCAATAACAATTAATAGGATTGATGAATAGGATTAATAGGATAACAAATATTAGGATTGTTATAGAACTCAATCTGTGAAACATTGTTAAATAATATAGGTACACAGTGTTCCTAGAATTAAAAAGCAAATTTCTCAACGAATGTATAGCTTCGCTGTTGCCGCGATATTATATCTTGTTCTGGAAATTGGTCCTGGAACCCCGCGATACAGGTTCGACTAGTGTAGGGACCGACAGTAATAGTTCAGCAGAAAACTATGCTTAAACTTTATTTCTTTATTATTATCTAGTTATGCGATTTATTTATAAAATTGTTTAAAGTGTGCTAACTTCTCTTAACAAAAATAGATTTCATCAAGAAGCTATTTTTAGTTTTTCAGTTAATTAACATAAGCACTTTTCAAAATATTTCTTACACGAAATTATTTTTAAAACATTTGGGAAACGTAATATCCTTATAAATACTTTCTCGTTGATGGCTACGCAAGGTACACAAATTTCAGATTGTGAATATTCTACATATTATAGTATTTTTGTAATGCAGTATGTAACGATCAACTCGCGTCCAATATTTTTCTCATAAAATATACGAGGGTGTTCTAATAGTATTTGGCAAGTGTATGAAGGTCATAAGTGTAGCTAAGGTGTTCATAAAGCTGCAGTCGCTAGAGTAGTAGAAAGGTATTTGCGAAAATCAAAATAACTCCACGAAAACCATGCGCTCGGTTTTAGAATGCCGATTTTTAAATTAAAATTTGACGGTAAAATCATAGAACAATTATAAAAACTAGCAATTTTTACTCTTGTTTTATTTACGGGGTTTCTGATGTACGAACACCCAAACCTTCATGAGCAAAAAAAATTTTTATTTTATTTTTACTGTTTAGTCAATATTGCAGGAGTTTAAATTGATGAACTCCAGTACAATATATTATATATTTACACAGACTTTATTTATTTTTATTCTCAAGGTATTTTTCTGACGCTCCTTATTAAGTGTCTGCAAAGGATAATATGCAATAACTCGAAATAATAAAGAAATAAAGTCTCCATTTAACTAGCTACATAATTCAGTTTAAACAAGAGCACAATTAGTTTTTTTCAAGCTGAAAAGTCTGATCAGTGAATAACTTCTGAGCGATTTTTATTCGAACAAAGCGAATTTTCTTTTATCTTTAAAAACTATTTTTAATAACGATGAATGAGTGAAATCCTTTTGTAGTGTATTTAATGGTTGGCTTGTTGCGAATACTAAATACTGGCTAAAGTAACAAACTTGGAATTTCGAAATGCTTTTATAAACGTATTGATGTTATGACTGGCTTTTGAAGCAGTTTATTAAGACCTTCTTATAATTTTTAAGGAAAATCAAAGGTTCTAGTTGATTATATTTACGGAATTCGATAAGCCTAGTTATTAGAGTCAGCTTGATTTCACAATAACAACACTTATATCATTACTGTACTTAATTATTTTCAAGCAAAATTCCTGGCCAACTGTCGGTAGAACCAAACATATCGAATCCGATGTTTTAATGAACTGCGAAGATTGGGAGTTTTCAGAGTAATTATTCGGTAAGATGTTTATTCGACTTATGGAACTTAAGAATGGAACATAAACCCAAAGCTAACATTGTGCAACTTCAATTCGCTACCTCATACTTAATTATGAAAGTTGCACGTGAGGAGTTTGAGCGAATGAAAAGCAAAGCTGTGAATTGCGTTTCATTATTTATTTTTTCTTATAATAAAGTTGTTATACATATGTAAATGTTACTATACTTAATGCTTGAAAAATGATCAACGATTGTTTTGGGTGTCAAAATCTACAATAGACCTGAGGGGTAGTGATATTTTTAGACAGGATAACAAATGCTCAGTAGTCATCAATTTATTGATTTTATCAATACTGACAATTACAATTGATTACTTTTTAAACAACGGTAGTCAAAAAGTAAAACTTACCTCTATTTTAGGTAAGTACCTTATTTAATACTGTTAGCGAAGCAACATGACACGGATTCGGCATGATACGATTTGTCAATAGTGCTTGTCCACGCCCCCACTACTTTTTTTTTTTTTTTTTTTTTGCGACTACTCTAGCTCCATGGGGGAAGCTAACTTTTTTATGCGCTAATACCTCTCATTCCAGTTCTATCATTTATTCTTCTCGCACTTTCATTCTTCATACTTTATCTTTCTCACATACATCTCTTTTACATTCTTACGGGTGGGATTCCCGTCTATCGTCCTCTAATCTCTAACTACTTGTAGCTTATAATCTATCATCAGGGTTTGGGGATGGGGTAACACGTAAGACTTTATTTATTTAATATGCTTAATTATAAGCGCTTCAGTTTTACATTTTCATTTCTTTTTTAAAAATTTTGTTTTTATATTTTACATAATTTAAATTTTTACATTCCAATATATTTTATTCATCTGTTACATTCTACAGTTTCTGTTTTCTATATTAACTTTTAATTTGTTTTTATTTTTCTGTTTCATTACAATACATCTTTGTCAGGTTTCATTTTACATACTTATTAAATTAAATACATTTATTTAATTTCTTTCTTATTGTCTATTATTACTTTACAATATATTAAATACTACTTATATACTTAACATTTATGTCTATTGTGTTTTATAGTCACTGTTACGTAATATTAATTATTATAACTGTAGAGTTGTAACTCTACATTGAGTTATTACTTGTAAGTTGGCTTTTTATTACAGACTGTTTCTTTATTTTACATGATTCACTCATTTTATGTATATCTAGTTATTTTAGCTTAATTATAATTCCTACTTTATTACACTCTTATTTCATTTATATGTTGTCCCAATATTTTACAAAATATTTTGTCAACATATTTATTTTACTGTTTTAGTTTATGTTTCCTGTATTTATATATTTTCCCTATTGGTATTGTTGGCAAGCTACAAAGTTATATGTTTATTGCAATTGTCAAATTTAGAATAATTAACCCAATACACGCTGGAGGAGTAATTGACTGTACCAGTTCTGTTTAAAAAATAACGGTATGTTTGTGTACGTTGAGTTGTGGTGTCTTGGGCTAAATCTAGAGGCTTGGTTCCGGTTTCACTATTCTTCAAAATAGCGAAGATACCCAACCCGCTTCCGATTTCTGCCCTGTGCGTGTAGATATTATATATACATATACTATTGTTATACTATTACGTTATTTCTGCATATTAGGGAGGCAGAATGCCGGCGAGCAGGTTATTTCTGCGATGGCCACCTCAGCAGTATGCCACCGATGCGCGAGCCAATTCGTCCCACCGTTGCCGGACCGGGCATGAATGGCTGAACGCATTGTGGGACACTTCGTTGCGATGTGTGTTAACTGCAACGCAGTTTATGCATCTGGGCGAGTGGCCCTCGCGGTAATCCGGACATTCATTCTTGTGGTCGCCCCCACTACTTGCACCCACACTCGAGCATCAGGTTGTGCAAATTGTTAGTAACTTGTATGATTTGATATCTACTACTACTATCGCTACTTGGGCCATTGCTCTTGTGGGTGGTCATGCTCGAAAGTGAGTGAAACAAAGAATAAGTTTGTCGTTTTCATGTATAAGAAATAATGATTGAAATAATATTTTTGTTTAGTAAAGTTCTAAGAGATTTGATAGAGAGGTAAGTAAAATATGAGAAGTTATGTTTATATCTTAGACAGAAACTAAACCAAGGTTATTCATCAAATACGATTTTATTCAGGTTTGTTAGAATTGTGGTTATTTCATTTCGGATCAAGTTGATAATGATAGATATAACGTTATTATGTTTAGGTTCATATGATACAGTACTTAGTTTGAGTGATAGTTGACGTAAAATGGTTAGAGATATTCATGTTGAATCACTACTTAATTATAGGATGTATTGGTGTGCATGTAAATAATGCAATTTACACATTGCATTCTTTTCAATAAAATAATGCAGTGTGTAAATTGCGTTCTTTTATTGAAATATAATAGTTATTTTCATGGATTTTTGTGTATTTAATCAGAATCACTAGAAAACCTATGTAACTGAACTAGTTGTTATATCGTATAATGTAATGTTAAAAACTAATTGTAATTAGAATGTTTGCATATTTTAGTACTGTAAGATGATAAAATTATGTATGTTACTGTTTCGCCTTAAGCACAATGTAAGGTTAAAATCAAAGTGAAACCATATCGTAATTAGTTCTAGTTGCACAGACGC
The DNA here is from genome assembly GCA_923062675.1 of Marasmarcha lunaedactyla. Lineage (NCBI taxonomy): Eukaryota > Metazoa > Arthropoda > Insecta > Lepidoptera > Pterophoridae > Marasmarcha > Marasmarcha lunaedactyla. The sequence continues at coordinate 37,562,850 of OV281339.1, read as the reverse complement.
CAATTAATCACAGTGCTGAAATAATCTGAAATAGAGTGAGACAGCACTATTCAGAATCGTACAAAAGGCGCACGTCGAGCTACGGAAGCTTTTCGCACCCACCTCCCTAAGCGGGTGTCGCTCCGATGTAGGCTGCATAGCATTGCCATACCATTTGGCATACCATGCCACAGCCGATAAGGTGGTTTTTAGTAAGTAAGTGCCACTCTGGTGAGTCCCACATCACCCGCAGATCGGTTGTCTGCGGAGGTATGCATGACGCATCTTTTACCTCCCTCCCCGCGTGGGATGCTGCTTAGGGGACCAAAAAAAACTACGGAAGTTTAGTGCACCCCCTTTCCTACTCGGGTGTCGCTTTCGATAAAGGCTAACAGTAAAACCTTGCTATAGCCATCAAGGTGGTTTTTAGTAGTTGCCATTCGGGTGAGTCCAACATCACCCCGCAGACCGGCTGAGGAGGTATGCATGACGCATTTTCCACCTCCTTACCCGCAGAGGGTGATGCTTAGGCGGCCAAAAAAAAAAGAAATACTGAAATCAGTTTGGTGTCCGGAAGCAATAGAAAAACATCTAATAAAAAGAAAGAAGAGTCCAGAAGAATCGAATTAGAAGAAAAGTGCTATTCAGTGAATCCGGAGGCCAGAGAAAAAGTCTGGGAAGAAAGAAACCTCAGAACTCAGGGAAAAATTGCGGTTTAATTTCATAGGGTTTTATTTGTAACTGCAATGATATCCCGATATTACTTTAGACAGAAAGTTCAAATATTGTCTATGAATCACTTGATTAAACTAACTTAAATGCCAAACGACATTAACAATCATTCATATGTTTATTTAAACACTTTTTATCAAGCCAAGAAAATAGTTCTAAAGCTGATTGAACAAGACACTATTGTCAGTGCCACCAAATTCTATTTATAACAAATATCTGCGTTTGTTTCGTAAAGCTGACCGGGGAACAAAACATGTCAACACTAGTTGTTGTTAGCAAGTCACTTAAGTTAATTACATTATCATCAGTCCATATTTTTTAAAGATAATTAATAATGACGTGGATCCAAGTAAAACAAAACCTTAACTCGTTATCCGCTTATGCTTTAATAGCGATATAATATTCATTGTCTGTAGGCTGTGCTGACGAGCTGGCGTCAGCAAGGTCATTAATCATCAAAGGATTAACGACCTCGCATTGGCTGGACGGTGATAACTCAAACACGGGAAGCCAATCATTTATGCGCGGTTGCTGCAAGGAGTTCCGCAAGGAAACATTTTAGGGCGAGTAGTGTAGTAAATTTTTAACTAGCTTACTAGTACTGGCAGGGTGTAAAATTAATGAGCCGTGATTAAAGTTTCGATCCTATACCCCTATATCCTGAAAACAGCTATTTTTGTTTCATATTATTAAAAAATATTTTTATTTTATTATAATGAAATATAAAAGAAATACAATAAAATGTACATAAACCTGCGTCTAAAGTTTATTACAAGAGACAGTTTGTTTGTATCGAATGTTATACGATTTAAAATGGCAAAACTCACAATTTATATATCTTTGAAATCAATACAAACCAGCTTCAGAAAGATATCTGCAATTTCTTTCAATACCACCAATACCACATTTCCAAAGCATGTTGAGGTTGCGAGAAAGTAGGATTTGTATTGATTGTTTTTCAATCTATTATGCTTTTGACAGGATTTATCTTGATATAAAATCTTTGATATAAAATACAAGAGGTACAAAAGTACGGCAGTAAAGATTGGGCTATTGAGCAACCCTAACTGAAGTTTAAATATGATGTTTCCAGGTTATTATACCATCATCGTCATGGCGCCAGTATTGTGAATTGGGTAGTGGTTTCAGGTTCAAGTCCTGGCCGGGGCATTCACAAGTGTGATGAGCCCAGATGTTTGTTCTCAAATCATGGTTCATGATTTTTATTATTATAGTCATCAAATCAATACCAGTTTTATTCTATCTGGGGCACCTAATAAAATATTTAGATGAATGAAACAGATTCCAAAACATAATATTTTCCATTACCATCAAAGTTACTATAATTCTCTATAAATAACCCTTTGCTTTCTATACCAACACTATACTGTACTAAACTATTAAATCTACTTTTTTATTGTAAGCCTAAAATAACAGGTATTTAGTTTTCATTAGTAGAAAATTCAAAAGGTTGACTGCAGTCATTTAAAATGTCATATAAGTTCTGTATAAAACAGTAATGAGTGAACTCTACATCAATATATTTATGAAGATTTAATCGAATCATTTTCCGATAAGACTTTCCAAAACTTTTCTTTCGAAGAATTAAAAATCGTTCCGCATTATTACAAAAAAATCTATGGTTCCATTTAAATCCACAAAGAAGCGACATTAATATGTATTTTGTCCAACTAAAAATTAAAACTTTAAAGTAAGACCTGTTAGGTTATTTTTTTCTCCGTAATGGCGTTCACAAAAACCACAATTTTATGACGTTAAAATATTTTTTTTTAGTTAAAAGTAAAAAAAAAAGATCTTTTAATCGATTACCGTCAAGTATTACGAACCTATTTCTGATTTATTCTGAATAATAAAGTTGTAAAATTTAAATCTTACAAAAACATGTTCAACTCGAAATAAAGCAAAGGCATGAATGTTCTTGATCACGAAAGATCTAACTAGTTAAAAATGTTTTAGCTACGCCCAGTGCCGTAGACAATGACAGAGAGTCTCAAACGAAGTTGTAAGAAAAAGTTTTATTAGATTTAATTGATGGCTTAATTTTGAACATTCGGATATAGAGTCATTGAAGAACAAAACCAATTATATTTATTCATTTTTATGTTTAACAGCTTCATTATTTTGTAAACTTTTTGCTGATATTTTCATAAAAGATACTTAAACAAATGAAGGTTCAGACTAATATTGTTGTTTGTGTTCATGATGACGGGTTGAGTACTTGAGTCAAATCAAAAACAAGTGCATTTGCCATTTTTGTAATGTTATTGTCCAGGTGCGAAATTTTTTTGTGAGTGTAAATTACTTTTTACGGCTGAACAGTTTAAATAACTACACATAAAACATATGAAACCCTTGCAAAGAGTTCAAAACGCCTGTGCTCGGTTCTGCCTAAATATCCCACCACGTAACTGCATTTATTAATAGTTGCAATTTATTAAAAATCAGCAGATTTAGCTGCTAAATCTCTTCCGTGATACTGGTGGCATTTTCCTTAATATTTCTTGGTTTTTTTTATTCGCTTTTATCTATGTTATATAATTATATATCCTCATTTCCCTTTCCTTTCTTCCTTAACTACTATTTATATGTTATCATTGTGTTTAAATTTAGCAAAATAATCACAAAATACATAATTTCACACTATACATTTTGGCCTAGTCAGTAGTCGATGTGCGATTCGCGGCCTGTGCCGTCCGGTACGCTGGTCAATAGATAGAGAATACTCAAGAAAAAAGTGCTAGGAAAATGTAGTACTTCAAATGTATTATAACTTGTACCTATTTATATTCAGATGATATACATCCAAGTATAACGGCATTCAGTATTATGAAATCGGTTTACATCATGAACAAAATTGAGCAAACAAAGACAAAGTCTTTCATGTTGACACACCCCTTAATTTGAACAGAACGCTCAAATCTGTACCCAATAATTCTAAAAGCGTTCCCCAATGCACAATATGATCTATTCGATCAAGGAAGCTATGAACTTTGGTACTGTTAACTTGAAATACGGCCTAAAAATATCTACATGTTTACGTGAAAGTGTGTTCGGTTGTGCGCCAATAAGTCAAAACTTTTTGTTATTTCCGGTAGGCGGGTGCCCAAATCGCTACATTTACTAAAACGTTCTCTCAACTTTTGCCATATGAAGTCGAGTGTTGCAACACTTAACTTTTTACTGCCACTTTAGTTTTATTCTTGCCAACTCAACGCGTTCCCCTTACTTTAGGGCATGATATTCGTTTTTCATTTCAAATTCTAATTAAAGATTTGTTTAGATATTAATAGGTTGTAGGTTTAATTTACTATATAAAGAAAAATATTTTATATGTAAGTCCTATGGTCTGGAGAGTATTTTTCCAGTTTTTATAGGAATGATTTATAGAAAAAATTATTATATAATCGATTGTTTCTGATATTATACTACGCATAGAGTAACTGTACAGTCGTAAAAAAGTTATTTTGTTTGATTTTTGGTGAATTCTTGGAATGGAGTATTTGTCACGTCACGATACAAAAACAACTATTAAATATACTTTTAACAACGATTTACGATGCCAACTTTTTTTACCTTGCTATCTATGGTAAAAAAGCTGTTATTTAGTAACAAATTATTATTATTATTATTTATTTATTTAATTTACAAATGTTCGTAACTAGGTTTGTATTAATAGGGCATTCTTAAAATTAACAACAAACTTGCTTTTAATAAACAAGGCAAAGAGATTAGAGGTTTAGTACTTCAATGTTCGTTTTGATACCGCTGACAGTGCATGTAAAGAATACCTACCACTCCTGGTTAATTTATAGTAGGTATATTCAATAAAAGTAAGTAAGTGTAAGTATAGAATGTAATTATATGCGACGTGGAAACTACGAAATCAGACTAACTTTTGTGTATTTAGCTAAAAGTTGAAACCTAAGAGAGACGGCAACCTAAAAAAAAATGCAGTTATAACAATATTCTGTGTTATATTCATTATGTTATATCATACAATCAACCCTATACCATTTGAAATGCGGAACGTTGTATTGATCATAACTGTTAATTATAAATTAAATATTATTTTAGTTTAGTTATGCTTTGTCCTTTTTTAGGTTGTAAGCTTGTTATCATGTGTTACCGCCGCTAAGTGACCATATATGTAAATGGCATATTTTAGCATCAAAATATTTTCCTAGATGATCCTATGCTTAATTTTTTAAATTATATATGTACTTGAATTTTGTCTATTTATTAGTAAAAATACAATACAAAAGGCAGAGAAACACTTTTTGTACTATTCTAAAACCCATGAAAGTTTTATGCTTGTCATTTATTACTTTCGTTTTAAATTTATCTCAGCTTTATTAAGCTACCTATATTCGTTTAATTAACATCTTATTATGTTGGTTACTAACAGATTTTCGAATATTATGAGTAATTATTAAACAACTTATTTAAAACGTACAAACTTACCGATGAGAACTTTATTTGAAGTTGTACTTATTAAACGTCAACCCTATTTAATACTTTTTCTAAATATTGGCGAGGAAAACATTTTTGTCGTTTGAGGTTGCTTATTATAGAAAGTTTAACTAAATTTTAGTAATTTATTAGTAAAAATACAATACAAAAGGCACAGAAACACTTTTTGTACTATTCTAAAACCCATGAAAGTTTTATGCTTGTCATTTATTACTTTCGTTTTAAATTTATCTCATCTTAATTAAGCTACCTATATTCGTTTAATTAACATCTTATTATGTTGGTTACTAACAGATTTTCGAATATTATGAGTAATTATTAAACAACTTATTTAAAACGTACAAACTTACCGATGAGAACTTTATTTGAAGTTGTACTTATTAAACGTCAACCCTATTTAATTCTTTTTCTAAATATTGGCGAGGAAAAAATTTTTGTCGTTTGAGGTTGCTTATTATAGAAAGTTTAACTAAATTTTAGTAAGCACGCACTCAACAACTTTGTGAAATTGGTAAACTCTTCAACTCACTGTATTAATTAAGAGAAACATTTGTTTTATTAAGAGTTCATATTTAATTAAGGCAAATGCAATGGAAAATCGTTAATTTTTATCATTTCAAATAATTTTCCAACTATTTGCGTGATTTTTGTTCGTTGCTCAATGAAGAAGAAGCGACTAACAAATTGAGATTAGAGCCTGATTTTATCACAAGCACGATGTCGCGTGCAAAAGATAGTTATATATTAAAGTAGTCATATTATAAGTAATCAGCGAATAATCACTTAATAATTACATTTGAAACACAAGCTTTATCTTCAATTTTATTACATGGCTTATAACACAAATTGAAGTGTTTGTTGAATCAAACTTACAAATGTCAGTAAACCGTTTTTTGCCTGTCCGTTTTTTTCCATTTTCACTCCTAAACGGCTGTACGGGTTTTGTCTGGATGTTTACTTGTATCTGATCTTGTATCTACAACAAAACAATGCTAAGGCTTTCCTCGAAGGCGAAGACGTGGGTGTAACCTTTTAAAAACAACGAGGCACTTAAACCAGGGTCGGTAAAGGTGACATTATGTCTGGCAAATATTAAATAATGAAACACTCAAGCGTAAGAAAATCTATAAAGAATGAATTCCAAATTAGTGTACGTTATTAAAACGGCCTGTATGGTATGGAGGTAAGTAGCCTTGCCTTCCATGCCAGAGTTCCCGGGTTCGAATCCTTGAAGGGGCAGATATTTTATCATATTTGCCATATTTTTCATAGTAATGGATGTGTATGTATGTTTATTTGATTTATTTATCCGTTATATAGTATCCATAACACAAGTTCTTAATGATTCTTAACTTGGGCTAGATAATGTGGTGTGATTGTTAGAAATATTTATTTATTTACTTTTATTATTTTATTATTCATACCCGTTTATTCTCAAAACATTTTACAACAAACGAACTTTGTCCCTTTATAATACGAGAATGTTTAAGTCGTGAATAATGATCTATATAGAATTAAAGATTACCCCTGAGCGGAACTATTATAACGTTTGTTGGGCTGTATCTTATTGCCTTCATCAGTAAAATAAAAGCGGAGGATATAAAGCACAGAATATTATCGCGTGGTATCGTTCGATCAGTTGGCAATCGCACAGTGGCTTGGCATCGCAGCGCGTGCTGCTCGCCAGGCAGGAGCAATCGTAAACCTCTGTAGTGCTTATAATTCCGAACGGGGGAGATAAAAATCACATTAACGGCATTAAATTTTGTTTTCGCCACAAAATGTTAATGTTTATTTGGTGTTCTGATTTTTTCTTCCACTTTATAGATTTTCTTACTCCTACGTTTTTGGGTCAAGTAAGTTTCTCAACTTACTTACCTATGGTTTTATAAGGGCTACAGTAAATGCCAGTTTACTTTGAATTTAAATGATCGTTTAAATCTGGACACCCAATTCAACACGACACCCTGTAACCTACTTGTCATAACTACTTGTCAGCGACAAGTAGTTATGACAAGTAGTTTTTTAAATAAGAAATGTTAAAATATCTACAGCAGCGGCATTGTGTTGAGCACTAAAAGATGGCATCGTGTTAGTTATGTAACAACAATACAATATTATAATTAAATTTAAACATACCATGGAAAAAATTGTCTTAGTTTTCCCTGGCCTTATTAGTTGAACCTGCCGTATTTTAAGACACAATTATTAATCGTCAAAGTTATTTACATTGTTGAACACGCACACCATCACTAAATAGCACCTTTTCACTAGTAAATAGGTGTAGAAGTCGCTATTTAAAATTGCTGAAACTCTACATTCTTGTAAACGAGGGAAATCATAACAAGTATGACATTTCCAAGCGAATAGTTTAAGTGGGTCATGATTTAACTTTGCCGAGAAAAGTGAAGTCATAGATCTCGAAACTTGTAACGACGAAATTCGATTGCACGGGTTCTTCGGTTTTTGTTTGTTACCTAGGACAGATAGGGGCAAATAGTCATTAAAAGTTTTGGAAATTTACTTCAATGTGTTGAATAGCTCTTTGCATTTCGATGTATCGTTTCATGATGTTTGTACATCTGAACATATAAATTATTTAAAGGGTTTTGGTAAAACGATCATCAAGTATCGTTCTTAGTCAAGGCAAGATTTGAGCTCGTATTACTTTATATATTATATTTATATATTATATATAAAGTAATACATCATAATATGTGCCTGGTCGTTAAAAATCAAAGGAGCATTATGTATGGAGAAATATGTCTTTCAACGGAAATTACACTTGAAGTATTTTTTTAGTTTATTTCAATGACTTTGCCACAAACAAAATAGTTTTTCTGTAGGACTTAGTGCAAGCGTGATATATTGTTCACATTCCGTGGCAATGTCCTAAGAGTCCTCACCAAACGAAATATTTAATAAAAAATTGGTTTGCATTATGAAAACAAGATTTGTATGGACAATACAAATCAAATAAATAGAATATGGCACGCAAGAATTACCCGAGTAGTTATTTTGCAAAATATTTATACAGGGAAGTTGTAAACAGAAATGTTAGTTTCTAAAGCAGTATTTTAAGGCAAATTCATTGCATTCAAACGTTAATCAAACGTTAATTGATAATGATTTTAAATAACATTTCAACATTTAATAGTAGTTCTGTTTACTATTCAACCGCTTTTTCTTTTCTAAATTTCTTAATCAACCGCTGATATTCAATACATTTTATTCCATTTCTTTATTTGTAAATCAGGCATGAAAATAATGGACAGCATTAAAAGAACATTATTCCGTTTTTATAAATAAATAAATTGCAAGCAGTGAAATCTTTGTTTCAATCGTTGCATGCTTTGGGTGATTAGAAAGTTTTTCGAATTTTCATTTCAACTTATTCTTCTTTAACATTAAAAAAATTCAAAAAAAGACTTATTTTATTGTAAAGAAGGTAGACATAAAACAGACTGCATTTTATATTTTGTAACCTAACTACAGAAATAATCATTGACACACACAAATTTTTTGCTTTTCAATTACTATTATTACAACCAGTGGAAGCTTAACTTATTCTATATGTTTACTTACTACTAATAATGTATTGTGTTTGAGTCTATTGGTATTTTCCTTGAAATCTCAATAAATAATAAAAAAAGGAGAAGAAATTAATAATTGATAAATGTATAGGTGGAATACTGAAATGCCCACACTGTAATCCTTTATTAAAAGCAAATCTGCTACAACAACCATGTGCTTTGTGGTAACCAACCACAAACCAGTTTTACAAAAACAGATTAGTTGTAATATCTACAGAAAAATATAAGCCGAACATCAGTCAAAGCTACGTATATTACACATTCTACTGTGCATTCTACTAATACACTTAAGCTTTTAGTTCTCCAAAAAAAAGTCTCTATAAAATCAAGGCCCTAGCTACGCGTTTCCTGCTACAATGACCCGAAAGACTCGGTAAATCACATATTAACGTTAGTCACGTTATTTACTCTGCGGTACAAAGTAGTTCCACATGATGAATGGCTGGCACACGTTTTCCCTGCGATATTATGTGCGGTTTACATGTATTAAGTAGTTAAGTTGGTAACTAAATTTTAACTAAATTTTAAGTTACTACATGTCACTTGTGTGTCCAAACGGATTAAGTAGTTAAGTTCATAAGTTCAATGAAGATGAGCAGTGATGAATGTCAAGCAATTTGTCAATTCTGTACTTAGATATGTGGTAAACGTGATTTTGGACAAATTCATTGAAGAATTTGTTTCGGAAATTAAAATCTTTGCAAGATTAGGTACTTTTCTAAATTTTTTACGTCGACGGGCCGACGTAATTAGGCAATAATACTAATTAGGTACCCTTAAGAATCACTAGAGGGATATCAGCCTTTCCCCATCAGGGGTGGCGTCCGACAATTGTAGGCCATCATGCCTACTGCAGGTTGGCAGACTTACCAACTCAGGGATGGCGTCAGACAATAATTGTAGGCCATCACGCCTACTGCGGGTGGGCAGACTTACCAACTCAGGGGTGGCGTCAGACAATTGTAGGCCATCACGGCTACTGCGGGTTGGCAGATTCACCATTTCAGGGGTGGTGTCAGACAATTGTAGGCCATCTCACCAACTGCGCATTGGAAGACTTACCAACTTAGGGGTGGTGTCAGACAATTATAGGCCATCACGCCCACTGCGACGTCGACTGTTCTATTCTGCCATTGATCGACGTCGACCGGTCGAGATTGGTGTGGTAGCACCCATAAATATTCTTCCACAAATTTTAAAGTTCAAACTAAACTCAACTCCGACATTAAAAAAAAAGAGAAAATGCGACATAAATACGAGCTCTTGCCTCCAACCGCTTTGTCAACTTATGGACTTAAGAGCGTTTATACAAAATCTTGCAATTTAAGGAGTTTTCAGTGTTCGTTTCCGATCAAAATATTACACATATGTATTGAAATATGAGTTCAAATTATTCGAAATTTCATCGTCTAAAACATGTATTGAGAAAATTTTCATTTCTTCAGATAGCTTTTTAGTACGAATTCATTGTTCATACGCCATTTCTTGTAATCCGACGAAAAGCGTCCTTTGCCGTTCGATAAGTACAAAAGTAACTGATACAAACAGAAAAAGAAAAGTTTGCTAAAACATAAAAATCAATGCGTGAAAAAGTTGACTTTGGATTTGTATTGTTACAAAATTAATAACTTTAACTTCTTATTATTAACAAAGATGTAACTAATGAAATTTAACAGAAATATTATTCAAGTACATTTAAAAATACAACTAAAAAATCAATTTAAAAATGTCTAAATCTAATGCACGCGCTGCTTGTATTTAGTACTGGCCGAGGCCTTCCAGAGGGTGGACATATAGCCTTTTTTTCCCGCGCTTTCGCCCAGTGCTATCGTAATCCGTCGTAAATATCGAACGCTTGCCATCAATTTTGATACTTTTGGTGTATATATTTATTTTATTTTAAATAATATAATTTAGTATTGAAGTACTGCATTTTTCCAAGTATTATTTTACTAATAAATAATACACAAATCTATAAAAGTCTTTGTTCTTAGGTACCATCACGGCTAAGCCTTAGGAAGCACGTCAGAATGCTACGATGTTTCAGAAAATATATTTCAATATTATGTTCCACTTAAAAAAAAAATAAAAAAACAAGATATTCTGACTTGCTCAATCATCGGAGTAAGTTGTATTAGATTAAATTTATATTTAAATAAAAAGATAGAGTTATACCAAGATTAAAATTTTATTTTAAACACGAGTGTAGTTACCACCAACTTTTAAGATGGGTAATAAAGGTAGGAAACAATATAATAAATAAAAAGAAAGTATCTAAGCGGTGGCCAAAATAATATTATCATGAAGACTACAGAAGCAAAAAGGCACGTTACCTTATTATTATTTATTCATTCATTCATTACACATATTAATCGGAGCCGCGAGAAGGCTGCACCCTGCAGTGGGTTGAAAATGGGTTGGTTGGATGATGACGATGATTAAGAGCCGTGGTGGCACAGTGACTGTCCTCTTAATCCTAGGGTCGTTTGTTCGAACGAACCCAGCCACGCAGTAATGGTTTTTTATCTTTGCAAAATGTATGAGCGTATTAAAACTTGCACTGACCGGTAAACAAATAACCTCACGACGATACCGACATGTCTTAGAACCCCTAAGTTCAAAAAGACATTCGCCAATCTGGAGGAGGCACCGATGCCTTCTTAATATAATGCGATATTGTCCTTCTGGGAGGAGGCTTTTACCCTGCAGCAGGTTGACAATGAGCTGACGATGATTACTTTTTTACTGGGTACTTTAAAGTTCAGACTTTTAATTAATATACAGTGTAAACTATTTACGCTAAAATCGGAATATATACACCTTCTTCACCTTGAGGTGATGTAATGAGTTAAAGTCTAATGAGTTAAATGAAGGTATGCAATTTTGTCAATCGTGTCATTTTCGGTATTGTTTTATAGATTAAACATCACTATGAACAAGGAGCAACAGCGACTACTATAGTCGAATGTAACGAAGATCTGCCCAGTAGCTCCAAGGCTGTTAATTATCTTGTAAGTAATACAAATAAGGTACTTTTTTAAATTTTTTTTATTTTTCATAAAAAAAACTATCTATTGCCTTCAAATTTAATAAAGCAGTGATTAGACTGTATGACAAATCGTGACTTTCTCAGATTGACTTTTTAGCAATGGAAAAGTGAAAACCTTTAGATCGTTTCAATTTAAATTTAAATTAGATCGATTGCAATTACAGTGCATGTAGAGCCCTTAGTAAGCCATATTATGACAATTTAAAGTACTACGAATTGTAGCCTAATATATAAATTACTATTTTAACCAACACAATTGCTCCTAAAATTGTTAAGATTTACCATGTATCTTCGTTGCAGGTAACTGAGAGCCACGTGGAGCCTAAATTAGGAAGTCCTATTGAAGGGCGCCGAACTGTCAGTTTTCAGCTTATGATGACTAAAATTAAAATATCGATTAACCATAATATAAGTTTTGGGTGCACGTTTTAATCAAACCTGCAAATTATTAAAGAAAACAACCAGGAGTAATTGTAATGGTTAAAATATTAATTAGACTACAACTTGTAGTACCAACATAAATGCTCTAGGTGAAGAAGGTGTATATATTCCGATTTTAGCACATATAGTTTACATTGTATATAATTTATGTCTGAACTTTTAAGTACCCAGTAAAAAAGTAATCTCGTTGTCGACCCAGTGCAGGGTATTTATCCCTATTTTTTGTCAGTTTACAAAATATGTCAATTTTATTTTTATTAATTTTATTTATCAGTCAATTTATTAGCTCTAGTCATTTTCAATTTGCTATATGATATTGTACCTTAAGTGGGTCCCAAATTAAAGTTTATCACTGTATTGTATAATAATAAATAATGTTTTTTACACCTAATTTTATTTATTTTTATTAAGTTACCACTCTTATCTTAAATCATAACTACCATAACAAACGTCTATATATTAATAACATCAATCTCTTCGTTCAGCCCTTATTGTACCCCAATTTTATTTCGTCCCATATTATCCTAACCAGGTATTTAAATGTCTTACTTTGCAAAACATAACTCAAGTAATAAATTACATAAATGTCTATTTATATAAATCAAAAGTAAAATAAGTCAAACATATTTGAAAAAGTATCAAAACCTATGCAGACGCGCTACTTGAGGGCCAGCGACTATATCATACAGTACTGCAGATGTGTGCGTGTAACGAATACGTGTGCGTGTTGCAATTCACCGATTCGGGAGAGCGTTGATTTGTATAAAGGCTCTTAACTAAAAAAATCACGTCATTCTCGCTCCGATCGCCACGCGGAGCGGACGTGCAAGACCTAGTTCTCCGTTGATCGGTCCTTTCCCGCTATTCCGTGGCGCTCAGTCTACTGACGTCACAGTTTAGCGTGTTGGTTCCGTGCATACGGTTTTCAAGGTTTTTCTACTCCGTCTGAGTGCTTTCGAAGTGCGATTTTTCTTTGCGACTAAGCCCCTTAGTCTTCAAAGTGCTGTGCTAAGTTGTGTTGTGCTTATGCTGAGTGCAGTGTTGTGCCCAGCATAAGTAGTCTGGTTTCAGTGCAAAGGATACTTAACGGTGACAATGAATTTGTACTGAACCAGTACTTTTTATTTTTATTTATTTCTCTTCTCTATTTTATTTATTTTTCTCCTATTTTCATATTTATTTTTATCATATTTGTGTGTTTTCGTGTGTATTTGTTCTTTCTGTCGGTAAAGGTTGACTCTAACGCGGTCAACTCTTTACTTGCGTACCCTTTTTTAGGTTTCTAGGTAGCGGCCTTCGGCGTACTACGGTTAGTTTTTAAGTTATTCTCCCCAGCCCCCCTACCGCTGGTAGGGAGGTTTGCCGCTAGGGTTGCTAGGTTTTTATTTAGGAACTCTAGGCATTTGTTATTTAATTAGGTGCTAGGTTTGCTAGGGGACCTAGGCATACATTATATATTTATATATTACATATTCAAGCCCTCCAATGGACCTTGTAAGCGTTCTTAAGTCGTTCGCCCAGGCGCTCGCGGCGTCCGTTTGCCCCATCCCAGATGACGTACTAACGCAGGCCTTACAGGCTACTATCGCGTCCCCGGCCCCTCAGGCCTCAACCCCGGCCCCTCAGGCCTCAAACCCGGCCCCTCAGGCCTCCGACGTCCAGACCCCTCAGGTCTTCAGCTCTCCCGCGTCTCCCGCCTCGTCCGAGATGGACTGCGAATCGGTCGCATCCTCTCACGCGTCGCGTCGTAAGCGTACCGCTCCCGGGAGCGACTCCGAACCCGCGTCTGATACGTCGTCAGATGCCGTCACCCTAACCGGCTCTCCTGAGCCCGCGTTTCAACTTGTCGCCAAGCGCTCCAAGAAGCGCTCTAAGAAAGTTTCGGTATCTTCAATACCCGAGCCCTCCCCGGTGTCTTCAACACCAGCCCCCGCGCCGTTAAAATCGCTCGTAGTAACCGCGTCTCCGTCGGTCACATCGAAGCCAGCGACGCGCTGCGCTCCCGTCCCGCCGAAGCCTCAGCTCCCTCCGCCCGTATTCCTGCGTGAAAAAGCGCGCTGGACCGCGGTTTCAAACTTGTGCACAGAGCACAAAATTAATTACTTAAAAGCCGCCAACGCTGGCGATACAATCAAAATTCAAGTAGCGACCGTCGACGACTTCCGCGCGTTTACCAGGCTACTCTCGCTAAATCAAATCGCGTATCACACCTACGCCCTCCCGGAGGAGCGTAAGATCCGCGCAGTACTACGGGGCGTCCCGTTCGAACTCAGTAACGAAGACATTCTCGAGGACCTTAAGTCTCAGTGTTTCCCGGTCACAGCAGTGCACAAGATGCACTCCAACCGCGGTAGGCGTTTTCCCTTAGCGTTAGTAATCCTGTCAAATACTCCCAACTCGAAGGAGGTTTTCAAAGAGGCTCGCACAATCTGCGGACTCTCGAACATCTCCGTCGAGCGTCCCAACCCCCGCGGTCACCCTGGGCAGTGCCACCGCTGCCAGCTATATGGCCACGCAGTGGCTAACTGTTTAGCTCCCCCCAGGTGCGTAAAGTGCCTGGATCCTCACTTCACTAAGGAGTGCACTCGCACTCCCGAATCCACTTCCCCCCCTGCCTGTGTGCTGTGCGGCCAGTCCGGCCATACAGCTAACTACAGGGGTTGCCCGCGCGCTCCGCGCTCCACCACCAAGAGGGTCGCGCCTAAACCGGCGCCGCCGCTCACTCCTGCTAACTTCCCGCCGCTGTGCAACCGGGGTCCCCCGGAAGCAAAGCCCGTTCAGCCGACGCCTACTCCGGCTCTGTCTTGGAGGCAGCGTCCGGCCGTCCCGCCTGCACCTTCCCGACCCATTCCAGCTCCCGTAGCTTCCGTAGGGCCGCGTCCCGCTCCGTCTTCTGCACCTCAGTCGTCGTTGGCTGAGGACATGAAGACCGTATTCGACGTTATCCAAAACGTAGACATTAATGAAATCTCCATACTCGCACGCAAACTGCGAGCCGCCCGCTCTCCTCAAGAGCGTTTATTCGCGTTAGCCGAGCATCACTCGCTCCTTAGTTCGTTGTAAATTCTTTATTTTTGTATAAATTCGTAAATAAGTAAATTATAATGTCTAGACCCGCGAATCCTGCGTCCTGTCGTATCAAACCCAAGGGCTTATCCCTAGTATCTTTTAACGTTCGTAGCCTTAGCACCAACCTTCCCGAGCTCAAACTGTTCCTTCAGAACAACGACCCAGATCTTTTACTTCTCCAGCAGACATGGCTCACTCCTAATCGCTCCAGGGGATTCGCTATTCCTAAGTACGCGTTTACACGTAACGATAGGCCTAACTGCGACGGTTTCGGCGGCACTGCTATCTACTACAAAAGAGGATTCCATTGCTGTCCTCTCCCTACCCCTCCTCTCCTCAACATGGAAGCCACCGTATGTAGATTGGCTATGACTGGTCATCCGACCATCATCATAGCTTCAGTCTACATACCCTCTGGCACCAAACCTATCCGCAGCGACTTTGAGACCATTCTCGCCCTCGGCCGTTCAGTCATTATGTTCGGAGACTTTAACTCCAAACATACTGACTGGACGTGCCTATCAACCAACCAAAGCGGTATAGCTCTCCTCGACATCACCAACTTACTCGACTTAGACGTCGTCTCCCCTATCACTCCCACTCACTATCCCGACAACCCGAACCACTCTCTGGACATCCTCGACTTTGCAATCGTCAAGCATATCAACCTCGACCTCAGGTCTATCGAACCGCTCGATGAACTAGGTTCTGACCACCGCCCCGTCTCCCTCGTGCTAGGACCGCCTAACGTTAACGTCACTTCTCCTAAGACCTTTACCGACTGGAAAGGTTTTAAAAATACGATAGTTTCTGCCTTAGAGGCCCCAAACTCTCCGCTCGCGATCTCGCCCGATCAATTAGATAGCCCGGATAAAATAGATTCGTTAGTAAATTCTATCACTGATGCTATCAACTCAGCCATCAGTGTAAACGAAAAGGTTGCTAAGAAAGGCAAACCCACGCTTCCCTTAGCCATTAGCAATCTTATTAAAGCTAAGAACGCGGCTCTCCGGAGAGCCAAGAAATATCCCACGCCCGCCTATAGAACAGCTGCGAATCAGCTACAACACAAAGTTAGATCTCGCCTCGCGGAACTCCGAGACGCCCAGATGAACGATCTCATGGCGAATATCTCCCCGTCCCACCAAGCGTATTATCGAATGGCCCGAGCCTTACGCGTAGACGCCGCCTCTCACGTCCCTCCTCTCACTCGTCCCGATGGCTCTATCGCCTTCGAAGACGAAGAGAAAGCCGAATGCTTCGCTGACAGCGTTGCGTCTCAATGCTCGCCCAGCACGCAACCCGCGAATCCCACTCACATCAAAGCGGTGGAGGACGAAGTTCTCCGTAGAAACTCTTTCCCCATCACCGCCGACCCCGTCTCAGTCTCTAATGATGAAATCTCGCTTCTCATCAAAAGTCAAAAGTCCAGAAAGGCTCCGGGTGCGGATGGTATTTCCAACCACGCACTTAAGCACCTGCCTCAACAGGTACTTACCTTGTTAGCTATCATTTTCAATGCCTGCTTCGACCTTAGCTACTTTCCAAAAGCTTGGAAAGAAGCGACAGTCATAGGCATACCCAAGCCGGGTAAACCTCTTAATATCCCGGCTAATCACAGACCCATCAGCCTCCTCAAGGCAATGTCTAAACTTCTCGAGAGAGTCATACTCTCTCGAATGTGGAACCATCTGTTTCCAACGGACGGCGATCCTCTCATAATTCCCCACCAGTTCGGCTTTCGCGCTAAGCACTCCTGCCCTCAGCAAGTCCATCGAATCGTCGAGTACATACTCGACGGCTTCTATCCGAAACGAAAGAAAACGATCGCAGTTTTCTTTGACGTAGCCAAGGCTTTCGACAAAGTCTGGCACAGCGGTCTCGTTTATAAACTCTATAAAATAGGCTTACCGGCTCGCCTAGTTAGGATAATCGCGTCGTTTCTCAAAGACCGCACGTTTCGTTTCAAACATGAAGGCACGCTCTCCGCGCCTCGTCCCATAAAGGCTGGAGTCCCTCAAGGCTCAGTCCTCGCCCCTCTTTTGTATTCCGTATACACTAACGACATTCCCATTCCATCGAAAGTCGTCGAACTCGCTCTCTTTGCCGACGACACCGCCCTTTACACCAAAGGCCGCAGAGCCTCGGGTCTCGTCACCAGACTTCAAAAGGCTGCAAACACCCTCGGTGCTTGGTTCAAAAAATGGCGTATCGATGTGAACCCAGAGAAGAGCGCTGCGGTTTACTTCGACAACAGACGCAGTCGTATCCCCGACAATCTCCAATTGAGAATGCAAGGCACTCCCATCCCCTGGAAGCGCAGTACTAAATATTTAGGCGTCATCTTAGACCAGACGCTTTCTTTCAACCCTCACGTCGATAGAGTAACGAAACTTGCACGTTTTTACCTAGGCCGGCTTTACAGTATGCTAGGTAGAAAAAGTAAAATGTCCTTCAGAAATAAACGTACGCTTTACAAGGTCTGCGTTAGACCAGTCATGTCATATGCTTCGCCAGTCTTTGCCCACGCCAAACCCTCCGTCCTGCACAAGCTGCAGGTGGTTCAAAACCTCTTCTGTCGCAGGGCCACAAACGCACCTTGGTACGTGCGCAATGCGGACCTGCACAGAGATCTTGAACTACCTACAGTTCAACAGTACCTAAAAACACTCTCAGAATCATTCTTCAAACGCGCCGAATCCCATCCCAATCCACTAGTTCGAAATTCAGTCTCTTATACTGCTCCTGTCTTAGATTCGGTATATAAAGTCGCTAGACCGAGAAACGCGCACACAAGCGAACGTACGCAATTAACTTTAGATCTCGAGGCCCTTCAGGCCGCAAATTCTAAATCTAACGTAAATTCTAATTCTAACGTAAATCTGAATTAATGCAAATTTAATTTTATTGTCAATTTTTAATGTTTATTATTTACTTTTCATTTGTTTTGAGCACCTTCAGTGCTATGTAAAACCCAGCGGGTGACCCCTTAAGGGCCCCGCTAGCGCGGCCTCTTTCTCCAATTGGCCGTCGCTCAAATGAAGGCTGAGTGGCAAAAATGCACGAGCCGACAGGGGGTTTTTAGTGGGTATGGTTCTGGTAGGCGTCGGGACGAGTCCCACATAACTTTGGAATCGCGCCAGAGTATGCGTCAGAGCATTTTTATCCTCCTGCCCTTCCCGCGGAGGGGAACAAAAAAAAAAATCACGTCCAAACGTGTTAAGTGAGAAGCCCAGCCTACCTTTATACGAAAAATAGAACGTATCCTTACCTACTTAATCACTTGCGTACTAAATTTTAAGTTACCACTTGTCACTTAATTGACTGTTTACACGCAACTTTTAACTTAAAATTTACTTAAAATTTAGTTACCAACTTAACCACTTAACGCGTGTAAACCAGCCATTAGATTTAGGATATAATTTTTAGGAGGTACTCTATGATTTGAAACTTTATCAGCAAATTACCATTAATTTTCAATTAGGACACAGTTTTGCAAAATTTATTACACGTATTCAGGTCTCGGTGAAATTTCTGTGTTCGGTTGGGGGTGCCTAGGAATTATCATATAAGATCAATTTTGAAAATTTTAACAGTTAGTAATAGTAATGTAAGTTAGTAATAGGTTCAGTTATTTTAAAATCATCCTTGCTCTTTCAAACACCGAATGAAGTGGTTTTTGGTCATTGCATTAATGACTACAGGTATCTGCGTAGCTTCACCCACGCAGCTCCTGTTTATTCGGAATTTTGGATTCAAGTGACCAATGACAAGTGAATAGGTATCTCGTGGATAGACGTGTAACACCTTCGTCTTCATCGTTACTTTCCATCAGGTGAGATAGAAGACAAACGTCTAATCCTTTTTCAATAAAAAAAAATGTCAATCTAGCCTATGACAATATGGTAATTCACCTTTTCTAACAGAAAAACAAGTTTTCAAATCAGGTCAGTGGCTCAGAGTAAAATCATTTCATATAAACAATCAGAAATTTTATCTTTATACTGATAGGTTAAAAAATCCATTCAGTAAACCTATTTAACTATTGTATATTTAAACATCACATGGTGCATGATGATTTAAGGGTAGCAAAATATGGATAAGTCATATTACAATACTTAGGATAATAAAATTTTCGTCACTTTCCATCAGGTGAGATGGAAGACAAACGCCTGCTAATTATTAATAAAAAAAAAAAAAAAAAAAATTTTTTAATAACGAATACAGTTGCTTTTAGCTCTTGTGAACTTCAAAACAATTCAATTGTAACATTCATGAAACCGTTTTTTGGACGTCAGATTATTCTTGTGTCATTAAAATACAATAATCTTTTTGATACAGACAGGAAAATGTAAGTAATTTTGTGCGAATGAAATAAGTCTAAATCTGTTTTCACGCGCACTGAGCTGCTTAGCCAGGAGCCGGAATTAGTGGCTTTTTGCAACACATTTATTTACCCATCTTTGAGGAACGTAATGATTTTTTGTGTACTAAGATAAGTCAAGTTACACTATTAATCATGAGAAGAGTAAGGAACCTGACCTCTCTTGCAAGGCGTAGAAACGTGAGCACGTTATACAAGTAGATAATATCGTAGGTAGTAAGTAGTAAGTAGATAAATTTATATATATCCCAAATATACTAGGTTTATTGGCAGCTCTAATAAAACGATGAGAATGTACTCCTAGATACAGTAGCTGTTGGAAAAGCTTAGCTAGATATAGGAAAAATTTATGCACGCGTAGTATATGGGATAATTGATGAGTTGGGTGTAAAGATCAAGGAAATTGGCTGAGCAAGTCAGTTTGTTACGCTGATTTAGGCAGGTTTCGTAATATTGTGAGTAAAGAAACTCTACAAAAAATGAAACATGGATCACATGTTTTATTTTTTGTGGAGAATATCAATTAAATTTTCTTAGAGCCTGTCAAATAATAAGAACGAATAATAATTATAATTTTGTTAATGACATATTATTTTGTAAATTTTACAATGTAACCGAAGGGTTGAGTTCAAAATGTTCGTGTCGTCGGCCACTTATGTTTCAGTAAAATATATAGTTATAATTATTTTTATTATAATAATCATTAAGGTTAATACCATATTTTATAATCACTTGAGCTAAATACTAATTAGTTTTTTTTATTTTTTAGTGTTAAAATAGCCACCATTAGAGTAAACTTATAATAACTATACTGTATTGCACCACAAATTCTTTAATCTAAAAATATTTGTTACTTCATTTAATAGGGAAAAATAGAAAAAATAAACAATTAACTACTAATTAATTATTTTTGTGTTAGTTTGCTATCTCATTAGTAATCAGGCTGCATTCCCTTGTTGCACAAAAACAGAGCAAATGTTTTTTTTATTGAGGGTTGCCGATCAAAGAGAATAATTTCGCACATAAATCCAAGCAAATAAAAAGCACAAAAATAAAATATTTGACTATAAAGCTGACATAAATATATTTTTAATGATATTATTTAATATGTTATGATTTCGACAGTTTTTAAAGTAATTTATTTAACTGAATATCTTTGTCATCTATTTTAAATCATAAAGATTACCTCCAGTATTTCTTTTTGCATAATGATTAACCTATGGTTCGAGAACCTTGTCTGTATCGGTAAAGCTGCACGCAGTTACGTAAGCCTTGGTTTGCTTTCATGTCTTTTATATATTTATTTACATAATTTGGTTCTGACTTTCTTTTTAGTAATTATTATAAAATGTTATAAAAATTAAGGTATAGTCATTTTTTGCGTAAAGTAAGCTTATTGAGGGCCTGGAATGAACTCAACTATTTATAAAGATTAACTGAGTTCAATTGGCATTTTCAGTTTCTGACATCTTATTGGCATAGCAAATCATTTTTTTAATTTGTTATTGTTGTTTAGTATTTATTAATCTAATGGAATATTTGATATATTATTTATTACATTGACATAGTCAATAATTCAGTATTTCTATACTACCACTTGTCAATCACATAAACTCCCTTTTCCGCCATATGTCTTTAATTTAAAATTTAAATGACAAATTTTGTTTGAAATAGCTTTGAAATAAAGCTGCAACGGATCTTGTCTTTTATTTTACTGTGCCGTGTCTACAAGTATTGTCCGTAATAGACTGCTTAGATTGTGATATTCATATATATGTGGATTTTGATGGTTTAGGATTTCTAGAAAATTTTTGTAGCACTTACATAGTTTTTAATCTTTATAATATTAACAAGAGGGCACACGGTATACATTAACAGATACGATACTTGCCAGTGATGTATTTAAAAACTTAACCAATCAAAACCGTTTAATGTCTTGATGTTCCTACTCAACATAGATAACTTTATTTCAGTGTTTTTGAGAAAGTATTAGGTATCGGTTATGTATAGAAATGCGAATTGCTTTTAAAATACATTATCTATGTGGATGGCAAGAAATATTTCTTATTTTTATATTGTCAAATAGCCTATTATCAAAATTCGGGTGACATAACAGAAGTGACGCCTCCAGTAGTAAACGTATTAATTCCATGACGATGGCAGCTGTGTGAAAGGGTAACCACACCATAGTTGTATGTCCTTTTCTGGGCGTTCTTTTTCTTTAGGTTTAATAGATATATAATATAGATATATATATAGATAATAGATTAAATTTAATAGAAAATATTGCCAAGAGACCTAGTTGCCACAAAAAATTAATTTATTATTGTTATTTATAGTTGAAACTGAAACATAGGTAGAAGAAATTTCGTAGATAGTAATTGCTTTGAATATAAATTTTTGTTATTTCTGGAGAGCTAACATTAGGTTTACTTTATAGATCACGAATATCATATTTTATATTTTGATCTGAAAATTATTCAGAGGTTAAAAAAATACACAATTAGATGAATAGTCAATTTCGAAAACAAAGGCTATATTTTATTTGGCTTAGTTTTAAACGTCTGGAAATGTTAGGTATTATCAAATATTAAACATTTTTCTACATATTTTGATAAAATTATATACTTAAGTTATTTGACAGTCCCGTCTTTTCAAGCAAAGTGAAATACTTATCAAAATCCGATGAACTCTAGTATGTTAAACTCACTCCTCCAATTTTGTTATATAGCTTGTTAGGTACCTACATCCTAAAAAACTAAATACCGAACAGATGAAATAAAATATTAGGCTCATATTTCCAGAGAACCTAAAAGGGAGGAAGAAAAGTCTCGGTAGCGCTTACTAGGGCTGGTTGTAAGGTAATTTGTTAATTTTTGATGAATTGAATTCAGTGTCGGTAAATAATAGAATGGATAACTGCCCTAACCGACGTCCCACTGTTTCTCTATTTTGCAAATACTCTAAGCCCAGCCTTTGAGGTTTCCAGCGGGTCAGTGAAACAGCTACGATTCAACGCCATTCCACGACATTTTAAATTAAGTGTGCCGTTCAACTTGATATACAATTTGAGAAGGGTCAAACAAGGTAGTACTAAATGAAATATAAGAAAAAAGAAAGACAACTGTACATCTTCCGCATCTAAGGTACGCATCGCTTTCTCCATAAAGCTAGAAACTCTCTTTAAATTCTACTTGTAAATGCGATTTCAATTCAATGAACGTAATATGCATCAAATTAAAAATTACCTCTTCGTGGAATAAGATTTCCTACCAAATTTGTTTTTGATATTGGCTTGACGAAAACGTGAGTGAAGGACGTACACTCGTTAATCACAAATACCCCTAACTTCAAAACGCTCTCGGTGCGCACCACTTCTGTTCAACGTGTAATTGACTTGAAGTCATCTACGTGTGCCCGCAATTTTCCACAGCTTAACCCTCTAGGAAGGCTTTTTAACTTTGTCTCCGTAATTGAACACAGTTCACTGCGTGCATGAAAATATGTAAACACACTCTCGTGGCAGTTTTTCCCACAAAAAATATATTATTGCTCATGTTCTCGCTTGGGTACCATTCCGAATTACAATGATTTTTAGCCAAAAAAAGAAAACAAAAAGATAGTAGCTACTTGTTGGTACTAACAAAATTCGTATTTACGTTTATTTCAGTTTATTTCTAATATTTATATATATATAAAAAAATATCTATGTGTGTTAATATATTTCTTAAGTTTATTTATCCGTTATCTAGTATCCATAACACAAGTTCTTAATGATTCTTAACTTGGGCTAGATAATGTGGTGTGATTGTTAGAAATATTTATTTATATTCGTTAAAAATTTAATTAAATTTAATTTTAAAAACCTGTCTGTAACTAATGGAAATAATTTTGAACATACACATTGAGTATTTAAAACAAGTAGGGTTCAAAATTGTGCTATCTCGTTGGTTGAAATATTTTAAAAAGCCCCTGGTCACTTTTCATCAGAACCTAACGTCGTATTTTCCTTTCAAATCCATTCTGAAGTTTCAAGCATATAAGATCGTCAAACTTACGGCCACACAAATAATTTATTTTTTAAGCTTCGACATTTTCAGGTACTACAATAACTTTTTTCAAAGTCTCGCTTTTGAATATATTAGTATCTTATATCATGTTTCTCTTTTTATAATTTCGCAGTAAATTGTAAACCAGACCACAAAGGCCTTGAATGAACACTAAGATTGCCCCTGATTATTTTATCCTTAATTCTGAATAGTCCTCGTACTATTATTCTCTGTAATATCCAGAATATTAACTGTTACATTTAGAAGCTCTACAAAAATGAAGGTATAATCGCTCAACGTCTCAATACATAAAACCGCAACGAACATGTCAGACTGGATCTTTAACGTTTGCTTCTGCAGGTTAGATACTTGCAACCGTATCAGAAATTATGTACCGCAATAGCTATTACACAAGTTTGAACAACTTAAGCTAGTTGGAATTGAAGTTAAACAATAAGATTTAAGATTTACCAACATAGAACACAGTCTTCGTAACGACGACACAACGCTGCTGTATAGAGGGTACAAGGAAAATAAAATACAGTGCAAGTATAAGGAATAAACTGTGCTTGGTGTTATTATAATTCTGGAAAATTTTTAGCAAAAAAGTACAAAACACTTTTTAAACAAATGATACAACGACGATAAATAAAATATTGAAAAATATTGGTAGTAAGAAGTAAAGTAAAGTAGTGTTTTAGTTAAAAAAAATAAAAATATAAAAAGTTAAATATTTTGATAATAGTACAGAACATACACATTAAAGTACATTATAAGCTGAAAGTGGCTTGAGCTATCTTAATGTTATTTATACATTATTGATTAGAATTAGATAGCTCAAGCCACTTTTATATAAAATAATATAAATCCTTATTTTCTTTCACCAAAAATTCTAAGTCCCAGTTTATTTGAAACATAAAGTAATTAAGTGTTTCTTTAATGTATGATAAGTTCTGTTTGTATCTAGAATGACAATTCGTAGTTTGAAATCAGAATATAAATTATATTTTCGTATTTGTCAATTTTCCTTTTGAGATCATAACCCGATAGCGCGTGAAGGTTCCATGCCAAAAGTAATAAAATAGATTATGAGCGCTGAAAAAACTTGTACCAGGGACAAAAACAAAAGAAATAATGCTAAACAATGTTACAAACATGGGGCAAAGTTGCGAATATTATTTAGTGAATATTTTATGTAAAGGAGGGCAGGGGAGACTTAGCCTGACAAAACATAAATGACGGGTACGACTGGGACTTTGCAAATAAGTGATGACCCTATTTCGAAGCATTCGGTTTCTGTAAGCTTTGATATAATACCAGATATTTTGAGATCTTATAAAAAGAACAAATGAAGTTGAAGTTGACCTTAAAAACGAAAAACAAATAACAAAAGAATGTTGAATGATGTCATGATTATAAATGTAGTAGCGTTCTGAAAACAGATATCATTGAATTTCCAAAAATTTAATTTTCAGAACAAGAGATGTTGCCCCAAAAATGGGACCATGTTTTATTTGAATTATCTGCTGTATAAAATAAAGCTGGCTACAGCTGACCCAACTGTATTTATTCTGGACACTTCGTGCGGGAAGGTTCGTCCATCGCTGGTGCTAAATAAGCTCTAAAACGCTAATCGTTGCTTATCCTGTAAGCGGACTCAGGGCATGCATTCCGTTTCTAGTTGGCTACCGAACTTTTTTGTTTATGTTGCAGTCTCTAAAGGCTTTTAGTCCATTCCATATAATTTTAAACAGACTCATTTGTATGGCAATACTATTTCCGTTCGTTTTAATGATTAAAAGGCATATTAATTATGGCATTAAATCGATGATTCATATTTATAATTTTAAGTACTAAAATTATAGATATGCCAGGTTACCAAAACTGCCAGAATCGACTTTGTTTGATCACATATCCAAATTGATAAATATTATAGTTGTGATATTTATGCAATACAAAAAATACAAATACACATATTTTATAAACCTAGATTAATAGAACAGCGATAGACGAAACAGAAAATGGTCGTTTTATACAACTGTACAATTTTAATTTTTGCGATGTGGTTTGTTGTGAATTTTTATTTATTTTAATGTTATATCTCATTGACATAATTAACAGCTTTATCAAGTCGTCATTAACTAATCAATAGTAAAAACATGTGTTACATAAACAAAACACAAGAAATAATTGTTTTTTGAACTGTATTTAGTAAATGATTTCTACTCCTAAAAAAATGATACATAAATTCAAGCAACATATGCATTTATGACAATGTACTTCCACATCAGTTGAGTGTGTGTTACCAATCTTAGCCCCCGATAATTATATGCGGGCGTTGGTGGTACTCGTGCGTTATTATCTGGCTGTGGCATTGTGTCATTTTTTGATTGAAACTCTTGATCTAGACTGCACTTAGAGCTTGGGGAATTTATGTAATTAAAATATTTAGATACATCAGTTTATATTTAACTCAACTATCAAATTAGGTTTACCCTGTAATGATAGTTCTAAGGTGATTGTAATAAATAAATATTGAACCCTGGCTTCATACACACAAATTCACACTTAAAAGTTGTATGTATTAATGTGCCACAGTGTTAAATTAATTTGCTTCATTATAATAATTTCTAAGTTACAGTTCATGTCAGTTCTTACTTTATGTAGGTTAAATGATTACGTGTCTTCATATTTCGACGGAACAGATTTCCCTCCCGCGATCAAGTGGAAATATACACAACGGTGGTTATAATCCATAGCGCGTATGGAGGACTTATACTAACAAACCTTGAAAATAATTTCGAGAAATCGGATAAATGTTTGTTCAAAACTCTTTGAACGAATATCTTCGGAGTGCTCAATATATAGAAAAGTTATAGGTGTATGTAATCATTGAATGATCGAGCGTGTAGAAATAATATATTTGGAGTTATATTCTACATTGATTTGTTTCTGGGTTAATTGACTTGAATATCAAATAAACGTAGATAATGACGTAGTTGGTTTTTATCTAATCTGTACGTTTAAACGGTGACGGTAATTTGCTTCTAATGAAAAAAAGAGATAGTTCGTATGTAAAATACGTTCGTAGAGGAAAGCAAAAAGTACTTTATTCCGTTCTGCTGAGGACACTGGCATTAGTCTACCCAACGCTCACAAGTTACTTTTTTTCAGTCAATTTTCGCTTGGGGCAGGGTTTGGCTGGTTCGCCAGGGATCAACCATATTGAGCGTTTTTGATTGTAAGTACAGGATCCACTTTTCATCACAGGTAATGATTTGACTTAAAATCCTTTCATTATTGTGCCGGTTGAGTAATGTAACGCAGCAGTCGACGCGCGTTTGTCGGTTTGCTGCACTCAATTCATGAGGTACCAACCTCTCAAGCTTTTTCACCTTCCCAATTTGCTTCAAGTGGATTGCAACAGTTTTGTCACTAGCACAAAATAAACATTTCATATGTAAAAACTTAATACTTCGGAAACTTTTAAGTTCCTCTGCATTATGGATGTGATTTGCGAGTGCGAACATGGCAAGAGCGGTGCTCAATTAATTTGTATTTGGATGTGTATGTGCAATGAGAAGAGTGTGTATGCGAGAGGAAACAATAATGGCTGTTTTCGTCTTATATATTCTATTATACCTTTTTAAATATACACAAATAACGCTATAATTTTAAAAATATAATAATGAGGGATGTTCGGCCGTAATTTTTTATATTATAAAGTGCTTTAACTTATTTCGATTTATCGGATGATGAAGGTACACTCAAGGCCTATTCTATATTTCTTTCTTTCATAAGATTTTTTGTTATGACCAACACAATTATGAGTGTCAAAGTTACCTAAATGTTTTCGTTTTGTCCCAGGTTCAATTCCAGACCATGACTGATAAACACACATTTATTTATCTGATAAATACACATGTTTGTTCTGGGGTTATGCTTGTTAATCTTTATATATGTTATTTATTCTATGTTCCCCCAGTACGCTGTGTGGTCATCCATAACTCTGTTTAATTTGGGGCCTCACAGTGGGTGTGATTCTCTAGGGGTTTATTTATAATTATAATTATTTTGTCACACTTGTTTTTATAAAATCCAAAAACAAATATATGTATCCTAAAAGTTAGCGTTATTTTATACACTGCAAATATAATTAAGCGATGGATGCCAACCACGTTAAGGGAGTCTGTAGGACCTATGGGCCAGTCCACATAATGCAGTGGCGCACCGCATAGGTTTCACCGCGTAGGCGAGCTCACGAAAGGCATTATAATCCTGCTTTAGAATATTCTTTTTTCAAGTATGTTGTGCGTGAGGCACAGGGCTGATAAAACTATAATGCGTGTAACGAATATTTTATTATTCGATCAATGAGCTCAAATTCAAATTCAAATATTTATTTCTCAACATTGAGAATTACTTGTTCTTATTGACGTCAAATAAAACATGATTCTACCACCAGTTCGAAAAAAAACCTTCGTGAAGAAGAACTGGCAAGAAACTTCACGGGTATATTTTTTTTTCAAAATAAATTTACAGAGTCTCTTTATGTCTATACAAAATTATTCTTTTCTGCATCTGTTAGCTCGGCAAGTCTCCCTCCCCCCAAGTATCCATCTATATAGCTCCATATATAGCTGTTTCTGAATGTGTATCGTTTAATTCTAAAAATGTCAAAAAATTACATTGTATTGAACATATTTGCGTTCCCGGAATATTATATCACTAAATCTGCTTTTTGCGTAAGACTAAGAATGCCAAATCAGTACTGTACTAGTTAACAGTATTACAGTAAATATTGCAAAAATTTTAGTACTGAATGACCATTGTTTGTAATAAAACATACATTTTATTCACATGTTAGGATTGTCATTTTGTTGTCACTAAAAAACTATTTATAAATGAAATAAAATTAGCTACTTTATAAATAAATCAGGATGATAGAAACAAATTCGGCTTTCTAAAAAGTCTTTTATACTTCGTTTTTTGAGTAGGTAGTCTCCTCAGATGGTTGCAGAATGTTTTATTGAAAAAATCTTAAAATATTCATGGGAACAATCTTATGTACACTGTTACGATTCAAATAATAAAATCTTTATAATTAGTGCAACATGCGATGTGTACGATGTGTGCACACGATATGTAAGGTTATAACATGGAAATACAATAAATATGTACTTGTTTAGCTTTTCAAAAAAAAGTTTTTGTCTTATATACAACCTATATACTTTCACAGAAAATATAAGGTCTAAGGTCACAATCAAAATGTCATTAAAAACATATATAAAAATAAACTTTTTATTTGAACACAGAAAAAAATAGAATTAAAGGTAAAAATGAGACCATAGAGTTGCTTTACATTAAAAGAACCGAAATCTTACAATCCAATATATCAATGAAATTTGGAAATGCTATGCTAACGAAAGGCAAAATAGCTTAGCTCTAAATCGCTTGCAGCGAAACCCTGATTTTCAGCTACTGGCTAGTAGGGAATAGGAGTAATAATACAAAGGTAAAATAAGAAAATCATAAGGTATACAAATACAATTCTAAATAAACAAAACCCTCAATAATATGCAATATAAGTAAATGCAATATTTAAGATAACCATGATTATAGTATACTTATATAAAGTAATAGAGTATATATAAAAGAACATAAATAATCAACTTATGTGGTTAGATATCAAATTCATTACTTTTACATATTTAAAAATAACAACATGTTACGTTAATATAAATATTATGGTAATTACATAGCTAAGTGAAATAGTTTGCAGTTTTCGATACCAATCTATTTTTAGAAATTCAAAAGCATCTGTTGGTACTAAATATAGTTAAATGTTGCTTTAGATTTCAGATTCCTTACTGGTGGTGGTAAACTAGTAAATACAAGTATCACAATAAAATAAATAAAGCAGTTTTTGGGTTATGATGAAAAATACAAACGTATTAGTAAACTACTATACTTGCAAGCTTCAAATTGGAATCAACAACATAGAAAAAAAATACCTATAGTAAGCAGAGAAAAAACTTTAATAGTTAGAAAAATAAAACGGTGTGCGTCTACGAATCTTTGCCACCGACGTGGCTTGCGTTGGCTTACTCTTCACATGAGTTAATAAAAATATTCATTGCTCATGCACACAATAACTTAGTCTCCAAAAACAGTATAATGGTAACCCAGTACTAGCTGAGCTACGCGATGTATTCTTTGAAGTATGTATTTTATGTAGTTTTTAATTATTATTTATATGACGCCGAGTAACCTACTTATTATTCATATTCAGTGAATAAATACAGTGGTATAAATACATTAGTAGTAGAGTTTCTCTGTTGAGATCTGGTCTGGGGCGGTACTACAGTTCGTCCTATTTTGACCGTCGTAATAATCACGTTTATGTGGTTGTGTCCTGGTTAAAGGCACCATCTAGTGCAATTACTGGAACAATGGAAATTTTAACTGAAGCCTGAGATCGGCAACGCATCAATAGTCGAGATTCTAATCACAATCACTAATTAAAACACCCACGACTCATGATGTCCTTGAGTGCGGTGGGTGGCATGTTTGTTTGCCGGCTATAAACACAGTGAAAAAAAAAACACATAATTTTACACAAAAAAGTAATCGACAAAAACGTAATCAAAAAAAGACAAAAAAGTAATCGAGTAACGAATGTGTCTGTATGTTATTCAATTATATTTTTGCAGAAAATTTTAAACAATTGTCGTATACAAATATTTAAATATTTTAAATTTAATATTTAATCCTAACTCAACTGAATAGGACTGCGGATTCTGCTCAGGGCTCTTACTGAAGATTGTGTTCTAAGCAATAATTTTCACGAAGGTATTTTTTGCCACTTTCTTACCTATGTGTATATGGAGGGAGCCCTTTCGGTCGCATAATTTTTTTTATCATAATGTAGTTTGGCATAACAGTTTCAGCATAAAGTTTTTTCGCATAAATTGAGATAAGCAGAATATTATACACGCAGAATGGTTTCATTGCCATAAATTTCACTTACTCTAATTTTTTTTATCATAATTTTATACAGCATAAATGTAAAGGACATAACTGTTATACGTCTAAAGATAAATTATCATAAAATACAAAATGCATAATAGAAGTATCCATAACCTCTAAAGTCATAAACGTAAAGTAAGAAAAAAACTTTTAGTGCATAATTTATCAAGTATAGATCCATATGTTGAGTCTTGAAAGTAAAAATAAATAATATTAGGTGCGACGAGCGCAGCGAGGAGGAGCAGGTTAGTCAGTATATAGGTCATGCCAAAAAGTGACTTGCACGTGAATAATAAATAATAACATTTGACCAAGATTGTTTAAGAAATGATGACGATGAATTGTAAATAATCATCTCACTATAATCAAAATATATAACACAATAATACAGAACCGAATTGGAACCACGCAACTTTTCTGTCCCTTGTGTTTTTATAAATCCGGAGGCGTGGAGGGAGGGAAACTATGAAATGTTCAATTGGGTTAGATTAGGTTTGTATGTAGTAAATACACGCGCGAGCCGAGCGAGCGAAGCGAGCGTGATGCGGCAGCACTCGGCGAAGCGCCAGGACCAAATTAAGTACCATTTCAAGCTTTACACGAAAAGCGACTTCGGTTCAATTTGGTTTAAACAAACAGCTCGTCTGTCTCTTCAGAAATTGCAATTGTGAGAAGTTGGCATTATGCGAAGTTGGCATTGTGAGAAATTGGCTTTCTGAGAAGTTGGCATTCTAAGAAGTTGGCATTTGAAGAAGTTGGCATTCTGAGAAGTTGGCATTTTGCTAGCGGTTGGCATTTTGCGAATTTGGCATTATGAGATGAGACGGTTTTCTTTATCTAATTCGAATGTAATCAAAACTTTAGGTGTGAAAATAGGTGGCGATGTTGCATTTACCCATACGTAATACTGACTAAACCACGTTGCTATATCGTCTGTAACAACCAAAAAGTGTAAAAACTTTTAGGTTATTAATTTTACAGTCCATTTATTTTTGTCAAATTATGGTATTCTATATGTATGACTTGTCAACTTTATGCCATAGCGTGAGATGCCAATAAATGTTACGATTAGTAATCGTTAATGTAAAACCATTTATGCATGAACATTTTATGCTTATATATTATTATTATTATAAATGAAGTTATGGGGAAATAAAGTATGCCTTATGATTTATTCTGTATGAACGTTATGCGAAACAAACAGTATGTCAAAAAACGTTATGCAGCCTTATAATATGCCAATTAAATTTATGCATCCCAATACGGACCCGTATATGGAAGCTGTTATTAAGTTTATAAAAAACATAACAATAATTTTTGTATCCTACTCAATTTAAAATATATGCAGGCGTTATGTAATTCTATATGACTTTGTTCTCGGAAATATAGTTACATATTCAATAAAGAATTTCTAATATTTCTTTATTTCTATATCTATGTTTATTATCGCTAACTAGTACAACATAATTGGCAAAATCGTATAAGAGAGACTTCTCCTGCATACGCCATAAATTTCGCCCACCTACAATTTTTGGTGATAAAAGGAATAAGTAATTCAATATTATTAAAGAATCGGAACGATATCTTGGTTAGGGGCAGTCGCGTTCAAGGACTTCTTTTGTTGGAATTATTGAGCAGAAAACGGGAAGGAAAATCGTAAAGATCCATACTCCACTTTCTATATAACTGGTGACCATTCAAAGTAGAGCTGCCAGCCCTCCTTTGCACATTACAATTTTATGAAAACCATGAAATATGTGTATAGATTATGAAAGGTCAAATTATAGTGGACACGTGTTTTTGTTTTATATTTATATATGTATGGTCCAGTTTTGATGAAGTTAGAGTCAAGTACGGTCCGCGACGACATGAAGGTTTTGGCTTTTTGTTGGACTTACGTTGAGAGTTGTTGAGGTAAGCCTCTATAGAAACTATTTGGGTCAGTACATGACGTAAGTGTGACCGATGGCGGGTAACTAGTAATGAGCTTGGAGGTGCTGGTGGTGCAAAAATAGAGCTATAACAAAGATATCTGCTCATACATTGTACCTTATAATTATTTTATTAGTATTCATTTTGTACTCTGCATAAATTTTTATGGAGATAATATTACTGAAATTCTCAGATGCAGTTTGTACATTTAGGGAACTCCGGGGAGGCTTAGGTTAAGTCGAGAATTGGTAACACGTCTTTTCTAGGCACTCCACATACTAATTAGCATACAAATCTGAGCCTGCACCAAGATCCTTGACTGTACCTCAAACGTTATATATATTTTAACAATAATAAAAGAATCTAATTTAACAGACATATTTTAAATTTTCATTAGAAGATGTCCTAAACATGAATATAGAATAATGTGAGTAACCAGGATTGTTCAACAATATATATTTTATATTGTTTACGTATATCATTTAACAAATACTGTATTTGTTAAGAAGATAGAGGTAGCTCACAAAGTAAGTAGAAGTAGTAAAAACAGTCATAAAAAGTTTGTTATTTTGTAATTATCAACCTCCAACATTAATGGAGAATTATAATAAGTTTGATATGTATTCGTGAGTCTCATCGCTGTCACAAACAAATTAAATGAGTTTAATAATAAAGTAATTGTTATTTTAAATGTATTGTAAGTATTCTTATTGTAATTCTGTTTGCTCTTGGCATTAACACATTAGCTTGAGGCAGTTTTTATTAGAATTTTATGGTTGAATTCATTTAGTATTTTCATTTAGCTTACATAGTTTTTATTTATGAAGAAATTGTATTCTTTATCAAAACTGACGTGGAAATTTATTGTTTTAATTTAGTACAGTGTTGAATGGTTTATGAAGAGTTCAGTAGATCATAAATCAGCAGTTTTAGATTGATCTAGATGCGTCCTACATCTCTTGAATCTATGAAGTAGTTTCGAATACCGGATTTTTTCAATGCCGGTAATAATACCGTATGTTGTTTTGTCAAAACCGGACTCCCGGTAATGAAAAAAAAATGAGACAATTTTTCAAATTTGTAAATTATTTAGAAGTAGGTATTTCTGTAGAACGTATTTTGTCGAGTAGGTATTCAAATAAAACAAACCAAATTTTCAAGCATAATCATTTATTTTTGTAACAACAATATTACTTCTCTTTTACGATAATTTGTGGTATACAAATTAGGAATATTACTCCAGCAATAATCAGTTTAGTCTCTATTTTAAACTATGTACTCATATTTTTAAAAAAATGTTAAAGTAGTAGCCCAAAAACATTTCTTTAAGTAATCACGTCGACAATATTCGAATTTGAACGTCTCAGAAAGATAATAAGAACTTTTACATAATCAACACAGAACTAGACAACAAAAATATTCTTAGAAATAATATAACAAGTGTAATTATCATAACCATTTACTATAACCCAGTTAACATATACAAAGAATCTATAAATAAAGTGATTAAAGACTCAATCACAATTTTATTTATTTATTTAACAATTTATGCACACATATAAGTAACAATAAAGGAAAGAAGAAAAAACAGAATTATATGTACAATGGTACTGCTTATTTCCTAGGAAATTTCTTCCAGCAGACCTATGACTGGAGAGTTTCGTATAAAGCAAATAAGTGTGCCATGATGTATTATACATACAAAACATTACATAAGTACAATTCATACATATTTACCTATATAAAAATACATTTATACATACATACATAAATATACATACATACATACGTATACATAAAACAGTACATACAATTTACAATGCAATTACAACGATGAACTCTTTAGCATAATGATAAATAGTGCTCTCTTACTCTACTCTTAAAAATAGACAGTGGTTTAGCGTCGCGTATCTGGTGAGGCAGCTTGTTCCACAGCCTGGCTGCATGGACGATGAACGAAAAAGAAAAGAAGTCACTTTTGTGGCGAGGAGTCACTAGTAAGTTTCTTTTAAGTGGTCTACAGATCTCATCACCTGTGTGGGTGTAGGTAAAACGGTTACGTAAACATGGTGGAGAGTGAGGGTTGCTTAGCACATTAAACAAAAGATACAAGATACGAGTATTCCTACGGAAACGTATAGGCAGCCACATGAGTTTCATGCGGTCGTGGGAAACATGATCATACTTTCTCAGTCCGAAAATGAAATGAATGAATAGGTTTTGTTGGCGCTCTAGTTTGTTCAAAAGTTCCTCGGTGGCATCCAAACAGCAGGAATCAGCATAATCAATTATAGGTTGAATTAATGTTTGAGCGAGATATATTATTGTAGATAGTGGCAAAAAAATTTTAAGGGAGTGAAAAGTAAAATTTACTTTGCGGCTAATTTCATTTACATAGTCATATCAGTTTAGGTTACAATCAATGATCACTCCCAAATTCTTTGCTTTATCGGACCAATCAACTGGTATTCCATCAAGGCAAACTAACGGCAATGTCAAAAAATCAAGGCAACTTTGAGTAAGGCGACTATCAATTATCATAGCCTGTGATTTATTGGGATTGATAAGCAAAGCGAAAAATTTGGCCTAGTCACTGATACGTGAGAGATCTCTGTAACATTGAGCAAAGCTGATACGGTACTGTGTCCAGGATGAAACCCGGACTGATATTGACTAAGAACATCATTAGTGCATAAGAACGCGGTTAACTGTTTGTGTACTATGTGTACAAGGACTTTAGAAAGGAATGGAAGAATGGATATAGGGCGGAAGTCAGAAAATAAAGAAGGGTTAGAGGTTTTGGGAATAGGGATAATTTGTGCAAATTTCCAACCTGATGGGAAGGAAATACTTAATAAGGAACAATGAAAAATGTGAGTTAAGATGGGTAGAACCGTGGGAAGAATCGATGTGATCATTCTGGAACATACGTTGTCATTACCGATTGCCGCGGAAGAAATTGAGAGAAGCGACTTCTTTACATCTTCTTCAGTTAAGTTTTCTAAGTAGAAAGGAGAATGTGTTACAGGCAGTTGAGATAGATGACGCAAAGTATCAGATTTAACGCTAGAGTTTAAGACGACAGGTGGTACTGAAAAATGATTATTTAGTGTGTTAATATCAAAATCGGTGGAACAAGTGGATGAAGATTTGCCAATACCAACAGATTTAAGAAATTTCCACACATCTGCAGAACTACGATTGCTTAACGATTCATTAAAATAGCGTTTTCTACTGTCTCGACATAAACGATTGCAGCGATTGCGTAACTTTTCATAACAATTAATATTTAAATCTGATGGAAAAGGTTTATAACGTCTTTTGACTTTGTCTCTTTCAGCCATGGCTTCTTTTATGGAATCTGAAAGCCAAGGTGCAGGATTGTATTTAAGTTTGACATTTCTAAGGGGGGCATGGCGGTTATACAGATCTAATATAATCGAATTAAAGTAATTGACTTTAGTGTCAACCTCAGTGCTATTAATAACTGTCGACCAATCAATATTCTTATCATCTTTTTGTAAGGCCTTCATATTTATGTCTTTACAATTACGAAGCAGTACAGTGCGGGGCTTACGTTTAGGAGGGCGAATAGGATATGATAATAAGATCAAATCATGGTAAGAAAAAGTCGCTGTGAGTTGTCCATGAGTTACAACATTGTTAGGAGATGAGACAATAATAAGATCTAGAAGGGACGGTGCACAATTGGGGAAATGATGAGTAGGAGATAAAGGTAAACAATGAAGATTAAAAGAGGTCAGTAAGGATTCCAGTCTGCTTGAGCGTGCATTATTTTTAATGAGACATGTATTAAAGTCACCCATCAATATCACATGGTCATAGCAGGGGCAGACGTTTTGAAGCAAAGAATCTAAAGAATTGAAATAATCGATTGTTAGATTTGGACAATAGAAGACCAAAAGTAGTATTTTAACATAATGTACAGTTACTTCCACAGCTAAATACTCTGCTGATTCAGAATATTGAGACGGAGAAGCTTCTATAATTTTGTAAGGTAAATCATCACGTAAATATATTGCTACTCCGCCCCCACCTTTCCCTGTTCTGTCGTTGCGTATTAATTTGAATCCAGGCAAAACAACTCGAGAAGAAGGTAAAGAGGGTTTGAGAAAGGACTCCGACTCAGTAATGCATCTATATTGCTATTACTAAAGGAGGCCAAGAGGTCAGAATAGTGGCTCGGGACACTCTGTGAGTTAATATGGGCAATATTTAGTAATGAGGAATTATATGTGGTAGCAAGTTGATCATGTAAGCTTAACTGTGGAGAAGATGCACTGACAGCGCTCGTAAAACTGCAAGAAGATGAGGAGCAAGGTAAAAAGCTCTCATCTACATCATCGGTTAAATAGTTCATCATAAAATAATGATATGAGACAATAAAAGCTAAAATTAAAATAAATAAATTAAAATAAATATGTTATAATTAATATATACCTATATAAAAATAATAACAATAAAATAATAAAAAAATAATAAAAAATAAAAACTAAATTTGATTTACATACTCAACTCATGATTCACAAGGAGTTGGAGAAATTGTCCGTTATGTACAGCAAATTAATGAATATGACGTCAATATAAAACACACAATATAGAACGCAGCATCATATGGGACTGTCAAAATGACACGGAGTTGTCAAATGTCAAAGTTGCACTTACTTCAAAATAAAAGTACCATCTATAGAAGCACTTATTGAAAATAAAAGCAATATATAAACCGAACTATTTCAAGAGAGTTGTAATAATGATTGTTGTTAAGTTACATGTTCAGAACATGATGTCAATGCCGCCTGCGATTTTTTCTAGGCGATTTTTCAGCCTGTTGAGAAGAGGTAGCTCGTGTAGCGGCTTCCGTAGTAATACTGTTGGTCGGAAATTTTACAGTCACTTCACGCACGATATTATTGGCTTTGCTGTTTTAAGAAAATTTTGTTCTTAGAAATCCCTGAAATTGTGTTCTTAGAAAAGAAAGAGCATTTAGGCTTTTATCAGAAAGCTAGCTCCTTAATTGATTATATAAATATGTGACCGAGCTAAACGCTCTCTCTGCCTACGTTGGCGGAATACATAACAAATAATTATAAGCAATATCAAGTTACATTTCTCGGCCACCTCCAGTACTATCATAAACACCCATCTAAACTCTTATAATAGAATCAATATCAGTGCTAGAAGAATCCTGCAGTTTAGCCACCTTCTTTTCAGTTTTAGCTTGTATTTCTGCTTCTAATTGATATTGAATCGTCAATTCAACTTTAGTGGGCAGGTTTGAACTCGATAAAGGAATGGCGTGGTTACTGTTACTGTCATTGTCAATCGACATCATTTCAACAATCTTTGAAATACCGATTTCGAACATTTCATATAAAAATTAAATGTTTATATGCGTGACAGTTTATTACTATGCGTTTTATACTAAAAATAAAAAAAAACCATCATTAATACCGGGATTCCCGTATTGGATATTTGAATATCATAGTCCTTTGTCACGCTTCTTGAGCAGATGTCTCCTCTGCTCTTCTCTCTAAAAGGAATGTAATAGGTTTGAAGTCAGTTTCGTTCATCGCATCTTGAAACTTCCTGAAAATGTGTAAATAATTTCCATTATTAAATCTTTTCTTAAATCTTTTCTTAAGTTTTCACGATACATACTTTAAATAAAACAATAATTTTATTTAAAATTTCCATTATTTTTTGAGTACTTTTTGCTCCATATAAGTTAATTAGAAATGCGAGAGAAGCAAATAGGTATTAAAAGCTTTTATTAATTTATATAATTGAATATTAATTGTTTCATTTTGTACGTGAAAACAAAAAAAACTTCAACTGATTTTAGAATTAGAATAATTATTGTTCAGATTCTATTAAATAAAAAAATACCAATCATAACTGTTTCCAATAAAATGTTTACAATACAGCAACTTTATTACACTTCCACAATCAAAATCGAAACAAGAGGCAAACGAGCGACTGCGACGATAACGTACAGCCAGCAGAGAATCACGGTTTTACAGTTGATAATAAAATAGCGCCTGTGACTTCACATAAATGACCTTTATTTGATATGATTCATCCAAGAATTCCTGACCTTGTTACAAAGACGCTTATTCAAAAATTCATGTTAAAAGTGGATGATAATGTATTAAATAAAATATTCAGTTCCAGTTATTCATGACAGTCATTAAAATAAATGTAATATTGCCAAGGAACGACTATTTTATTTGTAAAACCATTAGAACAGAAAAAAATATTTCAAAATACTAGCAAAAGCATGACAAAATACTATCGAGGCAAAGACGTCACAACATTCGACAAGCCTTCATATTGAGCAATCACCAATTTTGCTTATTTTTGTCTATACTATAAACAATTAAATAGATATTTTCATATTCGGACGAATTATTTTATAATTTTAGGTAACTTTAGAATTGAAACTAGAGAGCAGAACAATAGAGCGAAGTGAAACAATTCTTCTGAATATATTTATTATATTGAAACATTTTAAGAAACAACAGAATAAAGAAAATACATGTATTTTATAAAAAAAAGTATTAAAGAAAAGAAGATTGTCTGGGTGGGCTTATAAACCCGTCCGTTACGAACTAGCTGGGAAATCAGTCAAAGTAAGCTACAGAGTAAGGAGAAGGAGGCTAAGGAGCTAAGGAGAAGAGAAAAGTAAATATAAAGTATAAAAAAATTGTGTGGGCGCAGTGAAGCGGTGTACGAAATCGAAGTCTGTAAAGTCAAGATCTGTGTGTCATCGAAACCACGCGGTGTAAAGGTCAACGTTGTAATAAGACCCTGTAACCGTTGGTTGAAAATAAAGCTCAATTTATCAAATCCTGTCATGTTACCTTCTAATCCCACAACCCTCTTCAGTAGCAATACCAATGCCAAATACTAGCTATTGCTGTTTTTTATGCCAAAATCGACACTAAATTTAAAATTTAGTAAAATCTAAACTACAATTAGTAGCTTTTCTCAGAAAGGGGCAACTAAAAATACGTGCCATGCAAATAAATTATCCAAAACATTTATTTACAAACAAAAATATGAACAAATTAAAAATATAACAACAAAAAGGAAAGGAAAGACATGGAAAGGAAATTAATTATAGATTTAGTAAAATGCCTAAATTTTATCGTACTTTAGACAACGCGGTATAAAAAGTATCTGAATTGTTGTTACATGAGTCATTAACGACTATTTATTTATACAATAAACCTGCATAGGTACTGCTTAACTGAACTAAAAATTTGAGTTGGAATTTGAAATGGTTTGAGAGCTATGTAAGTGTAATTGAGCGCAAAAACGAAAAAAAAGTTGAAATTGATGAATTGCATTTTTAAGAATGTAATTTTATTTGGAATGTAGCCAGGTCTAAGACAATATTGAACATAAAAATTTTAGCTGCATATTTTAAATATTTATCACAACTCGGAATTAAGAGTTATCGAAATTGATTTTTTAAGACAATACATTTGTGAGGGCAACAAAATAGAGCTCTTTTAGATAAACACAATCAGTATTTAGTTGATTTATTTTCGAGTAGTTGTTTTATTAAGCTCATTTAATGTTCATAAAAGGGTTTCATGGTTTTCCGTTCATTTTAATTATCAAAGTTAGAGAGATTTGATCCTCTTGGTTGACTTTTTGGATTGATGAAAAGAGGTCGTTAGTTTCGCGAATATTAGCTAGTTTAGTTCCATGTGGCAATGCAAAACTCCACCTTGTAAATGTTTCCTTTTGATATGCTTGTATTTACTATTATTGTGACTACTCTGGTTTTTTAGAAAGAATTCTCAGTGAAACCTAAATTGGGCAATCTTCATGAACTTCAGAGTTTTGCCATTTCAAATGAAAAACAAAAAAATGCGAAATAACTTGGCCGAGCGAGAAACTTTGTCCTTGCTTGCGCTGGTTTATTGTAGAGGTCAGAGGTTTTGAAATTACAAATATTACTTTCAGTATCTTATTTTCGGATATTTTATTATTTATATATTAATATGTAGGTAATTTGATATTTTTGTTACGCAAACCTTTCTACATTTTTCATAAACTTATTTAAACGACATTACCGTTCTTGGTTATGATTGTAGATTTTAAATCCGGCAGATTTCAGAGTTAAAAAGTTGTTTACTAAAAAATAATGAGTAAAATACTTTAATCACTATTTCTTAAGGTTAAGCAGTTTTTACTCAGTGCCAAAAATACATTCTGTACTAAAAGTTGTGATAATAATGTACAAACAAGAAAGATGATTAAACTTCTTTTCGTGTGCAAAAATAAGCAAGTAGTAAAAAAATAAAACCGAAAACTTTTCTGTCTTAGAATTCTGCGGTTAAAAAGCAGTGTATGCTCAATTTCTTTAATAGTTGTTAAAATTCAAACTTTAAAAAACCTTACTATGACTTTTATATTTTCTTAAGTTTTCACTGTTCGTTATATTAAATAAACCGCTTTGTAACCGGATTTCATCGCATCTAACTATGTTTTTACATTTTAACTCGACCTTTCGGTACCTTTACAGATACCGCGGTCCTAAGTGACTCAGGTGACACTAAGGCGTCTTGCCAGTTACGAAGGCATTTCATAATCACAATAATTATTTGATATGGAATTTGTTTAACAAGCTTCCCTAGGTGCAGGTTCTGAATAAATATCGGACATATACTCATGTTTGTACATTGGATTTTAGTACATAAAGAGGTAAAGTAAAAAATACGCCAAAAACATAATTTCTCATAATTTGAGAATGACAAATTGTCGTTATTAATGCGGTTATGATTAATTAATATATTATGTTCCTTATTTTTTTAATACAAAAGGTAAAATTATAAGGACGCGGAATAAAAAGCCAGCGCCTGCGCTGTACTGTTGAGTATTTATTATGAAATTTTAAAATGTAAACGCCACAAAAACAGATGGGGCGACAATCCCAGCGATACATTATGTCTGATATAAACAACTTAATGCCCGTAATAAATACAGTGGTACTGAAATGCTGCGTTACTCGTAATACTGCTATCAAATGGCACAAATTGACACGGTATTTTAACAAAATTTATATTTATTTACTTACTTTTTATTTATTATTTGCATTAGAATAACTTTACTCATGGCTTGCGGGAGGGAGTTAGATAAGTTCCTTTGTTATACCAATGGTTCCATTCCATTTATATTTTTATTTATTCTTAGACATAAATTTAGTCACAATAATTATAGCGTGCAAGAATCTATATGTATAAGTTTAGGAATCATAATGTTTTGTAATATTTTTGTAACATTTAAATATTAATATTTGTAAATACTATTTTCATATTATTAAATAGGTATTTAGATAGTAAATCATTTTGTAATAAACTTCTTATAAATATTTTCTCGCTGTCAATTTTAACTAAGAACTGTTTGTACACATTTTTTGGCAAATAAACTCATTTGATTTGATTCATTTGATTTGAAGGCTGCGTCAAGCTGTCTCCAGATAGATCGCGTAGAAATGCTTTTTAGATCATGGCCTAAGCCCTCACAGAGTTAGGTTACGCAATAGTCAGGTCTTTCTATCGCTTAAAAGGTTATGAGTAATAGTGATCTGTCATAATAATAATCTGATTAATTGATATTTAACAAATTGGTGGTTTGGTATTCAGGCCTGAAAAATATGTTACAATATTACAGACCTTTGTTATATTCTAAGCGTTAGTTTATATTTACTATGTATAGAAAAATATCAAAGCATTATCTAATAACTATTAGACTATTCCCATAGGCGGTAATATGAACCAGCGACCTATAGTTCGTCAAACCTCACCCAAATCTTCTTATATTTTTAATCCTAAATTTTGATTGAAATAGACGGGTAGACATTTGGTATCTGAAAAAAAAAAAAAAAATCTTTTGCTTATCTTTTGCCCCAGACTTTCAAATTGGCAAATGTACATTTATTAATTACGATGCAATTATTTATTATTTGAAATCACAAAAAAGAAGAAAGTTCGGGTGACTTCAGGTTCTACATTTAAGACAATCTACGAAGTAAAACAAATAAAATACACTGGACTACATTATGTATGTAAATTATTGTACTGAATAGTATAAATGCACAAATTGTATACTTGCATTGCGCATAAAAGAACCTGGGGAGTAATCGTGAATCAGTCAATGTACTATTATTGTTATGATTAGATGATGTCGATTTGACGTGACAATGCGCGCTTCTTGCGGAAACCCCCGTCAATATTGTGGTCCACAACTCTGCTTCAAATAAACATTGTTGCGAATACCATTTTTCATAACCCTTATTATGTTTACAAAGTTAATCTTATTTCTAAATTATAAAAACGTCAGAATTGAGACAGAGTAAATATGAAATTTTATTTTTGCTTAAACAAATAATTAACGGCAAAAAAGGACGAACGTCTTGGTCAAAGATATATCGTTGAAAAAAATATTGATGAAATATTAGTCTGATCCAAATACTATTTAATCCCAA
The DNA here is from genome assembly GCA_923062675.1 of Marasmarcha lunaedactyla. Classification (NCBI taxonomy): domain Eukaryota; kingdom Metazoa; phylum Arthropoda; class Insecta; order Lepidoptera; family Pterophoridae; genus Marasmarcha; species Marasmarcha lunaedactyla. The sequence goes on along the minus strand of OV281339.1, from coordinate 37,519,583 downwards.
CCCTGAAAACAACAGATAACTACATTAATCATTCGATCTTTAGAATTAACTGCGTATTCTTTATCTCGTTACTTACACGAGTTGCCACTTTGTCGTTCATTTAAGGGTTATAATGTATCGTGCGACATTTATTTAACGCCTTGTAGCGCAGTGATGCGGCCACGACCATCAATCATATGTAATTTGACGCGGTGAAAACGGCCCTTAACGCGGGGAGGAAGCGGAGAGTGGGGCGGGGCGTAACATATTTTGTTCACTTAATGCGTAGCGAGTTATCTTACTTAGTCGATGTAATGAGTTGAGATTGAGATCGAGGGTTTGGTAAAAGTGAAAGTCAGTTTCGGTTACAATGATTAATACAGCACGTTATGTAGGTAAATGAAATAGGGTTATTGTGTGGAGGGTTTGAAAATTTACTGCTATTTTTGTTTATGTATAAAAAGAATTATTGATTATTTATCATAGTATCTATAAATTATTTTGCACAGGGTAATTCTTTGCAAATGAACAACGTTACCAACAGTACAATAAAAACCAAGCTTCTACTAATAAACAAAGTGATTTCAAAGAAAATAGAAATAATTGATAATAACAATATTTACAGTACAGCCGAGATCACAGGGAGAGTTTTGCTTTCAAACATGCCTGTATAATAGAGTTTGTATTGGCATGATTACGCATAAGAACGTTTTTTGAAAGACAAATTTTATGGACGACAAAGAAATGTGCGCTCCCCTGGTTTGTGGATTGGTAATCATTGGGTATTTATAAAGCGAGAGGTTTTAATGAGACACGAGGCATAGAATAATACGGTTATTTTTATTTGTATCTGCAAAAAGTATTTTAAGCACAGCTTTTCCTTGTTTGGGTAATTTTTTTTTTGCGTTGTATTTATTTAAACAACACCAAAGATATTCTTTGTAGAAAAAATAGGAAGTCATTTGTAGAAGACCATAGACCATAAATTAACCACAAAAATGATGTTTATTACGACCAGGAAAAGGCTTGTAAATTAAGACACGGTTACATGTTGAGTGAAAATTTATTTGTTGAAATTAATGAGCTTATATACTAGATATAAACATGTGAAATACAATAGGTAATATTTCATTCTCACTCAAATCGCCGCCCGGTACGGACGTGCAAGACCCCGTTCTCCGTTGATCGGTCCCTCCCCGATATTCCGTGGCGCTCAGTCTATTGACGTCACAGTTTAGCGTGTTGGTTCCGTGCTACGGTTTTCAAGGTTTTTCTACTCCCTCTGAGTGCTATCGAAGTGTGATTTTTCTTTGTGACTAAGCCCCTTAGTCTTCAAAATGCTTGCTAAGTTGTGTTGTTCGTGTGCTGAGTGTAGTGTTGTGCCCAGCGTAAGTAGTCTGGTCTCAGTACGAAGGATACTTAACGGTGACAACGACTTTGTACTGAACCAGTCCTTTTATTTTTATTTTATTTCTCTTCTCTATTTTATTTATTTTTCTCCTATTTTCATATTTATTTTTATCATATCTGTATGTTTTCGTGTGTATTTGTCCTTTCTGTCGGTAAAAGTTGAACCTAACGCGGTCAGTTCTTTACCTGCGTACCCTTTTTTAGGTTTCTAGGTAGCGGCCTTCGGCGTACTACGGTTAGTTTTAAGTTATTCTCCCGAGCCCCCCTACCGCTGGTAGGTAGGTTAGCCGCTAGGGTTCGTCTAGGCATCCTGCGACGTACTTATTTTATACTTATAATTGTCCCAACCCTCCCTAATGGATTGCTAAGCGTTATTAACTTCGCGAACGCGTTCACCCAGGCAATTGCTGCGGCAGGCGTCACCATCCCGAAAGACATCCTAACGCAGGCCTTGCAGGCATCAATCGCATCCGCGGCCCCTCAGGCCCCAACCCCAGCCTCTCAGGCCTCCAACGTCCAGACCCCTCAGGTCTATAGCTCTCCCACCGCTCCCGGGAGCGATTCAGACTCCGCCGCGTCCGAAGCTTCGTCGGTCGCCGCCACCTTAACCGGCTCTTCTGAGCCCGCGTTCCAATTAGTTGCCAAACGCTCTAAGAAGCGTTCGAAAAAAGCCGCGGTGTCTTCAATACCCGAGCCAACCCCGGTGTCTACACCCGCCCCCGCGCCGCTCATGTCACTCGAAGTGACCGCGTCTCCGTCGGTCCCGTCTAAGCCAGCCACCCGTCTTCCTCCGTGAAAAAGCGCGCTGGACCGCGGTTTCTAACTTGTGCGAAGAGCACAAAATTAATTACTTAAAAGCCGCCAACGCTGGCGAATATATTAAAATTCAAGTCGCGACCATCGACGACTTCCGGTCTTTTACTAGGCTTCTGTCGATCAAACAAATCGCACTCACTATCCCAACAATCCGAACTACTCTCCTGACATCCTCGACTTTGCAATTGTCAAGCGAATCAATCTCGATCTCAGGTCTATCGAACCGCTCGATGACCTAGGCTCTTACCACTGCCCCGTCTCCCTCGTGCTAGGTGCGCCTAACGAAAACGTCACATCTGCTAAGACTTTTACCAACTGGAAAGGTTTTAAAAATACGTTAGCCTTAGAGGCCCCAAACTCTCCGCTCGCGATCTCGCCCGACCAATTAGATAGCCCGGACAAAATAGATTCATTAGTCGACTCCCTCACTGATGCTATCAACTCAGCCATCAGTGTAAACGAAAAGGTTGCTAAGCGAAGTATACCCAATCTACCCTTAGCCGTTAGCAATCTCATTAAAGCTAAGAACGCGGCTCTCCGGAGAGCCAAGAAATATCCCACGCCCGCCTATAGATCAGCTGCGAACAAACTACAACGTAAAGTTAGGTCTTGCCTTGCGGTACTCCAAGACGCTCATTTCAACGATCTCATGGAGAATATCCCCCCGTCCCACCAAGCGTACTATGGTATGGCCCGAGCCTTACGCGTAGACGCCGCCTCTCACATTCCTCCTTTCACTCGTCCCGACGGCATTATTGCCTTTGAAGCCGAAGAGAAAGCCGAATGCTTCGCCGACAGCATAGCGGCACAATGTTCACCCAGCACGCAACCCGCGGATCCCTCCCACATACAGGCGGTGGAGGACGAAGTTCTCCGCAGAGAATCTCTCCCTATCACCGACGACCCCGTCACAGTCTCTAATGATGAACTCTTGCTTCTCATTAGAAGTCAAAAGTCCAAAAAGGCTCCGGGTGCGGATGGTATTTCTAACCATGCACTCAAACACCTGCCTCAACAAGTTCTTACCTTGTTAGCCATCATCTTCAATGCCTGCTTCGACCACAGCTACTTTCCAAAAGCCTGGAAAGAAGCGACAGTCATTGGTATTCCCAAGTCGGGTAAACCCCTAAATATCCCGGCTAATCACAGACCAATCAGCCTCCTCAAGGCCATGTCTAAACTTCTCGAAAGAGTCATACTCTCTCAAATGCGGAACCATCTATTTCCAACGGATGGCGATGGTTTCAAAAATGGCGTATCGATGTGAACCCAGACAAGAGTTCTGCGGTTTACTGCGACTGCAAACAACGTCATGTCGCTGACAATCTGCACGTTCGAATGTTAGGTACTCCCATCCCCTGGAAGCGCACTACCAAATACTTAGGCGTCACCTTAGACCAGACGCTTTTTTTCAAGCCACACGTCGATAGAGTAACGAAACTCGCCCGTTTTTACTTAGGCCACTTATATAGTATGTTAAGTAGAAAAAGTAAAATGTCGTTCAGAAACAAACGTACGCTTTATAAGGTCTGCGTTAGACCAGTCATGACATATGCCTCGCCAGTCTTTGCCCACGCCAAACCCTCCGTCCTGCAAAAACTGCAGGTAGTTCAAAATCTCTTCTGCCGCAGGGCCACAGACGCACCGTGGTACGTGCATAACGCGGACCTGCATAGAGATCTTGAACCACCTACAGTGCAACAGCACCTCAAAACACTCTCAGAATTGTTCTTCAAACGCGCCGAATCCCATCCCAATCCTCTAGTTCGAGATTTAGTCTCATATACTGCTCCTGTCTTAGATTCGAAATTCAAAGTCGCTAGACCGAGAAACGTGCACACGAATGTAGCAACGCAGCTGACGCTAGATCTCTTAGCCCTTCAGGCCGCAACTTCTAATTCTAACGTAAATTCGAATTAATTTAACTTCTTTAATATTTATTTAATGTAACTTTAAATTATATTTTTTATTTTTGAGCATCTTCAGTGCTATGAATTCACCTTCAGTGCTTTGACACCTTCAGTGCTATGTAAATCCCAGCCCTTCTGGGATTATATGCGTCAGAGCATTTTTTATCCTCATGCCCTTCCCGTGGAGGGGAACAAAAAAAAAAGGTAATATTTAATCACTTTTATCACGTATGTTCCTAAATGGATAAACTCTGTAAGTCACGTCTAGGGACGCCACAGATACTCTTCCCTTAAAAAAATAATGTAAACACAAAAATGACAATTTCAACATTCTTAATCTAAAATTAAATACTAAATAACAATTAAGGCCATATTATGCTCACGCAAGCAAATCTGACTGGTTGTTAACGTAGTCTACGTGATGGTGATAAGTCATATTTCTCTCGCTGCGTGCTTTAAAATTATTTGAGCTATCGTCAGTATCTGCAAAAAATGCTGGTTTAGCACGGTCAATTGAAATATACTATTGTTTTCTCTTCAGTTGGAGAGATTCCTTGGCTCGTTATATGATAACCTAAGAAATCGACTCCAGTCTTGAGAAATTCGCATTTTTCTAAGTTAATTGTCATTCCATGCTCATGCAGGCGTTTTAAAATTATTTCCAGGTGTCGTAGATGTTCTTCTTTTGCGCTCATATATTAACTGGCGGTAAAGGCCTCGCGCACGCTGATACGGGCGCTTCTTTTGTTTCGATATGATGTTGCACTTGACACTTGAAGTTGGGTATATTGGTAGCTGGCTTAGTTACTTCTTTGTATTTTGCCAGTAATTTTGTTATGCTAATTTCTTGTAAAATAATTTCAACGCTAGGTTGACTTACTCTGATAATTGTTGCAGGCGTTGTCAGCTCAGTAACTTTCTCAGTAAGCTTTCTTGTGAAATGGTTTCAACGCTAGGTTGATTTACTCTGATAATTGTTGCAGGCGTTGTTGGCTCAGTAACTTTCTCAGTAAGCTTTCTTTCGTCTAAATCGACGAGTAATTTGTGATACTGTAAAAATTGGCACCAAGTATGGACGTGTTCACTTCAGCAATAACAAAATTCCATCTAAATTGGCGACTTAGTCCTATATTAAGGTTTTCGGCTAAACTACCGTTCGCGGCGTGTACTCTATTACTTGTAACGTGCTTGTGCTTTAATGAGTTTCTTCTCAAAATTGATATCTTTGCCCCGCCAGTTGTCGACAACTTAAAACCTCTTGCCACTTTGTCGGTCGGCTAAGATAAGGCAGTCGTAGCGGTGTCATGCTTCGATAAATTGGCGATTGTAGTCATCTCCTCGTTTCTGGGCAGCGACTGTAGCTTCAAACTGGGTAAACCATAATTTTGGTTGGTCTTGCCAGAAGCGTGGTATACGTTCCGATATGCTTCTGAAGGCAACTTCAGGTTCCAATGTAACAGATTTGACTCGAGCGACTGGAGCGTTTTCCTGTATTTCGGTCGGGTCCTCAAAACTTCTTGCTTCCGATGCGTGACTAGCGTCAGGGTGCGTGACTAGCGCCGGGGTCACCAGTTATTACGACCAGGAAACGGCTAGTAAATTAAGACACGGTTACATGTTGAGTGACAATTTATTTGTTGAAGTAATGAGCTTATATACTAGATATAAACGTGTGAAATACAATAATATTAAATCATCTCATGATCTTACTTTTATCACGTATGTTCCTAAATATAAACTGATTCTGTGTAAGCCACGTCTGGGGACGTCACAATCTTGTTGTAAATATGAAGCCTAATGTTGTAATATGTACAAAAAGATTGCTTCTGCAGATGTATTGCAGAATATCTTTAATTTTTTTTAACACGATATACCCGAGGCGAAACGACCAAGCGAATGAATTAGCTGAAGCAAGTAGCATTTCAGTACAAAATTTCAAGTGATACTCAGAACTACTATAATAACTATCTGAAAAACAGAATTAAATAAATTTGTCCCACACAATGTATTTGTAAATCAAACTCTCCACGAGTGTCTATTCATAATTTCATGTGTCTGAACCAATTTACAAAGCACATATTCCAGTCGGCAAATGGTTCTTTCTCAATAGCCTTCTTGAACGCAGTGAGCGCATCTTCTGGCTCTCTGTATCCCATTGAGCTGGTTTTTAATATAAGGAAACAAAAAGAAGTCACGCCGGGCCAAATTAGCGCTGTAAGGTGGATGACCTAAAAGTTATAACAGTGTGATGTTTAGGAAGTCCCTCACCTTGATCACGGAGTTCGCAGGCGCGCTGTAGTGGTGGAGCAAAAGGCCTCAGAGTCCCTGGTTCGGTCGCTTGTTGCTCGTAGCAGCAAACACTTCCAGCAAGCATTTGGTAGTGTACCTTCTTTGAATTTATCAATTATACCATGGAACCATTCCATGCACGCCTGCTTCTGAGCATCGGTGAGGTTGTGGGGTGTGAAACATTCGTTCTTACGCAAAGTTGGTTGGGTAGAACATTATGAACACTTCCTGATCCAATATGCAGATTGTGTTGAATATTCTCGTATGTGATTATTCTGTTTCGTTAATTTATAATTTTTGCAGCAGTCAAAAGACCACTTCTTTCTTCATCCTTCAAAAATTTGGGGGAAATTTAATTTTGGAAAAAATATGTTTTATTTTTTGCTGAGTCGCCCGGTATTTACACCTCGGGCCCTAAAATTTCGCATGACAGATTCTAACCTCGTATTTGCGACGCTATTCCAAAGTTAATAATGTTATAACAACATAAGTCAAATTATTTATCTTAATTTAGTTTATTTTTGAAAACAAAATAAATGAATAAAGCTTAAATCTTATGAAACAATCTTTAGTTGAGAGAGTGAGTATTTTTACTTGTTTCTTTATACTGAATATCTCGAAAATTATGCGTTATTGGACTACACGTTATACCATTTTATGTACTCTTATTAGGTTTTAGATTCAATAGTTTAAATCGATCGGGTTATAAAGGCCCTCGGTGTATACAATGTAAAAAATTTCTTCATTATTTATGTAAAATGCCAAGAAATTTTTCTGTCATACTTATCCAATAAACTCACACATAATAAGCAGCGTGACTTGTAGTTTTATACCTTCTGCAGCAAAGGAAAAACCCACCTTCCCATACATGCATGGGCCCAAGGCTAAGGCTACATGTTTATTTTTGGAATTATAACTAATACTTACAGTTCATAAAATATACTTGTTTGTTTAAATAAGGAAAATAAATAATTCTTAAACAATATATGCTTGGTACATTTTCTGTTAATTGATATTGCATAGTACAGACTCAGGTAAAAACACTCATTTCACTCCTTTATAGAGAGCACTCGTACGACGCATGAAAAGAGACGAAACGAATTACCGTTGGAGATTTAACATATGCTATGACACACTGCTGTGATGCCAAAATAGAAATAAGAAATCCAACATATTTTTCAAATGTTTTTTTATTGATAACTTCATAAAATATGTAAAAATGTTTCAATATTCATGTGAAATGATCAAAAGAGTATTAAGCATATTTTTTTTTTGGGAATTCTTGATAATGCCAAAACAATAATCATAAAAATGTGAAGACGCCGTAATCAATTTAATTTGTTTGACAGATCTAATATTTTTGTAGCTTTTTTTTATGGAAATACAGAATAATTTTATGCATTTATTAAGCATACATTTCATATTGTTAACCGCCAAACCCGCAACTTTCGAAGCTAATAATGTTTGGCAAGCGTAGGCAAGTAATAAATTAAAAATAAACTTGAAAATAAAACAATACTGCAATTCTCGAGCGTCGATATGAAACATTAAGACTTAGTGTGAACGGTAACAAATTGACCAAATATAAAACTTGGCTGTAATAACCATTGTACATTTTAATTGCTTTACTGAGTCAAAGGAACTTGGATCATTTTCACACCTCTCCTGTGCCCCTGGTGTTCTGGTGGCATACAAGTTGCAGTGATATATAGAACTAAGTTTGCGATAACTCATACCTTTATGGTTGCTACTGGATTACTTTGGAGCAAAGTTGTAGAAGCGGATATGAAATTAAATCATAATATCCTATGTCTGGGAGCGGGTTGGCGCAAACGTGGTCTCTGCATTTAGTTGTTTATACTCGTATCTTATTGAAATATCAATTTACTTTGGTTACATGTTTTGTTCGGATGATACAAAGAATGATAATTATCTCATTCTGCTCTCTCTGAAAAGAACGTTAACAGGTATGAAAAGTTCTTAAACTTGTTAAGTTTGAAAACTTACTACGAGTACTTCACATATACTTAAATTTTTAATAAATATAGGTAACTTAAGAATAAAATCTTTATTTATTTTTACCTTTAATATTTAACTACTTTTATTTTTTTTGTAAGAATAGCCATATTAAACGATTTTTTATTTGATTTTATTTCATATGAAATGAAATAAATACAATTACTTGATGAGGGAAATGAGTATTTTTTGCAAACATTGATATGAAAGCTAAACTAAAGAGATGTTAGAAAATTATGCTTCTTGATAACATCATAAAGAGGTTGAATGTGAGTCACATTATTTTACGCATTTTTCTTAAAATAAGCTTGAGCACGCTCTTCTGCGAGCTGTTATTAACAAAATATATTATGAATCTCAAAAAAGTTTTAAATTAGAATCTGTTTATTTATATGCAAAAATTTTTGAAAAATTGGTTATGTGATAACTGTGTGTAAACATACAACTCAGGGAAGTATCCTTCGGTCAACTCTATTTCTCATTTATAACAATAAACTCTGTTTAACAAAGATAAGTGGTGTGGATCTTTTTATTCTTGCATGACACATAGATTCTTTTGCACGGCACTAACACTGTACAAATTCTTGCTGAAACAGGATTACGCAGGATTAGTTGATGGCTCGAAGAGAGTCTTCTATTCAGAAATACAAAGAAAATACGTATGTTTGCTTGTACAAAACAGCGGTAACATCACCTTCTTAAGACTTTGTGATTGAAATTCACACTCAACCGTGTTCTTATTTGTTGTTCATTTCGTCAACAAAACTTCTTGACAATACGAACTGTCAATGTGATCATCAGGCTGGTGCCTCAGAAAATGAATATGTTGGCTTCCTATTGGACAGTCAACTACTACATCAGCGTATAGGGTGGCGCATGTTCCTCATAGAAATAGAACGAGTACAACGTTCATTCTTGAAGGTACTGTTATATTACCATTCAAACACCCAACAACAAATATTTAAGAAATACCTACTATATTAAGTGTACGAAAAACATACATATTACAATGTCTGACTCGCTTTCACAAAACTGTCGAGCCACCGGATCCAACAAGAAGGACAAATATCTGCAAGTTACCTCTGATCAAAAGTGCAGTAGTAACCCGAAGTTTCAATTTTCAAGGCTTGTATAGCAAAATTAGTAAAACAATCAAAATTATTATGCAACGGACCAGGTGTACTATATAAATTAGTTTCAAGAAATGAACCTACACTGTAAAGTTGATTTTAAAAAGTAATGAATAATCTAAAATTTCGTATTTTAGAAAGTTATTAAGAATGAATTTCTACGTGATCATCTTTTTATCACAAATATTAATTTCAACTCCAATAAGGTATTTGAGTACTTGACGATTATCCTGATTATCTCTAAAGCGTAACTAAAATGATACATTTTCTAAATTCCAACCTAAAAATAAAAGCGAAACTTAGTCACCTATTAATTTCCGAAATAATCACACCAGATACCAGGAATGTTCTTAACGAGGTGCATTCTTCAGTCGTTTACATACATTTTCTTCCTAAATTGCCCCGAACAAAGCTTAAGTCGAAGAATGGACGAGATTTTTTAAGCAAAATTCAAAGAAATATATTTGATCTCTTTTACAGTGCTTGATAAACTGCTATTACTCAGTGATGTTGTTCCAAAGCTTTTTACAGTATTGAATGTAAAGGCCGTTATTTTCTATCGCGTATATGCAGTTAATATGAACTAAAGCTAGAATAGAACTTTCTTAAAACTTATCTCTATTGACCGTTTACGTGCGCTCGCTTCTTGCGTCTAGTCTTTGTGTCATTTCACAATCTTGTACTTAAGCATATACTACATGAGATTAAATAAGTTATCTCACTTTAATAGTTCACGAAATTAAATTGAGGACCGCACAGAGGTTATATTAGAAACAGTGCCAATCGGCAAAAAAGGTCACAGTGGCAATTATTATCCATTCGCTATCTGTCTTACACGAATCTGAGTGTAAAAAAGGGGACAACCGGCAAAAAGGGCGTGAGATAATGTCCTGCGCACTACAACGCTGACGGCCATTATAGGCTTTAGTACAATAGCGGCGCTTGAATGCTAATCGTCTGTGTAAAAAGCCATGGAGCCGTTATAACTTGATAGCTTTTATGTTACGCTCATTAGGAACAATTTTGGATCACTTCGATGGGAGCTTCGTAAAAGATGAAATTATTGCATTTTCGCATAATATTGAAATTTTCAATTAGGTTTTAGATTATATATTTGAGTCAACGTTAGAGGAAGTAACATGATCATTATTAAGGTTTTGTCGTAAGATTTTGTCGTATCCTTTTTATGAGACAAAAATGAATAAAGTTTTTTTCAAGCCCAAGAGTGTCTAGAAATTTCTGAAGAGAAGTGAATTTAATATCGGAGTTTTAATAAAATTGCGATGCAATTTTACAAAAGTGTGAACAAAATTTGTTTATCAAAATTATGAGATTTTTTATATTTCCTTATCAAGGGAACTGACAAAAGTACCTCTATTTGATATATAAAGCTGTCACTAGATAGTGGTAATCTCGTAATTTGATAAACTATTTGTAAGGAGCTCAATTTACTTATGTTGGGAAATAGCTTTGTGATTTTTCACATATTATACGTCCCTCAAAGAGTCCAGCTTCTTCATGTCATATTCTTGAGTGGATTTATCGTATTCTCCAAGCGTTGCTGTCTTTGGATCGTATGATTTCTACACGATTAATTTGTTGTGGATGAAATAAACGTAGTAGGCAATGGTCTATGATAATTTTTGAAAATATTATTATGTTTATAATTTTTTTAAACTATATAAAGGATTTATCAAAACTGGTTTGAAGAAAATGGTGCTTTTTAATGAAACAATATCAGGAGAAATTGTTTCAAACATAGAAGAAATTATTACAAAATTTTAGTTTCAATCCATATTGCACCCTATAATATAATATGCAATCGACCTCAATATAGATTCCAAAATTAATTGCCTGATCCCGAACGAGTTTCGCCTACCATTACTGAAAATTTATCGGGTAACAAACTATACTACCTTTACTATTTATACGTTTTATGAAACCACCACAAGTACTACTTTATCAAGATCTTTATATAAAAATAAAAATATATATGAAATAGTCATAAAAACAACACCTTTGAAAAATAGAATTCTTACAAATTTTAATTCGATTTTTTAGCATTTTAAAGCATAATCTGAATTCACCGAGTACCTAAAATAACTTTCTAATAGTATTCCTAGTAATACACAACTAGGGGCTGAATCTAAAACGACGCCCTCTAAAGTAAAACTAATTGTGCAAACAATGTGGTTTGTTGCGACTCTTACGATTGCTGCAGGTGAGTTGAACAACAACTAATACACAAAGGGCTTTATAAAATACATACACGTACACAAACACAACGTTCTGTGTCGCAGAAAGGAGGTGTAACTAAGAGATAACAAGGGAGAAGTGCCGGCCCCATTAGGGAACCTTGAGGCACTCCACTGTTTTAATGAATGCCAGGACAATTTTGAAGAGCATCGCTCTTGTTCAGGTTTAACGATTTTATTAAGAGTTCTATTTGACGACATTTTAAATCATTAAAAAAAGCACATAATTACAATTTACAGGAGTAGGGATTATAATTATTATATGTGGAATAAAGTTATTAGTAATTAGTGTTGTACATATAATTATTTATTTTTGATTTTGAAACTTATCCTAATATACTAAAAATTATAAGGACTTTTTGTTTAACTGTAGTTATACAAGTACTCTTATGTTTTGGGCTAGATATAAAACAAAAGTTGAATTATTAATTTCTATGCTCAAAAGCTTCGAAGTTGAGTTTAGCGTAGTTGAATAAAAGGATAGAAAAAATATAATAATAATATATTTTATTATATTAATAATCAAATATTTTATTATTCATGACCAAAACAAACAATTGATCTCTAGATTAGTGTAAATTTCACTCACGAATAGATTAAATCAGAAATCTCTTGAAACTAATGGAGGGTCCCACTCGATGTTCAAACAGAGCGGCCCGCAGTGTAATCCTGAGGGATTAGGCCGTCCTGAGAGGTCATCCCACTGATTCCCGAGGATCCTTAAATACCCTTCATTGAGCGTTACATGCTGTTTGTAAAAAAAATATTCTCGGCCCAGAACAAACCAAAAATACATACCAATTTAGCATTATTTTGCTACGTTATGTCTATTTTAGAAAACCTTATACTGCAAAAAATCGTTCAGTCAATTAAAATGTAAAATTTCAGTTAAAGTTTAGTAGTAAAACAGGTTTTGATGATTTTTGAATGAATGAATTGAATTGATGAGGAAACACAGCCGCCCCACTGAAACATATTGATGTCGAAGAAATAAAAAAAGAAATGTTGTGTTCTTCTTGTTTCTAACTCCTCCGTTGTAGTTGAAAACATTTCATTCGAATGGATAGAAATATGTATGAACGCTAGGTTGATGATGTAAACAACATGTCTGCTAATTTATTTCAATGAATTTTGTTTTTTCATGTCCTAGAAAATTCATCTCTGCAACAAAAAGCCCATATTTTCAAAGTACATTTGTTATATTTATGATTCCGTCACAACATCGCGCAGCACTCTCATCTGCTTACAATGCACATACCAGGGGGCCGCGCCCCCTGGGGCAAGTTTGACAAATAGAGGTCTTGGGCGACGATTTTTCTATGGAAAAAATGCCTTGGAACGGTGCTCAGCATCTACCACGAAATCTATACACATGACCAATCAAATATGATCTTCTCCATTCTGAAGCTTCAATTTGAAAATGATTTCTTAAGAGGTAAGAATTAGGGCGTGAAAGATCTTCATTTTCTGGCTGCGTCAACTGCAATAAACTAAATTGCGAGCATTTGCTCTGAGCATTCGAAGCTATGGGGATCTTTATGGCACCGATAATGTAATGGGCAGGTACTGTTTTGTCTCAAATGTACAAATGATCAGTTGTTTGCTCACCTACTTATTTTGTAACGTTATTCGTTTCTAAATGTTTGTAACCTTATTTCGAAAGTAATGTAATGGGCCTTTGGATTTTATTTTTGCTTTTATTTTTGACTGTTTATAATTAATTAGTGTACAATAATTTAAGCATTTTTAATGAAATATAAAAAAAAATGTTTGTTATATTAAACAATACCAAAATTTTCACCAATGGACATTAAATTGCGTGTTATATGCATCCTTCTAGAGCTCATTAAAAGCTTAACCAGTACTAAGTAAATTTAGAACTGCTTCATTGTACGTGTTCATTCTCTCGATTGAAGGATATACTGCTAAGTGCGTTGCTACTTTGTACAAATCATAAACACAAATAATTCAATGATGTTCCGCATTTGGAACTCACGATCAACAAGTGTTCAATTTACATCGCAGATTAAAATTTGAGAATATATTTACGAGTATTGAGGTAATTTAAACTATTAATTGAGGAATTACAAAATATCGGAAACTCTATAGTAAAAATCAAATTCATAGTAAGAATCTTTCAATTGTTTAAGTTAGTTCCTTAAAAAACTATAATTTCGCTTTATTGGAAAGATGCAGAAAATACGTGTTATTAAATTTCTTGTAGTCTTCTACCGGATGATTATTTTTATAAACTATTATTTTTGTTCTGTCGAAAAGATGCAAAAAATACGTGTAATCTATAATAGATATATCACGCTTTCTGCTAAAATTCCTGGTAATCTTCTATCTGATGTTTCTTATTTCGGTTAATGCTGTAGTACTCGTATTGTTATTTTTGAATGTTTTTCAATAATGTTTAAATATTTTTATACGAATACAGAAAATGTGTGTAGTCTGAAAAGGATTTAACAAGATATCTGTATTACGTAATATTCTATTATTTCTATTTTTTTTTTAAATTTGAAAGTCGTCATTAAAATTATATAAATATAATGATGATCCCAGTGAACGAATCTCCAGCTAGCCGGTTACCGTAATACCTGAGCCGTCTATAAAGACGCTCCCTAATCTGGAACCGTCGACCTCCCAGAATGAACCGGGCCAGTCGGGAGAATTATTTCCGACATGGATCCAGAGATTCTTTGTAACCTCGGGGCTTAAGCGGCTCCAGTTATGGAATAACCACTACAAAAAAAGTAATAATAATAATAAAGTACACAAAAGCTATCTAGGTACTCCCAAAACATCGACAGACAACCGGTCAACCCAGTCGGGAAACTGGATGGGACCTCCTCGTTACCTGTCAAACAGGGGGGGGGGCGACGACGTCAATGGAAAGTGCCAGTGCCTCCACTTCGGCGTCCACATTTCAATTCAGCGTTCAACGCAACATTCAACCAGTCCGGGACTCGTGCACCGAATCAATCATAACTCAGGTACACGCAGGTCGAATCCATTACTTTTACGATTATTGGCCTAAAATAACAAATAATGAAACGATTTTAAAATGGATAAAATTCTGTTCCTCAATTTCATTTCATGATAAAATTACACCAGTATTACTCCCAAACATATTTTGTCGCATTGTGGAAAACGAAAAATGATAATAGCAATTAATAAATTGTTAGACTTAGAGGCTATAAAACCTTGTTATACCTCAAGTGACCAGTTAATATCAAACAAATATAATTAATAAATATTTTGAGCGCCGAAACTCAACGGCGAAAAACGGCTCGTACCTACTAAACAAAAAAAAAACAAAAAAATTTATAAATAAAATTATACAATTTTGTAGAAAAAGTACACTTCAAAATGGAAGCTTATAAAAGAGCTTCTAAATGAATTCCCCATAATGGTTTCTTAGCCAACATAGATAAGAAAGATCATACCTACTCGTACCTTAAGTTCGTTTAATCATCTTAAATAAGATATGACTAAACACAGATTTTATAAAAGTATGGCTTCTAAAATATGGTAATTACTTTAGCATATTTTACGCCCCAAAAATTATTTGAACCAGTTTCACTAATTGTTTTTTTTGTTATCACTATTGTCGTTTGATATCAACGTGGCCAAATGGCAGGTGTTAACAATCTTGTCCTTACTGACTAGACCTAAACTCAAACTTCAACTTGTAAACTGATTTTGCATTGGAAGTGTAACCCACCTGAGTTGGCATTTCATTCTCTTAATCGTAGCAGCTGGCATGTCTTTGTCTCGGATGCATCAATTCGAGCGGATTAATGGGATTGTCTTTCATTGGGCTTTGACTTATTGATCTTTTTAAGATCTTCCAAAATCAGCAGCTGATTTAAGAATAAGGATTTTCAGGTTTTCAGTCCAGTGTTAATAACAGAATTACTTTATTCTAATATGTATCAGCGTGTATTATTGTTATCTACAAGGATTTTACGAAATAAGAACATTAAGAAAGGAGCATAAAAAGCGTATAGCGGAATAAGTGCAGAAAGCTGCTAGTTTGTTTGATAAAGGCTTAAAAATATGTAGAAATAGTGAATAGTATCAACATATCCTGACTATATTATAATTGGCATTAAATTAAAAGCATTTTTGAAGACCTAGTGTGGCAATTCAACTCGTGCATGAGTTTATAGGAGTCACTTGATATGGCTCAGTTTTTATTTTGGTAAAATTTTAAACGATTTATTTTATGTGAACGTTATGATTATAGTAGTGTATAATCAGTAATAATACTAAAAAAAAATGTATTATAGCTGACCTGACTATAAAAAGTTTGTTTTTTTGTTTCAGGTCAATAATTTAATCTGGGAATGTAAATCACACACCAGGTTTATTAATTAGAAAAAGAAACTTCTCAGAATGAATAAGGGCGTGTAACTTCAATACGACCTGAGTAAGAAATGGAGGGTAGAATAGGAAAATCAACCGCCTTTGTCATGAAAATGCTCATAACGATTCTGGTGCATTACTTCTGCGTCGTCAACACGGCTTCGGTACCTATCGGAGGTAAGTATATACACAAACATAATACTTTTATGCTTGCGTTGTATTTTTTTGTACAATAAAACAGACAGTGAAGAGATCAAAATTAGTAGACAAGAGGTAGCCCATTGTTGTTACATACTTGAGGATAAAATTGTACCTGACACTGAAATTAAAAATTAAAAAAAAAGTCATATTACCTAATTATATCAAAATTGTATTTCGGTGTGTAAGTGGTGTTCAAGGTAACACAGGTGGGTAAACTGTTTAATGTGATCGCGTTGAGTGGCGGCCCAATTGGTATGTGGATCTAAAAAGGTGAGTCTAGAAAACTTTTTGAACATTATCAATAACGAGGCATCTAAGGATCATAATAAATGAAGTGCAGTCATAAGTAACAACAAAGCAATAAATGAAAGCACATCTGTATCATCTTTTTAGAATATGTAAAATGTGAATCTACTAAATGCAAAGAAACATGTATCAAAAACGATTTTAATATCAATAATCTCGCTCCCCTAAATGGAGGGAGGCCCCTGCAAATCTCGGCTCGGCGAACACATACCGAGATAGCGTTCGATCCTCATTCGAAACAAATCGATTGGAATGATCGAATGAATACACGTGAAGTTATTTCACAAGTGTACACTGAGGGAAAGGATTTAGGAAAAGAGTGCACTGGATGTGGATAAAAACCAGATCATCGCTTTAATTCAAATTAATGATTTAGCAAGAAAAGATTCGTCGGTTTGCTTTTTCACACAAGAACTTTGGAATACATTGTTTTATGCAAAGTGACGTAAACATAAATGTTTATTATTGTTAACGAAATAATAAACTTAAAATATCGGATAAAATAGTTATGACTCTTTTTTAAATGTATTTTATCTGAATGATCTTTACCTTTTGAATAAAACCATTGTTTTCATATATTTATAACAGTTTAAGATTATGAAATAAAAAAGCATGAAACAAAAACTTGTCAAACTATAAATCTTATGCAGAGTTTAATTTATATAATCACTAAAGCAGTAAAATTCTATTCCAGGTCAAAATACTCAAGCCCCGTTCCACAAATAATCACTTTCAAGCTTAAGTGTTATTAAATTTTAATCGAATATCGCATTGAAACCAAAAGTCGTCCCAAAAGTTATTTATAATGGCTATTATCACCTCAGCCATTCAGCCCTCGGTAAACTCCTATCGACTATTTTAATATTCACATGGACTTCCACATCATTAGCTGTTGGACTATGATCTACGATCGCGACCATTTCAACTTTATAGTAGTGTACATAAAGTCGAATATTGTAAGCCATATTAGGGTTAAGACATGTTTCAACAGCACTATCAGATTTGGCCACCTGCGCTTGTTTGTTTGGGACGATAGTGTCAAGTCATGTTTTCAATCTTGCATAATACCATCCAGTGAGGTAAAGATACCTTAAAATAGTCCGTTACGAGGAATAAAACTTGAAAAAACGAGGTAATTGAATAAAACGAGAACTTGAATTTGATCAATAACTGTAAACAGAGTCCAACATTATTAGTGTCCTTTTACTTTCTATAAACTTTTCGTTCACGTCATTGAAGTTGATAAGTTGAAACAGTTATAACAATTGGATACCTTCCATTTTGAACAAACTGTTGAAGAAACTGATTTTTAGTATTCTTATTTTGTATTCCGTTTATTTTCTATTCCTTTACCCAAATGCAAAGCTCTAAGTATATACCGTAAATTGTGAACGTAAAGTGAATACCAACATTTTGGAATTCGCTAAAATCGAATGCAAACAAACTGTATTTTAAATTGAATGTAAAATAAATAAAGCCCCGAAAGGGTAATAGTCTAGATTCCATACTTTTAATTAAATAAAAACACGCAGTCAAGACCTCCATAGCAAAAATATATCATTTCATATATCCAAAAAAGGTTATTTTCCCGAAGACAACAGATTTTTCGTCGTATGTTAAATTAAAATGATTTTTTCTTGATTTAACCTCACTTAAAGAAGTGTTATTTAAATTCATGGCAAATGGTTTAATAAGATGGTCCTTACCATAGATTTTGCTAAACGAATTCACACTTTATGTACATTGTACCTAAGTCCAGTTTTCATAAAGCAAAGCTATACTAAGAATCGTTAATTAACCATTTGACGTCTTTGATTGCGGCTGTCCTTAGACCCATAGCATACCCAGAGTCTCTATTGATTGCTGCATAGTATGTTAAGCTGTGTAGTTAACCTATCTAATAAAAAAAATATTGTTCCTTTTTTGTATGATCTGAAGTTAAGTAAATAACATATACGGACACAATACAGAGATACCGATTCATTCCTATAGTATTTTAAGTAGCTATAATAAGGTATACAATCCATTTTAGTCATAGCAACTATTGTCAACTATTTTCTTTGCGTCACTTAGTTTACAAAATGGAATACTTGAAACATCGCGTTATTTACGAGTACGAGTTCCACCGTGGCACCAGTGCTGCAGAAACGGCTCACAGTATGAACGCTGTGTTTGGCGGTGGTGTCGCAAAAGAAAATACAGTGCGTTTTTGGTGCCAACGTTTTCGTTCTAGAAAGTTTGATCTACAGAACAAGCCCCGTGGACAGCCAAAGTTGATAATGAAGAATTGAAAGCTATCGTGGAAGCGGATCCATCATAAACAACGTCCGAGTTAGCTGTAGGCTGCGATGTTAGTGACAAAACTGTTTTAATCCACTTGAAGCAAATTGGGAAGGTGAAAAAGCTTGAGAGATGTACCTCATGAATTAAGTGCAGCAAACCGACAAACGCGCGTCGACTGCTGCGTTACATTTCTCAACCGGCACAATAATGAAAGGATTTTAAGTCGAATCATTACCTGTGATGAAAAGTGGATCCAGTACTGCAATTGGAAACGCTCAAAATAGTTAATCCCTGGCAAACCAGCCAAACCCTGCCCCAAGCGAAAATTGACTCAAAAAAAGTTACTTTTGAGCGTTGGATAGACTAACGCCAGTGTCTTCAGCAGGACGGAATAAAGTACTTTTTGCTTTCCACTACGAACGTATTTTACAGCTTTCTTAAATCTAGCCAGACGATTACGGCAGATGTCTATTGTCAGCAACTGCAAACATGATGGAGCAGCCTCGGTTGTTTAGCAAGCTAGCTGCTAAACAACCGAGGCTGGTTAATTATTCTAGGCCACTGCTGCTTCAGGGCAACGCTAGATCACACACTGTACATCAGACGGCTACCAAATTAGAGGAGTTTTAATTGGAATGTCTAAGACATCCACCGTACTCCCCGGACCTTGCTCTAACAGATTACCATTTTTTCGAAATATGGATAACTTCTTGCAAGGGAAAAAATTCAAATACGATGGGGCAGTCCAAAGCGCCTTCAAAGATATTATTGATTACCGTATGAATGGTTTTTTTAGTAAAGGGATCAATGAATTACATATGTGATGGCAAAAGCGCATAGATAGCAATGGTCAATACTTTGATTAAATAAATATATATTTTTTTTTATTGACATTATGCTGCTCCCTTACAAAATGCCAATTTCATATATAATGACCTAATATTAAAAAAATAATTTTTGCCAACTTTAAAAAGAACAAAACGATGAATAGGTAACAACGGGCAATTATAGCGATATTAGGAGCTATACAGTATTTTCACCCCTTTTCGTTTGTGTAATTTTTGTTATTATTTTCATTGCTAAAATAAGCTTAAAAGTTGAAAATCACTGAAAAGTCAGTATGTGCTTCATACACTGAAGTACATTAAGGGGCAAACTTGGATTCCCCAAAGGGTGCTCTATCTCTGGACCGATATTTGTCAGTCTTTCCTGGGACACCATAAATAAAAAATCTGAGTTATGTAACGCACAAAGCCATATCCTTCGTTGGCACTCTTCGAATGTCAGATTGGTAGTATACATTGAGTATTGATATTGGTTTTGTTGTTTAGAAATTGATTGAAGTGAGAACTCAAAAGTTAGAATTCTTAGCCCAAAAAATCGTTATTATTTCTTAAGAATTGAGAAACGTCAGTCTCTTGCACTTGCGTATTACTCAACTTTCAAACTTCAAGAATTATATATTTCGGTTATGAGCTCTGTACCCAAGTAATTTCTTAGAAACAAGTATGTACTTGTTTATGAATTTATTATAATTGATTGTTATTATTATCATTATATTATATTTCCAGAAATAAGCGTACAGTCATCAACATACATTTATTTTTGATGTAATGAGTTCGCGATACCGAATACGTAAGGTAATTAGATAATCAAATTTAAATTGCTTTATAGTTTAAAGAACTACGATGTGGAAATTTCCTTTATGGATAGCATTAAAAATGATTTTATAAACATTCAAAATGAAAAAAATAAAACCAGAGAACTACATTTTTTATCTTATTCTGTAAGAAATTTAGAGACACGGTGCAATCGCTTTTGTTTATTCCACCAAAGGTTGATACTAATAATAAAATCAATCTAGTATAAAAAACTAAATAACGGTTTCTTTTTATTTTTGATCATACAGAGACAGCTTTCAAAATTTTATAAAGTTCAGCCACGGGGTAAAAATGTCTTGAAAACTCTAAGAAGGAATGTAGAAACTGTAGCGTGGTATGAAAGAAACCAAAAGTTCAATTATTCATAGCCCAAGTAGACAACGTCCCATTTAAAAAATAGAAAAAATACAATTAGACAAGAATAAGTTTAGTACTTGTAAAGCATACTAATTATAATCAGGAAAGTTAGCTCGTTAGTTTATTTGTACTAAATAAACTCTGAAACCGCTGAATCAGTTTTAAACGAGTCTTGAAGCGTACATAATTTACATTATCCTCCAATAACGAGCCAGAACTTTTATTTGATGATAGAGTACTGATTTCCACTTGCGCCAAATAATAAATCGATTAAAAGGTGCGTTACTTCGTTTGCACATAATTTTTTCGTTCTAGAAAAAGTGTTACTATAATAATGTTTAAATAACCTTCCATGTGTAAATTGCTTTTATTAAAGGTAAAAATATTTCTAAATAGAATCTAAACATATTCAATTTTTAGTAAGCGTTGATTGGAAAACGAAAATTGCGAATTGTGTCTTTGTGAGGGCATAACTACAACTCAATCGTTATATATTTTCATCGTCACATTTTCTTATATGCATACGTGTGATAGTAAAATGAATGCCATAACATCCAGTAAAACTAGTTAATCCAAGATTAATTAATATGTGTAAGCCAAAAGGTATTTTAATCCCTACTTAATTAGTAAACTGAAAAATCGCAATCAGCCGTCGAATAAAATAAAATGTCGAGTTCGACAATATTTCTTTTGAAAATGAAAAATAATACACATACAATATAAATAGTACAATTAGCTGTCATGTGTGTGTTTCTTGCATGTTTTCTTCAAATTTTTCATTTACCCCAAGTATTTTATAAAATATTTTTTATAAAGGAGTTTCGATGGTTCTTTTTCCGCCGGTTTTTTCCATCAGTCTATCCCTAATACATTTTAAAAGCCGAAGTAAAGTTTTGTTTACGCAATCTCGATGAAGATAAAAAAAGAATACTTTCACCAAGTGTTAAATTTTATTTACCGATGGTGACATGTAATATTTTGATTTCTTTTTCCTGTTTGTCATTGTGAAAACAATTTTATTAAGTACCTTTGTTCAGGGTTTTCATTATAACGTCCGTAACTTGTATCTATATTATTCTGTGAAGTCCGACTGTAAAGAACTACCAAAGCTCTGTAGCTTAACAGGATGATTTCAGGCTTACTGTTTAAAAGCTTATCTGGTACATAGTTTGTACTTTGATGAAATTTTTTAAAATGTTACAACTGTTTTAATTGTATATTACATCTTTGAAAGCTTGATATAATTAAAATTGAGAAACCAAATGTTATAAAAACAAATATAAAAATTAGTATTTTCCATATCCTGTAACCTACAGCAATGAATATCGTTTCACAATGTATCTTGAATGTAATAGCCATATCAGGCAAAACGGAAGGAACATAAAAGAAGAAAAAATATACCTTCATTTGCTAGACACCATGTGGTTGACGAAATACAAAAAACGTACATAAGAAATTATGCGCATACAGAATGACGATGCGTTATGAGGACTTTCTAATGCGGATTTTGGTATCGTGCGAAATATATTTATCTATTTATACGCCAGGAGACGCTTTGAGTTATGAATAAATATTATATATATATATATATATATATATACTTGCTTTATTTTATGAAAAAATTCTTGAATATCTATATAACATTAAATTTAATTTGAATTTTGAATGAAAGAATATTGTACCCAACCAAAATTTTAACTTTATTTTAAATCTAAATGTTAAGTATTTTATATTTGTACTGGTGTAGTTTAAAACAAGATTTCGGTAAATTTTTGTGCTCAACAAAATAAATAAAAAGTTATATATATAAATAAATAAACATACAATAATAATAATAATAAATATAAACGGGAAAGTCTGGTATATTGGAACGGCAACTAAATCGAACCACCCTTATATTATATCTCAAAGAGTAGTTTTTGATTTCAATACTGGCAGCACCAAGTGATATGCATCTAACTTTGTTACATATCGGCCATATTGTTTTCTCTGTGACATTGTTGTATGGAGAATTCGAAATTTGATATATTTAGTGTAAAATCTACTGATCTCTTCTAGGAGAGTAACTCCGTTAAAGGTAAGAATACAGTGTTTGTAAAATGTACATTAGATTCGTAATTTATCTACGATTGGCATATTTCAAGCGATTGGCGGTATTTGTAGCTTATATTTTACTAGACCTGTTTATAACGAATCCTACCCGGTTGGTTAAAATGGACCGAAGCAATTGGATAAACTGGACCGGTCCAATTTACCATACTCATTCTTCCTTGTTACAGATGACCGATAACAAAATTTTATAAATTATGGTCTCCAGATGATTTGCAAAATGCCGTATATGATTACAAAATAAAACAACACAAGAGAATAAAAAACAAACCTCAAAAAAGTCTACAAATACGAGTAATCAAAAAAAAAAAAAATAGTAATAAGAATCAATTAAAGTGAAAGTAAAGAATTTGACGAAGATGAAGAACTTATAGTTTAAGACGATTCCGATAGCAGTCTAGCAGTCGAAGAGAAGGAGAACGAATTAATTGGAACAAAGCTCGGATTCCAGATTTTGTTGATTATTCGGATATTATTAAAAAACTTGTTGCTTTGTACTTAATAAAAACAAAACATATTAGTTGTTGTTTTAGTAATATAATAAACATATGTAAAAAATAATAATTAATATATTTAATATGCGTTTGAAAAAAACCGGTCCAAATTAGCAGACTTTCCTATATATGTATCATGTAGTCGCTTCTTTTCAAAATGCAAAATGTGCTGGAATTTGAAGTAATTGTTTTTTGTAAGCAATGCTTTAACTTTGGTTTTAAAAGCTAATTTACATTTAAAGGTCATAATTGGTGGTGGAATGTCATTTGTGGCACTGTAGCGAAAACTACCGATATTTGTGACGATGTGATGGTTCTGCGTACTTAAACCATCAGCAAACCATGCTTCAGAATGTGTAAATTTTTATTGGGCGAATAAATAGTCTGGATTTTTAAAGTTCATAACGTCAAACATGAGCAATGGAAGGTGCAGCTGCCTGCGAGATTCCAGGTCATATGGCTTCTTGCAGGAACATCGAATATGAATCTGGAGCACGCATTCTGCAACCCCTGTAGGACACGACTGGTCACCTTGAGCAACCAAGGTTCGTAAACAAGGTCTGCATAGTTGAGGCGAGACAGAATATGTAACTCACAAATAGTTATTCGTACTTGCCCTGAAATAAAATTTCGAATTTTGTACAGGATTTTAAGCCTGTAGATGCAGATCCTTACTAGACCTTCAACGTGAGCGTATAGCCATCCAATAATACACCCAAACTCTTAGCCTTGTCGACGAAAATATGAACCACGGTGATTTGTTAAATATTTGTTGATCAGCGATTTAGAACCATGGATAATATAGCATTAAAAATTAATTTCACACTATATTTTTTGAGAAATTTCTAAGCTAAAAAACCTATTAATGATACCATTTCTAAAGAATATAATTTACCACATAAAAAATAATCATTAAGTTCTTTATATAAGGTTAATACACATAGGGTGTCCATTATGTTTATTTCCTAACTACTAAACGCGACTGCATGTGCACAGATAAACTTAGTGGCAAATAAACATTACTTTTTACTTTATTGAGAATATTCCTACCTAATGATATCGAAATTGGAATGTAGTTTAAAAGGTTAAACTATCATGATCTTAGTATCCAAAGAGTTTTCATCTACTCATAGAGTTTCTTTCCGTAATAGATCAATTGTTTTTTGCGGAATTCGTTTGGAAATGTGAATTTTAAATAAATATTCCATGTGAAAACTTTTTTAAATTCATTTCTTATTTCATGCAGAATAACATGTATATTCACTTAGTATGTAACATAAGCTACTCATATTGTGGCGTATTTTTAATCTCAGCGCTAAGCGATTCGTAAATATAATACCTACAACATTATTCGCACGTGCCAGACCACGTCGCTAAAATGAAAATATATCTTTTTCTCACTATCTTCTTCATCTTTACCAGTGAATGATTTTGTTTTTGAATGTCTGTTGAAAACCTTGGACCAATAAGTAAATTTATCACTTATTTCTTACGGTTTTTAGTTTTAGGTCAGGATTAATTTCTTTCAGGTACCTGAAAAAGCTGTTGAGTTGGATTTTGTAGTTGAAACCTTGTTTATTCGTGCGCCACGTCAGGTAAAGGATGGAGTGTTACCAGTTTAGGAGGTTGGTGTTTTTTTAATACGAATTTATATCCAAGACGTCCAATACGGTTTCGTTATATTTCAAGAAATCTCAATTGTCGAATAATATTTGAGAAGCCAAGTTATTATTCTTTTTTCAAAAACAGCGGTGACTAAAGATGAGATTTTTAATAAATGGATGTTGCCATATGGTACAGGAACGTGGTTGGTAGCTACGGGTCTCATTAGGAGCTTTAAAGACTCTAAAAAGGCAATGAAAACGCAAACAAATTAAAAAATTATAAGATTTTAGGTGAGCGGTAATGAATAATATAGCCTTAAGGACTGTGAAAGAAAACGAAAGGTAGAGTCGTAACAGAAAATACAACGTAAGAGGAAGCTCTAGGTAACCAAATGGACTAAAGCAGTTGCCCGAGCGATTTGGGCATTCTTAGGGTGGGCCTTTGTTAATCAATTGAATTTTTTTACTGTTAAACACTTAGGAATACGAATTCGAAATTTTCATAAACGTTTCATATTCGTCAAGAATGTCAAGAAACCCCTATTCTTTTTACTACCCTAGTAGTAAAAAAAATAATTACATAAGCAGGTTGGTGTAACTGCTCTTAACAGCAAAGAAATGTTTGAAAACTCAAAACGAGAGCTGTTCCCAAATACATTTGATATTCAAAACATAAATCAATAAATAAAATAAAATAAGTGCACAAATATAAAATGTCTCGTGCTCGTACACCATTTATTTAAGAAGAACGTTTCTTAGGAAATTTCTTGTCTCAAGTCTGTTTCACTGAAATTAATATATATTTTTGTTTTACGTCAAACATCGTCTAACATATCTGTCAATTCTATTAACTATCGACTATAGGTTTATGTTTCAACTTTAGCAATTACTAATCATCTATTAAAACGAGTTCACCGAAAACGTCGCACAAACAGTACTAACACAGAATTTATTTCTTCGACACACATAAATAAAGCGAGGGTTCCATACAATGCATAATGGTAAGTAACAGTGCTAGGCTTGAGAGGAGATAAGGGGAAAAATTTTTTTGGCAAAGTTTTCTATCGAAAGGAAATGAGAGATAAGTGAATAACAATCTGCTGGGTCTGCAAGTGCACGAGGGGAAGTTAGCGTTTCGTGGCGATAAATGATGATAAGTTGTTAGTCAAACTTTAATGTGTGTAATGAATCATAAGTTCGGGCCTTCTGAAAGGTGGAAATGTTGTTGCTATTTTTGTAACATGTCGGATGTACAGGGCATATGCAATGTACTTGGTGCAACCAACTCAATTTATTATGGTATGATTGTGTTGTATACAATTGGAAATTGTTGTATAACTTAGGCACATGTGAGAAAATCAAGTCGTATAAATACTATTCGTAGCAGTTGACGTGGATTAACCTTGATCCTGAAGATATTTATTCATAATTATACTCTTTGTTAAATAACGGTTTAAATGAACTCAGCAGTTTCAGAATCGAATCAACAATAAATAATGAAAAAATATCTTTAGTCCTTACTTATATCATGAATTTTACAACCGAGTTTTGTTTTTTACTCTTTTACAAAAAATAAACCAAATTATCTTATATTGCTACAGCTCAACATTCACTATTAGTCTGTAAAAAAACTGTTTTTACTTTAATACAATTCTTGTGGAGTCCGATTACTACGAGACTTAAGCGTCGATAGCACACGCTTTATGTGGCCTCGCGGAATGACATCATTTTTTGTGGCAAGAGCCTTGCGTGAGTGATAACCTCACATAAAACTGATAAGAGAGTGCTAAGGTTGGTGCAGAGACGAGTGGGTTTGTATACCAGAAATTGTATGTTTCTTAAATTGGTTATGATACAATTACCAATAACTTAAAATATACTCGAACCATTTTTATGAAAATTTCTTCCCTTGTTACTTTAAATTTCCTTGAAACTATAACTTCGTATCCTGGATCTAAACGTCAAAAAGTTTTAAGATAATGTAATTTTTCTTTTTATATTAATGGAATTCTGTGAAACCTATCCTACATTATTATAATCACATCCTTATACGAGTAGTGTAAATCTTTAATGTATTTCTTTATTTCTTTATTTTATTTCTCAATATGTGTGTAAGACAAATAGCAACGTAGTAAAAAAGGTTTTCTTCCTTATCAATGTATTATGATCATAATACTTATACATATAAAGCGTTTTTTGAATTTCCCCTTTTAGTGAAAATAATATTAAAACACTAGTTCAAAATTAAATTAAATATCAAAGTTAAAAGACTCTTGATTAGCTAGATTAGTGTTAGCGCTGTTAGCATTGAGTTATTTTGTTCGTTTTCTCTGAAAGTGACAGTGTAATTCAATTCACACAAATTCATAGGTTGATGTTTGTATAAAGGGAGTTTAAGTGGGATTTAAAGTTACCAGTCTTTGCTCGCAGTTTTACTCACATATCGCTTGGAACTAGTAGAAATAATTTTCTGGATGAAAGTATCTTTTATTGGCCACCCATGACGAAGTATAGGTCTGCAAAATTTTATAACGATCGGTGGAGCAGTTAAGAACTAAAAGCGTAACAACAAAACAAACCAACTTACTTTCACTTTTGTGATATTAGGATTATTCTGCTCGTATTCCACTTTTATACCAAGTGAACAACATCTGTTTGCATCTTGCAAGGTAATTACATTTCCCGATAACTTTCAAGTGTAACAGGTTAAGTTTGATTAATTAATTTGTAGAAGCGAGTAAATACTTAAAAGCTCCTTTGTGTATTAGTCAACTTACGTTAATTCTAATAAAGACTTTGTTTAGTTCAGAAACGTTAAGTTTATAAAAAAGGTATTTGCTAGATTCAGATTTTCAGTTATTTTAGTTTGAGGCTTGATAAGTATCTATTATATTTTATATTCGTATGAATACGCATATACGAGAACACCCGTATCCGCCAATTGTCGGTTTTTTGGAACACATCAAAGGATTGCGAATACGCTCAATATGTTCTATACCGCTCACAATTCGCTCAGAATTCTGTGGGCTTTTTCGGGTGAAGAATTTTTATAGTTTGATATAAAATTATATTAATAAATAAATGCGTGATTAACCTTGTAATGCGATTTTTAGAATCTTATCAACTACTTTGACTTGTTGGTTAATAAATGTGAATTTTTATATGAAACGAAACATGTCTGAGTATTTTAGAGTTCTTATGTTTGCTAAATTCAGGCCGTTCTTAAGAATCTTAGTCGCTTTAATGATTATGATGTCCTCGCCCTCGTCCACCAGAAAAATTAAGTCAATTCCAAATTTGCAGAAAGTTGTTGCAATATCCGATAAAAAAACATTATTGTTTTATTTTCGGTTTTAATATAAATCCTCCTGTATAAATTCTCCCAAAGTTTGAACTCATATTTATATTCCATTTACCCTTTATGTTGGCCTACACACCATATTTTTTCTATCCTACAGTTATACTGAATATGACTTATTACCATAGCAAACACCACAAACCTGGCCCAATCAGTAAAATAAAAAATACAATTAACCTCCAAAATCAACAATAGTATAATGAAAAACAAGGAAATTAATAAAATGACGGATAGAATACAACGCCTACATTAGTTTTTACGTTGGGAAAGGGGGAAAAAGGCTGACAGAAATGCCACGTTAGTGCTTTATCGATAAGCATTGTGAAAAGTTAGTTTCAATTAGTTCCAGCCGGGTAATAAGAGTTTCACTTACCAATCGTAATGAACAAAATGTTAAGAAATTATACAATAAAACAGTCTTCCGTAAAAAACATAACATTTTTAAAAATTTACTTTTAAAAGAAACATTTGTGGTAACAATTTTAAATAAAACTTATGTAGGTAGTAAGCAAGTAACAAATTATAATATATGCAACAAATACGCCCCAGAGGCCTCTTTACAATAAATATACGACGGAGCAAGTCGCGCCTCCTAACGGAACTAAGACGTGCTTGCTTATTCAACTTATTAAATAAATACTAGTTATTGCTTCTTCATTTTATTCTATTTTCGTACCATGAACCATGAACCATTTAGCAATATTAAAAATTACGCTTCGCACGGAACTATCTATTTACCTAGAAATACCTGAACTGTTATAACGGTTATCGTTGCATTTACTGTGTCCTTCCTATGTTAGCTGCACAAAATGTAGTGTATAATCTGTTTATTGCCTGTTGGCCTCATTACTTATCAGCACTGTAAAATTATAACAATTTACTGCCTTCGATCAATCCGAACTTAATAGGTATAAGAAGGTAATACAGATCAAAAACATTTAACAAATCAGGTATTCTAAAGGGTGCTCTGCTACACTTTGCTAAACAGGGCAAATATTTGACACACTCATTTTAAAAAAGTAAGTTACAAAAGTCACAAAATATCCCAGATTTATTCACAGACCAAATGAATTATTTGTTTGGAAGTTGGGCCTGAAACAAGCCGGGACAGTGTGGAATGTTACCTAATTTAAACTTTTGTTTTGTCATTTGCGTGTCCCTAACAATAATGTACTAACTTTACATTCCTTTGAAATAATTGGTTTGCGCCTGCCTTTCGCTATTCTAATGCTAAAGTGAACATTGTTAATAATAGCAAGTTTATAAGATTTTGTTAGGTTTCAAACTGAAAATGTTCTTTTTCTTTTGTGTTATCGCATAGTTTGTTGGCATAATTATTATTTCTTCATCGAGTAGCACAAAATATAGCAAAAAGACCGTACAGCATATAAACCAAATTATAAATAAATTAAAAATTAAAAAGCTTTTAATATTTTAATATTCTTTTTACTTAAAATTAATAAATATGAAAAACCATTATCTGTGTACCTGGGAAATGAACATTTATAGTGAATATGAAAAATAAAAATTATCATTCAAAAAACATAAGAGCAATTTTGTAAGTTGTTTCCGTTAAATCTGCTTCGAAAATTTTAAAATGGTACAATTTAAATTGAATTCGTATTAATCGCCGTGGACGGAACATCGAATGTTCAAAGTTAACGACTACTAATTTACCGCTATTGAAATAGTCTTTATCCTTTCATATTGTGAGCTTTTATTTTTATGGCGCAGATCGCGGAACAAGCGATCAACGATGAATATGCAAAATAAATTTGGTCAAAAAAAAGCGGTAGCATTTTGGTATAATTCATGGAACCACTATGTTTAAAAAAAATTTGTGTGCTATAATTTAGAGTTGCGCGAGCAGATTTATGTTTGTGAAACTTTAATATATAGCTAGTTTTTCTATTTGCTTCTGTTAATATGAAAATATTCCTGTTTAATGATTATTGATAATATTTATGATAATTGAAGCTAAAAAAATGCTGATACGTAGTGAATATAATATTAAATAAATTAGTAAGTTAGTTTTTAAATGCAATGGAAGGAGATATTCTTAATTACAGAATTATTGTTTCCGTTCGCATGAGTCGCGTGATACGTGCCTTACAGAGCGCATGTAATTTGACTACCTACGTAAAATAAGATTTAGCGTGCAATAAAGCCTCAAACTGCTTATAACACCTTCAATAGCCATAAAAATAAGAGTTCGTTCAAAATAATTATTTTGTATAAGTTGATACAATTTAAGTTATTTTCGGACAAAATTAAGCATAACCAAAAGAAAATCATTAAGAATAAAACGCTTAGTCTTCATTGCAACATTTATTATTTGTACTAAAACGATGGAAACAAAGTAGGGACGGACATAATTTTTTCGAGAAAGTTTTTTTGCAAAGATTTGGTTTTATTAACCGTATCTACAGGTCTTATCACAATTTATTCTTGATAATAAAGCTAATATGACACGCAAATGAAGTTCATCTATGAAGACATACCATCTAAAAAAAATACAGTAGAAACAGATATTTGTATATGCTCGCTTTTACTTTTGAGTTTTGGTACAATAGAAACGTCAAAAAAGTCACTTGTCACATTATATTAGATAACGGACACCTACCTTTTTAAATCTTAAATGTATTCTTAATTGCTTTGAAATGAATAACTGACGAAATAAATTACTTTTAAATATGGGCCAAAAAGGATACAGAAGGAAATGAATAAAACAAACAATATGAAAAATATCGGGTTAGAATTTGTGATACAGCTATGTTAAATTATAGTGTTTTTTGTTTAAATATTAGGGCTGATAATGCGATTTTATCTTGAGCAATAAAACATAGTTTGAAGTTAATGCGGACGTGTTTTCCTGTAAACACGGCTATCTGCCACCTGTCCGTTTCTACGTAGTACTTATATGACGTAGACCTTTACAAAATTTGGGTAATACTGATTGCATGTTGGTTAGATGTTCTCCGTATTACTTTAACATTCTTACTGAAAATTATAATCTTAGTTAGATATAATTAAGGTCAAATGATCAATTTTTTTAATACATAAACGGATATCAGGATATTAAATTTAAGATTAAAAAAGGTTCGACATCATTTTACTATAAAAGGAATCTACTAAAAAAGTTAATAATATAAATAAGAAAAACTTTATTTTAATGCGTCATACGAAATTTTCTGCTCCTGTAAAACTGCGGTTTTGCAGATGTCTTTTTTTACTGTGTGGCCGTTGGAAATAGATGAAATATAAAATTTGCCCTTCTAGAATCTTATGTTAAATTTTACACCTGTTCTAATCAAATAGTTTATTATCATAGTCGTTAATGTTATAGAATGTTTAGTAGGTAAGACTATGAATTAAACATTTATCACTACAAAATGGATTTTGCTGAATCAGAGCAACATCGAAGTGGTAAAAGGCTTTTATGATAATGGCATACTTTCTGTTCGTTACGTTAAAATTTTCATTAAATACTACATTTATTTCACAAAGTGTTGAATAATGAAAAGTGTTGAAGTTTATGTTAATGTCTTTTTCAGTATCAAAATACGTATTTAAACTAATGCCTGCTTTTCAATTTCATTATCAAAACTGACAGCAGATGGCAGAAAAGTGAATAGAAAGAAAGGCGTCTAAGCTAATTCGAGAGTCTTAAGATGACGCAAACGCACTCAAGACTGTCTGCCGTAAATAAGCTAGAAAATGAACGTATTGTCTTTCTATAATATGTGTGTATAAATCCCTATAAGTAATATGCACAAAGACCATTTACAATGCTAACAGTTTCATTGGTCAAGGTAGAATAAAAAGATTTCACGTTTTCTATTTCGTTTGCAAAGTTATCCTCCTCGACGAAGTGGTTAAAACATTGAGCTTTCCAAAAAATAAAAAAATCAATGTAAAAACATGATATAATTTTAATTATTTTTTTTACTGAATTAGGAGAAAAAAGGCAATTTATATGGTTAGTTTAATGTTATTCCTTTTGTAGATTAAACGACCTCAATCCTTAAATTCTGGTAAATTGCACAAAAGTCTACCGAAAATCATTACTTTGGCGTTTCTCACACCTATAAAGGTAAGTAAAGTGTATTAAGTATTAAAACGTAATCGAAAACAGAAACAGTGCACATAGTTTTAGTAATTCTAAAGCTGCCAAGTGCGAAATTTTATGTAACAATTATGCAAATAGCGAATTTATTTTAAAGAACTACTGCACTACAAGGTTTGCTCAGCGCTTTGTGTTGTTTTCTTTTGTCTAATAGAAGTACTTTTATTTCGAATCCAGAACCAATCGTGCACATGGAAGACTTAGAAAAATCTGCAGAAAAAAACAGAATGAGGATAGCACGCGACGGATCAGATTTAAGAAAGAGTAAGTAGCTTTATTTTGTTTCGATATTATAGTTGTCAATTAGTGAGTTTAGGTAAGACTCTAATACCCGTATTTAAAAACAAGTAATGTTGGGGCAAGAATTCCTTAATTACAAAAATTTAATTTGTAGTTTAGTAATGATTCTGCGCGTATGAAAAACTGTGACGTTTCTCAAATCTTAATTAAAGAAAAAAACG
Organism: Marasmarcha lunaedactyla; assembly: GCA_923062675.1. Lineage (NCBI taxonomy): Eukaryota > Metazoa > Arthropoda > Insecta > Lepidoptera > Pterophoridae > Marasmarcha > Marasmarcha lunaedactyla. The sequence goes on along the minus strand of OV281339.1, from coordinate 37,486,447 downwards.
ACACACAATTTTTTTCAATGCATAAAAAAGGATTTTTGTTGCAGCAGCAAAACAAACAATTTTATCGTAGTAAGTAATAAATTTATTGGTCCAGCCAAAAATCTGCATAGTTGATTAGAATCTGGCTGATTTTCTGAAGTAATGTTTTACCAAACCAAAGTTTTGTTATTAAATAAACGCCTTGATTAATTAATGCATAGTGAAAGAGCCATTATGGACAATTTATATATCAATACTCCTCAATACTTGAATTCAAAATTGTTTATTACCGAGTACGTGTATCCTTTTCGATACACTTTAGCACTTGGGTATTTTTAATTTTAATGCATTTTACCTAACAAAACATTTTGGGTAGGCGTAATTTAAAAAGGTTACAAAACAAAACAATATAATGTGTAACTTTAATTAAAATCAAACAAACAATTCCTTAAAATAAAGGCAACACCAAAGCATTAATAAAACTGTACATCCATCAACCCGACGCGACATACTTAGGACATAACTTAAAAACAGCTCGCGCTTTTCATTTCTACCATATTGCAAAGGTAATAAAGTTGAATCTAGTGTGTTTTTGTAATATGTGGGTTTGTAATTTACATGGATATCGGAAACATGTCAGCGTGGATGTGATCCTCAGATGCCTTTCCTGACGTGCCTATTGTCCCAACTCACATTTTATGCGGCGGAAATTACTAGAAGAAGAGGTTTGGTTTTTCTATTTTGCATCTTTTCGCCATTTTGATGAATAGGTAATAGACTCCTAGCTCTCAATTACGAATGGGAATAAAAAAGATTTGAAGTTTTCCGAAGTGAAAGGAGAGGGTTTTAAAATAAACCTTTATTATGACATAATCTGTATATATAATCCAAATATTCAACATAATTAAACCGAATTCTTTGTCAGTGGTGGTTTAAAACGTGTATTAAACGTACTAATATGACTACTTTTTAGACAATAAAAAATCTTATTTTATTTGATTTCAAGAATTTCATTTTATCGTGTAATAACTAATAGGTTTAGTGTTTGTTGGAGTATCACTGCGAATCGAGATAGTTGGGGAACGCATTTATGGGATTTCAATGTAATGCTTATATTTCTCGCCATTTTTGGGTATTACCAATAACAATTATAATGAAATGAAAATTGCTCACCTTTATCAGGACTCTTTAATTGAGATGCTGTAAGGTGTACATTGTTCTTACATTAGAATAATGCGCATCATGGTAAAAGTATTATCCAGAGCTTTCAAATGTATCTTGTACCATATTCTCTCAAAATAATTTATCATACCTAATAATCCAACCTTCAACCCTTTAAAGCCCAAATGTCCAGTTTTGTTGAATATTATTTATCACTTTTTTTACAGCTTTTGAGCCTTTTTACTTTTACCATAGTATTAAAATTGTGTTAACTTACTCGATTTTGGCCCTCGTTGGTAGCCCATCTCTTTGAGCCAGAGTCTCAGAGTCTGCCATGGTAGAAACAAATATGTGTATGCTAATTAACAATGTGTATGTTTATGTATAGAAATAAACCATAGGTAATAAACCGAGAGTAAAAAGATAATACTATAAGTAAGTTGAGTAGCCTGAGTAGCCCTGCCTCATACGCCGAAAGTTCCAGGATTGTGGCTATTCTGGGCGGGGCATACATTTGTGTGATGAACATATATGTTTGTTCTCGGGTCATGGTTGTCGATATTAATAGATGTAAGTTTATTCTGGGTTCACTGTACGGTCATGGGTGTATCTGTGGATTTATTATTATCATTACTTATTATTTATAAAAAATGTATACATCCCCACAACAATTACTTTAAAGCTTTTGCACACTGGGGTAAGTACAAACAACAATTCTTGGTTGTATCAGACGTTTAATTATGATATTTGCATATTAATTAAATTTAAATACAGTAGACATTATTGAAAATAGTATCAAGTAGATAAGTTTGTAAAGTACTTTTATGAAGAATTTAACTAACGAATATGCAATTAATTTTGCATAAATCTATTAGGAGGAACACTTAAACAAACGCAATCTTGTATGCCACCATAACTCAAAATGTCATGTTCCAGTAATATGCTCGAGAAAAAAAACATACAGATAAGCTTGAATAATGCATATATTTAAATTTATTTATTTATTACAAAATCCACAGCCCTTAGATATTAGTAGAATAACAATTGTGAAAATACTGACGGCCATTTATGGACTTAAAATTTTTATAATTTTCTTAATCAGACGTACACATAAAATAAATAATATTTGATCAAAAATATACAAAAATACTATTTTTATCAACAAGACGCCGATGATAACGACGTTGTCGAGACCACTGCTGTTGACTCGCCATATCAGTAGCCTCAATGCTACTGATGCCAGTCTCGTAAGCAGCGACTTCACGGCGAAGAGTATTGTTTTCTTCGAGCAAGGTGTTTATTCCGCAACGCTTTTTTCAAATGGCTTTAACATATCGTCGTACTGCGCGCTTATAAACCTAATAGATTAATCTAAGTTCCTTATTGGTTCCTTTAATGGCTTGATTTCGATTGCTAAAGCATTGCGGATGAGTGTTGGAAGTTCCGCTGTGTGTGATTCAACAGTAGATGGTGTGCATGACTGTGATACATCCGAGTTCGTCTCAAAATTACGTTTATGCGATCAACTTCAAGACGAGGACGGCGACTTATTTGATCGTGGCGTTTAACTGGTGTATTACTATTGTCACCTTTCAGTGACTTGGAGACACATGCGTGACAGACCCAACTTACTTGACTTTGAAGCTAACATAATAACGATATGGCTTAAGGCATACCGAGTTGTTGCAAATATTTTTTTACTAGGAAAGCAGGGTAAGTTCGTAAGCTGCGCAAACGGTCAATTTGAAGGCTCGGGTGTTTTCGTCCGGTACGCGGGAAGGAGAAAGCTATGTTACTGGTGAAAGTACCAGATGGTTCCTCTCGGGACAGGAGTTCTTCGAACGGTATCTCACACGGCAACATTAACACAGTAACATTATTTTATACAGGTTCCCTTTGACATTTTTAAGTACATGATTTGGAAGTGGGACCCCTAAAAACAAGTTGAGATATAATTTCGTATTCGTTTTAAGGTTGTCGGTAGATATATATATCTATATATATTTTTTTCTTTATTATTTTTAAAAATTTTTTTTATGCTAACTGTCTATAAGTCAGACAAAAATAATGTAAATCCATTAATGGCTATAAGTTTTGTTTAATATGTGTTATATTTAATGTAAATTTTAAGTGCTGTGGATATATATATATATATATATATATATATATATATATATGTGTGTGTTATTGTGCGTCGCCACTTAAATAATTATTCATAGACTTATAGTATAACATTATTTGTATGAGACATAGCGTTCATGATAGTAACTTATAGTGAGAACATCAAATCCTATAATTTCTCAACGATTTCATTACAAGTTTGGATATAAACACAAGTATTAACACCAAATTAACCCTAAGGAATAAATTACACTTAAAGAAGCATATGTTCCTAACACAGCAACGTTCCTAATTTAAGAACAGGAAAGTTTCCGAACCCAAAAGTTAATGTGGTATAGTATAATGTTAAATCTAAATATTAGATGAACTTCGGATTGCACCCAGCCTTAATTATTCAGTATTAGATCAAGAGTCACGAGCTAAAATTAAAATGATGTTGGTAAATTTTAATCTGCGAAATTGCGATTCACTTGATGGTTTCGTTGAATAAAGTATGCTAGGACGTAAGATAAAAAATTCGTATTAATAGTCTCAAGCGCTAAAGATTTATTGAGTACCTACATTACGTGCTTTACTTTTTTTACTCGTATGTATAATAATAACTGCAATGGACACAATATCATGACGTTTTAAGATAAACATATGTTTCAAAACTTTTAAAGACATTACTCTAACTTGTATGTAAATTACAATATCATAAATTTACGAGTCTTGGTTCATTTTTAATTACTTCACAAAAAGTATTTAAAAAATAAATACTGATGCATAATAAAAAAATGTCCAACTATAATCTAAAATAAACAAAATGGGTTACCGCTACTAAAAAAGCAGTAAGATTGGCTTGATTCGGAGTATGATTCGTATCTTTGGTGGAAAAAAAAATCAAACTGTTCAGTCGTCAGAATTAGTTTGAGAGAACTAAAAACCGATTGTTTGACCAGAAATTAGCGATACTGGACTCTAAAGCCGACTGTGTTTCCTAAGAAACACTTTACAAGAAACTCACTCTTATTCTTGATCGACAGTTAAAGAGTTTTCAAACGTTCATTAAATGTATTGAGAATAAACAAATGGAGCTGAGCCGTCTAATTTATAGTTGCCAATCAATGGTCAACCGGGCCGAGCGCTAAGGACTTGTCCATGACGGCATCAGATGTTGCCCACATCAAACTATCTGAAAATTTCACTGTACCCTCACAAAATTTACTCGTAACTTCTGCTATACGATAACAACATTTATGATTTAACACTTCCAGTCTACTATTAAAAAGCAGTATCATTTTGCAGTTTATGCTAAATTGAACATGGAGAACTTGTTAACAATGATATTTGGGAAATGATGTTTTCACTCGCGATCGAGCAATCATTGTATGTGCCACTCGAAATTTATGCAGTCATTGATTTGCTATCACACATATACACGGTTTAAAGTTTTAAAAAAAAGCCAAGGATTTTAAGCAAAAACTATTAGGCTACATAAAATTTGAAAAAAAAGAAAACAAGATACATTTTTAAATAATTTCAATCGAAATAACTTCCTTTTATTGCCTTATATATTTCAACTATGTCTTCAAAATACGACGTAAAATTTCACTTTTATACATATCTGGTGTTGTACTCATAATTTTGTACAAGTTTTCTTACACAATTTACAAAAACGCTATTAAATTTTGTAAGCGAAAAATGAAAAGTCAAAAAAGGATATAATATAGTCCATTGAATGTTTCATAAAATTTACATTTCTTTGGGACGCAATTTTATTTTTGGGACATAAAGGTGGGTCAGTATAAGCTTAGCCCCAAGTTTGTGGGGTTGCAACCCTTGTTCCGCGGCCGCCATCTTGGAAAAAGGGAATAGAACGCTTTTTTTGCTATATAGCAGATATTATATAGATAGATAGTATTAATCGTACAAAAATTTTATGAATACATAATTTGTAGCAAGTCGCTTTGTCTACAATTTTGTTTAAATAACTTTTTATCGCAAAATCAAAAACAACTTATAAGCGTTTGATTCTTATAATGTTTTTGCTTACTTGCATGAAAATAGTGAATTTTTAGTTACGGATTTTTAGACATTAAAGGAGATTACATTGCTGAGAAGCGTACGGTCATAGAATGATTGAAGGCGAAGTATAAGAATTAAATTGTAATCTTTGATGAAAATAAACGAGACAGCACTGTCTGCTTTAAAAGTTCTGTATATAAAATAAGGGTGGTAATTAACAGACTACTTTCTAATAGCATTATTCCCCTCTAAAAAACCTTTATTGCCTTCTAAATTACTAAGTCGGCCACAATGAACGAACAATACTATCTAAGGCACTCAAAATATATTGTTACATGATGTTTTTGCTCTAAAATTTTGAATATCGTCTAATTTGGATTATAGCGCTTCGCCGGGTGCACCCGCACTACGATCGGTCCGAGCCGTTCCATTCGTCCGAGCCGGTACGAGCCTAAAATTAACCTAACCCAAATTTAACTACTACGCTTTCTATAGAATATTTAGTAGGCATTGTAAAAAAGATGAATTAGTGTATTAGAGGCTATCTCATTTTCCCCGTGGCTTAGTTATAAAATTAGAAATTTGATCACCTCATAAAATAATATTGAAAAAATCAATTCATTAAAGAAATTATCATCATGAGGAGAGATTGCAGGAAGTCAGAGATACAGCTACCATTATTTTGGAAGGAATTTAATTTTTTAAAAGTAGTTCATCCTTTAATTCCCGAATCTTTACCAGTTCTACTTTCTGGAATTATCTGTCAATGCTTAACACTCTCAAAAATGTATACTCCTCTTAGAAATTATTGTAAGAAACAATAATTTTTTAGGTTTCATAGGAAAAGAGTGAATAATGAATAAGTTAAATTATAGGCATGTTACAAAAATTTTTGAAAGTAGGTGTAAAAAAAAATAACAGAAAACGAAGGTAAACATTTCGGTTTGACCGGATTCTCATTAGTATTGACGAACCCGGTCAACTTTGGAGCGCTATAAAAGCGTTATATATTAATAAAATTTTAAAAGATATTACATATAATATTCCTCAGAAGACCATCTACTAGATTGGTTTGAAGTAATTTTCTTGTGATATGTAAAAAAAAGTTATAAAGGAAGAAAGAACATTTTTTGGGAAAAATTTACACTCTTTTGCTTATAACTTCTTTGTTTTTGATTTTACGATAAAAAGTTATTTAAACAGAATTGTAGACAAAGCGACGTGCTACAAATTATGTGTGAACAAGATTTTTGTACGATTAATACTTTAGCAGATATAGCGAAAAAAGCGTTCTCACCCCTTTGTCCAAGATGGCGGCCACGGGACAAGGGTGGCAACCCCACAAACTTGACGTTAAGCTTCTACTGACGCCCCCTATATGTCCCAAAATAAATGCAAATTTGGGCCTATAAATTGTAACATTTCAATGGACTAATACCCTTGTCAAAACAATTCCCATTTTACGTCAATATATTTTTAGCAAGCCTTTATTTTTAGGTAAAGATTAGTGGTAAGTTTTAGTAAGGTATTGAGATCTAGCCATTTTTGGATTGTTTTATTTTTTTATAAACCGCGATAGAACACAACTTTATTACACTAATGGAGATTGACTGATCAAAACTGGAACTGGAAAATACCTGGTTTAATACTAAGCAAAAACTGAATTTAGCCGTGAGGGTATTATTGTCGACAAAACACGTCTTATCTATAATAATCAATTTTATTACGGTTTAATAGAAAATGCGTGTATTAACATTTCAATATAATACCAAATTTAATAAATTTAATACCTACCATTAATGATGTCCATGGGCATGGATGCCACTTGACATGAGGAGGATCGCTTGCTCGTTTACCGACTATGAAAAGAGAGTAAAAAAAAATTATGTATCAGAGTTTAGCTGCCGTAGAAAAACATGGTATTTAAAGTTTCTTTTTTCTTATTACTATATAATTTAAGGTGTATTAAACTTAGCGATTTAATGTGTCTTCGAAAGAAGAATGTAGAAACATAAGCGCGACAGTCTGTCTGTTTTGCATGTCAGTTTGTTTGTGGTTGTTTCAATAAAGTCACGTTCAAAAAGAAAAGTCTAGTAAAAAGGGTTGGACCATTCTTATCTCTAACAAGTCAACCCAGCCATGAGTCTGTAATAGAAGATCGTTTACGTTAAGTGCCCGTTCCGACGCTGGACGCACAGAGGCAAGTGTTGCTCGAGTGGTTTTATAGGATCGGGATTTTCTTAATTAGTAGTTATTATTTACAGCTAAATAAGTCATGTGCGTCAAGTTTTAAAAAGAAGTAAAAAAGGACTTAGGCTATAAATACCCTTTTATTAAATAAATGTGCTTACATTGTGTACTTTCTACACAACCAGCCAGTGAGCCCGCGGTCCACCTGATTATTCTTAATCAGATATTAATATATTCAATGCGGATATCATATCTACTATACTACTATCGGCTTTAGTTGAAATTGCCGAAACAGGCTGTCTCTTCCGCTTAACCAAAATACAACCACGTGAATGTAATTATTATGGCAGTCACAATAAGAAAGAATGTAGGACCCAACCCAGATCTTAACATAAGCATATAACTCTACAAAAATAAAAATACAAATTATATACATATATTCAGTTTTCATTAAAAAGGAAGGCCAGAATTAAAACATGAATTATAAAATAAGTTGCAGAAAATAAATATTGAAAGTCTTAGAGACCAAAGTTTAAAATTTAAATTTCATAAATCACACTTGAAATCAAACCAAAAATATAGAACTGAATATTCTTGCTATTCTATTCTGAACTAGAAAACCTCATATCATTGTAAAAGTATCTACCATTTCACAAAAAGGATTCACTAGCAGCAATAGTAAGTAAACGCAAAAACTGTCATCCATACGGATCGAGAGGCGGTGCGTGGCAAAGCTTTGTGTACCGTCGACCCAGAGTGAAGCTTCTGCGTATGTACCCACTCACCGCTATTGACTTTTTTGCTTTGTATCATGGAGTGATAGGAAATTTGAAACGTCCGTTAAAAATGGTAATAAAATCAATGGGTTAAGATGGATGTGAAATACCTTTGATACGCCAATTGTACTTTGAACGTCTAATGAAGTTTTAAATTGCTAAACATAAACTTCATCTTGTCTTTTCAAATGTCTGTTCGTACAGAACATACAATCTGTACGAACGGTATTTTTTTTTTATTAACCAGTAGCTACAGAACAATATGTTGATCGATTAACCTTAATACATTTTACCTTACGCTTAAAAACTTCTTAATATCGAATTAAAACCTTATCGAAAATTATATTCAACTAAATTAGTTCGTTTCTCACAAAAACATTTGAAGGCTTTGTAAAATTTTCTGTTTTCCAAAAAAAAAACGTCAGACTTCTTATGTTCAAATGTGAAGTCAAATGAATCGACACTCTATTTTGGAGCAGAGCCAGAAAATCTATACATTGGTTGCTTTCTGTTGCAACAGCCAAAGGGAGGGTGCGTACAACTGAATCTTTTTCAAAAAGAATATGACCTACTCTTTTGACTTTAATGCCAATATTATGGACATGAAAGTTCATTTTTTTAAATGGGTTTATCTAAACCTAATGCGACTGCAGAAAATATATTGTATTCAAAAAATATTATTGATAATCAGAAAAATGCGAACATTTTTGTGATAGGTGTAGGTTCAAATGATAAAAATCCTTACAAGTTGTATAGTGAAGTATGTAACTGTTTACTTAACTTAACTGTAACTTAAAAATTGCAAAGTTTTTTACTAAGCATTCCGGAGAATAGATATCTAAACTTTAGTAAATTAAATAGAAATATTATGTTACTATCAAAAATTATACCAATTGTCAATATGTGGACTTGTTAAAATTTAATTCTTATAGTAATTCATTAGAAGATATTTGTTTCTATTTGAATAGAGCAATTGACGCCAAATTATACAGAAAAGAATACATTGATGGTATTAAAAATAAATTTCAACCGATTAAAAAATTATCTGAAATGTGCTCTACAAAAAAGGGGTCTATTCGAAATTATTTAAAAAAAATTGAAAGCGCTTCTAATGACATAAGTATGTTAAGTCCTAAAAAAATAGATAATTTAAGCTTACGGAAGAAAAAACGTACCACACTAGATTATTTCACACCTATCAACAAACCGTTTTTTCGAACATTTGACTCCACAGTATCGATGACTTTGCTACACCAAAATATTGCGGGTTTGTTAAATAAATTAGATTTTATCGAATTTACGATACAGGATCTTCTAGAAAATAATAATGAACTTAGTTTTTTGTGTGTTTACTGAAACTTATGTACAATGTGGTTGTGAATCTAATATAAAAATACGGAACTACAACTTAGCAGCTTCTTTTTGTAGGAAAAATCAAAAACGAGATGGATCATGTATGTAATCGTTAATAAAGATATCGAGTTCATGTCTGTTGGCTTTTCTAAATTCATAAAACCTTTGCAACTTCATTTTGAATACTGTGCACTTAAAATACCCGACTTCCAATAAATTTTTTATTTCAATTTTTTGCATTTATCGAACACCAACTTCAGATTTAAAGGTTTTCTTTAACAGTTTGGATATCTTACTGTCAAAACTTATAAAGAAAGGACAAAAAATAATGATTTGCGGAGACTGAAATAAAAATATGTTAAAAACTAATATAGTGTCCAAAGAACTTAATAGCATATAAATCAATAATAATTTGTTAAACCATATTACAGTACCAACTAGAAAATTATCCTGCATAGATCTAATTGGTAGCAATATTATTATATACATAAAAACAAAAACAAAAAAGCTAAAAAAACAATTGATATATTATTATATATCAAATGTTTCAAGTTAAGTATTACACTTAGCCTTGTCAGATCATGAGACGGCACAAACGGTATCAACTAATTTAGAAAATAAATCAAAAATACTGAAACGTCCAAAAACGTGGTTTGAGAAATGTATAAATTTTTCCAAAGATAATATGAGAAAGTTTTGCGAGGCATTATCAGCGCTACCATTTAATGATGTCATAGCTGAAAGTGATCCAAATAAAGCTTTTGACATATTTCATGACCATTTACTTCTAATTTTCAACCTTTGTTTTCCATACAACATGGTTAAAAGAGTTAATAAAACGAGACAAAAAAATTGGCTTACAAAAAGCTTACAAAAAAGCTGTATCAAAAAGAGAGTGCTTTACCTAAAATTTAAATTGTATCCTTGGAATAAAATAAGAAATAAAATTAGATACTTAAAATATACCAACATATTAAAAAAATGTATAACACAAACTCAAACATCAGCAAACACAAACTTTATTAGAAATGCGTCAAATACGTGTAAAGCTGCGTGGAATTTAATTAATGCTTACAAAGAAAAAACAGACATGTAGCCAAGTCATCATTCAAACTGTTTTAAAAAGCATTTTTATGAAAACGCATCAGAAATTACTAAAATATTTAATAATTTCTTTATTAATACTAGTACAAAGCATATTCTTATCGCCAGTTGTACCTGAAAAAATACATAGGATAGGTAATCAAAAATTTTAAAAATACAAATTCGACGGGATATTATAAAATAAACACAAAAATTATTAAAATTTGCTCTCTGATGTTATTAAAACCTTTTACACATTTGACTAACTTAACATTAAAGGAAGGCAATTCTCCGGATCGTCTAAAGAAGTCCATCGTCAGGCCATTACATAAAAAAGGTTCTACTACTGACATCAATAATTATCGACCTATAGCTAAAACGTCAGTTATTTCAAAAATATTTGAGAAAGTGATATTAGAAAAATTACAAAGCTATTTTTCTGATTTCATTCTTTTGGATAATAACCAATTCGGATTTAGAAAAACAAAAACACTACTCTTGCCTGTTTTTTACTTTATGAAACGTGTGACAGAATCACTAAACTCGGGGTCATAAATCGTCTCTATATATTTAGATATGAGTAAGGCATTTGATTTGGTCTGTTATGCGACTCTACTAAAAAAGGTAGAGTCACTTGATATTGGGGGAAATGCATTAAATTTACTAACGAGTTACTTGCAGCATAAGAATCAATGCGTCGAAGTGTCACAAATGTGTGGAAATAGGGTATAGGAGTATAAGTCGTCGTTTCAAAAACAAAATCCATTCGGAATCCCCCAAGAGAGTGTGTTTGGGCCATTTTTATTTATTTTATTCATTAATGATCTTCCTACTGTTACCGAGCATGAATGTGTACTTTTCGCTGACGACATAACAGCAAAAAATACGAAATCTCTGGAACATGAATCTAATAAAGCACTCACCTCTTTTACTAATTATTTGAATCAAAATAATTTAGTCATTAATATGAATAAAACAAATGTTATGCAATACCAGACATACAGAAGTAAAGCTGACGTAATTCAGCTAACGTCTCGAGGCACGGAAATAGAGCAGGTAGATAGTACCAAGTTTTTAGGAATAACTCTAGATAAGTATTGTGACTAGAAACCACATATAAGTAATTTATGTAAAAAACTAAATAGTTTTGTTTTCGTCATAGGTAGATTATCAAGAACTGTAAGTCAACAAGCAGCAAAATTAGCTAATCATGGTTATGTTTCATCTATCTTGCGCTATAGTTTAATTTTATGGGGAAATTCTGTAGAATCTGTTTGTGTCAGAAGAAATGTGAGCACTTTGTAGAGCAGATTTCAGAGATCCGTGCAGGCCTCTTTTTGCTATTTCAAAGTTACTCACTTTGCCGAGTTTTTACATATTCGAAATGTAATTGTTTGTGAAGAAACATAAGGAATATTTTAAGGATTAGGTAATGTCATGATTTTAAGAACTACTATTAAAGATATTTAGAGTAAAAAACTGTATATGCCGCTTAGAAAATTAACATTATTTAGTAGAAATGTTTATTGTATGGCTATCGATATATATATAATAAGTTGCCCTTTAATTAAAAAAACTTAAATTTAATGTCTATAAACGAAAAATATATGACTTATTGATACAAAAATGTTACTACACAATTGATGAGTATTTTAAAGACACTGAATTGTAATCAAATGAATCTATATGTCTAAGTTTAGGAATCACAATGTTTTGTAAAATTTTTATAACATTAAAATTTAAATATTAATATTAGTAAATACTTTTTTGATATTATTTAATAGGTTTTCAGATAAATCATTTTGTAATTAACTTCTTATAAATATTTGCACGCTGTTTAACAGTAAAAAATTTAGAACTGTCAATTTTAATTTAGAACTATTTGTACGCTTTTTTTCGCAAATAAATTCATTTGATTTGATTTGAAAAAAAAGCCATTCCTTTAATAGTGACTTAGATAGAGTTTGAAAAGAAACAGTTCTTTGAAGTAAAGGTATAAAAAGTGTATTAAGCCAAAGGCTTATTTTAAAAGAAAAAGATTTTAGCTAAATAGTTCAAAACGTTTTAATAAGTTTACAAAATGATTTAGCAGCAGTGTCAATTGCTCTTTATTTCAGGAATGTAGTAGCACATTTCATTCATAAATTCTTTCTTAAAGCTTTGTATTCAAATGCGTTAAATAACAGCAGTCCCTAAAGTTTTAGAGATGGACTGGGAAATTTTAAGTTTAGGTTAATTTTAAAAAGCATGTGAATAGGTGCGCTTCTTAGTACTCTGTCTTTTTCATTAAAAATGTAACCAAAAAAGGGTTTAAAGGAAACAGTGCCCTGCTTAGATACTCATTAGTATTTATTTCGAAATTCATTTGTTTTAGATTCGAAATAGAAACAAGAAACATTATATAATGGGTACTGTATGCATTTGGAATAATTAGTAATTATTCCATATTACTTTGCTGGTTATTCGTATTTTCATTGTGTATAAATGTATAATACATATCACCGACCGCATTTCAAAGTTACCTTGTGCGATAAAAGCCATTTGCGAAACTCCACATGGCCGGGCTAGCCCGCTAGTTCATTAAAATGTCCCTCCGTCATTTTCTATTTTTATTGAACTGATAGAGACAATTTGAAATTTAGCCTAGTGCTAGCTTATTCAGAGCTGCGCACGTGGGCTTTAGAGTTATGTTTTATTTTTATTTCTATTTCTAGAACACTGTTGTTAAATATTAAGTACAAATATCTAAGCAGCTAGGTTTTCATTCAATTCCATTGCACCTATAAAGTACCTTTGCCAATAAAAATCTTGACGGGTCAGACGTTGTTGATACGTGTTAAGGTATTAAGGAATCCACGTTTCAATTGAGTAAAATTTTTAGACTCTTTTTTAGTCTTTTTCATACTAACTACCTTTCCTACAAAAAGCTACTTATTTCATTATAAAAATGAAGCAACATCACATTTAAGAAAAAACAAATGGTAACGGTAATTCCCTTCTCTATGATTCCTTTCCTGTTCAAACGATAATTCTTTATGACAAAAGGGTGGCCAAATTAAAGCTGGGTAATAATGCTCCTATAAAATACACAATGTTTGAATGAAGGGACTAAAGGTTCATAATATTAAACCAATTACATCTTTTTCTGAGCTTTGTACGTAGTTTTTGTCTAAATCCGTGACGTTCCCGTGCGTTCACAACACCATCACATTGTTTGGAAGAAGGCTTTTGTTAACTGTGCTGCTTGAACCTCTTCGAATTCATTCCGAAATCAACTTTAGTATTAAGACTTTAAGTTCAAATCCCATTGGTCCATAATTAACGAATAAACTACTAAACTATGATCTAGCTCCATTCAGAATTCTCTTTACTCTCTTGCGACTTAAAGTACGTATTCGATTCAGCGCATTTCATTCGTCTAGAGAATATTTCTGAACCATTCCATTTTATTTTTGTTTGAAACGGTGTTAGTAGTAATTAGCCGGACTTTTTTCTATTAACTTTGTAAGAAACTGGTCGTCCATTAGGCTAATTATTGACCTTAAAGATTCATTTTGGAGTATGTAAGAATGTTTATTTCAGTTACACCAACGAACCTAATATATACTGAAAATTATAAATACTCGTGACGTTATAGCAAAATTATATAGAAATAAATACCGGTTATACTTATTTAGCAATGATACAATACCTACAAAATATTTTAACTGTTCATACATTATTCGATGTTAACTACGATTCAAAACTTAGGTTTTTTTATAAGATATTTGAATGAAATAAAGGCACTAACCATAAAAACTTATTTCTATACTGTTTGAGAATTATTCAGCAGTTCCGTAGGAAATGTATGCTCCAGAGGCGAAAAAAACCTTTTTTTGGGTTTTATGCCATTGAAAGTTATTATAACTTCACGTGCATTAGCGAATGGGACGTAAACTGATTACCAATATGCTTCGTTTCTTGTTAATGAATAGCTCCTACAGCTAAAAGAAGATATCCTGTGTAAAAGTTTGGTATTCGCTACAAGTATCAAAATTGTAAACGAAAAACAAGAAAAATATGAGATACAAAACGCTGTTGGTTTTCTTAAAAGTAAAACGTAAAAAAAAACTTCAAAGACCAATTTTTTTCTAACAGCATTATTTTGGTAGTCTGATGTATCTTATTAATTTACCTGATAATATGATACCTTCTAATTTGGAATACTAAAAGCTTAATAAATCGTTATACAACACAATGTAAAACAAAGTTTCTCTTATTGTAAGTACCTATTGCATAAAACACAGTTTTTAGTATTTTGTTCTTTACAGTATAACCAAAGTAACAAAAAAAGAAAGAATGGTGTCATGTCATAACCAAGGAACAGCGCTCATAATTTCAGCAGTAGTCAGACTATGAACCATTGGGACCCTTGTTTTTTGACCCATTATGGCCTTATCGGCAAAGTTTTCATGTGAAGTATTTTATTGTTCGTTTTATGGTCACTTAGTGCAAATTATAGTGTTGTTAGTGTGCTTTCCTTTATCAACAATGTTTTGAGACTTGGTTTCTTGAAATATTTGTGCACTGTGAGGTTATATAAAAATCAAGTGATTACGCACGCGTAGGTATCATCGATTGCTAATCATGCCAGCAACTTTAATTCTCTGGGATTGAACCTAATTTAATAAAGTCTTTTGTAATTAGTTACACGTAAATATATATTTTACAGTTAGATTTGACATTGAAAAGCTTTACGTTTCTCTTTGAGTTGTCTACAATATCTTCAAAATAATTATTTTTCAAAACACCACGCTCATTTTGTTTTTTCGACTCGCCCAACTCCAGTTCGTTAAGTATGTCGTAGTTTATTTATATAATGAACTATTCTACATCATGGCGAGCAATATCCTAAGTAATAATATTGTGTATAATATCTAGCAGTGATGTAACAGTACTACATAACAGCAAACATAATATGATCCATGATAACCACACAAAGATTGCTTGTTTATTATTTTACAGAATGTATGACCTATTGTTTAACTATCAAAGCGTAAATAAAACAAATTGATTTTGGACCAAAAATTATTTTTTAGATTTTTCGGCGTTGCGAAAGGGAACAAAAATTTTAGGATACCTTTAAGTTATTCATGAAAAATATTTCCAAGCTTTGTAGATTTTTTTTTAAATGTTAAGGTGCAAAACAAAAATTCGATTCGATATCGATGGATATCAAAGACTTATTAAAAAACGCCGCTTAGATTATGGTAAGTAGGTGCTAAAGAGCTAAGTACATAAGTATTAAATAGTTTAGTTCATTCCAAGCCCTCAATAAGCTTTTGATATCAGTACTTTACGCAAAAAATGACTATACCTTAATTTGTATAACATTTTATAATAATTACTAAAAAGAAAGTCAGAACCAAATTATGTATATAAATATATAGAAGACAAAAAAACAAATCAAAGAATATGTAACTGGGTGCTTCTTTACCGATACAGACAAGGTTCTCGAACTATTGGTGAATCATTATGCAAAAATAAATACTTGAGGTAATCTTTATGATTTAAAATAGATGACATAGATAAACACAAACTAGGATTAAAAGAAATAACTATATTTAAAACTAAAATCATAATATAAGTTAAAGACTTATTGTTCTTTAAATATGATGCAAATTAAATCAACTTTAAGAGATGTTTATACAAATGCGGAACTGCCTTTCAAGCTTAGAACAATTCTACATCTTAAAAACTTTTTACGTATCCCTTGCCACCTCCTGGAAGATAGCTTACGTTCTGGTTTTGATATTTTAATATTCAAATTGGGTTGTTGTTTTGTTTCTTACTCGTTATTGTAAAATTATGAGCAATTTGAACTGGTTAAAAAAATCCTGGTTGAAGTTTGTTGTTTGTAGCAAAAATCTGTGTAAAACCATACGTGTTTCGGTTTACAGAGATTGCTAACTTTTCTTACCTTAATATTTATGTTTGGGTACCTACTGTAATTTATTTCACTAATATGTAATGAATGGGAAATGTGAGAACTATTTAACAGTATAAATAAGGGTTGAGTTCAAAATGTTCGTGCCGTCCGTTACTTATGTATTAAGTAAAATATACAGTTATAATTATTTTTATTATAATAATCAATAAGGTTAATACCATATTTTATAATCACATGAGCTAAATACTAATTAGTTTATTTATTATTTTTAGTGTTGAAATAGCTATCAGTAGAGTAAACTTATAATAACCATATTGTATTGCACCACAAACTCTTTAATCTAAAAATATTTGTTACTTTATTTAATAGGGAAAAAAAACAATTAACTACTAATTAATTATTTATTGTGTTAGTTTGCTATCTTATTAGTAAGCAGGCTGCATTCACTTGTTGCCCAAAAACAGAGCGAATGTTTTTTTTTTATTGAGGGTTGCCGATCAAAGAACATAAGTTCGCACATAAACCCAAGCAAATAAAAAGCACAAAAATAAAATATTTGGCTATAAAGTTGACATAAATATATTTTAGTGATATTATTTAATATGTTATGATTTCGACATTTTTTTAAGTAATTAATTCAACTGTATATGTTTGATGAATATTGATCACAATTATTCTTTTTCACACCGAAACACATTAAACAAAAAATATTTGGGGAACAAGATCAAATATATTTTAAGTATTCACAACAAGTTCACTCGCAGGTCGTTAAATTATTTTACGGCTACAAATATTTTTCAAAAGAAGTCAAGCATAACTTCCGAATTTCAAGAAATTTACATTGATTATATCCGTAATAACAGCCCGTAAAATATATATTGCCTTGTTTATTTTCCGATACACATAAATCTCCAATAACGCTCTCAAGATAATTTTATTATTCCAACGCACCCTTTTCAGTTTTTCATCACCTCACCCGCCAGTGAATCGACGGAAAAATATTCTTTTTATGTGAAAGTTAAACTCCGCCGTGAAGCTAATGTCTATAATCTTTGCAAGTTTTAATAGAAGAGGCTCAAATTCAACTGTCATTATTCAGGAGGGGTAGAGAGGTGTCCGGCCATCTGCAAAAGTTTATTTTGCCAGAATTAAGTTGGAGCGAGAAAATCCATTCGGTGCCTTAGTGCGTACCAGGGCGATGCTCAACGTTACTTTTTTAATCTCTTTTTGGAGATTCTATGAGTTCTGCAGCTTTGATTAAAGGTGGATTAAATTTTTCTTTAGAGTTGAATGTAATAGAATAATATATTTTTGTCTTATCTTTACCTGAGATTTCTTTTCGTAAGAGTTTTTTCGGGTTTCGTGAACTTTCATGGCTTTTTAAAAAACGACAACAAATATATCTCCGTTTAGAAATGTTTAAGGTTAATGCCAATACATTCGTGAATACCATTTCATTGCGTTGCTGGATGACATCAATGTCTCGTAAAGTAAAAGCTGGACCAATTCTAGTGCGGTTTCAATTTCGCGCACCATCGACCTTTGGCTTAGAGATTATGCTTATAATCGTTCGGAGTTCCAATAAAATTACTCAAAAATTGTTGAGCAGATCATTGAGTTTGAATAGATATTTATTAAATATTTTTATCTCTAGCACTTTTCAGGTTTCAGAGGAGAAAGAAATGAAATGTTTTAATAATATTTTGTAAGTATGTTTGAACTATACTCAATTTAATATTTAAATGGCACTTGGTTCCATTTCATTTCAGTTTTATGGCTCTTTTTTATAGAAAAATCTTTAAATAGGTAGCTTTTAATTTAATCAAATGTTTTTGCATTGTTATTTAACAGATACATTGATTAGTATAAGTCAATTAATGTTATTATAAACTAAGTAGTAATATTTTTAATACTTGTATTTATATTGATTTTCAGTAAATTGTATAGAAATACTAATAAATAAGAATTACACAAGACAAATTGTATAACATGCCAATGTTTTGTGTAAGCCTTTACGATAAGAGAGCAGGATATTAAGTTTGACTTGTGTTTTTTTCAGTGAGGTAAAAAAATAGACACGTTTTTTGTATTTAAATGTACCTCAATTGAAACACAGGATTTTATTACATGTTACGGTGTCTGTCAAGATACTGAAAAGTCGAGTTAGGATTTATAAATATAACTCAAGCGGTAAAATCCGGTTCAAAAGGGTTTTATTTATAAATTGTAAAACTGAATGTACTTTAGTAGGTAATTTAGTGGTATTGGAGTTTCTTTGGTTAGATATCATCTGGGCCGGAACTACAGTCCTTCCTGTTGTGTCCGCCATAATAATCACAATTACGTAGTTGTGTTCCGGTTACGAGAAGGAAAATCCATTGCAATAATCGGAAAAATCACAAGTTCTACTTAAGCCTTAAATTTCCAACGCATCATTAGTCGACATAACGGTCACAATCACTATTCATAAAAACACCATGGGACTATCAGGTTTGTGTCACGTGATTACTTGCCGGCTATGAATGGAGTAATAAACATTTTAGGGAATAATAAGCTGATATTAATTGCTGATATTTTTTTGATGAGGTATGACATTAATATTCAACTAATTCAATAAAATAAATAGTTTTAAATAGCTTTAGTTACAATGCAACATTGATATCTGAATAAAATATAACAAAACACCATCTTCCCATTTGCAAAACAAAAAAGAATTTAATTGGAAATAAATTATTTGTGACGACGTGTAATCTAAACAAATTGTAAGACTAGAGCCAATACTATAAACATTAACATAAAAATATATGCAGACGAACTTCACAGAGATTGAAGGGTGTAGTAACGACGCAATTGGAAAGAGGTCAGCTATCGATATGTATTTATGGAGATAGGCTTTATAGCCGTCTTCACCAGCCTCACCCCGGTTTACTACAGTAGAGATAACAAATTTTACTCACTCCGTAATGTGTCTTTATTTCTTCTATAGATTCCACTATTTTCATTTCTTGTATGGGATTACTTTGCCAGCGGGTCGATGATATTTATACATGCTTTGAACTTTTAAACGATGCGCAATATGACTTAGTTGGTTTTTGTCGATCGAATATTTATAAATTGTATTTATTTATTGATATGTCACTAAATTAAATTTGAATATTTTTTATCGAACGTTTATTCTGTGATTCATTTCTACATTAACTAAGAAAAAAAATTAAGAACACGGGTAAAATTACTCTTAAAGGCTTTGAACTAAGACATCTACCCACCCTCAAAACTTCAAATTTTATGAAGGCTGTCAATTCGGTGAATTCAATGTAATCAAATATTCGAAAACTTATAGTTCTGCTATGAAAGATGATTTGATTTTCGGCTCATATTGAAAACTGTATAAATTCATTACGATGAAGATCACGTTTGACAAACTGTCTTGATATATATAGCTTGAAATAGACTCTGGCCGGCAAGTCGTGGCAATCAACATTGAAAAAACTGTGTAAAACAATTTTTACGCTTTTATTTTGAGTTTTTTAAACTTTAACGTCACGGGCAGGGTCACTTTTTAAACTGGTGAGCTCATCTCAGGGACTGTAGAACCTCAAGAGACGGGTGGACGTACTTTGAACTTCTGCTAAGGTAAGTCCATATACCCTTAACTTTATGTCGTGACTTCACTTATCTTTTTTTTTCAAATTATTTATTATTTTGTTTATTTTAAAAAAATCTTTATAGCAATAGTTATAGCAAAAATCCTGCAGCATTTTGGTGACGACTGAGTAGCATAGTGGTTAGTAGACTTGCCCCTTACGCCCAGGTTTGAGTCCTGGCTGGGGCCTTCATTAGTGTGATGATCATAAATTTTGGTTCTCGGGTTATGGTTATTGATGTTTATATATGTATGTTTATTCCCAGTTCGCTGAATGGTCATCGATAATACAAGATCTGCTTACTTTAGGGCCATATGGTTTATTTTCTTTATTTTTATCATCGCCAATAGAAAAGACTCCAACTGAAAAACCTTGTAATCAACTAGAGTAAGAGCAATTTTGGAGCAATGTCATTTATGTAACACATTCAGCTTTGGATTACTTTTCTTGTAATTACACTTTTTTGATTCCTGTGTTATAAGAAAATTAAAATTATTTAAAGTGTATTTAATTTAAAGACAGTGTTTTATTAAATTATAATACATTAGATAAGTGCGCAATAGATTATATGTATGAGATCTGTTTTGTTAAAATCATCCCTTACTATTGAGATTGTTTTAGAGATAATAAATAATATAAGTAATAGAGTGTTGTGTGTTGTAATCTAATAAAAAATTAGAGTATTTGTTTTTAAAGTGTTACAAATACGTGCAAAATATTAGTGGTGATGCTTTTTGAACACTTAAAGGTTAAAACGAGGCAGTATCTATCTTAGGTAGTATCTTAGATAATGTATTTTTATTAAAAAAGGAAATAATCAATAAAATTGTATTAGATTAAATTTTTTCAGTATCGTAATCTAAATCAGACTCCAAACATTTAATTCCAGAAAATTTATCATAACTATCTTATCCACTGCTGCATCAATTATCACAAACCTGGATAATAAATGGATAGTTATTACATCTCACTCTTTATAAATATTTTCTACATTGTTTACGCGATCTTTACACATTTGATACGTACACTTTTTCAACTCATCTGCAGTAACCTCTAAAAAACAGTCTATCATTAAATGCTCCACATGTATCACACGATTTTTAGCATTGCCCTTTACTACGACACTGGATTTGTTCAAATTGATTAAATCGTTTATTTAAGCAATAATGCATTGGAAAGAAATCCTTTTCTGATCCAGCATATACTACAATGTGTACGCCGCTGATTGATGGAACATTTGCCACGATGTTTTATTTGTAATGCTTTTGGTATACATATAAGCCTTTTTTTTTTCCAAGCGCTTTTCACTGGTTGTTGTAAGACATTTATTGTCTCCAGGCACTTACTTCAGTTTTTGTATCTAAAAATGGGTTTGAATAATTTCTCTTCAAACTCAAACTGCTCCTCTGCATCCAGGAAGTCCAGTAGATTGTCGCAGTTCTATAAGTAAGCTTCGTAGTGTTGGAGCTTGTTTCTCATAGAACTGCTTATAGAAAATTCAATAAAATTCATTAATTTTGTGGTTATCGCTGGTACATCAAAACTGTCAAAATTCGGTGAAGTGCATTGTCGTGTACGTTTTCTTTTAACCTAGCGTGCTCCACTTGCCGAGGTTTAAGGAACCTTCTTTTTTTATTCTAAATGAAGTTTTTGCAATCACTTCTAGAAAAAAAAATTTAATTAACATAATCATTATTAGTATTTACATTTTTTTTCAACAAATTTAGTTTATCATAAGGTACATAGTAACTTCAAATTATTTAGCATATTGTTTTGTAGATTAATTATTAGTCAAAAGCTATCAGTTATACCTGTAACGATAACCACAAAATTACAGGGTGTTTCAAAGGTCGACATCTAGCCGAAACCGGGTGATAGGCAAAGTCATGATAGTTATCAGAAAAATATTGCCAATTTTTCTTTTCTTACGACCTCCTGAATAGTGCTTCTGTAATCTGTAATCTTAAATTTTAAGCACCAGATTGAAAAAGGATGTCATTTTATGCCAAACCAAGTATTCAAAATTCATATTTTGCCCAACTTTAACTGCCTGTACTGAAAAAAAACTTACTACGCCATTTCGGCAATTAACATTAAACAGTATCGTATTTAATAACAATTTTAAAATGGTGTAACACTTCTCCATTATTTCTTAGATTTGGCGTAACAATGATTTTTTAAAAGAAACGTTTCAAACGAAAGTTTCAAACAATTTCTCTTAACTTACTAAAAATTATTCTAGTGTACCCAAAGCGACCGTAACTTTCAGATGCTGGGTTGAATGAGACAGTGTGAGTCATTCGATAAAGTGTGAGTGAGATCAGTAGGGATCCTAAATTATAGACAAAAATGGTTTTAAAAGATAGTTACTTTTTATTTCTAACATTTAGTCATCGTACATTTACAAAAGATGGTGAAATTGTCTTCCTTAAGCCGCAATACACGCACGACATGACCTTAAAAGAAATCTTGAGACAACACGGGCGAATCGTCCGTTATTGTCAAAATCCACTGCTTCCATTATACTCCTCGAAGCTCAGTAAAATGTTCAATGGGTTTTTAAAAAATCCTTTTCTTTCACTGCTCCCCAGTAAAAGAAAATCCAAGGGATTTTATTTTTTTTTAATTTTCTGATAACTATTATGACCTCGCCTATCACCCAGTTTCAGCTTGACGTCGACCTTCGAGGCACCTTGTATAAATACAACGTTTGATATTTTTTTCAAAAAAACTTTTTCAATGGTGGCTATCACCTTCAATTTTTCTTAGAGTTTTCACCAAAATTTAAATACTTATTTATTATTTTTTACTTAATCTTGATCATCAAGACCATCTAAAACCAATGGAAAAAAACATTATAGCGTAATAAATAAATAAAAATAAAAAAATAACAAAATACCAACATGTCTTAAGTTACGTAGCGGCAATTGAAAATTTTTTATGATTGCCTGCTTGTTTCATTCGCATTACTTTTAACACGACTGCAGCTATTTATCACTGAGAATAACAAGCTATGACAATCGCGTTTAATAGGTTTTGCCATATTTAATACAAAAAACAACTAAAAAATATAACGTTCCGAGGTAACAATTATTTACTATGAGAGTTTATTTGACAAGTAAATAGTAATGCCAGATTCAGAATTCATAGAGCTCCGACTGCCATGACTCGCTGGCCAGATCTAGCTTGAAATATCCGTACCTTGATTATAGAATACCTTGATTATAGTATATTTAAATTCAATTTGTATGTTCAAATAATGTATTTGCTATAGTACATACTGCACGTGTTCTGCCATCTGGGTGTTGATATTTATTGAGAATTTAAAGAAAACAACACCAAACCTTGTTCCCAGCTATTGTGCTGATTTTTATAATTGACATAATGTTTTGATTATTAGCTTCTAAAGGGAGCACTTGTTATTTTGTTACTTAATAAGTAAAGTAGCTTCTCCTTGTTTACAAGATAAATTTGTTATTTGTTGATAAAAATTACCTGTGGAATGAAAGTACCATCCTTTTTAAACCCCAAATATAATACCATAACTGTTACCTGCCGAAAATGTACAAGCTAAAAACATTTTGACACTTTTATTTTAGGCAATATTTTTCTATAAAAATTCAAATTCAAGTCGCGCTGGATTATCACAGTACGATTTCGTCACTGCGCCGTTGAAAGCTTTTGGGGTCCGATCATGAAAAATCAACTATGCCAATATCTTTAAAATTCAAGCGGGATCAACCCATGAATTTTTGAGCTTAATATTGGTCCTGTTGATACGATATATTTATTAACAAGAAGTTTGGTAGCGTTTGATTGCAACAAAATTTAATACAACGTACATATTTTGTAATTACATACCTCAATATTTTTTCTTCCCGTATAAAATAAATCAATATTTCTATATAAACATATAAGTTTACCTATGTGTATGTTATCTTTTCACGCTCAAACTGCTGAACAGATTAAAATGAAATTTTGTATGGATTTAGTTTAGGAGCTTAGAGAGCCATAAGATTGTTTTTTATCGCGGAAATAACTCCCTCGGAGGGTGAACTGGAAGATGAAAATTTCTGTTAATCTATAAGCATGAAACTTATAGTTTAAGTTTTTAAACATAAATAATAATTTTTTTTAGCACAAGCCATAAAAAGTTTTATTTTAGGCACTTCATTATAATGAGTCATAATTTGGAGTTTTTGGAAACAATGTATCCTTTGGTAGTGAAGTCCTTTAGTAGTGCATGTTTTACAAGAAGTTAACCTTGAAATACTGTTTTGAGCTAGATTGGCAAATTATTCGGGATTGTTGGTAACCTTTTCTTCTTTAGTTGTTTAGAGTCATACTAATCTTTTACATAGGCTAGACTGACGGGATATTTGCGGTGCAATGACTGGTTATTTTAGCTCTTGGCTGTTTAGATATGTTGGTTACAGGTAATTGTGTAGTTTTGTATAGCAGTACGTAGAACTTCTCGTATTCAAAATCTCAGCTCAAGCCTGAGATTTTGAGGGAATTTGAGATTTTCTCCCGCGTTAACTCGTGAACGGGTGCCGTTTGAGGGTGTTCGTCGTTTAGATACTTGGGGGGAGGGAGATTTGCCGAATTGACAGATGCAGATAAGAATAATTTTGTATAGACATAAAGAGACCCTGTAAATTTATTTTGAAAAATATATACCCGTGAAGTCCTTTCCAGTTCTTCTTCACGAAGGTATTTCCGAACTTGTGGTAGAGTCATGCTTTATTTGACGTCAATAAGAACAGGTAATTGTCAATGTTGAGAAATAAATATTTCATTTCAGCTGTACAATCCGGCCGTCATCCGGCATTTATCTCTATCCCAAAGAAGAATCTCTCACAGAGACTATGGAACTTTTGTTTCGATCAATAGCCGCTTTGACACTTTATATATATCCTATATTTTTATTAAAGTATCGGTTTGATTTTTTTAGTTACTCTTGCTTCAAATGTATCATACATTTAATTCTAAAATAAATCCGCAAGCGCGTTGCGTCGTTTTTGAGCAGAGTGCGTTTGAGTGCCAGTAGCATCCTCAGAATTATTAGCGAGAAACCCAACTTTTCAATATTGCGACACTAGGTGCACCTTCACGTTCACTTTCCCGGCACACCTAGCATTCAGAGTAGCAGATTCCTAAATTAGCTTTTGTTTTGTTACTGTTTTATTATTTATTTTATTTTGTTTTACTAATATATGCACTAAGATTCTGTACTTACTAACACAGTATGGACTTTGATAAAACTGAAATAAACACAGTTTAATTTCATTTTTGTTTTATGTAAATGGATGTATTATAATTTATTCACAGGCAAAGGTAGAATAAATAAATTTGTTAAAAATCTTAAATGTTATTTCAAGGAGGCAGATAGATTTTTGAAATACATAAATTATTTTTCATTAATAGTCGTAGCTTACTTCAGAGCAACAGATTGTGTTTTGATCTTCTTTTATTTTTGTTGGTTTGTTGATTATTAATTTGGGCTTATTTGCTTAACATTTAAGCTTTAAAATCACTAATAAATGGTTTAATTTAATACTTACGTTCCACTCCGCTTTTTTTTCTTACCTCAGAAAATGAAAATCGCACAAATATTTTTACAAATAAAAAAAAAATTAATGGTTGAATAGTGAACGACTTTTGTTCCTAAAATTTTTCGCAAAAATTTTAAATGGTCGAGGCAATATTTTTTTTTGGTGTATGGATCTTGAGATTTAAAATAAAATAATATTATTATAATAAGGAAACCGTTTCCGACTTAAAATCAAGACAGTGGGTAAGGCATTGGTCGAATTTCGACATGATTTTGAGTGTACACTCTCCGTGACTAAAGTATGGTGAAATAAAATTCTGGCCTAGAATGATTCGGAGGTTAGGGCCTTTTTTCACAAACCGAAGTGAACTCATTCATTCAGCTTTCAAGCCAAATTTGGTCAGATACAAAATCGGTCCAATATTATGAAAGTAACAGACGAACGCAAGCAGATACTCACAATAAACTTATAAAATCACTCTTATTTTAAAAACTTAAAAAAGTGACTTCAAAAAAGTTATAGACCACTATTATTTTACGCGAATGAAGCCGCTAGCCAAAGCTTTGTTTATCAATGTTTAATATTTTATAAATAAACTTACAACAAGTTCAAGTATTTTCGTGAGGCAATATAATATTTCTTAATTTTTCAACGAAACCAATATACGAAACCAATGTACGAAACCAACTATATTTAACTATATTTACTATATTAACTATATTTATTTAACCTTAAATATATACGGAACAGTATCGTTCACGCCATTTATTGCCTAACATTTATTTATTCGCGTTTCGTCCGTTTCCCTGTGCTAAAATACACCGGTATATTCCCACCCGTCAATTCGTACGGATGTGAAGCGAAATTTCAGCGGATCTTTTTCATTGCCATGTTGTCTTTGCAGGCAGTTTTTCAAAGCTCTGCTTACGCCTTAATCGAGCAAATACGTATTGAAATTGGTGAAATTTTTCTGTTACTACTCTGTATTGATCAAATTTGCTGTTTTTACTAACTTTGTATTGTTTTTGTATTAATAGAAGAGAGTAAAATCTATATAATTATTCAAATCAGTTTTAAATTTTCAAAATTTACTGATTATTTGATACTAAACTATTTTATAAACTTTATCCTGTTATGAAATAAACTTTATAGTACTAAAGGTAAACTGTATATCAAAGTGATTGATATTTAATTCATGTAGTTTCAAATATAGTTAAACTTACTAATTTAATTTTAAAAGAGTAGTTAACATACGTTGATTTATGATATGCAAGATATCGGTAAAAGCACATAAGTTGAACATCATTAATAATTATCTTTTAAGAATGCCAAGAAAGAACAGGGTGGACCATAAGTACGGAAACATTTGAAATGGTTATAAAAAATACCAAAGTAGACATGCGAGAAAAATTGTTTATTTACTATAAAAGTACAAAAATGAGGGACTTTTTTTTAAATGTCGTCATCCAAATGTGATCCTTGATTAATTTCTTGTAACCTAGAGCGGAAATTTACCATCAATAGCCGACAAGTGTTTGGAGAAATGTTATGAATTTCCTTGCTATGTCTTTTAATTCTTCAAAAGACTGTGGGTTGTTATTAAAAACTTTACTTTTAAGGTATCCCCAAAGGTATAAGTCCATTAGTGACAAATCCGGGCTACGGGGTGGCCAGTTAATGTCACGTTTGAATATGACTTTCAGCCCGAAAATTTCGCAAACTGCTGCTATGGAGTTATTGAGGTGCCCCGTCTTGTTGAAACCATGATCCATGATTAAACCCAGAGTAATGCTGGAGTAAAAAAGTTCTGTAGACAAAATATCGGTCTGTGATGACGGTAACGGGATGGCTTCTCTGATCTTCATAAAAATGTGGACCAATAATGCCACTGGCTGATAAAGCAGCCTTGGGTGAGTGTAAGGGTTTTTGGTGCTTCAATTGCTAGCATCACTCAAGTATCCGCGTATATGCAGTATTTTGTCTGTTGACATGCCCAGTTAGATGAAAACGTGCCTCAACCGAAAAAAAGATGTTATATCGTAAATATCTCAAGCATTTCGTTTGCAAACTGCAGTCTCTGGGTGTAGTCATTTGGCCTAAATTCCTGTACAATTTTATTTTATACTTTAATTTTATACGGGTGAAAATGTAAAGCTTTGTGTAGAATACGATTTAGAGATGTTCTGGGCAAATTTAAAACACTAGACCGCCTTCGAGTAGAGAGATCAGGTTGTTCGCTAAAAGATGTTCGTACACGCTCTATGTTTACGGTTTCTCGCGACGTCCTAGGTCAGTACCCGATTTTGAATTGCACTAGTCGAAAAATTGATTTCTGTTTCGTATTTTGTACCAAGTACAAAATTTTCGTTGTGCGTCAGTCGCAGAATCGTTGTTGCGATATTATTCGCGTACGTAAAACGCATTTTGTGCTCCGCTGAACGACGCCATGGCACTAAATTCCTACTAGCCGCGTTTAGTACCGCCCTGCTCTGCCCCGCCACGGGTATATCAAAGCAGAGTCCGATTCAAATGTTACCGGACTTTTGGTCCACCCTGCACTTTGAACAAGAGCTTGTTGTATTAACACAAC
Organism: Marasmarcha lunaedactyla; assembly: GCA_923062675.1. NCBI lineage: Eukaryota > Metazoa > Arthropoda > Insecta > Lepidoptera > Pterophoridae > Marasmarcha > Marasmarcha lunaedactyla. The sequence goes on along the minus strand of OV281339.1, from coordinate 37,458,059 downwards.
CCTTTTCAGTTACAGTGTAATGATACCACAGATATGAAATTAAATATTATTAATAGAATAAAAATAACCTTAACAAAAAAATACAAGGATAAAATAAACAGACAAATCCTGCATTCCTTGAAACAGAGTTAAATTATGATCAACCTAGCCCTATTGTCTAAAGTCCTCTAGGCGCTGTCTGTCAGATGCACACCGGTTTTTTTTCCAAAATCGACTATTTACTTATGATTTTATTATTTCACGGAACTTTGTAGCTTAGCCCTGATAGTGCTTAGCCCGATCTTAAACTACTACGCCTAAGGGCACCCGAGAGGGCACGGACCTCGGCTTAGGACGTCGTATATTAAAACTACGACGCGTTAGCCTGGCCCAGCAGTGGATTAGGTGATTTGAATGCCGTGTTCCTCGCATCGGTTTTCCTTGTTGTAATAGCGGCTTCAGTAACTGTTAAGAAGTTACGATGACGCCTATAACGAACCACCGGTCAGGGTTGGCTGTGTAGTCTGTGATGGTAGGGAGCATTGTCAAAGTGGCGTCTAGACGCCAATTTCATGAATGCGGTAAAGGTGGGAAACTCGAGATCCTTGTGCAGATTCAAGATGCAGATATAGGTCGGGGCCCTGACGAATTTGCGTAAAAACGTATTTTGTATAACCTGCAAGTGATTGAGGTTCGACTTGCCGACGTGAGCGAAAGCCACACTGGCATAAGTCATGATGCATGAGGGCGGATGCCAGTTTTGTAAATTGTTAGCTTATTTCTAAGCGACATTTTACTCTTCTTGCAGATTAGAGGGTGCAGCCTACCCATGACGAATGGGGCTCGAACGCGTTTTATGTGATCTGTGAATGTAAGTCCACTATCTGAAGTGACTCCTAAATGTTTGACTTTTTTAGCCCATGAGATCGGGGTACCAAACAGATCACTCTGTTTGGTACCCCGACCCCGAGACGTAATCTTTAAAGGGTTTCCTAGAGGTTGTCGTAGAGCAAGTTTCGAGAGAAAAGCACACTGCTGCACTTTTTTCTACGTAGGTTTCTATTTTCCATTTCCTAAACCAAGCGTTTAATGAGTCTACTGCGGATTGGAGCATTTAGTTAACCTGAGTACATTTCTATCAGATGTGTATAGCGCGGTGTCTTCTGCAAGTTCTGCTTTCTCCATCGTGTAATTTGCCTATTACGCTAAGAAAGCTAGTAGGACGGTAGCCTCACGGCTAAGCCTTAGGAAACACGTAAGAATGCCACGATGTTTGAGTAAGAAGGGTGGATATGAATTAAGAAGAAAAAGATATTAAATATACGTTTGACATAAAAGAAACAAAAGAAGCGAATTCTGACTTGCTCCATCATCGCAGTAAGATGTACTAGATTAAAATTATAAAAAATAAAAGAAAAGTTAAAAATAAAATACAAACATTTTATTAAAACGCCATGGTAGCTTGAAGATAGTTTAGCCAGTTTTCAGGGTTTCCTAATACCTATGACAATCGCTTCCTTCCACATTTGCGGAAAGGAGCAGTTTCTTAGAAAGTTATTGAATATAACTACTAACAGTTGTATGAAAGCGACTGGGAGAGCTTTGAGAACCCTGTTTGGTATTTCGTCTGGGCCTGGGCTTTCCGCAGCTTTAGGTTTTTATTTATTGTCTGCACCTCTTCCACCGTTAACGGTTAAACGGTGTCAGTCGGTGGGTTGCCGCATTTAGTTTCGACTGTGCTATTCACAGTTTATATGTGGAGCGCGTTTGTGCTTTCTGTACTCGGTGTACATTGTTGGGCTAAGCTATCGGCTAGGGTTTCAACTTTTGCGGTGTCATCGAAGGTGGGAGTCATGAGGCCAAAGGAGCGGAGGCATCAGTGACGTGGTAGAGTCCATCTCGAGAGACTTTGCCAAGTTCCAGTAAGCCAGATCCGAAGGCGAAATCTCTTCAAGAAGCGCGTGCCAGTTGATAGAGATAGATAACAGATGATAGATAACATCTCGCTATAGGGCCCTTATACTGATGCGGTTTGCCTCAGTCGGACCGTAATTGTACGCCCGGATAGCTGCGTTCTTTGCTCTCAACAACTCCCTCACATCCTCAGGCAGGACCCAGCGGCGATCAGTCGCTGCCTGAACCTGCCTGGACGATGCACTGATAGCATTTCATAGTTGGTTGGTAAAAGCTCCGATCGCAGCATTGGGTTCCTCGATGGATGACAACAACTCGGGAATGGTTTCGGTCGGGGCTGTCGGTTGCCTTAAGGACTTCCGTTAAATCGACCCAATTGATGTGTTGAGGAACGGGGTCACTTGGGATACCGAGCTGCATGACTACTGGTCGGTGATCCGAAGTTAGCTGATAGGTGAGGACTTCTACTAAGTGTACCGTTTAGTTAACACTTTGTAGGTTTGCTATATCGAGAATATTGGGGCGATGATTTGTGTTATAAGATAGTGAGTCAGTTCTCGAGGACCCACTACATCACAGTTTAACATAAGAGTCGACAGCCGTTTGGTTTTTAACTACGGAGTACCAACTTAAATGTTTTGAGTTGAAGTCGCCAGCTAGTATTACGGAGGGACTCACATTAAGTAGCGACTGAAGGTCGCTTTAAAGTATTACTTTATCTGGTGGTTGGTAGATGGATGCCAACGTGATAGGCTGATGGTCACACGTCGTTATTTTACAACACGAAACTTCTATATTTCCGAGCTGTGGGGGGTCGACAGGTATGCAGTGTAGAGACCTTTTCTAGATTTTGTAGTTCGCTATCTTTGGGTCCTTATGACTAGGTTTCAAAAAGGTTTCCTGCACAGGTAAGATAGCGATTTGAAATTCTCAAACGAATTCGTAAATTTCGTAAAGCTAATGTTTAAGTCCATCGGCGTTAGAGAAGCCGATAGTGAAAGCCGAAAATCTAGAGGACGCCCTTTAAAAGTTTAATTTATTGAATGTTTGGACGTTGGCGATAAGCGCCTGGTACTCGATCGCGATAGCGGCCCGTAGTATGAGAGCCAAAGTTGTGATTTCTCCCAAGTTTAGACTTGGGAGAAATCAAAAATCAAGCTTGAAGCGAAATCGTTTACAAGTGCGAAGTCTGAAAGTGGCTCTCCACGGCCCCTGACCGTGGGAGGAATAGGCATGCAAGCTGGTGCTAACCTGACCTGCTATACCTGAGAAGGGCAGCGATGGGTTTCCTCACCATGGAAGGCGGGGTCGCCCATGCTTTCTTGGGCGGTGGTGGAGGGCCGTGGGGGTCGCTTAGTGAGAGCTGTGGTTTATGGGATGGGCTGGGCTTTGCAGCAGGAGCAGAGAGTGGAGACCTTTGCTTTGCCTTGTTTCCTAGGTAATTGGCAGTGTGGCCAACCGACCTAGAAATTCTGCGCTATCCACACAGAAATGTTCAAGTTTCCTGATATATTTTTTGAATAGGCTTTAATTTTTAATCGTTATTTTTTACGTTATTAATTGTGCGGTAAAATGGTGAATGGACGGTGAAATGAGCCCCTCAAAGATAATTTTTTCTTGAATCTATAATATCTGCTCTGAATATATTAAAATATTAGCCCGACTATCAGTCAGTTTAAAGATGACTGAAATGCTAATGTAGATATTGATTTCTAAACGTACTTTTCTTACATCTGTCGAATAATAGCATTACATAGATATTACATATTCATATATTCGTTAATCATAAAACGACAAACGATGTTGATTGATGAAAGAGTTCAAGACATTGTAACAAACACTGCGTAAAATTATGGGAAAGCAGAGCGTCGTTAAAATGACAAAACCACTGTTATGTTTTATGACACTTTCCAGTTCGCCTATAAATTAGCAAAAGCATAATAGGTGTAATGTGTACCAACACAGTTCCGTTTGAGGTTCTCAGAGGAAACGGTTTTATGTCAACTGCACTACATCATCTCGCGAAAACTGCTGTAAAGGGGTGGGCAGGATGCAACTAATATGACATACAAACAAACAAACTGCTATCGCATTTATTCAGATTACACCGTACCAAAATTTTCTAACTACTGAAATAATGGAACATTTTAACGCTTGTCCTTGGTAAACTCCATTGTACAGAAGTTTATATTTCAAATATATTTTGAGTGCACTATTTTAGGAGCTGGTTCCATTAAACTTAAACCTTAAATTGCTATTTTGAATTGCAATTTTTTTGACATTAGTTGTTAATTAGCCAGGTGATTTTATTTAACTGAATAAATTGAATGGTGATACTTCAAATTGATTTGGAATGTAATTATGAAAACAATACAAATATAGCAGCGCATTTCCGAAATTCTTACCTGAGTTCTTAACTGAATAAAAAAGGGTTTTTGATTTTATTAATTGAATATAAAATAAAACTACACGGAAGTACATAAAATTTGATTGAATATTTTTTCTGTATCAATACGTTATATAATTTGAATAATAAATATAAATATATTCCAATGAATTTACCTACACTCGTGTGCAGTTAAATCGACTCAGTTTACAAAATGGACTTACAAAAATTATATGAAATACATATATTTTTTGAAAGCCTATCTTATAAGCTTAAATCAAAATCTTTATAATTTCAATTAGTTCTGCTTTTAAAAAAATTCGGACATAAACGAAAGTACTAAAATTAACTCCTTGCTGTTGTCACGAGTTGCGATTTGCAACCCCCAAAGCCCCGTAAGCATGGCACCCTTATCATTCGCTTATCAAAAGTTGAACTGAACACAACTCCGTAAGATACGATCGCCAATTTACATCTACTATGGATACAAGACCGGAAAAAGCAGCTTAAGTTGACCTTTTGCTGCAACAGGGTATACAGAAGATTCCAAGAGACCAGTTCATATTCCAGGAGATCAAACACCAGTTGGCGCCAGCATACTTCTGAGACAGGCGGTCGTTTTATCTTCTTTCTCCAAAACTGCCACCTCACCGGTGTTGCTGTCCAGCAGCGGCTGAGTGAGGTTTAAAGAGTAGCTGTTAGTCAATGGGCGGTTAGAAAACGCCTAAAAGATGCTTACCTGACTCCGAAACGACCTGCTGGAGGCCCCAAATTGACCACAGCTCACCGACAAGCTAGCCTAGCATTTGTTCACGAACACATCAGTTCGAGCGCTGAGCAGTGGCGGTCGGTTCTGTTTACCAACAGCGGTCTAAGTGCGGATTGATACATGAAAGACATTCTTCTGGCTTATCGTCCCTTATGGAGGCTTTATAGAGCATGTTTGGGATTAGCTAAAACGAAGGGTTGCCAGAAATCCAGCGCCTGCAAGCGGCACGGAGCTGAAGACAGCGCTGGAATAGGAGTTGGAAGCCTTTCCTCAAGATCTGATAAACAAGCTTATCAGGTCGATGAGCAATCGCCTTCCAGCTGTTATTAGGGCCAAGGGAGGTAACTAATAAATATTGATTAAATAAATTTGTTTAATTTTCGTAACATTTTCATTTTATTTAATTTCAATTACAGCTATGATTATTTTCATCAACTACATTTTTATTGCACTGTCATTTAAATTTGATTAATTATGAAATTTTAGAGCAAATTTTTAAAATTTGGGTATCATTTTAAAGCTTATAAAATAGGTTTAATAAAAAAATATTTTAATGTAAATAATTAAAGTCATTAGAAAAATAAACACACTTTTATTCCATTCTGTAAACTGCGTCGATTTAGCTGTACGCGAGTGTACTAACATACAAAAAATTCTTGGTGAATTGATCACGCTTATATTTTCTAGAAATGCTCAGATAACGACTTCATGAAAGTTGTTAACATGCGCGAAACAAATAAAGCTAGCCACTTCAAAGGAATCCCATTTGGTATTTTAACAAAACGGAACAAAATTCAAATTGAAACAATTCCCAGCTCTATAACAATATTTCCTGATCGCATTTGTGGAACTGCGGTGCATCGCAAGATTGCGAATAAATTTTACTCTGTGCACTGCGCCTGCCACCCAACTCAATACTTTATAAGAAATTGATAGCCTCACATTTGCAGTATTATCGCCTTTCTTCTTTAAGCCTCCTTTAGGTGATTTTTTTCTTATATCATTTGGAATAGTTTTTCAATATTTTTACTTTTTATTTTATGTGTTCACATAACATCTAATGTTGTGAAATGCTCACAAAATAAAGCTTTATAATTATTGAATTAAAACTTATTTCATCTAATTTATTAAACTGTCGTCTAACATTGAAAGAGTTATTTGAAAATTTGTCAACCACAGGACAGAATTAAATTTTGACTTTCACAAATAAAGTGTGACTGTAACACTGGAAAATGTTATACAAGAACTGCTTCTCTGGAAACAATAAATCGAATTGTTAAATTTTGTGGTTCTGAACGACCTTCGAGGAAATTCAATGAAGTTATAAGTGTTGGATAATAAATTAGAAAACTTCAGTGACAAATCTAGTTTCACAGATGTTGACGTCGATAGTAATCGTTTAAAGTTTTACGAGTTGCTTGAAAATAAGGCCATGCTAAAAAATGCTTCCATAATTCTCTTTGAAAGTCATGAATATATTTTAAAAACATTCAGAAAATAAACTTCAAAGAACTTCTTTTAATAAATGAACCATTCTTGCAAATAAATATCGATGATAAAATTACCTTATTTTATATTTCATACCGGTCTCCGCGAACATTTATTTCATTCTACTCCGATAGATAGTCTTTACCTATGAAACTGCCGTTTTGCCGTACTGGCCATTTCAAATGAAAATATTTTTTTTGACTGATAATTCTAATTTCAAATTAATTTTATTTGCTAAACATGGAATTCTTTTTCTAAAATCGTCATTTGTTTAATAGTTAGTGTTTTGTTTTCAACGCATTCGAACATTTTTCGTCATCATGGATAAGTTAAAAATTCGAGTAATTATGGAGTATGAGTACCGTCGTGGCAGCAATGCGGCACAAGCGGCACGCAACATCAACGACGTTTACGGAGCGAACACTACAAACGAACGCAGCACCCGTTATTGGTTTACCCGCTTCCGTTCTGGAAATTTCGACCTGAAAAATGAACCCCGTGGTCGTCCAAAAACTTTGGTCGACAATGACGAATTAAAGGCAATTGTGGAAGCTGATGAAACTCAATCCACGGCTTAATTAGCAGCAGCTTTCGACGTTAGCATCAAAACAATATTGGTCCATTTACATCATATTGGCAAGGTAAAAAAGCTTGACAAATGGGTACCCCACGAACTCAATGACCGCCAGCGCGAAGTACGCGTGGAGACGTGCCTTGCACTGCTCAGCAGGCATACAAATGAAGGAATTTTGAACCGCATTGTTACTTGTGACGAGAAATGGATCCTGTTTGGCAATCGTAAGCGCTCAGCAAGTTGGTTGGACCCTGGTTCAGCACCCAAACAATGCCCTAAACGAAAACTTACCCCTAGAAAAGTGATGGTCACTGTTTGGTGGTCTAACGCGGGTGAAATTCATCACAGCTTCTTGCCAAACGGGACAAGCATTACTGCAGATGTGTACTGTGAAGAACTGAACACAATGGTGGAGAAGCTCGCACGTCTTCAACCAGCTTTGGTCAATCGTTCGGCTCCACTGCTCCTGCACGACAACGCGCGACCTCATACTGCACAGCAGACGGTCTCCAAGCTATAAGAGTTGGGGTTGGAAGTTCTCCGTCATCCGCCGTACTCACCAGACCTTGCGCCTACAGACTTCTACTTTTTCCAGAATTTGGATAACTTCTTGGCGGGAAAAAAATTCAACACCCGAGAGGCAGTACAAAATACCTTTGAAGAATTTGTTGCCTCCCGTCCAGCTGATTTCTTCAAGAAAGGCATCAATAAGCTACCAAAGATGCATTGATTGCATGGGTGATTATTATGATTAATAGAAATAAAAAATATATTAAAAAATTACGCTTCATTTATTTCGTGAAAAACGGCAATTTCATAGATAAAGACCTAATATTATCTTTTGAAGAGTAAATAACAACGAAAATAATCCCAAGAAAAACAATTGTAGTACTTGGCCCCAAAATTAGCAATATCACATATCACCATTCAAACCAATAATTGTTTTTGCAAGTGGTATTGACAATCTGAACTGTACGAACTGTGAACCAGAAGTTATGATAATCAATATGAAATAAGGGTATTTTAGTTTTGAAAAAAATAATGCTTTACATCGTCTCCTAGCAAGTCGATACATTTAGTCCATGTTTTTTCCAAAACCCTAATTACCTTCGAAAAAATTATTTGCCTTGACCCTCCAAAAATGCCTCTACAGGAGTCATCACCTCGCTATCGTCGTCAAATTTTTTGTCTCGGAGGTGTTCCTTGAGCTGAGAAAAGATGTAGAAGTCACTGGAAGGTAGATCTGGCGGGTGTTCGAGTAGTTTGAATCCCGTTTCTTGAATGGCAGCCATCGCAAAGGCGGCTTTGTAAGCCGATGTGTTATCTTGGTGAAACAACTCTCTTTTCCTTGATGGCCTCCCGCAACTTTCTTATTTGGTCTCTCTATCTCTGCTTTTTTTAAGAATTCTACCTTTTTTTTAATAATTCCTTTAGCCTCCGAAAAAACAGACGCCGTAGCCTTTCCTGCCAAACTTGACAGTTTTAATTTCTTCGGCGTCGGTGAGGAGGTTCGTTTCCAAGTCATTGACTGCGGTTTGCTTTCCGGATCAAAATGTTGGATCCAGGTATTGACCATGGTTACGCAACGAAACAAAAAAATTTCCTGATCCGTTTGGAACTTTTTGATATTCACCCTCAAAATATCGAATTGTTTTTTCTTTTGCTCATCGGTTAACATTTATCGGCACCCAACGCGCAGAGGCCTTTTTTATATGCAGTTCGTTCGCAAAGATTTTTTTGAACACTACCATATAAGATCCCTGTGACCTCAGCTACATGCTTTATGGTCATTTGATCTGCCAATACTATATATTCGACTTTTTCACGATTTATGCAGTGAGGGACGTGAATGGGCATCCCTCGCGATGTTCATCTTCTGTGGATGTTCCCACTTATACTTATACCCAGCTTATACTCGAACAGCCCAGCGTGCAACTGTGGAGTATGGAGAAGCAGAGTCCCCCAACGTTTCCATTAGGTCACTGTGTATGTCTTTGATAGACACATTTTCACACACAGGTTCTTTCTGATTTCATTATTCTCCATTATGATGTGTTCAAATTAATGTACCTCCGGGTAATCGTGGCCTACTTATACGACTTTTGTATGCTGACCTGGTGAATAAATGAGGAAGCAAAACTTTTTTTTTCATATTTTTATGTGCTCTACAAATACCCGATTATCATTACTTTTGGATCAGCACAGAACTGATATCAACCGTTCTTGTTAAGAATCGTAAAACCGTTTTAACTAGTAAGTTAAAAAGGTCTCTAAGTCTTATCTCATAGTCTTCATATATCAAACATCATACATTTTCTTGAATTTCAAATTTTGTAAGGCTTCTTAGGTACGAACAGCGATCGCAAGCGAGACACCATATGTACTTCTTTGGTCATTAAATATATCTGAATAAATATTATTTAAAAACATGGATCTAAAAGAAGCACATGTAACCACATAGGCAGACTAAAATATATATAATTTTTTGTATGTATGAATAAGAATGAGTTATAGTTCAATATAAAAAAATTACAGTAAAGGTCTACAAACATTTTAGAAATGTAAAAGAAAATAATTTGGAAACATATACTTTTTGACAACAAACACACAAACATATAAAAGATGTAAAATTTTTAACAACAAAACGTTATGACGCTACAGTCATAATTTGAAATCCACCACTTTACTTCGCAGCCCGATATTTACAGCCATCATATAAAACTTTATCCGGATAGTTCTGGGCTCACAGCATCTACCGCAAGTCTGGCAACTTCGTTCTACTTAAACCTCCTATGAAGAAGACAAGTTAAATATACAAGTTTCCAGTGATTCTGGTCACTTCGGATATAAAGTTTCGATAAAGGGAATTCAGAATGGGTCGTGATGTGGCGCGATGTTTTTCTACAAATGTTATGTAATTTACGGGTTTTACGCTTGAAATAGAAAATCATTTAAGACAAAAAATATTTTTTGTAATTTGATACATGGTGTGGTAAATGATGAAGTGTAAAGGATATAAATACATTCTGCTAGTTAGATGTCTCTGAAGAGTTTCTAAATAAACTGGAACGTTTACAAAATCTCTCCATACGTCTTATATTCGGTCTAAAAAAGCATGATCATGTATCGGAGTTCCGTAACAAACTTCTATGGCTTCCTATTCGACTTCGTAGAAACATGCTAATCCTTTGCCTCCTTTTTAATGTTCTCTATAATCCTAACTCCCCGCAATATCTCCTTCACATACATCCACATAAAACAGACTTTTTCTCCTATTCATTTACCATTCATGCAGTCAGATTGTGGAATTCACTCCCTTATAAATATATATACATATATATATATATATATATATATATATATATATATATATATATTTATATTTATATGTATATTTTTAATATATTTAAATTTATAAATCCGCGAGTCAGAAACACTACTTATCTTTAAAAAAAAGACCACTACTTTTCCTTTATTAAGTTATTTATTGTTTTAGCATATATAGCTTTCCTTTTAAACAACTTTAGATTGTATATTTTTATTGTATTTTATTTTATTTATGTATGTATATGAGTAACTGTAAGTTTCTTTACGCTTTTAAGTATATTTTTTGTGTATGTTTAAAGTAGGTACACACTACTTTGTTATAAACTAATCTCTCCTCTCACAGTTCGGCTGGAAGAGATTTCTTTTAGAAGTAAGCTGTATCTTTGTACATATTTAGTCTTTAAGGTATTTTATATTGTTTTCATATGTGTGTACAAAAACTGTTAAATAAATAAATATATAAAAATATTCTTGGTAACTTGAGCAAAAGCTAAGACTTCAGTAATGTCTTTTATTTTATAGTTTATAAATTGGTTGAAATAATAAAAGTTAAAAGTTAGAATTCTTGGCCAAGTTAAAGCCATATTTCTTTACTTTAGAATTAAAAAGGTAAATTATTTGTTTGCACTCATTACTTGACTGAGAAATGATATTCTGTGACTTGTCTAAGTAATTTATTAGCAACATGTTTATGAGTAGGAGTATAAGATTATAGTTATCAAATTCGGTACGTTCACACAAATTATCTTACACAAATCGAATTATGAATAACTGTGTAATCAAAAAAATAAATGTCGCAAACCAGACAAATAACTATCACAACAGATATTTAATGCTGGACTGCTGGGACACGTCATCCACGTGCGACATTGATACATAAGCAAAGCGTTTCCAACAACTCTTTCGTGTGTTAAAGGATGCATTTTACGATATGATAAATAGACTTGGCCATTTCATGACATAGCCACGCGTTAGTTGCACGTAAAACCAAATGATTTCGTATCATTAATCTAGTCGAGCCACATTACGATGTGGCCAAAAAACTGATCGAACATTTCATGATGTTGGCAATTCTATATTATGGCAACGAAATATATAACACGTTTTTGAAACTACACATAATAATATTTATCAAATATCTAATTGACAATAACCGAATGACTAATCGGTAAACAATAGTAGATAGTAACAGTAATCAATACGTGACCGCAATGGCACGTACGTAACCAGAGCAAGGTACTGGTAACTCGATTTAACTTTAAATAGGATTTGATAAAACAAACCAACTCGCTCGGAAAACTTTGTCTACGCTATCTAATATTTTGTTGATTTGCTTAAAAAAATCTGAGCTCTTTTGCTTGTTAATTTTTACAAGCACTTGACGCAACGTAACTGCGATTTTATCTATCTTGTTTTTTAACGTTGTAATGAATTTTCAAATTCAAGTAAATTCAAGTGTGGGTTTCGGCGCCTTTTTTTCGGGCATTTATATTTAACGCAATGCTTGCTAACAAGCTTTCACCTTTTCTTATTTCTAAACATAATCTTTAGAGTCGATACAGGACATATCTTTATGTTATTTTTAAAGATTGGCAAGGATAACAAAGGATGTTCAAGGTTTGGGGCTTTGGTCTATATTTTCTGATTTATATGTTTCTAATTTGTGTGTAATAAAAGGGCTAATAATGTAACGAGCTTTTTGGTACTTTTTCTAAAGTTAAAGTGATATTAGGATACCACAGAGAAAGCTGATGAAGAACTTGAGAGATATCTAGCCAGGGAATTCATATTACAGGAGCACAGAGAAACACAACCGATCGCAGCGATGACCATTTATTGGACGAACATAAAACTGCCTCCCTAACATACAAACTAAAAACTATTTCCCAAATACCCTACATCGCACATACATCACACCCCCACACTAAATTATCACTTACGTGTATATTTAAATCTAGTCTATTTCAAATCCATATCTAGTGACTGGCTTTCTCGACCGTTTCGGTGAATGATTCGGGCTAGGCAGGCTCACGGGCGGCTCGCGGGGAGACTGCGCCAGCGCGCGACGGTCGGCACCTCTCGCTGGCACCCATCCTCCCCCTGTAACTCCTGAGGCTCTGTGCCTCAGAACTTGGTACCTCTGTGTCTGACACTGGTAAATCGTACGTATTTGCCACATATCTTTTCAGAGGTGGCCCGCCTTCCCTACCAATGCTGGAATGACGTGAACCTATTTTTTGTTGAAAAATTACCTTTACATCATTTCCCCCCGGGTGTAAAATCTCGAACCCAGACCTGTTCACCTAAGTAAAAGTCACGAGTTTTACCAATTGAATTGTCAATCTGTTTTTGTTGCATAGTTTTAACCTTATCATCTAGCTGCCGCTCTCCTTTTAAGAGATCTAAGCGAGACCTAAGTCTCCTTCGCTGTAAAAGCATGGCCGGCGATATCCCTGTTGTACTGTGTTCCACGTTCCTATATGCCATCAAGTATGATTGCAGCACTACATCTAGATCATATCCGTCTCTCAAAGATTTTTTAATCGCCCGCTTGCATAGCTTGACTGCGCCTTCCGCTGCGCCATTCGATGCTGGGTGGTACACGGCCGTAAACGTTGTTTTTATACCGTTGTTTAACATAAAATCTGAATATTTCCCACTCGAAACTGGATGCCCGTTGTCTGAAACTACTTCTTTGGACAACCCATAAACGTGCAAATATCTCTCTCAATACTTTTATAACTGCACCTGCTGTGGTTTTTGACATATGAAATAATTCTATCCATTTTGATGTCGAATCTATTATTACTAAAAACGTTCTACCTAATAACGGCCCTAAGAAGTCGATATGCAGACGCGACCAAGGTTCTATATGATAGGGCCAGTGCTGCGGCGGAGCGCGTTACTAATCCCTAATCCCACATAACACAGCCCATGTCGAAGCGTCTGTTGAAAAATGGTTGCAATTCAAGACAAGACAAGATCAAACTGATCGAGTGTCGTTTGGAAGGCAGTATACAAAAGAGCCCATTCTGTGTCAGGGTTTAACTTCCTAGACTCAACGTCTGCGCGATTTTCTTTTGTGTTAACATAAGAAGAAAATCCATGAAGTACATTCCTCGCATCCTTTCCAAACGTATCTATTTAGAGTATTTAAATGTGGAAATTGAATACCACAAATTCTGTTGACGTAAATAGTAGCTATGGTAATATCAATACGTAATAATATTGTACAATTTTTCTCTTCCTCGGCTGAAATTTTGAAGCCTAAGGAAATGACTAGTAATTCTAGATAATTGATAAGGTATTCTTTTTCACTATTTTTTTCCAAGAACCATTAAGTTTATTGTTTGGCTTACTGCGACCCAGCCTGTTCTGGATGCATCTGTGTATTATACACTTGTTAAACTATTTCCATTTCTTTATTTTCTCAATGACAGCTCCTGTGTAACCTTGTGCGAGCGTATTTTTTTTTAAATATGACGTTTACACACGTACAAGGTTATATAATACCAGACTCGGAGAAACTGATAGGGATGGAGCTATTGGATGGAGCTAGAGAGCATTATATCAAATTAGAACTGTCATCGAGAAAATAAAGAAATAATAATATTTTTTTTAAATAAATCCCCAGACAAACACACTAACTGCATGGCCCCAAAGTAAGCAGAGCTTGTGTTATGGACGACCATACAGCGAACTAGGGGGGAACCCAGAATAAACATACATATATAAATACAAACAACCATGATCCGAGAACAAACATCTGTGTTCATCACACAAATGAATGCCCCGGCCAGGACTCGAACCTGGGACCTTCGGCGTATGAGGCAGGGCTACTTACCACTACACCACTCGGTCGTCGAAATGGAAATAGTATAAGTAATTGAACAGGATTTCCATAACTTTTCAACCAGATTAAATCTTCTGACAGTAATTCAGGAAGTTTCATTTAGCCTAAAAGTTATTTTTTGAACTTTTTAAAGCAAACAATTTTTGTCATTCTCTTATTGTTTTTGTGTATAGAAAACCACATTTTGTAACTTGGCAACTATATGTTTGGCAAAATTTCGTATGGGTCATATTGAAATTTCACAATTATTTTTTCAATTGTGCATATATTATAAAGCTTATTGTCAGGTAAAGAAATTCACATCTGTTCGGTGTTAAACGTAAAACGTACAAATTTTACTGACTTTGTCGGTACTAGTCGACTTTTGTCGAAATTAACAAAACCTAAACATTTTAACAATTTTAGAGTTTCGTAAACATTAACCATACATTCCTCGTATATATCTTCAATACATAATATTAGGTCATTATAATACATAAAATTAGGTACATATAAAATTAGCGCTTTGTAAGAGAGGAATATAAATTCAATTAAAAATATGTTATATGTTTATTTGGTCAAATTATATACCATAGTAATGTCAGAAGTGCATAGATAGTAATATTTATGCACTTCTGACATCTTATAGGTAGTTCATTAATCTCTTTACTTAAAAAAAAACATTTGGACGGGAATCAATAAAATCTTTGAAGGTGCTTTGGACTGGCCCATTGGAGTAGAATTTTTTCCCTTTCCAAAAGTTATCCAAATTTCTTAAAAAATGGTAATCTGTTGGAGCAGGGTCCGGGGAGTACTGTGGATGTCTTAGACAATCCAAGCTTCTGTAATTTGGTAGCTGTCTGTTGAGCAGTGTGTGGTCTAGCATTGTCCTGAAACAGCAGCGGCCTAGAGCAATTGACCAGCCTAAGTTGTTTAGCAGCTAGCTTTTTCATCGTGGTTTTCCGTCTGGCCAGCATTGTCTGCAGTTTCTGCAGCACTGATGCCACGGTGGAATTCGTACTCGTTAAAAACGCGATATTTCAAGATTTGGAGTGAATAAGTGACACAAAGAAATTACCAAAAGGGAAAAAACCAAATGAATTACGGGTTTCGAAACACAAATGCGTGAGTAAATAACTGTATAAATTTGAAAGTGGAATTCTTAACCAAAGAGGAGATAATATAGAACAAATGGCTAGTACCACAAAACGCCAATTTCATATGTTAGGACCTATTATATCGTCTCAGAAAATAGTAGACTTAAAACCGCGTTGTCTCAAGTGACTCATAACTTCACGCATAATTTTTGTAAATACCCACGGAGCGACGAATAATCCATATGGCACGGCCGTCAGCTCGTACGCGATTAGCTCAAAGATATCGATCTCTTATCTTAACATTGAAAACGTATTTATTTTCTGATATTTACAAATGCAGATTAACGAAAAATACAAGTAGGTATCATTATTTTATTCCTATTTTTAGCTCCTTCCTTTTTTAAGTTTAGTACGAACCGTTTTTCACCGTTGAATTTCGGCGCTAAAAATATTTTTGATATACAGTGTGGATACCACTCATGGGCAATAAATGAAACCTCATACTTGTTATCGCCTTTTCTAACAGTATACAAAAAATGAAAGAAATCGGTCCAGTAATTAGGTCAAAAACCAGAGTTTTAATTTTGAGCAATTCGTAGAGACACACTCTATAGATTTGCTACACTAGGTCAATGAGTCAATGAACTTGAATTAACATTATTTAGGTACTTAGTTGGAGAAATGCGACGTTGCCACGTAGTGCGTTATTTGCCGAGCGCGGGAATTCCCGTGAGCGGGGCGCGTGCAGGGTGGACACACCAGCTGTTCTGCCGCCCTACCGTAAAAGGATGCTAAGCGCAAAATCATAATTTTTGAGAAAAATGACAAAAATCCGCCAAACTTGTTTTCTAGAGTTGTATGTAAGACAGCATGTTATAATCAGTTAGTTACCACTGTTTTGTAATGGGAATAATAATCAGTTAATAAATAAGTTGAAAGAGAAAATGATTCGAGATTATGTTTATAATGTTTATCTTTAATCACTTAGGACATAGTGTTTTTAAAATTGTCATAACGGTACTTACCTAAAAGCGTTCTTATTAAAAATTATTAAGTGTAGTTAGAGAGAAAATAAATAAAGAAATAGACAGTAGAATCTTATGAATTGTTTTTACGTGTTACGCCTAGACTGGAGGAGTTGAATAGCTCCTTTTAAAATTCATAAATTCAATCGTAAAAACAAAAAATAAACATTTATTATAATAGGTAGTCCATTCCTTAAAATAATTTGTTAATTGTTAGAAAAAAACTCTAATAACGCAAACATACTCTTATTTTAATGCGTTGATGATTATCATAGTTGTTTCTATTAAATACTTATTTACAATTGCGTACCCTAAGTACGTAATTGTAAATAAGTATTGAATACCGACATTGCACCTTTTGCACTATTTATGACTTATGTTTTTTTGCCAACTGGGAAGTTATGTTTCGTCACTCGTCAGTTCACCGCTAGACTTCGGGGTCAGTGCGCATGTGCTTATTGCAGAGATTTTGATACTCGGCTCGCGCTCGCGCATTGTGCAGTAATTATTGTAAACTGTGGTTATTAGGTAGTTTAATTTATTCAGTATTTATTTGTTATGGTGAAATTGACACTAGGTACTTTACTTTTGTGTGTGAGTGTGTGTGTTTTAACAAAATGCCGCGATAGCAGCATTTTTACAGTGCTGCAGAGTATACATACATGATTTTAATGTATAGGATAGTGCGCCATGATTGGGTTTATTTTCAGTGCAGTTAAATCGTGACGAAATAAAAAAGCGCAGTTAAAAAATGAAAGTAAGTGATTTTTTTCTCATTACGTCGCAAACACTAAAACAACAATCGAAGATGGCGGCGCCGTGCTGCCTATCGCGCCATGCGTGTGCATCGTTGCCACTCTTCTGCTGAGGCTAAGGTGCGTCGTCAAACAGAGTGTTATACTGATACTGCATTTATTTCGCTATTTATTTTGTTTGAAAATGAAAGTTATTTAATTTGCGGTTTTTCGTGTAAGATTCGATTGTGTTATACTTCTGTGGACTATTATTACTTGTGGTTTCATTTTTTGCCCATGAGTGGTATCCACACTGTATACTGGTCACATGAACAAGGTTTTATAGCCCCTAAGTCTAACAATTTATTAATTGCTATTATCATATTTCGTTTGCGTTTTTCACTAAGCGCAAAATATTTTTGGAAGTAAATACTTCTGGAATTGTATCATGAAATGGAATAGAGGAACAGAATTTTATCCAATTTAAAATCGTTTCATAATTTGTTATTTTAAACCAACAATCGTAAAAGTAACTGATTCAACCTGTGTACCTGAATTATGGTGATTCTGTGCTCGAGTCCTGGACTGGTTGAATTTCACGTTAAAGATAGAATTCAAATGTGGACGCCCAAGTGGCGGCACTGGTACTTTCCTTTGACCTCCCCGCCCCCCCGGTTTGACGGCTTACGAGGAGGTCCCGTCCATATTCCCGACTGGGTTGACAGGTTGCCTACCCATGCTTGGGGAGTTCTTACATAGCTTCGGTGTCCTTTTAAAGAAGTAAGTCCATACCCCTATTTATTGCGGCTATTCCGTAACTGAGCTGTTGCTGGAAATTTGGAATTTTCTTATACTGCACCCGTGCCGAGTCCGTGATAGCTGCGGAAATCTCAGGATTCTCTTTGAGCGCTAGCAAAAAGTAACAGTGCTCCGGTACTACGTATTCTTGGCTTTCCTTATCCCTGTCATCTTTGGCTAACCCTTTTTTCAGTAAAGAAGCCCAGAAATTAGAGAAGGTTTGTGGATTTTTGGTCCTTAATCTGGGTCATCGCTTAGTGAAGCCCCGAGGGTAGAAAAAATCTCTGGATCTATGTCGGAAAATGATTCTCTTGACTGGCCCTGTTCATTCTGGGACGTCAACGGTTCCAGATAAGTGAGCGACTCCATAGAGGGCTCAGATATTGCGGTAACTAAAATTTCCCACATTAGGGTCCATACATTCCAATTCAATAGGCAATTATTCGTCCGCTGGGGTTCATTATACATTTAAATAATTTTAATGACAACTTTCAATATTACTTAATACAGATATCGTGATCTATCCATTTCATATTACAAGCATTTTTTGTATTCATATTAAAAAATTACAATACAATACAGCATTAAGCAGAATAAGAAATATCAGGTAAAAAACTATCACGAATTTATGCGGATAACGGGATATATGTACCTATTATAGATAACACGTGTTTTCTGTATCTTTTTGTAATCCGGTGAGCTTCTTTTGTCTTTGCATATTAGTGCGCATACGCCTTTATTTACGTGCGCTGTTCTAGCCACCCCCACTCGGCAGCCATTGGACGTATGTAAACTCCGCCCACTCTTGCGAACGACACTGCGCTAGCCTACTGCAGAGAAAGCCGACCAATGACCGGTGAGCTTCTTTTGTTTTGAATACTGGTGCGCATACGCCTCAATTTACGTACTCTGCACTAGCAACACCCACTTGGCTGCCATTGGATGTATGTAAACTCCACCCACTCTTGCGAACGAGTCTGCGCTATATGGAATCGTGAGACAACTAGCTGCGCCTGACCTCATCTTCTACGTTTGGCCCTGCCTAGTTACGAATCAGTGAAACAATCAAATATAGACAACTATTTGCCCGTGCGCGCCATCCTTATTCATCTAGGCATATACTAATATGTCTCTTCAACGGTCGCCGCCTTCACAATCGGCGATAGCGGACAGAAATTTAATTCAAATGTCACAATATTCTTCTGATCCTTCTCTTTATCGAACAAAAAATAATAGCGAACGGTTCCCTACACTAAATGATAATATCACTCAACGCAACAAGCGGCCCAGAGACGATGTTTCCTCACCAAATCAATTGACCATTTTTAAGGACGAGATAAAAGATTTAATTAGCTCTCTAATCAGTGCACAAAGTAAGGAACTATCTTCAATAACAAGTAAATTGAGCGAGTTAACTGAATCAAACACCAAAATTGACTCGGCGGTTTCACTATTAACCGTGTTTTTGTGTGTTTTTAGGAAGAGAATGTTAACGCTAGATGCGATCGTGGATCTTACATCCATAATCACGAAAGAAGTAGACAAAGGCAACAAGAGTCTTGTGGCTTTTCTAGACCTCAAAAAAGCCTTCGACACCGTTTCTCTCCCCACTCTTGCCCATAGGCTGGAAAATATTGGTATACGCGGCACGGCTCTCTCCCTTCTAAGCAGTTACCTTCAGAACAGAAAGCAGGCTGTAAAAATTGATAATTTTCTTAATGACGAAGAAAATGTTACATTCGGAGTACCGCAGGGCAGTGTTCTAGGTCCTACACTCTTTTTAATTTATATAAATAATCTATGTAATCTTCGTAACACTGGGGGTAGGATACTGACCTATGCGAATGATACTGCCATTGTCTTTACAGCCAAGACTTGGGACAAAGTAAGGCTTGTGGCCGAGGAGGGGCTAGCTAGAATTAGTTGTTGGCTAAGGGAGAATCTCCTCACTCCTAACACCCAAAAAACATATTTTATATGCTTTTCCCCATACATGCAACCCTCATCGGGTTTTGAAGTAAAAATTCACACCTGCTGTTCACCTACCCTTAATACTTGTAACTGCCCAACAATCCAAATAGTCAGTCAACTCAAATATCTCGGAGTGATTGTGGATCAGAGATTAAGTTGGTATCCGCACTTCGAATTGACTATAGGTAGGGTTAGGAAGCTCATATGGGTTTTCAAATCTCTGAGGCATGTCATGAGCACTGAGCTACTGAACAAAATATATATCGCGCTAGCCCAGTCTGTTATAATATATTGCATCTCAGTTTGGGGAGGAGCAGCTAAATCTCACTTCTTAGATCTAATGCGGGCTCAAAGATCTCTATTCAAATTTATGCACTGTAAGCCCTTTAGGTTTTCTACCGAAACCCTACACAACAGTATCAAACTGCTCTCCGTTAGAAAGCTATACATTTTACACATGATACTAAGATAACACAAAAGGCTACCTCTAGATCATGCCAAACTTAGTAGAAGACGGAGCGATGTTGTAGCTCCTACATATCCTGCACGAACAGTTTTTGCTACTGGGCAATATTTAGCTCAAGCCCCTTATGCTTACAATAAAATTAATCGTATTCTAAAAATTTACCCGATGCAATTCTATGAGTGTAAGATCACTTTGACTGAGTGGCTTTCTTCCCTCAACTATCTTGACGTGGAAGAAATCCTGGTAAGAAAGACTTGATACATTTCAAAAACCGGCTTATACAGCATATCATTACACATACACATAGGTACACATAACAACAAACGTACACACACACACTCACACACACACACACATACACACACACACACACACTCGCACTCACATATAAGCACTTGGGAATACTTTTTCTCCTTAAAACTGCTTCAATATAATTTAATATCTCGTTATGTTTCCTTTAACTTATACTGTAATATTTAAACTTAACCAATTAAGTAAATCCAAATTGTTAATAATACGTAGGAAGAGCGAGGCTATCCCAACACAAGTATCTTCTGATTACTTTCTGGGAAGCCCCGGCAACTTATTTGTAATTGATTTACTGAAATAAATATATATATATATATTTTTTTTTTTTTTTTTTTTGACAAAGCGAAATTATAGTTGTAGATATCCGCGATCACTTATGAAAAAGCATTGACTTGCTTTTTCATAACTGCTAGCGGTGGGTTCTTGGCAGTCTGGGATATGGTGGCAGGCGCTTCCATCATCTAACTTTACCTTATTTAGGCTTCCCTGTAGTTTGTGTATAGAAATAAAATTGTGTGCTCTACACTGCTGCCGCTGTGGCATGTTGGTTGATGAGCTCAATCGCCATGGGCTTTCATGTTATCGCAGTGGTGGCAAATTCCCCGCCATGCCAATTTAAATGACATTATCTATCGGGCTCTTGTTACCTCCAACACTCCCTAGGTTCTTGAACCGTCGGGTCTGTTGCTTGACGATGGCAAGCGGCCTGATGGTATGACTCTGTTCCCATGAATAATGGGTAGAACGTTGATGTGGGATGCAACATGCGTAGAAACTCTCGCGTCTTTCCATCTTTCAAAAAACTAGTGTACAATCGGTTCTGCTGCTAATAACGGTGAAAGCCTTAAACATAGAAAATATCAGAATTGGGTTAGTGAGTACATTTTTGAGGCTTTTGGAGTTGAAACCATGGGGTTTTATTTGCCTCATTGCTTTTATTCGGACCTAGTGAGGCGATTGGTGAGTAAAACTCGTGACCCTAAGGCTGGCTTCTATTGCGATTCAGCGTGTTAATCTTAAAGCGGCCAGCCTTTTGGCTACGTGGCCTTTAATAATAAATATTAAAATAATAATAATAATAATAAAAATCTTTTATTCTCTCTAAAAATGAACAATGAGACTGGATCCTAATCTAGGACTTGCCTGTATTACAGGTCTCCAGGTCACCACTGACAGTAGAATATGAGCAAATTATTTTAATTAATGACTCATTTTGGACAAACAAAGAATAAATTAGGTGGATTTACAAAATAAAACCAATTATAAAATATTTGTAAAAAAAAACAATATACAATATCATAAATTAAATCATTGTTATAGTGTAAGCGAGGGTGTGTATGTGTGTGTGTGTGTGCGATCACGTGTGTGTCTATTGGTGGAGGGGTGCTGTATGTAGAGTGTATGGGTTGGTATTTGTATTACTAGTGAATTATAGTTAAGAGTGATTCCGTTGTTTCATACTCCAGTGAAAGTAAAAAATTCAGTTTTTACAGTTTGCTCCAGCTAAGTTGTATATCTAATATTTTGTTGATTTGCTTAAAAAAATCTGAGCTCTTTTGCTTGTTAATTTTTACAAGCACTTGACGCAACGTAACTGCGATTTTATCTATCTTGTTTTTTAACGTTGTAATGAATTTTCAAATTCAAGTAAATTCAAGTGTGGGTTTCGGCGCCTTTTTTTCGGGCATTTATATTTAACGCAATGCTTGCTAACAAGCTTTCACCTTTTCTTATTTCTAAACATAATCTTTAGAGTCGATACAGGACATATCTTTATGTTATTTTTAAAGATTGGCAAGGATAACAAAGGATGTTCAAGGTTTGGGGCTTTGGTCTATATTTTCTGATTTATATGTTTCTAATTTGTGTGTAATAAAAGGGCTAATAATGTAACGAGCTTTTTGGTACTTTTTCTAAAGTTAAAGTGATATTAGGATACCACAGAGAAAGCTGATGAAGAACTTGAGAGATATCTAGCCAGGGAATTCATATTACAGGAGCACAGAGAAACACAACCGATCGCAGCGATGACCATTTATTGGACGAACATAAAACTGCCTCCCTAACATACAAACTAAAAACTATTTCCCAAATACCCTACATCGCACATACATCACACCCCCACACTAAATTATCACTTACGTGTATATTTAAATCTAGTCTATTTCAAATCCATATCTAGTGACTGGCTTTCTCGACCGTTTCGGTGAATGATTCGGGCTAGGCAGGCTCACGGGCGGCTCGCGGGGAGACTGCGCCAGCGCGCGACGGTCGGCACCTCTCGCTGGCACCCATCCTCCCCCTGTAACTCCTGAGGCTCTGTGCCTCAGAACTTGGTACCTCTGTGTCTGACACTGGTAAATCGTACGTATTTGCCACATATCTTTTCAGAGGTGGCCCGCCTTCCCTACCAATGCTGGAATGACGTGAACCTATTTTTTGTTGAAAAATTACCTTTACATCATTTCCCCCCGGGTGTAAAATCTCGAACCCAGACCTGTTCACCTAAGTAAAAGTCACGAGTTTTACCAATTGAATTGTCAATCTGTTTTTGTTGCATAGTTTTAACCTTATCATCTAGCTGCCGCTCTCCTTTTAAGAGATCTAAGCGAGACCTAAGTCTCCTTCGCTGTAAAAGCATGGCCGGCGATATCCCTGTTGTACTGTGTTCCACGTTCCTATATGCCATCAAGTATGATTGCAGCACTACATCTAGATCATATCCGTCTCTCAAAGATTTTTTAATCGCCCGCTTGCATAGCTTGACTGCGCCTTCCGCTGCGCCATTCGATGCTGGGTGGTACACGGCCGTAAACGTTGTTTTTATACCGTTGTTTAACATAAAATCTGAATATTTCCCACTCGAAACTGGATGCCCGTTGTCTGAAACTACTTCTTTGGACAACCCATAAACGTGCAAATATCTCTCTCAATACTTTTATAACTGCACCTGCTGTGGTTTTTGACATAT
This sequence comes from Marasmarcha lunaedactyla, assembly GCA_923062675.1. Classification (NCBI taxonomy): domain Eukaryota; kingdom Metazoa; phylum Arthropoda; class Insecta; order Lepidoptera; family Pterophoridae; genus Marasmarcha; species Marasmarcha lunaedactyla. Next base: position 37,434,419 of record OV281339.1, on the reverse strand, counting down.
GAAATAATTCTATCCATTTTGATGTCGAATCTATTATTACTAAAAACGTTCTACCTAATAACGGCCCTAAGAAGTCGATATGCAGACGCGACCAAGGTTCTATATGATAGGGCCAGTGCTGCGGCGGAGCGCGTTACTAATCCCTAATCCCACATAACACAGCCCATGTCGAAGCGTCTGTTGAAAAATGGTTGCAATTCAAGACAAGACAAGATCAAACTGATCGAGTGTCGTTTGGAAGGCAGTATACAAAAGAGCCCATTCTGTGTCAGGGTTTAACTTCCTAGACTCAACGTCTGCGCGATTTTCTTTTGTGTTAACATAAGAAGAAAATCCATGAAGTACATTCCTCGCATCCTTTCCAAACGTATCTATTTAGAGTATTTAAATGTGGAAATTGAATACCACAAATTCTGTTGACGTAAATAGTAGCTATGGTAATATCAATACGTAATAATATTGTACAATTTTTCTCTTCCTCGGCTGAAATTTTGAAGCCTAAGGAAATGACTAGTAATTCTAGATAATTGATAAGGTATTCTTTTTCACTATTTTTTTCCAAGAACCATTAAGTTTATTGTTTGGCTTACTGCGACCCAGCCTGTTCTGGATGCATCTGTGTATTATACACTTGTTAAACTATTTCCATTTCTTTATTTTCTCAATGACAGCTCCTGTGTAACCTTGTGCGAGCGTATTTTTTTTTAAATATGACGTTTACACACGTACAAGGTTATATAATACCAGACTCGGAGAAACTGATAGGGATGGAGCTATTGGATGGAGCTAGAGAGCATTATATCAAATTAGAACTGTCATCGAGAAAATAAAGAAATAATAATATTTTTTTTAAATAAATCCCCAGACAAACACACCAACTGCATGGCCCCAAAGTAAGCAGAGCTTGTGTTATGGACGACCATACAGCGAACTAGGGGGGAACCCAGAATAAACATACATATATAAATACAAACAACCATGATCCGAGAACAAACATCTGTGTTCATCACACAAATGAATGCCCCGGCCAGGACTCGAACCTGGGACCTTCGGCGTATGAGGCAGGGCTACTTACCACTACACCACTCGGTCGTCGAAATGGAAATAGTATAAGTAATTGAACAGGATTTCCATAACTTTTCAACCAGATTAAATCTTCTGACAGTAATTCAGGAAGTTTCATTTAGCCTAAAAGTTATTTTTTGAACTTTTTAAAGCAAACAATTTTTGTCATTCTCTTATTGTTTTTGTGTATAGAAAACCACATTTTGTAACTTGGCAACTATATGTTTGGCAAAATTTCGTATGGGTCATATTGAAATTTCACAATTATTTTTTCAATTGTGCATATATTATAAAGCTTATTGTCAGGTAAAGAAATTCACATCTGTTCGGTGTTAAACGTAAAACGTACAAATTTTACTGACTTTGTCGGTACTAGTCGACTTTTGTCGAAATTAACAAAACCTAAACATTTTAACAATTTTAGAGTTTCGTAAACATTAACCATACATTCCTCGTATATATCTTCAATACATAATATTAGGTCATTATAATACATAAAATTAGGTACATATAAAATTAGCGCTTTGTAAGAGAGGAATATAAATTCAATTAAAAATATGTTATATGTTTATTTGGTCAAATTATATACCATAGTAATGTCAGAAGTGCATAGATAGTAATATTTATGCACTTCTGACATCTTATAGGTAGTTCATTAATCTCTTTACTTAAAAAAAAACATTCGGACGGGAATCAATAAAATCTTTGAAGGTGCTTTGGACTGGCCCATTGGAGTAGAATTTTTTCCCTTTCCAAAAGTTATCCAAATTTCTTAAAAAATGGTAATCTGTTGGAGCAGGGTCCGGGGAGTACTGTGGATGTCTTAGACAATCCAAGCTTCTGTAATTTGGTAGCTGTCTGTTGAGCAGTGTGTGGTCTAGCATTGTCCTGAAACAGCAGCGGCCTAGAGCAATTGACCAGCCTAAGTTGTTTAGCAGCTAGCTTTTTCATCGTGGTTTTCCGTCTGGCCAGCATTGTCTGCAGTTTCTGCAGCACTGATGCCACGGTGGAATTCGTACTCGTTAAAAACGCGATATTTCAAGATTTGGAGTGAATAAGTGACACAAAGAAATTACCAAAAGGGAAAAAACCAAATGAATTACGGGTTTCGAAACACAAATGCGTGAGTAAATAACTGTATAAATTTGAAAGTGGAATTCTTAACCAAAGAGGAGATAATATAGAACAAATGGCTAGTACCACAAAACGCCAATTTCATATGTTAGGACCTATTATATCGTCTCAGAAAATAGTAGACTTAAAACCGCGTTGTCTCAAGTGACTCATAACTTCACGCATAATTTTTGTAAATACCCACGGAGCGACGAATAATCCATATGGCACGGCCGTCAGCTCGTACGCGATTAGCTCAAAGATATCGATCTCTTATCTTAACATTGAAAACGTATTTATTTTCTGATATTTACAAATGCAGATTAACGAAAAATACAAGTAGGTATCATTATTTTATTCCTATTTTTAGCTCCTTCCTTTTTTAAGTTTAGTACGAACCGTTTTTCACCGTTGAATTTCGGCGCTAAAAATATTTTTGATATACAGTGTGGATACCACTCATGGGCAATAAATGAAACCTCATACTTGTTATCGCCTTTTCTAACAGTATACAAAAAATGAAAGAAATCGGTCCAGTAATTAGGTCAAAAACCAGAGTTTTAATTTTGAGCAATTCGTAGAGACACACTCTATAGATTTGCTACACTAGGTCAATGAGTCAATGAACTTGAATTAACATTATTTAGGTACTTAGTTGGAGAAATGCGACGTTGCCACGTAGTGCGTTATTTGCCGAGCGCGGGAATTCCCGTGAGCGGGGCGCGTGCAGGGTGGACACACCAGCTGTTCTGCCGCCCTACCGTAAAAGGATGCTAAGCGCAAAATCATAATTTTTGAGAAAAATGACAAAAATCCGCCAAACTTGTTTTCTAGAGTTGTATGTAAGACAGCATGTTATAATCAGTTAGTTACCACTGTTTTGTAATGGGAATAATAATCAGTTAATAAATAAGTTGAAAGAGAAAATGATTCGAGATTATGTTTATAATGTTTATCTTTAATCACTTAGGACATAGTGTTTTTAAAATTGTCATAACGGTACTTACCTAAAAGCGTTCTTATTAAAAATTATTAAGTGTAGTTAGAGAGAAAATAAATAAAGAAATAGACAGTAGAATCTTATGAATTGTTTTTACGTGTTACGCCTAGACTGGAGGAGTTGAATAGCTCCTTTTAAAATTCATAAATTCAATCGTAAAAACAAAAAATAAACATTTATTATAATAGGTAGTCCATTCCTTAAAATAATTTGTTAATTGTTAGAAAAAAACTCTAATAACGCAAACATACTCTTATTTTAATGCGTTGATGATTATCATAGTTGTTTCTATTAAATACTTATTTACAATTGCGTACCCTAAGTACGTAATTGTAAATAAGTATTGAATACCGACATTGCACCTTTTGCACTATTTATGACTTATGTTTTTTTGCCAACTGGGAAGTTATGTTTCGTCACTCGTCAGTTCACCGCTAGACTTCGGGGTCAGTGCGCATGTGCTTATTGCAGAGATTTTGATACTCGGCTCGCGCTCGCGCATTGTGCAGTAATTATTGTAAACTGTGGTTATTAGGTAGTTTAATTTATTCAGTATTTATTTGTTATGGTGAAATTGACACTAGGTACTTTACTTTTGTGTGTGAGTGTGTGTGTTTTAACAAAATGCCGCGATAGCAGCATTTTTACAGTGCTGCAGAGTATACATACATGATTTTAATGTATAGGATAGTGCGCCATGATTGGGTTTATTTTCAGTGCAGTTAAATCGTGACGAAATAAAAAAGCGCAGTTAAAAAATGAAAGTAAGTGATTTTTTTCTCATTACGTCGCAAACACTAAAACAACAATCGAAGATGGCGGCGCCGTGCTGCCTATCGCGCCATGCGTGTGCATCGTTGCCACTCTTCTGCTGAGGCTAAGGTGCGTCGTCAAACAGAGTGTTATACTGATACTGCATTTATTTCGCTATTTATTTTGTTTGAAAATGAAAGTTATTTAATTTGCGGTTTTTCGTGTAAGATTCGATTGTGTTATACTTCTGTGGACTATTATTACTTGTGGTTTCATTTTTTGCCCATGAGTGGTATCCACACTGTATACTGGTCACATGAACAAGGTTTTATAGCCCCTAAGTCTAACAATTTATTAATTGCTATTATCATATTTCGTTTGCGTTTTTCACTAAGCGCAAAATATTTTTGGAAGTAAATACTTCTGGAATTGTATCATGAAATGGAATAGAGGAACAGAATTTTATCCAATTTAAAATCGTTTCATAATTTGTTATTTTAAACCAACAATCGTAAAAGTAACTGATTCAACCTGTGTACCTGAATTATGGTGATTCTGTGCTCGAGTCCTGGACTGGTTGAATTTCACGTTAAAGATAGAATTCAAATGTGGACGCCCAAGTGGCGGCACTGGTACTTTCCTTTGACCTCCCCGCCCCCCCGGTTTGACGGCTTACGAGGAGGTCCCGTCCATATTCCCGACTGGGTTGACAGGTTGCCTACCCATGCTTGGGGAGTTCTTACATAGCTTCGGTGTCCTTTTAAAGAAGTAAGTCCATACCCCTATTTATTGCGGCTATTCCGTAACTGAGCTGTTGCTGGAAATTTGGAATTTTCTTATACTGCACCCGTGCCGAGTCCGTGATAGCTGCGGAAATCTCAGGATTCTCTTTGAGCGCTAGCAAAAAGTAACAGTGCTCCGGTACTACGTATTCTTGGCTTTCCTTATCCCTGTCATCTTTGGCTAACCCTTTTTTCAGTAAAGAAGCCCAGAAATTAGAGAAGGTTTGTGGATTTTTGGTCCTTAATCTGGGTCATCGCTTAGTGAAGCCCCGAGGGTAGAAAAAATCTCTGGATCTATGTCGGAAAATGATTCTCTTGACTGGCCCTGTTCATTCTGGGACGTCAACGGTTCCAGATAAGTGAGCGACTCCATAGAGGGCTCAGATATTGCGGTAACTAAAATTTCCCACATTAGGGTCCATACATTCCAATTCAATAGGCAATTATTCGTCCGCTGGGGTTCATTATACATTTAAATAATTTTAATGACAACTTTCAATATTACTTAATACAGATATCGTGATCTATCCATTTCATATTACAAGCATTTTTTGTATTCATATTAAAAAATTACAATACAATACAGCATTAAGCAGAATAAGAAATATCAGGTAAAAAACTATCACGAATTTATGCGGATAACGGGATATATGTACCTATTATAGATAACACGTGTTTTCTGTATCTTTTTGTAATCCGGTGAGCTTCTTTTGTCTTTGCATATTAGTGCGCATACGCCTTTATTTACGTGCGCTGTTCTAGCCACCCCCACTCGGCAGCCATTGGACGTATGTAAACTCCGCCCACTCTTGCGAACGACACTGCGCTAGCCTACTGCAGAGAAAGCCGACCAATGACCGGTGAGCTTCTTTTGTTTTGAATACTGGTGCGCATACGCCTCAATTTACGTACTCTGCACTAGCAACACCCACTTGGCTGCCATTGGATGTATGTAAACTCCACCCACTCTTGCGAACGAGTCTGCGCTATATGGAATCGTGAGACAACTAGCTGCGCCTGACCTCATCTTCTACGTTTGGCCCTGCCTAGTTACGAATCAGTGAAACAATCAAATATAGACAACTATTTGCCCGTGCGCGCCATCCTTATTCATCTAGGCATATACTAATATGTCTCTTCAACGGTCGCCGCCTTCACAATCGGCGATAGCGGACAGAAATTTAATTCAAATGTCACAATATTCTTCTGATCCTTCTCTTTATCGAACAAAAAATAATAGCGAACGGTTCCCTACACTAAATGATAATATCACTCAACGCAACAAGCGGCCCAGAGACGATGTTTCCTCACCAAATCAATTGACCATTTTTAAGGACGAGATAAAAGATTTAATTAGCTCTCTAATCAGTGCACAAAGTAAGGAACTATCTTCAATAACAAGTAAATTGAGCGAGTTAACTGAATCAAACACCAAAATTGACTCGGCGGTTTCACTATTAACCGTGTTTTTGTGTGTTTTTAGGAAGAGAATGTTAACGCTAGATGCGATCGTGGATCTTACATCCATAATCACGAAAGAAGTAGACAAAGGCAACAAGAGTCTTGTGGCTTTTCTAGACCTCAAAAAAGCCTTCGACACCGTTTCTCTCCCCACTCTTGCCCATAGGCTGGAAAATATTGGTATACGCGGCACGGCTCTCTCCCTTCTAAGCAGTTACCTTCAGAACAGAAAGCAGGCTGTAAAAATTGATAATTTTCTTAATGACGAAGAAAATGTTACATTCGGAGTACCGCAGGGCAGTGTTCTAGGTCCTACACTCTTTTTAATTTATATAAATAATCTATGTAATCTTCGTAACACTGGGGGTAGGATACTGACCTATGCGAATGATACTGCCATTGTCTTTACAGCCAAGACTTGGGACAAAGTAAGGCTTGTGGCCGAGGAGGGGCTAGCTAGAATTAGTTGTTGGCTAAGGGAGAATCTCCTCACTCCTAACACCCAAAAAACATATTTTATATGCTTTTCCCCATACATGCAACCCTCATCGGGTTTTGAAGTAAAAATTCACACCTGCTGTTCACCTACCCTTAATACTTGTAACTGCCCAACAATCCAAATAGTCAGTCAACTCAAATATCTCGGAGTGATTGTGGATCAGAGATTAAGTTGGTATCCGCACTTCGAATTGACTATAGGTAGGGTTAGGAAGCTCATATGGGTTTTCAAATCTCTGAGGCATGTCATGAGCACTGAGCTACTGAACAAAATATATATCGCGCTAGCCCAGTCTGTTATAATATATTGCATCTCAGTTTGGGGAGGAGCAGCTAAATCTCACTTCTTAGATCTAATGCGGGCTCAAAGATCTCTATTCAAATTTATGCACTGTAAGCCCTTTAGGTTTTCTACCGAAACCCTACACAACAGTATCAAACTGCTCTCCGTTAGAAAGCTATACATTTTACACATGATACTAAGATAACACAAAAGGCTACCTCTAGATCATGCCAAACTTAGTAGAAGACGGAGCGATGTTGTAGCTCCTACATATCCTGCACGAACAGTTTTTGCTACTGGGCAATATTTAGCTCAAGCCCCTTATGCTTACAATAAAATTAATCGTATTCTAAAAATTTACCCGATGCAATTCTATGAGTGTAAGATCACTTTGACTGAGTGGCTTTCTTCCCTCAACTATCTTGACGTGGAAGAAATCCTGGTAAGAAAGACTTGATACATTTCAAAAACCGGCTTATACAGCATATCATTACACATACACATAGGTACACATAACAACAAACGTACACACACACACTCACACACACACACACATACACACACACACACACACTCGCACTCACATATAAGCACTTGGGAATACTTTTTCTCCTTAAAACTGCTTCAATATAATTTAATATCTCGTTATGTTTCCTTTAACTTATACTGTAATATTTAAACTTAACCAATTAAGTAAATCCAAATTGTTAATAATACGTAGGAAGAGCGAGGCTATCCCAACACAAGTATCTTCTGATTACTTTCTGGGAAGCCCCGGCAACTTATTTGTAATTGATTTACTGAAATAAATATATATATATATTTTTTTTTTTTTTTTTTTTGACAAAGCGAAATTATAGTTGTAGATATCCGCGATCACTTATGAAAAAGCATTGACTTGCTTTTTCATAACTGCTAGCGGTGGGTTCTTGGCAGTCTGGGATATGGTGGCAGGCGCTTCCATCATCTAACTTTACCTTATTTAGGCTTCCCTGTAGTTTGTGTATAGAAATAAAATTGTGTGCTCTACACTGCTGCCGCTGTGGCATGTTGGTTGATGAGCTCAATCGCCATGGGCTTTCATGTTATCGCAGTGGTGGCAAATTCCCCGCCATGCCAATTTAAATGACATTATCTATCGGGCTCTTGTTACCTCCAACACTCCCTAGGTTCTTGAACCGTCGGGTCTGTTGCTTGACGATGGCAAGCGGCCTGATGGTATGACTCTGTTCCCATGGATAATGGGTAGAACGTTGATGTGGGATGCAACATGCGTAGAAACTCTCGCGTCTTTCCATCTTTAAAAAAACTAGTGTACAATCGGTTCTGCTGCTAATAACGGTGAAAGCCTTAAACATAGAAAATATCAGAATTGGGTTAGTGAGTACATTTTTGAGGCTTTTGGAGTTGAAACCATGGGGTTTTATTTGCCTCATTGCTTTTATTCGGACCTAGTGAGGCGATTGGTGAGTAAAACTCGTGACCCTAAGGCTGGCTTCTATTGCGATTCAGCGTGTTAATCTTAAAGCGGCCAGCCTTTTGGCTACGTTGCCTTTAATAATAAATATTAAAATAATAATAATAATAATAAAAATCTTTTATTCTCTCTAAAAATGAACAATGAGACTGGATCCTAATCTAGGACTTGCCTGTATTACAGGTCTCCAGGTCACCACTGACAGTAGAATATGAGCAAATTATTTTAATTAATGACTCATTTTGGACAAACAAAGAATAAATTAGGTGGATTTACAAAATAAAACCAATTATAAAATATTTGTAAAAAAAAACAATATACAATATCATAAATTAAATCATTGTTATAGTGTAAGCGAGGGTGTGTATGTGTGTGTGTGTGTGCGATCACGTGTGTGTCTATTGGTGGAGGGGTGCTGTATGTAGAGTGTATGGGTTGGTATTTGTATTACTAGTGAATTATAGTTAAGAGTGATTCCGTTGTTTCATACTCCAGTGAAAGTAAAAAATTCAGTTTTTACAGTTTGCTCCAGCTAAGTTGTATATTTGTACTATACAACCTTGCTGAAGAGAAAGAACTTTTAGGTGAATCTAGTCAATACCGTTTCTATAGCACAGGGGTTAATAGGTTAAAAAAGTGATTTACCTTCAGTACTGCGTTCTGTGCTCGTCCGAGTTTCAGAATATGAGTCTTACTGGTACTACCCCATGTGGATATGCACCATGTAAGGATGGATTGGCATAGGGCAAAATACACAGTTTGAATAATTCTAGTAGGCGGCATGTCGGCAAATCGAAGAGATTTAAAACTAAAAATTAATTTACGAATTCTTCTTGTCAAAACTGAGTATGTTCATGAAAATTCATTTGAGAGTCAATAATAATACCGAGATATTTATGTCAGTTTTGTCTGTGTTTTTTCAGCGTTTACTGTCAAAATATTTCGCTTAAGCCAGTCATTGTCGCATGTCAAAGCTGTGATTGTCGTACAGGTTAAGCCAAGTGTTTGTACTAAAAAGGAGAGCAGTATACCTTGAAAGAATCCTAGCATATGCCTATGCACATACTACGATTCTTCCACTAATTAAGGGAAGGTTGCGTAATCCATTTATATATTAGGTCTTTACCTATGAAATTGCCGTTTTTCACGAAATAAATGAAGCGTAATTTTTTTATATATTTTTTATTTCTATTTATCAAAATAATCACCCATGCAATCAATGCATCTTTGCCAACGCATTGGTAGTTTATTGATGCCTTTCTTGAAGAAATCAGCTGGACGGGCGGCAACATATTCTTCAAAGGCATTTTGTACTGCCTCTCGGGTATTGAATTTTTTTCCTGCCAAGAAGTTATCCAAATTATGGAAAAAGTAGAAGTCTGTAGGCGCAAGGTCTGGTGAGTACGGCGGATGACGGAGAACTTCCAACCCCAACTCTTGTAGCTTGGAGACCGTCTGCTGTGCAGTATGAGGTCGCGCGTTGTCGTGCAGGAGCAGTGGAGCCGAACGATTGACCAAAGCTGGTTGGAGACGTGCGAGCTTCTCCATCATTGTGTTCAGTTCTTCACAGTACACATCTGCCGTAATGCTTGTCCCGTTTGGCAAGAAGCTGTGATGAATTACACCCGGGTTAGACCACCAAACAGTGACCATCACTTTTCTAGGGGTAAGTTTTCGTTTAGGGCATTGTTTGGGTGCTGAGCCAGGGTCCAACCAACTTGCTGAGCGCTTACGATTGTCAAACATGATTCATTTCTCGTCACAAGTAACAATGCGGGTCAGAATTCCTTCATTTGTATGCCTGCAGAGCAGTGCAAGGCACGTCTCCACGCGTACTTCGCGCTGGCGGTCAATGAGTTCGTGGGGTACCCATTTGTCAAGCTTTTTTACCTTGCCAATTTGACGCAAATGGACCAATATTTTTTTGATGCTAACGTCGAAAGCTGCTGCTAATTCAGCCGTGGATTGAGTTTCATCAGCTTCCACAATTGCCTTTAATTCGTCAGATATGGACGCAGATATGCAGATATGGGCTGTGTTAAAGTATCTTTATGTTGCATTATATGATTTCATCCATCATCATACTCCATCATACATCCTACCCAACGGCACCATTTAGCTTGAGAGTGTCAATGATCGATTTTATTTCTTTTGGATCTGTGCCAAGAAGAACCATTGAATGAGTGATTTTGAGAGAAAGAACGATGTGGCAAGATTTTTTCATCCATGTTTTTTTTCGACGTTTGCGAAGTAACTGTTAATGTCGTCAACGGTTTGGGATCCAGTTAATAATTCTATCTCGGAGTTTCTTGGATTTTGTCTACAGGTTATGTCAGTGATGTTCACATTCCACAGATTGCGGTTATTTGGACCTGCAGTTTGAGTTAGGTTTTTCTGGTACTCCTGTTTTACATTTTTTAATAATTCATTACAGAAATTACTGTACCTTGTATATGTGGTTCTCATAGTTATACTTTCAGGGCTGAACTTAGATTTTTTATGTGGTCCATCCTTGTTACTCATCTATCTAAGGAGGCTAGGAGTAATCCAGGGCTTTATAATCCTCCTATATAATACTCTTTCGGTTTCTTAAGTCCATAACTGTAGTGTTTGATTCTCTTGCTGTTTTTAATATGGAAGTAAAACATTCCGCAGCAGTGTAAGCTTCTCTAAATGTGAAAACCTCTGAGAAATCCAAAGTGGTAATGTCCTTGGATAATTCTCTTGGTCCAAATTTTTGGTTTACACATTAGCTTTATGAAACTTGTAATGCTTACTTATGTTTTTGGAATCCTTTTTATTTTTTTATTTATTTATTATTTTCCATTTTCAGGTATTTATATTGTTTACTTTTTGACAAATCGTGTCAACTCAATTTTTTGTGACAGCAATGGAGGCTGCCGATCAAACTAAGTAAGAAAATATACATGATTTCTGGCTGATAAGATTAAATTCAAAATTCCAATTTGCGGTTCCAAAGGAATGCGAGCCGGCCATATAAGCCGATTGTTGGTCTTAGAACGGCAGTCTATTTCATGCCATCCTACCGATAACAGCTCCAATCTATTTCAAGCCATCCTACCGATAACATCTTCAGTCTTCTGCAAGTCGTCAAACTCATGCTCATGCTGAAGCTACCGGACTCTGAAGCTACAAAATTTTTATGTGAGGTCAGTATATTGTCATGTGATCGCAGAAAATTTGCTAGGACTAGGAGGATTATAGATAGCTAGTGTTCAGCGAAGAACATGTTATCGACACTCGGAAACGCTGACGAGCAACCTCATAACCTGCAACCTTCGATCTTACTAAATAAGAAGAACGTCAGATAGTGCAACGATGCTAAATATTGTATTTTATTATAAATATTGTAATAGGATGAGTGTTATTAATTTTGTATAAATAATGATGAAATTTGTACATAAATTTGTCTTCAACTACTTTTTTTTTCTTACTGAAAAAGGGTTAGACGTTCGTCTTTTATCTCACCCGATGTAAAGTGACGATGAAGATGAAGGTGTTACACGTCTATACACGAGATACCTATACACTCGACGCTTGAAAGAACTAGGTCTATAGTTTTCTGGAAAAACAGAAGCAGGCAGTTCAGTCCACACCTTGGCGAGTCTTACTTATCTCCTGCAGTGGCGTCCTCTCACTGTGGCCAAGACACCTTTAGCCATTATTTGATCGGTCTTGTGAGTCTGCTTGACCGGCAGTGAGAAAACCCTATCCTGTGTACGTTGCACGACGTAAACAACCCTTACATCCTTTCCCCATCCGTCTATTGCCTTAGGTCTCACGGCACAGATATTCCGCACTTATTTATATATTTCACATTTATATGGTAGGGCTAGGGCCGATAGGACTTTAGGCTTTACAGCTACAATGTCTGTGTTAGTGTTTAATTTTACTGTAAAACAGTTTGCTTCCAGTAAAAGTGGTTTTTCAACTGATACGTCCATGGGGTTTTCTGTGTGTACGATTACACATTCATTTGGTGTCAAATTTTTTGTGGTAACGTAACCATCATACCCGTCTAAAATTAGTATATTTGAGACGCATGATAACCAGCATTCTGTTAAGATAAGAACATTGTGGAGAGTATTTGTTCTAGCCATTAGGGTCAAAACTGTCCATGTTTCGGTGTACGCTTTTAATATTTTGATTTAACACTGTAACACTTTTCAGAAATTGCAAGAACTTTTGACTATTCTATAACACAAAGCATTACGTTTTCTACACTAATTCCATAAATATTTTCTATAAGTTTATCAAAGACTGTAACTTATTGTGAATAAAAAAAAATCTGTTACGCCAGAAATAGCAACAAATGCAGTCGGTAAGAGCAGAAACGAGATATAAGACAAATACAGGCGTTAGGTCATAACTGCAGTGATAAAATTCGAAAATTTGGTAAGTACATTCACTAGTTACCTGAGTGTTTATGTTTGTATGTGAGTATTGAGTAAGCTGTGTTCTAATTTGGGTCAATCTTATCATTAAATATTTCCATGAAAAAATAGTTTTAGAAATTCAAAAGTTATTTACTAATAAACAAGTGTTGTTAACAGCAGTTACCCTAAAGATATTCACTTTGAATTACTTAAATCACCTAGTTCTTCTTCATTATTGATGCGAATGGATGGGCCACCTTTATTTTTTTTGTATATATATCTGATCATTATAGGACTCGCAATGGGCGTATCCCTTGTCTTTGGTCAATTGCCGGGCGTTAAAAATATTTATTTGTACCTTTATGTAAAATATTCAGATAAATACAGACAATATACAGATACCGTACAGTACAATATACAGATAAATATAGACAGGTTTTTAGGGTCCAGGGAGGTGAAGGTGGTGAGTATTAAGTTTTTTATCCGGGTGATTTTTATTAAATTCTCGCGCAGATTTTATAATTTCCTCTTTAGTTGTAAATGTGGAAATATCGACTATTATAGAATTTTGGGTCTTATTCTTGGTCTCAACATAAGTTCAATTTTACTTTCTAGGTTTCCAATCTGTTTTTATGGTTAAGGCTTATTCCTATTGCAAGTGATCAATTTTTTTTTGCCACACCATCGCACTGCTTTGAAAAGATCTTTGGATTTCAGCATTTTGCGATTTATTACCAACAAGTGCAGTATTCAAGGCTGCAAACTAACGAGCCTGTCCAACTTTGAAGTCCTTGAACAAGTTTTTTAATTCCTTTCATAAAAGATTCCAGACGGTCACATTTGTTTTTCCGCCGTAAGGTTACGTTGGAGGTCATATAAATAAATAAATCCCCAGACAAACACACCAACTGTATGGCCTCCAAAGTAAGCAGAGCTTGTGTTATGGATGACCCTACAGCGAACTGGATAAACACACATATATAAATATAAACAACCATGACCCGAGAACAAACATCTGTGTTCATCACACAAATGAATGCCCCAGCCAGAACTCGAACCTGGGACCTTCGGCGTATGAGGCGAGGCTACTTACCACTACACCACTCGGTCGTCAAATTTATGATTGTTTATGTCATCTTCGTACTTACTTACAGCTGGTGAATGCGGAGGTGTACATTTCATATTGTATATGTGAATGTAACCTTAAATAAATTCCTAACAACAGCGTAATATTGACAGTGTGGCTTACGATTTATTTATCCTAAGCAGTCCATAGGATTAGGCAATCAACTGTATCAAATTGGACAGATGGAGCAGAGTTGATTGAATGGTTTATATTTGTTTTATTTGTGACGGAATATTTAAGATCTTTTTATTGGTCTACAATGTGGAACAAAGTACATTATATCTACTATGAATATTCACTAACCGTTTTTCAAGTCTCTGTGCAGTGTAGTTCGGCACTAATTTGATCAATTTCCTCGGTGAATTTCTGTGCTTAGTTGGCTGCTGTAATTGCTTATTGCGCCTTATATTTCAATGTTGGCGTAACTTTGTTCTTGACTTTATGTTGTAAATAATACGGGAGCTGCACAAAAACTAGTATTTACCAATCAGGGGGTGGGGGTGATCCCAAATATATTCCTTTATAGATTCCCTTAAATTGAATTCATTCATATCGTCATATTGCATTATGTTATTTTATAGAAAATTTTTTTTGGGAACAAGTAAATGTCAATGTTGAGAAATAAATATTTCATTTCATTTCATACTTGTAATGAACTATGATCCCAATTATAATGAATGAGTAAGTACAGTATGATTGTATCTTATATGTATGTAATCACTTAATATGATTACGACATCGTTATTATTTTTATTTTTTTAAATCCAGATATAAAATTAATACCTAATAAAACTATTAAATATATTCAAGACAAACTATCCTATCCATTGTCTTTTTTAAATTTAAAGGAAAGCTACCACCGTCTGCAATTTAAAATTCGAAATCGGTGGCACAGCTTGTTTATTGCCCGCTGATTGCTTCTGGGAGACGACTGCTAAACAAGTTCAAGACTGCGTTGATTAAAACGTTTTGCATTGTGCATGTATCAGCGCTTATAGTTGTTATAATGTGGTTCTATCATAAAATGTTTTGTAAAACAGTACCATAAAAAGACATATGAATATTTTCTTCTTAATGGATATTACAGTTAGGAAACGATTCCAAGAATTTCAAGAGATCCGTAAGAGTTTTCTGGTTTATGCGAGACATTAAAAAAATCCATATTTCCAAATGTTCGTCAGCGTAACAGTGGTATAAAGTAGTTACAAAATTATGTTTAATGAATACCCACTTACAGGATATTGATACAGTGTGAAAGACAAACTATCACATTTATTGAGAAATAAGAACTATACAATGTGTTGAATTTACACTTGATTTAACGAAATGTTTACTTATGTTAAAAAGAAATCGATAAGTAAGCTGTTTAAAAATTCAAGCTATTAACTTTTTTTAAATAAAGTATCCATCTTTTGCTTTTACATTTTTTCTCTTCAATTAAATGGTGTATTTTTTAAAAGTAGGTAGTCTTATTTGAAAGCTAGAAAAACTAATTGGCAATAGAATTTATTAAAACCTTCGATTTGAAGCAGAAAATTTGTTTAAAAAATGATTTCTTTGAAGAAAAACTTCTTTTTTAGTTTTGATCTGTAAATTCAAAACTAGCACATTTAGGTAACCTTTTAGCATGTTTTATTAAATTTCATGACTTATTCTACAAGTCCACCATAATAACATGGATTCTATCATTTTTTGTAGTTGAGATTATCAACATCAAAGACTGCCATCGGTTTGTTAATTTGTGCTTACGCGCCGCACCTACCCATAGCAGAACATCTGGTCGAACAATAGCAGGTAAAGATAGAAAGAGAAAGAAGAAAGCATGAGGCCGAAACAAGTGGGTGAGAGAGGAATTGTCGTTTGAATGCCATTTGGGTCTCGGTGCTCGTAAAGTAGCTTTTTAAAACAAACAGTTCATCTTGTTACATTCCCTAACTTGCACGTTGAATACGCTTACCATTTTTTTTCGTCGTTATGCGTTCTACGATAGAAATCTTGTCTTCTCGTGAAGTAGCTGACGTTCAGTACAATTTTGCGATGGCAATGGTCGCGCCGCCGCTCAAGAATACCAGCGGCTATCCCTGACAAGACCTGCTGTTGGGTTTTCATAGCAGTGCGTCGAGAATTTAGTGAGAATGGACTGCGACACCCACGTCATGAACGTGCTTCTGATGTACCGGTAGATGTGTAGGAACAAGTGTTGCGTTTGGTGTATACACTTTAACTAGTACTGGCCGAATAGTTCTCCAATTGGGGATTAATCACGCCCAAGTGTGGAAAATTTTGAAAAAGGAATGTTTGTACCCCTTTAACTTGCGAAGAGTGTAGAATTTGCACGAAGCAAATTACAACGGAATAAGTGTTTCTTGTTAGTGGCTATTGCGGCAACGACGTATTGTCCACAATTTCTGTGACCATATTTTGTGGACGGACGAGGCAAACTTTAATCAGACTGGAATCACAAATTTTCGTAACCTGTACTTGTGGATGCCGGACGAAAAAAGAAGTTCGACCAGCATCGTTTCAAGTTGAATTTTCAATAAAAGTTTGCGCCGGAATGATCAAAGAAAATTTAATCGGACCCTTCATCTTTCCATCAAGGTTGACCTAGCTTACCTAAGCTGGGCCTAGCTTACCTATCATTTTTACAAAAAGAGCTCCCTAGCCTGATGAGTGATGTGGATCTACAAACAAGGAGGAGGATGTGATTCCAACATGATGGCACTTCAGCTCACTCCAGCACAATCGTGCGTGATTATTCAAAAGAACACTACGGAGTCAGATGTATTGGACAAGGCGGACCGGTGGCGTGGCAGGCATGAAGCCGAGATTTGACCCCACTGGATTTTTATAATATTTTATATCAAGCAGATTGTGTAAAGCACTCCCATTGGAACAAGAGAAAAGTTTTTACAAAAAATAATGGCTACAGCTAGTCAAATAAAAGAAAAGTTACTGTATTAAAAAGAACCATACGTAGTGTGGCATTACTTGTAACTGTTTGTATGGATGAGAATGGTGGACATTTTGAAAATTTAATAAATTTAATCATTTTAGTTTCTTACTATTGTTTTTGTTGTATTCCATAATTTATGTAAATTAAATCGTTATTAGATCACTTTTGATTTTTATAATAAGATTACCTACCTAATTTAAACAGTGATTATCTAATTGGCGGAAAGAGATAGAGCCCACGCTATTTTGGTGAACTTGTAGAGTAAGTCCTGAAAAATTAATAAAACATATTTGAATTTCAATTGTTATCTTTGAAGTTACAAATCAAAAATTTAAAAACAACCGTATATTTATAAGAAAATGATTTTTTTTTACAAAGTTAAATTTTCTACTTGAAATCGTAGGTATTTTTAAATTTTATTACTTAGTAGTTTTTCTGACTTTCAAATAAGACCTTTAAAAAAATACAACCGTTACTTACAGAGAAAAAAATTGAATCCGAAAGATGGGAAATTTAATTTTAAAAAAATAAAAGAAAATGGCTTGATTTAAAAAATAGCTTAAAGATAGCTTACTTATTGATTTTTTAAAGTTTTTTATCAATATTTTTTTATTTATCATCATCACATTCATTAGACTGATTTTAAAGTTAACATAATGTATATTTAGGTGTCTGTAATCAGGTTAAAAGTCGAACAAACAAATTTTCGCGCATAATCTATCAGTAAGTTAGTCTCGATGTCATCCTCGAGGTTTGGTGTTATCACTGCCTCCCTAATTTAGAGACCCTGTTGATATGGACACACAATCGAGGTGAACACATATGACTATATGATTCCCACTACTAAAAATATATTTATTTAGGGGTTGATTCAGTTTCTGACTGTGAAGTCACACAGTTGCATGCTTGGAAAAAACAATTGATTGCAAATACGTCATATTTATAAAACATTAAAATATATATTAACTGTCTTAAAAGACTTAAATAAAGAAGAAATATCAAGCGAAATAGACAAAATTCCTAGTCACTACATAGATATAACCTAAAAACATCCGATATTGTATAATGTAATTAATTTATAATAATATAACATTATAAAAATATTAATCCAAAGCACCTTTACAATTAATAACAATGTCTTTCTTAGTACATATAATTATTTGTTTATTCTGTTTTTTTCTGTTTGATAAAACAATACTAACATTTTCTACATACTCTTGCTAATCTTTCAACGCTTCAAAAATCTAGACACAACCACTCATATTTCACATGTTTAATTTAATTAATTAAAATACTAACACGTGGAGCAATAAAATAGAATTCTAGCTACCCTATACTCTTTACAGCAGTAAATATTGCACAAAGTGGTTTTAGCGTAGACGGTGTCTTTCTTGTGAAAATTATACATCTCTGTATACAGTGTAATGACCAGTGCCGACACCCTGCGGAACTGTTATTGTTATAGCGAGCTTGTTGCACCGAAATAGCAGCTTTGGAACTACGTGGAAAAATTACTTCTGTATTAGCTGGACTGTGACAGTCACGGGTTATAAGCGCCTGTAAATTGTGCGAAAGCGACCATTCCTCGTTTGGTATCCATTTATATTCAAAATCGAATTTGAATTGGTGTAGAACCAAACAAAATAAAAAATGTTTTTTAGGTTTGGTTCATTTATTGTAATTTGAATTTTTTCAAAGACTTAAAAAAAATAACACAGTAATGAAAATAACGTAACAACCAATTTCTAATAAAACTCATTGAACAGAATGTGGAGATTTATTAAAAAATTTGGTAATAGACGTAGTATTTTATATATCAGATTCTTTCATATTGAAATTAGAATAAGTGGAAGAAGAAAATGACTATGTTGATCATTTTTACCGGGTTTGAATATTATCAAAATAAAACATTAAATTTAGCGTTTATTTTTGAGTTGCTACTACTCAACTTTTGATAGTCCTCTTTAGATGCCAAAATTAAAGACCTAAAGAATTTAAAAGTTACAAAAACAAAAAGAAAAAAGCTGAATGTGCTAAGTCAGGTCTGTTCATTCATTAACACTTCCCACCCAAACTCTTTTAATAGAAGTGTGTGATCTGGTGTTCTCAATTCCCCGTTTAAGCCTCATTATCTGTTGGCAGTAAGGATGTGAAACAGCATTAATCGGTGACATTATCAGTGATATTTTGTGTGACGATGATACCAACTGCCATAAGTATTTAACCTTACTGTTTTGCATGCAATGCTTCCCACTCATCTATTTCCAACACTTAACTTAATCCTCAACAGGAACAAAAATGCCTTAGCCTCAGATGTTTTGATTACTGTTCATGTCCGAGCTATCTTTTGCCGTCAACTTAACGATCTTGCCAAACGGGTCCAACTCTGCTCGTATTCTTAAAAAAATCGCATTAACCGATTGTGTCCTCAAACTCGAAACCTAAAATTACACTCAGAAAATGTACAGGTATGGACCCTGAGATATCTTCGACAAAAACTCTAAAAACCATATTAGCTGTAGTTCAGCTACATACAAACGTAGATAAGATTCCTTGCGAGAAATTGGTCCTTTAGCCTTGAATCACCCCAGGGCTACAAAAGTGTATACATCATCGTGATAAATTGTTTAAGAAAACAAAACAAAAGCCTGGCAACACTACGTTGTGCACTATTTACACGCGATATAAAAAAATCTGTAACAGTTTATTTAAAAAAATGAAACGAAGTTGAACAGTCATACTTTAAATAGTACCAGAATATTCCTCGAAAATCATGGAATCTTATTAAATCAGTGTACAATCTTTTCAAGAAATACATATCATGTGACATGCTTTCCCTTACTGATGATCCCTAAAGCTTAGTAAATGAAGTAAATAACAATTTTGCAAGCGCCCGAAAACATCTGGAATCCCCAAATAAAGAACAGTAGCCTTACTGATGCAAGTCTCCCTTCATTCAGTTGTCCTCCTTAGTACTGACTGCAATGAAAAAAATAGCGTTACATTGGGACTTAATCCCACTAGTTCTGTGAGATTGATGAAATTGCAACTTATTTAATAAAAACTGCAACACATATATTGGTTCCTATCCTCAATCATATTTTCAACCTATGCCTAATCTCTGGTACCTTTCCAGAAACTTTAACAACAAGGCAGTTTTTAAGTTACTAGAGATCTATTGGCAACTATCTCGGTATTGACAGTTCTGTCTAAAGTTTTTGAAAATTTTTACCTTGAGTCAAACAATATTTTGGCCCTTGGATCAATATGGGTTTAAGTGGGGAAGATCAACTGAGGATGCAATCTTGCAATTGACTTAATCAGTATGTAAGCACCTTAACAAGCTGAAGTGTTGTATCATCTTATTAGACCTCTCCAAAGTCAACGAATCAGAATCAGAGCTTTTGATATATTTAGGAGTTACCTTAGCGATCGTACACAGTACGTAACGTTTAACAGCATGTACAGTCACGTAGAAATTCTTAGGGCCTGGTCTGTTTCTAATTTATATGAATGAATTGTGTAAAATCAAACAGTACTTAAAAATTTGTAATATAATAACACATGCAGATGTATTAATACATGGTAAAACATGGTATAAAGTTCGTCCGTTTCATATGCAGAAACTGCCTTAAGATATTTGATGCAAACCTTCTAATATTAAATTCAGATAAAACTAAATTCGTTGCCTTTTCACCAAAAATAACTTCTCAACCTGAATTGTCTTTTACTTTACTTGCTCATTAATGTCACGCCTCGACATGCAATTTTGCTTCTGTAACTCGAACCTAAAGTAAAAAGTATCTTGGCATCATAACTGAAAGTACTCCTACTACTACTACTTTCCTGGAACAATCACATCAACTCCTTGGTAAAGCGGCTTAAGAAATTGATCTTTGTATTCAGAAAATTACGAACTGAAGCCTCTCTATCTGTACTTAAATTAGCTTACTTTGCACTAGCTTTTACTCTAATCAGCTACTTTATCAACGTATGGGGCGCCTCTTATAAACTGCATATGATAGTTTGAAGTATCTCGAAAGAAGTTAGCGAGCAGTCATAAAAGTTATGACGTTCAAATTTTTTATGTTTCCAACGGCAGCATTATATCTCGAATGTTAAGTACTAGTGGTTCGGAAAATATTTGTCTCAATTTTCGTTTGTCGTAAACATTCGTCAATTTCCTATAATACACATTGAATCATGTACAAAAGGCGATTTGGAAAAGAAGACTACTACCAGCTACCCAGTAGAATTTTTAGAATCCATCTGTGCTCCTGGACTACCAGCTCATAAAATAAAATTAAAAGTTGGGGTACCCATAATGCTCCTTATAAATTTAAGCCCACCAAAACTTTGCAACGAAACCAAATTAAAAGTGAGCAATTCACAACGAAATCTGATAGACGCAGAGATTTTAACAG
This sequence comes from Marasmarcha lunaedactyla, assembly GCA_923062675.1. Lineage (NCBI taxonomy): Eukaryota > Metazoa > Arthropoda > Insecta > Lepidoptera > Pterophoridae > Marasmarcha > Marasmarcha lunaedactyla. Next base: position 37,413,084 of record OV281339.1, on the reverse strand, counting down.
GGTGCGGAATAGGTGAAAGTGTTTTTATTCCTCGGATTCCTCTCATTCCAAACAGTTTTCCATGTAGCTTTAAACGAATCCAGTTTCCGGTGAGCCTATGTTTCGCAATGACAATAAATAAAGCCCAAGGTCAGACGCTAAAAGCTGTAGGGGTGGATCTAAGCATTAGCTGTTTTTCGCACGGTCAGTTATATGTGGCTCTGTCACGTGTTAGCAATCCTAGCAGCCTGTATGCTTTGATCCCCGATGGCCATACGTTTAATATCACGTACAGAGAAGCATTACTGCAAAGCAGATTTTAGATCCAATATTAGCCAAAAGTTATATCCAAAAAATGCTGCCCAAAGTCACTATTCCACGTGAACGAAGTCGCGGCACAGCTAGTATATATAATATAAATAATTAGTATCATAAATAATTTCATAAATTTTTTATTTATTCAAAAATTGTTCTTTATAAACTCCAACCTCGCACTTTCTTGCACCTAAATACAACAAATCGCTTCAAGCTTTGTTTCGGATCACACAACAATTTTATTCGTCTTGTCTTTTCGAAGGTATAACTTTAGTTAACTCAGTGGCGTATTCATAGAATTGGAACTGAATGTTACAACATGAAACATTGAAGTTAGTTATGCCCACGTTTTATGTTTTTTTTTGATATAAGCAACTTGAAGGGGTGTTTCTGAGAAACTTTAAGTTTGTTTTGGATAAAGATTATTTATACTAAGCATTTTACCTTACATTTTGTTTACACAACACTGAAATATCGCTTCTGATAAGCAGGTGTAAGTATTTCTGTAACTTTAAATATTGTTAGACGTATAATATCTGTTTCTGTAATTTTATTAAAGTAATGCCATAATATTCTATTCCTGGAAGTAGGCGTAAACAGCTGCGACACAGTTTCCACTGATTTAAATTGTTTTTATCAAATAAATTATTATTAATTTAACAAGAATCTGCTAAATTATATTTTTCTGTGTTAACATTGTGCAGATATTTTTTTCTTTTGAAAATGGTTATAATCTATTTTACAAACATTAAGTTTTTTTTTATTTACAAAATTTATTTATTCCAGAATTTATTCTAAGTGACACTCTTGGACCGAGCTGATAGATTACACGGACGGCCCTTTTCCATAGGGCAGCACTCCCCCACAACGGAATGCCATATGTCATGTCATGAGGCTATGAAAGAACCGAAATGCAGTAATCGGGCAGTTGTTTCATTCGAATTTTGTCGCAGCTTTTTTTAACAGCATATGCGGCAAGTGAAGCTTTTTCGTTAATCTATCAACATGCGGTCCCCACTACAGTTTAGCAACTAAAGTTATGCTTAGAAATAGAGTTGAGTTTACAGGAGTCAGTTTCCGACCGTTAACAACAATGTTTGTACTTATCTGTTGAAATTTGATTCTTAATACTTAAGAGGACCAGGAACTGAGCCCTGGGGCACACTAATTGTCACTTAGACTCAAATAGCTTACAATTCAATAATTTATTGCCACCAATGTGAAAGTAAAATATTTCAAATTATCTTTTTTTTAAATCTTATCGAGCGCTGGTAAATTTCTAATCTAATCGATTTTGGTTTAAAATTATTAGGGTCAGACACACTATCTACTTTGAATATTGGGATGACCTTTCTCAATTTAATTAAATCAGGAAATACACCATTATCAACACAATCATGAAATATACTGGCTAAGTGTGGGGCTATAGCATCAATGACAGATTTAATAAGTTGAACGGAAATTCCATCTAAATCAGCAGGATTTTCTAACTTGATGCTTTTAAATGCGTTTAAACCTTATAGAACAGTAACATGTTTAAAGTTGAAATCAATATCACATGAATTTACATTTTCCCTTAACAGTTCCTGAGTGGAACATAAATTAAGACTAAAAGTAGTTGACACAGGGATGCCAGTTAAATTTTGAAATGCTTCAGCAACTTCTCTGTCGTTTGACTGATTTATAATATTACGTCTTATACAGGGTGTCCCATAAGTTGCACGACAAACTGATACGAAAAAAAGATTGAAGTATGCGAGATAAAAAAAATTACCTCAGTAAAAGGCCCAAACTAGCTATTTCTTTTTTTTCTAGAATAATATGGCCTGTATTATTCATTTCTGAAATCTATATGAAATACGTAATTTATTTGTAAAATGTGCAGTGACTGTCCAGTACATTATTTTACACCACTAAATGCCAAAGCTTAGTTCATTAATTTTTGTAGAAAAAAATAATGAGAATAATATGTTTTTTCTCAATGATGCCTAATGATATTTAACTAAATGATATTTGCATGTGGTAGATCTACTGTTCTAGAATATTTATGCTTGTTTGTACACACACCAACAAAAAAACTAACCAAAAGTGACATTTTTATTAAAACGGTGACAGTTTTACTGAGGTAATTCATTTTATGGTAATTATTTTTTTATCGGGTGGGGCACGCTTCAATCTTTCTTTCATTTCAGTTTGTCGTGCAAGTTATGGGGCACCCTGTATATAAAATTGGCCTTTTCAAGGGAGGTTCAAAAAGTCAGTTTAAAAAAAAATTATAAATCATTTTTGTACATGAATCTTTGATAAATAATAGAACCAAGTGAGAGTCTGTAATATTGTTTCAGAATATCAGTCACAATTCCAGCAAAAATTTAATTATGAAATTAGAATCTAATTAAGTTTTATGTAAAATTATTAAGTTTTTAAGTTAAATACAATAATAGTTTGTCAAATTTAATGTTGTGTACAACTTTAATCGGTCTGCAAACTTACAAATGTTGTATAATGTAAATGTAGTTTTCAGAGTATTAGTTTGTAAGCTGTTGTTAATCCTAAATAAATAAAATAAAATAAATAAATATATTTATTTAATCAAAGTATGTACCATTGATGTCTTAACACTTTTGCCATGTCAAAGGTAGTTCATTGAACCCTTTACTAAAAAAACCACTCCTACGGGAATCAATAAAATCTTTGAAGGCGTTTTGGACTGCCCCATCAGAGTAGCATTTTTGCCCTTGCAAGAAGTTATTATTATTATTATATAGTTATAGTTATTATCAAAATTTCGAAAAAAATGGTAATCTGTTGACGCAAGATCCGGGGAGTACGGTGGATGTCTTAGACATTCCAATTGAAGCTCCTCTAATTTGGTAACCGTCTTTAGTGAAGTGTGTAGTCTAGCGTTCTCCTGAAACAGCAGTGGCCTAGAGCGATTACGTCGGTTGTTTAGCAGCTAGCTTTTCATCATGGTTTGCAGTAGCTGACAATAGACATCTGCCGTAATCGTCTGGCTAGATTTTAGAAAGCTTTAGTGAACCACACCGGCACTAGTCCAACAAACGCTCATAAGTTACTTTTTTTGAGTCAATTTTCGCTTCCGGCGGGGTTCGGCTGGTTTCCCAGGGTCCAACCATTGTGATGAGCGTTTCCGAATGATTGTCATACAGGATCCACTTTTCATCACAGGTGATTGATGATTGTGGTGAATGATTCTATTTAAATCGCAATTTGCTTCTGGTGGATTTAAACAGTTTTGTCACTAACACCGCAGCCTGCAGCTAACTCGGACGTGATTTGTGATGGATCCGCTTCCACAATAGCTTTCAATTCTTCATTATCAACTTTGGTCTTCGGCCGTCCAATGGGCTTGTTCTGCAGGTCGAAATTTCCTGAACGAAAACGTTGGAACCAAAAACGCACTGTATTTTTGACACCGGCGCCATACACAGAATTTATACTTTGAGCCGTTTCTGCAGCACTGGTGCCACGGTGGAACTCACACTCGTAAATAACGAGATATTTCAAGTTTTCCATTTTGTAAACTAAGTGACGCAAACAAAAAAACCAAAAGAGGAAAAAACAAATGAATTACGGTTTTCGAAACACAAATGCGTGAAAAATGGCTGTATAAATTTAAAATTTCATCAATACTTTTAAATAATTATACATAATACGTTTAAATAATTTTGAATATTTTATTAAATTTTATTTATATTTATTTATTTATTTATTTGCATATTGAGTGTTTCACAGAGGTCTTATTGTTCTTATATTTTATAGTTAGGTCTTATATTTTTAACATAATTATAAAATGACTTATTATAAGTTCTTTTATTGTACATACAAATTCATATTATCTATTTCTACTTTTTATCCCATCTATTTACTCTGTTGCCCCGTCAGTACACGTGAATAAATAATTATTTACATATATTTTGTTCTTTGTAAAAACAGAATCATGTTATTTTCCATTACATTATGAAAAAAAATATATTGAGGTAATCAAAACGCATTATTTTTAAATGTTTTAAGCCATTTATCATTCATGGGTATAAAAGAGGGCAACTGCCCACTATGGTCTGAGCATCTGATAAAATCTACCTTGTTTTTAATTGAAGGGTTAACACAAGTTTTTTTACGATGTTCGAGCTTCCTGAAGAAGGAGTCCATTATTTTGACAATTTCCTTGGCCATGAAGTCAGTCAGCATCTGGGCTCAGTGGTCCCAAATTTCAACTACTAATTGCCTCACTCTCAGCTCCTCACCACTTCGTTTCGTTTACCAAATTTTGAATTAAAGTTCCCCGTTACAATGTTGTAATGATTTTTAGAGGCATGAAAAGATATATCCTAATAATACAAAGTATCAAAGTCGGAGCATATACGTGGATGACCTTCAACGAATACTGTTTGGTAATTCTGAATATCACGTAAACTAATCTGGTCGACATACTCTCGATTTCAATAACAACAGGGCCTTGTTTACAAGGAACCCGACACTACACTGGGTAAGCTGATTGCCCTCCCGGTAGTAGAGCAGATTTCTAGATTTAAGGATTATCAAATCCTCTTCCTGTAATCGGACTTCGGATAACCCTATCTCATTGCCAGGGCCAGTGATCGTTGTTTTTAGCAGCTGGATCCCTGCCTGAGATTCTTTGCACCCCCGCTGTTTCCCTGACCGCTGCCACAGCCATTACGGGGCCACCCGGCCACCGTAGCAGAGGGGGCTGTGGTTGTGGTGTGGTTTTCATATCTTTTACCAATGGGGAAAATACCCTTAGTGACTTAGTAGGATCTTTATTTGAGTCAATGCCTACGCGATTTCAAAGGTCCACCATTTATGGATGGTTATACCACCATCAGTCAGTTGGAAGAGCCTCGTCCGTAAATCAGCAGGGTGCACCACGGGAAGGTGAGGTTGGCTTCTGGGGCCTATAAAACACTTAAAATAATTTCCAAATAGAATCATGAATGTCTTTTAGAGTCAGCAGGTAGAGTAGAACAGAACGTAAAATGAAGAACTTAACATATCTTCATTTTACGATCTGTTCTACTCTACCTGACACTGCATTATGTCCATTAATGTCACAGCTTTTTTCACATCTGCGTCGAATTTTCCTTCTTTTGAAATACTATTGCGTAATAAATAGAATTTCATCTTTAGACTCGCTCATTTTATTGAATATAGAAATAACTGTAAAATGACGGTAAGTAGTTTTTTTATTTATTTTTATATATAAAACCTTTTTCAAACTATCAAAACCAGCATGAAACATAACCAAAGTAACGAAATATTACATACAGAATACAAGAGTACTTTTTCCACGACCTTTTTAATCATTAGGTTTACAGATAAACAGATCATTTATGAACTTTTTTCTAGTAAAGTTTGCTCGTTTTCTATCCGATGTAAATCACTTAGCTCTTTCTTTCTTATTCCTTTGGTAAATAAATAACATTGAATTGTATGAAATATCTTTTTAATTTCTTTAGGTGAGTAGTAGTGTAAGTAATGAAACGTAAATATTTTAAATTAATAATGTAGGTTTAAACAAACTAAATCAAAAATATTTTTTACACATCTTAAAAGATGTACTTCATCGTGATTTTGGCATAACATATTCTAGATTCCAGAAGCAACCTTTTATGTTCCAGTTAAATCGGTTGAAAACATCTCAGTTTTCAACACAATCCTTCATGTTAAAGTTCGAGTGAAACTTCTCACAATCAAAGCTAGTATCGTTATTTACGCAAAAATATAACAATTCATGGCTTAACCACTGCATTAAGTGAGCTTTGAATTCGGTCCAAAATTATTATTTGAAGTGAGAATTTGCCAAAGCCTGGTATAATTCGTTCTTGTCGGTCTTGTAACCGAGCACGTCGTTTTCGTGCCCATCAGCTGTCAAGTCGCTTGCGGCCGCGCTGGCATTTTTGACACGACCAAATTGTGCCTGTCATTTGCCGAGATCGTTCTACCAAATGACAATTAACTTGAATTCGTTGGGTAAAAATGATAGGTCGTGAGAGAAAAATGGATTTGTTGAATTTATAGCCAAAACAGGAATTGAAGCCTCCAATAGTTAAGTTTCATGATGTCGTAGATGTTCGGTTTCGTGGAAAGCTAATTGAATGTGTTATGTTTAGTTGGTTAAGGAGGGCGATGGCTAGATCCCGCGTTAACTTGTGAACCGGTGCCGTTTGAGGGTGTTCGTCGTTTGGATACTTGGGGGGAGGGAAATTTGCCGAGCTAACAGATGCAGATAAGAATAACATTGTATAGACATAAAGAGACTCAGTATATTTATTTTGAAAAATAATATACTCGTGAGGTTTCTTGCCAGTTCTTCTTCACGAAGGTTTTTTCGAACTGGTGGTAATTTGATTTGACATCAATAAGGACAAGTAATTGTCAATGTTGAGAAATAAATATTTCATTTCATTAGAGAAACTGGCTGTTTAAAACAACAATAATTTTTAACCGTAATAACAAGTGAAAATACATATCCCAGACGCAAAGGGTCTGTTAATTTGCATCTAAAGCGTTAATGTTTTTGCATTGTTGGTAGGGGCAGACGTTTTATTTGTATATTTGTCGCGGCCAAATCATAGAATTGCTCATTTAATATAATGGTCGCAGTTCATGATGTGACCCACTACTCATATACTGCTGAATTGCAAACGTTTCACGATTTGGTGATCGACGATTGGCCATATCGTGAATGTTATTCTTACCACGTAGTTGATCACCACCAGCGATTTTCTGAGCCGAGAGAATCAAGTGATTGTGTTTGATAAATCAGCTAATCGGGATGCAGAAAATTTTTTGTCACTCCCTTTTAACGTGCCAAAAAGACACATTAACAAAATTGTTCAACTCTATTGGTAGGTAAAAGAACCATTTTATGATATTATCAAATAAACTTTTTTCATTTCAACTAAATTTCATGATACCGTACCATGGCGTGCCAATTCGACGATGTGGCAATGACAAATATATTTTGGATTTGTCCCATTTCGCTCATCAGGAAAATGCAGTCAGTGTCAGCCCAAGAGTTAACTTACCGTATCGTTTTGTTCCAGTATTTTTCAATATATTGCTTATCCAGAATCCAATTACGCTAATAATTTGTTTTGTGGTCAAAGCACGTACGGGATTTTCTGAATCGTCATATTAACCTTCCCTATTTAATCATCTCAAGTCTGTAATTTTGAAATAATTTGTAAACGATTAAAATGTTCATTGGTTTTTTGTAAGGAAGAAAAACAAGAAGATTTTTTTTAAATACACAAAATTAATATTTTGCAAACAGAATAATTTAGTTTAGTTCTATAGTTGATTTTTCAATTTTTTTATTTTAATTTTTTATTTATTTATTTATTCATTCAAGAAATAAACGGCTTACAATATTTCGTATAAATAAAAATTTACAATAAATATCTCTCTAGCCAAAACAGTTTCCAATTTTTTTTTAGACATAGCTGATATAAGATCTACACAATATTAATTAATGTACTATAAAAGGAGAATTTTAAATTAAGTGAATGTGAAAGTACTTATAGAATAATAATCAAAGAGAACAATAAATCGTATTAAGAGTTATAAAAAAAATTTAACCGATGTAATGAAGCCGTTAAGTTTTGACTAAAAATATATTTTTGGAATAATTTGTTTTACAAATAGGAATTAAAAACACTGCATTAGAGCGGATACTGGACTTAGAACATCTTAGTGAATTACGACTCAAGAGGAAAGGAGAATCAACATGATTATTAAGAATTTTATACAAATATATCTGATCCCTACGTTCACGACGCATTTGTAAAGTTTGTAGTTCATGAGGAGAATTTTTACATCGATAACCTATTCTCTTGATGAATTTATTCAAAAGTGTATATAGGGTTCCATGAAGAAGACACGTATTCCAGATGGCTTCTTACTGAGGATTAATATAAAATAATATAGGTGTTTATATTTTTGAAATTGTTGCACTGGTGGAAGACAAAACCCAGCATTTTGTATGCTTTTGATATTGTTTATATGAGAAGCAAAGTCTAGTTCTCTATCAAGGTGCTCACTTAGGTCTCTCACCTCGATCACTCTTTCAAACGTAGTGTTCCAAAAATTATTACTATATTTTATTGTAAACCTTTTTCTGGAATGAGTTATCAAATGACATTTAGCAATATTTAGTTTTAGTCATTTAGTGCACAATACTCATAAAATTGATTTAATTCGTCCTGAAAAAGTTGACAATCTTCTATTGTTTTTACAAAGGTAAATATTTTTGTATCATCAGCACATAATAATGCTTAATAATGTTTAAAACGGTTCATAATACCATCGATAAATATGTTGAAAAGAAGAGGAACAAGGTGGGAACCCTGAGGCATACCAGAGGTAATAGCGATGAAACTTTATGTATAGCCTTTAACAGCCACCACCTGAGACTTATCCCGCAAATATGACGATAACCATCTCAGAAGATCACCGTGAATACGTTTGTTTTCTAGTTTCGTTATTAACAAATTATGTGAAATTGTGTCAAACGCTTTGGAAAAATCGGTAAACATGGCATTTACCTGATACCCGTGCTCCGTGACCTCTAAAATTGAATCTAGAAACTCACAGAGATTTGATTCAGTTGATCTCCCACTAATAAAACCGTGATCATTTGGAATTATGTAGGGTGTGATTGTAGGAAACAGAGAATTGTAAATAATCTTTTCAAAAAGCTTTGGCACAACTGACAAATTAGAAATACCACGGTAGTTACAAATGTTGTGTTTGTCACTGTTTTTAAAAATGGCAACAATAATTGATTTTGCCAAGCTGTAGGCATGACTCCAGCTGTACTTAAAGAAATATTAAAAAGTGTTGCAAGAGGATTAGCAATTTGTTTGTGACAGTTTTAGAAAAACTGGGTAAACACCATCGCGGCCCATTTATTTGTTGACACCAATCATTGATTTTATCAATCAATTATTATTTATTATGTCTTATTTATTATGTCGTTGAATACGTTCATATTTGGCGAAGGCTCAAAAACAGACTGGAAAAAAGAGTTGAATAAATTTGCAATTTGTTGACCATTCGATGCATAAGTCTTACCCAGGTGCAAAGTATCAGGAATACCGTTACTACTCCGTTTAAATAATAAATGAACAGAAATGTTTGGTATTGTACTGTATATTACATTCCGTGTTGCTAATAAATTGGCAATAACACAAAATCCACAAGCCCATTTTTTATGAAGCTTACGTTTCCAATTGATTAGTTTAATTAAACGTTTATTATACCAAATCGGATATTTTATTTTATTTTAATTAACTTTTCAGGAATGAATTTTTTTTATTAATTTATTAATTTTGATAATTCTATAAAAATTTGCCACGGGAAGTTCAGTATCATTCGGATCGAGATTATTTTTCCAGTCAACATTTAACAAAGCAAGGTTTATTTGTTCATAGTCAGCAGCATGAAACCTTCGAACTATTCGAGACGCAGGACATAAATTTAAGGTGTCACTAACATAAATGTTGATACTGAGAGAAGGATGATGTTCATCCTCAGGCAATGACATTGGTGCAATTCTTTCGAGTGAACACTCAGTTTCTGAAATAGCCAGATCTAAATGTCTGTTACTTATGTTATATATTATTATATGATTATATTGAGACCAGTCATTAAAACTCAGAAACGCAAATAGTTGGGATCTTAGTATATTTTCGTATGGATTTACAAGACGTAATTTAGAGGAAGAGTTGCAGTATGAAATCCATCTAGCAAGTCTTATGTTGAAGTTACCGTACTCAATTTTAAAGTCGGAAATATATTCATGAAAAACAAATTCTGCTGCCGAATGGTTATCATTTTGTGGAAAATAACAACAAAATAAATGTATCCTTTTCATAGTTGGTGCAGAATTTAACAAGATATTGACACAGGTAACGTTAGTCCCATACATGTGCGGTAATATTAGCATTCCCTGCATACTAACATTTTCCTCGCGACGAACTGCAATGAGGGTACCGTACCTTTTTCAACTGGTAACTTAGCATAATCTCTATCAGTGCAGTATATATTGTACCGACAATCAAATAGCTCTGCGTCGTAAATTCCTGGTAATAGCCAAGTCTCACTTAAGCATATCATGTCAAAATCAGAATTTAACATATTACTATAAAATATTTTATCTTTGGTCCGTAGACATCTAACGATTTGGTAAAAAACGTTAAGTCCCATTATAATTATTATGAATGACTAATATATTTTTGTAAACGTATAAATATGTAAACATATATTGAGTCGTATTGATCAAAGTATAATTAGAGTACAATAATATGCAGCAAGAAATTTCGATCAGCTTCAAAGCTAGTGTGTTAAATTTTACATTTGTAAAAGACACGTAAATGCAATAAAACGATTTATCTCGAAAATATGTTATGTTAAAAACAGGAGTAAATAAAATCAGAATGGTACTTAAGTTATATAAATCAAATAAATAAATAAAACAAAGTCATTGTGAAACCGAAATAACGCTTATACTACTTTTTTAAAGCTTCATCGGACGTGACATGTAAAATCGGAGACTGATCGCTGCAACGCACCATGATAGTACAGTTCCGAACCCAACAGTACGCATAGCCTTTTGTCTTTGCCAACTGCTTAGCGTCCCGGAATACAAATTTATTCTTAGCAGAGAGGTGGTCGTTGAAAAATATTCTATTTTCGCCCTGGGCACCCCGTAAAACCAATATTATTCGCAGTAAAAAATTTTAATTTGCTCAAGGCAGATAGGAAATCGTCCTTTTTATACCTTAAGCGCCTTTTCAAGATAATCGGCTTCGGAGTCTTGTTATCAGAGTTGCTAAGCATTTCACCAAATCAAAAAGGTTCTCATTTTTTTTCTCAGGTACACCATTAGTTTGAATATTTGAGCGGCGAACCCACTGCTCTTTCCGTTGGTTGCTATCAGAGATGTCCTTTAAATTGAAACGCAAAATATTAAGGTCCTGCTTCAGCTTATTATTTTCATCTTTGATATTCCACATTTGGGCATTTATCGAAGCGACCGTAGTAGCCAAATTGTTCATTTAGTTTTCCTATGTACTTACGGTCACTGAAAGCTTGGTTAACTGCTCATTAACGTTGGATTTCATTGATGCAATAGTTAATTGTAACGTAGTAAACTTTGCATCAAATTGTTCCATAATAGCGTTGGCGTCGATATTGATCATAGAATGGGATGAGCTCTAGGATTCTGGACGAGGAACCGAGGGGCTAGCATTATTTTTATTCCGAAACAATCCCACGTTTTAACGTCTTGCACAACGAGTTTTAAAATAAAACGGCGAAAAGTCTTTGAGAATTATAAGCAGTTATTAAAAATAAACTCACTAAGAGGCCTTGGATAGTTTTTTACATTTTTCATATTTAGTATCATTATTTAAAGACAGACAGAGCGAGAGTTGTTGTGTATTTATAAAACTCTTTTTTAGAAGTATAAATAATAAATTACACACTTTCTTGCGCAAACCAAATATATTTGTTTGTATTAAAATTTTATGAATAGTCAAAATAAAAAACCTTATACTCTGCATGATTAAAATTGCAAATTAATATTCTAAAATCTGCTTACAGAGCCTGTGCCCGTCATATAATAGTTCATGAATTCTACATCGTAATAGTTCGTTATCAAATTTTTATGCAACTGCGTTAAACTTTTTTTTTATACATATCTTATTTGTTATTTATAATATATAAGAAATAACATTGCAAAATGTATTACAACTCTTTTCCATTCCATAGTATAATTCCAAAATACAACATACACATAAAACAATACGCTCGTACGTACAAAATGACAGATGATAAAAAATGATAAATAACAGTACATTGAATTACTGTTCTTTATTTATAATAGGTGCTTTTATATGAAATTGGCGTTTTGTTCCAATTTCAAATTTATACGGCTATTTACTCAAGCATTTGTGTTTCAAAAACCATAATTCATTTGTTTTTTCCTCTTTTGATTTTGTCTTTGCGTCACTTAGTTTACAAAATGTAAAACTTGAAATATCGCGCTATTTACGAGTACTAGTTCCACCGTGGCACCAGTGCTGCAAATGGCCCGAAGTATTAATGGTGTGTATGACGGCAGTGTCGCAAACGGGAACACAGGGCGTTTTTGGTTCCACCATTTTCGTTCTGGAAATTTCGACCTGCAAAACAAGCCCCGTGGACGGCCGGAGACCAAAGGTGGATCATAAAGAATTGAAGGCTATTATGGAAGCGGATCTTGCAAACCATGTCCGAGTTAGGTGCAAGCTGCAGTGTTAGTGACAAAACTGTTTTAATCCACTTGAAGAAAATTGGGAAGGTGAAAAAGCTGAGAGGTGGTTACCTCATGAATTGAGCGCAGCAAACCGACAAACGCGCGTCGACTGCTGCGTTACATTACTCAACCGGCACAATAATGAAAGGATTTTTAATGGAACCATTACCTGTGATGAAAAGTGGATCCTGTACGATAATCGGAAACGGTCATCGCAATGGTCGGAAAATTGCGAACCAACCAAATCCTGCTCCAAGCGAAAATTGACTCAAAAAAATTACTTGTGAGCGTTTGGTGGACTAGTGCCGGTGTCGTTTACTACAACTTTCTTAAATCTGGCCAGACGATTACGCTAGATGTCTTTTGTCAGCAACTGCAAACCATGATGGAAAAGCTAGCTGCTAAACAACCGAGGCCTCTGCTGCTTCAGGACAACCTAGACAACACACTGCACAACAGACGGCTACCAAATTAGAGGCTTATTAACTTAAATTGGAATATCTAAGACATCCCCGAACCTGCTTCAAAGATTTTATTGATTCCCGTCCGAAAGGTTTTTTTAGTAAAGGGATCAATGAACTACCTATGCGATGGCAAAAGTGCATAAATAGCAGTGCTACATACTATGACTAAATAAATTTATTATATTAAAAAAAAATTCAATTATTATGTTGTACAAAAAATAAAAAAATTATATTTTTTATACAATACATTTTGGGAATTCCATGTTTGAAGTCACTTATCAGAAAAATGGGTGAAATTAATTGACGTAACCCGTAAATTCCTTGCGAATTTTTAATTCAGAGGTCATTCTAGTCGACGCGTAACAACGTACATTGTTTTTAACATGGGGTTGTTGTGCCTGTGTCAGGTTACATTTTGTTTTGCATCACAATGGTAAATTCATCGTTGAATGTGATTTATTTCGGCCCTTTTGGTTAACATAGTAGAAAGGGTTTGGATATCAATTTAATTCTGAGTTAAATTTTTATTCATATACCTAATTATTTGTTTATATTTAGCCAGCGGCTTCGTTCGTGAATAGTTCATTTTCTGGATATGAGGTCTGTCATGAACTAAATCTATTTCTATACTAATCACAACGAATAGAATCGACTTAGGCGTGTAATCGTTATAAATACATAACTAAACAAAATCACTATCGAATATAAATTGCTAAACAAATGAACATGCTTGGATCGAAAATGTGGATTAATTAAGATTTTCTCTCAAATTTTTTAAATATTTATTTTAAAAATAAATTTGTGTTTTAATGTTGTTACACATCAGGTTTATTACGTGCAGAGTTCTGCACATCATTTTTACGAAGTTCAACTCACTCCACTCCTTGCCTTTCGTTACTTGTCTGGACCTTTGTGTGACAAATGGTATTTCCATCATGAGCAAAGTTTTTACTTTGTCACGGATAAATTAGATTGAATATATAAAATGCTGACTGTTTCTTATTTCTGAAATTTATTTAAAATAATACTGTCAAATATGGATAAAAATGATACTTCTTTATTGTCATTTATTAACCGTTTGTAAATCAGTACCTGAATGTTGCAACCAATAAGGTTAAGTTCAAATACTAAACCCTAAATTAAACGAGCTTTAGAGGTACCAAAATGGGTGTGATCACGATAGCAAAGCGTGCAAAATGTACTAAGGTAAACTTTATAGTGTTTGTATGGTCCGTTCAATATAAAGTCTCTAGGATATAACAACGAGCGCTCTGGCGGTCTACTGCTTTCTGTTTACTATGGCTGCCCGTTTGCGTGCTTTGAGTCTACCACAAGTATATCGCCTACTCCGTTATCTTTATGCTATAAATACAGAGAGTCTGAAATCGTGCTGGTTTGGGTAATTACGGTTCTTTCATTTATAAATACTATATCAAAAACTTAATATCATAACTTTACTGCGTTATAAAACTATGCGTTGTAACAGCTTAATATTACGATCTACTCAACTATAAATAAACATTTTTAGTTTCGCTTTTTCAACCGGCTGCGGCTTAGTGAGCAGTTTTCTTTAGCCGAAAATTCAAGCTAATTGTTCAGTTTTGAGGTTACTACTGTCAGTTTTGTATCCAAACACAAATTATATTGGTTCTACTTTATCTAGAATTAATGAAATGTTTTTCAGTGATTGGATTTTAATTGCACTTGTATTCACAAAACCTAAATAACTACTGCAGATTAATACACTAAATAGTTAATAATGTAGCTTCCCAATCTCCGAAACGCATCGCTTATTATAATTACCTCGATGGAGTGGGCGGTAGATTGTTGCTTTGAATAATTGACTATCTATGGTATGTTTTCACATGACTGGTAATTATATGGTGTCGCTTTGAGACAATATAATACCTATTAAGCATTATTATGGTTAAATAAATATACTAGGAAGAATTAGATTGAACTACCTTATGTAGAACTTTATAAGACTTTTCTTTTTATAAGACTCTGTCAGGCAAGTTTTACTAGAAAATTTGTGTTCGCATTAACATTTTTTGATTTCATGGAAAAAGCTGGATGAAAGGTGAGAACATTTTCATTATAAAACCCCAGAATTTACGAGGTGTGACCTCGAAATATCAATCAATCTCAATTACAAAATTAATAATTATTGGTTAATTACTTTAGCGGAAAAGCCTATTGAAAAACTCATATTTATCTTTGAAAAATGGGAAATAAAAATTAGTTTTTGTTAAATCAATAACTTAAATATATGAGGTACAGTGAGATGAATATAATTTTAAATAAAATTATGATTGTCAAAGACAGGTTAACCATCATAGCAAGGGTGGTCATACAATTCAGTTAATTCAAATGACCGAATATCCACTTATGACTAAAAACTAAAATTTTGGATCAAAAAATCTCAAATTCAAATTCACATGTAGTATTAAACATTTAATTTAAATGTGTTTTGATATAGGGATTAGGAAACTAATAATGCATCTATTAATTAGTTTTGATTTAATTATTTGACTGTTGACTGGTCGTCTCTGGTAACGGAAAAAAAATAATATGTGCTCACTGAATATGACGCCACGGTTGTGTATGACGCACACGTCATACACAACCGAATTGTTGTAAATATGCTGTTGGTGCCCAAGCTTCCTTTACCCGACCTAAATACAACTTTTGAAGAAAGCTTTTTAACTTTCCAAGAATCGTATTAAATCTTTAAAAGTTGACGTTTTTGAACATCAAATGTCTAAATTTATATAAAACCTTTTACATTTCTATACTTACAATAATGGTACAATTGTTTCAATTTATAATACGCAGTTGATTTGTTTTTATTTTTAAACGTTATTTTCACTACACCAACATATATTAATTTTCACAATAAATAAGGATCTTGACTGAAATTAAACATTAATTTACGATTTAAATGCTTTGCGTATCTTTAGGTAGCTAGCCATTACTCAATAAGACATTCAATTACACATAGATTTTTTAATTTTCCTCAAACTTACAAAGCAGTCAACTAATTAGCATAACATTTCATATAAGGTTTCTCTTACTTTCGATTGATATTCAAACTTGCAAAATCATTAAACACATGATTCTAAATGAATCATAAGCCATGGACTTTTGCCAAGAATTGATTTTGACTGGTAACATTTTTTTTTTGTCGTAAAACACGATTTGCTGCATGTAATATACAAGTTTAGGCCCGGATTTGTACGCTTATCGCTCGCGAATAGTAGATATTTTCTGGATAAGAGATAATCTGTGTCTTCTTTTTTGAGCAGCTGCAAATTTCTCTTCAAAATTTCATGATGATTAGTATAAGCAACTGTTTGAAAGTTACAGCTTGACAGCCTAGATAACAAATAAGTAAAATGATTACGTTAACGTTTATAACTTAAGACATGACTTACTTAAACGGCATTCATCTATTTGTATAATATCGACGAAATCCATTTATTTCCATCCATCAAATTTGTTAATTCCTAAGAAAAAGTAATTCTGTCTTATTTACTTTCCGTTAAAGAAAATTGGTTAATATTGAACTCTGACTGGCATAATTAATAAATCAAAGAGAATGGAAGCTTCTAAGTCGCTTATCGATTAGTCTCTGGGCTAACAAAGGAGACGGTTTTGTATAAGTGACGAGCTTCGTAGCAGAGTCAGCGAAGCTATTAGTTAAATTTGAATAGTACATCTTGAATATACATTATAATGATTAAAAATACTGTTACTTAATATTTAATATAGCCATGTACTTGTTCCATGTTTTGTACTTCCATTGAAATTATATGTTATTTCACCAACGATCAGAAATTATGCTGTATATTAAGTTATTGTTTGTATTGTTAAAACAGATGCTATAAAATCCTTGTCATTTAAATAATATTAAAACGCTTTGTTCTAGTAACCTAATAAAACTCAAGAGTCCTATTATAATTTCTAATATTAAATGATTTTGAGATAAAACTCCTCAAATATTAAAAACCTCATACCGGTGAGAAGGCGACCGAGTAATATTTTGCCGCACACGTCGAGCCCAGAGCTTTTATATGTATTTATGGCTTTCACTTTCAAATCAGCGTGCAGGACATTTTCTTCTGCGACGTGATATTGCCGACAAGATTAAAAATGAATTCTTATGCGTCAGGTTGTTCACTAAAACTTTATGGTTTACAATTTCAGTTGGATTTATAGCTTGTTTCATTCGAGATTTTAAGGTATTTGTGATTTGGGAAATCTAATTTTTGATTGTGAAGCTACATTCGAATATCGATAGCAATCAGGTTTTTATTTGCTTGATGAAAGCATTCAAAATGTAAAGGAACTACAGATATCTAAAAACTTACTATACATATTTATTTACCAGACAGTAAAGTATAAAAATATGTGTTAATTTATTAAATTATGAATGTTGCAACTTTAAATAAAATAGGACGCTATAAGTAGATAATATTTTTGTTTATTTATCATACTAATATGAAAGAAGTAGAAAATTTTATTGTATTTCAATTGATTGCTTTAGCGGCTTTTGCCTGTTTTCGTTCAAAGTATTTATTTTAATGCAAACCAATGATGTCAGATAATCGAATAATAAAACTATTTAGCTATTTTATTGGCCGTAAACTCAAAGATGCCCTGTATACAAGGGGCGCGTGTTGATTAATTTCTTTGTTTTGTTTCAAGAGAACACTAATTGAATTTCACGAAGGAATTTGTACCGAGATAAGGGGATGGCTTTTTATTCAATTTTCTCATCGTAATTTGGACACCCATTTTTGATGCTTAGGTTATATTTCGAGTTGTGGCACAGATTGGTTGAGTAGGATTTTTTGTTTTGATTTGGTTGCAGAACGTATTACCTTAAGTCTCATTAGAATATCACTTTGTTGGTTTAACAATATAAAGTTATGTAGTTTAAATGGGATAAAAAAATAATCACAATACCACTTTTTCATAAAATATTTCGGGTTAACGTCTGCATCTTTCTAAGTCTTTTATAAAAGGTCAATTCTTTTTATAAGTTTCAGTGGCTCTGGTTCAGGTTACATGCTATCTCATGTGCAGCCTTTAAGTTTAGTTTTGAGGCTTGGAGTAAATGAAACCTGATGGCTTCAACCTAAAAAAACACCAGATATACGTTCTACGACGCTACGAAGCTTTCAACAAAGTAGGTATTATTAAGATCCAAAAGTTGCTATAAAAATCGATTCTTCGTATTTATTGGTGCGAGAGTATATATTGCGTAAAGTTAGATATAATGAATTCTGCCAACTTTGTTCATATTTTCTGGATGTAGAAATATACGAAACAATCACAGGTTTATTCAAAAGTATCTCAAGTCATTTCTTACTTAGAATTCTAATAATTCAATCAATGTGAGTATAGCTTTCTGGTTAAATAGGTACGCAACAGTGTGATTGAGTTTTTATTGACAAATTTATAACTAGTAAAAATATGTGATATTAGCTAAAAGTAAGTTAAATTACTTAGTCGCTGATCCATCAGTCCTCCAGTCTCGTCTGGTTTAGTTTGCATAATCTTGCGTGCAGATGCTTGCTTATTGATATTGTTATTGGGACCAAATGAGGAAGGGTTTCTATCGAAGACATTGCCGTGGTTGATATGGCAACAAGTGAAGAGGAGACTCTCATTGACAACCATGGTAATATTGATCCTCCTTTGATAAACGACGGCATATCTGATGATGTTTTGACGGCCTGTTTGGTGTGGAGGTAAGTAGCCTTGCCTTCCATGCCAGAGGTCCCGGGTTCGAATCCTGGTAGGGGCAGATACATTATTATATTTGCTTTCTAGTCATGGATGTGTATTTACGTTTATTTAAGTTTATTTCTAATATTTATATATAAAAAAAATATACATGGCTGTTTACATATTTCTTAAGTTTATTTATCCGTTATTTAGTATCCATAACACAAGTTCTTAATGATTCTTAATTTGGGCTAGATAATGTTGTGTGATTGTTATAAATATTTATTATTTATTTATTTATGATTCAAGTTTCGTTGCTCCCAGCGTTATCATAATATCATGATATTTCAGTAGAAGAAATCTTATTTGAAAGAAGGCTACCTTTTATTCAGGAGCAGAACCTTTGGGTCAAACTTGAAGGTTTGACAAGAAAGAAAAGAAAAATCAACTACATAGTAAAAGAATACAAAGCACACGGTGACATTGACCCGTGGCACAGGTATCAGATCAGAATGGAAAATTGCAATTGGTTGACAATTTTTTACCACATTTGTAGATCTACTATGATAAACTGCTGGGTCGTTTACAAGAAATAATTCTTGGATAAAAATTGGAGGTGAAAACTCCAAACACATAAAAAAGCTTGCATAAATCAGTTAACTCTTTCTCCAACTAGAGGCCGATCAAGTAGCATTATCGAAGATAATCCAAGAGCAAAGATAAAAGATGAGTGGTATGTCAGCAAAAGCCCACAACAGGTTTTCGTCTAGACGTTGTTGAACGGTGTTGCGATCCAGGGTGACGTTATCTAACTATGATATATCGTAACAAGTATAAAGTGAAGTTGTTAATAATAAAGGCATTTTTTAGTGTGCTCCTCAGTTTTATTTATTTAAACTTATTTTATTAGTTATTTATTCATAAATTCATGTTGTGACTTGCAGCCACACTCACCTGCACTCACTAACACAAAATTTTCACACTAAGCTTATTCAGTCACTAATTTAACAACACTCAAAAATGGAAGCACTTGCTGAATTATTTGAAAAACGTTTCACTGAATATGAAAATAAGCTGGAGAAGATTGCTGCTAACACAACTGTACATCCGGATCTGGTAACATTGTCCAAAGACTTCCTGTCTTTCAAAACCTTAATGTTACAAATGCTTAAACAGTTGAAGCTAGAAGTTGAGTCTCTGACTCGCACACAAGATCGGCATGAGACTGCAGCACGTAGAAAGGTTTTACTGTTCCATGGTGTGTCTGAAAAACAAAATGAAAAGCTGCATGAAGTGGTTCAGAATATATTATGTGAGCAAATGAAGATTGACAATACTCATGCAAGAAACTTACTAGTCTGTCATCGTCTAGGAAGTCTATCGAAGGGAAAACCTAGACCTATTTTGGTGCGTTTCAAAGACATGGAGTCTCGTCACATTGTATGGGATGCCAAGACTAGTCTGAAGGGCACTGGAATCACAGTCTCCGAGTTCTTGACGAAGGCACGGCAGCGTATTTTTGTTTCTGGACGTCAACACTTTGGAATCAAGAACTGCTGGACGGCTGAAGGTAAAATTATAATCAATTTACCTGATAAGTCACGTAAAAAGATCGAAACTCAGTTTGAATTAGATCAACTTATCTCTCAGTACCCAACAAGTAAAGGCATCTCTGAAGTTTCTATTCAAGATTCTGCACCCAAACTTGCTGATAAATCACCCAGGAAAACGCGCAGGCGTCACTGAACTTGAGTTTCTTTATTGTTTTATTTTTCATTTAAATCCAATACAATTGTCCATTGAAAGAAAGCAAGACCTTCTTCTTAATTTGGCCGACTTATATTCTGTATGTACTCTCTTGTAGATTTTACATTTTCTTTTTAAGTCGGTACTTTTAAATAATACTTGCATAATTTATAAATGTTAAATTTTTAGGTTATATTTTGCTTGTTTTGTGTATGACTGACAATTGATAACATTGACAGTTCAAAATGTGAAGTTAGTTTATTTTCTTTTTTTTTTTATATGAATGTTACAATGTCTGTTTCGTTCATAAATCAAGTAGTCTTGCTTCATCTACATGTTAATATTAGTGGTATTTTTCCTTCAACTTGTGAGTGTTGAGTGGTGATACTCGTTAGATCAATAATAGAAATCATATTTAGTTAGGTTTACTCTATTTGAAAGTTTATTTATAGTATTTATTTATATATTATTATTTATATATATTATTTTTTATTTTTTTACCATGAACGTAAGTGATGCATTCGGCGACGGTTTCTTCTCTTGCTCATCTTCTTCCTGCAGTTTCGATAGTGCTGATAGTTTTTCATCCTCGCCTCTGACATTGCACGATGAACTGTCTTCTTATTTTTTTAGTAATCCATATAATTTAAAAATAATTCACATAAATGCACAAAGCGTTCCAAGTCACTACTCCGATCTTTTGGCTACTTTTACTATTAGCAACGCTGATGCTATACTCATATCGGAAACTTTTCTAAAACCCTCTCTTCCCTCCACTCAATATCCTATTCCTGGGTTTAAACTGATTCGGAATGATCGTACGGGAAAGGGGGGTGGTGGTGTGGCCATATACCTTCGAGCAGACATATCTCACACAATTGTTAGCACCTCTCCCTCTCTTTACTCTGGATCAGCTGAACATCTTGGCATTGAAATGATTGTACGTCACTCTAAAATTTTACTTACTGTTTTTTACAGTCCTAACATGAATATCAATTATTTTTATGATCTCGACAGTTACTTTCATAAATTTTGTTCAACCTATGATAACTTTTTAATGTTTTAACACATGTATGATCAAAAACAACTCCAGATCCCGCGCTCTCCAGTCGATCCTATCCTGCTAGAACCTGTCTATGTTACCCCTTTCTCCTACCCATCATTTCCCCGGCTGTGATCCCTCTCTTATAGATCTTATGATAGTGTCATCACCTAACTATGTAGAAAAACACGGGCAACTCACTGCACCCTTCTCTTACCACGACCTTATATATTTATCTTTTCGTATACGTCTTCCTAAACGAAAACCACCATCTATGCTTTGTCACAATTATAATGACATAGACATGGAGTCACTGCGGCGAGATGCCAGCATCATAAACTGGTCGCCTGTGATATCTTGTGACGACATCGATTGTAAGATCGAAAATTTCAACTCCTTGCTATACGATTTGTATGACCGACACGCTCCTTTAAGAAGAGTGAAAATCAGACAAAATCCAGCTCCGTGGTTATCAGACTCTATTAAAGAAGCCATGTCTCTTCGAGATAAGGCAAAACACAGGTACAAACGCTCCCCCACCGAGCAACACTTGAACCACTACAAACATTTGCGTAATCGCTGCAGCCGTCTATGTCGTGATGCCAAAAGGCGCCACTTTAATGATTCCCTTACTAATCGGAGCCCTGCAGAAGTATGGAAATTTCTTAAGTCCGTTGGAATTAGTAAGTCTCCTCCCACTGATCACAACATCTTAAATTTAGACTCCCTTAATAAACAATTTTCCGAACCTCCTATTGTTGTTTGCCGCGCTGTTAAAGATGAAACTTTGAAGTCCTTATCATATGCTTCCCCTGCTCATTCTCCATTTTCACTGAAAACTGTTTCAGAAGACATTGTGAAGGGAGCCATTCTTGCTATTAAATCTCCTGCTGTTGGTGAGGACCAATTGTGTTCAAGAATGATAACTTTGATTTTGCCTACGTTATTACCAATACTCACCCACATTTTCAATTTTTCCCTCACAACTTGTATCTTTCCCACGTCCTGGAAACTTGCTCATGTTATCCCATTACCCAAAATACCAAACCCTAATTCACTTGCTCATTTTCGCCCCATATCCATCTTACCTTTCCTTTCCAAAGTGCTCGAACATATTGTTCATGAGCAACTCTCCAAGTTTCTTGCACACAGTGGCCTCCTCAGCAGTTTTCAATCTGGCTTCCGCCCTGGCCACAGTACCACTTCGGCTCTTATAAATGTCACTGACGATATTCGATGGGCGATGGAGAATCAATCTCTGACTATAATGGTACTTCTGGACTTCAGTAGCGCGTTTACTTCAGTCGATTTCGACATCCTTCTCGGAGTTTTAGCTTCACTCAACTTCTCCTTTTCTGCAGTGGCCTGGTTCAGCTCCTATCTTCGGGGCCGGTCGCAGCGGGTCCGCTATGGTGAGTCTCACTCCGATTGGTGCGATCTTATTGCGGGCGTGCCTCAGGGTGGCGTCCTCTCCCCATCGCTTTTTTCCATTTTTATTGACTCCGTTACTACAGTCCTTTCTTGTAATTTTCACCTTTACGCTGATGACTTGCAAATCTATCGCCATTTCACACTTTCAGATACAGAAATTGCTATTGCTGCAATCAATGAGGACCTCAGTCGTATAAGTGACTGGGCTAAATCATTTGGTTTATGTGTGAATCCTAGCAAGTCTCAAGCTATCATAATTGGTAGTCGGCATATGAGCGGCTGCATCGATTTTGCCAATTTGCCCTCTGTCCTCCTGGATGGTGTTCCTATTAATTTCTCTGATACTGTCAAAAACCTAGGAGTGATTATAGATTCTTATCTTACGTGGAATGCTAACGTCAGCGAAATTAGTAAGAAGGTGCACTATTCCATCCATCAACTAAAAAGTCTTCGGAGGTTCCTTCCCTTTCGGACCAGGATCACTCTTGCTCAAACACTCATTCAACCAATAATCGAATACGCAGATGTCTGTTACTTGGACATAACTGAAGAGCTATTAAATAAACTGGAACGATTACAGAATCTGTGTATTATGCACTTCCTTGCATAATCCGTGAATCGAAAACGTTATCCTTATTTAAAAAGCGAGTAAGAGAACATTACCTTTCTCGAGTCTATTAGCTTGCGTTCTTGTATTTGTAACCCCCTAGTATTATTATTGTCTTATTGTTCATTTCTTTGAATCATTTGTAAAGGTCAAGTATACTGTGTATATATTAGTTTGCATTTATTTATATATCATGGATATTCTATTTATAAGTAGATAAGTAGTTTATATTTATATTTAATACTATATGTAAGTATATTAGCATTTGTTTATAGTATTTATCTTATGTATAACAATATATAATTTAGTACACACTAAATTTGCTATTATTCACACTCTCCAGTCTCAGGTCTGTTGGAAGAGATTTCTTTTAGAAATAAGCAGTACCTTTGTACATCATTTGGTAATTTCTTTTTATACTGTAATTATAACCTGTGTGTACATTAATTATTAAATAAATAAATAATAAATACCTATATTTCCTAGTTTCACAAAATAAAATGTAAAATGATTGCCCAATTGCATGATGCATCGATATAGATACTAAGTTTATTTCTGAAAAAAAAAAGAAAAATATTAGACTAGCATTTTTATATCACTTTTCCCTTTGTCAAGACCTTATCGCCGATTGAACATGTTATTTTTCAGCATTTTTTGAAGAAATTTTTATTAAGTAAGTAAAATGTTTCATTAAGTAGAAGAAATGTGTTTCTTTATGTAGATTATGTGTTTTATATAATTTTAATTATTATATGTTTTCTCAAATGTAATTGGTATTTTCAAATAAGTGCAGAGACGATTATGATTAATTTTCCATCAGTAACAAATTTTAACGGCATTTTACAAGTAAACTATGAATTACTTTTTTTACTGTTTACGAACAAATAAAACTTCTGAACTATATGATCGATAAATTACTTATCTGCAAACTGTAAACAACAGGATTAAGATCAAGACTCGATAAAAAACTGAATTGTGAATAAACGGTTTTAGATTTTGATATCGATTTGTTATACAAAACCTCGCGGGACATTTACGAAACGTGCTTCGTACCCTTTGAATACATCTTAACCCGGCATGGCATGTGGCAATAAAATAAAAAAAAATGCGGCCATCTGTGGTCGACGCCGCCTTTTTATTTTAAATGCGGTGTTGTCGCGATTCATGTCACGTGCCCTTGTGCTTTTTATGTGTTTTCCCGTGTCGCTGTTTGTTACAAGCTTATGGGATAAATTAGACCCCATTGTGGATAGAGGGTTAACGACACTTAATGTGGGTCCGGTGGCTATTAACGTTTATCGATACACTTATTCTTAGAAATTTATTTCTTGAAAATAAAGAACAAAGAGAATAGGTCAACACACGAAGCGACCGACGATGGCATTATTACGGTAACTAAAGGATCTTGTTGACAAGATTTGATGCACTCTCCATTTAAGTATTATTTTTCTTTATAATTTAAGATGAAATAAGTAGCTAAATAAAAAAGTTAAAAGGAATCTCTTTTAAGATCCTATTTAGAATTAGTACAAAACTGTATATTTTGAAACTCCTGTTTATACTTAAAATTAAATACAGCTTAGGTAAATAGATAAATGTATTTGAAAAAACATTTAAATTAGATTACTGTGGAGATCCTATTACTCAATATAACTCTATTCGTAATATAATTAGAAATGGATATGACTCTGTTTTAAAAAAAAATAAAATATGTATAAATAATAATTTATTTACGTTTAGTGAATGGGCAACAGTGGGAATATGCAGAAGTAGAAATAGATTATATGAATTGTACAGTGAAAGAACTTATAATCATAATAAGACATTTTATGAATATGTTAAAAAGTATTCAAAATTATTTAAACGAGTTTGCAGTGTAGCTAAATCTAATTACATTAATAATAAAATTAAATATAGTACTAACATTTCCAAAACTGCATGGAATATAATTAATCAGGAAACTGGGAAAGCAAAAGAACCACACTTCAAATATAATTTAAAAATTAATGATAAAGTGTTGTCAACTGACAAAGAAGTTGCTGAAGCATTTGAAATATTTTCTCCAGATCCGTAGATTTTAAAACATATGTCTGTGAATTTTATTTGTTTTAGAAAAATTAATTCCAGTTGTATTATACGATTTACAACCAGCAAACGACGATGGATTAGTTGAATGTTAAATAGGAGTATATTATCTAAATGACCGAGGGAAACAGCATAAATCATTCCATAAAGAGCAAAATACGTTTGTCATGAATATCTTTGTTTTAAGGAAAGCAATTTTCCTAAAAAATAACAAAATATTTTATTATATTATTGGGTTAAAACAGAAACTCTGAATGAACATCATGTAAAAGCAAACAAGAACTTTAGTTTTTAGAAGGTATCACAAGTAGAAGTCGTAAACAAAAGATTTTACATGAAACTAACCTCTTTAACATTTTACGGAGATTCTCTATTTCCAAGTTTTAAATTCCACAAATAGCTCTTTTCTGCTGAGTAAAGGTTGTGTCGATTTTTGCAGCATTTCCCCACCGTATTACACCACGAAAACAGCTAAAATATACCATCGTGGCTTTGCGCACATCAGTTAGTGAGCAAATTTTCTGAGGCTATCTAATAAAAAATTAACATTCTCATATTTCAAAATATGTTTCGAATAATTTCTCTGTATATTTTTATGCAGCATGTTTGATATTTTTTATATTTTAGCACACTATTAGTAGTTCCTGAACTTATGCTACAGACTGTAAACTCTTTTGTCTTATAATTTAAGATGAACAATTTGGTACGATATCAAAATTTGTTGACCCAGTGTTAATGCTAGAATCGCTAATTAAAGTGAATATACTAGTATATATATATATATATATATATATATATATATATATATATATATATATATATAGTTAACTATAAATATAAATGACTTACAATTAAAAAAAAATCTAATCGCACATTTGCTATATGTCATAAAATTTTATTAAGTAGGTTATATCTATCCTTTGTAAAATACATTTCAAATCACGTAGTGAATTTATCTGTATTAGATTCAGCAACATAGCTCGGGCATCATTTAAGTACATTCTATTTCAGCCCACAAAGTCATACATTAGTATATAAAGGTTAATTCTTATTCTTTTTTCTTTGGTGGCATTTAAACAAAATAATCCTCTTACACTGAGGTTATGCAACTCATTTAAATAATTCAAAAATTCATTCTGCATTTACATAAAAACATTTACCCTTCTCCCAAATAATTAAATTAGAATAGTTTCTGGATGTTACCTGCTACTGAGAAATTAATCAGTTGTTTGTGCTGTTAAAAATTTTTTGCCCGTGTTATTACCTATTTCGTTACTACAGAAAACTATGGATTATTTATTTGACTCAGAGCTGGTGGCGTAATGAATATGAAACTGATACTTGATTCCACGAAAAGAGGGTTCACTTCATACGATGGACCTGGATGCGAGGTACTTCTATAATTGCAGTATAAGCTATTAGTAAGTGACTGAAAACACTCCACATTGTATATAGAAAGAAGCAAAAGTTCATCCACTGCTACCATATGCTGCACGGTATCTTTTAGTGCTGTACTGTACTCTTGTGTGATGTAATGCAGTAAAACTTGCAAGTTATTTATTTTCCTTGGTGAGGAATTCATGTCAGCTTTATAGTTTTTCATAACAATGTCCAGCTCCTCACTTGGAATGTTTACATTTTTCAATTATCGACCTATACTTTACATAAGCTAAGAAGTTTTCTCAAAAAATCATCCTTTTAACAATTTTATCAGGTTTTTCGTAATTTTTTGCGTATTTAAAATGATTATTTTACCTTGTTCTTTGAATAGGTCTTAGCTCAGGTATAACTTGACTGTTGTGTAGTTGTTTTAAATTCTAACTGATGTATGATTTCTTGGGCCCTTGAGAGCTATCATAAATTGCAATCATATTCTTTATAACAGAGGTCAAAGTTCTCAGAAAATCCCTTTCCTCTCTAGTCTCCAGGTGCAAAATATGTTAGTTAGTTAGCCCTATTCGGTTTTAAGTCTAGAATTTCTATTAACTACTTCCAATTTTTCTGATTCAGATCCATCTATCATCCCTAATATTGTTCACATTGTTCTTTATAAGTTCTCATTAGACCAAGTTCGATAAAGTTGACTATACTTATCAAAATTAAAACAACATATATAAATCCAATGTATTTGGACGACGTCTGCATATACCTTAGGGGGCTAGTAGTACACCTTTTATTATTGATTAATTGAAATATACATACTACTACCTGAATCATATTTAAATACAGTGTCTGCTTGCATGTATATCTTGGAAAATAATGAAATTGGAAAAACACTCGAAGTAAATTTCATTTAACGATAATATTCAAAACACCGTAGCTTGCCAAGTACCATTGAAATAAATATTAATTTTAAATATTCTAGGTAAATTTTACAGAATTTCTTTGTCATTAGTTATTTGTGAAATTGGTATTGTGCTCTAAGAAAATTTTTTTCAGTTTAGCTAGAAAACGAAATAAATGGTCATCTTTGATTTGACTATGATTTGTATGTTAATAAAAATCGTGATACGGTGAAATAGCAAAGCAAAAAATATATTAAACATTTTGTGTTTCATATTTTATTTTAACCCTACAATGCGTAATTTTTTATTTTTTTATTTTTTATATATTTATAAATGCGTTATATATTATGTAAGAAAAACGTCTTATCCTTTTTCGGAATAAAAAATTACTTCTAACTTTTTCGAGTCAGCTCTAACGCCGTGACCATCGACGATATACCCAAGTATGCCTCTGAAAAATTTGCATTTATCAATGTTAATTGTAAGATTCGCATATTATCGTAGTTTTATCTACAACTTTTTGGAGTGGAGTCACATGTTTTTGGAACGTTTACCTAAGAATATCACTCGTATTAATAAAATAAGAAATCTATAAAACTCTTATGAATCGATACTGAATGCGGAGAGATCAATCCCTTGCTATTTCAAATTGCAAGTATTTTAATAAACGAACGCTTACATTTATTGAAAATTTTAATGAACATCAAATCTAAATCATTTGCACATGACAAATAATTCTATAATACAAAAACTTTTAAGGAAACCTAAAAAATACAATAAAGTACAGTACACATCTTTATTCAATTTAATTTTAATTTTTTATTTAATTTTTAATTTTTTAATCGATCTCTCAATCAAATCAGTTTCGCTAATAAAGTCGAAGTATATTGTAATTAAATTCAGTATTATTTGTATGACTTCCATTTTCTGTTAGACAGTGTACGAGTTTTGAATTTAAAACAGGTTCAGCCCGGCTTGCAATTTGTTAACTGGTTATGGTTGAAATCATGTTTCAGATAATGTTTATGTTAAATTCACACCGTATTTACTTTAGAAAATACGAGGTGCTACGATAACTGTTGCATTTCTAAAGGTTGTTTTGTAAATCTTAATTAGTTTTAATAATACGATTTTAAATATGCAATTTTATTTTATTTTCTTACCCACATTTTAGTTTCAGGCCTTATGTTAAATAATAAAATTATGTAGTTGCCTCGCATCTGCAAACTTTAAAAATTCGTTTAGTTTTGGCGAAAAAAAAAACCGTAGTTATTCGTGGTCACTGTTATTCGAATCTAGGTAGGTTATCTTTTAATTGTGAGGTTAGAAGCATGCTTCTTTCTAATAGTTGTTTTAACAGGTTTTATCGAAAAGCCAGTTTTAATTAAACTTTGTTTGATATACTTATAAGAAGCCTTGTTCGATAATTAACCCCTCTTCGGGTTTCTACGACTAAAAAACATGTTTCCTGAACGATTCGCATAAACGGAAATCTACCCAAATGGCAGAAGTTTCGTGTATGTTGTTGCTGTACTTTACTTCTTGATAAAACATTAATCACGAGATGTCTTTTCATCGTGTTTGATTTCGATTTCGCAAAATTTTCATTGGTATTTTTTAATACTTGCAATATTTTAAAACTAAATTAATTACAGAATTTGAATGTTAAGCTATGCATCATCACTCTAAGCTTAGTTCAAAACGGACTTCCACTAAATAGACTACTCTATTTTAAAACTATCAGTTTTAAGAAATCTCAAAATATTAATATTATGATCAACTTTCATTCATACATCAATATAAAACGAAATCCAGAAAATACAAGAAATTCAAACCATGATTTGAGAAAAGCTCAAACTTATTTTGTCTGATATTGCATATTAAAGAAAGACAAAAGATAAGGGACGTAAAGTAAAGAGTAAACCACAAAAGAACTTCATCTTTGTCATTTCCAGTTTCCCGTCTCAGTGTAAACCGCAAACTTGTTGGGCCTGGAACTTTTTATGCAAAACGAATGTGATTATGGCATTCAATGCGATTGTTTTATTGTACTTAACTTACTTAAGAGAGTCACTTACTTTTAGAGATGCAACAGGAACACTTACCATGAGAGCCCTAATTATCTCACTACGGGAACATCAGCTTTAACCAACGGGTAGGCAATGTGTTGTCCTTTTGATAGACTTTCTCAATATAAAATATAAATGTACAACCATCAAGCATATCTACAACGAAACCAGACTTAATATGGCGGAATCAATTCAAAATCACTTTTGCAAATAATTTGCCTTTGCATACCGTTACCTTCATTATGCATTTTGTGAAATAGAATTTTACAATCGTAGACTTTATAGCCCGACTGCAATTTTATATACTCCGTGTCTCGACTATAAGAGGGCGGGCAAAGGCTTCGCTCTTATTTCCGGTTCGGCGAGTGTGACGTCACGTTTCCGGAAACGAAGCGAACCCCCGCTTCGGTGCCTCCATATGTGGATTTTTTCCTGCAGAATCCAGATTTGGCATAATGAGGTGCTAGATGGGTGTTTTTATACCTTTTTGTAAAGTAATGAGAATTTCAAACGAAATTTGATGTATGGACAACATTTAAAATGCGAGAAGGTTCTTACTCCTTGAACATAAGCTTTACATTACCAAGATTTATTATGAAAATATTGAAGAAGTATATATATACCCCTTCGAAGAAAATCTTTGAAAAGCTGCAGATCAAGGAAAACCACACAAACTGTCACGCATATTTCAACGACATGCATTATATTAATAAGAATATATTTAAACTAACAATGTTCCACCTTTGTCCAGGCGTAGGGGTGCTGCCCGGGGTAGCCAGCAGCGGCAGCGAGGTGATCCGGCCCGACCGGCCATTCTTCGACGATGTATCGCCGCGCAACGTGTCGGCCGTCGTCGGGCAGTCGGCCGTGTTGCGGTGCCGCGCCAAACATATAGGCAATAGGACGGTGAGTTGTAGGCAAAGAGACCACTACTTAACTACTTATTGTCCTATGCCTTGTAATAAAATATGTACGTAATAAGTACGGATTTCCAATATTAAAAAAATGTTTAAAATCAATTCCGGAGGCTCTGTGTTTATTGATTGCAAATGAACAAACAAACATGTTCTATATACAGGGTGGAATTTTTTAATGCCACCTGAAGGGACTCCACTCCTTTACTCCAAAGAAACATTCCTTTATTTTTGAAAAGTAAAATGACCGCATTCAAAAATTTCGAAAATTCGTTTGCTTTGCACCCGGGAATCGGTGAAGCAAACGAAAACTGACTAAAATCTGTAAAAATTACATCCTGTAATTTTATTGAATCGATCGTTAATTTATATTTAATTAGTTAGTTTACCATTTTTTGTAAATAGGTAATTAAAATAACTGAAGATTTCATGGTTTTATTTTCATTCAATTTACCAAGTATGTTAGAAGGATTTCATTCTTGTGACCCTAAGGCCTCGGTCTCGAAGTCAGCGGGCACGGTGCGGTGGCCGCGGTGGCGTAAGGTTAAAAATAAATTTGTATCAAAAAGACGTTGTCATTGCTGTCTAGACATTTTGTTCGCAAATGATGGCACAGAAACAGTCTCACAAACAACACTACGCCGCTGTAGCGCCGCGCGGTCTGCCCGCTGGCTTCGAGAAAGGCTCTGCGTCGACGCGCCGCTCCCCGCACTTCGGCTGCTGCCACCCCGCGTCCGTTGACTTTGAGATCGAGGCCTTAGGATCACAAGAATGAAATCTCTCTAACATACTTGGTAAATATAATGAAAGTAAAACCATGAAATATTCAGTTATTTTAATTACCTATTTACAAAAAATGGTAAACTGACTTATTAGTTGTTCGAAAATTGAAAATTGTTTGAAAAGAAAATTGAGCCCCCATTTTCTTGGATACACAAGTTTATTCTTTTAACAAATTTATTTCTATCGTTTAATATCGATAATACCTTTAATATCGTGTCGTGGTGAATATTATAAATCGTATTCTGAACTTCGTCTCTCAACTCGTTTACACTCGCATAAGATTTAGTGTAAATTTATATTTTTTACATGTCCCAAAAAAAATCTAAAGGGATGAGGTCTGGTGATCTTGCAGGCCATCTGATTATGCTCTTTGTACCAATCCAGGTATTAAAATGGTTATTAATGTAGGAAGTAGTGATTCTGCTGTTATGGGCTGGAGCACCATCGTTTTGTATAATTATTTGGTTTCGCTCTTCATCGGAAAAACCATTATTCACATCTCAATAGGTTCAGTATTTCAAGACACTTGACAGTGTTTACCTTCATACACGTGAACTAAAACAAACATATTTCTCATAATTCCTTACCAAACGTTGAAAGAAAATCTTGCATAACTGTTAGTTTCACGAACACGAACAGGATTCACTCTAGACCAATAGTGGTTATTGCGGCGATTTTACATACCATTATTGCTGAAGTCGGTTTTATCAGACCATACAATGTTGCTCAAAAAATTTGGGTTACAGTCAATTTCATTCAGCATGCTTTGACAAAATTGTAGTCATCTCTCACAATCCCCAGAATGCAATTTTTTCAGCATCCGACCATCACGATAAAATACTTTAAACTTATACTTTTTCAGTATTTTAAGTACGCGAGTTTAGGTTCTACCAAGCTTTGGACGAAGCAAAATCGTTATTGTTCTGCTGAAGAGTTTGCCGCCGACTTTCGTAACTGCCCGTATTCTTAAAATTTTTTACCATTATTTTCAATACGAACCGAGTTGGTATCTCAATATCTCTCTCCATACCACCGCAGAGCTAGATTCTCATTTTTGTTATTAAAAAAATAGGCTTCCATTAAATCAAATTGTTCTTGATAAGCCATTTTTACCGTTGAAATGATTTGTGAAACAATCAAATGTGAATTACAAAAATGACAATCTACATATTTTTGAATCTGACATTCCATATTTAAATCTACTTACATACACGCAGTACTTAATTCGTCATTTTAATGAATAATTAATGACGTCAATGGTAAATTATTATTTACTAACATAAGTAACCAAAAACGGATGGATCTTTGAGTAAAAGTGCTTTAGCCTGACCCGTTGAATTTATAAGTACAGATTTCATGGTTTTCCTTTCATTAAATACTTGATGTTAGAGAAATTTCATCCTTATGATTGACCCTTACGATCGATACTTTTTACAGATTTTTTGTAGGTTCGATACTCGGCGAATTTTTGAAAATCCTTGAATGCGTCTTTATTTTTTTTTTCAAAAATAAAGGAATGTTTCTTTGGAGTAAAACTTGCTATCTCTTTTATGAAGAGTACTTTCCCTCCAGGTGACATTAAAAATTTCCACCCTGTATAACATTATTTTCTAAGTGGTAGTTTTCTATCTCACGTCATTTTAAGTGAGGATAACGCCGCTTTCCTTTTTTAAATATATGAATAGTATGAATTAGATCAGAGATTAGAACTAATTAGGTAAACACAGACAAACAACTAAACAGACAAGTAAACCTTTCCTTTTTATTATATTGTATATAGGCAAGACGCGTGTCTTCTATTTCATTTGATATATAACGACTATATAAGACTATATAGTGACTATGGATAGACTAACCACCTCCTAGTTAGTCTATCGCATTGAGATCTTTCATAGGTGCTCATGTTTTTTCTTTTATTCATTTTGGACAAATATCTGAAGGATCTTATTTTCATTTTTAAAAGAGTTTTTTTCCCTTGAATACGACATACAAATTTATTGTAATGTTTATTTTTACTAAATTTTTTGTATTATCCATAATAATAAAATTTAAGATACCAAAATATCATATTGGTCATCCTTGTTAATTTAATAAGTACGCCAAAAATAATGAACATATAAAAGTTTTGAATTTTTTAGCTTCGTGTAAATTTTTAGAAATTAAATTAAATTAAAATCAAATTAAAATCCCAATAAATATTTTTGACTTTGATGATTATTGATATATGTTAAGTTAGTATACCTAAGTTGAGGGATCCTTTTTCTCTTAAACGCAGCCGACTGGCTAAATACGATTTACGAAAATGAATGTATATTCATTTACCATTCGAGCTATGTTTCATAATGTTACAACGTAAAAACAGTTTTTGCAGAAATTGATGTTTTCTTTAACAATTTTTGAAACCACCTTTGGTTAGTTTTTAGCGCAAGGAAAACTGTAGCCATGAAAAGTAACGATCAACGTTTCAAATGAAGCTCAGGGGTTAATTAATTATTATAATTTGGTATTTTGTAGTAATAATTTAAGTAGATGTAAAAAAAAACTATATTGTTTAAATAAATTCCATTTAAAAATATCGAAGTAATCCATAAAACGATAAAATATAATTTTGACACCTAACAAAGCCAACGTATAAAAGTAACAAGAAGTAGAATAAAATATTTGTAACAAAACCTCGACATTCCGTTTTTCATGAAAGCAAAATGATAATCCGTGTGAACAATATATTATAATGCATCGCGAGACACGTCACAAGGCTATTTATTTTCTGGAAAGGGTTGCGCAAGAAGTGATGTTCATTCGGTTTTCTGATATCGGCCCTTTTAGAAGAAACACCCGCGCACTTGGATGACCTTATAATTTTATAACCCTTAATATCTTTTAAGTAACTAATATAAATGTTAAATCATGTGGTAAAATATTCCCGTCTTTCAAATAAAGTTCGATTTGATGAAATTATTAATCCTAACTAACAAATAATTTCATTAAGTAAAATTTATTATTTTAATCTTTTTTAATTTAAATCACTAATAAGTTGCCAATAGTTTAATACATTCACTGTTAATTGCTTTAAAATTGAAAATCAATTACTTTTTATGTTTATAAATTTAATATCCATAAGAAGAAGCCGAATGGACAACTTACCGACTACGGCACCCGGACATTAATATGGGGGTCGGTCGACCGCGATCGAGTAGGGATATCGGCCAATGAGCAGTTCGACGTTGAAAAATGATACTTCAGAGGACTGCAGGTGCTTCGCTGGATATCGCTTGTAAAGTGTTTTAAGTGTTTTGCCTAAACGTAGGATTATTTAATATAAATTTTACAACAAAACTGTATATTGAAATGGAATCTAATAATTTTTTATTAAAACTGCTTTAATGAATTCTTACTACTGTAAGAATTTTTTGTAAAAAGTTATGTAAAGTATTCAGCGTATTAGCTCATAATGTCAACTTCTTGAAATTTAAAATTTGTCAAAAAGACAACTTCTCATAATGTCGATTTCTCATAATGTCAAATCAAATCAAATCAAATCAAAATGTATTGCATTACAGGTGATAACAAAAGAAGTTATCAAGATTCTCAGTATAAAAGTCCCTCACACTACAACTGTACAACAGCATGCAATATTACACACAAGCAGATTAAAAGCGAACAAATTAAGATCAAAGAAAAATACAATTTAATATAAATAAAATGTGAAGGTAAAATGCAGCACAATAATAACTAATTACATAATATTTTACAGTACCTTCAATAGTTTAAACATTTTATTGAAATAGAAAAAACTAGATGTCAATATATATAATAATTCAGTCATGGCATAAAATGTGATACATAGCTATTTTTTTTTTGGATATAAAGTCATTAACTCTATAAAAACACTTCTCAATTAACCAAGTTCTGAGAGTATATTTAAATTTACGCAACGGCAAACATTTCATTTCTTCTGGTAAATGGTTGAACACTCTTACTGACATTGCAAGGCAGTTTTTGTTACAGATTTCAGTTTTAATATTTGGCAAACATAATTTTTTGGAGTATCTTGTGTTAAATGTACAATATTGTTTTTTTTGTTGTATACAACTCGTGGTGTGTTTTCACAAATACACATATTTCAAAGATATATATGCTGGGAAGTGTTAGTAATTGAAATGGTTTAAATAAAGGCCTACAGGTTGTCCACGAGCTGACATCAGCTATGGCTCAAAGGCACTGTTTCTGTGCAATAAATGCTCTATTTATTTTCACTGACTTACCCCAAAGAAGAATGCATTACCTCAATATGGATGCAACATAACCATGGTAAGCCTTTAGTGCTGTTTCCATGTTTGTAATTTTTGAGAGTCTCCATAAAGCGTAAGCAAATCTATTTATTTTTCTGCATAGTATCAGAATGTCGATTTCTCATAATGATAAATTTGCATTCGGTCAACTTCTCATAATGTCAACTTCTTAGATGATAAATTCGCATAATGACAACTACAAGCTACAAGGGTAATTTTAAGAAGTTGGCATTATGTGCTGATACTGTATTTAGGAGTACTTGATAAAATTTTATGATAAAAACATAGTTTGTTTTGTTGAAACACATAATCATTTTCTAAAATATGCAAACTTAACTGCTAAAACACTTTAACGAATGTTATGTGTTTTGTTTTTGGTTCCATGAGTTAAATTTTAAGTGATTTGTACAAATCTCTTTACATTGTAATATTGTCAGTATATAGTTCTATATTATATTACATCCAAAACCATTTTTGCAGTCAGTAACAAGTACTTCTAGAATATTTTAGTTTTCTCGTATGTCACTTAACACTTGAATCTATAAATTTTAACTGAAAACATTTATCTTTCTAGTCAAAATTACATTAGAATAAAATTATTCCCGCTTCTAAATTCCGTGTCACTCCTACAAAAAATCCTATTTCAATATTTTATATCTCAAAAAATCTTGAGAAGGCTTAATGAATTTTATCTCAAAAATTCTCGGTTTCTCGGCCGTTACTTAATTTTATTATTTTAAAGGCTGTAAAGAGACCGCGGATGCTTCATCTTGCTTAATTACGGGCCAAGCTTAAGGCATCTCATTGCAGC
The DNA here is from genome assembly GCA_923062675.1 of Marasmarcha lunaedactyla. Taxonomy (NCBI): domain Eukaryota; kingdom Metazoa; phylum Arthropoda; class Insecta; order Lepidoptera; family Pterophoridae; genus Marasmarcha; species Marasmarcha lunaedactyla. The sequence goes on along the minus strand of OV281339.1, from coordinate 37,376,185 downwards.
TTATACTAATTACCCCAAAACGAAAACCCACAAAAGCGTGGTATTCATTTTTTGTAACTTAGGCTGGTTGATAAATAAATTCTGAATACGTTTTCGGCCCGTTGTTGACCTTAATGAATACATTTATATTTATACAACCAAATTTTCATCATGCTATGAAATAAGGAAGGAAGTGGACCAGGCCGAAAAAATAAAATTTGTTTGTCTCCTAGTTAATATATGGTGTCTATATATAACTATTTCTTATATCTATAAACAAAACTTTTTCATGGATAACATAAGGAATAGTGAAAATTACTGTTGTATTCTCGAAAGGCATAGTTGCTTTATTCTGAATGCAAGGTGTTTTTCGTACTCCCATGGTGTCTTCTGTATCCCGTACACACAGTATGCAAACATATTTAATGCTAATTAGTTAAGTAGATACTGCGGAAGGTAAGGTTCAATCGTAAAAAACAAACAAACACAAAACTATACTTTTAATATTAATTAGGATGATGTTAACGGCGTACTGCCATCAAAGTTTGCCAAAAAGCGATCAAGGATAGATATATCTATCCCTGATCGCTTACATATAGATATTATGAAACCTACCAAAAGACAGTGCAATGCTATAAAAAAACAGGTGAGATCAGTTTAAATAAATTTTAAATTAGTTTAATTTGATCTATACTCGGTAGGTGTCCTGGATGCGCAAGCGGGACCTACACATACTGACCTCGCACATCTTCACGTACACCGGCGACGCTAGATTCAGCGTCCTCCACCGCGAGCCTTCTGATGACTGGGATCTTAAGATTGACTACGTTCAGCCGAGAGACGCAGGAGTCTACGAATGCCAGATCAACACGGAACCGAAAATCAACATGGCAGTCATGCTGAATGTAGAAGGTGAATTTAGCTGTTTGTTTCTTTTTATTAGTATGTATTTTTCAAAGTTGGTTTCTTTCTCCTCCATTTCTTTCTTTACATCGAACGTATGTATGTTTGATACTGTTTATTGTATAAGTTATCAAACACAAAATCACTACTTAAATATTACAGATCGATAGAAGAAACTAAAATGTTTACATTACACTTAAAGAAAAGAGTGTAAGAGTACATAAGAGCGCCAAGCCATGTAAAAAGGTGATATTATCCTAGAATGATAAGAAAAACTTCTCTAAGACGATTGACAAAATACAAAGAAATGACAAAAAACTCAATTGCGCATTTTAAACATTGTTATCGGTTGATTTCAATGGTAAATGATGAACCTTTTATTATAAAACAGCTCCAAACTATTTAGGTATTCATCAAAAATATGAGCGCTTATCTAGTTTTATAAAAATGTAAACGCTTTGATTATCCCATAAGGCCATTGATGACTGGTTTTCCAGTTTATCAAACTTTCAATCAAAACCAATTTCTTTCCAGCTTGTATTTATATATTTTTTTTGACGATCAATAAACAAACTGGAGCTGAACAAGAGAGATGTTTAAGAACACTCAATTGGTTAGCAAAATAGAACAGTTCGATTCGGGACACAGTCTAAAGTTTAGAGTTTTCAGCAATTATGTTCCTAGCACTTATTGAGGTAAAGTTGATCTTCTTCTGCTGAAGAATATAGGTACAAGAAAGTTTTGATCTTTATACAGTAAAATAAGTTTTCAAAGTAATGTTTAACGTTTTGGTCACCGTAATTAAACTTTAGCCAAAATGTGAAAAAAATATTTTAGTATATAGGCATGACTTAAACATTTTTGTATTTTATATATAATGTAAATTTCAACATAACGTGTATTTTAATTAATCTGTTTCAAAAAAAAACAAAAATCAATTAACATTTAACACATATTCATTGAAAAAATAACTTCGAAAATAGTGAGTGATGCTGTCATATCCCATTAAAATGCATCAGCTATGTGCACATAGAATCTTATATATTTTTCTCTGTCCTGTTCTCGATTCGCTCAAGTAATATGTTAATTGATGTATAATTATTTATGAGCCCTGCCTCGGCCCTCTCTCCTCTCGTTGGAGTGCCGCACCATAATTATTATCACTTTATTTTCAGCATGAATATTTATTTCCATTGCCTAACTATGCAGTTTAAACACACCGACTTAAGTATAGAACATCATAATCGTATCTTTGTTTTAGACACTTCCGTTACGTTGAAAACTTATCATTTTTGTTAAAGTTAATATTCATATAAATTATTTATTTGTTAAAAAGTAAATTTGATTTATTTATTTAACATTACATGACTGTGAAAACTGAATTGATTTCTCCTTCAATAATATTTAATAGGTATATACTTCATAAATATTTCCACAAAAACTTTCAGATACTTCTTAGTAAGAAAAACAGTGCGTGTAAAATGAGACCTAAAAAGATACGTTATCAACCGACTGTCAGAAGGACGGTTATGTTTTACGAGTACATGTAGGAGTGTACTCTTATTATATATAGATTGCATTAGACATCGTATGTGTCATCAGATTCGTCTCAGTTGTGGGAATGACTTGAATAGAGTATTTTCCGGGAATTGCACGGAAAAATATCTTTAGCGGTCGGGTTTTTCAATTTGTCAATTTCACCAGCTAAAATTTGGATACGAAACAATACTTTGTAATTTTTGTAAAAACATAAAGTTTTGTTTTTATTGGATCAGGCTGTCTCTGGCCATTGTTCTTGATATGCTTATAAGCTTGTCAACATAATTGGAAACATTGAAATGATTTAACCAGTTCAATTACAGATTTTTCGATGTATAGTTTTGATATAAACGGGGTAAAACTTGTGTATTTGTTAACATGTTTAGAACAACCGTATTTCAATTTAGAGATTTGCACTAAATGTCTGCTAAAGTATTGTTTTGATTTTTCCCGGCTAAATTTAATTAAGTGAGTCGGAAAAATAGGGGAAATAGGAATCATTGCAAGCAAGCCAACTCAGGGCTTATTTCCCAGTGCTCAAATAACTTGTTATCATTAGAATAATTTTGAGAATATGAAATAATTTCTATGGAAAGTCTTATAAAGTGTCAAAGTCGTTAGAGAATGAATATTTTAATTGTCAATTAACATTTTGGAAATCAGTCCTCAGTGTTTTTAATATGAATGCATTAGATAAATTACATAATTGTAACAACAAAACATGCAAGCAGCAGTAAAGCCTCTATCTTTTATCAATTCAGTAAGATTAAAGATCACATTTTATTACTCTAACAGCTTTAAAATCTGCAAGTTAATAAACATTGCCTCAGTATAACAATGTATACGTGAAGTTATTTTTTAAATTATTTTAAATAACTATCAGGATATTTGCTCTTACGTAATGTGCATACATTTGGGCATTAATACTAAAAATAAACGAACTGAATGTGCTCCGTCATTAAAATTTTGCACATTCAATTATCTGACACTGTTTGTAAATATTAAACCATTGCTCAAATTAAATTTTATTCAAAGTGTCCTATTGCGATACAATATATAATTGATATCTGGGCTTAACCTGTGCACAAAGGTGCAACCTGAAATCTTAGTAAAACATAACCAAACTTTAAGTAAAGCATATTATAGCATTCATTTTAAAGTAAATGTTATGAGCACCTGAATATGTCATCAATCTTCTGATGTACGTATTTTCTACCTTGTACCTAAATATAGGAAGTTGCTTGTAAGGTTAATTAAATAAATATTTCTAACAATCGCACCACATTATCTAGCCCAAATTAAGTATCATTAAAGAACTTGTGTTATGGATACTACATAGATAACGGATAAATAAACTTAGGAAATATATAAACACACATAGATATATATTTTTTTATGTATAAATATTAGAAATAAACTTAAATAAACATACATACACTTCCATGCCTAGAAAGCAAATATGATAAAACATCTGCCCCTACCAGGATTCGAACCCGGGACCTCTGGCATGGAAGGCAAGGCTACTTACCTCCACACCAAACAGGCCGTCAGGCTTATCAAACATACAGTGTTGAAAGTTTGGTTAAGTGTAGGTTAGTCGTAAAGGCCCTATTAGTGATTACACTATGTTGTACTTTTAGGAATTTAGAAAACATGACATGTTACAGCTTGAAACGCTTCTTTATGAAAACCTTATTTTATTTTGATATAAAATGCAAATGTGTAAATATGGTATTTATTTATTATACAATAGGACAACCAGTGAGTAATACATTAAGGCTTACAACTAAATATTCATATAGTAAAAAAGAGATAAATGTACACTCTATTTAAGGCTGCCACAACATGCATAAATAAGAAACTGCAACAAAAGTTAACTTAATTATTAAAGAATTTTTACAAGTTGGATAATATAAATCATAGATTATATAATATAGGTGTTTAAGGGTATAGACGTTAAAGTGTTTGATCAGAGCTTAAAAATTTGATTTGTATAGTTGAGTGGGTGATTTTCAAATTTGATTAATATATGTCAATAAGTAATAAAATGAAATAAAAAATTAAAATTTATAATGTCAAAAATTATTGAGGTAATTAATGTTATACAAATACTTAATTAATTATTTTAATTTAATTTAATTTAATTTAATTCGCCTCTCTGGTCAACTTCAGGATATTCTTTCTGTACACAGTCAAAGAATCATTAAATAAATCAACGTCCTGTCCAAGAGAATTATAGGTATGTGACAATCGATAGATGGCATTATGTTGTCGTAAATTTGTACGGGCAAAGGGAGTATGCAGTAAATTGACCGGATTGCGAGGAACTCGACGTGGTACTTTGAGATAGAATTTTTCCAGAAGCCAGGGACAGTTTATGTATCCTCTGAATAGTTTGTACAAAAACATTAAATCCAGGAAGACTCTTCTATTGACTAAACTGTCCATATTGAAATGATTCAGTGTGTCATTATAGCTATGCAAGGTTTTATGTAGAACGCATGAGTAAGCTAGGTGCTTAGTAAAGTGCTTTTGAATCCGTTCGATATGCAAACGATGGCATTATATTGTGGAGACCACACTACACTGCTATATTCCAAAAGACTTCGAACATAAGCGTTGAACACTGTAATTTTTGTAATTGGATTTTTAAAACCTTTTCCGTTTCTAATAACAAAGCCCAACATTCTTGATGCCTTCGAAATTATTGCATCAATGTGTGGTGTAAATGTTAATTTAGAGTCTACAATGATACCCAAATCACGCAGATTGTTATACTCTTGTATGCAGATATTATTAATGCGGTAAGTAGTACCCCTCGGATTCAATTTACGCGTAAATTTTATGTGATAACATTTATCAGCGTTTAGTTTCATTCTATTACGAATGCACCAATCTGATAGATTGTTTAAATCATACTGAAGAAGTTCAGCGTCATGAGAATTTTTAATGACTTTGGTTATTTTAAGATCATCTGCATACAAAAACAACTTGCTATGTCGTACAACATCTGAGATATCGTTAATAAAGATATTAAAAAGCAATGGCCCCAAATGAGAACCTTGTGGTACTCCAGAACTTGTTGGGGAAAGACTTGATTGGAAACCCTTCAGAACAACAAATTGAGATCGTTCAGCAAGGTACGACTGTAACCAACGCAACAGTGAACCGCCAAAACCATACTTTGACAGTTTGTGAAGTAAAGTCGCATGACACACCCTGTCGAAGGCCTTCGAAAAATCTGTATAAATGACATCTACTTGTTCTTGATCATCTAAAGCTTCGACCAGTGTATCAACATATGAAAGTAGATTAGTAGTTGTTGACCTCCCCTTGACAAAACCGTGCTGGTGATCTATGAGTGACTGCTTCATGTGGTTATGCATTATAGGACAAATCAAGGATTCAAATATTTTAGCGAAAACTGTTAATATTGATATTGGTCTATAATTAATTATAAGATCAAGATTACCGCTTTTGTGTACAGGAACGATTTTTGTCACCTTCCACTTAACAGGGAAAACGCCTGACGATAAAGATTTATTGTATATGAGAGTCAAGGGAAGACTAAGAGATCATGCACAATTCACTACGAAGACCGGTGGTATCCCGTCAGGACCAGCTCCTTTATGGATATCAAGTCTTTTCAGTTTTGTAAGGACAGACTTTTGCTCCAAGAGAATACCATCACAAACACGACCATCATTGTTGACCTTGTCCGAGGAAGTAAAACCTTCATCTATCTGATCAGTTTCGCACTCATCTGACGGCAAAAAAACCGAGGAAAAATGATCACTGAACATGTTGCATATATCTGAGCCGTCTGTGGCTGTTTTATTTTTGTAAGTCATTTTACCTGGATAATATGAAATTGAACCTTTTTTAGACTTTATAAATGACCAGAAATATTTTGGATTTGTTGAAATACTCTCCTCTATTTTATTGACATAAGTCTTATAACAACGAGTGGTAAGAGCTGCGCATCTATTACTAACAATCTGGAGCGAAATTTCGTCGAGAGGATTTTTATGAATTTTATATCTATTAAGTAGTTTGTGTTTTTCTTTTAACATTCTTATTAGTTGTTTAGAGTACCATGTAGGATAGTTCCTGTTGTGAGCTTTAGTTTTGGGAATATATTGATCTATAATATCATATAGATGTTTGTAAAATGTGCTAACCATGGCATTTACATCTACACAAACTCCCAAACTCCCCAATCCAGTCAATCTCGTTCAACACGGATTCTATTAACTTGTAATCGGCCCTGAAAAAATTGGGTTTGAAACTATTCTTACTAGAAAGGAGCATCTTTACTTTAGGGATTCTTAAAATTATATGTAACGGAGGATGGTGAGAATCAATTTTCACGAGACTATTTGGAGATTTTGTTACATCAACTTCAAGTTGATTACACAAAACTAAATCAACTATTTTATTATGGACGTTAAAAATATTGTTATATTGATATAAATTGTTGAGCGAAACGAAATCAACTAGTAGCTGAGGCAAGGTTGAGCCGTGATGGGTTGGAGCCGGGATGGAAGAAGTCTGTGACGTTGCCCAAGTTATACAACTTAAATTAAAATCTCCAATGAAGCATATGTTTTCCAAACGTTCGAAGTTATTGTTACAGTGATCTAAAAATGAAGTCAAGATGTCTTTTTTTACAGGAGATGGTAGATAAATAGCGCACAACGTAAAGCTCAACTTTTTGTTAGGCTCTATAGCCACCCAGAGGTCTTCATACTCACTACTTTCGTAGTTTTGTAAGCGACTAGAGTTAATGTTTTTAGAAACGGCTATGAGGACACCACCACCCTCTTTTCTTCTGCCTCTTTTATTAACCGCAACTCTATCCTTCCTGTAGACGACATATCGTTCATCGAAAAGTTCATAATCAAGCACACCATCATTAAGCCATGTCTCTGTTAACACTATGATGTCATAATTTAGGCTGGACAAGTTACAGAAAAATTCAAGTGTTTTCATTCGTAGACCCCTTACATTCTGGTAATAAATACTAAGCGAATGGAATTGTAGTTCTTAAGGATGCAGAGCGTTCCTTTTGATTGGGTACTACTCGAAACCTAGGTCAATCTATCTAGGACATCTTTATTTTTTACATAAATGTACTCAGAGTTCTCGGTCTTTCTCATGAAGATTTTCCCATTTTTTATCCAAACAAATTTGTATCCGCTAGTTTTGGCTTTCAGACGGGCCGCAGCATGAAGAGATCGGTTTGATTGCGATAAATGCTCTGTTACATATATTGGTTTTTTCTCTCCGCCAAAACCAAGGTGACAAGTGTTAAGCTTATCCTTTGTATTAGACCGATTATACTTTATTACGCTGGCTAAGAATGTGTTCCGAATTCTTGGCGTTGCTAGTTTCACAACGATTGACCTTGGACGCGAGGTAATTTGGGAGATTTTTGAAACACGAGTATAATGATGAATATCAGATTCAACAATTCCATAATTCACTGACTTAGCGAGCTGCTTTATTATGGAGGGCAGGTTTTCATTCTTATGTTCTGGTACGCACTGAATTTCCAGATTACAAGAACGACTGTGTTGTTCAATGCTCTCCAGTCTAGTGTTCATATTAGTAACAGTTTCCTTAAGTGCAACATTTTCTTTTTGCAAACTTACGACCTCCTTTTTAGTTTTATCAAGTGTTGATTTAATGACCTCGTACTCCTCGCTTAAATAAGTTACGGACCTAGTTAGGCTTGAGATTTCTTCCTTAATAGAACGAAATTCCGACTTGAACAATTGGCTCAGACTGCTATGCAGTTCCTTGAGAAGATTGTTTTGTATAGCACTAACCTCCGACCTAACAACTTGCCTTAAATCTTCAATTGCAAACTGTGTTATACTCTGTGATGCAGGAATTTGTTTTGAAGGCTGCGTGGAAGAAACCTTGGGTACGCTTTTTTGACGCACTGTGACATTATCAGATGTTCCACGTACCGGCGTAGAAGAGTTATCACCACCTTTTTTGCGGGCAATAACGCAACAATCAGGACAAATCCAATTTTTTGCTTGTGCTTGCGATATACCAGCCGTATTAATACACAAAATATGAAAGGATTTATTACAGCCATCAGAAGTGCAAACTGTGTTGGATTCATTCTCATGTATATTTTTTACACAGCCAGCACAAGTCTTCATTTTCGAAAAAGAGTAAAAATGAATATATAAATAGTAAACAATAACAGAAAATTATAGTCTCAATTTAATGAATAGTACTTACAACAAAAAACAGATGTCCATAAATTAAATAAAAATAATGTTAATTAATAAATTCTGTCAATCAATATTGTTAATATAAATAATATAACCACATATAAATAAATATTTTAATAAATTAAATAAGATGTCGTATTTAAAATGAAATGAGTTATCAAAATATGTGTTTAATACTTAATGTCAATGACAAATAAATATAACTAACATTTTAAATAATTTTAATAATACAACAAAAATTATTATAAGATCTGATCAAACTATTTAAACATATAAGTAAATTTGAATCTAGTAACAGTAAATTAAAAATGCTATTCATCAATTATTAGTAATAATTTCAGTGCCAAAAATCTTCAAAGCAACACAAAATGATTTATTTATTAATTAATTTTTCATTTTATTTATTTATTACAAATTATAGTGATAAAAGATGATTAACACTGCCCACTATTAGGTTAAAAGAAATGACAATGAACTAACAACATAAAGACTAGATACTTTAAGATTTGTAATAAATTTAAAGAAAAATAATAATACAGAAGTAAATCTAGATTTAGAATTAATACAAAAAATATCAAATAATGGTTCTAATTTATTACAACTAAAATTTAGAGAGAAAAAGTAAAAATAAAGCAAAACAGACGATATGAATAATTCTTCGAGATTCGAACCGACGACCGTTGTGATCAAGGCACATAGACGTTCCCCTAGCGACGACGTCTCGACCACTACGCTCATAGTCTCGTAGTATGACGACGAAATAGGGAGTTACTATCCTCGTAAAATTTTGGTTATTATTATAGTGGCTACTCGTTGGTTAATGTTAAGAACAAAGAATTGCCACTCACACTTTTTCACTGTTGTTTTTGATGTTTATCGATTTGAATTTGATTGAATTCGGCGTCCAGTCGATTACCCTTTTGATGAATAGAGGGACGGCGACACTCAACAGTTATAACCAGACGATTAGCTCCCCTCTTCATACAAATTGCAACGGTAGCAATCGTGTATTTATAACGTTTCCTTTTTACAAATCTCTTACTGATAACTGTTGCAAACGGTATCACCACTGTTTTACGACCCACAGAACATTTGCACTTGCTTCAATGAATCAAAATAGTACTTTTTCTATTTTTAATTAAATAATCTTATTAGAGCTGATGTTGACTTGTCACTAACGCCATCTGTCGTTCAAATCTAGTAGCGGATAATTTTCTTTTTGTTTTTCTTTTTTCAAGTTTTAGACCAAAGTGTTTCAAGTCTATTGCTTACAATCTGCATTAAATAGCTATAAGTAGGTATTATTTTTTTCCATCTCACTTTTCTCTCTTTTCTGACGGACATAGAAGATCCTTAGATTATATTGACCGGATACCTATTTTATCGGCATATATTTTAGGGTCAATAAATAGGAGAGGCAACCTTTTAACTTTAACATTTGTAGTGATAAAATATTTTTTTTAATGCACATACTTATCCGGCACATACTATTTATATCTCCTGGCTTTACTCTATCCCTTCCTAAGCTATTGTATTGTCATTGCAGATGACTCCCCTCCCGTGCCCTCGGACCCGCCCCGATCCTCAGGTACCTCAAATTACCATTTTCAACTTAAAATATGCATATTATTTTTTATTTTGCCTTCAATCTTCCACTTAAAAACAAATAGGTTTACCTTTTGAAAACTCAATAGAATATTTTTGTTTTCAAGATACCACTTCATTAATATATTTTTGCAATAAGTCTAAGTAAAAAGAAATTATTTTAATATCGGTTAGTATATGTATAATAAACAGGCATGGTTAACTAAACAATCCTCTATACATTTGACATTTTTTTTATAATAAAAATATAATCAATTTTTGACCATCAAATCAATAAACTCGGCCATGGGCCATGGGCCGAGTTTATCGTCATGCCATGTGATAATTTAAAATTAGAAACATGCTTTTATTCATTCGACACAGAAATATTTTAATTTGTGAACTAAATATGAATTTAAGGAAATAAGGAAACATAAAATCAAAGGACATTTCTAATAAGCGCTATAAACTGTATTTTAAAAGTACTTTAAGTTTAAACAATCATTAGGTTATGCAAAAGCCTCGGTATCTTGTGGCGCAGTATCTTAGTATCATACTAAGACCATAACGGGCGTCATCTGATCATTTGAAGAGATGCATTTGATCTGCACTACTGATGTAATGTGTTAGTGCCAGCACTACAACTGGTTTACACGCCGGTTTATTGGGATCAAGTGTACCTAAAACTTTTACTGCAATAGCAAAAATACTAAAAAACTGATACCGGACTAACCTTTAAATTATTTACGAGAAAATCTTAGCTGGCTGTTAACTTTGCGATTTCGCAAAGCAGGTGAAAACAAAACTCAAGAGTACATATAACGTGACTAGCTATTTACTAGTGTTATTTTAGTACATATTATAAAAGTGAAATGAAATATATTGTTGGCTTAGACAGGCATACAATACGCAAAGTAGTTAATAATACAGATGCAATAAAAAGTAATATTTATAAAAAATTTAATTACAAACGAAGAACTAGGACTCAACTAGCACGCTATGAAACTTCAATTAAATGTTAATTACACTATACAAACAATATTTTTTCTTATGTTTTAGCCGCGGCTGCAAGTATCTGGGGCTCACAAGACGTGTACGTCAAGAAGGGAAGTACTATATCCCTCACCTGCTCAGTCAACGTACATTCATCTCCTCCGTCTAGTGCATCCGTTTTATGGTAATTGTGATTCTCTGGCTTCATAATGTATGGTCGGTCGTAATATTCTTACACAATCGTACAAAGGTTGTGTTTAAGTTAGTTTCAATAAAAAATATTTTATTGTTTCATTTATTACAAATTCGTGCTCTTGTTATCTAAGGGAATTATCATCAAAAAAATGAGCTCCTTAGACCAAAAAAATACTTTTATATTTTTGTTAAGTTATTTATCTATATCTAAAGCATTCATTTATTTTTTTTAATTGATTAGTCAAGCAGGTCATTTGGAAATTGAGCAGTTTATAGGTTTGGAGAATATGTAACGGAACTTGCAAAAAACTTTCAGTATTACCATATAATGCAAAATAATAAATGATGGCTTACTTTAGGTTCCGATTATACGATTTAGTAACGTTATTTTGCTCAGGTACCATGGCAGTTCAGTGGTGGATTTCGATTCTCCGCGTGGTGGCATAAGCCTCGAGACAGAGAAAACCGAAGGCGGAACGACAAGCAAGCTGTTGGTTACGAAAGCGGCTTTAACTGATTCTGGCAATTACACGTGTGTCCCAAACAACGCTTACCCGGCCTTCGTATCAGTGCACGTTTTGAACGGTAAATATACTTCATATTAAATAAAAATTATAGCTTGGAGCTAGAAACCAATTGCAACCTTCAAATGAAGAAAATAATTTAAAAATAACTACTTAGTTATGAAAATTAGGTATCTTAGAACTAATTTCAAGAAGAACTTTTTAAACTAGATCCTTTGACAAACGTAGTTTTTAGTATCTTGATACTTAATTTGTTTTATTCAGGGGAACACCCAGCAGCGATGCAGACAAGCAACCGCGCGTCTACCTACATTACTTCTCAGCTGAGTTGCGCCATCCTGACCTACCTGGTGTCCTCTATGGTCTGTAGATGATCACTCTCCCGCAGCACTCGATATCGGGGCTTCTAAACTCCAACAGAAGCTCTTTCAACCACTTAGTAGCTTATACAAAAACTGAACTTAATCATAACTCTACAATGATAATAAAGTTGTGTTTACATAGTAAATTAAAATCACTTAATTAATATTTATTTTTAATCGAAGTCAGTTTCGAGTTTGTCTATTTGATTTCGATAAAATATATACCTACTGTATCTTAAGCTTACAAATTCAAAATTATTTAAGATATTCTTTGAATAACTTATAGCTTAGTCTTAATGTTTGATATGGCTAATGTTGAAACAATAAAACATTTAAAAAAAGTTTTTGAATTATATTCGATATAAAATTGCCAACGAATATTCTTTCCTTTCAAAAACAAGCAATCTTTTTCTTATGTTTGAAATGAAGACATTAAAAAAATTTTTGTAAATAAAACTACATTTATTATATACGTAAATTTAATGTGTTACGTAGAAATTAAAAAAGACGTCTGGTCTATGCAAAAATTTGTAAATATTTGAATGGCATTTGTAAATAATATAACAAAAAATATTTTAAGCCAGCGAACCATTTCAGTGGTGAAAAATGTTTGTTTTGTTCCTAGAACGCTTTTATACAATGTAGGTAAATTGATTTTTTTTTTAATTTACAAAGTAAATTAATAATTTTCATAGTTTTTAAAACCATTTATATCGTTACTTAAAAAATAACAAGACATAAATAATTACTATCCGGCTTAATATATTGAATTTCGAACTCGCCTAACTTAATTTTAATGGCTTCTTATAACTTTTGGTATAACCATGCGGTATTGTGATTGCCAAAGTAATTATCCGCAATACTTTAGCCTAACAGCCTGGAGAAACCCTCGATTTTCGGAATTAAGTTTAACATTGTTGACAATTTCATGTCACCAAATGTCTTCTGAAAATTTTATCACACAAGTAATATAAAAATCTTTCGAATATTATTTTTTGGGACAGCGGCCCTTTACTTGAAAGGGGATTATTACTTCTCACTTACTGTTATAATATTTGAGAGGCTTTTGTAAGCTTTTGTTTCGTATTTAATAGCAAAGTATTTATTAAAATCATATTTAACTTACGATGTTAATTGTAGATGATGTTAGAAGAATAACATATAGAAACTTATTCATAAATTATTATAGTAAGTAAGGTAGTATAAATTCTGTAGCTCTATGTTTTACGCCTGGGAATTTCTTGCTTAATTGAATGATGATTATAATAAATGTCAAAATTTATATTAATTTAGAAGTTTACAGATATATTTCAAGATTTTTACTTTATTTACATTGCGATCTGAGCAGATTCGTTGTATAGTTATACCATCGAAAAATGGAAGATTCTGATAATTAATATATCAGGACAACAAGGCTTAGTGACTAGACCAAGATTGGTGAAATGGCTGCGAATTAATTATTTTGAAAACTGTACAGTAGGAGAAATTTTAGTAGTTATAATTTTAAGGTAGCACATTAAACTTAGCTATGTTCTTCAAGGCGTAGTAACTGATGATGTATAATTTCTAAGATAATTGTACTTATCATGTCTACCTATTTCAAATTGAGTTCCACTGAAATAAAAACTTGTTTAAGTAGTATTTCAATTTGATCTTATTTTGTTGTATTTTGTAACATGTAATAGGACAAGATTAATATTAATAAACAATAAAATTACGAAGGATCTGTTTTATTTCAGCTTTGCCTATTTTTGATGACAGGTACTTTTTCTCGAAAAAACGTAAGCTACGTCTATTTCTGAAACCCTGTTAAGGTTTTTATAAAAATTTATAATAACTAAATACCTCTATAAAGGACAAAATTGGTCTGTAATACTCAGGAATTATACACATAAATATATATTCGAACGAATGAATTGTGGATCGTCTACTCTCCTAGAAATATTAATGATTCAAACAACTACAAACAACGTAGAATTTATCTAAAAGTGAATTAGATTGCAATTTATATCCAAAGGTGTCTGCAAAGTCTGTGTTATTACTTTGTTTTCTTTGACAGGTGGGTTCAACTGATTTTATTTCAGCGATTCGATCGAACAGTATTTAGTATGCACTAAGCCAATTTTGTCCACACTTATAGTTCATTTCTCGCTCCGATCGCCGCCCGGTACGGACGTGCAAGTCCCCGTTCTCCGTTGATCGGTCCCTTCCCGATATTCCGTGGCGCTCAGTCTACTGACGTCACAGTTTAGCGTGTTGGTTCCGTGCTACGGTTTTCAAGGTTTTTCTACTCCCTCTGAGTGCTATCGAAGTGTGATTTTTCTTTGTGACTAAGCCCCTTAGTCTTCAAAGTGCTGTGCTAAGTTGTGTTGTGCTTGTGCTGAGTGCAGTGTTGTGCCCAGCGTAAGTAGTCTGGTTTCAGTACAAAGGATACTTAACGGTGACAACGAATTTGTACTGAACCAGTCCTTTAATTTTTATTTTATTTCTCTTCTCTATTTTAATTTATTTTTCTCCTATTTTCATATTTATTTTTATCATATCTGTGTATTTTCGTGTGTGTTTGTCCTTTCTGTCGGTAAAGGTTGACCCTAACGCGGTCAACTCTGTACCTGCGTACCCTTTTTTTTAGGTTTCTAGGTAGCGGCCTTCGGCGAACAACGGTTAGTTTTAGGTTATTTTCCCCAGCCCCCCTACCGTAGGTAGGGAGGTTAGCCACTAGGGTTCACTAGGTTTATTTTAGGGAACTCTAGGCATCTTTTATATACTTAAATATACATTCCTTAGTATTCATACCAACCCCTTCCATGGATTCGCAAAGCGTAATTAACTTCGCGAAAGCGTTCCCCCAGGCGTTAGCCGCGTCGGGCGTCTCAATCTCTGACGAGGTATTCACGCAGGCCTTATCTGCGCTTAACGCATCCCCGGCCCCTCAGGCCCCAACCCCGGCCCCTCAGGCCACCAACTCCCAGACCCCTCAGGTCTTTACCAGCCCTCCCGCGTCTCACGTTCCATCCGATACCACTGCGTCAGCTCCGTCCAAGCCAGCAACGGGCTGCGCTCCCGTCCCACCTAAGCCTCAGCTTCCTCCGCCCGTCTTCCTCCGCGAGAAAGTGCGCTGGAACGCGGTTTCTAACTTGTGCAAAGAGCACAAAATCAATTTGGTCAAGGCGAATAACGCAGGCGATACTATTAAAATCCAAGTCGCGACTATCGACGAATTCCGCGCGTTTACCTGCACCTTCCCGCCCTATCCCAGCTCCTATAGCTCCCGTAGGCCGGCGTCCCGCTCCGTCGTCTCCACCTCAGTCGTCGTTGGCTGAGGACATGAAGACCGTGTTCGACGTCATTCAAAACGTCGACATTAAGGAAATCTCCGTACTCGCACGCAAACTGCGAGCCGCCCGCTCTCCTCAAGAGCGTTTATTTGCGTTAGCCGAGCATCACTCGCTTCTAAGTTCGTTATAAATTTTATTTTTTGTATAAATTCGTAAATAAGTAAATATAATGTCTAGACACGCAAATCCCGCGTCCTGTCGTATCAAACCCAAGGGCTTATCCCTAGTTTCCTTAAACGTTCGTAGCCTTAATACTAACCTTCCTGAGCTCAAACTGTTCCTTCAGAACAACGAGCCAGACTTATTGCTTCTTCAAGAGACGTGGCTAACTCCAAACCGCTCCAGGGGATTCGCTATTCCCAAGTACGCGTTTATTCGTAACGATAGGCCCAACTCCGACGGTTTTGGCGGCACTGCTATTTATTACAAAATAGGATTCCATTGCTGTCCTTTCCCCAACATGGAAGCCACTGTGTGTAGATTGGCTATGACTGGTCATCCGACCATCATCATAGCTTCAATCTACATACCTAGTGGCACCAGACCAATCCGCAGTGACTTTGAAGCCATTCTCGCCCTCGGCCATTCAGTCATTATGTTCGGAGACTTTAACTCCAAACATACTGACTGGATGTGCCTATCAACCAACACCAGCGGTATCGCTCTCCTCGACATCACAAACTCACTCGACTTAGATGTCATCTCTCCCATCGCTCCCACTCACTATCCCGACAACCCAAACCACTCTCCTGACATCCTCGATCTTGCAATTGTCAAGCGAATCAACCTCGACCTCAGGTCTATCGAACCGCTCGATGACCTAGGCTCTGACCACCGCCCCGTCTCCCTCGTGCTAGGACCGCCCAACGTTAACGTCACCTCTTCACCTTTACCGATTGGAAAGGCTTTAAAAATACGTTAGTTTCAGCCTTAGAGGCCCCAAACTCTCCGCTCACGATCTCGCCCGATCAAATTGATAGTCCGGATAAAATAGATTCATTAGTAAATTCTCTCACTGATACTATCAACTCAGCCATCAGTGACAACGAAAAGGTTGCTAAGCAAGGTAAACCCACGCTTCCCTTAGCCGTTAGCAATCCTATTAAAGCTAAGAACGCGGCTCTCCGGCGAGCCAAGAAATATCCCACGCCCGCCTATAAATTAGCTGCGAATCAGCTACAACGTAAGGTTAGGTCTTGCCTCGCAGAACTCCGAGACGCTCAGATGAACGATCTGATGCCGAATATGTCTCCGTTCCACCAAGCGTACTATAGTATGGCCCAAGCCTTACGCGTAGACACCGCCTCTCACGTTCCTCCTCTCACTCGTCCCGATGGCACTACTGCCTTCGAAGTTGAAGAGAAAGCCGAATGCTTCGCTGACAGCATTGCCAAACAATGCTCACCCAGCAAGCAACCTGCTGATCCCTCACACATCCAGGCGGTGGAGGACGAAGTCCTTCGCAGAGACTCTCTCCCCATCACCGCCAACCCCGTCACAGTCTTTAATGACGAAATCTCGCTTCTCATTAGAAATCAAAAGCCCAAAAAGGCCCGGGTGCGGATGCAATTTCCAACCACGCACTTAAGCAGCTGCCTCAACAGGTGCTTACCTTGTTAGCTATCATTTTCAATGTCTGCTTCGACCATAGCTACTTTCCAAAAGCTTGGAAAGAAGCGACAGTCATAGGCATTCTCAAGCCGAGTAAACCTCTGAATGTCCCGGCTAATCACAGACCCATCAGCCTCCTCAAGGCAATGTCTAAACTTCTCGAGAGAGTCATACTCTCTCGAATGCGGAACCATCTGTTTCCTACGGATGGCGATCCCCTCATTAATCCCCATCAGTTCGGCTTTCGCGCTAAGCACTCCTGCCCTCAGCAAGTCCATCGAATCGTCGAGTACATACTTGACGGTTTCTATCCGCGTCGTTATAAAACAGTCGCGGTTTTCTTTGACGTAGCCAAGGCTTTCGATAAAGTCTGGCACAGCGGTCTCGTTTATAAACTCTACAAAATAGGCTTACCGGATCGCCTAGTCAGGTTAATAGCGTCGTTTCTCAAAGACCGTACGTTTCGATTTGTAACGTAGTACCAGTAACCACGCCGCTCTTTATTCAGTATGTAACGTAGTACCAGTAAAACACCAAAACTCTCTTCTATGTTTATTTTTTCGGTAAAATTAAAAATATACAAAAATGCCTGTAAATACAAACAGAAAAATATAAACAAAATTGAAATAAAAAAATAGTCACACAAAATAGAACAGAAATATTAATACAATTAAATTTGATCTGAAAAGAAAAAAATAACAATAAAATAAAATTTTAATGAATGAGAATCCTTACCAAAAATTTTGGCTACGCACACTCGTGAACGTAAAAATAAATTATAGGTTTCTTAAAAAAAAACTTTGATTGTAGATAATAAAATATCTTAACTATGTAATTTTGAATAATAAGGTGACTGATCTTTGGTGACTTTCCGCGCCTCATCTCATAAAGGCTGGAGTCCCTCAAGGCTCAGTCCTCACCCCTCTGTTGTACACCATGTACACCAACGAGATTCCCACTCCACCGAAAGGCGTCGAACTCGCGCTCTTTGCCGACGACACCGCACTCTATACCAAAGGCCACAGTGTTCCGCACCTTGTAACCAGACTCCACAAGGCCGTAAACGCCCTTGGTGTATAGTTTTAAAAAATGGCGCATCGATGTAAACCCTGAAAACAGTTCTGCGATGAACTTCGATCACAAACGCCGTCGTCCCGCTGGCGATCCCCACGTTCGAATGTTAGGCATTCTCATCCCCTGGAAGCGCAGTACTAAATACTTAGGCGTCACATTAGATCCGACGCTTTCTTTCAAGCCACACGTCGATAGAGTTTCGAAACTCGCCCGTCACTACTTAGGCCGCCTAAATAGCATGTTAGGTAGAAAAAGTAAAATGTCTTTCAGAAACAAACGTACACTTTACAAGGTCTGCGTTAGACCCGTCATGACATATGCCTCGCCAATCTTTACCCACGCCAAACCCTCCCTCCTACACAAACTGCAGGTAATTCAAAACCTCTTTTGCCGCAGGGCCACTAACGCACCGTGGTACGTGCGTAACGCGGACTTGCATAGAGATCTTGAACTGACTACAGTACAACAACACCTCAAAACACTCTCTGAAGCGTTCTTCAAACGCTCCGAAACCCATCCCAATCCTCTAGTTCGTGATTTAGTCTCATATACTACTCCTGTCTTAGATTCGAACTTCAAAGTCGCTAGGCCTAGGAATGCGCAAGCGTACTCTTTCACCAGACTGTCAGCCGATCTCGAAGCCCTTCTGGCGGCAAATTCTAATTCTAATGTAAATCCTAATTCTAACGTAAATCCGAATTCATTCAATTTTTATTTTGCAATTTTTAATTTTTTTTTATTTATATACTTTTCATTTTGAGCACCTTCAGTGCTATGTATTTACCTTCAGTGCTTTGAGCACCTTCAGTGCTATATAATCCCAGCGGCTGACCCCTTCTGTGCCCCGCTAGCGCAGCCTCTTTCTCCAATTGGCCGTCGCTCAGATGAAGGCTGAGTGGCAAAAATTTGCACGAGCCCACAGGAGATTTTTTTTGTGGGTAGTGCTCATTAGAAGCTAGTCCCGGATGCCATGTAACGCGCGCGAGAGGCATGCGGAAATTGATTTTTTGCCTCCTGTCCAAACGGGGAACAAAAAAAAAAGCAGTTGAAATTCAGTACATAAAATGTTTTCCTATTCTATTTACTAGTATAATTACATGTTGATTTTCTGTAGTATTTTAGTATTGAATTTGGAATAGTTCTTAGAAAATTGACTTTATTAAATACTATATACTTTATTAAATTTAATAATTTTTTTTTGAATTTTTCTTTCATTTTGTAAAATGAATCTTGATATTATGAAGATTGGAAACCAAAAGCAACTGCCTTTAACTAACTTTATCCTATAACTCATTTATGTGTGTCTCATCAATTTGAGTCGACCGTCGTCGCATCTTCACAAAAAGCATCTTATTATATAAAATTTCATTTCGCAAAAAGAAAATATTATACTTAGCGGATTATGAGGGAAAATATAATTCGCAGGATTTTATTTTATTCAAATATTCAATTTCTTTACGAAAATCATTTTAGATGTGTAATAATAAGATTAGGCAAAGGTGAGAGTAAGCTTCTCAAATATCTCTTTCCTGTGCTTTTGAAAATGTTCCATTACATTTTATTAAAAGCTAGTTAAATACATTTCCTAAGGGTGTGAAATATTCGTTATTTATAATTATATTTTTTTTTTAGTTTTCCAGTAATTATACTAATTTTACTAAATATTGTTGCCTATCCCTTCTCGAGAGTAAAGAGCATAATAATTCCAGGATTTTAAAACAGCGTGAACTAGTGAACCGGGAAGCAGTAATCGACTGCTTTCCCCTCTTTAATAATCACGGGCCGTGGTCCCGGAATAACAAGACACCATACTCTTATAGGTAACTAAGTAGCTGATTCTGCTAATATTTATAGTTTAGCGGATTAATTTGTTCTCGGACATGGTTTCAATTTTGATAAGAACATGTTATGAGAGAAGAAGAAGAACATGAAGAAGCGTGTATGTAGCCTAAGAGGGACATTTCAAACATTACAAGCAGAGATTTTTAACATAGTGGTTTTACAAACGTAGCACGTAAACGTCAATATTCAAATTATCCACAAGATTGCTGGCATTTCATTTCCTAACGGCGTAGATCAGGCTGGCTGAGCCTAGTGACCAATAAAGTTCTTATGTATTTTCCTCTATACAGCATAAAGCATTTAGGTGACGGCAATCAGTTGAGTTTTGTTGTTGGCGACGCAACAGTTTCTTTGCGAAAGTATAAAATGTGGCTCAGCCAGTAATCATTTTAGCTTTTCGATTGCATCAGATCTCAGGCCTAAAAGGTTTTTAGAGACACATTTTATTGAAAAAAGTCAGTCGCGTTGACGCGATATGACATCTAGAATCAATTTAACTCATTTGATAAAATAGTTTTCGAGCTATCATCAAAACACTGATCTCAGGCTGGCTGTAAATGTAACTTTTAAGACAAATGTTTTTAGCAAAAAAGTCAGTGATGAGTCGTTCAATTCAAAGATCAATCAAAACGCACGCTGTCATTCTGTTTTATTATACCCCACGTAGCCACGTCTCCCCGTTCATCAATAATGCCTCAATGTTAAATGTGGAATCACTACGACCAATGCACCTGGCTTCACTTCTGTTTGATATTTTTCGTTTAAAGCGCCCAGACTATCTATTTAATAAATTAAATTCCTCAAATCCCACAATAGGTATGGGCCTGGCGTCCCGAGGGCGCTCCGTGCACCACTGGCATACTATTCTTTGAAATTCCCCAACTTTACTTTCTTTTTATTTAGCTTCCGTATGGGCACATACTTACGAGTAATATTATTTAAGACGATATAAAATTTTGATACAACGTAGTCTATTGCGGAGCATTCTATACATTTTAAATTCCAGTCTACTTTACTTAAGCAATTTCGTATGGTCTCATAGTGTGCTTGAAAGAAATTATACCTATGTATTTTTTCATAAAAATTGAGCAGTCGAGGTGCTTTAAGAAATAAGACTTTACGCAAAGGGGGGTGATACAAGTCCAATCGAGGAATAATGTTTTGTGACTCTTTTACCAAAATACAACAACTGGAATTACTCAGAACCAAATCAAGAAACTTTTTTTGGTAGCTTAATAATGATTATACTGTTTTAAGTCATAGACAGACATAACGTCTATAATATTACAGGCCATAGATCTGTCGTAAGTGCTAGGCCACAGAGAAGTCGACGACGACCAATCAATATCTCGCTGATTGAAGTCACCAAATAAAAATACGTCATATTCCAAACCATCCATATTACTGGTACATTTACTTAAAAAATGTTCCTGATAAGTATGTAAGCACGGCAAGTAAACACAGCAAAAGTGTAATTTGGTTGTGCCTAAAATTAAGGTTACCCACAAGTCCTCGCATCTGCTTTCGAATGCGCAATTTATGTATGCTTAGATAGACTTTTTAACAGCAGTAATTACACCTCCACCATCACAAGCTATGTGAAAAGTGTTTGATGGTCTGTCTCTCGTAAATATTTGATAGCGGTCAATTTCGCAATCATATATTCCATAGTTTAGCCACGTCCCCTTAACACTGTTATATCAAAGTCATTGGCAATAACTTCAAGAAAAATATTGTTTAGTTTTGTCCGCATACCGCGGATATTTTGATCATAAATGCAGGGATTGAACAAAGACAGCTCAGATACTTAGTATTCAAAAGCTGTGGTTGGCAGGTATTACTTGGGACGAAGAGGTACCTATACATTTACAAAGGGAGTGGTTGAATTATAGGAATGAGTTACCTCTGCTTGCAAAAATTCGAATACCTCGGTGGATGGGCGTTCGCGCTGGCGACACCATGGAAATTCACGGGTTTTCCGATGCTTCTAAACATGCATACGCTGCAGTGGTTTATTTACGTATAATTGGTGCCAATAGTGAAGTCAGGGTAGCTTTGGTTTCTGTAAAAACAAAGGTAGCTCCAGTCAAACAAGTTTCTATACCCAGGCTGGAACTTTGCGGAGCAGTTTTATTAACAAAGCAAATGGTAGAGGTTGCAAGTATATTAAAAATTGACAAAAAAAACATGCATGCATATACCGACTCTACAGTGGTACTTGCCTGGCTTAATGATCATCCAAGCCGATGGAAGGTTTTTGTTGCGAACAGAGTCTCTGAGATTTTAACGAATTTGGAGTCTTCATGTTGGTCACATGTTTCTTCACAGCAAAACCCTGCTGATATAGCTTCTCGGGGAGCGCGGCCGTCTGAACTAGTAAATAGTTCTTTGTTCTATGATGGACCCGAGTTTCTGTTGCAAGAAGATATAGATTATAAAAGGCCTAAAATGTTCTAGTCGACTTGGAAAGGGTTAATTTGAATTGTAACCTTATAAACGAAAAGGTTGATTGTATTTTTGAAAAGTATTCATCATTGTCATCACTAGTTAGAATGGTAGCATATTGTTTACGTTTCATTAACAATTCAAATAAATTTTCTAAGGTAAAGCACAAAGAAATGTATCTTACAGCAAATGAGTTACAAAGAGCGTTAAATGTTATAATAAAACAGTATCAAAATAAAACATTTTTAGCCGATATTGCATTAATAAAACAAAATAAAAACTTACCTAATTGTAGTCGGTTACGCACGTTGAATCCTTTTCTTGACGATTAAGATGTTTTGAGAGTTGGTGGCAGGTTAGAGCACTCGGTATTTAGCTCAAGTAGGAAACATCCCGTAATAATTCCTAAATCACACCTTGCCGAACTTCTTGTACTAGATGCACATAAAATAACACTACACGGTGGACCCCAACTTATGATGAATTATGTACAGTCAAGGTACTGGATTATAGGCGTGAAACCGTTGGTGAAAGCCGTGTATAAGAAGTGCGTTACTTGTGCTAAACACGCAGCCGTCACCCAAAACCAACTGATGGGTCAGCTTCCTGCTGCCCGAGTTACTCCCACGAGAGCGTTTAAACGCGCTGGAGTCGACTACGCTGGACCAATCCAAGTTAGAACGAGCAAGGGTCGTGGTTACAAGTCCTACAAGGAGTACATATGTTTATTTATTTGTATGGCAACGCGCGCGATACATTTAGAAGTGGTCACCGATCTGTCGACAGAAAGCTTTCTACAAGCCTTCAAAAGGTTTGTAGCTCGGCGTGGCTCATGTGCTGAAATCTGGAGCGACAATGGAACAAATTTTGTTGGTGCTTCCACAGAGCTACAGCGCATAGCTAAAGCGGAACAAAGTTTGCTCCCTAAGGAATAGGCGAAGCTTTGAGTAGTCTTGGGTGTACTTGGCACTTTATTCCTCCTCGAGCTCCTCACTTCGGCGGACTTTGGGAAGCCGGGGTCAAGTCGGTAAAGTTTCACTTAAAGCGAGTTATAGGTCTTAGTACTCTAACTTACGAGTAACTGGCCACGGTACTTTGCCAAATAGAGGCGTGTCTGAACTCAAGGCCTTTGTCGGTGTTGCCAAATAACATCAGTGACGATACTACGGTGTTGACTCCGGGACATTTCCTAGTAGGAGAGTCTTTGTTAAACGTGCCTGACAGAAATTTCGAAGACCAAAATATTAGTTCGTTGCGTAGATGGCAGTACGGTCAAAGAATGTTGCAAGAGTTTTGGCGTAAATGGTCGCAGGAGTATTTAAATAAATTTTTTAAACGTTACCGATGGTCTAAGCATGTACCTCCGTTAAAAATTAATGATGTTGTTGTCATAAAAGAGGATGGGTTGCCACCTAGCAAATGGTTGTATGGGGCCTTATCTGTACTCATGAAGGCTCGGATGGGTTTGTAAGGGTCGTAAGCCTTAAAACAAAGTGTGGTGAAATAAAAAGATCCATACATAAATTGTGTAAACTTCCTGTTACAGAATTAGTTAAGCTTAAGGAAAATTGTTATTACATTTTAATTTTAGTTTAGGTGTTGATGTATGAGCCTTTAAATTGTAAAGTCAAACGCTTGGTTTGTCTTTAGCGGGCGGTTTATGTAGAAATTATTTAGTATGTATAGTGTACTTGTAACTTTAGTAATACATTTTGTTACTGATGGCGCCACAAATAGATTAAAGCGTGCATGTAACTTTTTAAATGTTTTTATTCCGCAACCTTCTATTGTCAATAAACTTTCACCATATGTTTTTGTGACTTTCATTATACCTGCCTCTGGTAGCTCTATTGTTGTTTATTTCTCCTGCTGGTACTTCTTCTAAGTGGCCCAGCCGTAAATACTCATTCACTAATTCTGAATATTTTATTTTAAACTGAGGGTTCTTTCTAAATTTCTTTTCTAACAAGTTAAATCTTTTTTCAGCAATTTCCTTTGAATTTGTTACTTCCGGCGATTCTACATTAAAGGAAGACGTACAACATAACTACCATCAGCCTTTCTAGCCGTTGTTTTCAGGAAAAAGTTTTCACAATAAGTCTCATCTTCCGTCAGCATTTTATTTTTAACCATATTAGAATCAGATTCTAACTCCAAAAACTTTCTTAAAATTTCATTTTCATTTTCCAGACAATGAAAAACCTTTGTACATATCTGGCCATGATTGTTTGTCTCTATAGCTCCAGATATAATCCAACCTAAACTTGTTAGTTGCGCGATTGACAAACCTGACGGACTTCTTTTAAGGCCGTCTTGTAATATTTTTGCGTAAACCTCGGCTCCTAATAATAAATCAATTTTATTAGGAACGTTAAAATGTGGATCCGCTAATTTTAAATCATTCAATTCCTCCCAACCTAAATAACTAGCTCGTCTTGAGGGAATTAACGACGTTATTGATTTTAAAATTAGTGCTTTAACTATAAAATGTACCTTCGGATCAACCATTGAAGTTATTTTGATAGTCGCTATCGCCCTGCATGAAATATTTGTGTTACCTCCAACACCTGAAATTTCACCATGAATTCGTGTTCTTTTTTAACCTAAATTTTGAACCACATTTTCCGTGACAAATGACGACTGCGAGCCTTGGTCTAACAAAGCTCTTAATACCGAATCTGCGCCCGTCATCGAAGTCGCTTTTACCAATGCTGTTGCCAACAGAACACGCTCTACTTTACCACACCTATCTGAAGACAAACAAGAAACCACAGGATTGTCTTCACTCGTAGAACCGTGAGCCTCAGCAACAACCTCCCCTCGGGGGTGCACCCATGTGTTGTGCTTACGATTGCACACATGACACCTTTTCTTAGAAAAACAAGACTTCGCCGAATGTTTGCCACCTAAACAAATAAAGCACAATTTGCTTTCTAATACAAAAGCTCGACGTTCATCAACAGACAAATTTAAAAACGCTTTACATTGCAGTATTTCATGCTTTTCAGTACAATAGTGACAGCTTGTTATCGTCTTAGCATGAAAAGATTTTCTTTTATCTTTGTTTAACATTTTAGGTTTTATATTGGTGCCTAAAAACTCAATTGCACGATAACTATTAGTAAGAAACTCTTTGAATTGTTCATAAGTCGACAACTCGTCCGAAGAGTTTGAACTCGTAAAATTAAACTCCCATTGTCGTCTACTCTCTGGATCTAATTTTAATGTGAGGATATGAATCACAATAATATCCCAATTATTCACATCTATACCTAAGTTACCGAGACCTGACAAACAATCATTTGAACAATCAATAAGCTCTTTCAAACTAGTTGCAGATTCATGAACAATATTTTTTTGACTTAAAAACCGCGTAAGTATATGGTGAGACATGTACTTTTTATTATTATATCGCTGCTCAAGCATATCCCAGCAGCGGATATAATGGAATGACTGGAATATGCCGAAGTTGCTCGGCCTCCCCTGTTAAATATCCCTTTAAATAGTGAAGTTTCTGTATGTCATCTAGGTCTTCATTGCTATCAACTAATGCCTTAAATAAATCTCTAAACGTAACCCACTCACTATATTTTCCGGAAAAATTAGGAATATTGATTTTTGGTAATCTGACTGCGGATAAACCCTTTTTACCAGTCATGTCACTAGTACAAGTTTCTTTAGAAGTTTCTTTAGATTTATTTTCCATGAACTTAGATAAAATTAGTTTTAAATCACATTTATAATCACTATATAATTCCTCAGCCTTATCATAAACATCTGTTTTACAATAAGTCGAAGCCGAAACATCAGAGGACGGAAACTTTTTCATTAATTCCTTAAGTCCCGCTAAGAACTCAAACCATAATTGCTCTAAGCTTTCTATTCGCCCTTCTACATACTCCTTGGTAATACGTTCCTTTGGAGACTTTTTAAAGTTAATCTTAGCCTTATTAATTCTAGAATAAATTTCCATTTGAAAATTTATAACAGATTCCATTTTAAAATTTAACTTAAGAACGCACCAAAAAGTTTAATACAACGAAACCTATAAGTAATAAACTTTTATACTAAAAAATTCTAAGTGTTTGGGAACTCTAAATTCTATACAAAATTGGGCATAGGTTCCCCGTCACAACCAAATTTCTTAAATTATTCTAAGTCCTAAATACTATACATTTACTGTTCTAAATTAAACGAATATCTTAATCTTTAAAAGTTAAGAAAGTCTTTATAATAAGGTTCAAACTTCAATAAATCTTCACTTAGATTTGCAAATCAATTAACTCCCAATAAGGCCCAAATTCGTGTAAAAACAACAAAAGTGCTCACAATATTTATTTGTCACTCACACCTGACACTTCGTGTCATCACAGATAGCTCCTCGATTTCTCCAATCCAGAATCCTCCAGTGCAGCTATCCGTTTCCTGCCGCCTGCCCTTCAGCAAACTGCACGTTCCTGCCGCCCGCTGTTCAGCAAACTGCTCGTTCCTGCCGCCCGCCTTTCAGCAGACCGCTACTTCAAAAACGTTTACGACAGCAATCCACTGTCCGTATTGTGCCTTTCAGGATTTCCCTACTCCAAAAAGGATCTTCCAAAAATGAACAAACTTAACACCACGAAGTCCTGCCAGAAATATCCGGCTCGAAGGACCATGAACAAAGACAGCTCAGATACCAGAGGCAGGTATAATGAAAGTCACAAAAACATATGGTGAAAGTTTATTGACAATAGAAATCAACCAAGGTTGCGGAATAAAAACATTTAAAAAGTTACATGCACGCTTTAATCTATTTGTGGCGCCATCAGTAACAAAATGTATTACTAAAGTTACAAGTACACTATACATACTAAATAATTTCTACAGGGATTGAATCTTAAATATAAAAACACTACTACTATTATACTATAAATCAAACCAGGGTTTTAAAGAAATCTTAATAAAGTATTACTTTAGCTGCGTGTTCATCGGCCATTCTCAAAAAAAATTCCCATTTCCCATACATATTTAAATTTATGTTCTTTGGCCCATATTCTTGTTATTGCATGGAGTGCATTTTTAGCTGCTGTCAGATGATCAGAGATGTAAATCGGCGACTCCTTGTCACCATAACCTAGAAGTTTTGTGTTTAATTTTTATTTAGGATAAGATATGTTGTACTTATACACAGCTGCACGTAGATTGCCACATTTCAGCTTACTGACGACTCTGCCTATTTCTCTTTTAGGTAAATTGGATGTCTTGTTTTATTTTTGTACACGATTACAGTACAATATGTCAGATTCCGAGAGAGAAAACCCAATAACTTTGCTAGTTTGCATCACTGTATTCGGTAAGTTTTCCTGATTATGCTCAGGAAGACAGTGGATTTCAATATTTTACTGCCGCGAATCTTGTTTTATTACCGATAATCTTAATTCTAAATGTTTGACTTTGGGTTGGACTATGTCGTTGTCAGAACGGAGCCGCTTAGTATCCCGCATAACAGCCTCTACTTTTTCCTTCATATTCTCAAATTTAGTGTTCATGTAGCTTATGGATTATTCGATAGTATTTATATCCCTTCTCAGAGAAGAAAATTCTTCCTTGATTGCCCCCCTTACTATCACTTCCAGCTCTTCTTGGAAATAATTATTTTACGTAAGTATATTTCTAAATGATTAATCAGTATAATACTAAGTATGGTGATAAAGATATAGTAGCATCGTTTGTTCAAAACGTAAGTACATAAGATATTTTTCATAAACAGGGATTTACACATTTTACAATGAGATAAAATGTAAAGAAGGTGAGACTGGATAGGTGTAACTAGTCACTTGAGTAAAATCTTATTAAGATCTTCTTCACAATCAATACGAATAGCGGCCAAGTTTTTATGTAATCTTACATATATTTTCCCATATGAGGACCAAGAGCTGTATAGTTTATGTTCTTTAGTGAATTTACGAGTTATGTAAAATATTTTTCTTCATCAACAGAATTTAGGGATATTTTATATTTTATCAAATAACTAAAATACTATGAATAATTTGCTGATTTTGTATATGGAAAAATTAAAGATAAAGGTCTTTAATAATAAATAAAAACATTTCGTGATTTTTGTTGTGTTTTAAATGATAAGTTATTTTTTTATTCACAAACGAGCCGGGTTCGTTCGCCAAGCCGAATCCCTGCCCACACTATGATTGTCCGGCTTTAGTATTAGTGGACCTCCGGAGGGTGCCGTAGATAGCTAACTCTGCCTGGAGTTCTCCAAATGCGTGTTCATCGTGAATCCGGATGAAACCCAAACCGAGACTCATCGGTGAACATAACCAAATACCATTGTTTGTCACTCCATGGTAAATGCTCCCAAGCCCATGAAATTGGCCAACCGCGATTGCCACGTTGCAATGCTGGAACACGTAACTGTCTTCGCAGCTGGTGGTCCTCCTGGAGCATTTTTACTAGTTGCATCGCTGTGGTATTGGGTTGTCTTGTAACGGTCCTTTGGACAAATCGATCCTGTCTCTGGATAGTTATACAATTTCTGCCTGTGTGCCGTTTAGCCTCATCTCCAGTACTGCGATAATGTGCCACAACCTTGATATCACGTTTTGGCTGGTGGCCTCGCAAAGACGTGTTAAATAGCACAATTTTCTAACATGCCCACGGCTCGTTATATTTCATTTCGACTCAAATGACGCCATTACATTACTCTTAAAGCTCACATGGCACGTTAATTAAAAAAAAACCAGTATAATCGATTTTCATTAATTAATATCAATAAAATAATTTTTATTTTCCGTAACGATACAAATTACTTACAATTTTACTGCCGTGTTTTGTTTTTTCTTTAAATATTTTGAAATATAAATATAACAAAAGAGGTTTCAATATGTATACAAACTTTAAATGGAAACTAATAAAGAATTTAATCTTTATAGTCGTAAATGATTTAGAATTAATGTTATCCCTAGATTTTGTTCACATGTGTATAGACTTCGGATATTAATATAGCACTATAATGATTTTGTGTCCATTAACTAAACTATTTAGTCTACTTAAAATATCAAATAAACCTTTGCAATATGTGTGGAAACACCGTGGGTTATAAAGGAACAATTTCGTTCAATTTGTTCCATTCCTGGCATTACCTGGAATTTTTGATATAATTTGCGCTTTTTTATCTGAAACATGATGAAATAACGAGATCTAAACGTATCTAACTTTTCATTCTTATATAATCCAACTTTTTTTAAATGCATGTTGTTCCGCAGAAAATATCCTTTAAATATAAATTACTTGCTAGAACTGAGCGTGTTCCATCATTGTCAAATGTAAGAACAACCATTCATTGTTTTTTGACTGTTCTTTGCTTACGTGATCTCCAGCGTTGCGCTACAAAAAATGAAAAAAAATTTTTGACAGCGATGATTATGTGTCATGTTTACTGGGTCATGTAAGTCAATGCTCAACGGTATTTTTTTTATTGTAAAACAATTAGTATCCGGTCGGTCAGCAAGCAGCTATCATCTATCTAACAAATGAACGGCCGACCGGCACTCATCTATTATTATAAATTTAACAAATCTATCAAATAAATGCCAATTCTATCAAGCAAACGTTATTTATATCAAGTTATCACAATTTATATCCGCATGCGTGAACTACGGCTGCAGCGTGGCGCACGGGCCACTGTGGCCACTCGACAGACTATTACTGCCAGTGTCAGGTATTAGAAAAGCCACGGTTATTGAATGACGATGGATTCCTCAGAGCAGGACACACCAGACTCACTAAAACAAAAACCAAAACCTGTTAGTTCACTTAAAAACTATTAATACAAAGGACTTATGGTTAGTGGAAACTACAACATGTACTAATTTATTGTGTTTACAAGTATATTTTATACTTGAGGATATAATTAGTAAGGGATTTCAAAATTTGGGGGTTGAGAGTAGATACTAATGTTTTAACATTAGTGGGCCTGGGAATATGTGGTGGAAGGATATCATATAATGAGGTGGGATGGAGGGGACAGTTGAAAAAGATGTGGTCCATTGTACCAATTTCTAGACCACAGTCACAGAGTGGGGATTTTTGGACACCTATCCTATACAGAAATTCAGGGCTACAGCAATGACCCAGTCTGAGCCTACAAATTGTTGATGTGGATCTTTTATCTAGTTTGTTATATTTGGAGAACCAAGGT
The DNA here is from genome assembly GCA_923062675.1 of Marasmarcha lunaedactyla. Lineage (NCBI taxonomy): Eukaryota > Metazoa > Arthropoda > Insecta > Lepidoptera > Pterophoridae > Marasmarcha > Marasmarcha lunaedactyla. The sequence continues at coordinate 37,345,351 of OV281339.1, read as the reverse complement.
TTGTTGGTAACCGCAGGTTGGACATCCCCATAGTGTTTACCTACCAGTTTCCTGGTCCGGTTCCAATCAGAATTCCATGTCAAATTCAGACGTTCTTTAGCCAGAGTACCAAGGTCTTGGGTATAACACTTATATTGGTCTAATAAACCGATTTGAATGGAATCTTTGGCAAAGTTGTCAACCACGCAATTTCCTGTAATGCCTACATGGCCAGGTATCCAAGCTATTGCAACATTTATATTGTGGGTGTAACATTGGTAGAGTAGATACCTGATCTGTAGAATGATCGGCAGTTTCGAGCCAGTTTTAAAAGGATTGGAGTTTAGGGCAAGCACACTGCTAAGGCAGACCGAGAGTATTAGTGAGTTATTAAGTTGGTTGTCACTCACATATCTGACAGCTTCCAAAAGTGCGATTGACTCCCCAGTGAAGACAGAAGATTGAGGAGGACATTTATATGAGAGAAGAACTGAGTATTTTGGAATCCACACAGCTGACCCAACACACCCTACACTGGAGAGCTTTGAGGCATCTGTGTAGATCAGAGTCCAATCCATCCATTTTTCTTCCACAATGCTTATAAAGGTGGTACGGGCTTGTGGGTCATTTTTGGTCACCCCAAAATCAGGGACTATATTAGGGACTATATAAGTGATTCATAAGGGAACGTGTAAACAAAATTATGTTCACAGTGGAATGTGGTGGTAGGTGAAATGTCCAGATTGTAGTGGCTTTGTATAAGGCAAGGGGGCGTTTTGTTACCCCAGTAGCTAGAGTTGGGGATGGAGGACTTAAGAGAAGACAGTTTATGGTGTATTGGATGGGAAGAGAATTGAAGGGTTCTTGCTAAGAACCTGTCTGACAGGAATTGTCTTCTGAGTTTTAGAGGAGGTTCACAGCACTCGACTTGCATCGCTTTGATTGGTGATGATTTCATTGCACCCAAGATGATCCGCAGACATTGGCTTTGGATTTTGTGAATGGTTAGTAAACCTGATTTGTTACATGGCTCAAGTAGGAATGAGCCGTAGTCAATTACGCTCCTTATCAAGGCGTTATTAAGGAGTTTTTGGGTGCTTGGGTGAGACCCCCACCAAACACCCGAGATTGCTCGGATCACGTTTATGCAAAGTCCACATCTTTTGGCCAGATAGCTAAGGTGACCAGTGCCTGATAGTTTACCATCAAACACCACCCCAAGAAATTTCACTTCACTTGCTGAGGGGATAGGTTCGTCTGAGAAAGAAATGGAGATTGGGGGACAGATTCTCTTCCTCGTGTATACTATAGCTTTACATTTAGGAGTAGCAAGAGCAAGGCCATGTGATTGTAGCCAGTTGCCAAGGTAAGAAATGGCATTGTTAAGAATAGGGACTGCATCTTTGATCACACCAACCCTTATCAAACTGAAAGTTTTTAGAACTGGCCACTTGTAAACAATATAATAAAAAAAAATTTTAAGTTTTTAAAATGGAACTCATTGCCAATATTATTGAGTATGTCTTTCATTCATTCGTGATTTGTTTTACGATTTGGCGGTAAATTGAAAATTGTCTTTGTCACGTCAACTTAACTTAAAAATTATGATAGACTACGATTGGCATTTTACGATAAAGTGCAACTGTTTACAACTGGTTTAATAAGGTAAAACGAGGTCGCACTAATTTCACCGATGATCTGCGTGACGGCCTTCTACGGCGACGACTGAAGATTATGTCTATGTTGTGCGGCGCATGATAGAGACTGACAAAAGAGTGACCTATCCGCAGATTTAGACAAGCTTGGCATCGGTATGCTGCCGTCTGCTATCTATAACATCACTAAGCCTGAAAACCAAGTTTTGAGATATAAGCAAAAAAGGGTGGGAATAATTTAATATGTTGCTACGTCAAAACTATGTATCGTACTGGTACGTGTAATATCTCTAAAGATGCATCCTTTAAGTACCTTTCAATTTGATTAAGTTTCTGGATCAAAGCCTTCTTTTGTGTCAAATAAAATGAATTAAAGGGTTGTAGTTATGTAATAAACTTTTATTTAATGGGAAAAACTTTACTAAACATCATTAAGCATATTACATTTTGGAATAAAATATTTGCTCATTTTACAAATTGCAAAGAAGTTATTCAGTACTACACTCTAACACCATTAAGGAACTTAATGATCTTAAAGATGAAGGCAAGATATTTTTAAGTAAATATAAACCTTAGTGAAAACATCACTAAAGGTGTTTACGATGTTTCGGTTAAATCTGTCACTTAAGTTTTCGATTGCCTTAATTATTGAATAAAAAAACACTATTTTCAAAACCCATTCTTGTTGCGATGTTATAGCAAAGTAATTATTTCTTGAAATTGAAATTAGGTACAATTTTTAGAAAAAAAAATAGATATTAAAAACTTGAATCCTGCCAAAAACGTACTCTATGTACTCTATGTTCTAAACTCAAAACAGCTATTCAGCAAACGAAAATAATTCAACCTACGATTTTTACCTACGATGAAATCAAATATGTTTAACCTCCTAATCTTTAATCGGTACCACTGACGCCACTCGGCCACATAATTGTTATATTAATTGAATTTGAAATATGGATAGGAATTTAATAAATGTGGAGTCTGTTTTCAGTATCCGTTGTAATTTATTTACGTATAACTATAATAATGTTAGCAAAGAGGTCAATTATGTTTTAAACAAATCTAGTTTGGAAAAGGCCTAAAAAATTATTGGTAGTTAAAAAATATTTACCGTAATGGTTGATAATATAATATTATATAATATTATATAGTTATAGTATAATATATAGTATAATATAGTTGATAATATACAAATTAATATCCAAGAAGAATTGATACAAAAGCAAACTCGATATAAAATAATTTTAACTCGATTTTCGCAAGTCAGTTTATAAGAGAATTATTTCAAATTAATAAAACTGGTGAAAGTTTTGATAGGTTTAAATTGAAATGATAACCCGTCGAAATATTAATTTATAACAACGGATCACTGCGGAATTCAAATTATAAGGATACAGAGAACTCGAAGTTGAAACTTAAATTGCAAAACAATTGCGTCCAGAACGAAAATAAGTGTCGAGTGGTAAACTCTGTGTTTACAACTATTGATCGGAATTCGGTGCCTGTAATCACTGATAGCTCTACTCACTAACCCAGCCACCACGAATGCATCGTTAGGCAAAATGTTTGCTCAAGATTTGTAACAACACAATTGATTCCGGAATGCTCCAATTTTCGGACTCTATAGTGCATTCATATTTTTCAAGTTTTAAAATTAGCTTTCACTAACCCGAAAATTTTTTCATAGTATTTTTTCAAAAGATCAAATTAATTTTGCAATACAAAAGACAAGTTTGAATTTACTCCTTCGATTTCACCTACCTAAGCACATTTTATTCTATAGAAACTAAATTTTTACTTTTGGAAAATTAAAATGAATCTCGGTATCGTAAATTACCATCAGTAAATCAGACGTGGAACTACGCCGGGCGCACGTCACAAAGCGCAATCGGCCTTTGAAGCGTCAACAGTCCTACTTTGCTTTGAAAAAGGCCGCCACTGACTTTACGCTTTATCTAATATCCCATATATACCTATATTTTATTTGATAATATAATTTTTGTTTCAAAATATTGTTTTGATAAGTTATTGAATGTTTTAGTAGTATTTCCCACTTCTCATTTAAAGTTTTTACAAGTTTTCTGCAAGCAGTTCAATAAAATTCTAGAAACAATTTTACCGCTGCTCAATCTTTATGCTCATATGTAGGTAATAAAGCGAAACACATATTTGTATTATAAAACTTACTAAAAAAATCACATAAGCTTGGCGAAAAAGTCAAGTCGTCATATAGGGCCGCTGTAACATAAACTACTCATAAATGATTTCGCTCTCATTGAAAATCATGTTACATGATAAAGCCATGTAAACAGGTAAATTGGGAAATACTTGAAATTTAGACACGTGGTAATGAAATATCCAGCGGTATACAATTAAATTTCGTCATCAGAGTTTTTAAATTGCTTAAAGAATTTACTTCTGAAGTAACATTAACTCAAAATAAGTTATCAACCTCAGCATGAAAAATAAAAATAAAAACAGCTGTTTCCGTCCCGTAGTTTAATTATACATTATTTATCTTTTCCATCCTCTAGCTAGTAATCCTCTAAAAAGTAAAGTGTAATATTTAAGTAGTTAATGTTTAAGTAATTTCTTGAAAAACACATAAACTGAAGTAAGAACGACAGGCGCGCTTCAAATTTTCGTTTAAGATATTCCAATGTTTAAAGGCAATCTTCAGAGGCCAAGAGGAAAATAATATTTTGATTAAAACTTATAAAAACTTTTCTGACGTTTTAAAACATAAGAGTTTGTGCCGCACAAAGAATATACAGTCTGGTTGTAATAAAATTGAAATATTAGAAACTACTTTTCTAATCACTTTAATTAATTTTCTTTATTGATAAAAATTCAGATTGTTTAGTCTAAAACAAATTAAAAATTTAATGTTTCTGGAGATCTGGCACTTTTTTTATTGGTAAGATTAAGGATAAATTAATAATAGCCGCCATCAAGATCTTGATCAATGTACTTTAAGAAAGATATATGTATATATAGTCATAATTGTAAAAAAAATAAAGTCACTTATTAGAATCCGCTACGTCTTTTGAATTGTTGATGAATTGAAAAACAAGAAAACTTGAAATTTTTTGAAATGTATCAATTTAACTTTTTCTGATAACGTCGAGTTGCGGGCACCCTTGACAATATCACCTATTTTATCTAATAAGTTTTATTTTGTTAATTGACACATCATTGCGTGATTAAAAATAGTATCAGAATGTTATCAGAATAATGTTTATTTTATTTTATTATAAGTAAGTGTCGGAGTTAATGTCGGTTTCTCAAATCGTAAATTTTTTTGCGTCCTTTTCAAAGGAAAAGGATATTAATAAAAATATATTCGACTCTTCTTGTTTATGTTACGAAACTCATTTATTGTAATGTTATATTGTCGTAGTTTAAGATATTTTCGTCACTTCTACTAGTATTTGTTCATTTATACCTAAAATGTTTTTGCTTTTAAATAGAAACAACTAGAATGTAATTGAATTCTACATCCGTTTTCGAAACTATTTATTAATAATTGCTTTTAGTGAAGAGATTTTGATATGAATTTTGAAATTGTCGAACTAACGGCACCATGCTTACGCATAGCGTAGTATTATTGGCTGGATGAAATATATTTATCGCATTTTTGAGCTTGATTTACATAGGTAAGATCCTACATTGATGGCATGGCTAACTGTGTTCGATTGTTTTTTTTTATTATTAAGTGATTGAGTAAACATACAATAGTTTTATTAAATACCCAGACAAACACACCACCTGTATGGCCCCAAAGTAAGCAGAGCTTGTGTTATGGATGACAGCGAATACAGATACAGCGAACTGGGTCAACCCAGAATAAGCATACATATATAAATATCAACAACCATGACCCGAGAACAAACATCTGTGTTTATCACACAAATGAATGCCCCGGCCAGGACTCGAACTTGGGACCTCCGGCGTATGAGACTGGGCTACTGACCACTACGCTAATCGGCCGTCGTAGAGTTAAAACAGTAGTCTAATAATGTAAGAAAATAAATTCTGATTTCAAAACCTGGTGTGAATATTGCTGTCCACACAGGGTAGTGAAATATTTGTTTCTCGACATTGAAATAATTGTAATCTTGTTCTTATCGATGTCAAATCAAACATGACTCTACCACCAGTTCGAAAAGACCTTCGTGAAAGAAAACTGGCAAGAAACTTCCGGGTATATTTTTTTCAAAATAAATTTACAGAGTTTCTTTATGTCTATACAAAGTTATTCTTATCTGCACCTGTTAGCTCGGCAAATCTCCCTCCCCCCAAGTATCCTCATGAGGACACCCTCAAACGGCACCCGTTCACGAGTTAACGCGGGCTCCAGCCATCGTCCTCCTCAACCATATTACAGGGAAGTGAGCGACCCGTCACCCGACGCTACAATGAGAAGACGTACTATAGTGACAATGACGCTTTAGATATTTATCGGGACGAAGAACTCAACGAGCAAACAGACACATTACACATGTTTTGTTACAAATACTAGTAAAATCCTGGGGGATTATACCCAAAATATTATATTTTTTTTTTCCTCCTGTGTTAACATTGTGCAGATCTTTTTTTCTTTTGAACAAGGTTATGTTCTTATTTACATACATTAAATTTTCTAAAATATATTGTGAATGGAAAGTAAGAATATTTATTTCCTTAGATTTTATAGATATAGATAGATTGCGCGAACAGCCCTTTTCTGCAGAATAAATATAGTATTGATGTCGGCAGCACTCCCCCACAACAGAGTGCCATATGTCACGAGGCTGTGGAAGTAACCGAAATAGTCTAAACAAGCAGTTGTTTCATTTGAAATTTGTCTCATTTTTTTAACAGCATATGTGGCAAAGCCAATCCTTTTCTCTAAACCATGGCCAGAAATACAGTTGAGTTTACAGGAGTCAGTTCCTGGCTCTCAACTACAATGTTTGTGTTTATCTGTTTGACATTTGGTAATGTAAACTTATCATATTTAGTTTTGTTTTCATTGAGGAGCAAATTATTGACTGAGAGCCACTTCTCTGTGTTGGAGATGCATTGATTCACTGCTCGATCGTCAGTTTCTTGTCTTTTGATTTTAAATAAGAAGGTAGTATCGTCAGCAAACAATATGACCTCGCATTGATTCTTAACGACCGATGGCAGATCATTGATTTACACTTAAAATAGGAAAGGACCAAGAACTGAGCCCTGAGGCACACCCATTATCACTGTCGATCCTGATGGTTTTTCTCCATTTATTGCAACTTTCTGTTTTCTATTAGAAATATATGATTTAATCAAGGCAAGTGCTCAGTTTTTTATGTCTTAATGGTGCAGTTTCATGAGTAGAGAAGTATTATCCACACAGTTCAACTATACTTAATATTGGGATGACCTTACTCAATTTCATTAAATCATGAAATACACCATTATCAACACGGTCATTAAATATACTGGCTTAGTGCGGGGCTATACCATCAATGACAGATTGAATAATTTTTAACAGAAATTTCATCTTAGTCGGCAGTATTTTTATACTTTAATGCTTTTAAATGCATTTAAAACTTGTGGAACTAGTTTAAAGTTGAAATCTATATCGCATGTACATTTACATTTTCCATTAGCAGTGACTGTGCAAGAATGGAACATACATTAATACTCAAAGTAGTCAAAGTAGTAATTACTCATCTTAGTCGGCAGTATTTTTTATATTTTAATGCTTTTAAATGCATTTAAAACTTGTGGAACAGTAACATGTTTAAAGTTGAAATCAATATCGCATGTACATTTACATTTTCCATTAGCAGTGCCTGTGCAAGAATGGAACATACATGAATACTCAAAGTAGTTGACTCAAGGATGGCAGTAAAAAAATGTTCATATGCTGCAACTCCTCTATCAGTTGACAACAATTATCATTAATTTTTTAATTATATTTGGTGTGGGGGTCTTTTGCTTTCCCAGTTTTCTGATTAATTATATTCCATGCAGTTTTTGAAATGTTAGTACTAAATTTAAATTTATTATTAATGTAACTAATTTAATTACACTGTATACTCTTTTAAATAATTTTGAATACTTTTCATAATATTCATAAAATGTCTTATTATGATTATAAGTGCTTTCTGTTGCCCAGTCACTAAACCTACATAAGGTAGTGGACTGTATTTGAATACATGGCTGGAAACTGGAAAATATTAAGTCATTTGCAAATTGAAATAAACTCTCGGCACAAATAAGCACTGACCTTACATGCCTTCCTGCATCTAATCTAGGCAGAGGGTTCCTTGATTCGTAAACTAGTTCTGACGCCTTACAAGTTCTTTGAATCACAAATTTGAATTGATTGTTCAGGGTTATTTCTTGTAATAATTTATATTTTCGTGGTGCGGCCGTCGCGCGCGTGGTATGGATTGTGAATCGAACTATACTAGAATGTTCACCAGTCGGCGTTGATGCTCGTGACAGTGACATATGTCACAAGCGCAGTAAAGTTTATGCTGATTATTTTGTAGGTACTATCTACCGTTCATCGTTATACCAGCAAGGTAACAAAATGTGGTTTAGCATGCCCAGTAGTGGGATGAGAGTGTATGTAAATAGTGAATAAAAAGTAATGCAACACATTAAACCAAACCAATACCTTTACGAGTATTATAGAAATAGGTTTTAAATAGCGTTATAGTCCAAAGTATTTTGCCATGCTTTCTTTCTTAGCATTTAAATAGGAAATTATCCTTATTTCGGCCACTAAGTTGATTTCGTTGTATGAGTGCAGGCTACGTGTCTATATTGCTATGTGTCGCCACTGCACTTATGACCAAGGGTATATTGCAAAAATGTTTCCTCTTAGTCAGATAAAGCGTGTAATATTACGTCATCACATATGAAACTGGCGTTTTGTAAAGGAGGAACATAAAATCAATTTAATAAAAATATAAACCATTGATATCTATGCACTTTTGCCATCTCATAGGTAGTTCATTGATCCCTTTAATAAATAAACCATTCGGACGGGAATCAATAAAATCTTTGAGGCACTATGGACTCCCTCATCGGAGTTGAATTTTTTCCCTTGCAACAAGTTATTCAAATCTTTTCTTAAGTTTTCACGATACATACTTTAAATAAAACACTTGATCACGATACACGATCACACGTGGTCACGATAGACAGTCTATCGTGACCACGGCAACTGCAAAGATGCCGAAACGTCGAAATAATTTTAAAATTAACTAAAATATACGCGATAATATCCGGTAAAAAGTGTTTTATTTAAAGTTATTCAAATTTTGAAAAAAATGGTAATCTGTTGGAGCAAGGTCCGGGGAGTACGGTGGATGTCTTAGACATTCCAAGCTCCTCTAATTTGGTAGCCGTCTGTTGTGCAGTGTGTGGTCTAGCGTTGTCCTGAAGCAGCAGTGGCCTAGAACGATTGACAGGCCTCGGTTGTTTAGCAGCTAGCTTTTCCATCATGGTTTGCAGTCACTGAAAATACACATCTGCCGTAATCGTCTGGCCAGATTTAAGAAACGACACTGGCACTAGTCCACCTAACGCTTACAAGTAACTTTTGACAATTTTTGTTTGGGACAGGACTTGCCTGGTTCACCAGGGCTGAACCATTGCCATGAGCGTTTCCGATTGATCCACTTTTCATCACAGGTGATGATTCTATTTTAAATCCTTTAATTAATGTAACGCAGCAGTCGACGCGCGTTTTTCGGTTTGCTGCAGTTAATTCATGAGGTACCCACCTCTCAAGGTTTTTCACTTTCCAAATTTGCTTCAAGTGGATTAAAACAGTTTTGTCACTTACACAGCCTACAGCTAACTCGGACGTGGTTTGCGATGGATCCGCTTCCACAATTGCCTTCAGTTCTTCAATATCAACTTTGGTCTACGGCAGTCCATGGTGCTTGTTCTGCAGTTCGAAATTTCCAGAACGAAAACGTTGGTACCAAAAACGCACTGTGTTTTCTTTTACGACACCGCCGCCATTAATACTTCGAGTCGTTTTTGCAGCACAGGTGCCACGATGGAACTCGTACTCGTAAATAGCGCGATATTTCAAGTTTTCTATTTTGTAAACTAACTGACGCAAAGAAAAAACCAAAAGAGGAATTATTTTTAAATTTTATCTGAATACGGTTTTAGAAACACAACTGTGTGAGTAAATAGCTGTATAAATTTGAGTTTGGAATTCTTAACCAAAGAGGACATAATCCAGATCAAAGTGGCCAGTACGACAAAACGCCAATTTCATATTTAAGGATCTAATATTTTGGAAAATATATGCTTTGCGCACACTAAGCTCATCTGTAACTGTGTGATATTTTCTTTTAAATTGTATTTAAATTTATTACATATTTCCTCATTTTTGCTAAATATTTTATTCTTTTTCCTCGTTGACAATCATGTCAGCGCAATTTTTTAATGACACCTTGGAATCTACCTAGAAGACTAAGCATGCTACACACGATTCTCTCAACTATGAGAATATGATTCTATAAAATCTGACAAATATTGGAATTTTCAAATTGCGGTTCCAATAGTATGCGAGCCCGGCTATATAAGCTGAGGGTTGGCGTTAGAAAGGCTAAATTCATCATTCTCGCTCCGATCGCCGCCCGATACGGACGTATAAGACCCCGTTCTCCGTTGATCGGTCCCTTCCCGATATTCCGTGGCGCTCAGTCTACTGACGTCACAGTTTAGCGTGTTGGTTCCGTGCTACGGTTTTCAAGGTTTTTCTACTCCCTCTGAGTGCTATCGAACTGTGATTTTTCTTTGTGACTAAGCCCCTTAGTCTTCAAAGTGCTGTGCTAAGTTGTGTTGTGCTTGTGCTGAGTGCAGTGTTGTGCCCAGCGTAAGTATTCTGGTTTCAGTACAAAGGATACTTAACGGTGACAACGAATTTGTACTGAACCAGTCCTTTTATTTTTATTTTATTTCTCTTCTCTATTTTAATTTATTTTTCTCCTATTTTCATATATATTTTTATCATATCTGTGTATTTTCGTGTGTGTTTGTCCTTTCTGTCGGTAAAGGTTGACCCTAACGCGGTCAACTCTTTACCTGCGTACCCTTTTTTTTAGGTTTCTAGATAGCAGCCTTCGGCGAACAACGGTTAGTTTTAGGTTATTTTCCCCAGCCCCCTTACCGTAGGTAGGGAGGTTAGTCACTAGGGTTCACTAGGTTTATTTTAGGGAACTCTAGGCATCTTTTATATACTTAAATATACATTCCTTAGTATTTATACCAACCCCTTCCATGGATTCGCAAAGCGTAATTAACTTCGCGAAAGCGTTTGCCCAGGCGTTAGCCGCGTCGGGCGTCTCAATCTCTGACGAGGTATTCACGCAGGCCTTATCTGCGCTTAACGCGTCCCCGGCCCCTCAGGCCCCAACCCCGGCCCCTCAGGCCACCAACTCCCAGACCCTTCAGGTCTTTACCAGCCCTCCCGTGTCTCCCGTTCCATCCGATACCACTGCACGTCGGTCACGTAATCTCGCGCGTCGCGGCGTAAGCGTACCGCTCCCGGGAGCGACTCCGACTCCGCGTCCGAAACGTCGTCGGGCGCCGCTACTTTAACCGGCTCTCCTGAGCCCGCGTTTAAATTAGTTCGAAGAAAGCAACGGTGTCTTCAACACCCGAGCCATCCCCGGTGTCTTCAACACCCGCCCCCGCGCCGTTAATGTCACTACAAGTGACCGCGAATACGTCAGCTCCGTCCATGCCAGCAACGGGCTGCGCTCCCGTCCCACCTAAGCCTCAGCTTCCTCCGCCCGTCTTCCCCCGCGAGAAAGCGCGCTGGACCGCGGTTTCTAACTTGTGCAAAGAGCACAAAATCAATTATGTCAAGGCGAATAACGCAGGCGATACTATTAAAATCCAAGTCGCGACTATCGACGAATTCCGCGCGTTTACTCGTTTACTCTCGCTTAAACAAATCGCGTACCATACTTACGCCCTCCCAGAGGAGCGTAAGATCCGCGCAGTATTAGGGGGCGCCCCGTTTGAGCTCAAAAACGATGAAATCCTCGAGGACCTTAAGTCGCAGGGTTTCCCAAGTAGTGCACAAGATGCACTCCAACCGCGGTAGGCGTTTTCCGTTAGCATTGGTTATTTTATCTCATACTCCAAACTCGAGGGAGATCTTCAGAGAGGCTCGCACAATCTGCGGACTCTCGAATATCTCTGTCGAGCGTCCCAATCCTCGCGGGCACCCCGGGCAATGCCACCGCTGCCAGTCTGGCCACACAACTAACTACAGGGTCCCCGGAAGCAAAGCCCGTGCAGCCGACACCTACTCCAGCTCTGTCCTGGAGACAGCGTCTGGCCGCTCCAGCTGCTTCTTCCCGTCCTATTCCAGCTCCCATAGCTCCCTTAGGCCCGCGTCCCACTCCGTCGTCTCCACCTCAGTCGTCGTTGGCTGAGGACATGAAGACCGTGTTTGACGTCATTCAAAACGTCGACATTAGGAAATATCCGTACTCGCACGCAAACTGCGAGCCGCCCGCTCTCCTCAAGAGCGTCTATTTGCGTCAGCCGAGCATCACTCGCTACTAAGCTCTTTGTAAATTCCATATTTCGTATAAACTTAATAAATAATTATAATGTCTAGACCCGCAAATCCCGCGTCCTGTCGTATCAAACCCAAGGGCTTATCCCTTGTTTCCTTTAGTGTTCGTATCCTTAATACTAACCTTCCTGAGCTCAAACTGTTCCTTCAGAACAACGAGCCAGACTTCTTCAAGAGACGTGGCTAACTCCAAACCGCTCCAGGGGATTCGCTATTCCCAAGTACGCGATTATTCGTAACGACAGGCTCAACTCCGACGGTTTCTGCGGCACTGCTATTTATTACAAAAGAGGATTCCATTGCTGTCCTCTCCCTACCCCTCCTCTCCTCAACATGGAAGCCACTGTGTGTAGATTGGCTATGACTGGTCATCCGACCATCATCATAGCTTCAATCTACATACCTAGTGGCACCAGACCAATCCGCAGTGACTTTGAGGCCATTCTCGCCCTCGGCCATTCAGTCATTATGTTCGGAGACTTTAACTCCAAACAACTGACTGGGCGTGCCTATCAACCAACACCAGCGGTATCGCTCTCCTCGACATCACAAACTCACTCGACTTAGATGTCATCTCTCCCATCACTCCCACTCACTATCCCGACAACCCAAACCACTCTCCTGACATCCTCGATTTTGCAATTGTCTAGCGAATCAACCTCGACCTCAGGTCTATCGAACCGCTCGATGACCAAGGCTCTGACCACCGCCCCGTCTCCCTCGTGCTAGGACTGCCTAACGATAACGTCACCTCTTCTAAGACCTTTACCGATTAGAAAGGCTTTAAAAATACGTTAGTTTCAGCCTTAGAGGACCCAAACTCTCCGCTCACGATCTCGCCCGATCAAATAGATAGTCCGGATAAAATAGATTCATTAGTCAATTCTCTCACTGATGCTATCAACTCAGCCATTAGTGACAACGAAAAGGTTGCTAAGCAAGGTAAACCCACGCTTCCCTTAGCCGTTAGCAATATTATTTAAGCTAAGAACGCGGCTCTCCGGAGAGCCAGGAAATATCCAACGCCCGCATACAGAACAGCTGCGAATCAGCTTCAACGTAAAGTTAGATCTTGCCTCGCGGAACTCCGAGACGCTCAGTTTAACGATCTCATGGAGAATATCTCCCCATCCCACCAAGCGTACTATAGTATGGCCCGAGCCTTAAGCGTAGACACTGCCTCCTCCTCTCACTCGTCCCGATGGCACTACTGCTTCGAGTCGAAGAGAAAGTCGAATGCTACGCTGACAGCATTGCCGCACAATGCTCGCCCAGCACGCAACCTGCTGATCCCTCACACATCCAGGCGGTGGAGGACGAAGTCCTTCGCAGAGACTCTCTCCCCATCACCGCCGACCCCGTCACAGTCTCTAATGACGAAATCTCGCTTCTCATTAGAAATCAAAAGTCCAAAAAGGCTCCGGGTGCGGATGGAATTTCCAACCACGCACTTAAGCACCTGCCCCAGCTGGTGCTTACCTTGTTAGCTATCATTTTCAATGCCTGCTTCGACCATAGCTACTTTCCAAAAGCTTGGAAAGAAGCAACAGACAAAGGCATTCCCAAGCCGGGTAAACCTCTGAATATCCCGGCTAATCACAGACCCATTAGCCTCCTCAAGGCAATGTCTAAACTTCTCGAGAGAATCATACTCTCTCGAATGCGGAAACATCTGTTTCCAACGGATGGCGATCCTCTCATTATTCCCCATCAGTTCGGCTTTCGCGCTAAGCACTCTTGCCCTCAGCAAGTCCATCGAATCGTCGAGTACATACTTGGCGGTTTCTACCCGCGTCGTTATAAATCAGTCGCGGTTTTCTTTGACGTAGCCAAGGCTTTCGATATAGTCTGGCACAGCGGTCTCGTTTATAAACTCTACAAGATAGGCTTACCGGATCGCCTAGTCAGGTTAACCGTGTCGTTTCTTAAAGACCGTACGTTTCGATTTAAACATGAAGGCAGGCTTTCCGCGCCTCGTCCCATAAAGGCTGGAGTCCCTCAAGGCTCAGTCCTCGCCCCTCTGTTGTATACCGTGTACACCAACGGCATTCCCATTCCTTCGAAAGGCGTCAAACTCGCCCTCTTTGCCGACGACACCGTACTCCATACCAAAGGCCACAGTGTTCCGCACCTTGTAACCAGACTCCAAAAGGCCGTAAACGCCCTTGGTGTATGGTTTCAAAAATGACGTATCAATGTGAACCCTGAAAAGAGTTCTGCGATGAACTTCGATCACAAACGCCGTCGTCCCGCTGGCGATCCCCACGTTCGCACGCCCTGGAAGCGCAGTACTAAATACTTAGGCGTCACATTAGATCCGACGCTTTCTTTCAAGCCACACGTCGATAGAGTAATGAAACTTGCGCGATTTTACTTAAGCCGCCTATATAGTATGATAGAAAGAAAAAGTAAAATGTCTTTCAGAAATAAACGTACGCTTTATAAGGTCTGTGTTAGACCCGTCATGTCATATGTTTCGCCAGTCTTTACCCATGCCCAACCCTCCCTCCTACACAAACTGCAGGTAGTTCAAAATCTCTTTTGCCGCAGGGCCACAAACGCACTGTGGTACTTGCGTAACGCGGACTTACATAGAGATCTTGAACTGACTACAGTATAACAACACCTCAAAACACTCTCTGAAGCGTTCTTAAACGCTCCGAAACCCATTCCAAGCCTCTAGTTCGTGATTCAGTCTCATATACTAATCCTGTCTTAGATTCGAAGTTCAAAGTCGCTAGGCCTAGGAATGCGCAAGCGTACTCTTCTAATTCTAACGTTAATCCGAACTAATTCAATTTTATTTTGCAATTTTTAATTTTTTTTAATTATTTACTTTTCATTTTGAGCACCTTCAGTGCTATGTAATCTCAGCGGGTGACCCCTTCTGGGCCCCGCTAGCGTGGCCTCTTTCTCCAATTGGCCGTCGCTCAGATGAAGGCTGAGTGGCAAAAAATTGCACGAACCGACAGGGGGTTTTTTAGTGGGTAGTGCTCATTAGGAGCTAGTTCCGGATGGCTATAACGCGCGCGGGAGGCATGCGGAAATGCATTTTTTGCCTCCTGCCCAAACGGGGAACAATAAAGAAAAAGTTAGATAGACAGTCTTTTGTAAGCAAGTCTTTTAAGTAGTAGACTTTCAAGAAAGAAAGTCTACTACAAGAGTCAAGTAACAACACCAGTCTACTACAAGAAGTTCTCACACTGATGCTGCCTGCTACCGATGCTGCCTGATACTGACGCTGCCTGATACTGATGAAGCCTGAAACTGATGAAGCCTGCTACTGGTGAACCCTGTTACAGATGCTGCCTACTCCCGATGCTGCCTGCTACAGATGCTGCCTGTTGCTGATGCTGCCTGCTTCAGAGCGCCAAACAGCACCGGAGCGTTCTCGCCGTCGAAACCTGTTAAAGTCCGTTTATAAAACTATTACGAGACACATCAGCTATTTCATACACTTTCGTTGTTGGATGTTTATATGGGAGGGATATGGAAGTACTCGTGCGCCCTTCTCAACTTCATAAAGTACGTTTTACAAGCTTGACTCCACGAACAGACACAGTAATTTATTAAACAATGACATAAGGCTTTGTAAATTTGAATAATTCTTAGCCTATAACCGTTCTAAGATATTAAAAAATGAATAAAAATCGTCTTAAACGGTTGGTTAAAGTGTTTATATGCGGTTTCTAATTCAATTTGCAATCTAATGTTACGCCGAGATACTTTACCTGTGCTGTTTCTACGAGTTTGTTGCAGGTACAATATAGTATTTTCTCGTTCATAAGTATGTGAATTTTTATACAGAAGTTTTGTAGAAACACATATATCGCGTTTTACTTGTGTTCAAGGTTTACAAACTGTTTTCAAGGTTTGAAAACTATAATTAAACTTAAATAACTTCTTGAAACCTTCAAATAAGAATATTGAAAAGTATATCTTTGTAAGAAACGTTGTGGGCTCGTGATAGTTAAAACAATATAATTCTCTCACAAAAAACAACTTTCATCCTAATGCTTTATTTATGTACAAATCTTATTTTTATGGAAAAAACACCCATCAGATCTTCGTCGTTACTTCAAATGTCAAACAAAACGGAACAAAAGAAACATCCCCACGGATACAAAACAGTAAAACAAGTTTATTAAAAGCGTCCGTCTACATAAGTCTGATGTGATGCCTCGGTAATATACGGTAAACTATCTTCGTGTAGAACTAGCGAGGAACTTACAGAACGTCTATTAGAGGCTATAAAAGTTTCTCTCTTTATGACATTTTTGTTGGCAGTCGATTACTTTGTTATTCGTGTACTTTCGATTATGGGTTCGAAATACTGTTTCGAGAGCAGTATTTTTATTTTTTGGTTTTTATTTCGTAAGAAACATTATATATTTCACTAAAGATAAATTATTATTAAATATAAATTAAATATGATTGTAAAAAGTAACAAAACTGTCAAAAATCATTAAATCCTAGGAACATAATAAAATGTTAAGATTCACTTAGTCTTTGTTATTTGTTGTTTTGTTCTCGATATAATATTATTATAATGTTTTTATAAAAATAGATGAATTTGCTGCGTTTAATACGCAGCAAATCCCTATTAGCAAAATAAAAATATGAGACAAAGTGTTAGTAGACGAAGTGGGCTTTTAATATTTTGCATGAGTGTAATAGAGTCTAGTAGAGTATACAGAAAATTTCATTCACCAGACACGGAGGTGAAATACCATTTCTTCTTTTTTGTATTTCTCAGTAAGTGTGTTTGAAAATATGTTTTTAAATAGTTTCTTATTCCTAACAATGCTTAACAAGTCTTTAAATAAAGCTTAAAAATATTAAAGAGTATTCAAAATTCTGTGATATTAAAATTTAGCTTGAAATGTAATTTTATATAGTTTAAAAAGTCTCTTCCATTAATGTAGCGCGAGTGACCTACAATGAGAAAGCCCTCTGGCGTAGATTACGGAACCATTAGCCGCTGAATGCTCTGATATATGGCTCTCTTGATTTATGTCTCATGTAAACACGGCCGCTGGTAAACGAGCGCCTATTGATTTTATCGATGTCAAAAAGTTTTGTGGCTATTTAATAATAAAATAGCGAATGTTCACCAATTTCTAAAATATATATCAAAAGAGGCTAAGTAAAGGTTTCACAAGTTGTAATAAGTGTCGCAAACTAGGTCGTATCTTTCTTATTTCAAATACAAAAACCTCTTAGAATCTAGTTTCCAGAAGAGAAGAAACTTCAAGATAAGTAGACTCGCAGCCATCGATTACCAATTTGAATCATTTTATCATAAAATAATCTAACAGAGTGTATTAAAAATATTGCCAACCATGAATAAACTATAATAAATGATTTTTATTATTTAATATTATGTAGTCGGAATTTACTTATCAGTGCTGGAAATTATTGTATTCACTCATTCCGAGTTAAAAACGAATTGACCGGGACTGACTTCACACATTTGTTCAACGTTTGTTTGGTTTTGTTACTTGCTATTATTTTGTTGCATTTTCCATACTATTTAATAATATATAATTCCATATATTTTTTATAAACGAACAAAATTTTGGAGCCTCAAAGGCATTTGTTATGATAGCGTTTTTGTTGACCCAACGTTATTTTATTAAACTACACAGATTGGAGCTACAAGGTAACTAACTAAAAAGTGTTTTTTTAGGTCCATTATTAATATTTTTTCAACAATCTTATGGGATCTACAAAATCGTAATCTATAAAAAAGTTGTAATGATCCAATGTTAGTATTTAGAACGTGATGATAAAAACAATTGTGACTTTTGAATTCCATTTTTTGTAATATAAGTATCAGCTTTTTAGTTTCAAAACAAAATTGAGACTTTGTTACTGCGTAATCTTATATCTTATATTATTAATAACTTATTTAATTTTTTTGTCAAAGTTGCACCTAAATGTATGATAAGCCACATTTTTTTAATGAGTCTACTTTGATGATGATAACGATGATCAGCATCAGCATCTCTAAGACCCCAATATGTATGTCAACCAAGTATTGTATTATAATTCAACCAAGTGTTACACCTTTTTTTTTGTTAGTCAAATCCTTTAAACCGTCTTTATATCTTTTTTCATTCGTTCGAAGCTTGGTGCCGGGCTGTATAGCTTTTTCCCAATATTGTGGAAATTTAGGGATAAAAAAAGTGAATGTTGAGTTGGCTGACAGTGGAAGTTTCAAGAACATTCGGCGAGAAGGAATCTGGCAGTCGACACCTTTGAGTTTTTACATTGAATTAAGATTTTTGACGACTGTTATCGAGTGACGGCGTGAGGAAACTTGTTGGGGTGTGCGGGCGTGTAGGACTGAGGTCCGGCCCGTGGGCTACGTGGCGGCCTCCGGAGCCTAAGTTGTTACAGCCTCCTTGAGAAAGGAGGCTGTTTTTATACTACCAGCCTCATCGGCTGCCTTTTGTTGCACCGTGTTTTTTTTTGGACGCCAGCGATGCGGAGGTTTGGCTGAAGCGTCGAACCCCGATCTCCTTACTTTCCAAGTAATATCCAATATTTTTATGGGGCCATAAAATGGACCACCCTTGATTTTTGTCATTTAATATTAATTATTTTAAAGGAAAGCTCCTTCGGAGTACCCCTTTGTTTAAGATTTTTGTTCTTTACTGTGGATGTGGGAAACGATTGCCCCTTCAGAAAACTTCGGTTCGCGGACGGAGTATTGCAAATAATTTAAATAGAAAGTAATTTTATAGACTAAGCTAAGGATCAGCCAAGCGACCGCAAGGTTCCCTAATTTAATTTTAATACCTTTTTATATTATAATACAATGCTTTTGTGTACAATACCATATTTTTGTGTACAATAAACGACCGGTGTCAACATTTCACTTTCGTTTAATTTGGCCGTGGTCTAAACCCCACGCAAACCTTTTATAGGGGAAAACCCCCTAACAGCGGCGCCCGAACAGGCACGTTGCGGTCGTTATTCTCGCCACTGGTCTTTCGCTCAGCGACGGTTGGCTGATCCATTTGACTACTTTTTATTTATTTTTACTGTAAACTGTTGAACTTTTATTTTAAATTAAACTATTTTATTATGATGAAATTGTGAGTGCATAGTGTATAACTATAAATTTTACCATGTGTGAAGAACGGCCTATCCGTTTTCACCTTCTTAATAAAGATGAACTTGTATATGAAGTGGCTATTCGGGATTGTATACCCGAGTCAACAGTGGATAAATTGCGTGCCCAAATGCGGCAGCTAGCAGTGCAAATACCCACCGACGAGGTACATTCTTATGAGGGCGAAATTAAACCGGAATTGAATACCATAGACTCGAAGTTAATCGAATTAGAGACATTGTGTGATACAAAACCGCTTTTATTGAAAAAATTATTAAGGATACAATCCTTGGGTAACCACCTTTTCCACCGTTTGAGTAGGATTGAACCGGTAGAGGATCAGGATGTTTTGTTGAAGACCGATTTGGATAGCCGCCTTTTAACTATTGTACAGCGTATGGATAGGATGGTACAAACCTTCCGTAGTAGTTATGAGTTTGTTCCCGAAGTAGAGCCAGGCCCTTCAGGTGTAGGTGTTAATGAGGTTGCCTCTCCAGTGAGACAAGTGGTGACGTGCGACCGATCCTCGAGTGTTCATTCTCTAAATATTAAATATAATGGAAAGGGTAGTGTTATTTCTTTCATACAGCGGTTGGAGGAATTATGTCTGTCGCGTAACATCTCTGATGAGAAGTTACTGAATTCTGCGGTGGAACTCTTTGCTGATGAAGTCCTGTTGTGGTATAGGGGTGTAAAGAATGAGATCTCGAGTTGGAAGCAGTTGAAGGATTGTCTTTTGGAAGAATACCTTCCGGTGGACTATGACCATCGCTTGCTGGAGGAAATTCGCAGTAGGACTCAGGGAGCGGAAGAGTCTATTTCGCAATATTTCAGCGTTATGCAGAATTACTTCATTTTGTTAAGGCGTCCCTTGTCTGATACGGAGAAGCTGGAGATTCTCCAATTTAACATTAGACCATTTTATTCCACTAAGTTGGCGTTGGAAAACATTAGTACATTGAGTGAGTTGAAGCAGCGTTGTCGACAACTGGAGGCGGCGAAGCAGAGAGCGGAAAGTTTCCGTGAGCCGGTGCGGAACTCCCCATCGTCTGTAGCCCCCGATTTAGGATATAAAGGTCGTAGCAAAACTTCTCAGCCACGTTGCGAGGTCGTCTCTGCGCCGAGGAATAAATTTTGTGTTAGGTGTCGCGTGGAGGATCACACGCTTTTAGATTGTACTGCCCCGAGAGTTATTGTTTGTTATCGGTGTGGAGAGAAGGGAGTTACGTCGCGTAACTGCCCTAAGTGTTCACCTAAGGTTGAGGAATCACCTCAGTCAAAAAACGCGTAGCTGACCATCGCTATGATGCTGCAGAGTGGAGTTCGTGGTGCGAGAGGGTGCGTGATGCCTTCGAGACGTATAATTCTAATGTAGCGATGGTCTGTTCGGATCGTAAAAATTCCTGTCCTTATTTAGACGTTAAAATTGGTGATCTGCCTAGTTCTGGGCTTTTGGATTCGGGATCGGAGATTTCTATCGTGGGAGGTCCCGCGATCGAGCGTTATTCCAGCGTAGCAGATTTGCATCGGGTGAAGCCTGGAGAAGACATAACTTCAGTAGTTACCGCCAACGGCTCGACTTCTCCTGTCACTGGCTATGTGTATCTGCCAGTCACAGTTAATGAAGTGTTCCGTGTGGTGAAGTTTTTTTGTATCCCGGGAGTGTCCACGCCGTTAATCTTTGGCATTAACTTTTGGAAGGAATTTAATATTGCACCGGACGTGCTAGGTTTGATATCCCACAAGAAAGCCCCGCTGCAGACCCCTGTTGAGACCGTTACCCTGCAGATTAACAAATTACATTCTTTTGACGTTTTGACTGAGGAGCAGCAGAGGAAGGCTGACGCGGTGTGTGGCAAGTTCCGTGAAATTTCGGCTGGAGAGAAAGGGTTGGGTAGGACCCACCTGATTTCCCATCATATTGAAACGGGAGATGCCCCACCAATTAAGCAGCGCTATTATCCGCTTTCCCCTGATAAACTCCGGGAACTTAATAAACAGTTGGACGTGATGATAAAGTTGGACGTAGTGGAGCCCAGTTGTAGCCCCTGGAATAATCCCATCACGATGGCCCCAAAGGCGAATGGAGAGTTGCGGTTCTGTTTGGACAGCCGGAAACTAAATGCGGTGTCGAAACATGATGCGTACCCTCTTCCGTACATCCATAGCATCTTGGATCAACTTAGGGATGCGTGTTTCCTCTCGTCCATTGATTTAAAGTCCGCGTTTTGGCAGATTCCCTTGACAGACTCTTCTAAAGAGAAGACAGCGTTCACCGTGCCGTTGCGCGGTTTGTTTCAGTTTAAAGTGATGTGTTTTGGGTTGACCTCAGCGCCTGCTACCCAGCAGCGGCTGATGGATCAGATGTTTGGGCCCGAGTTTGGCGGGCGTGTTTTTATTTATTTGGATGATATTGTCGTGGTTAGCCGGACGTTTGACGAGCATCTGGAGCTCTTGTTGAAGGTTCGGGAACGGTTGCGTTCCGCTAACCTTACTATTAACCTACCTAAATGTAATTTTTTTCGGAGACAGCTGAGATATCTTGGCTATGTGGTGGATGAGTTAGGTCTAAGGACGGATCCCGAGAAGATCCAGGCCATTTCCGATTTTCCGACCCCAGCGAGTCCGAAGGACGTCAAGCGTTTCCTTGGGACAGCGTCGTATTACCGAAGGTTTATCCGAGGATTTAGTACGATCGCTGCACCTTTAAGTGCTCTTACTTCTACGCGCAAAAACAGACCTCCGTTTGAGTGGTCAGAGGAAGCTGAGGCCGCGTTTGTGGGTTTGAAAAGTGCCTTAACATCTGCACCTATCTTAGCGTGTCCAGACTTCTCCCTTCCGTTTGTAGTACACACTGATGCGTCCGAAGTGGGAGTGGGCGGAATGCTTACGCAATCCTTTGACGGAGAAGAACATCCGATAGCTTACTATAGTCGCTCCCTTAGCCGACCAGAGCGAAACTATTCTGCCACGGAGAGGGAAGCGCTGGCTGTGGTGTGTGTGGTGGAACATTTCCGACCCTATTTGGAGGGCCATAAGCCTTTTAGGATCATAACTGATCATGCCAGTTTAAAGTGGTTCCTTAATCTTAAGAACCCTACCGGACGTTTGGAGCGTTGGGGATGTCGGCTTTCCCCGTACAACTTTGTGATAGAGCATCGGCGCGGCTCGGAAAATGTGGTACCAGATGCACTTTCCCGTTCCGTACCAGTGTTTGCTGTAGGTGAATCCGTACAAGATCCTTGGTTTCGAAACATTTATTCTCGTTGCGTGGAGAGACCACAGACGTGCCCGAATTACCAAATTATCGATGGGAAGCTTTACCGTTTTACCAAAAGTAAGTCTTCGTTGACAGGCGATTTTGATTGGAAGGAGGTTGTTCCAGCGGAGATGAGACAGCAGCTTATATCGGAGAACCACGACTCTCCCTTGGGAGCCCATCTCGGGATCGAAAAAACTTACAAGCGGCTGCGCCTTCGTTTCTTCTGGCCCAGTATGTATACCGACGTGGAAACCTTTGTTTCAGGTTGCCCGACTTGCAAAGCGTACAAACACCCGAACAGACCCACCCCAGGATTGATAGGTAATCCGAAGGCTTGTCGAAGGCCGTTCCAGTGCATCAGCATCGATTTGGTTGGTCCACTGCCGAGGTCTAGGCAACTGAACGAGTACCTTCTTGTTGTGGTGTGTTGTTTTTCCAAGTACTGCTTGTTGTTTCCCTTGAGGCGAGCTACTAGCCAAGCAGTGGCGCAGCGCCTAGAGGAGAAGGTTTTCTTAGTCCATGGTGTCCCGCAAACAGTTATCGCAGACAATGGTCCCCAGTTCATAGGACGCGAGGTGAAAGCATTGTTTGACAAATATAAAATACCTCAAGTACATTATACCCCTACGTACTGCCCTCAAGTGAACACGGTGGAACGATATAATCGAACCCTCGTCACGGCTGTGGCCGCGCTTGTTGGTGAAGACCAGCGTAGATGGGACATGAACCTTTGTCAAATACAATTTGCTTTGAATACCGCTGTCAATGACTCGACTACTTATACTCCATTTTTAATTGTACATGGCCGTGAAGCTGTGGTGGATGGCCGCATTTATGGTGGTAGTGAGGAATTGGATGAGATCGCGGTGAGTTCCCGAAAGGACTATGTAAATGTGCTGGGAGAATTAAAGGATGTATTCCTCAAGGTAGATCAGGAGTTAAAGAAGTCTCATGCCAGAAGTGCGAAATATTATAATCATCATCGCAGAGATGTAGAATTTGAAAAAGGGGATGTAGTTTGGCGTCGCACCCACATTCGAAGTGATGCATCGAAGTACTTTTCGTATAAGCTGGCGCCTCGCTTTGAAAAGTGTCTGGTGGTGGATAAGTTGTCAAAGCTTGTGTATCTTCTGGAAGACGAGCAAGGTCGGAGGACCGAATGCCACGTCAAAGATATCAAATGTTCTGATTGATGGATTCGCTTATCGTGTAGCTTCATTGCGTGGTATGTAAGTGGGGTAGTTTCTTCTTTCGTTGTGATGCTGGAGGGCCAGCGCGAATTTTGTTCGTTACCCTCGCAAAATTCTGGCGAGGAGGGGGATACTGTTACACCTTTTTTTTTGTTAGTCAAATCCTTTAAACCGTCTTTATATCTTTTTTCATTCGTTCGAAGCTTGGTGCCGGGCTGTATAGCTTTTTCCCAATATTGTGGAAATTTAGGGATAAAAAAAGTGAATGTTGAGTTGGCTGACAGTGGAAGTTTCAAGAACATTCGGCGAGAAGGAATCTGGCAGTCGACACCTTTGAGTTTTTACATTGAATTAAGATTTTTGACGACTGTTATCGAGTGACGGCGTGAGGAAACTTGTTGGGGTGTGCGGGCGTGTAGGACTGAGGTCCGGCCCGTGGGCTACGTGGCGGCCTCCGGAGCCTAAGTTGTTACAGCCTCCTTGAGAAAGGAGGCTGTTTTTATACTACCAGCCTCATCGGCTGCCTTTTGTTGCACCGTGTTTTTTTTTGGACGCCAGCGATGCGGAGGTTTGGCTGAAGCGTCGAACCCCGATCTCCTTACTTTCCAAGTAATATCCAATATTTTTATGGGGCCATAAAATGGACCACCCTTGATTTTTGTCATTTAATATTAATTATTTTAAAGGAAAGCTCCTTCGGAGTACCCCTTTGTTTAAGATTTTTGTTCTTTACTGTGGATGTGGGAAACGATTGCCCCTTCAGAAAACTTCGGTTCGCGGACGGAGTATTGCAAATAATTTAAATAGAAAGTAATTTTATAGACTAAGCTAAGGATCAGCCAAGCGACCGCAAGGTTCCCTAATTTAATTTTAATACCTTTTTATATTATAATACAATGCTTTTGTGTACAATACCATATTTTTGTGTACAATAAACGACCGGTGTCAACATTTCACTTTCGTTTAATTTGGCCGTGGTCTAAACCCCACGCAAACCTTTTATAGGGGAAAACCCCCTAACACAAGTACTAAACAAGCAAGTATCATAGAAAAGTCTAAAAAAAGAACCAAAAGCCCAAGTCAATGGCAAAAAAACCAGAGAAAATATTTAAAAAACTATAATATGCAGAAGTAGAAATAGATTATATTAATTGGACAGTGCAAGAACTTATAATCATAATAAGACATATTATGAATATATTAAAAAGTATAAAAAATTATTTAAAAGAGTATAGCTGTGTAGCTTAATCTAGTTACACTAATAATAAATTTAAATATTGTACTAACATTTCCAAAACTGTATAAAATATAATTAATCAGGAAACTGGGAAAGCAAAAGACCCCCACACCAAATATAATTTAAAAATTAATAATAAATTAATGTCAACTGACAGAGAAGTTGCTGAACCATTTGAAAAATGTTTTTGAACATACCTGTGTCAATTATTTTGAGTATTATTTCATGTTCCACTCTTGCACAGTCAATGCTAATGGAAAATGTAAATTCATGGGAAATTTATTTCAGTTTTAAACAAATTACTGTTCCAGAAGTTTTAAAAGCATTAAAGTAAAAAATACTGCCGATTTAGATGGAATTTCTGTTAAAACTATTCAATCTGTCATTGACGGTATAGCTCCGCATGACCGTGTTGATAATGGTGTATTTCATGATTTAATGAAATTGAGTAACGTCATCCCAATTTTCAAAGCAGATAGTATGTCTGACTCTAATAATTTTAGACCTATATTACCTATATAATCTATACTACCTACGCTCAGTAAGATTTTTGAAAAGTTAATTTTAAATCAATTTGTTTCTCATTTTTATGGTAATAGTTTAATGAATTTTAACCAATTTGGTTACACGGGGGGTCGCTCAACAAACGATGCTGGTGTTGAGCTCATAAAACGCGAATTCAGTGCCTGGGAGGAGTCGTGTAATCCTATTGGTGTCTTTTGTGACTTGTCCAATTCGTTTGACTGTGTGGATAATACTACTCTACTCATGAAACTGCACCATTAAGGCATAAAAAACCTTGATTAAATCATATATTTCTAATAGTAAACAGAAAGTTGCAATAAATGGAGAAAAATCATCAGGATCGACAGTGACAATGGGTGTGCCCCAGGGCTCAGTTCTTGGTCCTTTCTTATTTTAAGTATATATCAATGATCTGCTATCGGTCTTCAAGAATCAATGCGAGATCATATTGTTTGCTGACGATACTTCCTTCTTATTTAAAATCAAAAGACCAGAAACTGACGATCAAGCAGTGAACCAATGCATCTCCAACACAGAGAAGTGGCTCTCAGTCAATAATTTGCTCCTCAATGAAACCAAAACTAAATGTGTTAAATTTACATTACCAAATGTCAAACAGGTAAACACAAACATTGAAGTTGAGAGCCAGGAACTGACTCCTGTAAACTCAACTGTATTTCTGGCTAAAACCTTAGACGCCAAACTCCAGTGGGGACCGCATGTTGATGGTTTAGCGAAAAGGCATGCCTTCTTCCACAGCCTCATGAAATACGGCATTCTGTTGCGGGGGAGTGCTGCCGATATCGATACTATATTTGTTCTGCAGAAAAGTGCTGTTCGCGCAATCTATAAACTCGGTCCAAGGGTGTCACTTAGAAGTAAACTTGAGGAAATAAATATTCTTACTTTCCATTCACAATATATTTTATAAAATTTAATGTTTGTAAAAAATAACATAACCTTGTTCAAAAGAAAAAAAGACCTGCACAATGTTAACAAGGGAGGAAAAAATATATATAATATTTTTTTTATAATAAGGTTCCTGAGGATATCCAAGGTCTTCCTATTGACAAATTTAAAGAAACTATAAAGCAGAAGTTGTGTGCTAAAGCATATTATAAACTATCCTATATGGATGATGAACGCCCTTGGTTATAATCCCCTCAATAACAGGATTTTACTAGTATTTGCAACAAAACATGTGTAATGTGTCACTAAAGTACGTCTTCTTATGGTAGCGTCGGGTGACGCGTCGCTTACTTCCCTCTAATATGGTTGAGGAGGGCTATGGCTGTATCCCACGTTAACTCGTGAACGGGTACCGTTTGAGGGTGTTCGTCAACAAATTTCGAATAACATCATTTGTAAAAAGTTGTAAAACTCTTACAAATTTATTTTACAGATAGGTATTGGAATACAATATAATCACCTATTTTTAACTATAATAAAAAAACATTAGCAAACTAAACGGATATGTTTTATTTATGAGTTTAGATGGATATCGATCGACTTGTTTTGTTTTTTATCAGATTGCTTTTTTAGATGATTTTTCTTCAGGTTTAACTTCTGATGAATTTGAGAGCAGAGATGCGGTTTACTGGAAGTAAACTTTCAATATATCTTTGTCTTTCACCATCTTTACTCAGTGTTGATAATTTTGAATTGTAAAGTATTTAATTTAATTTTACAGATATTACAGTTAATTTAGTAATGGTATATCAGACTGCATGCTTGTGTCCAAGGCCTAGCTTGACCCGTCTATTTGTTTGACAACTTTCTCTTTACCGGGGTGGTGGTGAAGTAGGGATCTTTATGAAAGTCATTTGAGTGCAAGTGTAGTTTGCAGCTCTCCTAATTCATAAACTGATTGAGTACCTGTTTTTCAGCGTACAGCGCGAACGATAAAATTAAGTAATGTAGTACACCGAAAGCAATTCTCGAGAAGCATGTACCTCAAAATGTCTACGTGATGTTAACGGGGACTTAAACACATGTAAATAAAAAAAAATACGCAAGATCACAGATATTAAGAGACTTGACACTTCTTGTTCTCATTCCAATTCAAATATTTATTTCCTCATAATCGACAATTACTTGTTCTTATTGACTTAAAATAAAGCATAACTCTACCACAAGTTCGAAAAAACCTTCGTGAAATAGAACTGGTAAGAAAATTCAAGTGTACATTTTTTTAGATAAATTTACAATGTCTCTTTATGGCTTTACAAAATTATTCTTATCTACATCTATTAGTTGGCAAGTCTCCAAGAATACAAACGACGAATACCCTCAAATGGCACCCGTTTACGAGTTAACACGAGATCCAGCCATCGCTCTCCTGAACTATATTAGAGGGAAGTAAGCGACCCGTCACCCGACTCTACCGTTGCGTAAGCGTACTGTAGTGACGATGACGCTTTAGACATTCATCGGGATGAAGAACTCAACGAACAAACAGAAACTCTACGCATTATTTCCTGAACGGTAAACCCTCCCTAAAAGATGTAATATTTATTTATTTTCCTAACTCGGTTGCCAGTCATTGTCAAAAGCCTAAAATGGTTTTGTTTTTAGAATGTTACTTGCACTTTTGTCACCTACTTTTCTTATTGTGTAAATCTCTCATATTACTGTTACATTATTATTATCAAAAAAAATACAAACCAAATGACCCCAAACATTATGGGGTTACTACAAACTAATCAAGAGTTCCAGTCGAAGCAAGAGTCCAGCTCCAAGCTTCGTCATCAGATCTTAATTACTCCAACATACATTTAAACTCATCAAAATAACTATGTGAACCTTAAACGATCTAAAAATGTATCATAAATGGCTCAGATAAACATAAATGTGCTGTTTCACATTGAGGAGTTTCGTTGTATGCGTACTCTTAATGAGTAATATATTTGCAATTCGTTACAATACAGTTCCTCAAAGCAGTTGATGTGATTCAACAGGTATCCCATCATTTGATAAAAAACAAATTGCAAATTTTCATTTCACAAACAACGATTGGCAAAGCTATTAATCATAAGTTCATTTTCGTACAAACTAATGGTTCTTTAAATAATTCATTTGACAAAACAATTACGAGACCAAGTTTTTTATTCAAAACATCACTTAACAAATTATTCACTTTGTATATGTATACGTTAATAGGTAAAACAACGCAAGGGCATAAAAACCTTTGACAAAATGCATTGTTTGGTACGTACTTAATTCACCCTAAAATTTGAAATCGTTTGTATATACATAAATAATTTAAGCAGAAGTTTTTCAATACAGACAGTAAGTAAGTACTTTAAATTCAGTTTGTGTTTCTACTAACTGCACTGTAGTATAATTTGATTCAACAACCAGAATTATAGGGGGTCCCCTTGATTCACCGACAAACTTATCAACAAATTTCAAATAATCGAAAACGATACATCGGACAATTGGTTCGAGTATTTTCAATTACTGTATTTTCATTCCATCGACAACTCATCACCAGTTTTTTTAATTTGTTGAAATACGGTTCAGGTAAAATTTTTTCATCGATTCGTCAATTTATGTACATTTTAAGTCACAGAATTAGGTGCGACGTAAGTATTCCGAAATTAGTGCGACGACGAGCGTAGCGAGGAAGAGCAGTTTGTTTGTATGTAGTTAACACGTGCACGAGCTGAGCGAGCTTGGTGTGGCAGCACCCGGCGAAGAGCCATAAGCGAAATTAAATGAATTGATATGTGAGGTCTTAAAAATAAATTACGTGAAATAATAATCAATGAAACGTACTTCGGCGATATAATATTAATATATTATATCGCCTTAATAATATAACAGTCAACAGTAATAATTATATAATACCCATTTATTAACCAACATTTTGTCGAATTGCGACTTTGAAAAACGAATACTTTGGTTATTTAAAAAAATAATAACTGCCAGATTTACGTTCAGAACATTTGCAATGTTAAATATTAAAAAAAATGTTTATTTTAAAATGGTCACTTTTAAAACGATCAGTTTATCAAATGATTAAGTTTACAAAAATAATTTGTTAAATGATGATTTGTCATACTTTTTTTGTAAAACATTAGTAAACCGATTTAACAATGACAATTGACCAAATGAATTAAAATATTTCTCATAATAATTTATGTACCGTTTATGTTCAGAAATTCCATTTTATGGTTCAAGTCCTGTCCTGAATAAGCCGGAATCGATCGAAACAGTTGTATATTATAAAGTATATACCGTCGAATCCTCCAACATTGGTTTTTCGTCATAACTTTGCTCAGAGACAAATTTTTTATAAATGATGAAATTTCCAAAAATTATTCAGTATAAAGAGGTTTTAAATTTCCTATTAGATTTTGTACTCTTTTATGGCAAAGCTTAGCACGTGGGTCAACGATAAGCTCAAACTGTTTCTCACATCGTGTTTTTGAAGGCGGACGTGTAAAAACTGTGCCAATATTGCTGAAAAAACTTTTTTGAAACTGGTTTGAAGGAGACAAAATACGTAAGTACTATTTGTTATATCTAAAAATAAGCTTATAAGGAATGTTTCTTTGAATTCACATAGTAATTATGTTTTGTTTGTGATTTCTGGTGCTGAGCAATATTTGGCAGAAAAACTCCATAATAATCGGCCCAACACTGCCCTTTTGTATAAAAGCACTAGGGTTGTCACGTATCTAAACGAATATAAAAAATGTTGTTTGGTGCTATTAACAGATCCATTGTTCTTTATAAACGGTTTTAGTCCATTAAATTAGACAAATTATTTTTGTTTAATTTGAAGTCAAAACCAAAGTGGTTAAAACATGTTACTTTTTGGACTATATCTATGTTGTGTTTACGTACGTTAAGATAAATAAATATTCAATAATTTTGATTTATGTGGTTTATGGTGTATTCTTTTGTATAGTGTATTAGTGGTATTGATAATGGTATTTTACAATTTTGATTCCAATTTTTAACAGTTATGTTGGAAGTTTTTTCACTTGTCTATTTTTTTGATGTCAAAAAGAAAATTTTTGCACTCAATAATAATTCTAAAAAATGTATGTATATACTTTTAAGAATATTTTTGTTTTTTTTTTATTTTAGGTAATGACACTCCTAGTCACAAACAATTTTTTGTATGAAAATTAAAAAAAAATTATGTAATTTTTTTTCCCCTCCTGACTTGACCGAAATCCAAGTTTACCTTAAAAATATTTTTAAATATCGTTCGCTTCCTTGCTTCACCATGCATCTCGACTCGACTCTAAATATCGTGTGTGTAAGTCTTTCAATTAATTCAATAATCACAATGGGCAAAGATGTGCACGTTCCCGCTAAACTTCGCCAACCTCATTAATTGGGAATTTAAGAATATTTACTCACAAATACTCAATTTTGCGAAATTCTTTACTGTTTATATTTTTTTATAATCAAACAAAAATTTTAAAAGAGCGGGCAATGTTGGAGGACTTGACTGTAAGTGATGTTTGACGTTGAAGAGATCCATTGTACAAGTCCAAGTCATTTGATCATATTTATCAGTAGTCAAGAATATTTTCGATGGATTGGCTCGTTTACAAACTGAAGAGCAATACTGATTTCAATATTTTGTAAATTATTCATATTTTAATGGGTTAATTTTTATAGTATTAATAATCGCCGATTTTTTCAAATGTTTGATGATTTTTAAACTGTGGATTGTGGTTCTCAAATATTGTTGGTATTATCAAATCAATATATCAAGTGAAATACACCTGTAAAAGTATTTGCCATAATATTTAACATTAATTTATATTTGTACCTTCTTTCAACTAGAAGTTAATTTATGTTCTTTAGTTTTAAATCTTTCAACTTAAAACTCACTAATTTTTAAAGCTTAAAATGGACTTTTCTACGGCTTAAAAACTAACGCATTTACTTTGGCTACGTAAACTTTTGCTACGTGCTCGGGACTTTTGTATCTTTATTAATCTAGGATGAAAGTTGGACGATTTTAATTATTTCTGAGTTTTGTTGCTACGTCATGTGTTCATACCTACATTACATTTATACATAGAGAATCCTGGGTGTGATTGCAATTATTTTAATTATACTTAATAAAAATGTCTTACCAATATATGAATTTATGTTATGATTTTTAGCAGCAACACACTGTAGCTTCATTTGTTAAAATCTCGACTGGGGAGGTCTGGTATTTTTACCGAAACATCAACCACGTTGACTTGGTCGTATTCTGGTCAAAGAAATATCTTGTAAAAGGTACAAGAAACAAGGGCAATACTTACTAATATCTATGGTCTATGTGCTATATCGCAGTTATTTTTCTTCTGTAATGTTCCTTAATAGAGGTTTTATACTGTTGAATTGTAAAATTATTTATTCAAAAACTCAAATGACTTAATCTTCCCTTCAGGAAATTTTGAAGGCTTTTGTAAAAAATATCTATATTTTTTAAATATTATTATTTAATTTTGATAATGTGTACATGCTGTTTATTTTCCACAATAATAAAACAATAGATACATAAAATCAAAGTCCTCCAAAAAAACACACTCGTAAATACTCAGCTTTAACCCTAGAAAGCTGATATTTTGCTTGCATTTTTTTCTTTATGATGAACAAAAGGAGTTAGAAAATGTAAATTCCCATTATAATGTTTAAAATTCCAATAACTACGATTAATGATGTTTACAGGCATGGATATCACAAATAATAAGTTGGTTCGCATGCTTGTTTAGCTGCTATGAAAAAGTATATAAAATTAAAGACACAGATCTTAAGATTCGACTCAAAGCTCATTTCAAATGGATCTCAAGAGACTCTACATTTTGTTTACTATAAAAGAATCAAAAGTACGTCAAAAATGTTACCAAATAAGCAATTCTTGACAATAAACAACTTGACTATACGACATGTTCTGCTTGGTAAATCCCACAGCCGAGAACTTATGACAACTCACAGATTTCGTCTTCTTTCACATTTTGAGTCTTATCGTTTTTGTAACAGAGGTTAAAATCGTATTTAATCTTCAGGTAAGATATTGTTTCGTTGCTAAAGAATATTATTATTTAAATTCACGGACATACAGTCTAAACTCGAACGAATGTCTGGTAATACTTCAAAGAAACGATTTAAAACATGTTCAAGGAATGCTTTCGGTGAAAGCTTTTTTGGCAGAGCTTTATGCTTAGTATTTTATTTTGAAATTACGATTTTATATACCTTCAAATTTAGTTATTTCAATGCTAATTAAGGCTTTTAAGTTTCTGTTTGTATAACAATTTATTTTGTACATTTAATTTTCACGGCTTTTGAGCATTTATGCGCTAATTCTTATCTTTTGTGTATAACATTTAATATTTGTTTAATTTTATAATTTTTATTAATTGCTAATAGCAGGTATTTTTCATACAAAAAAACACTAGGAATATATAAAAAAAACTAGGTTTTTTTATGTTACTTTGTTATGTTATTAGACTTTTTATGTTATTAGACTAGTTTTTTGTCTATGGCTAAAACTTTTTGATTATGACAGCTCCGTTGCTACATTTCAGGCATACAATTGTCATATATCACTTCAATGTGAATGATAACACTATGTTTAATCAATGATGTACGGTTTCGGGTTATCTTTCAATGTTTGAGTTTTATTAAACCTACTTTTATTATATTAGTACTTGAAATTGGCAGAAACATTTAGTGTGTAGTAACAACAGCTGATTGCTATAAAACGCAAAATTGAATTTAATGTTCAATCAATCAGCTCGATCTGCCATTACGGTTTTAATGTTTGACGAGAGAAGAGTTTGTGTTGATCAATTTCCGTAAAATATCCTCTCGATTCCCAAATACTGCGTTTATGGTGCTTCACAATGTACAAAAAGTGATGTGTAGTGAATGAGAAAGTAGGTGAAAAGATGGCATTTTCCATCACTTTCCAAGAGCTTTGACTACCGTGTCTTTGTGTCAATAGTGTTTAGAAGGTTTAAGTGTGGTAGAACTTCGTAAATTGTTTGTGAGCCTCAAACATTTTGAGAATAAATGTTTTCTGGGTTACTTAATAGACTAGCGGTGTTTAATTGGTGCAACATAATTAATAGAATATTAAAAGGCACTGATGTGCAAAACAATGTAAAACTGTAGTAAAGATGTATAAACATGTAAAACAAAGTTAAGAAATAAAAAGCTTGCATAAATATACTAGTCTTTTTATTTATTTTATCTCCTCTATCTTTGAGATTGTTCAAATATCTTGTAGAATAGAAGAGCGGCTTTCGCGCTACTACATTGTCGTAACTGCAAAAATTCAAACGGAAGACAATCTGTTTAAAAAAATTGTCGAATTTAAAACGACTCGTTCGTCTGATGCATCCTCCATTAGTTTGTTTAATTGCTTAAGAATATTACGTTCTTGATTATGTGAGAATAAAAAAAATATATTCGATTTTCTTATTTGATTACAATTACTCATTACATGACACATGTTACTAGTGTATTCTATAACAATTTTATAATCATCATGAAATAAAATTCACATATTTAGTATGTTTATTTGTATAATATGTTTTTATTAGATAGGACATTTGTTATTTTATTTTAGTTGCAATACAATCAAATATTCGACTTCATTAAAATTATACTCTTTGTAATTTTTTAAATAAAAATACGTTTAAATACTAAAATATTAAAAATAAAATTCTGCTCTGGTATTAATTTTTATTGAAGCCATCAATCATTTTCTTCTATTTTAACAACAAATACCTTTACTTTAGTGAAGGGTCACAAAAGAATATGAATTAGGTATATTACAGTTACTGGTATGTCTTTGATTTATTTCATTTTACATTTTTAAAATATGAAAAATAAATCGTAGATTTTTCACAGTTTCTTATAACCAGTAAGTGCCAAATGCTTCTGTCCGAACACACAGTTCTGGACAGGTATATAACGTGTAGTATTATACAATATTGCAAACGTAGGATTTAAAAATTATGTACTGTAAAGATATTGAAGACAACGTTAGTAAATTAAAACCACGCCAGCTCGTTACGTAGTCGCTTGGACATATTAAATTCAAATTTTCAAATTCAAATATTTATTTCTCAACATTGACAATTACTTGTTCTTATTGACGTCAAATAAAACATGATTCTACCACCAGTTCGAAAAAAAACCTTCGTGAAGAAGAACTGGCAAGAAACTTCACGGGTTTTTCTTTTTTCAAAATAAATTTACAGAGTCTCTTTATGTCTATACAAAATTATTCTTTTCTGCATCTGTTAGCTCGGCAAGTCTCCCTCCCCCCAAGTATCCAAACGACGAACACCCTCAAACGGCACCCGTTCACGAGTTAACGCGGGATCCAGCCATCGCCCTCCTCAACCATATTAGAGGGAAGTGAGCGACCCGTCACCCGACGCTACCATTAACCTTAACTATATATAAATGACCTCGTGGTTTCAATGGTACATGTTTCAACACAAAAGGTGGTTCAGTCCTGGAAAGCTGCTTATAAAATTGACAAAGCACAATACTTCAAAAATCTGTTAATTATTTACATTCTCATTTCTGTTCGTGTCTATCTATCTGACAAGCGTTTGTTTTTTTGTGGCCTTTGGCTTGAGGTTTTGTGGTCATCTCTACCTGCTGAAATATGTGGAGTAATACATGGATAGCATTGCATAATGATGCAGCAGAATAATCGCATTAAATATTAAGAAACATAACATCTACGACTAACGATGGCCACGGGTGCGAATGCCATTTATCATCATGCGGGTCGCGTGTTTGGCTATGAGTTCAGTAAAAAAAAATTGTTAAAAAGCAACCTGTTGAAAAATGAAAGACAATGTTTAAATAACATTTACTCCTTTTTTAATTTCATATCCTACTTAAATATAACTTCGCGCTCGTACTTAAGGTATCATATTTTTCATTTACAATATTATTTTGGGGCGTATTGGGCATTTTGTTAATAATATTATACCTAAACCTCTCCAAACGTTTATTTTGTGTTGAACGGCCATTACATTATTATAAACCTGATTCTTACATTCTTAATGTCCAGGCGAGTTGCACTGGTTGGTATAATTCGGGTTGCTTCCTAGAAGGAACAGGTTTGTGAGGTTTATCTTAAATTAACGTATTATCTATAAATTTGTTGCAGGTTAACGGTGAGAAATGATACCACAGTGACTGAGCTGATTTATATTCTCAGTTTTTAACAGTTTATAGTTCGGAACGCAAACCGTTCAATAATTTCCGTTAAGGTTTTGCACCCCGCGCACCTCCGTTACTTTTTACATCCTTACATCTATGTAAGTACGCACAAAGCAAAGATGCGTATAATTACTAAAACTTAAACTTTACAATTTAACACCAATGAGTAGTTACAAGAGTAAAACTAATCACAGATAAACTATTGTCAACATCTCCCACCCCAGTGCTACCTCAGCAGCATTTATTTTATATCAGAATTGGTTTTAATTTTGACAACTCTAACTGGATATACTACGAGGACTAAGTCACCTACCTGTAGATTTCTAAGTTTCCCTTGCCACTTAGATCTCGGTAACAAGTCAGGTAGTATTGCGCTCACCCATCTGCGCCAGTACATATCGGCCAGCCGTTGAGAAATGCGCCACTGCTTCCGAAGGTGCAGCTCTGTGTCTTATTTTATTTTATTTTACAGTATTCGGAAAACTTACTGCTATTATAATTATATAGATCACTTAAACATATTACCGAAGGCCATTTAGAAGTTTTCACAAATAGATAACTGAATACAAAAATAAAAGTCGGAAGAAAGTTAAAGTTAGCTGATTACGAATAATAATAGAGAAATTTAGAAACAAGAGAAAAATAATTACAGCATTAATACAAAGAGAAGTAGGTATAATAATAATACTTAATACGTATATAGAAAAATACAAAGAAGCATGTTAAGGAGCGCTAAAAATATTTTTTGTTATAGATGCTTTGATACTAAGGATACTGGTGCAAAACAAGTCGAAACCATCTTGTTCCCGATTCCATTTGTTCACCAGAACACTAGATTTATATAGCAACGAATTTTGTCAGTAGTTAGTGCTTGTAGTGGCAGTTTGCAATAGAGTTGGGTTTCTGAAGACTTTAGGGTGCGCACTAACACCGATCTGGGCCAAAAGTTCAGGTATATCAAGCTTGATCTATACTATTTTGACTAGGTTTATAGTATCCGATACTTGCCTGCGTATGCTTTAGGGTAGGATATGGTGCCGCCAACATCTAGTCACACAGTCCTTGTCATATTTGTACGATTTAAACTGTACAAATCTTAGGATGCGTTTTTGTATACGTTCTATACGGGATATGTATGTCTCATAAGAGATGTTCCAAAAAAAAAAACTCCCGCGTGTATCGACAACCATAATTGTCACAGTGCGCTACTGATTAACAACGTAAGTGTTTACCTTTTTACGCTTTTTTATCGAATTTAGCACGCAAAATGGAGTTTTTTATGTGTACATTTTATTTTTAGTTGATGAGACACCGAGCAGATCTAAACAAGGCAGAAGTGGTCTTTGCTAGCCAAAAAAAGATAAAAAGTTTTCAATAATATGCTTGAAGTGTACCAAATACATATGCATGGAACATCGCAAGATTATATGTGACAATTGTACCTAAAGACATCACAATAATTTTATACACTTATAAGTGTTGATTTAAAGCATGTAAAGGTTTAAAAAATTATTTGAAAATGACTGAGAAACCAGAGTTCCAAATGAAAAAATATTTTTTTTAAAATTAATATATTTTGGTAAAGTAAGCCAGATTAAGGGCAACATATTGTACTAAACAGAATAAAAACATTTGATTTGTATTTGGATTTAATTTTTTTTATACAAAAGAAAATATTATGGTTCCCTCTTATATAGTCAGCTGTTTTAGCCATATTTTCTTACATATTTTTTTTTAAATTTTTAACACAAATGTGTACAAATAACTTAACATATTTATTAACAAAGGTTTAAACTAACTGTTAAAAGGAGGTTGTTCATAATTTCTTACAATTCATTAATAATTTCGTCATTTTTAAAAACTAAGGCGTTTTCACACGCATTATAGTCTCAGTGGGTTATGTAATTCATTTTAGATCTTAAGGGTTAAATAAACATGTTTTCACGGCTTTATTTGCTCCAAAACATAATATTTAGCTTACTTCTTAGTAGAATATTGAAGTTTTTGAAATGTTATATTTTAACACTAAAGCCTTCTAATCCAGAAGGTAATTTTGTGTACATTATTAAAAGAACGGAAATAAACTAGTAATCATAATTAAACTATATTAAAATATAGTAGGATTTAATGAAACCTCAGTGTTAAAGGTTATCTATTTGAAAAATTGATGGTCACTCTGTTTTCTTTTAATTAACTTTCATTTAAGAATTAAAATAGGTAAAGTAGATATGAACTTATTATTCAAGTGGATTATTAAAAAGACACAAAATTATTAAAAAGTCAAATGTGATACGAATCTATAAACATAAAATCCATACACATACATTAACATTAAGATTGTGGCTAAGCTCAGAGCAGTTCATAAAGTTAACACCCATAACACTGAGACAGCAATAATTGTGGAAAGGCGCATAAAGCCCTGCGATAGAACCGTAAAGATCGACAGCCATTGATGAGCTTCTCGCTCAGAATTCTGATTTGAAAGGAATTCTGAAGAATTATGACTCAACCAAAATCATTTACGGAAAAAAAATATTTTAATTCTGTCTTCGTAAAGACGTAAGCTTTATTGTATATACATAATATACATAATTGAGTCAATGCTATAAAATTATACTTTTTTAAGAATTTTAATCCACAAATTTTCTAGAAGGTCGGAAGTTTATAATTATCCATATTACAGAATAAATGCTTTGAATAACTTTGTGCACTCCTAGCCAACTTCTAGCATTTGCAAAAAATTATTACAGTATTTAATTTATCTAGGATACAGCGAATTTAGCTAGTTGCCCCTATATTCACAATTTTATTATAAAATGATAAAGTTTGTGTGGCTTTCCACAGGAAATGTTATTAAATTCGAGTCTGTAGGACGTTGACGGAACGTTCCTGTCGGGATACTTACAAACTGAACCGCAAGTCTGAGAGCTGCCGGCTTCTAACTTAATTATGATATTATTAAACGAGGGAATACATTTATTTACTTACAATTTATTACAGTCAAACACTAGGTGTAGGTTAGGGTGATTTTAAGGTACCGGGGTCGGTCCCGGTGACTGCTAAATGTACGAATTAATTTTTAATTCTTAAAAACATTGAGCCAATTGCTCGAACCGTGAAGGAAAATAGTTTGAGGACCACATATCTAAGATAATTTGTCGAAGTAAAGTCAGCCAACTAGCAAGATGCAAACTTGATGGACTATACATTTCTCAAAATACCCCGTCAGGTGGGTTGAGACTGATGTGGAATAATAAGTCCACCGCGGATATAAGTGTTATGATAACCGGAAACAATATAATTGAGATTCACGTGATACATTTAATATAACTTTTATGTCTCAATAATGTTTTTAACCTTCAACTCCTGCATTACAACGTCTTGGCTGGCATCCATCCAGGTTCCCGACATAGATGTTAAGTTGCATTCCGTACGTCACGTCATGACTTCTTGCAATATTTGAATTGAGTTCACGCCAGTTCACGCCTTTGGTTGAGACTGGTTCAACCGGTTTTATATGCGTTTTTAAAAGAGCGTTGCCGCGCATTTTCATGCTCAGTTAATAATTGTTGAAATATTGAACGTCTTGAATGTTCATAGTGTTCACTAGGTTTTAGGTATATGTAGGTCATATGCTTCTTAATTTAGATATTTAGACATGTGGCAGCTTCTTCTGTGGAGAAATCTTAGGTTCGCTCGCTTTGCTTAAAATATTTACTAACTTAGTTACTTTTTTTAAAGGTTTTTAGCGAAAACTAACCTCCTTAAACTTTCATATGCCTACAATTACGATCCGTTTTTGATAAAAGTTTTGTGTTTTCGTCAAGTGGGCACATTTCATGGAATATTGGCAAATGCCTGATTGCTATAGGGTAACGTGCTCCATGTTTGAATTATTATTACCTAGATGATTTTCTTTATTTTTTCAAATAAAATGAACTAAAATAAATGTGACTAGTGAGAAGACAGGCGTGAATGAGGCGAGTCGTATTTATGAAATACCATCGAAAACTCTTCATAGATATGTCTCCGTATCCTCCATATCCTCAAGGGTCGGAAGTGCAAGCAGAGTACTGGTAGACCTTCGGAATAAGGACACAAGGATGGTTAAGACTTGTCGCCCATATTGAAAAACTGGAGTCTGTTGGATTCTCTTTGGACCAATCAATACTGCAGTATATTGCAGTATGATTTTGTAGAAAAACTAGGATTACCACATCGCTTCAATAGTAAAAAAAAGCTTGGGACTGGTTGCAGGGATTTATGAAACGGCATCTAGGTATAAGTAACAGGAAAGCAGAAGACTTATCACTAGCAAGAACTAACGGTATAAACCGACATGATATTAATAATTATTTTGAAGTGTTGTTAAAATTAATGACTGAAAAGGTATCGGGTAAGCCAGACATAATCTATAATATGGATGAGAGTGGTATTTAAGTCAATAATAAAACTGAGCGAGTACTAGCTAGTAAGGGAGCTAAATGCGTAAATACTGTAGCTTGTACTGAGAAAGGTGACAACATTTTTTTTTTTATTAATAATTAGCAGGCGTTTGTCTTCCATCTCACCTGATGGAAAGTGACGATGAAGACGAGGATCGTACACGCCTGTCTAAGAGGTACCTATTCACTCTACACTTGAAAGCTCCAGGGTTATACTTGTCTGGAAAAAAAGAAGCAGGCAAATCGTTCCACTCTTTGGCAACACGAACCAAAAATGAGCTATCGAACCGTTTAGTTCGTCTCATCGGCACGCTAACCACAAACGGGTGAAACTTCTGTCTGCGTCTGGTTGACCGGTGGAGAAAGGGGGAAGGTTCGATCAACTGAAAAAGAGCATTCGCACACTTTCCAAAGTGCAATCTGTAAAAAACCGAAAGACTAGCAACTTTTCGACGATGCTCGAGACTTTTCAGTCTCGAAAAAGTAAGTTTGTCGTCACTTATGAGTCTACAGGCGCTTCGGTCGACAGAATCCAGTCGAATCATGCCGAAGATGGCTGCAATACTCCATACAAGATCGAACCTGGGCTGTGTACAGGTTGAGCAGCTGTTCGGAGTTGAAGTACCGCCGGACCTTTGCGATGACTCCCAATTTTTTGGAAGCTTACTGTGCCATGGTTTCGATCTGTTGACCGAAATTAAGTTTCGATGTGATGGTCATGCCTAGAAGCCCTAGTTGGTTTGTGATCGGTACAGATACATTTTGGAAAGTGGGCGTCAAGTTGAATGTGCCCTTTTTAACGGAGAAGAGACACGCCTGGGTTTTGGAAGGGTTGAATTTGACAAGATTGGCTTCACCCCAATCGGAAACCCTACAAAGTGTCAAATCAACCCGTTCGATCATCGACTCTCTCTGAAATTGGATCTGGTTTGGACTCGCTCGCGCATTGGACACATATCTCTCTACAACAGTGCTGTCATCGGCGTAACCAATAATGCCTTCCGATAAAAGAAGGTCATTAATGTGCAGCAGGAATAATGTTGCAGAGAGAACAGATCCCTGAGGTACGCCGGCGTTGATCGCCATTAGGTCCGATGAGAAGCCATCGACGACAACTCGAATTGACCGTTCCCTCAGGAAATCAGAAATCCAGTCGCAGAGTCCAGATGGTATGCCAT
The DNA here is from genome assembly GCA_923062675.1 of Marasmarcha lunaedactyla. Classification (NCBI taxonomy): domain Eukaryota; kingdom Metazoa; phylum Arthropoda; class Insecta; order Lepidoptera; family Pterophoridae; genus Marasmarcha; species Marasmarcha lunaedactyla. Next base: position 37,303,951 of record OV281339.1, on the reverse strand, counting down.
ACGCAGGAAGCTTGCTCAAAAGGGCTTCGTGCCATACCCGGTCAAAGGCCTTGGAGATATCCAAGGATACGGCTATTGCCTCTCCATGCCCTTCCAAGGCCATGCTCCATAGATGCGTGACGTACACTAGAAGGTCTCCTGTTGCGCGTCCTCCGCGGAAACCATATTGGTTGTCACTGAGGAGCTCACTGGTCTCTAGGTACGTCAGGAGACGATGGTTCAATACACGTTCCATAATTTTGCAAATTATGGAAGTGATTGCATTAGGTCTATAGTTGACTGGGTCGGCTCGACTGCCCTTTTTTGGCACGGACTGTATGTTTGCAAACTTCCATGATTTTGGAACTTTTCCAGTCCTTAGAGAGAGTCGATATAGGCGTGTCAAAACAGGAGACAACTCGGCGGCACAGTGCTTTAAAACCACTGCGGGAATGCCATCCGGACCACTGGCCTTATTCACGTCTAGATTTTGTAAGCATTTGAGTACCTGTTTCTGGTGAATTTGGACGGCCTCCATCTTGGGGCCGAATGGAGGTAACGTAGGTGGGCTTTTACCTTTGGAATCTAGACGTGAACATTCCGCGAAGAGATTTGTGAACAAGTCTGCCTTCTCTTTTGCGCGGTGGGCCAAAGACCCGTCAGGCCTTTGCAGTGGTGGCAGTGATGGGCGACAGAAGTTCATCTCAACCGACTTGGCAAGGGACCAGAAAGCTTTACTCCCCTTGGGATAGGATGCTAACTTGTCCCCGATACGGCCAATGTGGTCGAAACGAGCGCTTCTGATCACCTTTTTGCAGGACTTGGCAGTAGCATTGTACGCCTGCTTCTTAGCTGGGAGATCCATAGCTTTGCTTCTGCGAGCGCTAGCCCAGGCTCGGTATGCTACTTGCTTTCGCTTTTCAGCTAGGAGGCAATCAGCATTAAACAATGGGCGGGCTTTGGACTCCAGGGATACATCAGAGAACGGTATAAAGTATTCCATACCTTGACATATCACACTGCAGACAGCATCAGCACAGCATGATGGATCATCAGAAGTAAAGCAAGCTTGCCGCCAAGGATAAGAGGCGAAAAAGTGACGCATCTGATCCCAATCTGCTGACTTGTACCGCCATACTCGCCTTTTGCCTTTTGGGCTGGTATCGGTTGGCGAGTATTGCGACACAGATTTCACCAGACAGTGGTCGGATGTCCCTTATGGCCGGAGATACGGACACCGAGTATCTGTCTGGATCGGTTGTCAGCAGAAGGTCCAAGCAATACGCAGTATGGTCAACAACGTCAGGAATGCGCGTGGGTTCGTGGATGAGCTGGGAGAGACCATGAGTTACTGCGAACCGATAGGTTTCTCTGCCAGCGTGGTCGGTGTCCTTGAACGGGTACAGCCACTCTCCATGGTGGGCATTAAAGTCCCCAAGGAACACCAACTGCGCAGAGGGATAGCGTCGTTGGACCTTATCTGCAGTATCACTGAGATATTCAATAAGTCGAGTTGTCTCCTGAGCTCCCGTGTGTGCTCGGTAAATACTGGCGTATACAATTCGGTCCAGACCAGTATCTACAAAGACCGATAAAACAGAAAAATTCGGAACTTCCAAGTATTGGAGACGCCGACAACAGATCTCGTCTCTGACATACACGCACACGCCCGCATTGGGATGAAATTTGGTCTTCAGGATATAGCCTGTGTAATGCAGGTATGCCAGATCCGAACGATCACAGATCTGCGTCTGTGTCAGAAAGAATAAGTGCGGCCTCACTGTCTCAAGGTGGTGGTGGACATCGTGGAGATTTGAGTGCACTCCTCGGATGTTAGAGAAGTGTACTTTTAGGGAGAGGGAGTGTATCCGCTGTCGGCACTTATTTTTCTTTTTGGACTTTTCCATTATGTTGTTGGTAGGGTGAATAGGGGAGAGGAATAGAAGTTGAGTGAAGCGCAACGTTTGGAACCAAGCAACTCGAGTGGTCAGACCCACTGGTGGGGGACTCACATGGAGACCGCGGGGACGCCCAAAAACCCCCGGGGATCGCCATCGGGCCCTCTCCATCCGGTCGCCAACCGGCACGATGGAGCAATCCCGGGATTTTACACAGGCGGTGGGGCAGCCTTTCGCGAATGGCTAGAACGCTAGTTGGGCCCCCTACAACCTGCGGTCGGCCAGCGGTGCACCGTTTATTTGGATCCCGCTGCCCTCCAGAATGAGCCACCCGATGCATCATAACCCATCGAGTTCAAACGGCTTTCATACGCTGCGCAATTACTCGGACCTATCCTCTTCCAATGGCTACTCAAGACATCATGCCGGAACGTGACTAGGTCACTTGGCGGCATGGCTTTGTCTTGAGGGTGGTTGCAAGCCGCGGTCAAAACCTACCACCTGCAAAATGGTTATCCCGCCATTCATCGGTCGCCAGAGCCTCGTCTGCTGTCCGGCAGGGTGCACCACGGGCAGGTGAGGTTGGCATTTGGAGAGTATTGATGGTAGGCGACTCCCCCTTACACCCCTAACATATATTTGATTGCATTCTAGCAAGTACAAAAGCCGGAATTTTCAGAAAGTTTACCGCATAGCTCTGACATCGACATGAATCCGAAGTCCTTATACATTAATGCCGAACTATTCTTCAAACGAATGTAGGATCATTTTATTCCACGTAAACCAGAATTTCCTTTAGGAATCTCCTTTGATTTTAGATGGCCATTCCTCTCATTCAAAATCTTATGAAATGTTACCCTAGAAAATGACGTGATTATCCTTTGTCTACTAAGTCATAAAACTCAGGCTTTTAAACTATTAGACAGAACGCTTTTTAAACCAATTAAAAGTTATTTATCTACGGAAGTGACAACTTGGTTTCTTAATAGCAAAAAAAATACTTTCAGCCGATATCATATCTCTAATTTGATTGGAACAGCCTGGTATAAATCTGCAAAACCAGCAATTGGAGTTTTAGAATTTAAAACGACAGGAATATATCCCTATTATCCGAATGCGATGCCAAATTTTTTTTATTAGAATTTTAGATGTATCAATAAGAGCAGCCACGCAGAATGATAACATTCCACAACGAATTAATAATCCACGTCAACCCACAGCTGATTTTTGTTTACCGAGCACATTCACAACTTTAATAGAACATAATCAATTATCCACATCATATGCTTCCGCTTCGTTTAAAGAAACACCTAATAAAACCATACAAATAACCCCTTTACCTTCCATTAGTCAAAAAGAAAACAAAAGGAAACAAAACGTTAAAGTTTTGACATCTGAAAATCATTTAACAACTCGAAAACTCTTTGAAGAAAAAAAGGTTACACTGCCATCAAAACTTAAAAAGAATTCTACCAAATATATTTCTTCGTTTTCAGAAAGCGACGGCTAGTCACAAGTGGCGAAACCACTAAAGATTGTATAGACAAAAAAGAAAACACTTGTGTAAAATGTCTAGAGTCATACTATTAAACAAAGAAGAGAAGTGACTAGATTCAGTGCGTAGAGTGTTCCAGCTGAAATTTGGAAATGCTATGCTAAGAAAAGGCAAATTTTTTATAGCTCAGCTCTAAACTGCTTGTACTACTTACTACTTGCTTCTGCCAAGTAATAACTAAATAGGAGAGGTATAAAGGAATACCATAAATACAATAAATGCTAAATAAAGAAAAACCTCAATGAAACGTATTATAAGTAAGTGCAATAAATAACGATGATTAAAGTATACTTATATAATTAAAAGTAATAGCGATAATATAAAATAATATCAATACTAAACTTATGTAGTTAGTTTAGGTTCAAATATATCTAATTAACAACTTTTACATATTTTAAAATAATTACATGACATGTTATCTAAATATTATTAAACATAGGTATAAAATGAGATAGTTTGTAGTTTTCGATACCACAATCTATTTTTTTGAAAATCAAAAGCATCTATTGGTCTAAGTATAGTTTTTTGTTTTAAATTTAAATATTCTTTAGATTTCAGATTCCTTTTTGGTGGTGGTATATTATTCCAACATTTTGTATCGTGGTAACGAAAACTGCCTGTGAAAGCCGTTGTACTTAGTGGAGGACGTTTTGATCTAAGATTATTACTATATATTATTAGGTCTTTACCTATGAAATTGCCGTTTTTCAGGAAATAAATGAAGCGTAATTTTTTTATATACTTTTTATTTCTATTAATCAAAATAATCACCCATGCAATCAATGCATCTTTGCCAACGCATTGGTAGCTTATTGATGCCTTTCTTGAAGAAATCAGCTGGACGGGAGGCAACAAATTCTTCAAAGGCATTTTGTACTGCCTCTCGGGTATTGAATTTTTTTCCCGTCAAGAAGTTATCCAAATTCTGGAAAAAGTAGAAGTCTGTAGGTGCAAGGTCTGGTGAGTACGGCGGATGACGGAGAACTTCCAACCCCAACTCTTGTAGCTTGGAGACCGTCTGCTGTGCAGTATGAGGTCGCGCGTTGTCGTGCAGGAGCCGTGGAGCCGAACGATTGACCAAAGCTGGTTGGAGACGTGCGAGCTTCTCCATCATTGTGTTCAGTTCTTCACAATACACATCTGCAGTAATGCTTGTCCCGTTTGGCAAGAAGCTGTGATGAATTACACCCGCGTTAGACCACCAAACAGTGACCATCACTTTTCTAGGGGTAAGTTTTCGTTTAGGGCATTGTTTGGGTGCTGAACCAGGGTCCAACCAACTTGCTGAGCGCTTACGATTGTCAAACAGGATCCATTTCTCGTCACAAGTAACAATGCGGTTCAGAATTCCTTCATTTGTATGCCTGCTGAGCAGTGCAAGGCACGTCTCCACGCGTACTTCGCGCTGGCGGTCATTGAGTTCGTGGGGTACCCATTTGTCAAGATTTTTTACCTTGCCAATTTGACGCAAATGGACCAATATTGTTTTGATGCTAACGTCGAAAGCTGCTGCTAATTCAGCCGTGGATTCAGCTTCCACAATTGCCTTTAATTCGTCATTGTCGACCAAAGTTTTCGGACGACCACGGGGTTCATTTTTCAGGTCAAAATTTCCAGAACGGAAGCGGGTAACCCAATAACGGGTGGTGCGTTCGTTTGTAGTGTTCGCTCCGTAAACGTCGTTGATGTTGCGTGCCGCTTGTGCCGCTTTGCTGCCACGACGGTACTCATACTCCATAATTACTCGAATTTTTAACTTATCCATGATGACGAAAAATTTTCGAATGTGTTGAAAACAAAACACTAACTATTAAACAAATACGATTTTAGAAAAAGAATTCCATGTTTGTCAAATAAAATTAATTTGAAATTAGAATTATCAGTCAAAAAAAAAATATTTTCATTTGAAATGGCCAGTACGGCAAAACGGCAGTTTCATAGGTAAAAACCTATTATTTTCAAGTAGAAAATTTTAATTAAGAATATAAGTAACCTGGGCTTTTAAAATTGACTATGTCGAATAATAAACAGCAAGGTGCAAATTTCTGCTATATTCCATATTCAAAATTGCCGCATTGTTCAAAAATGGAGTAATATTACTCCTTGGAGGTATGTTAAAACAGGCGTTCTGTACACGTTGAATTAGACGAGTAGTTTTATTTACTATTCTATTCTTCTTGTAGACTATTTCTTGCTTAATAAATAAATTCTTTGTACTCCACTTTGTCTTCATTATCTACATCTTTATAAATCTTATTCGTTTGATCTTCAATTTCAAGATTAAGCTGACATTTGATTTAATGAGATTTGAAGCACTGTTCTGATATGAAGTTAAAATTAAAAATATTTTTTTCAAACTACTGAAAAGTACAAATCTAGAAATAATTGTGATATACAAACTTTACGATTCCGATTTGTTATATCGTTATATATTATATATACAAATTATAGCACCAAATTTGAATTAAAAGCTTTATTTCTTAATATTTACAATTACTTGTTTTTATTGATGTTAAATCAAGCAGACTCTAAAACCGGATTGTAAAAATCTTCATGATGAAGAACTAGCGCGAAACATCATGACTCTCAATGTCATTTTACGTCTATACAAAATAGTTCTTATCTGCATATTTTAGCTCAACAATTCTCCCCCCCCCCCCCCCCCCAACTATCCAAGGGACGAACACCCTCATACGGCACCAGTTCACGAGGTTAACCGGAGATCCAACCATCGCCCTCCTCAACCATACTTACAAAAGTCATCTTACAATGATAAAACGAAGTTCTTTGGACCTTAAAATTGCTAGACTAATAAGCCTAAACATACGCTTCGAAGATCCTACGAAATAGATGATTAAATTTTTGGGCATTGTCGTTCCAAAAGAATTATTATTGCATAAATGAGTATACACATTAAAGTTTTAAAAAAAAAAAATATAAACTCTCACTTGACTGAAGATGAAAAACATTTTTTATTTAAGTTGGAGAACCCAAACGAACTGGTTCTTAAGTCTCACAAATGGTTAACTAATGTTTTTAAAAACCGTATGACAAACGATTATTTTACAATTATTTTGTAAAAAGTAATCATTTGACTGTTGATTTACTAAACTGGTTTAAAAAACATTTTTTAAATAATTGACATTGCAAATGTTCTGAATGTAAAACTGCAATTTATAATTTTTTTTTAATTACCAAAGTCCGCGTTTTACCAAAGTCTCAATTTGACAAAATGATGGTTAATAAATGGGAATTTTATATTTATTACTGTTGACATACTACTAACTGTTATATTATTAATATTAATGATTATATCGACAAAGTACGTTTCATAGATTATTGTTTCATGTGATTTATTTTTAATACCTCATATATAATTCATTCAATTTCGCTTATGGCGCTTCGCCGGGTGCTGCCACACCAAGATCGCTTCGCTCGCTCAGCTCGGGCATGTGTAAACTACATACAAACAAACTGCTCTTCCTCGCTAGGCTCGTTATCGCATCTAATTTCGGACTACTTACGTTGCACTTAATTTTGTGATTTATATTGAATAAAGATAATTAATGTAATCAAACCTATTTATCAATATACTTGTTAGTCAAGCACATACTGGACTGGACATAAATAGAACCATGTCAAACTTACCTTTATATAGCAACTGTTCCATGTCTTATTTGTTTATAAACATTATTGTCAGTTGATAATGAGCTTTTCATAAGTATGTTAATTTAATAAATTTCTAATATCCTGGGTTTATGTCCACAAGATTCTCTGCCTAATAGAATAGCCCCAACATTGGTTATGGGCCCAGAATAACAACCCAGAGTAACAAACCAGGAAGAAATTTATTAATGTGAGTACTACGAAGATTGATCTACTCGATCAGAACAACTGTGATACCTGAAAAATCCAAGTGGAAGCGGTTTTAATAAAAAATGATGCATGTGAAACGTCAATGGGAGTATCACAAAACCAGCTGAACCAACCATAGCAGAGAAATGGGATATTGGAGACTTAAAGCCAAGTATGATCTCATTTTGTCAATTATCCCGAGTGAGCTAAGACATCTGCGAGGATGTAAGACGTCGTGGGATGTATGGGTGAAGTTGCATAATATTTACGCATCAAAGGGACCTGCGAAAAAGGTAACTTTATTAAAACAACTATTGCTTTACAAACTGGAGGAAGGGTCATGAAATTTTTTGAAGTGAAAAATCTGTAAGCTGTTAAGGACATCGAAACGCATGACGATCTAAATTCGGTAATGCTTTTGTACAGCTTGCCATCCAGCTTCGAAAATTTCAGGTGTGCTATAGAATCTCGAGATTCATTACCGGATCCAGAGACACTCAAGATTAAGATTTTAGAAGAGGAACTTTCCAGAAATCGAAAAGAAAGTGTAGATAGGGCATTTTTTGTTAAAGGAAAGAAATCTTTTAAACCAAAGAGTGGTATAGAGCAAGGAAATTTAAAATTTAGATACAAATGTTTTACCAGTATGGTTATGACCAATCTTCTGATTGTACGAAGAAAAACAAGGAACAGCGTAGTGATACTGTGAAGTATGTGTCGAATGTTAGTGAATTACCAAATATTGATTCCAATTTTATAACATTTAATTGTGTTTCAGATATTAATGCTGTATGCAACGAAAATGGGAATTGGATCCTCGATAGTGGATGTAATTCACATCTTTGTAATGTTGCAGGAAAATTCGGCGATACACTGTTACCCTTGTCCGGTTTAATTTAGCAACAAATTAAAGCACAAAAGTACAAGGTAAGGAGATTATAAGGTTACTTACATATGATGATAATTGTTCTAAAACAATAGTTCAGCTACCCAACCCTCTGTTTGTTCCAGATTTACGATGTGGCTTAATTTCAGTAGCAAAAATTACTGATCAGGGGTTTATTGTTACGTTTTATGGTGTCATAGCTAGTGTTAAAGATAGCTATGGTAATACTAAAGTGGTTGCCAAGCGTAAAGGTAATTTATTTTACGTAGAAGAACAATGTGAAAGAGTGTCACCGATTAGTGAGCGAAAGGTTGACGTTTGTTTCTTACATGAATGAAGGTCACCTGAATGCTAAGGACCTCATCCGAGTCTTAAATAAATCTGGCATGAACGTTAAGATGTCAGATGTAAGCAAGTTACGTGATTGTGATATTTGTGTGAAAGGAAAAATGAGTATGTTACCTTTTTCTAGTTCGAGTGGGGCCTGTAATGAAAAGTTGAGAATAGTGCATTCTGACGTAGTCGGACCCATGAAACATACGTCCATAAATGGAGCTAAATATTTTATTACATTCATTGATGATAGCACTAGATGGTGTGAAGTATATTTTCTTAGCAAAAATAATGAGGTTTATACCACATTTAAGGTAAGCAAAAATCCCGTCGAGAACTTATCAGGACAAAAAATAACATATCTTCATACGGATGATGGATGTGAATACTGCAATGACGACAAGTTATTATGTCGAGAGATGTGAAACTCAATGAAATACAGAGTCAAGACAAACAAAACGTTAACTTGGAGATTGACCCATTTACAATTAAGCAGGAAAATGTATCAAGTTCACCTGTAAGCGAAGAAGTAGAATTTCATCCATTACAGGTCAACAAAAATCCAGCTGTAGACATCTCCAATCACGAGGAAGAAGTCAAAGACATGTTTCTTGAACCTGAGCAAGTCCGTCTACAGATAGAGAATCCAGAAATTGTTGCAGAACCACCTCAACATGATCATCATCAAGATGACGTTCATGTTGAAGGGGGATGGCAATAAAGAGAGGTCCAGGATGACCACGATGGAGCGAAGTCATGTTGGACGTCCGTGGAAGATTTAGAACAATGCCATAACGTTTTAGTCAACGTTATGGCATTGATTACCAGAGCACCTTTGCGCCTGTCGCCACACTTTATACTGTTAAATTGCGAGTTGCACTTGCAGCGGAACTCGATACACTAATTATACATTAATACGGCGTACTCGAACGGTTTGTTAGATGAAGAAATATTCATGAAAACGCCTGATCTTATAGAAGAATGTCTGCAAGATCTCATACGACTAGAACTACCAGGTTCAGCTTTATATGAAAGAGCCAGTAAGATGTTAACTGATCTGAAGAATGGGGGTGACGTGTTCCAATTGAAGAAGTCATTGTGCGGGCTAAAACAAGTTGGTCGTCAGTGGAAGTCCAGTTGGATGAACAGCTGAAGAGAATGGGGTTGCAAGCTTCACTAAATGAGTCATGTATTTATTTTAAAGACGTAGATTTGCAAACGAAACTCTTCGTACTAGTTTATGTAGATGACACTCTAGTTGCGTCGCAAAGAGGGGAATGTGTAACGAGCTTTAAAAGGGAACTGGCAACTAAATTTAAATTGAAAGATTATGACGTTATGAAATACATGTTGGGCAAAGATTTTGACAAATGTGACATTGGCGTTAAAGTGTCACAACAAAAATATATTGAAGATTTGCTTACAAAATTTAGTATGGATAATTGTGAGCCTATATTAACACACATGGAACAAAGAATAAGTTAATCAAATCTACCGAAAAATTTATCGATCAATATCCGTATCGCGAATTAAGCGGTTCTTTGATGTATCTTTCTATGGGAACTCGTCCGGATATCACAAACACTGTGGCTATTTTAAGTCAATTTTTAGACTGCCTTAATAAAGAGCATTGGACTTGGTTTACCTATTTGGTTACCTTGTAAATAGTTAAGATCTCGACAATAACGGGAGTTGTTATTTTTGAGCTTGTACAATATAATCATATTGATCTTACATATATTTTTTTCATTAGCTTTGATCGATGCATCAATTTAAGGCATCAATACTGATCCTTTTTAAAAAAAAACATGAAAAATTATTGTCTCTGTTCCATTAACAATTTGAATAAAAATATTCTGACATAGGTAATTCAAAAATATATGTGTCCAAATGAAATACGTAAATTGAGATATTGTTGTCGTACAACAGTATAATCGGGTAACATATACATAAATGTTGGGAAACATACTATTCCATGGATAAATGTTATATAATCCATCAACTCCAACGATTTTGAGATTGTATCTTATTTCTTAGAAGAAAAGCAAGGAAAATCAGTAAGATGGTAAGAGTAATAATATCATCATTTATGGGCACTTGATGTAAACTAAATACTTTTATTTATTTATTTAGAGAACCAACAGCCACATTTACATTAATAAAATAAGTAATGGAATTTTTTCTTAGAATTTACAGTAAATATTTAAACAGTAAATTCAATTCGTAATCAACAATTTGAAAAGCTTAAAAAACCGACTAATTCTAATATGTTTAGAAAGCTTTCAAATTTGTACCTAAACTTTGTTCAGGTGCCGCAGTATTCAGGTTTGCTGTAGGCGGACATCCTGTTTACTCTTGTTTCGGACATTGGGCGCCGCGGTTGCCTGGTTTACCCTGGGTTTTGCTACATTTTAATGACGCTTGAATGGGTACATAGAAAGTCTTTTTGTTATTTATTTTTTAAACTGCTTTTGAGTATAATTCTGAATTGGAGGCTTATTTTGGTTTTGATGTAGGTTACCTTTACATTAAACTTTTTAGAATTTATAATTGTGAATGTAACGCTAGTAGGTATTAAACTTTTATATATGTATTTTCGACTTATATACGATATGCTTTTATTTGTAAAACTATTTAATTTTTTAAACTGATTTCTTTACAGTATTAGCTCAAGCTTTCTTTGTGAGAAGCTTCTAGGAGAAATTTAAACACACTATGTGTACTCCTGCGGCCTGTTAGCTCGTATAATCACATAACTTTGTCAAGTAATTCCTCGAAACAATTTCAATAAACCTAACTTGATATGTTACTAAACACACTTCCATATAATATATGCTTTTTATGGATTGCAAAATAAAGTTTTAATCATACTTCATAGGTATTATTTTTTAATTTTTATTTTGTTATTAACACTAAATAAATGAACGTGTTAGTATAATTGTTGAAATATTTTTTGTGATAATGATCTTACACGATGTCTTTGTATTTCCCATTAAATGCTGTGTCTATATCTAGAGGAAAGTAGGGCACAATTAAAGGAAAATTACATTTAATTTTTTTTTTTAATCTGCGTTCACTAACATTTTAGAATTGTCGAATTTCCATAAGCTGCACTCAGATATCTAACAGTAAATGATAGAAAAGAGTCAAGATCAACCCAAAACCCATTTCAAACAGTATTTTCGTGTCGGTTTGGTTCACGTTGTGACTAAACCATTCGTCAAGTAAAATCTGGTAACCGGGAACAAGATTTTTGAGGTCCGTTTCTGCGGAGGTTGTCATCTATATTCCTCTGCTATATTTTAATCAAAGCAAGAAATAGAACTTTATTCAAATTGAAAAGTTACAAGTTTTGCAAGAAAATATTTTCTGAATAAAAATGTCAACATTAACCTTCACTTAGCAAGCATACTAGGAAAGAAGAGCTTATCGGCATAAATTAAGGGTTCAAAGTTCAAACAGACATTCCTAGTGCGGTAAAATGTTTTAAACGATCGATTGGCTAGTTTGGTGCCGTATATTCTCGCTAGCAATTCGATTCAAGGAAGTCCCTGAATAACATCGATTGATAAATCGACAGCAAAGTTCGTCTCTTTTTTATTATTCTGATGTCACTATCACTTCCAGATACGCGAATATTTCCGTTTTTTCACCGAGTATTCTATTTTTTTCTTATTTACAAGGCTATTATCACTCTCTTTCGAAATAAAAAGAATACTTTTTTAAAGTCCTCTCAAATCATGGAGGCGCAAATTACTCGGTATTTTTGACTGTTTATATCTTGTTCAGCCATTCGGTATACTTTCACGAATCGCAGTGGATAAAGGGATTATTTTCAAAAGAATAGTATATTTTTTAACGAAAGCAATGGAATGAAAATTTTCCTAAAGTTTAAAAGATTGTCAACATGTTTTTTTACTACTTGTGAATTAAATTATCGTTTTTTTATTTTATTATTAAGACATTATTTTACTTAAATCCTATAGCCTGGTTAAATATATGATTCGTATATATTTTTATAATGACACCTGAAATGTAATAAATAACTATAAAAATACAACAAATATCAAAATACTTGCCGCGCACAACATTAAAGTTCGGCCCTTATTTAAGGCTTTATTATACGATAAGTTAGATTGAGAGGAAAAATAGGTGGCGGAAAACTTATTTCAACTCTTTTATTCATTTTATACTCTCGAGCTACTTTTAGAACCCGAAATTTTAAAAGTAGCTCGAAAGAGACGAAAAATGTCAAAGCATTTTCTTCGTCTGAAACTAAACACCACATTACAACAACAATTAATTGCGCTCAGTCGCGGCGTCACTGAAATAGATACAAACTAATTCTACCCACAACATTACACAACGTCAGGTGAGGTATAAGTTACCACAAAAGGCCAGTCAAAGGCAAGCGAGATACGTACACTGAACCAGACCCACTCAACTTAATAGTCACTCGTTACTACACGACTCTGTAGATAAGACGTAAATGTTTTCCTGAAAACGGCAAACTATATTAGATAGTGAATACACTTACTTATTTTGCTGCACCGTCGGTAAAGGTCGAGGACTTGGAGTAGAGATCACGAAATAAATTGTATCCTCAATTAGATTTTTGAGATTTATTTTTTGTGTCAATCAAATTGCTAACAGCATTTTCTAGCTTCGTTTGCGGTTATTTTCTTAGAAAGAAGTTTTAATTTGAATTAGCTAAGATTCTAAGAGACCTCAATAACACAATAAATCAAATATTTAAAATCGATAAACAGCAATTAAAATCTATTACTATAGTTTCCTAGTATTGGTTGAAAAATTGCGATTTAAATTACTGCCGCATGTCTTAATTACATTAAAAAGTTTTCGGATGAAGCTTTGTTATAATATATACGGTCATTACATATGAAATTGGGGTTTTGTAAGGGAAGAACATAAAGTCACTCTCTTTACTAAAGCAACCACTCGGACGGGAATCAATATAATATTTGAAGGCGCTTTGGACTGCCCCATCGGAGTTGAATGTTTTCCCTTGCAAGTGATTATCCAAATTCCGAAAAATATGGTAATCTGTTGGAGCAAAGTCCGGGGAGTACGGTGGATGTCTAAGACATTCCAATTGAAGCTCCTCTAATTTGGTAGCCGTCTGTTGTGCAGTTTGTGGTCTAGCGTTGTCCTGAAGTAGCAGTGGCCTAGAGCAATTGACAAGCCTCGGTTGTTTAGCAGCTAGCTTTTCCATCCATCCATGGTTCCATGGTTTGCAGTTGCTGACAATAAACATCTGCCGTAATCGTCCGGCCAGATTTAGGAAACGATACCTGCAATAGTCTACCAAATGCTAACAAATAACTTTTTTAGAGTAAATTATCGCTTGGGGCAGGTTTTGGCTGATTCGCCTGATTCGCCAAGGTTCAATCATTGCGATGAGCATTTCCGATTTTCGTACATGATCCACTTTTCATCACAGGTAATGATTCGATTTAAAATCCTTTCATTATTTTGCCGGTTGAGTAATGTAACGCAGCAGTCGATGCAAGTTTGTCGGTTTGCTGCTCTCAATTCATGAGGTACCCTCTCAAGATTTTGCACCTTCCCAATTTTCTTCAACTTGATTAAAACAGTTTTATCACTAACACCACTGCCAACAGCTAACTAGGACGTGGTTTGCACAATAGTCTTTAATTCTTCATTATCAACTTTGGGCTCCGGCCGTAAACGGGGCTTGTTCTGCGGGTCGAAATGACCAGAACGAAGACGTTGGATTCAAAAACGCAATGAGTTTTCTTTAGAGGATTTAATCTTTTGAGCCGTTTCTGCAGCACTGGTGCCACGGTGGAACTCTAACTCGTAAATAACGCGATATTTCAAGTTTTCTATTTTGTAAACTAAGTGACGCAAAGAAAAAACCAAAAGAGGAAAACCCGAAAGGGAGGAATCACGGTTTTCGAAACAAAAATGCGTAAACAAATAAATAGCAAATATGAAACGCTACACAGAAGTAACGGGAAGCTGTATTCACATTTAAAATAACATATGCTCTTTCAATTAATTTTCATCTAGTTTTACATAAAACTTTCAAAAATGGTAGTAAGGTGGACTCTTAAGTTTTTTTGAGTAGTCTGTGAGTCTACAATACACAAATTGCAATTGTTTCTTGGATTCGCTGCTCTAAAGCCCATGAGAGTTTAGAAGAATAAAGTTTGATATTTTTGTTCAAACCAGTGCTATTTATACAGATTTGTGCTATTAAGGTTAATAGTGCTAAAAGTTATCTAAACATTGAAAAGAATAATTTTGAGAATTTGACGAAATTTTTTTGGAAAGGCTTGTTGAGTGTCAAAGTTATTTTCCGGACAGAATTTATCTGATTATTGAAAAAGCAGCCCTTAATCTCCGTACCTTACATATATTTTGTTTTTAAAAATTTATAGTTTGCAACTAGAAACGCAATCCTGATGGTGAATGGCATCCTTGTCCAAGGATATCATTCATCTTAAGTAATTACACAGATTACTATTAGAGTAATAAGCAGAGGGTATACTGATTAATGATATATTGCCGAGCGTAATTCTTCTTGCTGTAGTCCTGTAGTTACTCTGGCTGTCCATTCCGTTTCACTGGAACACAGCCACGTTCTTTTCTGTTTTATTATACAAAACTTCGGCAGCATTTTGAAGTATTAAACCTGGGTAACGAATTCTACCTCCACTTAATAAGATACAATATTACCACATTAAATTACCTCTTACTTATCAATTTAAGACTTCTACTATGCAACTTCTACTTTCATGTTCATAGCAGCTGGATTAAAACTATAATTTTGCCATCTGTTCTCGTTCTCCGTATAACCATTGGATTTACCATTTGGAATAAATACAATAATTAATAGTAATAAGATTTCCACTACAACAATTGGTAAGGTAAGTTAGAATTTAAATTTAATAAGTTTTTAAAAATACACAATTTTAAATAAAGCCTAATCTTCTTTATTTAAAAAGACACTTAAGGTAGTTAACTAAATTTTATTTAATTTATACTTCACTAAAAAGGCTTAAAGCTTTAATAAGATATCATAAGATAATATATATAATATATTATCCCAGTTTTCCAAAGCATTGAAAAGCATTACAATACGTTATTCAGTCAAATCAGCGCCTATACATATATAATTAATGACTAACAAGAATTTGAGAAACGTCATACATACCATGCCAGCTTAAGCCGAGTAGTTATTGTTTGGCAAAGTCAATGATCATGATTAGCACTTACAGGGTTGCCCAGTAAAGACGTCAATCGGTAGTTTTGAAGCAAAACACCGTTTGGGGAACTTGAATAACCCCTATATAAGTTATCCGATATGTTATGAAGTTTTTTCTGACTTTCGAGTGATTTTTGCTTGATTTGGAGCTTATTTTGGCAATGACTTAGCTGATTATAACAAAAACATCTCAAAAGCAAGAAATGCGTAAAACAATAATATTATTAGAAAATTAATACTCCGACTTCTTTTATCAGCTCCGTAAAAATCCTATTGAGCTATTTTAATGCATCGTACGTAAATTTTGCTTCAAATGGTTTTGATTCAAAATAAACTCAAATCTTTAAAATTACTGTAAAGTCAGAAAAAGCGAATAACCTTGTACCATCCTAGTCTTCATCATCACGTGACATGGAAAACAAAAGCGTATCCAAAACTAAAAAATCATTTAACATATATGGGGTTTTCCCTAAGGGTACTGGACCGCCATTTGACTGTCTGCCCCTGACACCCTGTATAATGTTATAAGCTTGGATAAGACATAATAAAGTCAATTAGATTCGAATACATGGCTACAAACGGCACAGATCAGAAAGGCGAATGGTGAATTCTCGTTACGCAAATGGCTCGAATAAAACACCTTTATAGATGCTCCATCTATGCCGACGACTACACATCTTATAGACGTGGCATGTTGAATGTTTCGTTAAAAATTTACGTCCTATAAATCCTGATAACCGCAAATTTTCTTTCAATGGCTTTATAGTAAAGCTCATTAAGCGTGTTTCTGGTGCAAAACGGCAGAGGATTCGTACAAAAGTACATTTGTCAAGACTTGAGAAGGATGCATGTGGCAAGTTCAGCTTTCCTGGTACAACTCTGGTTAAAAGTATCTAATTGTTTTACAATTTCACTTATAATCCTCTTTGGTAAAAACGAAACCTAAATGACGATATTCGTTCACATACGTTAGGTTGTCTAGTTGCTGGATGGTCGTTAATGTATGGCTTTAAACCACCTTGGGCTACAAACTGATATAATGCCTTTCAAAGTACGAGATAGCAACACGCGAAGGTTTTTATGCTAATGCTGTGATAGTAAGATAGCAGTCAATGAGGCAAATGTTTATGTTCATGTACGCCTTACCTCCACAGGCATTATATTTGATAATTATTCATAACATACTTAACACGGTTTTGATTTTATTACTTATAAATAAACAAAGAACAAATACAACATTAAGAATAAATATAACAGCTTTTTAACATTACAAATGGAAATGACACTAAGGAACTGAACTTCTAGTATTAATTTTCGGGTCCAGCTTAGGACAGTAAAATACGAGAATTTCAAATAGATTCAATAAATTTGACTTGAAATGAAACAAATTATAAGAATTTTACAATTGTTTGGATAAACATTAATTTTTCAGCTGCCTGATTGCCTACGTCATTTTAATACTAACATTCAATTCGTCTATTTAAAATAGCCCACTGGACATAAAGCTGTCCAAAATTTTTCTAAATAATTGAAGTCTGAGCCAATACTAAACCAAGTCACATCATCTGCCATCAATCAGTATCATTTTCAAAAGTGGCTACTTTCTTTATTCAATACGATATTTACTGTAAAATAAAAGAAAAATATTAAATACTCCAACCCACAAATAAAGTAAAATAAAAACAATTTAGATCCAAAATTGAAAACGTCATAACCGACTGTAGCAATTTCTGTAAATGGCAACGGAAATGAATTGTAACGTAGCATTTTAAGCTTAAAACAAAACAGGGCGTACATTAAAAAATCTGCACACATTTGCGCTAAGCCCGACTAAGTCCCATAACTGTAAAATAAAGACGTAGAGAATCGTCTACGTAACGGTATAGTCCCGGTCCCTGAGACCCACACATAAGAATAAAAAGGCGCAGAAACTAAACTACTCTCTTTGCGTTTCATATCAATGACTATGTAGGTAAATTTTCGAATTAATTAGCCTTTAATCTGGTAAAAGTATTTAAAGATCACTTTATTGACAAGCAAACTTTTATGAGCAATAAATTTACTACTTTATATCGAGAGGAATTCAGATATTTTTCAGTTTGATAGTTTTGGACGTTAAGTGTGTTACTAATAAGAGGGGTAACAATAGTAATTCCATGATTTGCCTCTTTTTAGGTTTTGCTAATATACAGAATATGAAGATATAGAGAATCATTTTAAAATAGAATTAAAACACTTTGAAAAATAGTATTTGAACGTGGAATACTCGTATCACGTATGTAATCAAGAATAATATTATTATACAAACAATTGCGTACAATGTATGATATTCTGTGATGTATCGACAGCATTAATTTGAAAAGATTATTTCTTAAAAAAGAGTCTTTGGATTTTCATAGGTTTAATTGAAATTTCAAATTTAGTGTAATGAAACTCTTACATTACTTTCATTACTTTTCAGTTAATATAAATGCTTAAGTGAAAAGATAAAAAAAAAAGTATTTCATTTAATTCTGGGTGAATTTTCTACGTTCCTCTAGATTCTTTGACCACGGTATATTGATACCGAGAGATCGAGCGTCAGCGGCCATGTTTTATTCATGAAGAGAATCGGTGTTTGTCTAAATTTGACGTGGCTTCGCTTAGGGTAACTTATTTTGTGAGTGGCCTACGGGTTAACTCGC
The DNA here is from genome assembly GCA_923062675.1 of Marasmarcha lunaedactyla. Classification (NCBI taxonomy): domain Eukaryota; kingdom Metazoa; phylum Arthropoda; class Insecta; order Lepidoptera; family Pterophoridae; genus Marasmarcha; species Marasmarcha lunaedactyla. The sequence continues at coordinate 37,285,509 of OV281339.1, read as the reverse complement.
CCAAGACGTTTAACAGAAACATCCATATTTAAAAGGAAGCTTTACTTATTTCAATAGTAATGTTACTACATTTGAAATAGACTAAGTTGATTTGTTAACTTTTGATATTTTGTAATGATGACAAAATATGGGAACATATGTAGAAGCATGTATCCTTCATTAGCAAGTAATTTTAACTAAAAATGGTTTCTTAATTATTCACATTTGTGATTGGAGTAACAGACCAAAATTTAGAATTCAACACAATATTTAAAATATTTTAAGATCAAGATAATGATATCAAATTAACAGTAATTTTTGCATTATGTTACCAAGACTATATAAAATAAACTTTGGTACTCACAAAATAATATACTTGAATTTAAGAAACGTATAACTAATGAAATAAATCTATATGCAGTTTAAGGTCTCTTTCTAATGAGATCAAGCGAGGAGGCGTTTCTTATTTCTCTGAAGAAATATCAAATATTAAATCTTTCTAAATCGCAAGAAACAGAAGTAAAGTTTCAATCTTTCTTACACTAGCAATAATAAACGGTTTAAGGGAATTTATTTATAGTCGGAATAGACTTGCGCGGTTTATTGCGACTCCAGTGCCGAGCCAGTGAATTTTGATGCGCCCTTTATGTGTTTCGAAGAGGCCTATTTCTTATTTTACTGTCGACTACACTATTTTTTTTAGGTTTGTAAGTAAGAAGTTGAATCTAATCTCATATCTTTGCTTTGTAGTGATTTTAAAGTGGTTTTTCGTTTTATCTAACACTTGAATTTTTTACACCTAGATAGATTCATTGGTTAAAATATACATAATTATGTTTTATGCGATTGTTATCTAGCAATTTTTTTAAACATTAAAAGAAGTTACAATCTAACGTTTCTAATAAACAAGAAGCCCAAGGCTCACCGAATATAATATATGCTAAAAACCAAAAACGGTGATCAAATTATCGTTTCCATATTTTTCATAAATTTAATTCCACTCGGATTTTTCTTCAGAGAATTTCTGTGATCAGCATTTGGGTCACGTTGTTCAGAACGCAACCTTCCCCCTTCGACAGTAGCCCCTCACCCACCGAAGCTAAGGAGACTATAGGGGACTATTTGTCTTCATTGAGTAAGGTACTTGGTTATTTGGATACTTTTTGACAGACAAAAAAACGTTAGGAATCATGGTCAGAATATCGTGAAAATAATTAGGCGATATTTTATATTTTCACAGTTAAAGTCAGTGAATATGATTTTGAATATAAAATGTGTGGTTTTTTTTAAGGCCCCTGTTATATAATTATACTTATCAAATTTTGTTTGTAGCAAAATTCATATTTTAAGCACATTACATATAAAATATATTACTATAGTTAAAAAAAAAGTTTAGGTAATTAATAAAATAGCTCCTAATTAAGTAAACATAACGATTCATTATTTTTTAGAAATTGTACCCAAACAATAAATTCTAGGCTTGTTACAAAAAAATAATTGATGGCTCGCAGTAACACATCACTAGTTCCGGGCCGGAGGGAGTAAGGAGGATAGGCACGCTGGGGTGCGTATAACGAAGTGACCGGAACATCTACTCTGTTTACCATGGAACCGACGAATGTTAGTCTTAGCAAACGATGGACCGACTCAAATTAAGTTGTCAAATTTTATTCATGAGCCCGTTTACTTTCATTCTGAATAAAACAGTTTACTTAGCTTTTGCATCAACTATTAAATCTCTTATAAGACTTCGAACTTCCTACCCATAAAGACAAAAATTTCTCTGTCGCAATAATTAATTCTCCCATTACGGGACTACTGCGATATAAGTTATCTTGATTTGACTGAGGAGCAATTAAGCTTGAGCGCCTGCAAAATCTCTGCATAAGATTTATATTTGGTCTACGCAAATATGACCATGTCTCTGAGTTCCACACTAAGCTTAAGTTGCTCCCAATTCGGTTTCGAAGGAATACTCACTCTCTTAGTTTTTTGTATAATATACTGTTCAACCCTATCCTGCCTTCCTATCTTAAAGAGCGGTTCACTTTTCGGCATGAAACTCTTCAACGTAATCTGAGGTCAGCTAGCAATTTTCTGCTAGCTACTCCTTGTCACACTTCCCATTGTTATCAGCATTCGTTCACGGTTAAAGCCACTTCACTCTGGAATTCAATTCCTGTATCATTGCATTCTTCAAAAACTATCGATTCCTTTAAAATTCGGATCAAAAACTACTGTCACACTTTAGTTGATTAAAATGTTTATTTTGTAGCATATATATGTAGGTATTCTTTTTTTATGTATATATGTGTATATGTATGTATGTATGTATATTAATATATATGTATGTTTATCCACATTAGTTATTGAACTTAATCCTTATTACAGTAATTCATTTAAATTTGTCGCATTGCCCATCAGAATCCTATCATTATCATATCTCTTTCATCTGTTAGGTTGCCTGGAAGAGATTGCTATTTAGTAATAAGGCAGCCTAAATTGTCTCATGCTTGTGATATTTTGTTATATGTAAGTTTGTGTTATGATGGAAATAAAGAATTATTGTATTGTATTGTATTGTAACTTCAAAAGTTTATAAGATTAGCTTTTTGTTTATTTATCTTTTACTTTATTAACAAAATAATATTTTATTATACAAGAGTAATATTAATAAACATAACTTACATTAATACCGTATTAACTATTAAACTTTGCTTGCTGTCCTGTACCTACCAAAAAGAAATAAGTTAACGATACACAAAGAAAATGCAGGGATTCAATCGGACAATGGAGAAGCTGTTTTCTTTTTCAATCAGTGGACGTCTCTCGAGACTGTTTGTATATATTTCTAACACAACCATTTCCGATAACCATGGCTTAAAAAAGATAGTAAACTTTGTTCGATCAACTGATGTAAAGTCAACTGGATTTGTTTGAACATTTCTAAGCTGCGGCCCCTGGAAGAATAGTAGTTAGAAAATAAATTGGATATCGAAGGGCGTCTACGATCCCTCTACGTTTGTTTTTCTTGTATATTGAGAGTGATTTTATGTTTACTTGGATATAAGTTGATATCCAACGAATATGTTGTATTCATACCAAAAAAGGGTTTAAAAAAGAAGTAAAAAACGGTTATTCTAGGTCTTTATTATTTAATACTGTTTAAATTATTTTGATCATCTTAAGATAATATATTTCATCTCTCTCCGAAGATTAATATTTAATTAAATTTGTGATTTAAGAATAGTAAAATGTAAATCTGAGGGGAGAGGAGACCTGTAGTAAGGAATCAGTTTATTTATTTTTGGTTTTAAGATCGATTTTAGTACATTAATGCTTCTGTTGTAGTCATTATTATAGATCACTTAGGCATTTATTACTATTAGAATGTAGATTATAATTATACAATTCAAAGACGAGAAGACTATTTCTTAGTTTGCTGGTTGAAGTTTGAAAAAGTAAGAAGTTGTAAAGACCCCAAATTCATAATTTTTCTTAGTTGATCTAATATTTTCCATGTATAAGCTTGGAGTTTACTTCCTTGGAGTTTACCGGCCCCACCAATTTTTTTTATTTATAAGATGGGTTTTTGTTGAAAACATACGATAGTGCATTGAAAAGTTCGCGGCCTTACATAGATAGCGTTGTCATATTATTATAAAACTACCCTCATATGAAACCTATGCTCTCTGTCAGTCTTTGTGCAATATTTCTCTGAGATAAATGCGTAATTATTTATTTCATTGAACATTAGATGAGAGTAAGTTTCATTAATTTTGAAAATGGATAGTTTAGAGCGTGATCAAATAGGCATAAAAATACAAGGAATACTTGAACTCCAAAGCAGATTCATGAAGATATGGTGGCTACTTTAGGAACATTTGCTCCGTCGTATACAATGATAAAAAAGTGGACAGCTGAATTTCAACGTGGACGAGAGAGCATCAAAGATGACCCCCGCTCTGGACGGCCTTCTACAGATAAGACTTGGGAAAAAATATGTGATTTCATCATGGGAGACAGAAGATCGAAGGTATCTGAGATAGCGGAAGCTCTAGGGATTTCATATGAATGTACATAAAACATGATCGCTAACGAATTAGGGTTCCACAAGGTGTCTGCAAGATGGGTTCCGCGGTTCCCTTTCATTTGAACAGAAACGAACTCGGCTCACGATTTCTAGAGACTGTTTAGAGTTTTTTCAAGCTGATCCAAACGAATTTTGGCAATGTTTGTTATTATGGACGAAACATGGGTTCATCACTATACTCCTGAATCCAAACAACAATTCAAACAATGGAAGAGACCCGGATCTCCGACCCCCAAGAAAGCCAAGGTGTGTTTTTCAGTAAACAAGGTAATGGCATCGGTTTCCTGGGATTCTAAGGGTGTTATCTTGGTTGATTACTTAGAAAGAGGTCAAACTATAAATTTTGCATACTACTGTACACTATTACGTCGTTTACGCGAAAAAATAAAGTCTAAAAGACCAGGATTATTGACCAAGAAAGTTTTGTATCATCAGGACAATTCCCGTGTTCACACATCGCTATCTATGAATTGTGGTTTCGAATTGCTTCCTCATCCCCTTTATTCACCTGACTTGGCTCCTTCTGGGTTCCACCTATTTCCAAAACTAAAAAAATACTTAGGTGGAGTGAAATTTTCTACCAATGAGGAGGTCAAAGTGGCCGTAGATGCCTTTTTCGAAGACCTTGACGAGACTTTCTATTTAAATGGGATCAAGGCTTTGGAGGGCCGCTGGACTAAGTGCTGTGACCTAGGAGGAGAGTATGCAGAAAAATAAATATAAAAAATTGCAATATTCCTGTGTTTTCTTAACAAGGCCGCTTTCTGCTACAATTTGATTATGTGTCTATTCATTTTTGTAAAAATATTTAGTATTTTATTTAATTAAATTTAGTTGGTGGCAGTTCATGTTTTTGGGTTTTAATAATATGTAGTAATATTGTTTTGAATTTGTATACTCATCAAAAAAATGAAACTATAACTGCATTTTTTCTAAAATGTACTCAAATATTTACCCCTTCTTAAAAATAGTCCTAATTATTTAAATTTGAAATAATAATGCTTTTCAAGAAAACTTAGAAAGAAAGGGTCTCAACTGTCAATATTTTTCGAACATACTGAGCTATATTAAGCGCAATATCCTCTGATCTAATTAGATTTATACTATTCCCAAAACTCCGAAACGAGGACGTGTAGAATTAGGATTGATTTTTTTCTGTTAAAATAAAACTATATTACCGGACCTGGTAGAATAACTGCACGTATACTTTGAAGATTGCTATAGTTTCCTACTGAGCAAAAGAGAGCCATCTGTATCGAATTCAGATAAAAAAAATTGATAAAATGAAACCTTTTACGGTACGCTACAGATAATTACCTGAAAGTTTAATTTTAGAAATGCTTTTGAGTTTACAGAAGTCAGACCCAAGCTCTTAACTAAAATATTTGTATTTACCTGTTGACGTTTGGCAAAGTAAACTAATAAAGTAACACATTTAGTTTTATTTTGTTGGATAGTCAGTTTTTTATCTTTTCACTAAAAAAAAAGAAAGAAGTATCATCAATAAACAATATGACCTCACTCTGATTCTAAGGATGGCGGATCATTGACATATTTTACAAATGAAAAGAACCAAGAAAGTATCCTGATGATTTTTCTCTGAAAAAAAAAATAGTGAAACTGTTTAATTATAATAATATTATAATAGAAACCTTTCTATTCGGGGTGCTTTCTACACAACTTTCTACAAAGCTTTCTATGAACTTTCCATAAATTCAAAACACAGAAACATGTCAACACTATAATCTACTTACTAAGAAGAGGCTCGTATCTATTGGTTGCTTTTTATTTTATTTTATTGTTAAAGCATGATGTATTCTCCTTTAAGTGTTTGTTACACCTAATTTAAGTTAAGATTTGTTTTTTATATGTCTTATGTATGTACTGATGTAAACAAACGTTGGAGGATCAATGAATAAATAAATAAACAGAGGTTTCGGCGAAACGAGCTTTTTTGAAATATATTTGAAGATATTTCTGTCAATAGTGCATTCTGTAAACGATTGTGTCGATCTAACATGTTTCGGTATTAAGTTAAACACTGTAGATATACTTTAAATGTAAATATGCTCACAATTAAAAAAAAAATGCAATTTTTAATAATTTCTCTGCAACACCTTGTGTATTTGATACAATAGGTTTCAAAAATTATTATTTCTTACTTTACTATAATATAGAGTCGATGGTATGATATGGAGTTACTACAAGTATCAATATTTAAGTTGATTTACACTGCTCAATAGAAGCAGTAGTATCACCAGCTAAATAATTAGCTATCTGCTAAATAGTATAATATTTTCAAAATTAGGAAGGTTAATTAATTTAAAAAATGTTAAGTGAGTCATTTTAATAAATTTTAAAACTACAGCTTTTACTCACGCGTTATTGTCGGAAAGGTCTGACTAGTTTCGGACTCGTATGGAGTCCATCATCAGGGCTGAGTACAGTCGCGACTGTGCCTCGCCTCGCACTGCGGGCCACTGCTCTGCGCGCGCGCTCGCAGGGCACGGGGGCAGGCGGGGTTTGCAGTGGCTGCGCATGCGCGGCGGGTGGAGTAGGCACTAACAGTGGTGCGGACGATGCTGTAGTGTAGCGGCATGCTGAGCTCACAGTATCATTGGAGAGCGGTGTATAGGCTTCCACGCAGCGAGTACAGTCCAGCCTGTATCGCGATTGAAATTACGCCGTCTATTTATTTCAATTGCTTTATGGACTTTGCGAGGCACGAAGTTTTTCTCCTGAACTATATCAAAACGTATGAAATGCGACGGACCAGTGTCTAGCACATGGTCAACAACTGCAGAGGTCTTTTCATCCCTCTTCTTCACGCTTCGTATTCGTGTCTATCGTTTTAGACCCTGGTCCATCGCATTTCATCCACTTTGATAAAGCCAGAGTATTAGTTAAGGAGAAAAACTTCGTGTCTCGCAAAGTCCATGAAGCAATTGAAATAAATAGAGGGCGTAATTTCATTCGCGATACAGGCTGGACTGTACCCGCTGCGTGAAAGCCCATACTTCACAAACACGGACACGTAAAGAACCTGACACCGCTCTCCAATGATACCGTGAGCTCAGCATGCCGCTACACTACGGCATCGTCCGCACCACCGTCAGTGCCTACTCCACCCGCCGCGCATGCTCAGCCCCTACAACGCCCGCCTGCCCCCGTGCCCTCCGAACGCGCGCGCAGAGCAGCGGCCCGCAGTGCGAGGCGAGGCACAGCCGCGACAGGACTCGGCCCTGATGATGGACTCCATACGAGTCCGAAACTAGTCGAACCTTTCCGACAATAACGCGTGAGTCAAAGCTGTAGTTTTAAAATTTAGGAAGGTTAATACCTTTGTTATTTAAAACATTTTCACAAAGAATAAATAACAATATTTGACTCCATAAAGTTAAACAGTAACATATAAAGTTGGTTTCTTATCTTATTTTCCTTTTTGGCATCCCTAAGGTTCAGAAGTGTAAACAAAATATTTTATCCTAAATTTTAACAGTTGTCAAACTAATTATAAGAAAAAAGAGCGTGTACTAAAATAATAAAAGGATTACAAAGATCTAAAATAATTAAGAAACAATTAGAACAGAAAATAAATACTCAATATTTGAACTGCCCACAATATTTTCATGAAAAGTTTCCTATAGATTACGGAAAATTTAAGTTTTGGTTTCTCGTTTACAATTTAGCAATATTTTTCGACAAAAATTTCAAATGAAACTTCGCATGTAACTAGAAATATGGAATACGAATTATTTCGGTAGATGTAAGGCTGTGCAAATTATAGATTGAAATAAGCTCCCAAGGATTTCAACCGTTTTATCATATTGATCCAAATGATTGCAAAGAAAAAAGTTGATGTCCTGATTATTTATTGATAATAAGGATTGCTCTTTGTCAATTACTTTAAGATGACAAAATTCAACTCAGCTCAACCAAACATATTTGTTGTGAATTTTAATAATTGGCAAGGTGATTACGATACGGCACAAGTACAGTTCGGATTTAAAAATTCGTAGGTGACGAAAACCAAATGCAGTGCGTACGTAACCTAACAAACCCTTGATAAATAAAGCTCTGCCTGTTCAACAAGAAGTTCCTTCCTTCTTCCAGCTCTTTAGGCTGGTTCTATCAGGTCAACTGGTTTGGTTCATTTAAGCAAAGCAAATTATTACAAACTCAATCCATCTAGCTTTGTTCCTCTAGCTGTACCTGTGGCAGTCTTCAAAGTTACCTTTAGCTGTTCAGCCATGTCCAGTAGTAGGTTCTCATGTCCGCAAAGAAAATTAACCAAACTCGATTAAACTAGCTTTGTTCATTCGGGGTACTTATCATTAGTAAGTAGCCTTCAAGCAAATTAAACCTTCAGATAATTCTTCCAGGCCCGTCGGGTTTCATTTATACAAAGAAATGAATCCCAATTTGATGCATCTAGCTTTACCTGGTACTCGAGTACCAGTAGCAGTCTCGAAACTGCACCTAAAGTCACACTACCAAATATGACGGTCTGAGCGTTACAATCAAAACGAAACGATATATCTAATTTTTTTTCATTTAGGAGGATATTGTAACATCTAGGAGGAATTTACTGAATTCAGCATAGTTAGGCCATCTAATGGTACCGAAAAACACGCGTTTTTTTTAAATTCACAGCATAACGTCCAATTATTTTTTTCTTTAATATTTATGTTAAATTATCCAGCAAAGCTTTCCCTGTTACAGCGCACTATTTTCTGCATTATTTTATTATGACTACAAAGTTAATAAAATAAAGCAATGAATGCCTTTAGGCGTGTTGTTATTATGGTGAATAAAAAGAAAGTTCCCTTGTTCTGCCCTAGGGGTTTCCTAAACATTGAATCCACTCTATTCGCTATCCTGATTATATTCAGATTTCCAACGAGATAAGACCTTTTGATTTTGCAGAATCCGGTGCCACTTGTGAATTGTTATTTATTTATGATTACTTTGACCTGATTTTATTCGAATCTACTTCCTTCCGCACGTACAGATGAACTTTCCAGCTCAGGTTATTTGTGGATAGAATTTATTTGCTATAAATAGCAAACTTAAAATAACATTTAAAACAGACCCGATCTGCGTCCGGACCCATTCGGACGTGTTGAAGGTCGCTCCCGGCTGCCGAGTCACGATTGTTGTCTCACGATTTCTCTCGTAGCAATACTCAAACGCCACTCTCAGATCCGTTCTGCGTCCGGCCCCGCTCGGACGCGTTCGCGGTCACTCCAGCTGTTGAGTCACGATTGTCGTCTAACGACGACAACTCGTAGCAATACTCATACGCCGGATTCGTACAAATCTCCCTTCGTCCTCGACGAATTGAGATAGCCTCTGTAGGGCTTACGCTGCGGCCGGTTTCGCTCGGCTGCAACTAAGTCGGTCTCGCAGCAACAACAGAGCTGAGCTTACTTCGGTCGATTAAATTCGATAGTGGTTCGCGAGGCTCGGGCTGTTTTTCTGGCTGCATACTTGACGCTTGGCGCCTGTTACGCAGTCAGAGACTCGCTCTGCGGCCGGCCCCGGCCGGTTGTAACGTAGTAAATCCCGCACTTCTGTGCAACCCACCTTCGTCAGGTCTACGGCCGGTTTTTGTTGTCAATTTATTGAAGACACACTCCGTAATAGACTCGCGTTTGATCAGGTGGATACTTAACAGTGACAACTAAGCCTGATAGCGTTGCCCCGGTGCGCTTCCAAGGCCCTTCAGGCCAAGGAGAAACCGGCTGACTCGATCCCATTGCACTTGGGCCTTTCCCAGGGTGACGGTACAGTGCTGCCCGAATTAGGGGCACCACTTTGCGTCGTCCCTAGCCCCCCTACCGCGGGTAGGGAGGTTTAGGTGCTAGGTTTGCTAGGGAACCTAGGCATTTTTATATATTTATATATCACATATTGCAGTACCAAGCCCTCCAATAGACCAAAGCGTCGTAAACTTTCTTAGGTCGTTCGCCCAGGCGCTCGCTGCGTCCGGTTGCCCCATCCCAGATGACGTATTAACGCAGGCCTTACAGGCAACTATCACGTCCCCGGCCCCTCAGGCCGCAACCCCGGCCCCCTAGGCCTCCAACGTCCAGACCCCTCAGGTCTACAGCTCTCCCGCGTCTCCCGTCTCGTCCTAGATGGACTGCGAATCGGTCGCATCCTCTCACGCGTCGCATCGCAAGCGTACCGCTCCCGGGAGTGACTCCGAACCCGCGTCTGATGCGTCGTCAGATGCCGTCACCTTAACTGGCTCTCCTGAGCCCACGTTCCAGTTAGTCACCAAACGCTCCAAGAAGCGCTCGAAGAAAGCCTCGGTATCCTCAATATCCGAGCCCTCCCCGGTGTCTTCAACACCCGCCCCCGTGCCACTAAAATCGATCGAAGTAACCGCGTCTCCGTCGGTCCCATCTAAGCCATCAACGCGCTACGTCCCATCGAAGCCTCAGCTCCCTCCGCCCGTCTTTCTCCGCGAAAAAGCGCGATGAACCGCGGTATCTAATCTTTGCAAACAGCAAAAAATTAACTATCTCAAAGCAACCAACGCAGGCGATTCAATTAAAATCCAGGTCGCGACCATCGACGGCTTTAGAGCGTTCACTAGGTTACTTTCACTAAAACAAATCGCATATCACAACTACGCCCTCCCGGAGGAGCGTAAGATCCGCGCAGTACTACGGGGCGTCCCGTTCGAGCTCGCGAACGATGAAATTCTCGAGGATCTTAAGTCCCAGTGTTTCCCGGCCGAAGCAGTGCACAAGATGCACTCCAACTGCAGTAGGCGTTTTCCTTTAGCATTAATTATCCTATCCAATACTCCCAACTCGAAGGAGATCTTCAGAGAGGCTCGCACAATTTGTGGACTCTCAAATATCTCCGTCGAGCGTCCTAACCCCCGCGGTCACCCTGGGCAGTGCAACCGCTGCCAGCTCTATGGCCACGCAGCGGCTAACTGCTCAGCTCCCCCAGGTGCGTTAAGTGCCTGGTTCCCCACATCACTAAGGAGTGCACTCGCACTCCCGAATCCACTTCCCCCCCTGCCTGTGTGCTTTGCGGCCAGTCCGGCCACACAGCTAACTACAGGGGCTGTCCGCGCGCTCCGCGCTCCACCGCTAAGAGGGCCGCGCCTAAACCGGCGCCGCCGCTCACTCCCGCTAACTTCCCGCCGCTGCGAAACCGGAGTCCCCCGGAAGCAAAGCCCGTTCAGCCGACGCCTACTCCGGTTCTGTCTTGGAGGCAGCGTCCGGCCGTTCCGCCTGCACCTTCCCGTCCTATCCCAGCTCCATATCCGTAGCTTCCATAGGGCAGCGTCCTGCTCCGTCATCTTCACCTCAGGCGTCGTTGGCTGAGGACGTGAAGACCGCGTTCGACGTCATTCAAAACGTCGACATTCACGAAATTTCCGTACTCGCACGCAAACTGCGAGCCGCCCGCTCTCCTCAAGAGCGTTTAATTGCATTAGCCGAGCATCACTCGCTCCTAAGTTCGTTGTAATTTTTTTTATTTTTGTATAAATTCGTAAATAAGCAAACATAACGCCTTAAATCCCGCGTCCGTTAGATTCGAAATTCAAAGTCGTTAGATCGTGAAACGCGCACACTGGCGAACCCACGCAAATAGCTTTAGATCTCGAGGCCCTTCAGGACGCAAATTCTAACTTTAACGTAAATTGTAACTCCAACGTAAATCCGAATTAATGCAATTTTATTTTTCATTTTTTAATGTTTTCAATTATTTACTTTTCATTTTGAGTGCAGTTTCATTTCAGTGCTATGTATTCAACTTCAGTGCTTTGAGCACCTTTGGTGCTATGTAAATCCCAGCGGGTGACCCCTTAAGGGCCCCGCTAGCGCGGCCTCTTTCTCCAATTGGCCTTTGCTCAGATAAAGGCTGAGTGGCAAAAATGCACGGGCCGACAGGGGGTTTTTTAGTGGGTATGGTTCTGGTAGGCATCGGGACGAGTCCCACATAACTCCAATCGCGCGCGCGGAGTATGCGTCAGAGCATTTTTTATATCCTCCTGCCCTTCCCGTGGAGGGGAACCAAAAAAAAAAAAAACTTTTAAAACAAACTACAGTAAGTACCTATTGTGACATGAAAATACAAAAGTGAACAATGTACCTAATTAATTTCTAGTCTCTCCAAAAGTCAATAGAATGTCCCTTTTTATCAAAGATAAGGCTTTTTCTTATTACTTCAAACAAAAAAAAAAGAAATTTTAGTAGCAAACTTCAAAGACGACTTGTTGAAAAGAAATTGATCAGTGCTTTAAATTTCTGTAATCACTGATTCAGTAAAAGCAAAATAAAATAAATAATAAATTTTGAAAAGTTTTATCTTAAGAATTTGATTTGATTACCTAGGTTTATTTTTACTTAAATTGGGAGACTTGTATGAAATCACAAAAAGCATTTTAAATGTCTTATTTTTAATCCATTTTGCTTTGGGGTTCCAGTCTGAAACATGTCCGATTACCATTACTAGGGTAGCATTATAACGTAGAGCGTTATTTTAACCCTACCCATAAATAAACAAAAACAAGGAATTTCAAAATGACGTCAATAAGTCTCATAAGTCATAATTAAAAGTTTGGCTTTTACGGTTAATTCATAAAATTTGTGTTGTTTTCCTAACAAAAAAATGTTAAGCGAAATATTGTAGGCAGTGGGCTTTTTTAATGATGAGGATTTTATTCAAAAGGCTTTCTTACACTGAAAAATTTTTCATTTTCACTAAGAAATTTATTAAAATATAATAGTTGAAAATTGTGGCCTCGTCTCTCGATGAAAATGTTACGCATCATAGGACGAGGGACTAAGATGAGTTGTCAAAGGTGGATCTTTAGAAAGTGGCGTTAGATATCTTGATTTTAAAATAACTTCTATCTGGATGAGACAAATTAAGAGCTCTTTATATGTTAAATGTGTTAAGGCTGTAGCCAACCACCTGATATCTGTAGTTGCGAATTGTTACACTCCAAATATACGTTACTGCACCTTCAGTGCACACGTATCTTCACTATCTGAATCTGAATCGAGTAAACACTCGTCGTGACCACTAATCAGTGGTCCTGAATAGGAGTTACACTCTGCCAGTGGCACCATGTCGCCCACCACCTGATATTTGTGGTTGCTAATGGTTACACACCAAATATATGTACCTGCACCTTAAGTGCACACGTATCTTCACTGTCTGAATCTGTATCGAGTAAACACTCGTCGTGACCACTAATCAGTGGTCCTGAATAGGAGTTACACTCTGCCAGTGGCACCATGTCGCCCACCACCTGATATTTGTGGTTGCTAATGGTTACACACCAAATATATGTACCTGCATCTTAAGTGCACACGTATCTTAACTGTCTGAATCTGTATCGAGTAAACACTCGTCGTGACCACTAATCAGTGGTCCTGAATAGGAGTTACACTCTGCCAGAGTAGCCTCCAACCACCCCTCCACTCAATCTGATCTGAATCTGGTACTAATTAACGGACACGACAGTTATCTGATCTTATGGATACACACACGCTGTCGTCAAATACATCCCAAACGGTATTGGGCGAATTTCTAAGCTATCTGGTTATAGCCTGTACCTACTCTTACTGGTTTAAGATGTAGGTTTCTGAGCTGATATGATTTGGGGATGTACCCCTAGTGGCCTCCAACCTCCCCTACAGCCACTCCATGCCTCGCTTAGATTCTGATACTGGTAAATCTCATTGTCGCCTGAGCTGGTCACTGCTCGCAAGCAGTCCGGCACGCCGGTTACACACACATAATACACACAACATTATAAAATCACTTACCAATTGGCAGTTTTGCACCTTTCGCCGGTCGGGGATCAAGTTCCACTCGCGGCACGCTTGCTTCCCTTTTCTCAATCCGTTCTGACTATGAATAATTTGTACCTACTCATACATTTTCACGACTTAGAGAAATAAAATTGTACCTACCCACATTCGCAACAAAGGCCATTACTCTACGCAGACAGATTTTTCGGCTGTTTCCCAAAGACCACCAAAATTTGGGACGTAAATAGATAAATAATCTATACCTTGGTTTGCAATACAGTATGTCGTCTATCGTGCAACCTATGTCTCCAATGCTGAAACCATAGCTGCGTCTTACCTTTAGGCAAAATGTCTATGACGAGTTGCACCGGCTCTGGTCTAAACCTAGCGTGAACCTAGCTACAATAACGTACTGCTTGTTTGGCTAAGTTTCTGCCTATGTTTTGTTTAATTATATGTGTTGTTAAATGTTGTTTGCTACATAAGAGGATAGGATGGTTATATTATGTTAGGTTAGGTTGGGTTATCCTCTCCTCTCATGTTGTTAACTACATAAGTTAATAGGATAGTTAATGTCATATGTATAATTGGAATTATTAGAATGACTACCTATGAAGCCGTATGTATTAATTTGTTATTGTGGTGTAATTCATGCGTCGGTAAATAAGAGGTCCGTTTTGTATTTTATCTTTTACAATTATGAATGAATATATTTTAAAAAGACACAATCCTAGTTAGTCTAGTAAAAAAGGATGATGTACATATTAAATTGGATATTAAATCTTGATTATTTAATTGTTTATTATCAACAGCCGTTTGTTATGATGTTTAAGGTAAAGATTGTATTTGTAAGTTAGGGAAATGAGGATAGTCAATATGTGTATTGTTATAAATTCAGGGCCTGCAATGCCTTTTGAAATCAGCCTTCACCTTTCGAGAAACTTAACCATGTCTGCCGATTTATGATTTCTTGAATTTCTGTTTCCCTATTGCGAACAGATTGATTTAAACGGCTCGGCAGTGAAGAAAGCCAACCGAGCACGATGGTACAGTTCCACCATAAAAAACTTTTATGAAATTCACAAAGGAATTAAAAGGCAGATGCACGCTTTGAAGCATCTGTTATTGTATGAAGTTCGATTAAGCATGCGTTACAAGAAACCCAGAGAAGAATACGAAAACAATTTAACATCATGAGGCAACGAAATTATATCTTAGAATTGAGATTAAATTTCTTTGAGAACCCTTTCGTCCCAGTTGCATTTTTAGATCCACATCTATTGTAATATTAATTTAACCTGGACTATGCATGGTCCAACGAGGTCAAATGGTTCAAATACTTAACTAATTAAGAATTTAATAATACGCTAAGTAATTTTTAAAGTTGCTTCTAATTCCACTGCAAACAGTCAAATATAATATCTAATTTGCAGTCCCAATAAAACCCAAGTATTTTAAACGTGAATTGTCATTTAATTAAATGTTTTATTTTAATATTTTGTATAAGTGATATTAATTGATTCTTAAATTTATATGTTATTCGATTGCCATTTTCTAAGAATAAATTTAGCTGACTCTAAAATTTTAATAACTCCTTTACATAGTTTTATTACTGAAGTTACTGAATTGCCACCGCTTAAATAATCGTCGATTTAGGATCTGGACATTGTTCAGTTAGACTGACAAGACACTTTGTGGCTAAGTATGGGGCTACTGTAGTACTGTAGGTTACTGTATCTAACTTGTATGATTGCAGTAGTTCAGTTTAATCAAACCTAAAAAAGATCTGCTTTAACGAGAGGCGGTGAAAGCTCCTCTACTACGGCTCTACACATTGTCTCTACATCGGTTGTAAACGCATGTGTATGTTGTCTGAACCGTAAATGTATAGAAAATATGTCCCCTGTATAGTCGTATACAAGATCATTTGTATATCGTTGAGGGGCTTGCTCGAGATTGTTTTGGCGGAAATATTTTGTCTTAATTTAAGAACGTAAATTTTTATGTGTGACGTCGATTGTTTTCCGTATTTTTCAAAATAATTATCTTTGTATAGGCCGGGCAGTCCAAAGTACGTAGAGATGGCGATCACAGTGCGGAAAACCATTCATATATTTTTTTATGAAGGAGCACTTTAGGGGCAAATTTTCATTTTAGAAGTTGCTAGGGTCCTAGTAAAATTTAGCTGCATTATAGGTCGCCGACATAATAGTATAACAGAATGAGATGCGCGTTTAGACGATCGCGAGCAAGAATTGTTCTAAGAATGGCGGCCGACGGAACTCCACAACGTGATTTGTGGGCTCCCCGCGCCCGGCGATATGACGTCTGGAACTGAAATTCTGAAAATTTAATAATATTTTACCTGATAGGCAGTCAGATTTCCAAAGTGGCTGTAGCAATACGACTGTGATTTTGGACATACACAGGACCAGGGTCGTAGTACTTTGTTTGAGATAGACTTTTCTCGCGCCTTCAATTCAATATTAAATATTATACCTCTTCTGTTTTCCAAAATTTCCTTTTATGGTCTCAGCTGTCGAACAGTGGCTTGGTGGCTCGGCGATTTCAATGCGTGAAAATCGAGAAACAGTTCTTTACTTTTTTTGGTCCCGCATGGTTCAATCTTGGGACCGTTGCTTTTTATAGTTTTCACAGCTGACATTACTACTCAGATAGTGCGCTCTAATTTCCACCCATATGCAGATGACACTCAGATATTTAACTCATGTCATCCACAGAATATTTTACATACTCTGTTGTGAACGCTCTGAATGAGGATCTTTCTGGAGTTGCAGATTGGGCCAAACGCAACTCTTTGGTGCTCAATCCATGTAAATCAAAATTACTGGTTGTGGGTTCCAAATTGCAGGTCGACAAATTATTTAATAAAGATTCGTTTGTAATGATTAAAGATCAATGTATAACAAAGGTAGCTGAAGCACGTACTTAAGGCATTCTATTCGATAGTATTAGATTTAAATTTTCAGCGATCCTGAAAAGCGATACCTGTTAACGCAGATAAAAAAGGGTAACATTGAACGCTCTAGCGGGTCTTCTGGAACGGGTTCAGAATGATTGTTGCCGATTTCTTTCAATATCTCTCCTCGCACCTTGTATTCGAAATTGCGAAAGTCCAGCTCTGAAAATCCGTACGTCACTAGAGCCTCTAAATATCTTTTGCAGACATACAAACACCAAACGTCTGTATTTAGGGTCAGTTTCCGCTTTAGGGCTACCTCGTGTTGTACTACCCTACCCACCTTTACAACGTCCTCATTTGAAAATTACTTTTCAAGCGTTTTAAGTTGCTATCATTTAAAAAACAGGAAGGGCCTCATTAGAGGCCTTATAGCGGTATTTGGAAAAATTACGAAGTTTATCGTTTATTGTTTATGTTTCTTTTGTTGTGTTTTTTTAATACATTATTTAATATATATTATTAGTTTTTTCTATGTTATTTTGTTTCGTCATGCCTTTAATGAATAATGATGTATTAGTAAGAGTGTACAGTGGTGGCGCTACTTCTTGGCCGCAACTGAAAATCGGCACTTTGTAGCCTTAGCGTTTGTGTGTTCCTTTGTTTTGGTAGTACCGGCTTTCTAACTAGGTTAAGTTTTTGTTTTCTATTTTATTTCTGTTTCTGTGTGCTGCTGTGATAATAAATATATTTTTACTGTTTACTTTTTTTTTATCGAATTAAAATATTTAATAAACTTACAAAAATAACAAAAACATAAACACATTTACTTAAACTTGACGAACAATAGTATGAGACAGTCGCTTTTGATGTGTTTTTTATATTAATCTATGATCGTCACATAATGCATCTTCAAAGTATTCCTAAATGGAGTTGCTTTAATCGGGAACAAATGCTTATACAAATGGAAAGTGTGCCTTGGAGTAGTTAGCAGAAAATTGCTAGCTGATCTTAAATTACGCACATGGTTATCTTCCAAACATGTTGCTGATGTTCTTTACGATAGGAAGGCAGGATAGGGTTTAACTGATTTGAAAAGCAGCAACAAAAATGGCACTTTGAGTAATATTATTAGCATAGCGTTTTTTTATCAAATTTTTAATATTTTGAAAGTAAGTTTAAAAATACCCTTTGTCTATTTCAGGGTTTTTGGCTTTTTTGTTGACAACCTGTTTATTTATAACGGGACATATTTTTAATGATTACGATTAGATTTAATGGTAACGTTTACAATAAGTTTCTTAAGTAGTTTATCGCCCGTGTATGACGGTGGGTACTTATTTGAGGAGATGTCAATAAAGCCCTCAGAACAAATTGGTCATCGTCGTCAAACAAACGACAGTCAAAAGCGTAGTGCACTAGGCAGAGATAACTTTGTGGAGCTTAGTGATTTGACGTTACTGAAATTGATCTGCTTGAAACAGCAACGGAATGTAGGGTTCACAATAGATTTTACCTCCTAAATCCTAATAACAGTACAAAATGATAATTTTGATAAGTCCTTAAATAACTTTAAAAAAAAAATACTTTTATGACAAATAGGCATCAGAATCAGAAATAAATTCATTTGTGAGCACGATCAATATCTTTTACTTTTCACACACTTTATCATATTGTAGGAGATTGGTCATCGACCTCTCTGTTGTCTCCAACTGGCCATTTTGACCTTGGTACACTCGCGATTACCACCAGTTCGTGGTTAAATCAAATTGCGTAATAAATTTAATATGCTTTTATTTTCATAACTTTAATCTAATACATCTTGCTCCGATGACGATTCAATCAGAATGTATTGCTTCTTTTATTTCAGTTATGTCAAACGTATATCTTTTCTTCTTACTTCATAATAAACTTACTCTCTGTACGTAAAGATTTCACACCAAGTAAATGTAATATTAAAAAAGCAATGGCTTTACCATGATCTAAGAAACAACTGCTTCGATAGGAATTCCCGCCCGTAAAACCTCGCTCAAAGCAAACGAACGTCGCCTAAGCTACTTTCAATATAATTTTTCCTAATCACATGTCAAATATTGAGATGCGAGCCAGAACCATTATAGAGATGTTATTTCGTTGTTTCACGTCCCTGGCAGACAACTTTACCAAATTGCGCTCATTGATAACCAGCATGTCACCTGCAGCCAGCAAAGCATGCCACATTTAAGAGAATTTATGGTGTTGGTGACCGCCTGATTACGAATGAACGCCCCTCGGTTTCATCATCAGATAAGGACATAAGAAACACAGCGCAAAATAAATCTTTAATAATATAACAACTTTCAAGACAACATAAAATTAGTTTCTTTATTTTTCGTATCGCCGAGGGAGGGTTGTCATCAATCCTCATCCCTCAGTGGCTGCCATCTCATCAACTAGCGGCTGCCATCTTTTCAAAAAATATAAAATTAACACATATATGCCAACACATATTCTTAATGATAACATATAAAAACATTTACTACGTTGTTATCAACATATTTACATTAATCATACATCTTTCAGTTTGATATAATTGTAATATCACCTCATTTTAGCCTAAAAACCAGAAAACAGCAATTATTTATTCTTGAAATTTTACAATATTTACATATTTACAATTATGATTTTGATAGATTTTTATTATTAAGAGCACAATTTTTATCCCTTTTTCAGCCAAATGGCATAGACAGTTATTTCTCGGCCTCCATTCAACGCCTTTATTAAATAATTGTTGTTTCTTAAACCTCTACATATTCGATTTAGACCTTTAAATGGTCGGCTAAGTTTTTTACTCATTCCAGACACTCTGTTAGGGTTATGCAACTATACCAATTGATTTGTCAGAAGATTAACAGATGAAGCTTTTTTATCGTGTAGCCTTTTCTGTGCCAAATGAGCTTTACGAGAGTTCTCTCGTGCCAAATTTACATTATTTCTACATCTATCCCTCCTGCCTTCGAAACTTTCAATATCCAACTTAGGATTTAACCTTTCATCGGACGAAACTTCAGGTAGCGAACATTAAATAATATTTTGAAAACTTAGTGGAAGCTTGTTTGGTACCAATTACGTTGTGTTGAATTAACATATTTAGCTAACATGTGATAAATAGTTTAATTAAATATTTCTACCAGACCTAACGTTTGATGGTGCATAGTGGTCGCAAGACATTGTTGCACACCGAACTCTCTCAGCGTATTCTTAACTAATCTCGATGTAAAAATCGAGCCTCCATCGGATATCAATTCTCGCACCCTACCGAATTTCGCGAAAATTTTCTGTGCGAGAAAATCACTTACTGCTTGAGACGTAGCTCTGAGAATAGCTCTAGATACAGCGTATTTCGAAAAACATTCAACGCAAGCTATGACATACCTATTACCATTTTCCGAACGGTTAAATGGACCTAAAATATCAGTTTCGACCCTATCAAATAAACGTTCGACTATCATAGGTTGCAACGGCATTATTCAAAGACCATGCTAACCCTAAACATTATTTTTCTATTATAGCATACTTCTTTTCCGCATCGGTTAATTTTCGTGAAGCGAAATATACTGGCAATATCTCATTATTATACCACTGCATTTAACACGCATCTATTGCTAGATCACTTACAACAATATAAAGCCTAGTGCAAATACCGTCTTCGTTACTAAAATGACGTAAAACTGGCGCCTTTTGAATTAATGATAAAATTTTATCGAAAACCTTTTGTTGACATTTAGTCCATACAAATTTTCCGCCCTTTTTAAAAGTTTTGTTAATGGTAAAGACAGTGATGAAATTTTTTAACAAATTTTCTATAGTAAGAAAATAAACCTAATACTGATTTTAACTCTTTAACATTTTGGGAATTTTCATATTCATCTTTTCAATTTTGTTTTGATTAGGCAATATGCCTTGACCTGAAATAGTATAACCCCAATACAGTTATTTGTTTATACCCAAAACTACACTTTGACGGTTTTTTAGTTAAATTTGCACCCCTTAACCTTTCTAGCACCTGATTGAGTGCTTTCATAAACTCCTCAAAAGTCTTCCCATAGATAATCACATTGTATACGAACACTGTTACATTCCTATACTTAAGCCCAAAAAACACTTTGTCCAGCGTTCTTTGAAAAATAGCCCCACTAGTTTTTAGGCCAAAAGGTAATACATTAAATTCATACAACCCTGATGGGTAATAAACGCAGTTTTGTGTTTGTCCTGCTCCTTTCTGGCATATTGCCAGTAACCAGGATTCAAATCGAGGTCGGCACAATAATTAGCACCGTTTAAATGAGAAATAATATCATCAATTATTGGCAATGGATATGCATCAGTAATAACTTTTTTATTAAGTTGTCTAAAGTCAACACAAAATCTCCAAGTGTCGTCAAGTTTTTAAACAACACGACCGGGGATGTATACATCCGCGGTGATACATATGATATATCTTCTTGATTTACGAATTATGTTATTCTGCAACATGTCTAATACTTGTTCGCGTAAGATTCTGTTCAGCAAAAACCCTATACGGAGCTTTATAAACAGTAGCTTCGTCCGTAGTCTCTATCGTTTCTTCAACAATATTGCACCGACCTAAACTATTTTCATCGAAAGCAAACGTGGAACTATATTTATTTTACAATAATGACTAAGAATTATGTTCACTACCAAATAGTTTCGGCGATAAATCGAAATCATCGTTTTGTCTTGCCACTTCACTCCATAAGTTATCTTTAAAACTATCTCCATGATCACTAAAATAAACATATTCACTTTCTCACATCTTAGGTATTTGCTGAATCAGCTGTAAAGAATTATAATTATTACATTTACTTTTTACATTATCTTTACATAGAAAATTACAAAGACATTTGTCGAATCTTACGTTATTATTCTTAAAGTCTACTTTATCTACGACACGGAGGATGCCCTTGTATCTAATAACGCAATAGTGTCACATTCGCATATCTGAACGCAAATAAATGGTGCGAACTTACTTGAGATAAGGTTTTTTCTTTCATCGGCGTCTGTACAAACCCTGTTACTGACGCGTTTGGGTAATGCTTTTGTAGTGGCATTCCCTGACTCTGATTAGTAGCACGGTCTCTAAAATTCTTGTAGATGTCGTTTGTTTGGCTATGAATTTTATATTTTGCCTGTGTGTGTGACTCGGATCCATATCGCCTGCTTCCCTCGGAGCTGTATGTGTAGACGCCGGCGTCAACGTGGCGTGCGTTGGTATCTCCCAATTTATTTCGTGTGCATCATGAAATATTTCATTCATTTACATGATTGTTCGTTTCAGCGCTTCCTTGCTATCGAACACTTGTGAAGCTAATGTGCATAACAGAAATAAAAGAAGCAATACATTCTGACTTGCTCCGTCATCGGAGCAAGATGTATTAGATTAAAGTTATTAAAATAAAAGCATATAAAATTTATCACATAATTTGATTGGACCTCGAACAAGTGGTAATCGCGAGTGTACCTAAGAAAAATGGTAAGTGACAACAGTAAAAGCAACGGCGCTACATTTATCCAATCGCTGAACAGAGTATCCAAACTTAAAAAAATATTTTACCAGCTATTTTGAAAGATCGAATACAAGTATAGCAAACCCAGATTAAATCCAGAAAGTAAATACCCAGCAAAGTCAATTTGCAAATATCTTTCATTTATTGAAAGTTTACTCAAAAAAATTTTTGTCATAATTTTGACAAAACATGTGTGACCTTTTAGCTTCTATTAAAACGTTATTAGTGTAGCCTTTAATAAAAAGTTAAAAGAAATTAAAGGTATAGTTAAAATTCGTCGACATAAGTAATCACATACACCACCGCTGTAGTAAGTTTAACGACTTGGTGTAAATACAGTGGAAATAAATAATACATTTCGGGCAATCTAAGGTGGCGAAGCGTGGAAACATGGCCACTGTGAGTTATGTACCACACCTTATCATAGCCAAACTACCTTATATCTTGTAGATATAGTCTACACTGTACTATCGTATTTCGATATTAATTTAAATGTGTCGGTTGAGTTATTTTATTGATAGTCGTTGGAGAATTCTGGTGGGTTGTGTTTTTAAATTGGATTTGGAATAGTTTTAAGCGACTTTGTATACCTATTAACATTCTTCATTCTTTTTCCAGGTTTGCTATTGATTTTTGCTTCAAACTTCTATTAAATGTTGTACACATTTAAATGAAAATAGGAACAAGGAATTTTTTTCCATTGGCGTTTTTCGTAAGTAGGTTCGTTAATATTAGATTTTACTTGATAAGATAGTATCTGTTTGTATTATTATATTATTATATGTGTATGTCGTTATCACTTTTTGTAGATTTTACTTAGAATTGTATCTCAGAATTGAATTCTGTTTAATTTGTATATGTATGCTGTTTATTTTTGTGTTACTTAATTGTAAAAAAACGTTTCCGTAGTAAGTAGGCATAAGCAGCATAAAACACAACAAGCTTTGGAGGTGGTGACGCAATAAAACCAAAAACCTTTTAAATTCACTCAGTCTATTATTTTCAAACACTTAAACGTAGTTACATAAGTCAGTATAATAAGTCCTTATCTTATGTAATACAAGTTGACCTAGCGAGGCGGTGTTGCGCAGACGACTGACTGCCTAGAACACGCGGCAGTCCAGTCTGGGGTTTTGCTGACTTTACTAACAATGTATAGCCGCTACATCACACCCCTTCTTTTTTAAAAAAATTTTTTATAAAACTAACTTTACCAAAAAAATTTATACAATTCAACAAACAAACATCCTGTATCTCGTAAGTGCTATTGCATTTTAATTATACCTTGGAGAGAACAAAACAAAACAAAAAAATTTTTACCAGTTTTTTAAAAATATGACTCCATAATATTACCTTACACTAAACTTATTACAGAAGTGTACCAGATGACGTCGATTCGACATGATTGCTGAATCTGTGTTTACATTACGGGTTACTAGGTCTGATATCGCATTCCAAAGCTCAATGCTCTTTTGTTTCTTACAATCTATTTATAGAACAAAATATGTTAAGGCGATGCTTCGTAACAAAATATGTTAAGGCGATGTTTCATACACAATGTACCTGTAATTGAATTATTTTACAAAAATTTGAAATAAGAAATTAGCAACAATAATTATTTATAAGTTGTTTGAAATGGGTACAAAATTAATTACACGTAATTTAAAAAGATCACTTATACAACAATAAAAAAAATTTTGCGGATACCTATTTTTCAAGGGCCGACTTGATGCAGGCACTTGACCTAATAATAATCATTAAAATATTAAGGGTATATTGCCCGAGAGGCCGGTCTGCAATATAAAAAACGTCCCTTAGGACTCACCTTGCCTCCTCTCGCGACAATATCCAAAAAAAAAAACTCCCTCATCGGCCGACCTGTATCGGCTTATACCGTGCCGCTTGCGTCACTAGCTGCTTTCCACATGGCTCTTACTCTGTTATCCATCCAGCTTCGAGTGTTTTTACGACATTTTTGAATGCAATAGTACACGAAAATTAATACCATCATTATGAATACTGCAAATACAATTGCTCCGAAAAGCTTAACGTGCGTTATTATTTCATTAGTACTGGCGTTATTTGCACCATTTTGTGCTATGATTATTTCTTGTTCTTTACTATACGATTTACCCATTTTTGGATTGAACAAAATGTTATATACGAGTTACTACGTTAAATTCTTTTGCAATTAGAATAATGTATGATTAATAACTATGTGAACTCATCTATTTTATTTCATCCAACATCAGCAAATCGCACTGGCTGCTTAACTGCGCGGCCACTGCGCGTGGTTAAAGGTTTGGGCGGTAGCGATTTTTGCACCTGTGGAACATCATTAAAAAAATTTTTACTATTTGAGAACATAGAATTTCTATTTCCATCATTGGGATCTGCTTCATGTAAGCAGTAAGCGGGTTTCACTCTATCTATGGAAACGGTTGTTCGACGGCCCCCTATTTCAATGGTCATACTCTTTGGTGATCTATTTATCACAAGATACGGTCCACTATAACTAGGCATCAATGGCCTTTGCACTAAATCATTTCGTACGAAAACATGACTACATGATTTTAAATCTTTATGAACGAAAATTGTACCAGAATCGCTATTTTCTCGTGTCTGGGGCCGGAGACTTTGTATAATATTGCGTAATTTACCTACGTATTTTTCTTGCGACGTTTCTGCGTTCGCGCAATCGACATAAAAATCACCAGGCAAGCGTAACGTGTGCCCTAATACCATTTCAGCTGCGCTGACGCCGCTGTCGCTACGACATGCTGCACGTAGCCCCAGCATGACCGTTGGCAGTTCATCAACCCATGACCCATTTTTATTCTGTAATAAACGTGCTTTCAAAGCGACCTTCAGAGAACGATGTAATCTTTCTACCTTGCCGTTACTTTGGGGATGGTACGCTGTGGTTCGGAATTTATTAATGCCTAATACTTTCATAAGTTTATTAAATAATTCACTTTCAAATTGCCTCCCCTGATCGCTAGTTAACCTACTTGGGCATCCAAAACGGCAAATCCAGTTTTCATATATTATTTTAGCGACGGTCTCGGCTGTTATATCGCTGACCGGAACGGCTTCCGGCCAGTTTGTAAATCTATCTATCATCGTAACTAAGTACCTATGCCCTTCCTGCGTGGTCGGCAGGGGGCCCACGATGTCTACGTGTAAGTGCTCGAACCGTTCTGCTAGTGTAAAAGTACCTAATTTAGAATGTGTGTGCCTATGCGTTTTTACCTTTTGACATTGTATGCACGCTCGGGCCCATACACTGATATCTTTATTCATACCCGGCCAGTAATATTTATTCGTAATCATTTTACGCGTTGTTCTAATTCCGGGATGGTTATTACTATGTACGACATTGAAAGCCACATTTCTGAACTGCTGAGGCAGGTAGGGTCTCACACGGTTCTCTGAAGTTTCGCAATAGATCGCACTATTACACAGTGGTGATTGTAGTTTTTTAAGCACTATATTACCTTGAGATTCCGTCAGCATTTCTGCAAGCTTATCGTCTGTTTCCTGTGCCCGGGCGACTTCGTCGAAATCTAAAACGGTCGGACAAACAATGGTCTCTATAACTCGGGACAATGCGTCAGCAACTGCATTTTCGTTACCTTTGACGTATTGTATATCGCTCGTAAATTCGCTTATATACAATAGTTGTCGTGCTCGCCTGGGCGTCTCTTTATTATCTGAACCTATTTTAGAAAAAACGTGTGTTAATGGCTTATGATCCGTCATTATGGTGAGCTGCCGGCCTTCTACCATGCTGCGAAAATGTACTATGGCCAAGTATACTGCCAATAGCTCTCTGTCGTACGTGCTATATTTCTTTTGAGCCTCCGACAATCTTTTGGAAAAATACCCCAGCGGCTTCCAGACTCCTTTAACCTTATGTTGGAGGACTGCGCCGACGCACGAGTTTGACGCGTCACACATTAAATACAGCGCACCTTCGTCTCCCGGATGTGACAAGGTCACCGCGTTTTCTAAAGCTAACTTACATTGCTCGAAGGCGGCTATCGACTTATCCGTCCATTTAATCTTTGATTTATCCTTCTTTTTGGCGCCATGCAGGAAGATGTTCAAGTCGGCCTGTTGATCTGCCGCACGCTCTAAGTGATTCCTGTAAAAGTTAACCATACCTAAAAAACGGCGGAGCTGCTCGATTGTTTCAGGTCTGGGGAATTCTTTGATAGCTTCCACCTTGCTCTTCATGGGTTTGACACCTTCCGCGCTCACTTCGTAACCTAAAAACTCTATATTACACTTACCGAGACTACACTTCGCCAGATTAATGGTTATGCCGAACTCTTGAAACCTGGCAAAGACCTGTTTAAGGTGCTCTCTATGTACGTCATGATTCGTACTAGCTACGATGACGTCATCAATGTAGGAAAATAAATTAGAGCTCTCACGCACTTTGTTATTTGTACTCTTACCCTCATCCCCAAGGGTGCAGGTTTCGATTCCCTGCAGCACGCTATTATTCATGAATCTCTGGAACGTTTGGGCCGCATTCCGCAAGCCGAATGTCATTCTTGGAAATTCGAAAAGACCAAACGGCGTTATAATGGCGGTTTTCTCTACGTCTTCCGGTGCAATGCTAATATTATGGAACGCTCTGTTAATATCTAACCGGGAAAAAACACACTTACCTGCCAATCCATATGTGAAGTCCTGAATTCTCGGAATCGGGTAGCGGTCTGGCTTCGTGATCGCGTTGAGTGCACGATAGTCTCCGCAAGGCCTGATCTGGCCGTCCTTCTTTGGTACTACATGCAACGGGCTTGCCCATGGACTCTTTGATGGCCTGCAAATACCTAATTCTTGCATTAACCTAAACTCGTCCCTAGCGATTTTATATCTTTGCGGCGGTAATGGTCTTACTTTGGCAAAAACCGGGGGGCCAGTAGTCTCTATATAATGTACGATACCGTGTTTACTGGGCTCCTTAAAAGAAATTGGTTTCGTTATTTCTGAGTATTGTTCTAGAAGCTCGCGATATGGGTTGTCATTTTGAATACTCGTTATCGCGGGCTCGTTATACAAAACTAATATACCTTGCGTATCTAATTTAGTGCGGCCGTCCAACAACCGTCTATTGTATAAATCAACTACTAATTCGTGTGCCTTTAAAAAGTCTGCCCCAATTATGGGTTGTTTTACGTCAGCTATAATAAAATTCCATCTAAAACTACGGCGTAAACCAAGATTAATTTCTAACGATATTACACCATAAGTTTTTATTTCCGTATTGTTCGCAGCATACAGTTTATACGGGCATTCGCTTGCCTTTCTTTTGTCCGGCACTTTATTCACTGGAATCACTGACACGTTAGCCCCGGTATCGACCAGGTACACTAAGCCGGTTTTCTGTTCTCGGACGCATAATCGGTGATTGCCCGCAGCACAGTCGCTCACCGTCGCTGACTGTACTGCAACTAGTTCTTCCCGATGTCGTGACGCTGTCCTGCTCCTGGGTCGCGATCTCCACCGACCTCCGTCATAGCTTCTGTCCTGCGGTCGTCCGTAGCTCCTGCCTCGCGACCGGATCTCTTCGATCTCCCCGCGGAGTTCCTTTAGCTCCAGGGACATGTTGCGCAGGAATTTGATCATTTCCGACTCCATGTCGGTAGCTGCAGGCGCGACGCTTTAATATTCACTTTTTATTTATTACTAAACAATATGCACCCTCGCTAGGTTCGCGCGTCACCGTGAGTCGTCTTCTTGATCACGTCGGGGTCACCAATTTGGAGGTGGTGACGCAATAAAACCAAAAACCTTTTAAATTCACTCAGTCTATTATTTTCAAACACTTAAACGTAGTTACATAAGTCAGTATAATAAGTCCTTATCTTATGTAATACAAGTTGACCTAGCGAGGCGGTGTTGCGCAGACGACTGACTGCCTAGAACACGCGGCAGTCCAGTCTGGGGTTTTGCTGACTTTACTAACAATGTATAGCCGTCATGTCAAAATTGGCCACGTAGACTTTATCCGCTTTATTATAGTCGGTTGGCAGAAACATGCCATGACCGAATATTTCTAGTGAGGTACTAGGGCGTATCATCAGATCCTTGAAATTATAATATCGATGACGCAATTTTTCGGATCTTGTGTAAAACGTTATTGAGAGATGTTGTTCAATGTTCAACTAGTTAAACTTTGAAAATTGATATGTTACTTTCCTTAATAATCAAGATTGACCGGTATCTTATTAATTTAAAATAACACAATCAGATTCTTTGATAATGATTTTTATTACATTTTATCACGTTTAATTTGCGTATCAGTCATATAAATAAATAAGAATACAAAACTTTACAAAAATTTTGAATTTATAGTAAGCAAATAGAAATAGAATACCAGTACATCTGACCACGTCCATATGTTTTCCTACTATTTCTTAAACTTACCGACATGTAGAGTTTTGCACAAAGGTTTCGGCAATATTTGTGTAGGTATTAAATTTGTCGAAGTCGTTGTGTTTGCGCCGAGCCTCTCGGTATTGACTCAAGATTTCTTTCTGTGTAAACTTCGACTGTTTGACTTCCCACGTGGTTTGTATAGGTTTCTGTGCATATCCGTTCAGCAAATATAATTTTAAGTAGTTACGAGAAGTGAGTTGATAATACATATCCGGTCGAAGTTTGTATAAATGTTTTTCGTTTTATTTACTTTTGCTTTTGTGGAATTGAAATAAATGAAAATACTTGTTCTTATTGACGTCAAATAAAACATGACTCTACACCACCAGTTTGGAAAAACCTTCGTAAAAAAGAACTGGCAAGAAACTTGACGGGTATATATTTTTTTCAAAATAAATGTACAGAGTCTCTTTATGTCTATACCAAATTATTCTTATCTGCATCTGTTAGTTCTGCAAGTCTCCCTCCCCCCAAGTATACAAACGACGAACACAATCAAACGGCACCCGTTCACGAGTTACCGCGGGATCCAGCCATCGCCCTCCTCAACCATATTAGAGGGAAGTGAGCGATCCGTCACCCGACGCTACCATAAGAAGACGTACTTTAGTGACAATGACGCTGTAGATATTCATCAAGACGGAGAACTCAAGGAACAAACACACATATTACACATGTGTTTTTACAAATACTAGTAAAATCCTGTTAATGAGGGGATTATACCAAAGAGCTTTTATCATAAAAATAAACGGATAGTCTATAATCGGATAGCTTCCTATTGTGTTAACACAGTGCAGAAATTTTATTTTTGAACAAGGTTATGTTCTTTTTTACATACATAAAATTTTCTAAAATATATTGGGAATGGAAAGTAAGAATATTTATCTCCTTAAATTTTCTTTTAAGAGACACCCTTTGATCGAGCTGATAGATTGCGCGAACAGCATTTTTTTTTGTTCCCCTCCACAGAGAGGGCAGGAGGAACTAAAAAATGCTCTTACGCATAACCCGCCGCGCGCGATCGAGGTTATGTGGGATTAGCTCCGAGCCTACCAGAGCCTCTACCCGCTAAAAAACCCCTGAATGACTCGTGCAATATTTTTTGCTTTCATCTGAGTGACGACCAATTGGAGAAAGAGCCCGCCAAGGCCCAGAAGAGAACACCCGCTGGGAATTACATAGAGTGCTAGGTGCAAGGTGCTCAAAGCACCGAAAGTGAATTAATAGCACTGAAGTTGCTCAAAATGAAAAATAAAAATTGAATTAATTCGAATTTAAATTAGAATTCGAAGTTGCAGCCTGAACTGCGCGTTTCTCGGTCTAGCGACTTTGTACTTCGAATCTATGACAGGAGCAGTATATGAGACTGAATCTCGAACTAGAGGATTGGGGTGGGTTTCGGAGCGTTTGAAGAACGCTTCAGAAAGTGTTTTGAGGTGCTGTTGCACTGTAGGTAGTTCAAGATCTCTGTGCAGGTCCGCGCTACGCACGTACCAAGGTGCGTTTGTGGCAAAGGTTGGCGAGGCATATGTTATGACGAGTGTAACGCAGGTCTTATAAAGCGTACGGTTGTTTCTGAATGACATTTTACTTTTCCTACCTAACATACTATGTATGCGGCCTAAGTAAAAACGGCGAGTTTCGTTACTCTATCGACGTGTGGTTTGAAAGAAAGCGTCTGGTCTAAGGTGACGCCAAAGTATTTGGTACTGCGCTTCCAGGGGATGGGAACACCTAAACTTCTAACGTGGAGATTGTCGGCGATACGACGTTGTTTGCAGTCGAAGTAAACCGCAGAACTGTTGTCTGGGTTCACGTCGATATGCCATGTTTTAAACCATGCAACGAGGGCGTTAACGGTGTAAAGGGCGGTGTCGTTGGCAAAGGGCGAGTTCGACGCCTTTCGGCGGAATGGGAATGTCGTTTGTGTACACGGTGTACAATGATGGGCAAGGACGAGCCTTGAGGGACCCCCACCCTTTTTGGGAGGAGGCGCGGAAAGCGTGCCTTCGTGACTGAAAAGTCTTTGAGAAAGGACGCTATTATTCTAACTAGGCGATCTGGTAAGTCTATTTTATAAAGGCACGCCAGGTTCTGCCAGACAGTCGAAGCAGGCATTGAAAACCACCAAAACCACGCATTTAAGCACCTGTTGAGGCAGTGATGGGGAAACTAGCGTATTTTTAAAGCCTTTCCAGTTGGTAAAGGTCTTAGAAGGTGTGACGTTATCGTTAGGCGGTCCTAGCACGAGGGCGACAGGGCGGTGATCAGAGCCCAGGTCATCGAGCGGTACGATAGACCTGAGACCAAGGTTTATTTGCTTTACTATTGCAAAATGGAGGATGTCGGGAGAGTGGTTCGGGTTGTCGGGATAATGAGTGGGAGTGACGCGAGAAATGACGTCTTAGTCAAGTTGCTCAGTGATGTCAATGAACGCGATACCGCCGGGGTTGGTCGATAGGCACGTCCAGTCGGTATGTTTGGAGTTAAAATCTCCTAACATAACGACTGAACGGCCGAGGACGAGAATGGTCTCAAAGTTGTTGCGGATTGGTCAGGTGCCACTAGGTATATAGATTGAACCTATGATGATGGTCGGCTGACCAGTCATAGCCAATCTACACGTAGTGGCTTCCATGTTAAGGAGAGGAGGGGTAGGGTGAGGAGAGCAATGGAAACCTCTTTTGTAGTAAATAGCAGTGCCGCCGAAACCGTCACAGTTGGGCCTGTCGTTACGAGTGAACGCCCTCTTGGGAATAGCGAATCCCCTGGAGCGGTTTGGAGTTAGCCACGTCTCTTGGCGAAGCAATAAGTCTGGCTCGACGCAGGATTTGCGGGTCTGACATTATATTTACTATTTATTTAAAAGAATGTATTCTAAATATATAATTTACAAGGAACTAAGTAGCGAGTGATGCTCGGCTAACGCGAGAAGACGCTCTTGAGGAAAGCGGGTGGCTCGCAGTTTACGTGCGAGTACGGAGATTTCCCTAATGTCGACGTTCTGAATACGTCTGAATAACGTCGAACACGGTTTTCATGTCCTCAGCCAACGACAACGAGACTGAGACGAATGAGCGGGACGCGGGCCTAAGGGAGCTACGGGAGCTGGGATAGGACGGGAACGTGCAGCTGGAGCGGCGGGACGGTGTCTCCAGGACAGAGCCGGAGTAGGTGTAGCCTGCACGGGCTTTGCTTCCGGGGACCCCGGTTGCGCAGCGGCGGGAAGTTGACAGGAGTGAGCGGCGGTGCCGGTTTAGGCGCGACCCTCTTAGCAGCGGAGCGCGGACAACCCCTGTAGTTAGCTGTGTGGCCGGAGTGGCCACACAGCACACATGCAGAGGGGGAAATGGAGTCCGGAGTGCGAAAGCTCTCTTTTATAATGTGCGGATCTAGGCACTTAACGCTCCTGGGAGAGCCTGAGCAATTAGCCGCTTGTGGCCGTAAAGCTGGCAACGGTGGCATTGTCCAAGGTGCCCGCGAGGTTTGGGACGCTCGATGGAGATGTTCGAGAGTCCGCCGATTGTGCGAGAATGGATAGGATGACAAGGGCGAGAAGAAAACGTCTACCACGGTTAGAGTGCATCTTGTGCACTGCTTCAGCCGGGAAGCCCTGGGACTTAAGGTCCTCGAGGATGTCATCGTTACTGAGTTCAAACGGGACGCCCCGTAGCGCGCGGATCTTACGCTCCTCCGGAAGGTCGTAGGTGTGGTACGCGATTCGTTTGACTGACGAAAGCCTAGTGAACACGCTGGTCGCGACCTGAATTTTAATTGTTTCACCTGTCAATCAGCCCGAGCCTTGCGAAAAAACGTCGGATACCGACGTAAGTAAGCTCAGCCCTGTTTTTGCTGCTTCCCACCGAAGTGAGGGAACTATTCAAGGGTACACGGAAGTGCGAGAATGACTAAGTTGCAGCCGGTCGAAACCGGCCGCAGCGTAAGTCCCTAAGAGGCTTATCTCAAGTCGTCGGGGACGAAGCGAGATATTGATTCGATCTCAGCGTATGAATATTGCTACGAGTTGTCGCCGTGAGACGACAATCGTGACTCAACGGCTGGTGCGACCGCTAACACGTCCGAACGGGGCTGGACGCAGATCGGATCTGTGCGTAAACAGCCCTTTTCTGCAGAATAAATATAGTATCGATGTCGGCAGCACTCCCCCACAACAGAATGCCATATGTCATGAGGCTGTGGATATGTCGTTACTGAAATAGACTAATCGAGCATTTGTTTCATTTGAAATTTGTCCCATTTTTTTAACAGCATATGCGGCAGAACCAAGCCTTTTCGCTAAACCATCAACATGCGGTCCTCACTGGATTTTGGTGGGTATTGGTTAGTTATCCACAAACGGGTTCTTATTCTGTTATTAAGATTACATTTCCAAAGTGGTTACTGGTATTTAAAGTTAAATATTATTTTTATTTAATGTTATATGATAAATCTTGGATATATCAGAGTTATAAAGGTAATTTTATCTTGATGAGTTATCGAAATAAATTTTATTTTTTCATTTAAAAGTCTCCCAAACTTCACCATACTATTGTTATTTATATTGCAGTACATGCTGTAGTTTCAAATTCTGTGAAAATATGGGTCCGGCCTTTATTGCATCGTTCCAAGCTATCGGCCTGCTCTTCCACGGGGGTTCAGTGGTGCGAACAATGTTCGTGAAATACATAAAGTATATTTTATAAAACCTTTTTTTTTATTTTATGACGTATTTTATTAAATATGTCCCCATATCGTTATCAGCGAATACTTCATTCATACTTCATTATTAAATTGATTAACTAGTCATATTTAGCTTTATTATGTAGACGTATTTTATCGTAATATTTTTGGCGAAAAAGTTGGTCTTATAGTCTGTAGCAAAAATCTGCTATAAATGCATGATACTATCAAATTGGTGATATTTTAGGTAAAGTAATTTTTAAAAAAACTTGAACTCTTCGTGGATTAAAAATCTTGAATTATAAAATTTTTATTTTTTTTGGTAGTCGCGTTCTAATATGCATAAAACCGAAAAAAAATTGAAGCCACTATTTGAAAATTTATGTTACGTATCGTGTATTTTTTGGACACCCTGTGTACGGATTAAACTGATTCTCTTTTGTTCCGGTTCAGGGAGTGAACGAATGTTTCCAAGCTAGTTTGGTGATTGCTTTTTGGCGTTTGCCGTGCTATGAACGCGTTGCACGTTATACATGTCGCTATTTATTTCATTTTGCAGCTTTTGAAAGTGTTCGTAAAATCTTATAAGTAATATAATTTAGTTTTTTCTTAAATAATAAAACAAACTCAACTACTTTCTGAAGATGCAAGTAAATAACATCTACTTTTCAAATGAACATTTTCCTTAAAGTGTATGATTGCTCGAATTTAATATTCATAATATGAGATGAGTACCCATTTACGTTGCAGTGTAACCTCAGTTCCGGAGTTACCCGGAATGTCTAAAATCCTGCGGCTTTGACATCGTACAGCGGCTGTTTACTAAAAAATTCAACGGAGATTTCAAGCGCGGTTTCCACTGTACGGCTCAAGGAAATACTACCTACCGTGACTGTATTCCGTTTGAGCTTTGAGTATGTAATGTAAAATGCAGTGAAGCACAACCGGATTAGAGAAAAGGCAATATTTAAATACCTGAAGAGATTTCGATACAATTTGTGTTTATATGAATAACTTTCGGCGTTGAAAGCTTACATTGATTTACAAGAACGATTAGTTTTGAAATACTGTGAAAGAAAAAGTTGAATATGGAGAGAAAGTATAGAAAAAGATTGTTATAAAATTGTTTTGCTACTTTTCGACACTTCACCTTTCTACTAACATACTATGCGGTGATAATTACAGAATGGTCTCAATCACACAAAACACTCACCACTGACATATGTTTCGCCTCGACCAGGGGCAACCCAAGTACTTGGCGAAAATTAATACCAATTTAATTAACAGCATTGCTGTAAAAAAAAACAGGTTAAGAATACATAAAATGTTTATAATTAGGCTTATAAATTGATAAAAAGTTCTCTGAATATTGAACCAGCCAAAAAGCAACGTCGGAGATAGGTTTTCAAAGAAAGGAAAACTACTTTGAATATTATTTTCATATAAATTCTTACAAAACATTTGTAGATAATCAAACGTTCAAATTTAAGTTGGTAAATTGTATTTTCACCTCTAACAAACGTGAACAATCTCAATATGTTTTCATCTTTTTCGTCGTCTTTGGAATGCGTCACGTCTCTCTTATTTAGGCATTTCATTTCGCTTCCGAAATCTTTTTCAGAGAATACCTACATATGTAATAACTCGTGAACTGTGAGTTTGATTGTACTTCCATTGTGTAGATTGTCGTTCGTATGTAATATTAGATTTTTTGTAATTCAATTTGTGTCGTGCTCGTAATGAAATGTTGTTTGTGTGTTTTCATTTTAGAGTAGTACTAGGTATGTTTTTCTGAATATCTTTTAAAAATGTTGTTATTATTGACAAGAAAAGTAAGTTGTACAATAAACATGCAAAATATGTCCTAATATTTTTTTAAACCTTTACACTGGAAATAAAAATGATAATGTTGAAATAAATTTTAGAACAAAAGCTAGTTTACGTTAAAACAAAAAATTTTGATTGGGAAATAGCAAGTGAATCTGGGCAACACTTAATATCCATATCCTTGAGCTCGCTAACCACACGCCTTAAGAGTACCAATGAATATTCAAACAGCTATCATGAACGCCATTTTCTCCTGCGAAGTGCGTCTTGTGTCAATTAGTGACATCATTAGCTTCAGTAAGAAAGACAATTGTCTATCTAATGAAAATTCTCATTCATACTGGGGCAAGACGGTACATATTTTGTAAAACATACTTGTATATTCATGGAGCATAGGTTGTTATTTTAACAATGTGAATTATCATGTACGACGATCCCGCGTAATTAGACAGTGTTACATGCAGTTATTGTGAGGTATAATACAGAAAGCAGCTTATTTACCTATATCGTTTAACTTTCTGTAAGGGCGCGCCAGAACTTTTTTATAATATTGGTAACTTTGTTGTTTTTAACTATTTTTGTGTGTATGCCAAATATTTCAATCATAATACTATGAAAGAAGATAATTTTTTCACATTAAATAGAATTTTGTCTTTCCGAAAAATGAAATCGATGGTATATGTAAAGGTACGTTTTGTGGTGCATCGTCTAGATGATATAACATTAATTTTCCTAAAGAAACGGGCTTGACTCTAATTTTGCCGAAAGACAATACAAACTTCACAACTACGACCCCCAAGTGCCAAACTAAACTTGTGCCGTGCGGTTGTTTTCGTAGAAGGATAATATTAATTAGGTATGATAACATAATACATATGATTCGTTAATTATATTTGGCAAAGTACACATCAAACATTCTGCCCATTGTAAAAAAAAAGTAAATTTTAAATAATCGTCGAGTATATTATCGAGTATTGGGTATATCGAGTATAATAAAACTGAGTACAAAAATTTAATTTCTGTTTTAAATATTTCATTCTGGTAATCGAGATATTTTGTTATTCTTGTAATACGTATTTGATTATTAATCACACGTCTTTAACTTTGATATTCAAAATAACGTAAATCAAAATTAATATTATTATAAATTTAAAATACATTTTCTCCTGGCTCTATAACTCGGACTGAGGAGTCATAAATACGTCACATTTGTGTTTTATTTAACCAACAAATAAGCTTTCGATCTTTTGAAAGAAAATGAATTTCTAAAACGAATCAACTTGACATCAATGTTATTTTAGCAATATATCAATAACTTAGCAAGAAAGTTATGCAGTCTAACACAATTGGCTTCTTTTACTTCGGTTATCTAAAGCTGGCACCTTCAAACAATCACAATTTGCGCATACGTGGTGTATTTGAATATGCGCGTGGCGAAAACTATGCTGGCTCTTTCGCACGCATTTTAGCATTTAAGCATTTTTAACGATCTTCATATGAGGACTTCCTCATTTATTATTACAAAATACTCGTACATCTGGAATCAATCTAAATCTAACACAAATATATTGTTGTTATTTTAATTGTGTTAAATAATTTTTTTATATATGATTTTATATATGATTATGTAAAACTATTTTTACATAATCATATGGGGTACCTTTAATCTTTATGCTAAACCCATTAGCTTTTTTAGCAGAAGCAATTAAGACTTACAGAAAGCTTTGTTTCAATAAAAACATCAAGTGTTTAAAATTGTGTAAAAACCAAAATCAACTTCAATATTTTTTGACGTTAACGTAAACTTTTGTAAATTAATCATTTATGAGAATTATTTCAAAAGATTTAGTGTCATGTGGTTTATCTCGATAATGATGATATATAATTATATATTGAACAAGTTTGCGCAATCTAACTCAAAAGAGAATATTCAGCAGAGTATTATTTGCGTCGAAACTGCTAGGGTATGCACGCTCAATTAATTTTAAAAGAAGTTGCGAAAATTTGTTATCATATTTTTGGACATACATACATTATCAGAAAAGATACACAAGAAATAATCTAATTTAAGAGATAAGTATTTCGAAAGCTCGATGTTTGAATGTTATGTGTCAAGACATTTAAACTTGAACTATTTTTGAAGTTTCAGATGATTTCGTGGATGGATTTTTGACAGTGGCTGCACTTTCCATACGTGGAATGAGTGGCCTAGGTTTGATTTGGTGCTGCCAGCGTGATTAAACTGAAAGGGATGGGATGTGGCAAAACTGATAGTTGTATAACAATAAATGAAGTTTTTTAACGGACACACTTTTTACGATGAATAAAAAAATAACCTATTATTTAAAATATAAGAAAAATCAAGAAATGTTTGTCTTTATTATTAAAGACCATAAAATAATGTATTATTCTTCCATTTACAATGTCAGCAAATTCTTCGTAGTATTTTAGTTAGGTATTTGATAATATATAAAATATCCCTAAAATCTGTTAATGTGTACTTTTCAAAGTAGTAAGTTTACTCATTTTCAAACGGAAAATCTATTTCATTCAAATTTCCATGAAAAATGGAACTCTGGTTGTAAAAACAAATTTAAAAATGACGTGAAATTAAGAAAATCAAAGATTATAACATGCCAACGCTTTTATAACAACAACAACAAGGAAAATTGAATCAACTTACCTGACTGTAAATTTTATTGAGAAGCCCGCACCAAACTACAATAAATCGAATATTTTCGCTCATTTCTTGGCTAGGAAATTCATATCCCCCCTTATACAGTGAAGTTCAGAATTTTTATGAAAAATTCGTGTTTCTTACTGCAAGATAAACTTTAGCCATAATTGTTCTACTTGAATGTATAGGATTCTTAAATAATTTTTTTCAAATGATGTTATATGTCAACCATCCAACTGATAGTGATAAGTTTATCCAGTCTCTCAAAATGAATACCACGTATTTAGTTATCCGAAAAATAAGTTAAAAAAATGTATTTTTCATTCATACAATTTTCAAACCGGGACCTAGACACATGCTTATACATGAAAAACTTGGCCAGGTATGTTATCTATGAACGCGAATACGAAATATTTATTACACTTCTATCTCGCTCTAACTTGCCTCAGTCTATCTCACACTGTGTCTATCTCTGTTTCTCATATGTTCTATTTCTAAAATAAATAAGGCATCTTAAGCTGGTTGAGTCTTCGCAATAAAACACCAAAAATTGTATAGTAAACTTTAAAAGTAAAATTAACTCTATGTACTTACTTTAGAATATTGCAAACATAAATCTAAAACTTGATCAAAACTTTAGGCTGATTATCACTTAAACAATATTTCTTTTGTATTTCTTTATCTAATAAAAAAAATATGTTTGAGAAAACAATTTTCACAATTTGCACAAGAAGTGAAACTAACATGATAAAAATGTGTCGATCGTTTTAAAAATCTTTATTTACACACATTTGCTTTATTGTCAAACTTACACGATTAACTGAGTTTTAATTCCTTAAAAAAATAATACTAGTGGAATTTTTTAAATTGAACTTATACCATTGAATAGTGATTTTATCAGACAACCATTAAATTCCTGCCATTAAAACCAAGAATATAATAGTTCATTTTTATAAAAATAGTTATTATCAAGTAGTAGTAAATTTTTGTACAACTATGTCGTACTCAAATTGCGAAAACAGTTGTTATCGCTATAATACCTTTGCAAAGAAATTCTACAAAAACCATTTGAGTTCACCGTTTGTTTAAATGTAATCCCGCAGCCCGCAAGTGAACACACAAATCTTCGAAAGACAAAATAAACGTACATATAGCTGCGCATGGGTACGCTTGCAGATAGCGTTCTTGAATTTATAGGTTTCCACGCCGAGAACGATTCGTTCAAATAAATGTTAACTCCACACCTATCCACCTGTACCAAGCTAGCTGTAGGTTATGCGAATGTACTTTCCTTGCAGTTTTCATTTTATCAATTTATAAACATAGCGAAGACTTATATTTATTTCTAGTTCAATTCATTTATATTAAATGATTTTCTTTGATTTAGAGGAGGAGTGTTGCAGTGTGAATAATATTTAAAAAATTCGAGTAAGTTGCATTAGATTTAATGTGTATAGGTTTTAACGAATTCCTATGCAGTATGTGAGGCTGTAAATCTTGACTTGATAAGCATTGCGCATTCTGTGGTGCTTAATTATAACAAATTAAACTTAATCCTCATTGTGAATCAGCGCATAAGCCACCTTCCTTGGTGATAATTTGTCGTAGATGTTACATTAAATTAATAATTACTTTTGGAATATAAGACTGCGTTGCCGACGGTGAGCTTTAATTTTAATTTTGTGGTTTTCTTATAATTTCACAGAGGTTGCCTTTTTTAACGGGACGCATACGTTTAGTTATAATGGTGGTTTCAATAGTTACGACTATTGTTCTGCTCTAGATTAAATCCTCACAAAAGAATCTCTACTTCTTTGATTTATTGTTCATTAAAATTTATTATTAAGTTATCTGTTCGGGGACAAAACCATGCTCGATAGCTTCATAGTTATTTCAATAATTTTGTAGTAGTTTGTCACTAAAAAAAATTTACTTTCTTTATTATGGAAATTATTTTCATACCAAAAGTAGTGTTTTCTAAAGAAGAAGTCGGGCCCAAATCAGATTAATTGAGAATTATCTGATATAGTTCCACTTTCCATTCGTAATTATAGATTGAATTTGGTTCGTCGAGATTCTCGGAACGGATGTGAAACCAAAAACGCATCGGGCGTTAATTTGAAGCACCCGCATGCATGAACCTGCATTCTGTACTACTGTAGTGCAGCATTCGAAGCAAACGAAATTGTAGTGAAATATCTGTTTGATATCGATTTTCATGTCAAACAGAACGAAACAAGAGGCGAGCTGCGGAGCTGCACCCCTCAAGTGCCGTTTGCTTCCCACAAATCCATAAATATGCTGTTCCTTTGACGCACTGCAAATTGAAACAAACGGTTGAGATAGTGAAACAAGGGAAACTTTTATTAAATTGCAAGCGTATTGGAGTTATTATAGGCGTAATGAAATGTCCTTCAACTCACTAAATAGTTAGCCGTAGGCTATAATTTTGAAGTAATTTATTTATAAGACTTATGAATTTTCCATATTTTTTTTTAATATGACGTTTACCTAAATCTGAGCAAAGATTTTACGGCCCTACACAAATTATTCTGTTATGCCTTGAAGGTTAATTTGAATTGCTACTTTAATAAGAATGAGCACAATAGTAGAACAATTATGCAGTTTCGTATTTTATTTAGAAAAATAAACCATAAGTCTCCTGGCTGTAACTTTGTCAAATAACCATTTTAAAGTTACTAGCAACTACTTAAAAAAGCACCGTTTTACAATAAAAACATTTATAACTACTAGTAGTTACGTTTCATGTGGTTTTTCCTCGAATTTTTCCTCATTGGAATTTCAGAATGAATTAAATGCTACCTCTGAATATTAAAACGTTGATGACATATTATTTCTTTATATAGATTCTTCAATATCAATATTTATTTGTTACTTCGATGATCACAATCAAACGCACACATAAATAAATATTTCCTTTTGAATAAAGAATTGCAAAATATAATCAACAATAAATATTTTGGTTGATAACATTAGTATATTTTTAAAACAATCGAAACTGCGTTCAGGTTTATTTAAAAATAAGCTTGTCACACTCGGCTAGCACCGATCCAGCTACAATCCGAAAACCTAACACAATGTCAATAAAATGTGTTCAAACCTCAAACTATAAGTTGCATTATTAGGCACTTAATAATCTAGGTTTTGAGCAGCGAGTCCTGAATGAGATGAATTTGCTGCCATTTAGTTGAAATTTGAATGACACTGAAACATCAAATTCACTGTATACTACATAACGTAATAAAAAATAGAAACTCTGTAAAAAAATTTAATAATAAAATACCTTTTATATATTTGGTAAAAATTGGCTAGATTCATAACTTAAATTACAGTTACAGTCCATTAATGCGATACCTCCTAAGTATACTGAGTCAACTGACATTTTAGTAATTTTACATGAGACCGATTTGAAGGAAAACCTTCTATAATTTTATGAAATCAAACTATTTAGAAATAAATTAAATGTTTTTTTAATAAAGATTGGAAGGTCTTCCTTTGGTATAAAATGAGTTTGCTGATTTTTGTTTTTAAATGGCATTTTTTGTAGATGACTGGGTATACGTCGACGGCACTCAATAGTAAAATGGTTAAGCTACCAGTTATCTTCGTTTACGTTATACATCAAAATCCGTGGTTTACTATTATATAACCGTGGTTTATTATTTCATAATACTTTATATTATTAAATAATAATGTCATTTTTTAATTATCGCCTTATTTTGGGTTGTTTTTGAGACTTTGGTCTCACTTAATAATAAAATGTTGAAATTAGATCACTTGACTCATTATACAAGGAAACTATTTAGCTATGTTAGCTTTTGGAACTCCAACGTATCCTGGTCTATTATAATTTACCTAGGCTTATTAATTACTCATTTACAATACCATTTATTATGGAATCACTCAACTCTATTATAATAATGATTATTATAATAAAAACAGGTGTGGCGATGAAAGCCAAGTGCAAGAACGTTTGACTATCATGTCGTGAGTTAGAACCCCCATAGCATCTATTTTTTTTTGTTCCCCTCCACGGGAAGGGCAGGAGGATAAAAAATGCTCTGACGCATACTCTGGCGCGCGCGATCCAGAGTTACGTGGGACTCGTCCCGTCGCCTACCAGAACCTCTACCCACTAAAAAACCCCCTGTCGGCGCGTGCAATTTTTTGTCACACAGCCTTCATCTGAGCGACGGCCAATTGGAGAAAGAGGCCGCGCTAGCGGGGCCCTTAAGGGGTCACCCGCTGGGATTTACATAGCACCGAAGGTGCTCAAAGCACTGAAGGTGAATACATAGCACTGAAGGTGCTCAAAATGAAAAGTAAATAATTAAAAAAATTTAAAATTGAAAAATAAAATTGCATTACTTCGGATTTACGTTAGAATTAGAATTTACTTTAGAATTAGAATTTGCGGCCTGAAGGGCTTCGAGATCTAAAGTTAATTGCGTGCGTTCGCCAGTGTGCGCGTTTCTCGGTCTAGCGACTTTGAAGTTCGAATCTAAGACAGGAGCAGTATATGAGACTGAATCTCGAACAAGATGATTGGGATGGGTTTCGGCGCGTTTGAAAAACGATTCTGAGAGTGTTTTGAGGTGCTGTTGCACTGTAGGTAGTTCAAGATCTCTGTGCAGGTCCGCGTTACGGACGTACCAAGGTGCGTTTGTGGCCCTGCGGCAGAAGAGATTTTGAACTACCTGCAGTTTATACAGGACGGAGGGTTAGGCGTGGGCAAAGACTGGCGAAGCATATGACATGACGGGTCTAACGCAGACCTTATAAAGCGTACGTTTATTTCTGAAAGACATTTTACTTTATTCTTCCTATCATACTATATAGGCGGCTTAAGTAAAAACGCGCGAGTTTCGTTACTCTATCGACGTGTGGCTTGAAAGAAAGCGCTTCCAGAGGATGGGAATACCTAACATTCGAATGTGGGGATCGTTGTAGCGATTACGGAGTTTGTAGTCGAATTGAATAGCAGAATTCTTTTCTGCGTTGACATCGATACGCCATTTTTGAAACCAAACACCGAGGGCGTTTACGGCCTTTTGGAGTCTGGTGATGTTATACGAGACCGAGTGACCTTTAGTGTAAAGGGCAGTGTCGTCTGCAAAGAGGGCGAGTTCGACGTCGTTAGTGTACACAGTGTACAGCAGAGGGGCGAGGACTGAGCCTTGCGGGACTCCAGCCTTTACGGGACGAGGCGCGGAGAGCGTGGCTTCATGTTTGAATCGAAACGTACGGTCTTTGAGAAACGACGCGATTAATCTGACTAGGCGAACCGGTAAGCTTATTTTTATTTAGTAAGGTATTTTGTAGAGTTTATAAACGAGACCGCTGTGCCAGACTTTGTCGAAAGCCTTAGCTACGTCAAAGAGAACCGTGACTGTTTTATTACGAAGCGGATAGAATTCTTCAAGTATGTACTCGACGTTTCGATGGACTTGCTGAGGGCAGGAGTGCTTAGCGCGAAAGCCAAACTGGTGGGGAATAATGAGACGATCGCCATCCGCTGAAAACAGATGGTTCCGCATTCGAGAGAGTATGACTCTTTCGAGAAGTTTAGACATTGCCTTGAGGAGGCTGATGGGTCTATGATTAGTCGAGACATTCAGAGGTTTACCCGGCTTGGGAATGCCTATGACTGTCACTTCTTTCCAGGCTTT
This sequence comes from Marasmarcha lunaedactyla, assembly GCA_923062675.1. Lineage (NCBI taxonomy): Eukaryota > Metazoa > Arthropoda > Insecta > Lepidoptera > Pterophoridae > Marasmarcha > Marasmarcha lunaedactyla. The sequence continues at coordinate 37,241,832 of OV281339.1, read as the reverse complement.
TGGAAAGTCGAAGCAAGCATTGAAGATTATAGGTAACAAGGTAAGCACCTGCCGGGGTAGGCGCTTAAGTGCGTGGTTGGAAATTCCATCCGCATCCGGAGCCTTTTTGGAATTTTGATTTCTAATGAGAAGCGAGATTTCGTCATTAGAGACTATGACGGGGTCGTCGGTGATGGGGAGAGATTCTCTGTGTCCTCCACCGCCTGGATGTGGGAGGGATCTGCGGGTTGCGTGCTGGGTGAACATTATGCCGCTATGCTGTCGGCGAAGCATTCGGCTTTCTCTTCGGCTTCAAAGGCAATAGTGCCGTAGGGACGAGTGAGAGGAGGAACGTGAGAGGCGGTGTCTACGCGTAAAGCTCGGGCCATTCGATAATACGCTTGGTGGGACGGGGAGATATTCTCCATGAGATCGTTAAACTGAGTGTCACGGAGTTCCGCGAGGCGAGACCTTACTTTACGTTGAAGCTGATTCGCAGCTGTTCTGTGTGCGGGCGTGGGATATTTCCTGGCTCTCCGGAGAGCCGCGTTCTTGGCTTTAATGAGATTGCTTACGGCTAGGGGAAGCGTGGGTTTGCCTTGCTTAGCAACCTTTTCGTTATCGCTGATGGCTGAGTTGATAGCATCAGTGAGAGTGTTGACTAATGTATCTATTTTATCCGGGCTATCTAATTGGTCGGGCGAAATCGCGAGCGGAGAGTTCGGGGCCTCTAAGGCTGAAACTAACGTATTTTTAAAGCCTTTCCAGTTGGTAAAGGTCTAAAGAGATGTGACGTTATCGTTAGGCACACCTAGCACAAGGGAAACGGGGCGGTGGTGGGAGCCTAGGTCATCGAGCGGTTAGATAGACCTGAGATCGAGATTGATTCGCTTGATAATTGCAAAGTCGAGGATGTCAGGAGAGTAGTTCGGATTGTTGGGATAGTGAGTGGAAGTGATGGGAGATATGACGTCTAAGTCAAGGGAGTTAGTGATGTCGAGGAGAGCGATACCGCTGGTGTTGGTCGATAGGCACGTCCAGTCAGTATGTTTGGAGTTAAAGTCTCCGGACATAATGACTGAATGGCCGAGCGACTGGTTGGTCTGGAGCCACAAGGTATGTAGACTGAAGCTATGATGATGGTCGGATGATCAGTCATAGCCAATCTACACACAGTGGCTTCCATGTTGAGGAGAGGAGGGGTAGGGAGAGGACAGCAATGGAAGCCTCTTTTGTAATATATAGCGCTGCCACCAAAACCGTCAGAGTTGGGCCTATCGTTGCGAGTAAACGCGTATTTAGGAATAGCGAATCCCCTGGAGCGGTTTGGAGTAAGCCATGACTCCTGGAGAATCAATAAGTCTGGCTCTTTGTTCTAAAGGAACAGTTTGAGCTCAGGAAGGTTGGTGCTAAGGCTACGAGCGTTAAAAGATACTAGGGATAAGCCCTTGGGTTTAATGCGACCGGACGCGGGATTTGCGGGTCTAGACATTATATTTACTTATTTACAAATTTATACAAAAAATAAAATTTATAACGAACTTAAAAGCGAGTGATGCTCGGCTAACGCAAATAAACGCTCTTGGGGAGAGCGGGCGGCTCACAGTTTGCGTGCGAGTATGGAAATTTCGTTAACGTCGACGTTTTGAATGACGTCGAACACGGTCTTCATGTCCTCAGCCAACGACGACTGAGGTGAAGATGACGGAGCAAGACGCGGCCCTACGGAAGCTACGGGAGCTGGGATAGGACGGGAAGGTGCAGGCGGAACGGCCGCACGCTGCCTCCAAGACAGAGCCGGAGTAGGCGTCGCTGAACGAGCTTTGCTTCCGGGGGACCCCGGTTGCGCAGCGGCGGCGCCGGTTTAGGCGCGGCCCTCTTAACGGTGTGGCGAGGAGCGCGCGGATGGTCCCTGTAGTTAGCTGTGTGGCCGGATTGGCCGCAAAGCACACAAGCAGGGGGGGAAGTGGATTCGGGAGTGTGAGTGCACTCCTTAGTGATGTGGGGAACCAGGCACTTAACCCACCTGGAGGGAGCTGAACAGTTGGCGGCTGCGTGGCCATAGAGCTGGCAGCGGTGGCACTGCCCAGGATGACCGCGGGGTTTGGAACGCTCGACGGAGATATTCGAGAGTCCGCAAATTGTGCGAGCCTCTCTGAAGATCTCGTTCGAGTTGGGAGTATTGGATAGGATAACTAATGCTAAGGGAAAATGCCTACCACGGTTGGAGTGCATCTTGTGCACTGCTTCGGCCGGGAAACCCTGGAACTTAAGGTCCTCGAGGATTTCATCGTTGGCGAGCTCGAATGGTACGCCCCGTAGTACTGCGTGGATCTTACGCTCCTCCGGGAGAGCGTAGGTGTGATATGCGATTGTTTTAGTGAAAATAACCTAGTGAACGCTCTAAAATCGTCGATGGTCGCGACCTGGATTTTAATTGAATCGCCTGCGTTGGTTGCTTTGAGATAGTTAATTTTTTGCTGTTTGCAAATATTAGAGACCGCGTTCCATTGTGCTTTTTCGCGGGGAAAGACGGGCGGAGGGAGCTGAGGCTTCGGTGAGACGGGAGCGCAGCGCGTCGCTGGCTTCGATGGGACCGACGGAGACGCGGTCACTTCGAGTGATTTTAATGGCGCGGGGGCTGGTGTTGAAAACACCGGGGAGGGCTCAGGTATTGAGGATACCAAGGCTTTCTTCGAGCGCTTCTTGGAGCGCTTGGCGACTAGCTGAAACGCGGGCTCAGGAGAGCCTAGGATGTGACTTATTCACAGTCCATCTCGGACGGGACGGGAGACGCGGGAGAGCTGTAGACCTGACGGGTCTCGGCGTTGGAGGCCTGAGGGGCCGGGGTTGAGGCCTAAGGGGCCGGGGACGCGATAGTTGCCTGTAAGGCCTGCGTCAATACGTCATCTGGGATGGGGATGCCGGACGCAGCGAGCGCCTGGGCGATCGACCTAGCAAAGTTTACCAGGATTTGCTGATCCATTGGAGGGCTTGAAACTACAATATATTATATATAAATATATAATAATGCGTAGGTTCCCTAGCAAACCTAGCACCTAAACCTCCCTACCCGCGGTAGGGGGGCTGGGTACGACGCGAAGTGGTGCCCCTAATCCGGACAGAACTGTACAGTCACCCTGGGAAAGGCCCAAGTGCAATGGAATCGGGTCAGCCGGTTTCTCCTTGGCCTGAAAGGCCTTGGAAGCGCACCGGGGCAACGCTATCAGGCTTAGTTGTCACCGTTAAGTATCCACCTGATCAAACGGGGGTCTACTACGGATAGTGTTGTCAATTTATTGAAAAACCGGCCGTAGACCTGACGAGTTGGGTTGCACTAAAATGGCGGGATTAACTACGTTACGACCGGCCCGAGCCGGCCACAGAGCGAGTCTCTGACTACGTAACAGGCGCCAAGCGTCAAGTACGCAGCCAGAAAAACAGCCCGAGCCTTGCGAACGACTATCGAATTTTATCGACCGTAGTAAGCGCAGCTTTGTTGTTGCTGCTCCCACCGAGGTGAGGTATCAATTCGAGGGGTGCACACAGTGCGGGATTGACTACGTTACGACCGGCCGGGGCCGGCTGCAGAGCGAGTCTCTGACTTCATAACAGGCGCCAAGCGTCAAGTACGCAGCCAGAAAAACAGCCCGAGCCTTGCGAACTACTATCGAATTTAATCGACCGTAGTAAGCTCAGCTCTGTTGTTGCTGCGAGACCAACTTAGTTGCAGCCGGTCGAAACCGGCCGGAGCGAAGTCCTACAGAGGCTATCTCAAGTCGTCGAGGACGAAGCGAGATTTGTACGAATGTCAGCGTATGAGTATTGCTACGAGTTGTGGTCGTGAGACGACAATCGTGACTCAACAGCTGGAGAGACTGCGAACACGTCCGAGCGGGGCCGGACGCAGAACGGATCTGAGAGTGGCGTTTGAGTATTGCTACGGGAGAAGTCGTCAACTTACTACACTTACTAACTTACTAACAGATATTCAACTCATGCCTGGTAAGGCCAGCGGTGGCCTTACAAAATGTAGCATTAAGAAAGGCTCGGAAGAAGAAGAAGAATCATAAGCAAAATTAAACAAACGCATTTGAAAGCATTATAATGTATTTTCCGCTGTAATTAAATAAGAACATATTTTATTTAACATTTTTGAGCCTGACTAAAATGCTACAAGTTATAAAAATCAACAATAAAAATTATCAATGTGGTATCATTAAAATTTCAAGAAACAAGCAATAAACAATCAACTAAAATAAAAACTAATACAGATACTTCTTTAATAGGTCAATAAAAATAATAAGAATTAAAAATGGTTACTTCTACCATTAATAAAAATAATAAAAATGCATAAAAATTCAAATTCTCACGAAACAGCTATGAAGTTTTACAAAATAGTTATAAAGGTTTAACAAATAACAAATCAAAGTCTGTATCACTGTCGTCATCTGCTCTTGTCGAGTTAGTTGAGATCAAATTATTAAAATAGGCGGTACTCCTTAGGAATCACCAGCGTCTTACAGAGATCCATCAAGTCTTTGTGCTTTTTTTGATCAATAGAAATGGGTGTCTCATAAGCTAATGGGATATTATCAATATCAATATTGACCTCTCTTCGATTTCGTGTAGCTTTAGGTTTTTTTACAGTATCTATCCACTTATAAGCATCATCTTTGGAACCTTGTTTTATAAAATATCCTATATGGATTTTCTGATTTAACTACTCTTTCTGTTACTTTATTCAAGGACTTTAAAAAAATTATTAGTAGTTGTCCAGTTGTTTATAAATTTTAGCTGCGATTTAAAGTTTTTTATTAAATTCTAAGACACTTCCCTAATTTTGTACGGGTTTTTATCGGATATTCTAAAAGCTGTATACCATTGATGTGGCGTATAAAGCATTTCATCTTTCGTCTTTCTTTCAATTAAAGCATGCATGCTGTCACCTTCATTTTGAGTGTAACCCACTATTAGAAATCGATGGCTAATATCTATATTACACCTCAAACTAGCTAAAATACACATTAAGAATTTAATTCTGTTTCTATTTTGCCCCCCGCAGTTGTCTGACCAGAACCGGTAATCCCTATGAATTTGAAAACACAGCCTGCTACTTAATTGGCACCTCTGTTCGTCTGTTGGTGCCATGAAAAACAATAACCTTGATGAGATCCCATATTGAATACTGTGAAATTATATAAAGAAAGCTTCCGTTTATAATAAAACGTACTTAGATTCCCATGAGGTACATTAAGGCACTTTTGAAGATTAAAAGCTGCTGCAAGGATTTTATTATTTTGTACCGCTTCTTCTTTATCTTTTGTTTTCATTTTTTATCTTTCTCTTTTTCCTTTAAATGCTCCTCATGCTTCTCTTTATCTGCCTGTGTAACTTGGTTGTTATTTTTTTATTAATGTGGTATTGTTCACAAACGTCTTTTTTGGGTTTATGAAAACCTATATTTATATTTTTATTAACGATATCACGATATTGTCTCACGGTAGTCGCTTTCGAAGAATATTTAGTGGAATCAACCAACGTAAAAAAAAATTGAAAATTTTTGGGAAAGATGGCCCCTTAGCCATCAAGATATTTTTCACTTGATTTTTGGCGAGTGTAATGTGATTCTACTGGAGATAATGCTTCAACTTGATCAATAACACTGAGAATTATGTCTTTATTGATAGTTTTCGGATGATTAATATGTCTACAACGCTGATCTGATTAAATAAATCCATTTCCTTTATCAGATTTTTGTAGAGCTGTATAAACAAGATAAAAATTAATAGAAAGGGTACTTAAGAACATAGTCTTGCAAACTGATATTTTTGTAGTCTCAATATTATCGCCTTGACTTCTTGGAAGGTAATAAAAAATAGAATGAAGACGTTTTGAATTCTCAATATCCACAGTAAATCTCTTTTTTTCAGCTATTACAGCATATCTTGTCAAAAAATCCTACTGTCTTTAGTGTTCTCCAAAACCCCAAAACATATTAAAAATTCTATTTATTCCGAATGTCGTCTGTTAATTTTTCACTGCATTTTTGCGACAAGTTGCGGGGCAAGAAGATTTCATAATTCTCTTACCGTGTACTCTTCCGCTTCTACTGACATATTCCAAACCTCTATTAACATTATATTTCCTCTCCTGATCCTTCCATTTTTTATGAAAACGTTCTCTTAGCCTTCCTTTAACTTTTTAAGCAATGGAAATCCGGTTACTATGTTTGACGTTGTTGGACGGTGAGTATGTGGTATCATTAATATTAGTTGCAGATGAGGCGACCGCAGGACTGTCAATTAACTGGAAACTAATAGGTGATGGGGCCAAAGAATTATACTGGAGTAAGATCACAACCATTCAATACTGAAGGCGTAAGAAGCAAGGAATTTCATCCGGGAATAACATGGAAGCGTTAGAAAGGATATTCTGCAACAAATCCTTGCTATCATTCAAATCAACATCATTAAGAATTGATAGCTCTTCTTCCGTAAAATTTGCACCAGGTGGCAATGGAGACTCTAAAACAAAAAACAATTACAATTTATAATGAAAACGTAAAATTTCATATTTTTGCATAAAACAGATATAAATAACAGATAAACAATTATATCATAACACAATAAACAAAAAAATATCAATAAATTTATTTGTACATTATTACAGCCAGATAGTAAAATGTCATCATTATAAAGATTGGTCGCCGTATACTGCTGTAACTGCAGTTGTATCAGTATACGACGTACTAAGCGATGTGAATAACAATTATCAAAACTAAATCACAAAATATAACACTATATACCCAAATAAAAATAACTTACCATATCCATCCCTGTTTTGCATTATATCATCGATTCTTGTGTTATTGTATATTGTATCATTAGTTTTATTCACGTTATCATTATGAACTAAATCTAAAAATCTTCGTGCCCTTTTCCTGTTTGACTGCATAATGTTACTAATATTAATTAAACTTTAAAACAATATAAGACGCACACAATCTATCTACGTTCACGTTTTTCACAAATTTTATTTAAAGAAAGTTATAACTGAAATCGCATGCGCACTCGCCTGCGCCCGGCGTACAATGACTGAGCCACAAGGAACTTGTATCCATGCGTCCCCCCTCAAGCCCCGCTCACACTGGTACGATGTTAATTGGCTCATTGTACAATGTACGATTTTAATAGATGTTGAAATTGATTTAGTATACGTGTAATTATATCGGTAATTATTCTTTTTTTTTAACACTAACATTAAGTTCGTGGTTAATTATGTAATTTAACGCAAAAAAAAGAAAATACCTAAAATTGCTAGTTGACTCAGTACACTAAGGAGGTATCGAGTGGATGTCTCATTAAAGGAATATTTAATTTCTAATAATTCTGCATTGTCACTGAGTGCGACTTGAAGACTTTTATATTGGAGCGTTATTAAAAATACCTGCGATCTTCTCAGAAAATCTGTTTATATATAGGCGTGGCTTGGTTTCTACAGCAGTGACGAGGAGGTTTTAAAGTAATATCTCATAATACTATTTCACTAATAAACATTTATCTAGAGATTCCTAATCCCTCACCATATTACCGTGAAACCTTAACATAAAGTTACTGCATTCTTCTATGTTTATACATGTAGGTAATGTGTGTTTATGCCATAAAAATGAATGTGTTGGTATAGATTCACTGTAGCTTACGTAGGAACGTAAACAAAATTTCTACCGATAAGCAGAATGATACAAGTAAATAAAAAAGCATTAGTAATAAAGTATAAATTAATTTCTGGAAAGCCAAATTTAAACCACTATTCTGCTATTAAAAATACGCCACAGCTTTTTACTCTGTTTGAAAATTAAAAAAAATTTATCAATTATTTTTGTTGTTATTCTACTTTACTAGAAAATGTCAACAATTTAATTTTTATTGACTAAGGGAAGCTAGCTACAAAAATCTCAAAACATCGTTAAGATTTTACTATTCACTCAAGGTATGCCATCACTCGGGCAGACGCAGCGCCGCATACCTCGGAGCGTACAGCGCTGTTATGCAGACCGCTTCATAATTCAAATCGCAACTGTCTTAGCGTATATGTTTGGGATTATTTCCTTAGGACATGATTATTGTTTTACGATCTCTCTTCGTATTTATGTAATAGATGAAAATAGATATTATTTGTAAATTATATTTTCTAATGAAATAAGTGCAAACATTGATTTATAATTATAAAAACCTTGATAAATTGCAAACCAAGGTGCCAGAAAATATTGACTCTCAACTGTTTATCATTGCAGTCGCATCATTCACATCGTTATATTGTTAAGTCTAAATGGACCGTAGGTCACCTAGGACCGTGACCTCGTTTTTCTCAAAAAACCTTCAAAGAAAACAATTGTGAGCAGCTTATGTTATGTATCTCCAATACAATAAGATTATTCTCATGAAACCTATAACTCTCACAACTTTTCATTAAAATTTCAGATGTTTTAGATTGGAAAACTAATAAACTAGCACACAAACATAATGTTTATCCGTATAAATTTGGTATTCTTGATGACACTGATTTTTAAATTGAGCTCATAATTTCAACGTTAAAAAATCTTTATTTAATTTCAATACGAGCAAATACAAAAGTCCACTGTAATAACAAACACTAAGGTCCATTAATTAGAGTTTCGATTATTGTAATTTGTTGCTTTGTGTAAAGAATTGTCTTGAGGCAGTGCTTGCAGTTATGTCGTTTGGTTACTTTGTGCCTTGTTTCATCTTTTTTATGAGGTCTTAAATCAATTATCTTGTCAAAGACCTTACAATTAACTGAAAATTTAAACAAACATTCAAAAGAAGACTATAATTCCTTTTTAATTACACTATAATGGTTTAAAGTAAAGCTTAAAAGTCTGGTTTCAACTAAAGTTTTACGTATATAGCGCTACTACTTGCAAGAACAAATAAAATGATCATAACTGAAACGCCGTCGATTTCGTGAAAACTGGAAAGAGGATGACAAGCAAAACACAACCCACCTCTACACTACAAAACACGGCTATCTGACACTTAAAATGCATTCAGGCTACGCTCATTGAATTCACAATAACCTCCTAAAATGCATTAAGAAGAGTGCATTTAATAAATTTGACTCAAGCAAAATGTTAATGCTGTTCTTTGGAACGTTAATTTAACAGATATCTCTCAAATAGCAAAATATTTTGTCTTTTCAGGCTGTATCTGTAGAATGTACGAGTTTTAACTTTAAATAAAAACAGGATTTTCCAAGAAAGCATTACTTACTTTAGTATTTCAAATTATTGACGCAGAGATAAAAGTAAAGATTCTGTTAACTGTAACTCGATAAGAAAAAAGAAAATCTAATCCTTATTTTGTCGTAAATTTAAAACAAAGAGATTGATTAGAAAAGCAATAAAATTCTTGGCAAGCGCTTGTCCTTAACAGCACCGTAAATGTGTGAGTGTTCTGTCTACATTGGTCGACCAGCCTTGGCAAGTATTCCACTAAAAGCATTGATACATTTTCGACTTAATTAGACTTACAGTAAGTCTCAAAATTGTGGATTCGAAGAAGGCACTTGCAAAATATAATTCTTCGTATTTCTTTTAAACAAATTGCAAAGCGAAAACCTTGTTTGGTTGTTTCAAACAAGTCTATATCTTATTTTGTCGGGTTTTGATGCAATGAAATTGCATAAGTTTTGACATAGGGTTGTGTATTTAATCAGACAGGTTATTTTATTCAGTCTCTTTTTTGGGAAATATTTGGAAACAAGTGTAAAGTTTTTGAACCTAATGATATAAGTAGATTAGTTAGTTAGTTAGATAATAGTTTTAAAGTATTTTCCACTATTTATTAAAAATACTTTGACAAATATATCAAAATGATCTTGTTTATGGTCGTCCGCATTGAAATTTATTCGGTTACACTCGATATTTTTGTGACACATTTAACATTTATTCGACTAACAATTAGGTCTTAATATTCAACTATACTTTTTTATTATAACAATAAGTCTTCTACTCAAAAAAATATTCAAATTTATCTGAACATTTATCAATCAGCCTTAAATTTAAAAATATTGATATTTTTTTGCAGCAGCAGTGCAAGTCGGACTCCAATGATAAATACTACAAAGACTTTAAGAAGCTGGTTGAAACCAGCATTTATTTTGAGAAACGCGCTAAACCTAAAGAATAGTTGCATTGTTGGAAAACTTAAAAAGTAACATTTTGATTGATCCTAGTAAAAACGATTTACTCCCCTAGTGCTTTAATGATCCCAATAAGATCAATGATCACTTTTTGAATCTGCCTGACCGCTTTTGTCAGGCAGATTGCGTAACTGGTTTTGGAGGGTAGCGGGATCCGAAGTAACGGTGCACCGTTGGCCGACCGCAGGCAGTAGGGGGCCCAAGTAGTGTGCTAGCCACATGCGAAAGGTTGCCCCACCATCTCGCGAAAAATCCAGGGAGGCTTCATTGTGCCAGCTGGCGACTGGTTAGAGAGGACCCGATGACAATCCCCGGGGGGGGGAGGATTCGGGCGTCCCCGCAGTCTCCAAGTGAGTTCCTCATCGGTGCGTTGTTTATTGCGAGTTGCTTGGTTCCATTTGCAGCGCTTCATTCAACTTCTGTCCTCCTCTCTATTCACTCACACAATATGAAAAGTCGACAGAAGAAGAGTAAGGTTTTACAGCGGGTGCACTTCCTCTCTCTTAAAGTGCACTTCTGCAACATCAGAGGAATGCACTCAAATCTCAACCATGTCCACCACCACCTTGAGACAGAGAGGCTTCTGCTACTCTTCCTAACGGAGACGCAGGTCTGTAATCTGTAAAAAGATCTATAAGGGTACATACTGGAGTCCAATTTCCGCCCGAACGCCGAAGTTTGCATGTATGTCAGTGACGAGATCTGTTGTCAGCGTCTCCGTTACTTGGCAGATCTAGACTTTTCCGTCATGTGGGTTCACATTGATACCAGCTTTGACCAATTGGTCTATGCTAGTATATAACGGTCACAGAGCGGAGATCGAGAGACAACGAGGCTCATGGAGTATCTCAGCGATGCATCAGCGATGCCTTAGTTCGGCAACGTTTTCCCTCAGCGCAGTTGGTGTTCCTGGGGGGCAATAGCTATACCCGTATCAGGACACTGACCACGGTGCATATTGCTTAGACCTTCTGCTGACAACTGATCCTGACAGGTGCTCGGTGTCCATAACTGCACCCTTAGGGAAATCCAACCACTGCGTGGTGAAATCTGTGTCGCAGTACTCGCCGCCTGACACCCGCTCAAAAGGCGCTAAGCGAGTATGGCGATACAAGTCAGCAGATTGCGATGAGATGCGGCATTTTTTCGCGCCTTATCCTTGGCGGTAGACTTGTTTTACATCAACCGAACCATCGTACTGTGCTGATGCTGTATCAAGTGTGATGGGCCAAGCAATGGAGTATTTCATCCCATACGCTGGCCTATCCCTTGAAACCAAAAGTCACCCATGGTTTAATGCTGCTTGCCTCGCAGCTGGAAAGCTTAAGCAAGATGCGTACAAAACTTGGGCTGACGCTCGCAGAAGTAAAGCCATGGATTCGCATGAACTAAAGAAAAGATACAATGCTACAGCCAAGTCTCGCAAAAAGGTGATCAGGAAAGCTCGCTTTGACCACATTGGCCACATCGGAGACAAGATAACATAATATCCTTCAGGAAGCAACGCTTTCTGGTCTCTGGCCGAGCCGGTTGAATCGAACTTCTGTCGCCCATCACTGCCACCTCTGAGGAAGCCTGACGGTTCACTGGCCCACACCGCAAAAGAGAAAACAGACCTTTTTGCTAATCTTTTCGCAGATTGTTCACGTCTAAATAGTCAAGGTAGTCCCACCCCAGTTACCTCAGTTCGGACCCAAAATGGGTACCGTTCATATTTGCCAAAAGGAGGTTTAAATACTTGCAGAATTTAGACGTGAGTAAGGCCAGCGGCCCTGATGGCATACCTGCAGTTGTGTCAAAACACTGCGCAGCCGATTTGTCTCCCATTCTAACGCACCTGTATCGACTTTTCTGGAATCCTGAAAAGAGAAGCCGTGCGAATCCTATCTACTATCGACCTATTGCAATCACCTCCATACTTTGCAAAGTTATGGAGCGTGTATTGAACAATCGTCTCCTGGCATACCTTGAATCCAATGCAGTGGACGCTCGACTAGATCTTTTTGTATATGCCACTCACTTATGGAGCGAAGCCTTGGAGGGTCACGGTGAAGCAATAGCTGTATCCTTAGACATTTCCAAGGCTTTTAATAGGATCTGGCATGATGGCCTCTTGAGTAAGCTTCTAGCATACGGAATACCTAATAGGCTCTGCGACTAGATATCTGGTTTTCTGAAGGAGTGGTCGATTCGAGTAGTCTTTGACAACTGCTCTTCTGACTTGATGGCAATTAATGCCGGCGTACCCCAGGGACCTGTTCTCTCTGCAACGTTATTCTTGCTGCACATTAATAATCTGCTAACCCCAGGCATTATTGGTTACGCTGATGACAGCACTGTTGTAGAGAGATACATGTCCAATGTGCGAGCGAGTCCCTCAAGAAATCCGGGCTTTTAGAGAGTCCATGATTGAGCGGGTAGATTTGGCCTCAAAGAAAGTGTCCGATTGGGGCGACCAATTTGGTCAAATTTTACCCGTCAAAAACACAGGTTTGTTTTTTCTCCGCCAAAAAGAGCAGTTTCAACCTTACGCCCACTTTCCAAAATGTTTCTGTAGCCTTAACCGACCACCTAGGGCTTCTGGGCGTAACTATAAAGTCCGAACTGAACTTCGGGCATCAAATTGTGTCCATGGCTCAAACTGCTTCAAAGAAGTTGGAAATCATCTCGAAGGTCCGGCGGTACTTCAGCCCTGAACAGCTACTTAATTTGTACACAGCTCAAGTTCGATCTTGTATGGAGTACTGTAGCCAGCTTTGTGCGCGAATGCTCTTTTTGACTCCGTCTGTTTTTCCAGAAAACTATAGTCCTTGTTCTTGGAGTGAATAGGTATCTCGTGGATAGACGTGTAACACCTTTGTCTTCATCGTCACTTTCCATCAGGTGAGAAAGTGTGATTGAGTGCCTTTGAATCTCTGTGGTCCCCCAAAAATATAAAGAGGAACTTGTTACGCCTTGGCCTAAAATAATCAGATAATCCCAGTTAATAAAAGGACTGAAGACCAGTGAGTGTTTTGCCATTTATGTCTAAAATTTTGGAAAAAGCCGTATATTGTCAACATTTTAATCACGCAGAGAAAAATAAAATTTTATCTTCTTTCCAAAAGGGTCGTGGAACAGTAACTGCTAAAAAGCCGTATATTGTCAACATTTTAATCACGCAGAGAAAAATAAAATTTTATCTTCTTTCCAAAAGGGTCGTGGAACAGTAACTGCTTTACTAGATGTCGTGGATGAAGTACTAGCTGAACAGGATATTAGTCATGGTATTATCCTCGGTCTATTGGATTTCTCTCGTGCATTTGATGGTTTCGACATTTCTATGCTTCTATCGAATTTATTGTTCTATGGGCTTGACAAAAAAGGAGTACAATGGTTTAGTAGTTACCTTGCAGACCAACAAAAGTCTGTCAAACTCAAAAGCCTGATAGATCCTTACTTATTTCACACCCCAAATTGGTTCAGCGTGGTGTCCCTTAGGGATCCATCCTAAGTTCTCTTTTGTTTATAGTGTATAGTGCAGATTTGACAAAGGAAATACATTACTGTAAATTTCATATTTATGGTGATGACGTCCAACTTTATGTTTCTGAAGTTTGTGTGTGTTTCTTTTTTCTTAAGGGTGAATAGTTCCGTACATAATTGGCCTTATTTTATTGAGGACTTTTCCTGAAAGGCGAAGATTTATAAGAGCGTTAATACTTGTCTTACTTTATGACCGGTATTACCATTAGCACTGGAAAGAAGATCTTTAAGGTGATGGGACGTAAGACCGTCGAGGTCATTAGCAGAGCCTCATTTAAAAGAACATTAGTTCTTGAAACTTTAAACATACAAGCAAATTTTATCCCAATATTTTTAGCTTTAGGGTTTAGGAATTTATGCATGCAAAGTAACTTTACATAGGGAAAAGAGCCATGAATTATTATTTTTTTTTTATTGCTCAATGATCACTAAACTATATACTATATATATACAATATCCATGGTTCAATAATAATTTTGCTTAGTCATGCTGACGTTATTTGGTTGAATTAATTTGTGTCAGGGTATTTAGATTTACTATTCTTTTGTTTTTTCACTTCAATATCTGGATTTCAATTGGCAAGTTTAATAGTTTTTATTTATATATAGGAATTTACTTGACTTTATGGTATTGATTTAGCTGTCACTTTATCATGTTCTGCACAGCCACTTGCTTGGTTTTTAAGAATGTATGCTTTCTTTAAGATTTGTAAGTATTCATTTCTTTTCGTTAATTTCTTTAAAATAACAAGAAATAGGGTAAGTTCGTGTTTGTTTGTAGATTTTTTTACTAAGATGCATATAGTTTTCTCGAGTATGTTAACTTTTAAATCAGCGACCTAAGCTTAAAATTTTGGTTCAAGTTCTAAGTAAGATTCGTTAACTAACATTTGGTTGTTTACGTTTCGTTTTGTATTCTCTGCTTACAGTATTGTAACTGCATTTTGGTGCTGGCTGATTCTGTCCTCACGAAGTGTTAGTTAGTTTCGTTTACTTTTTTGTTCTCTTAATGACGACGACCTTTTTGTGAAGTTTGTGTATTTTGATTTAGTTGTATTGTTCAGTTCTTTTTACTTTAAGTTTCATTTACGAAAAGCCTGCGCTCTTTCGTAAATTCAAATCACTTTTAAATTTTTATTTGCTAAACTTAGATACTTGCAAATCCTAAGTGACTGAGGTATTATTTGATACCGTATGTCTTCCATTCTAATTCATATATAATTGACCCCAGAAAAGGTATAAATAGCTTGGAAAATAAATATGTGCCCGTCTTTTCTAGTTGAAATTTACTTCTGCTGTATTTTTAATAACCTGTATTGTATTGTATTGGCAACAACTACTTGAGCCTCTCACAATTTGCAGCCGAGCTAGTGCTGTTATCAGAGACAAGTTCTGAACAACAAGTAGTTGTAGGGTCATTAAATAACGCAAGTAAACACATAGGCTTTTAAATAAATATATAACACACAATGGTCCTGACTAACAGCACGTAAATATCTGGATCTGACAGGGGGTAATTCACGCAATACGCTCATTTGTCTCTGATCTCACATCTAATATAGATACCTACTTTATCAAACTATAAGTCAAACATGCGTTCAACACAATAAAAAGCGACATTTTACTGCTGGAGGTCGATCCGATTCTCGCTCCGAACGCCGCCCAGTGCGGACGTGCAAGACCCCGTTCTCCGTTGTTTTGGTCCCTTCCCGATATTCCGTGGCGCTCAGTCTACTGACGTCACAGTTTAGCGTGTTGGTTCCGTGCTACGGTTTTCAAGGTTTTTCTACTCCGTCTGAGTGCTTTCGAAGTGTGATTTTTCTTTGCGACTAAGCCCCTTAGTCTTCAAAGTGCTGTGCTAAGTTGTGTTGTGCTTGTACTGAGTGCAGTGTTGTGCCCAGCGTAAGTAGTCTGGTTTCAGTGCAAAGGATACTTAACGGTGACAATGAATTTGTACTGAACCAGTCCTTTTATTTTTATTTTATTTCTCTTCTCTATTTTATTTATTTTTCTTCTATTTTTCATATTTATTTTTATCATATCTACGTGTTTTCGTGTGTTTTGTCCTTTCTGTCGGTAAAGGTTGACCCTAACGCGGTCAACTCTTTACCTGCGTACCCCTTTTTAGGTTTCTAGGCAGCGGCCTTCGGCGTACTACTGTTAGTTTTAAGTTTTCCTCCCCAGCCCCCCTACCGCTAGTAGGGAGGTTAGCCGCTAGGATTTTGCTAGGTTTTTAGGAACTAGGCATCTTTTATTATACTTATATTTATTTATATTACTGTCCCAATCCTCTCTAATGGATCCGCTAAGCGTTATTAACGCGTTCACCCAGGCGCTTGCTGCGGTAGGCGTCTACATCCCGAAAGACATCATAACGCAGGCCTTGCAGGCATCAATCGCGTCCCCGGCCCCTCAGGCCTCAACCCCGGCCCCTCAGGCCTCAACCCCGGCCCCTCAGGTCTCAAACCCGGCCCCTCAGGCCTCCAACGTCGAGACCCCTCAGGTCTACAGCTCTTCCTCGTCTCCCGCCTCGTCCGAGATGGACTGCGAATCGGTCGCATCCTTTCACGCGTCGCGTCGCAAGCGTACCGCTCCCGGGAGCGAATCCGAACCCGCGTCTGATACGTCGTCAGATGCCGTCACCTTAACCGGCTCTCCTGAGCCCGCGTTTCAACTTGTCGCCAAGCGCTCCAAGAAGCGCTCTAAGAAAGCTTCGGTATCTTCAATACCCGAGCCCTCCCCGGTTTCTTCAACACCAGCCCCCGCGCCGTTAAAATCGCTCGTAGTAACCGCGTCTCCGTCGGTCACATCGAAGCCAGCGACGCGCTGCGCTCCCGTCCCGCCGAAGCCTCAGCTCCCTCCGCCCGTATTCCTGCGTGAAAAAGCGCGCTGGACCGCGGTTTCTAACTTGTGCAAAGAGCACAAAATTAATTACTTAAAAGCCGCCAACGCTGGCGATACAATCAAAAGTCAAGTAGCGACCGTCGACGACTTCCGCGCGTTTACCAGGTTACTCTCGTTAAATCAAATCGCGTACCACACCTACGCCCTCCCGGAGGAGCGTAAGATCCGCGCAGTACTACGGGGCGTCCTGTTCGAACTCAGTAACGAAAACATTCTCGAGGACCTTAAGTCTCAGGGTTTCCCGGCCACAGCAGTGCACAAGATGCACTCCAACCGCGGTAGGCGTTTTCCCTTAGCTCTAGTAATCCTTACCAACACTCCCAACTCGAAGGAGATTTTCAGAAAGGCTCGCACAATTTGCGGACTCTCGAACATCTCCGTCGAGCGTCCCAACCCCCGCGGTCACCCTGGGCAGTGCCACCGCTGCCAGCTATATGGCCATGCAGCGGGTAACTGTTCAGCTCCCCCCAGGTGCGTCAAGTGCCTGGATCCCCACATCACTAAGGAGTGCACTCGCACTCCCGAATCCACTTCCCCCCTGCCTGTGTGCTATGCGGCCAGTCCGGCCACACAGCTAACTACAGGGGTTGCCCGCGCGCTCCGCGCACCACCGCCAAGAGGGTCGCGCCTAAACCGGCGCCGCCGCTCACTCCCACTAACTTCCCGCCGCTGCGCAACCGGGGTCCCCCGGAAGCAAAGCCCGTTCAGCCGACGCCAACTCCGGCTCTGTCTTGGAGGCAGCGTCCGGCCGTCCCGCCTGCACCTTCCCGACCCACCCCAGCTCCTGTAGCTTCCGTAGGGCCGCGTCCCACTTTGTCATCTTCACCTCAGTCGTCGTTGGCTGAGGACATGAAGACCATGTTCGACGTCATCCAAAACGTCGACATTAACGAAATTTCCGTACTCGCACGCAAACTGCGAGCCGCCTGCTCTCCTCAAGAGCGTTTATTCACGTTAGCCGAGCATCACTCGCTCCTAAGTTCGTTGTAAATTCTTTTACTTTTGTATAAATTCGTAAATAATAAATTATAATGTCTCGACCCGTGAATCCCGGGTCCAGTCGTATTAAACCCAAGGGCTTTTCCCTAGTATCTTTTAACGCTCGTAGCCTTAGCACCAACCTTCCCGAGATTAAACTGTTCCTTCAGAACAAAGAACCTGACTTATTCCTTCTCCAGGAGACATGGCTTACTCCAAACCGCTCCAGGGGATACGCTATTCCTAAGTACGCGTTTACTTGCAACGACAGGCCCAACTCCGGCGGATACGGCGGCACCGCTATATATTACAAAAGAGGCTTCCATTGCTGTCCTCTCCCTACCCCTCCTCTCCTCAACATGGAGGCCACTGTGTGTAGATTGGCTATGACTGGTCATCCGACCATCATCATAGCTTCAGTCTACATACCGTGCGGCTTCAGACCAATCCGCAGCGACTTTGAGGCCATTCTCGCCCTCGGCCATTCAGTCATTATGTTCGGAGACTTTAACTCCAAACATACTGACTGGACGTGCCTATCGACCAACACCAGCGGTATCGCTCTCCTCGACATCACTAACTCCCTTGACTTAGACGTCATATCTCCCATCACTTCCACTCACTATCCCAACAATCCGAACTACTCTCCTGACATCCTCGACTTTGCAATTATCAAGCGAATCAATCTCGATCTCAGGTCTATCTAACCGCTCGATGACCTAGGCTCCCACCACCGCCCCGTTTCCCTTGTGCTAGGTGTGCCTAACGATAACGTCACATCTCTTTAGACCTTTACCAACTGGAAAGGCTTTAAAAATACGTTAGTTTCAGCCTTAGAGGCCCCGAACTCTCCGCTCGCGATTTCGCCCGACCAATTAGATAGCCCGGATAAAATAGATACATTAGTCAACACTCTCACTGATGCTATCAACTCAGCCATCAGCGATAACGAAAAGGTTGCTAAGCAAGGCAAACCCACGCTTCCCCTAGCCGTAAGCAATCTCATTAAAGCCAAGAACGCGGCTCTCCGGAGAGCCAGGAAATATCCCACGCCCGCACACAGAACAGCTGCGAATCAGCTTCAACGTAAAGTAAGGTCTCGCCTCGCGGAACTCCGTGACACTCAGTTTAACGATCTCATGGAGAATATCTCCCCGTCCCACCAAGCGTATTATCGAATGGCCCGAGCTTTACGCGTAGACACCGCCTCGCACGTTCCTCCTCTCACTCGTCCCGACGGCACAATTGCCTTCGAAGTCGAAGAGAAAGCCGAATGCTTCGCCGACAGCATAGCGGCACAATGTTCGCCCAGCACGCAACCCGCGGATCCCTCCCACATCCAGGCGGTGGAGGACGAAGTTCTCCGCAGAGAATCTCTCCCTATCACCGACGACCCCGTCACAGTCTCTAATGATGAAATCTTGCTTCTCATTAGAAAGCAAAAGTCCAAAAAGGCTCCGGGTGCGGATGTAATTTCCAACCACGCACTTAAGCACCTGCCACAGCAGGTGCCACAGCCGCTTAAATAGTATGATAGGTAGAAAAAGTAAAATGTCTTTTAGAAATAAACGTACGCTTTATAAGGTCTGCGTTAGACCCGTCATGTCATATGCTTCACCAGTCTTTGCCCACGCCAATCCCTCCGTCCTGTATAAGCTGCAGGTGGTTCAAAATCTCTTCTGCCGCAGGGCCACAGACGCACCTTGGTATGTGCGCAACGCGGACCTGCACAGAGATCTTGAACTACCTACAGTGCAACAGCACCTCAAAACACTCTCAGAATCGTTCTTCAAACGCGCCGAATCCCATCCCAATCATCTTGTTCGAGATTCAGTCTCATATACTG
This sequence comes from Marasmarcha lunaedactyla, assembly GCA_923062675.1. Lineage (NCBI taxonomy): Eukaryota > Metazoa > Arthropoda > Insecta > Lepidoptera > Pterophoridae > Marasmarcha > Marasmarcha lunaedactyla. The sequence goes on along the minus strand of OV281339.1, from coordinate 37,222,377 downwards.
CTCCTGTGTTAGATTCGAAATTCAAAGTCGCTAGGCCGAGAAACGCGCACAATGGCAAACCCACGCAGTTAACTTTAGCTCTCGAGGCCCTTCAGGCCGCAAATCCTAATTCTAACGTAAATTCTAAATCTAACGTAAATCCGAATTAATGCAATTTTACTTTTCATTTTTAATGTTTTTATTTACTTTTCATTTTTAATGTTTTTTATTTACTTTTCATTTTTGATCACCTTCAGTGCTATGTAAATCCCAGCGGGTGACCCCTTAAGGGCCCCGCTAGCGCGGCCTCTTTCTCCAATTGGCCGTCGCTCAGATGAAGGCTGAATGGCAAAAATGCACGAGCCGACAGGGGGTTTTTTAGTGGGTATGATTCTGGTAGGCGTCGGGACGAGTCCCACATAACTCCGATCGCACGCGCGGAGTATGCGTCAGAGCATTTTTTATGTCCTCCTGCCCTTCCCGTGGAGGGGAACCAAAAAAAAAATGCTGGAGGTCAGCAAGCACATTTCATCCTTTTCTTTGCCAAACCTATCAACGTTCCTACAAGCTTTTCTTTGATAATTCCCTGATTGTCTTACAGGTAGGTGCACATCCGAAAACCTGAAGACGTGGAACAATACTTTCAGGCTCATGAAATCATACAAAATTCTCCCTTTCCTTGTTTTCCCTTGTTTGAATTAAATTATTCCTGGCCTTCAGGAGCTGTTTAAACTCACATTTAACCTTCTAGCGACTCTAATGTTTTGTACATTTTTCACAGTACTGAGATTGACCTATTTCCATAGATCATACCCTGGTTGTTTCCTACGGAAATCTTCACCTTGGATACTGAAAAAAGTCACAATTGAACATAATTTAAATGTTTCTATTAATTAAATCCAGTGGGATCAGGCTTCTTTACCCATTCGTTGCAGGGGTTTAGGCAAGCAGCGCATAGAGGATGTATGTTTGCCTGTTTTTCTGCAATCGACCTAAGGGGTTGTGAAGCTTTACATGATATTTAATCATCGCACAATTGAAACACGAACATTCCCTAAGCTACTGAAGCATTGAGGGAAAATCCCCAGGAAATGGCTATTTTAAAGGAAACACAATTAAAAAGATTTTGAAGACTACGAATTAAATAAAACCAAATAATTAATAATGAAAAACAGGAAATATTGTCAAGGAAAAAATCAAAAATAAGTTAAAATAATAAAAAATTAAGAAAATTCAATTATGATCCAAACAATTATTCATTGTAATAAAACCAAAACAAAAAGAAAATGTTTTACCTAACAACCAAAAACAAAATTGTTTCATTGAAATCAAAATTAATTTAACAAATTTAATAAACAAATGTTAACCAAATATTAACGAAATAAGTAAAACTTTATAAAACGATGATAGATGATTAAACGAACTTCCAAGTGAAGTTCTATCGCTATTATGAGTCGCTTCATTCGAAGATAGTATATAATTAAACAGGTAGTCCTTTTAAGGTGCTAAGTAACTTCGCACAGTTATAAAGTATGTTATTTGACTTATTCAAAAAAATTTTCGTCAGTTTACTTGATCAACCCCGGTCCCGGCAAGTATTCATTTTTTACATATCAAAAAAAAAGTTTGGTATAGGTTCCAGGAGGGACGGGTCATTTATATATCTTCGAATGAAGCGACTCATATAATAGCAATAGAACTTCATCTATTCTATTTTCGTCGCTTCATTCTTCAAATAGTTTATAAATAAATAGGTAGACTTTTAGAGACTACGTTTTGTTTTCTTTTGTCTTTACCAATTATAATTTATTTAAATATGTTTATTCATTAAATTCCTTACTTTAGTACATAATTTAAGAATCCAGTATTGGTATGGAGGTAAGTAGCCTTGCCTTCCATGCCAGAGGTCCCGGGTTCGAATCCTGGTAGGGGCAGATATATTATGATATTTGCTTTCTAGTCATGGATGTGTATTTACGTTTATTTAAGTTTATTTCTAATATTTATATGTATATATATATATATATATATATATATATATATATATATATATATATGTTTTTATATTTCTTAAGTTTATTTATCCGTTATCGAGTATCCATAACACAAGTTTTTGAATGATACTTAATTTGGGCTAGATAATGTGGTGTAATTGTTAGAAATATTTATTTATTTATTTTATTTTATACATTTGGTGATTGTCAAATTAATTTGATCAATAAACAAAATAATTTAATTTTAATTAATCTCTGTATCGGAACATATTGGGTGGTTTGTACCTTCATTGAGTACGGACACGGCAAAGTCATTTAGTGGGTCTAATATAGGTTTATGGTAAAATTTTGTAAAGGCCTGAAAGGTTTAGGTCCACCCAGCCGTTTCTTGGATAACCTACACTGTGCACGTGCCGCGAGCTGTGTGCGATGAACACAGGCATGTCAACGCCGCTCGTACCTAGTGTCTGCTTTATCCACCGACTCAGCGTCTGACTCGACGCGGCCCTGTGAAGAGACTTTCATGTTACAAACAAGAACCCCGAGTTCGAAGTTTTAATATTTTTCTTCGCAAAAAATATAATCTTGTAGAGTCGATACAGGACATAGCATTATATTATTTTTAAGTATTGGCAAGGATAACATACGTTGTTTACGATTTGGGGCTATGGTTGTAATGATGTATATTATGATTAAGTGAACGGATGCAAAAACTATATTTTCTTATTTAATATCTGGACCCTACGTCCGGTGCATACGGCTAACGATGTAACGGTAACTTTTTGTTAATTTTTTCTAAATTTAAAGTAAGGACATCATGGAGAAAGATGATTAAGAACTAAATTTGGATCCCAAGAAAATGATATATCAGTTATAGATTACACGTATTTTCTGCATCTTTTCGACAAAGCGAAATTATAGTTTATAATAATAAACATCAGGTACAAGATTACCAGGAATTTTTGCAGGTGGCGTGATATATCTATTATAGATTGCACATATTTTTTGCATCTTTTTGACAAAGCGAAATAATAGTTTATAGTAATAAAAATCAGGTAGAATACTACCAAGAATTTATGCGGATAGCGTATATATCTATTATAGATTACAGGTTTTTTCTGCATCTTTTCGATAAAGCGAAATTTAATTTTATAATAAAAACCATCAAGTAGAAGACTACCAGGAATTTATGCGGATAACGCGATATATCTGTTATAGATAACACGTCTTTTCTGCATCTTTCTGATGAAGCAAAGTTAAGTTTATATATCCCGCGGTCACTTTTGAAAAAAACCAAAATGGCTTACCTCATCGGAAGAAATAACGAGTCTCTATCGTTTATTTATTGTTAGTTCTAATTTTCGAACTTTTAGTACAACCTTTACAGCATATTTAATATTAAACTGTTCACTTTTGTTCGTTGGTATAAGACTTGTGCTTTTTACCACGAACAAAAAAATAATGAAGACTTGACGGGACCGGGGTTGATCAAGTAAACAGACGGAAAGTTTTTTTATTTAAGTCAAATGACATACTCTGAAACTGTACGAAGTTACCTAGTACCATAAAAGGATTACCTGTGTAGTTATATACTATATGAAGAATGAAGCGAAGAAATATAATTTAAACTTGATCAATAAACATAGTTCAACAAATCAAATTGAAAACTTTTATCATTTTTAGAAAAGCTTTAAACGAAAGTATGAGTACAACCCTTGTAAAATAAACTTTACATCCTTTTATTTAGGGTTTGTGTTTGAATATGCTCTAAGGTACAGCTTTCCGATTTACAGAACGAAAACGAGTAAATTTTGTGTCGTATTGGATTTTAATTTCTTTTTACCAGAAGTAATGATTTTGCTTCCGCCTTGGATCTTCTCTGTCGACTCATACGTTAAAGAGTCTATTGGGTTTTAAAGGGAGGTATTTCAGTCGTTCATTCGGAGGTTATGCCGTACATTACGGAAACTTTGTGTTGCGTGAAATTTTCCCGGACATTTAATTTAAGAATCCTTTTAGTGATTCACTTTGGAAAGGACACTGTTCTTTTTGAACCTGGTTTTTGTAGCGAAAAAAATGGTCTCTAAGTTTATGGTGAATGGTGAAACATTACATATGTACATAGGAGAAGTAATATTCATGGAACGACATCTATTCTTAAATGGTATTTATATATATTTATGTTTGTTCTGGATTCCCCGCAGTTCACTGTATCGTCATCTCTGTAGTTTCGCCTGTAGTTTTAAAAACGAATAGCACGAAGTCATGGAGTGCTAACAAGTATTTTTTTTTCTTCTCGGAGGCTTGCTTCTGCGGTTGCCTCAGCTGACACCATTGTCAGACTCAAATGGGAGGCTGCAAAGGTATTGACATAGGACATAGGTGGCATACCATAAGAGACACAAACCCCTCTGCCATAGCATCAGAGTTACTGCGTCTGGTCTTTTACCATTGGAACGGCCAAGGCCCGGTGATTCTAACACGCAGGGGATGTTGGTAGAAACCAATGCCCTGCGAAAAGTCTCAGACAGAACATAATGGAGCATTTATGGAAATCTTCTTGAACACCGACAACAACGGATGCATCGATGTGGTAGACAAACATTCAGCCCAAGTGAAGTGCTACCACCACACGCATGGAGTCACAGTCAAGGAAAGTTGCCATAGATGGTGATGGACAGCTTGCAACCATGCCTCTGCATTTGGCCTCGAAACGGATTTAAACTTAGCCATGCAGACGCCAGCAGTCTATGTATGGAGCTGGTCGATGGTGGATTCGATCCCACATCGTGTCAGGCCTGTTGTCTCTCTAGGGCCATGGGACTGGGCACCATCTGGGAACAGAGCCGTCCATTTCCTCAATACTTCAATAGCTTAGGGAATGTTCGTGTTTCAATTGTACGATGATTAAATATCATGTTAAGTTTGATAACCCCATATATGGCGAACATACATCCTCTATGCGATGCGTGCCCAAACCCCTGCAGTGAATGAGTAAAGAAGCCTAATCCCACAGGATTTCATTACTTTGAAGTATGTTCGATTGTGACTTTATTCAGTATCCAAGGTGTAGATTTCCGCGGGAAACAACCAGGGTACGATCTAAGGAGATAGGTCAATCTCAGCACCGTGAAACATTTCCTCGGTAACACAAGAGCCACGTGAGAGACAAATTGCTCAGACGTTCACGAGCACAGAAAAAGAGGTGTCACTTTACTTCTAAGGCTTCAAGAACTGTCTCTGGAAAAATTGGAGACGCTAGAAGGTAAAATATGAGTTTAGACAGCTCCTGAAGGCCAGGAATAAATTAATTCAAACAAGGGAAAATAAGGAAAGGGAGAGTTTTGCATGATTTCTTGAGCCTGGGCAGTGGACTTGAAAATATTGTCCCACGCCTTTAGGTTTTTGGATGTGGGTCACCCTGTTACGCATCTACCTGTAAGACAATCAAGGAATTATCGAAGAATAGCTTGGAGGAACTTTGATAAAGAAAAGGATATAAGGATGGAATGTGTTTGCTAGCGTCCAGCAGTAAAGCGTCTCTTTACTCTTGATCGTAATTACCTGTTTTGCTATTTATTAATTTGGTATGTCACACTTTACTAACAAAACACAGATATGCAAGGCTTCAAGAAAATTTAAGAAAACTTTTATTTGTTATAAGCAAAAAAAAAATATGTCAATAGTAAGATTTAAGACTTTGACTTCGTATGTTAATTATAACAGTAAATATTTTATTATTAAACTTTTTATTTGTTTCTCAGACAAATGTAAATTTTTGGTCTAATGAAATAATTGACTAACTTGTTAAACAAATGGCTTAAATAACTTTTCAAAAAATAATTCTTCTTGTGAACACGTTTAATTAAGTCAACTTTTCAGGTCTACCGTTACTACTATCATTCAGTTCACGTGTCAAAGAGAGACTTTTTATTTCCACGATTGTACTGGGTTTTTTATTTTCAGCCTTTTTTATAAACATGATTATGAAAGGGCCATTTTAGAGAGCTTTTGGGGTAAGAGCAATTTAATTTGTGGCATTTTTGCAGTCAGAATTTATTATTTTCGTTTTCATTCTGACTTTTTGCTTGATTTTATTTGTATTATGTTATGTTTGCGTACATTATATTTTTATTATTAAGAAGATTTTTTTGGTTTTATTATTTCAAATAAATTTATATTTATGAATAATTTTATATTGATAAAAGAAGCATAGAAAAGCGAACCTTTGACCTCGTTTCCACTTTTAAGTTACCAGCAAATATCGTAGACGCTGCCGGCTTTTTAAATAAAATTGAGATTCCATCCAGATTTTACATAAAATTTAAACTTCATCTCATCACCATCATCATCATCATCAATCAAGTTCAAGTATTCAGACCAATATCTTCTGATACTAGTGTGACAAATCGTGGACTACATGAACAGTACGTCACGTCATAGTTTATTTCGGACTTTTACAACTCGCCGCGAAGACTCCGACGGCGGGGGCGCTCAGGCTTCAGTAGCAGGCAGCATCAGCAGCAGGCAGCCTCAGCAGCAGGCAGCCTCAGCAGCAGGCAGCATCAGTAGAAGGCTTGCAGTAGATTTGTTCGCCGTAGACACTAGACTCGTTTGCAGTAGACTGTAGACTGGTGTTATTGCACCAGTGTGCACTTATGCCAACTATCGCGCGTAATACGAGGTTATGTGGGACTCACTCCAACCGATCCTACCAGAGCCTCTACCCACTAAAAAACCACCTGTAGAACTCTGGCAATCATTTGCCTCACAGCCTTGTCCATGCTATAACTTAAGAAACTTTTGAATCTGTTGAAAATTTTAATTATTATCGTTAAACTTTATTAAACTTTATTAAAAACTTACAACGGATTTATTGTATTTTACGTTACATCGCCTGAACTTTTATGTTAAATTTTATGAATAGAAAAATGAAAATTAACAGCAAGATGTCACATGTGTATCGAGAAGTCAGGTGGTCGATCAATCAACAATTATGTCATAATTTGCATATACATACTACTACCACTGGTGATAATGTGCAGTTACTACATGAAACTGAGTTTATATTGTTCTCCAATATGCAATAAATTAATCTACTTACTATTTATAAATTAAAAGGAGTAAAAATTGATATCTATAGAACAGTTTTTGTTATGTTTGAATCAGGTTGATCAAGTTTTAACATCAAAGTAAAACATTTTTGTTTTATTTAACTTCAATGGATACGTAAGGGACGTTGCCCACTGATTCGGCCTGGAATTAATCGGTACTGCCGCCAGCATAGCTGAAGCTGAAGATGATCGTTCGGGAAAATTGACGCGCGATCGGCAGAAGCTAAATGTGTGGGACAATTGCTTGGGGCCTTATCTTTCAATAAATGCTGCCGACCCGAATACGCTCGCTCGAACATGGGGATAGCGCTCTTAAGACTTACTACACAACTTGTATTTTTACAAACGCTTAGGGATTTATTTGGGATTTTATTGTGCATGGACAAATTTTTCAGGTTATATATAAGTTATTTTCAATCACGGTATAACTCGTGCATTCCGCCGTCGTTCTATAGTCTATTGGAGCTTAATTTCAGCGCTGCATTATATTCACTTCCCATTTCCATTTCCCAATCTTGCGAACGAACGGTTTCTTAAGAATTTAAGTTTAATGGAACACAACCTTTAAATTTAAACCTGTATAAAAATTACATAAAAGTAGGTATTCATCGCAGACTCTTTTATTTAGTTTTAGTAAAGAAATGCGCTCAACTGGAAATATCTTACTATGGACTAGCTCATGATAGATGAGATGCTGAACTTTTTATTATAATAAAAAGAAAAATAATAAAAGAAATACAAAATATTATTAAAACCAATAGTATTCGTATTTTTATTTATAAGATGCATGTTTACCAATATAGGTCAGTAAACAACCGCAGTTTTAACTGATCGTAAACGAATATACCTACAAGTACCTACAAGTATGATTGATTGTGTGCCTTCTGCGTAAGTAATGTTACTGCGCCACTTTTACAAGTATACGAAATAAAACAACGGTGATTCACAGTTACTGAGGGAAATTATAGATATATCACTTTTCAAATAAGTAAGGCAAAACATTAACTGAAAACAAAATTTGACTTCGGGCAAAGATAGTGGTGGATAGTCCGGGAGGTAGCGTTGCATTTTGGGCAGTGATTTTACGCCGATTACTTGCCATCTTTTTCAATAGATCTCGAATGACTTACAACTGAACCAAGTGTCAGCTGGCGCACCCGCGGCGGGTGTGGTACTGAGAGGTTGCAAAAGTGGTAAAAAATAAAAAAACAATTGATAGATAGATAGAGAAAAAGTTATAGTACGCCGGCTGAAACTTTTTCCATAAATAAGTGTTATCATTCTGAGCTGAAAAAAACTCGTCAGCTGCATAGTGGAGGGGAATTATGCGTCAGCTGCTCGCATGAACTTGTAAAAAAAAACGTAAAATAAAGTTATATTACGCCGAATGAAATTTAGCAACGTGATTCTTTAAATAATTAAGAATACGAAAACAACAATCAGCTGCTTGTGTAGCGGTGGAAAGTCTTTCAGGTGACGCGGTAAAGTTGCAGATTATTCGAGCAATGCACAGTATCTTTCACATTATATTTTTGTCTTGCTTGTCAAATGTAATGAATATAAACTAAAATAAGCTAATATTTAAAAAAAAGTTGGAATATGGAAATAATCGAGAACTTTGCAGAACTTATTCGTTATCGATGGTATCGCTATCGTTATCGTTTTCTGATGCTTCATCTTCCGAACTGTCCAAACTGGCCTTGAAATCGTTCCCTTCTTCTTGATCGAGTTCTAGAGTTCGATTCTCTTCACCATCATCTGTAAACACTGCAAAGTTCTCAATTATTTCTATATTTCTAAAACTCGATATCATTTCTTGTTATGAATTTTGTTCAAAATAAAGGAAGACAAAAATATAATGTGAAAGATTCTGTGCATTACTCGAATAATCTGCATCTTTACCGCGGCAGCTGACGGCCTTTCCACCGCTATACACGCAGCTGATTGCTGTTTTCATATTATTTAAAGAATCACGTTGTTAAATTTCATTCGGCGTAATATAACTTTATTTTACGTTTTGTTTTACAAGTTCATGCGAGCCGCTGACGCATAATCCCCTCCACTATGCAGCTGATGATTTTTTTAGCTCAGTATGATAACAACTATTTATGGAAAAAGTTTCAGCCGGCGCGACCTGAGCAGCTGACGGTCGGTTCACTTATTAGTCATATAAGATCAACTATCGCTGTTAATATCAGCCAGCTTACTATGACTTTTGTATTTGCAACGGTACCTCCCGGACTAAGAGATAAGCACTACAATATTCGGGCTCAACTGTAGTTTAGATTAGTTAGTGCGGGAGTTGAGTTTGACCAATTTTCAATAGACTTTTCACGATCTCAATAAAAATAAATAAGTAAGGCAAAGACCAGTTAATAATCATCTCTACTTTAAATTACTAACATAGTTTACCAAAAATAATTGTCTAAAACAACATTTGCCTTAATCCTAATTCCTATCGGCATTGCGCGTCGGCAGTCTTTCTGGCAAAAGTAGTTAGTTGGAGACCGTTGAATAAAAAGATCGCAAACTAAGATTCAAAATAATTTTGACTAATTTACAATATTCAAAATAATTTTGACTAATTTACAATATTCAAAATAATTTACAATATAATTATTATATTGTAGAAATGCAAGTAGTATAGTTGTAATTTTTTCCTTGCGTAGTTAACAGTAAGGTGGTTATCGACGATCTGTATGATAGTTAAATATTAATCAATTGGGTAAATTAAATGTGCAAACGAAACTCAAATGCGCAACCTAATTAAGTAGGCTCCAGCGTGAGCAAAATGTACCTATGTATGATAGTGAGACCATACATCTTAGCAACCCCGAAAGGAAACCTCCGGCCTCGTCCTACTCTGGCGTTAGGGCGTTCCCGGTGCTGGAGTTCAATATCCGTCAATATAGTCATCTCCTTACGAACCAAGTGAGAATAGCTATTATCGTTACACCAAGAAGGCTGAGATCAGTACTTCATGTTCCTTTAGTGACAACAGTCTGTTGTCGATCTCTTGAGTTTGTTCTTTTGTATTTTTATGTCTTCTAATTAAAAAACCTTCTATGGTATGTCAAGTTGACAAAATTGTCGACCGACAAGTTTTGTTTAGGAACTTCGTAGTTGCGATGAATCGCCATGTGTGTGTTGTACCCTTTATGTGAGTTCAACACACACAGTTTATACACGGGGTATTAAATAGCTTAAGAACTCGTCTGGATCTTCCGTAAGATCCAAGAAGAGACGACAAAAGGGTCTGGAGTTCAATACGAGCTTCAATTTGAGCTAGGAGCATGTAAAATTCTTCATAAGTCACCTTCTGATCTGCAAGTACGTGGCGAAGATGGTACTTAAGGGACATGACCGCAGCTTCCCAGAGACTCCCGCTGTAGGCCACGCAGAGAGCGGTGAAGTGCCACTCGATGTCCATCTTGCTTATTTGAGTGAAGAACTCCGGTTGTAGAAGATGTTTGAATTTTTCAAATTCTTTGCGTAAAACTTTTGCTGCGCCTATGAAGTTAATGCCGCAGTCTGAGTATACAATATGTTTTGGCGTGCCGCTTCGTTGTCACATCCGTTTAAAAGCAGCGATAAAGGTTTCCGTACTAAGGTCTGGTATCAGTTCTGTATATGCGGCCTTCGTAGCCATACACACAAAAACTACTCTATAGCCCTTCGTAGTTTTAACCCCTTTTTTCCTTATTTAGTTTAACTTCTACACTTCTCGTGAAATCAATTCCGGTATGCGTAAATGGACGAAAAGGGGTAGTTCTTTGTTGAGGTAGGTCGCTCATAAATTGGCAAGCTTTAGTCGGCTCGTGGCCTCCATGACTCTTAACGCAATAACGTAGTTTGTCCTTGACCGCTCGGTTACCGTCGACAATCCAATAATTGGGGCCATACAGTTGGTGTGTCTGTCTGGGGATTTATTAAAAAAAAAAATTTTGCTTATCTATGACAATGTTAGTCGTGGGCCCCCATGTAGTGTGGTGATGTGTGCTTGATGTAGTAGTGTGTGAAGCGTCCATTACGGGATAAGATAATGGGATTTTTCATTTCAAACCAAAAGTTACAGTTGTTGAGGCGATCTCTGACGCGTATGATCCCTTTTTTGTCTAAAAGGGTTTAATTTCAAGATTGAGCTCTAATTCAATGTAGCTTGATTTTCAAATGTAATAATTTAAAATCATTCTCAAATTCGTGTTGTTGAAGATTTCTGACTATTATTTGATTCGCCCATGCTAGTTCGCTCGCAACTGCGAGATAACACCGGCTACCTAACTAGTTAGGTACCCGATGTTATGTTTCAAGTTGTGACCTATGTTTGTGACTAAGCGCAGTGCCCAAATTGTGATTCTAGTTACACGAAGTAATGAACTGATGTTATCAAGTAGGTCAACTATAAATTATTTTGTTTGATTTCGTGTAGGGTTGTCTCCATCGAATTTTTTATCCAATTTTGGTAGTAATTAAAGATACTGATTTCTTAGAGATTTCACGTTTGTTGGTTTCAAAGAAGTCAGGGCCTTTCCACCAAAGGTCAAAGTTTATAAGTTTGGATGGTTAGGGCTCTTGGGAAGCGCAGTCTGCGGGGTTACAGTATACGGCAGATTTAATTTGCTTGATTATGTAACTCTGTTTGCTACATATCTTGCAGCCATGCGAACACTACTTGAGAGTCACACCATGCTGGGACCTATAAATCGTACCCAGTATAGGCTTTTGTAACCTTCCCGACTTGTTGAGCAAGAAGTTAAGCGCCGCAAAGTTCTAGCCTTGGAAAAGTATTCTTTTTTTGCTAAAGTTGAACCCTAGTCAATGCGGCAAGTAAAGATATAGTTGGCGGGCCATGTGCATTTTTTACGTAACTGTATATTACGCGAGAATAGGCTTTCTCGCTGGCGACACAGTATCCTAGTAGTTGAATATTATCTTGTGTACCTCCCAGCTATCTATTGAGTTTAATGGCTTTGAGCCTGGGAAGTTCTGTTTTTTATTTTAACCTCTCAGTTAGAATGTCAGCTTTCAAAGTTGCATCCCACCCGAGCTTGCTGACCCATTGTCATTTAAATAATAGTTTTGCTGTTACAGTGATAGGTTACCAGCCCATTGGGTCATAAAAATCTGAAATAGCGGATGGTGGATTTTTAGCATTTTCATAAATGTTCCAGTTAAAAGTAAAAATATCATTCTGTGGGTTACATCCTAGCCCAAGGGTCTTAGTTACTTCTTCATGTTTGAATTCAAAGATGGTCTTTGTAGAGATTTGATCTTCTGACAAGTTTTCTAGCAAAGCAGGATCATTCACTGACCACTTCCGTAAGTTCATACCCCCCGCCTTAAATACATAAATTATCGACCTTTGAAGTTTATTAGCTTCAAGGATAGGGTTATGACCGCAAATTAGGTTGTCGATGTAAAATTGTTTTGATTTGATTGGAGCACGTGGGCCGCCTCGGGGTATTTGTGACCGTTATCTTGGGCTAACTGCTTAAGTGTACGCATCGCTAGCCATTGTGCACATTTCATTCCGCAGGTTACAGTGAACAACTGGTAAGTTTGTAATTGATCAAATGGCTATTCACGCCAAATTATTTTTTGCAGTTTTTCAGACAGCCATATGCATCTGTACGTTTTTTCAATGTCGGCGGTATATACATATTTGTAAGACCACCACTTCAAGATAAGAATTTTTGAATGTCTTTCTGTAGGTTATTGTCTTTTTCTTCAAGTTAGTTGAGACTCAAGCCGCTAGAATCTTTTTGGATGCCATTGAAGACCATTCTAAGTTAGTTGTCGTCGATTGTTCACGTAGTACGCCGTGTTGGGGCGGGTAGCAACCATTATCAGCTGATGACACTGGAGGCGATAGTTTCATATGACCTAAATCGGTGTATTCTTGAATGAAATTGCGGTACGTAATACCAAGTTTGTTTTTTCTTAGCAGTGTCTTCAGTCTTATTTATCTCATAGTTAGGGAAAAGAGGCATTTCCACAATGTATTTTCCATCTACATCTCGCTGTACTGCAAAAAAAGCGTTGCAGGTGTCCTTGTTGTCCTGCGTAAATCTTCATATTCGCAGTACTTAGTTATCTCCTTAAGATCGATGAGGGTCACGTGGCAGTTGAAAGTTTTCAACTTGCCGCACAGTATCCACCCCAAGTGGGTTTGCTGTGCACTAAGTGAAACTCAGGATCAGCGAGCTTTAAGTTTTCCAAGTGTGGCTGGTTAGAAATCTCACAGGACGAGTTAAGTAGGTAATTAATAAGTTTTTTCATAATGAACGCTTGCATTTTAAAGGTATATTCCGAATGTATTGACTTTAGTCTTTATAATGGCAGGTATGATTTGGGCTTCCTTTACAGTGACTGGATGCAGTTGTAACCCCGAAGTTACGTTGTTGTTTCATTTACGCGTTGTCTAGGTAGCTTAAATAATTGAGCGGCGCTCTCCGTGATAAGGTTCACTTACGAGCCTTGGTAAAGTAGGGCCCATACAGTGACGTAGTTACAGCTCGAAGTTTGTACTTGTATTAGTATCGTAGTTAGTAATATCTCCTTATCGTCAGTAGTAAATACTTGTAACATCGTAAATATTAGTATAGTTAATTTATTATTGTAGTAAATACTTAAGTAAGATGTCATTACTTAGATTACTTAGATGAGTTGAATCCGGTTGCTGTGAATTATTATTTTGTTTCCAGTTTTAGATGCTGATCTCGTTGCGAAGTTGTGTAACAGCGTATGATGCTTCATATGGCGTGCCTTACAAGTTTTTAGCGAGTTGCAGTTTTTGCATAGTTGTAATTTCGATAATGTGTTTTTGCGTTGAGTCGGGTTCATGTCAATGAACTTAGGAAATTGCATAAACATAAACGTGAATTCCGCTGCAATTTGGTCATAGTCCGTATTTAAATGTTGTGAAATAAGTCGAATTATGTGTTTTTGGTTCATGGAAATGTTTTCTCACCGAAATATAAGGTCATTACATATGAAATTGGCATTTTGGAAAGGAGAAACGTAAAGTCAATTTTTCTAATATAATATATTTATTGGATCAAAGTATGTACCATTGCTATCTATGCACTTTTGCCTACAGCTAACTCGGATGTGGTTTGCGAAGGATCCGTTTTCACCATAGCCTTCAATTCTCAATTACCAACTTTGGGCTCCGGCCGTCCACGGGGCTTGTTCTGCAGGCAGAAATATCCAGAACGAAAACGTTGGAACTAAAAATGTACTGTGTTTTCTTTTGCGAAACCGCCGCCATACACAGCATCAATACTTCGAGCCGTTTCTGCAGCACTGGTGCCACGGTGGAACTCGTACTCGTAAATAACGTGATATTTCAAGTTTTCCATTTTGTAAACTAAGTGACTCAAAGAAAAAACGAAAAAACAAAAAATAAATTAATTACGGTTTTCGAATCACAAATGCGTGAGTAAATAGCTTTACAAATTTTAAATTGGAATTCTTAACCAACGATGAGATAATACAGATCAAAGTTGCCATCACGACAAAACGCCAATTTCATATGTCCTTATATATCTATTGCTAGGCAATTTTGACGTACTTGGTTTATGTACATTATGTATTTCTTTCTTCGTATTTTTCATGGTTTCATAGGTCATAAATTTGCTTTGTGCTTAATTGTGAGAGTCCAGTTTCTGTGATATTAGATGTACTATAGCGGGTTCAAAGTTGATGAACTAATACGGATGTTCGTTAGCCCATTTAGACATTCAGTTTTAACGTCATGCATCCTTTTCAGATTTTAAGCTTTAGGAGTTGGTAGGACTGGCAGCTTGAGCATCACGTATTCAAAAGAATTTTATTGATGCATTCATATGACGTGTTTGCTTTGACGAAAACTTGGATGTTAAACGGCATAAATAACGGGGAACTATTTGATGATAGTTATGTGGTCTGGAGAAGCGATCAAAAATACCAGTTCACACAGGAAAGTTTTGGTGGCGGTGTTTTAATACTGGTCCGTCGTGAGTTCATGGCAATGAATCGCCTATAATGGTCATCAACGGCTGAAGACATCTGGGTCACAACTATATTGACTGATAACCACTTCTGTATAAATACATTTTCATTTTATTTATCTGTGAAATGAAAAATTTGGTCATTCTTTTAATTAACAACTTTCGAATTTTACTAATATATTAGCAGCAACAGTGAACTCCCAGCCTAATGATGTTTTTGTAATTTTGGGAGATTTTAATATCAGTAACACTCAGTGGAATCCCACTTCCGATTCCACTTCTGGATATTCGGGAGTCATGGAAGAATTTCAATATACATTTGTTGATACATTGTCTGAATACAACCTTTCACAATAAAATTTTGGCCGTAACACACATGGTAGACTTTTAGACTTATTATCAAGTAATATTGATGTCGAGATTTCTTCATCCGATGATCCCGTTGTACCCGAAGATTTCCACCACAAGTCGTTAATATAACAATAGACTTAGCGTTTACAAAGCCTATGGAGGTTAATTACAAGCATTATTTTGAGTCAGCAAATTGTATTCATTATTAAGTCTTCATTGGGTAAAGTAAACTGGGATGACTATCTTCTGAAAATACCGCTTGAACAAACAAAAGATAATTTTTATAAATGTTTATATGATATAATAAAAAAATTTGTATATAAAAAGTGATTGTCTAGCGCTAGATATCCACAGTGGAACAATTCTTCGTTTAAGCATCTTCTTAGAGTAAAATATAAGTTCTTAAAAAATATCGTGCGTATGGGAATATTTCAGATTACAATAAATTTTCACTTTTACGTCAAAGAGCTAAAAACCTAGAGGTCAAATGTAACACTGCTTACATCAAACAATGTGAGGAAGCTATAGAAAAAAATCTCAAACTGGTCCAAAATCCAAAAGGTCGTTCATCAAATATAACAAATAGAATCATAACACTATTCCGTCATCTCTGTCATATGAAGGAGAGGTTGCAGAATCTGAACATGATGCTTGCCGTTTTTTCGCGTGGTATTTCCAATCAAATTTTCAAACACCAAATAGCTCCTCGAGAGATTCAAATGATTCAGTTGATCAATGTTCAAATGATGCCAACACTATCGGTCGTATATAAATTACCTACGAAAACACACTAAAAGTACTTGCATCACTGGATCTTTCGAAAGGAGCAGAACCTGATCAAAGAGCGCCATTATTTATAGTTCGATGTTCAGAATCTTTGACTAAAACATTAACGATATTATTAACCTGTGAGAATTATTTTCATATGTTTATTACATAAATATTTTAATTACTTCACAAAAGACCCTTGGATTTTATTTAAAAGTCAATGTTTCACGACTGGCTATGATTTTCTTTTCTTTCCGGCATATTTATTTCAGTCTTTAACTGAAACTTGTTTATAGTAATCACCGTGCGGGAGTTAGCGACACGTTAAAGAAGCCATAAGCTATTAATATTTTCAGCGGATGGCAACTATTAAAGCCTTTTGCCGTTGCGTTCAACTCTATTGAGTTGACTTATTTAGGATACGATTCCTCATAAGCAACTCTAACTGCATGACGTTTTATTTCCAGTAGTTGGAATAAGACTAGTATGATAGAGAATGTATGTTGTAATTATAATGTACGTTGATGGAGTTGAACGATGTATATTAACATTGTATATTCCAGGAACATGTTAAAAATTCTATCATTCATGAACCATGTAATTTAAGATAATTATTTAGGATTTTTTTTTTTTTTTTCTCTCTCTCGTCTGTTTTGTTTTATTTTTCTATTAAATAACTTGTTGATAAGCATTATATCAGTATTATTTTTTTTTTTCATATATACAGGATGTTTTTTCAGAAAAATTCTTCTATAGGATGTTAATATTAATTTTCATTTTGCTTTTAATTATTATTTTTTTTTTTGATTGTTCTTTCATTTAGCAGATTAAATATTAAAATTCGATATGTATATGCGGTTTATTTTGATTTGGTTTGAATTTGAAATTTTACTAAAAAAATCTTTCAGATTTTTTTTTTCCCGGCCCCCGGGGTATTGTGACGGTTGTCTATTTCGACCTCTTTTTGTCAGTAAATTTTATTTTTTTGTTGTTCCCGACGTAATTTTAAACTAGGAATTACGTAGTGTCGGAGAACGGCAATGTTTTGATTTGACAAGTGAGTCACGAAAAATTATCCATCAAAGCAACTTGAATCTATTTATTTATTATTTTCCGAGTTTATTATTCCAAATTACATAGTTAAGATATTTTATTATCGATAATCAAAGTTCTTTTTAAGAAACCTATATTTATTTTTTACGTTCACGAGTGTGCGTAGCCAAAATTGTTGGCATTTTTGTATATTTTTAATTTTACCGAAAAAATAAACACAGAAGAGAATTTTGTGTTTTATTGAAACTACGCTACAAACGTTCTATAAATGAAGGTATTGTTCCTATGATTTGGAAATGAGCTTTTACAACACCAATTCATAAAGGAGGTAGAACAAATGATGTTTGTAACTACAGGCCATCTCAAAATTATTTATATTTGCAAAAAAATTTGAACGCTTAATATACACCCAAGTTTACAGTAACCTAACACTTTACTTCATCTTTGAGCAACACGGTTTTCTTAAACGGCGATCTACAACATCTAATCTTTTATCGTTTATTGATTACACAACGGTCAACATGGACTCTTGAGGCCAACTGGATACCATTTTTACGGACTACGCAAAGTGTTTTGACTGCATTGATCATAGAGTATTACTACGAAAACTATTGAAGGCGGAAATTCACGGTAGTCTGTTCAGATGCTTCAAGTCCTACATTGAGAACAGGTCACAGGCCGTTGTGTTGAATGGCTTTACATCTGCATATAACTATGTGCCTTCTGGTGTCCCACAGGGATTCTTACCGGGCCCTCTTTTATAAAATATATTTATAAACGACGTTTCCAACTGTTTTTTCTATTCAAAATTTGTGTTATATGCAGATGATATGAAAATCTTAAAGAGTGTTGCGGATTGCCAGGATTGTACATTTTTGCAGGAAAATTTAATTAGGTTTGAACAATACTGCAATACTAACAGACTTGATATTAATGCTTCAAAGTGTTATGTGGTAAGGTTTACTCGGAAGAAAATCCTGTTACGTATCGAGTATTTACTGAAAGTTCTTAAAACGTCTAATGAAATACGCGACTTGGGTATTGTTCACGATGGCAAATTAATTTATGATAGACATATTGATGATATTGTTTATCGGGCTAAAAGGGCACTGGGATTTATTTGACGCTCAAGTTCCCCATTAATAGCATAAAAGTTATAAAAATTCTTTACTGTTCGTATGTGCGTAGTATCATTGAATATTGCTCACAAGTTTGGAGTTCATTGTATGACATTTATATCGGCAGGCTTGAAACCATACAGCGTAAATTTATGAGACCTCTTCAATTCAAAAGAAGAGTCAAGGTGTAGGCGTTATCACATTTTACCTCTCTACGTAAGACGCCAAATCGCGAATATTGTCACGGTTATCAAGATTGCACAATGCAAGATTGATTCTCCTTAACTCCTCGCCCAATTGGGCCTGAAGGTCATCCCGACAACATATTACTCTGCATGTTCCGCACAGCTGTACTAATTATCGGCAAAATTCATTTTTTGGAAGGATCTCAAATTTGATAAATAAAATAAACTAACCAGAGATTGACATTTTTAATGCTTCCGTAGAAAAAGTCATGCTGACAATTACTAATCAATGGTTTGATAACGTTCCCGGAGCGATTTGATTGAGTTTTTAATTGTTTTTTGTATTGTAATATTTGTATTTTTGTGTTTTTAATTTATTTTTTTGTGTATTATATATGTACTTAGCTCTATCTCAATTTATGATATGTGGAAACTAATAATTGGGTCTAGTTAATTTTTTAGTATAAGGCTAGCTTTAAGACCACCTTATGTGTTCCAAATAAATAAAATAAAATAAAAATAATGTTTACAAAAGAAGTAAACTTGAGGCGTCGATTTTCGTAGCGCTGAATGAGTATGTCCCATCACGAGTCGTAATTATCACCAGGTGTTTCAAATGTTGCATGTTTTGCACTTTATCAATCATGAAGTAGTTGTGTACAGTTTCGAAGAACAAATATTTAAAGGAAACCCACTGCAGATATTTTCCTGAGAACTCCAGGACTTCTTTTTCGTAGTGGTTATATTTTCGTATTGAGCTGTCGTCGCATCTGATTGTATTTATCTGCCAAGTTGATTAACATGTCGTTGTATTAAAATTCGAGCTTTCTAGTTTACATTCTAATTCTCAGTGTTGTCTGTCGATGTTTTCCCACTTGGACTTTAAAATTTAGAGATGATTTTGTAACTCCCATCTTTCAGTTATAGTTTGACGTCTATTTTTGACAAAGCGCGGTCTAGAGAATTGAAATTGCATTCTTGCCTCTCTAGCAAAATAACCACGCTCTAATAAAAATGCACATTCTTGTTCGTGCTGATTGCTTGTAATAAGTCTTGCATATTTTTTCTTGTTGTTTCGTAGAGCTCTTGAGTCTTTTCAAAGATATCCTCTTGAATGTAGGCGATATTTTTATCGTCATAGTTTCCTTCAATTTTTTCGTGACGGGCATTGAAGTCTTTCCATTGATCTTCCAAAGATTGACGTCGTTTAAGTAAGTAAGTCAAATTTTTTGTTATCGTCGCATCTTTCTTGAAGTTCAAACACAGCGACTTGATATTGTTGAAACATTGTTGTTGTAAGGTCAACATTTTTTTCTTTTGTAGTTAAGTTATTTTTTAGTAGTAAGTAAGTAAGTTTCCTTTTTAGTATATGTAGGTCGTTGACCTGCCACGTAGTTGACGATGGCAGTCGATGTTGTTGTAGTTAATTTCAGTAGTAAGTAAAATTGTAAGTAGCTCGTTGAACTGCCACGTAGTTGGCGGTGGCAGTCAAGGGTTGGTGACACTAAGCCTGATGGTCGTTAAAAGCAGCCACTGCTCCAAAATATACGTCTTCTCAATTAGCCTGGGGGGAGCTCACTGGTGAGAAGCCAGGTAACTGAGACGCTATTAAAGTTTGAGCCACAAAACATACCAAGTGTTAATTGCAAAGGACTTACACATAGTAGTCTTATTAGATCCGTTCGTCGTCTTCTGGAACCGCAGTAAGTTACAGTAGTGTTGACGATCTCAAAATTCTTCGAATCGGATGTAGTTTCCAGTTTCCTGGTTCAGTGCTCTAAGGACCATTAAATGTACGGGTTGATATTGCTGAACAAAACAAGTTGAAGTTAAAATAGTCTTGCTGGCCAAAGCAGTTAGTTGGAGTTGAGACCGTTGAATAGAAAGAACGCACAGTAAGAATCAAAATTATATCGTAGAAGTACAAGTAGTTTGGCAAATCTTTCCTTGAGTAGTTAACAGTGAGGTGATTATCGACAATCTAGCTGATAGCTAAACAATAATCAATAAGGAAATATTTTTGTGCAATTGAAACTAAAATTTGCAGCCTAATTAAGTAGGCTGCAGCGTGAGCAAAATGTACCTGTGTATGATAGTGAGACCATACCATTGTTTTTAGTCAAAAGCCAACTATTCACCAGATGTTTAACCCTTAACGGGCGTAGCAACATTGTTCCACATTACTGGAATCTTGGCTCCAAATGGACCCTTTACTTAAACTCCAAGTTATTTTCTGATATAGATGAAATTGCCACTTAGATGGGTTATAAGTGCATTAAAACAAGTTGTATGTATTATATAATCAACTTTTATTCGTTCACATTTTGAAATTATATATTTATTATACTTTAGATCTTAGGTTCTAAATTTAGTAATTGTTTTTTTGGGCTTCTTCTTTGACCATATCAAACAATAATAAAAAAACAAAATTCTTTAATATCTAACAATCGTACAGGGTTTTACGTTACTTCCCGTTTACATAAAAATAAATTCTTTGTGAGATCAAATGAAAATAAAAAAAAATGATAACCTATTCTAAAAGCGTAAAATCGTTATCATTCTTTTGCTAATATATGTAAGGCACTTAGTTCAAATCACTCAAAGGTTCTGGTTTTAAATCATTTTCATATGACAATAGTTCCTGAATATCGTTTTTCGTAAGATTACGCGCTATTATTCCAAAGAAGTGTCTAAAATAATAAAAAATATATATATAATCATTGAAAAAATAAAACGAACCTGGAATCGTGGGTCCAATTGGACCCAACGATAGCTCGTACTAATACTTCCAGTAATTTCAAAGTGCTTCGCGTCCGGCACCCACCTCACCTTGCGACGTAATGACATTACATTGGCGCGCGACAGTGTTACTGCGCGCGTTTCGAAATTAAACGGGTTTTTGTCGTTGTCGGGTCAAAATGGACCCACGATTCCGGTTGAGGGTTAAACTCGATTACAATATTCAGTGATATCGATCAATTTAATTATTATTCCAATATTCTTTAACAGGAACTTAAATAGTATTAATAAGGCTTATGCGCAACGTTTGTACAAAATTATAATTTTGACACAACTATTTACTATGACTAAAATATCTAACTTTTAAGCTCACTTTTACTACCATGCCCACCCCACAAAATTGTTACTTATTTATTATACACGTTGTTTATTATAACTCATTAGAGTCTAGCAATTATTTTAACTTCTGTGTTATTGAAAAAAAAAAATTGTCTCGCATATAACAATTACCAAATTTAAAATCTTCAAATCTGCAACACTTTCAGATTTAGAGATGGTTAAAAGAGAATTGCAGGCTGGGTAACCTGTAATATTTATAAAGTATAATCATATCAAAACCGGGCTATATTTAGTTTATAGGTTAATATTAGACACGTATTTACCAAACTCAAATATTCAGAGAGTTGTTGGGGATACTAAGAAATATAATAAAATCCAATTATTCCCATAACAACGCCATTTATTTTTTCATCGACATCTAGAAAAATTATATACTGTCAATCTGTCAAACTTCAAAGACATTGAGCCGCCATTTCAATGAGCCCTTATGTCAATTGTCTTGTCACGGTTCAAGTCACACTGTTTTATGTACATTAAGCGGTTAGTCACTTTCCTGCTGCGTAGTGTTTTCTATTAAATGAAACAGGGTGTGTACTTTTAGTTTTTCCGAAATTAGGGTGTTTTTTTATTTCAATAGCTTCATCTGATCATCCTATGAACGTAATAACCCTTTAACCGTATTCGTCCTATTAAGTAAACAACGTTTTGACATCTTATTCACGTGTTTTTTGAGGTTTGATTATAATTTCGACTTTTATTCCCAACTTCTATTTAAATCTTATGATTGCATTTCGATTATCCATTATTCAAACAGTCAACCCACATGTTCAATTAGAGATACGTAAATGCTCTACGAAAATAAAAGCGGTACTGACAATATATGTGAGTTTGCCAATATTCTTTACAAGCTACATTTAACGTAAACGGTTTAATGAAATCAGATTAACAATACATTACATAACATTACATGACTGCCCATGATGTATAGTAATACCCAATATAGTTAATAAAAAAATACTTTAGTAGACTACACATAGGCTTTCATTACTAAAGCACCTTGATAACCGTCGTGTCAAGAGAAGGTCATCCAGTAGACGGACAAGTAAATATTTGATTAATGTGAATCAGGACTGCAGGGTTACTGGAGTGGACCGGATGTCGATTACTGGCCGGAAATGGATGGAACGGCATGAACGAATCACATGATTAAATGGGTTAGAGAACGTCCAAAGGGTATACTGTACTTAAGTTCTAAATTGTTAAAAGTAGTATTAAAGTAAACTAAACTTGTACGGACTGTATACGTTTGGACTGAATCTTGAAAATCAAGAGTCAAGGTAAATAAGTTCTGAAAAGAAAAACCGAAACAATACATATACAAAATAAATAACGTCACATTTGAAAATCGTCTTGTTGGTTTGGGCATGTAGTATGTGCAGATCCTAAATAATTGTATCAACAAAATGCAATATTGTTGCGCTTGGAACACTAGTCACTTAGATGTTTGTAATATGCATAAAACCTTATGATTAGGTTATTATTAACTATGTTGGTGCAATAAAAAATCGTCAATGGCGTCGTACGAACTTACGTGTAGACTTAGTTTTATAGATAGGCCATAAAAAACGCTAAATTCTCAAATGCTCAGGGTGTAACTGTTATTGTGTAACACGATAACATTGGAGTAGGACCACAAGGTGAAGTAATAGTAAATAGGACTGGACTTTGGGTCTACATTCATGAGAATATAGGCAAAAATGGAACAAAAATGCAAAAAAGGTGTGAATATCTTACTTCCAGTCTTGATTTGATAGCTTAGTGAAAATTGTTTCACCAAATTAACGGTAAACAATTTGAAAATACCTTCTTATTCAGTAATCGCTTTCTCAAGACCTTTGTTTTACATATATACACAATACAAATAAGGGAGTACATAAATCGATTACATGTTTGACGGAAGACACAGAAAAATGTATTTTTAAGTTTCTTTTGTATTTTATTGAATTTGGGATTTGTTTGCGATTGCATACTTGCAAGTGAAGTTGGTTACGATTCGACAATCAATAAACAATGCACTACAGCTGTCAAAGCAAACTCAAGAGTTGCGATTTTGTGTCTTTGGATTAGCTTGGGTTTGTAGTCAATTGCAATCTCAATTACTATCGTGAAATGACCTAGGGTCCAGTGTACCATCCAAGAGTACGAAATATCAAAATTAGATTGCCGATCTATCGGAATTGCTTTCGAGAATAGGCCTGTTGATATTTCTATGACATTCATAATACAGTTTAACAGTCCTGCAATAGTCCTGTTGTTACTTTTGTTTTGGATTTAAAAATATTGTAGCAAATAACATATTTTAAGAAGTCGTACATACTAAACCCATAATATATAAAGCCATAAAATAGCTATTATCCACATCCATATCTTATTATATTAACGTACACAGGGTAAAGAATAAGGCAGTTCAAGATGGACCGATAACTCGCCATCCAAGAATTAAGGCCGTAGTACAACGATTAGCTTTTTTTACCTGCATTTTGTTATCATCTGTTTTTTTTTTACCTTTTGAAAATTGGTGTGAACTAAATATAATTTTTTAAATAAAGTTGCTATACTTTTTTCTTTTACCAGATTATTTCAAACATGACATTGATCATTTCGTAATATTAGATTTGAAAAAGTTTTAGCTCATAATTTGTATGTTACCGATAATTATGAATAAGTAGCATTCCAATTAAGGAGACTATTATGAAATAAAAAATGTTAAAATAAACTTTGTTTTTTGTCAAATTTTAAATTATTTTTTATAGACAGTATGAGAATTTTAACAAACTGTTTAATAAATCATAATTTCAAAACTACGAGGCCAAGGACAATACAATTTGTTGTTCCCATTAGGTAATGATCCCTCTATCACCCACATTCCGTTGGTCTATTCCTTAAGGGACAACCTGTATATATTATCTAACGGTGACTGATTGAGAGACAACGCACATCGTAAACTTGAATAAAATGTTTAAAGAAAATATTCTTAAGGTTAGACAAACACTAGGAACTTTTTTTTAAACTCAACTCCTAAAGAGGTGCGGCGGCTCAATGATCATCACTCATAAGAGCCTAACATTTAAAGAACGCACTGATATTGTAAGTCTGTCTGTTGAGCGATCAGTTGAAATAGCCTGTATTGAGATAGGGAATATTGTTATAATAAGTGTACACAGACCCCCATCCTCACCATTTGAAGTATTTGAGAGCACTATGGATGAGGTATTACATAGAGTAAATAACAAAAACAAAGAAATAATTATTTGTGGCGATTTTAATATTGATTTATTAGTAGAGACATCACTAAGTAAACGATTCTTGAATCTTTTTATTTGTTACAACCTAAAAAATCTCTTCTTAGAGCCTACGCGAATCACAGCGACCTCAGCCACATGTCTTGATAACATTTTTACAAATTTAATGCCATGTACAAAGTCAGTAATTAATAAACTACAATCAGATCATAGTGGGCAGTTGGCCACTTTTGATATTGGGCTAAAAAAGACTTTAAAAAGAGAAATTACCTTTATACCCATGAATGAGAGACGGCTTGAAACATTTAGGAAAAATGTATTTGAAAAAACATTTAAATTAGATTACTGTGCAGATCCTATTACTCAATATAACTCTATTCATAATATAATTAGAAATGAATATGACTCTGTTTTTAAAAAAAAGATAATATGTATAAATAATAATTTATTTAGGTTTAGTGACTGGGCAACAGTGGGAATATGCAGAAGTAGAAATAGATTATATGAATTGTACAGTGAAAGAACTTATAATCATAATAAGACATTTTATGAATATGTTAAAAAGTATTCAAAATTATTTAAACGAGTTTGCAGTGTAGCTAAATCTAATTACATTAATAATAAAATTAAATATAGTACTAACATTTCAAAAACTGCATGGAATATAATTAATCAGGAAACTGGGAAAGCAAAAGAACCACACACCAAATATAATTTAAAAATTAATGATAAAGTGTTGTCAACTGACAAAGAAGTTGCTGAAGCATTTGAAAATTTTTTTACTGCCATCCCTGTGTCAACTACTTCGAGTATTAATTCATGTTCCACTCTTGCACAGTCACTGCTAACGGAAAATGTAAATTCATGCAATATTGATTTTATTTTTAAACATGTTACTGTTCCACAAGTTTTAAATGCATTTAAAAGCATTAAAGTAAAAAATACTGCCGATTTAGATGGGATTTCTGTTAAAATTATTGAATCTGTCATTGATGGTATAGCCCCGTACTTAGCCAGTATATTTAATGACTGTGTTGATAATGGTGTTTTTCCTGATTTAATGAAATTGAGTAAGGTCATTCCAATATTCAAAGCAGGTAGTATGTCTGACCCTAATAATTTTAGACCTATACCTATACTACCAACGCTCAGTAAGATTTTTGAAAAATTAATTTTAAATCAATTACTCTCATTTTTACGGTAATAGTTTAATGAATTTTAAGCAGTTTGGTTTCACGCGGGGTCGCTCAACAACCGATGCCGGTGTTGAGCTCATAAAACACGTATTCAGCGCCTGGGACGAGTCGTGTGATGCTATTGGTGTCTTTTGTGACTTGTCCAAGGCGTTCGACTGTGTGGATCATACTACTCTACTCATGAAACTGCACCATTACGGCATTAAAAACCGAGCGCTTGCCTTGATTAAATCATATATTTCTAATAGAAAACAGAAAGTTGCAATAAATGGAGAAAAATCATCAGGATCGGCAGTGACAATGGGTGTGCCCCAGGGCTCAGTTCTTGGTCCTTTCCTATTTTTAGTTTATATTAATGATCTGCCATCGGTCGTTAAGAATCAATGCGATGTCATATTGTTTGCTGACGATACTTCCTTCTTGTTTAAAATCAAAAGACAAGAAATTGACTATCGAGCGGTGAACAAATGCATCTCCAACACAGAGCAGTGGTTCTCAGCTAATAATTTGCTCCTCAATGAAAAAAAAACGAAATATGTTAAATTTACATTGCCAAATGTCAAACAGGTAAACACAAACATTGTAGTTAAGAGCCAGGAACTGACTCCTGTAAACTCAACTGTATTTCTGGGCATAACCTTAGACGCCAAACTGCAGTGGGGACCGCATGTTGATGGTTTAGCGAAAAGGCTTGGCTCTGCCGCATATGCTGTTAAAAAAATTAGACAAATTTCAAATGAAACAACTGCTCGATTAGTCTATTTTGGTTACTTCCACAGCCTCATGACATATGGTATTCTGCTGTGGGGGAGTGCTGCCGACATCGATGCTATATTTATTCTGCAGAAAAGGGCTGTTCGCGCAATCTATCAGCTCGGTCCAAGGGTGTCACTTAGAAGTAAATTTAAGGAAATAAATATTCTTACCTTCCATTCACAATATATTTTAAAAAATTTAATGTATGTTAAAAAGAACATAACCTTGTTCAAAAGAAAAAAAGATCTGCACAATGTTAACACAAGAGGAAGAAATATGCTGGCAGCTCATAATAGCAGGCTTCATAAAGTCACTAACTCATTCATGGGTCAATGTATACGCTTTTATAATAAGGTTCCTGAGGATATCCAAGGTCTTCCTACTGACAAATTCAAAGAAACTATAAAGGAGAAGTTGTGTGCTAGAGCATATTATAAACTATCCGATTATTTGGATGAACAAAGCCCTTGGGTATAATCCCCTCATTAACAGGATTGTACTAGTATTTGTAACAAAGCATGTGTAATGTGTCTGTTTGTGCGATGAGTTCTTCGTCCCGATGAATATCTAAAGCGTCATTGTCACTAAAGTACGTCTTCTTATGGTAGCGTCGGGTGACGGGTCGTTCACTTCCCTCTAATATGGTTGAGGAGGGCGATGGCTGGATCCCGCGTTAACTCGTGAACGGGTGCCGTTTGAGGGTGTTCGTCGTTTGGATACTTGGGGGGAGGGAGACTTGCCGAGCTAACAGATGCAGAAAAGAATAATTTTGTATAGACATAAAAAGACTGTAAATTTATTTTGAAAAAAAAAAATATACCCGTGAAGTTTCTTGCCAGTTCTTCTTCACGAAGGTTTTTTTTCGAACTGGTGGTAGAATCATGTTTTATTTGACGTCAATAAGAACAAATAATTGTCAATGTTGAGAAATAAATATTTGAATTTGAATTTGAATTTGAATTTGAATTTGAATTTGAATTTGAATTTGAATTTGAATTTGAATTTGAATTTGAATTTGAATTTGAATTTGAATTTGAATTTGAATTTGAATTTGAATTTGAATTTGAATTTGAATTTGAATTTGAATTTGAATTTGAATTTGAATTTGAATTTGAATTTGAATTTGAATTTGAATTTGAATTTGAATTTGAATTTGAATTTGAATTTGAATTTGAATTTGAATTTGAATTTGAATTTGAATTTGAATTTGAATTTGAATTTGAATTTGAATTTGAATTTGAATTTGTATTTGAATTTGAATTTGAATTTGAATTTGAATTTGAATTTGTACAACAGGTTATCAAAGTTTGTCTTGAATTGGCACTGCCGGGTGGTAAAGACGAATATGTATACATAGATGGACGTTCCGGAAAAATACAACCCGACAGATGCAGTTCGGATTTAGGCGTGACAAGCCCCTATGGATTCCACGAATGGCACTTTCCGAATGGTTGTTAATATGTTAATGAAATAAATTGTTTTCAGCAGCAGTTGTGTCTGCTAACAAAAAACTAAATCTGTCAATACTGATTTAATTCAAATAATTTTGATGAATATCTAAACAAATATACTTTAGTAAAAGCCTTGTAATTTTTGTAAAAGCAATGAAAGGACAATGCGTAGTGTTCAATCTTCTATCAATGATTTCTGCAAAATTTTGAATTTAAATTTAAATAAATAGTATATTTACTTTTTTATTGAAATTCAAATTTGAATTAAAAATAAATATACTAGTATAAAAACGATAAAACTCCTAACATAATGCGACAGGAAATAAAAAACAATATGTGAGAAAGGAAGAAACCTTGGAATTTCTCTGGATGAAACTTCGACTCCATCTACACACAGTTGAAGACAATATAGTAGGATCGCAAAATAAATAAAATATGTATAAACTTAATAATAAAATCCGAATAGCAACTAATTACAAAAACAATAATATATATAAATATTTAGCCCGAGAACAAACTTCTGTGTTCATCACACAATTGAATGTCCAGACCAGGACTCCAATCCAAATTTCAATACAAATAATAGGTCTTTACCTATGAAACTGCTGTTTTGCCGTACTGGCCATTTCAAATGAAAATATTTTTTATTTTGACTGATAATTCTAATTTCAAATTAATTTTACTTGACAAACATGGAATTCTTTTTCTAAAAACGTCATTTGTTTAATAGTTAGTGTTTTGTTTTCAACGCATTCGAACATTTTTCGTCATCATGGATAAGTTAAAAATTCGCGGAATTATGGAGTATGAGTACCGTCGTGGCAGCAAAGCGGCACAAGCGGCACGCAACATCAACGACGTTTACGGAGCGAACACTACAAACGAACGCACCACCCGTTATTGGTTTACCCGCTTCCGTTCTGGAAATTTTGACCTGAAAAATGAACCCCGTGGTCATCCGAAAACTTTGGTCGACAATGACGAATTAAAGGCAATTGTGGAAGCTGATGAAACTCAATCCACGGCTGAATTAGCAGCAGCTTTCGACGTTAGCATCAAAACAATATTGGTCCATTTGCGTCAAATTGGCAAGGTAAAAAAGCTTGACAAATGGGTACCCCACGAACTCAATGACCGCCAGCGCGAAGTACGCGTGGAGACGTGCCTTGCACTGCTCAGCAGGCATACAAATGAAGGAATTCTGAACCACATTGTTACTTGTGACGAGAAATGGATCCTGTTTGACAATCGTAAGTGCTCAGCAAGTTGGTTGGACCCTGGTTCAGCACCCAAACAATGCCCTAAACGAAAACTTACCCCTAGAAAAGTGATGGTCACTGTTTGGTGGTCTAACGCGGGTGTAATTCATCACAGCTTCTTGCCAAACGGGACAAGCATTACTGCAGATGTGTACTGTGAAGAACTGAACACAATGATGGAGAAGCTCGCACGTCTCCAACCAGCTTTGGTGAATCGTTCGGCTCCACTGCTCCTGCACGACAACGCGCGACCTCATACTGCACAGCAGACGGTCTCCAAGCTACAAGAGTTGGGGTTGGAAGTTCTCCGTCATCCGCCGTACTCACCAGACCTTGCGCCTACAGATTTCTACTTTTTCCAGAATTTGGATAACTTCTTGGCGGGAAAAAAATTCAATACCCGAGAGGCAGTACAAAATGCCTTTGAAGAATTTGTTGCCTCCCGTCCAGCTGATTTCTTCAAGATAGGCATCAATAAGCTACCAATGCGTTGGCAAAGATGCATTGATTGCATGGGTGATTATTTTGATTAATAGAAATAAAAAATATATAAAAAAATTACGCTTCATTTATTTTGTGAAAAACGGCAATTTCATAGGTAAAGACCTAATATTTATTTTTCAACAATGTCAATTACCTGTTCTTGTTGACGTCACCTGCTATGATAATGTACACACGATGGGAAGAAACAACTTTGAATTTATCAATCATGTCATGGCACCATTTCACGTGCGCCTGCTTCTGTGCATCGGTAAGATTGTATGAGTATCACACTTCGCCACCCAATCTGCAGATTGTGTTGAATCTCCAGATATCGGATTGTCCATGATTTGTAAATCATGAATCTGTCAACTGGGACTACCACAGTACGCCAGTCGGCCGCCAAAAAGACCGCACATAAACAGACCACTACTAAAGAATTTATACTAAAGAAATCATTTTCATTAGAGAAGATAACCAGGCTACTCAGAAAGTTTTGGAAAAAATAGCTTTTATGTATGGAATGAAGGCTAATTTTTATCAATATTAGAAGTAAAAATATATTGGTTCCAAATTAAAATTTCTGTCTAAATGTTTTTACCAGCATTTTCGAAACTATTCTGTGTCATAGAAATAGAAAATGGATCTGCGTCGGAGAGATATTCGTGTAATTATTTTTTACCACTTCAAGTTTAACTTGAACCTTGATGAATCGTTTAATCGACTTCAATTAGCTGTTTTGAACAAGGTACCTTCAAAAGCAACTGTGTACCTCTGGTATAACGAGTTTAAGTGCGGTCACATTAATTTAAAGGATGAAGAAAGAGGTGGTCATCCTTTGACTACTGTTACGGAAAAAAAGTTCTTCAAGCGAAAAATTTATTTAACAAAACTGGACAATCCGATATCTGGAGATTCAACACAATCTGCAGATTGGGTGGCGAAGTGTGATACTCATACAATCTTACCGATGCACAGAAGCAGGCGCACGTGAAATGGTGCCATGACATGATTGATAAATTCAAAGTTGTTTCTTCCCATCGTGTGTACATTATCATAGCAGGTGACGAAATATGACCCAGAAAAAAACGCTGGTCAACAGTATGGAACAGTATGGTTACAAAATGAACGAAAGCCTTCAAAAATGAAACGATCGAAAAGCGCTGGATAACTTTTGATCGCCAGTTTTTTCTCCTTAATGGGGTATTAGTATCAATTCCCTTGAGGAACCAAAGCAGTACCAATGCAAAATGGTACACTTCCAAATGCTTGTTGAAAGTTTTTGGCGGCTGCGAGCAATAAGTGAATGAACTCAGGACTTCGAGGCCTTTTGCTCCACCATGACAACGTGCCCGCATACTCCGCAATCAAGACATGGGACTTCCTAAACACCACACTGGTAAAACTTTTGGGTCATCTGCCTTAAGAAATCACACACACACGGTACTAATCGTCGTAACGATTAGCACCGTGTGATTTCTTTTTCATTCTTAAAATTAAAAACCAGCCAACCAATTCCCTTGAGGAATACAGTTTTTTACCGTTCAGGAAGTTCCTGTTGCAGACTGAAAAATGTGATTTGAAAATTGGTTCAGACGCATGAAACTTTGTATTGACGCCAAAGGAGAGATTTTTAAAAGATGTAATACAAAAACATTACTTATAGAATATTTCTTTTTTTCTCAAGACTTTCTGAGTGTCACACGTTTAGGGAAAAAGTCAAAAATCATGGCTATGAAATTGGGGCACACATTTTGTATATAAGGGCGTTATTTTCTGAGTGTGAGGCACGATAGTGGCTTACGGTAAGTTATACTAGGTAATTAAGCAATTTAGAATCTTCTTAAATTTTTTAATGGCTAAAAAATTACTATGGTAATTTTAATATAATACCAATTAGTTTAGCAATCCAAGAGCCTCAGGTTGAATTTCCAATTTCTATTTAGGTTTTGGTTATGGCAGGAAAATCTGTTTTGGTCGCGCGATAATTATTTTGTTATTTGTTGATACAGTTAGCAAGCCCAAAAGATTTCGGAAGTTGACTTTATCATAATTACCAATTCAGAAACTAAAACTTTTGAGACTAACCAAATGTTCAGGCCGTTGGCGATAAATGAGACCCCTTAAAGCTGGACAAGTTGTTTATTTGTTGACTTTCTATTGCTATTACAATTAATTACATTGACTGGTTTTGGTTGATTAAAATTCACATTTCCCCTGCGCTTGGGCGCTGAGGGACGTTAGAGCAACGCGCGTGCGCTTTGGGCGTTGACCGGATAAGAAGTGACGGCTTGAGCGCTTCCCGAACGCGGGCAAGCTGCCGTGCGTGGCTGCATGGCGCGCGGGGCAGCTGCCAGTCTTCCATTTGTTTCTCTGCTGCAGCTCAAACAGTTTTTCTATGTGCCACCTCTCCCAGAATTCGAGGCGAAGCTTCTCGAGCCGGCTGTAGTCTGGTTTCAAGTCTTGCGCTGCAAGAGAGGGTACAAACGTCAGTGACCATCCGATAAGGAAGTGACGAGGGGTTAAAGGGGTGAGGTCCAGTGGATCCGAAGATAGCGGAGATAATGGTCGGGAATTGAGGATTGCCTCTATTTGTGTAAAAAGCGTCGTTAATTCCTCAAATGTCATGGAAACTTTAGCCGATATCCTTCTTAAATAGTACTTAGCAGCCTTAATACCAGCCTCCCAGAGGCCCCCGAAATGTGGTGAATATGCTGGGTTAAATCTAAATTTAATATTTTCAGTGGACGCAAAACCAAGTACTGACTCACGACTGGAGCGCAAAGCCCTACCCAGTTCATTGTTTGCTCCCACAAAATTGGTGCCATTGTCACAATAAATCTCGTATGGTTTACCTCTGCGGACAACAAACCTACAAAGGCAGAGTAGAAACGTTGCAGTACTTAAGTCAGTCACTGGTACTTAAACAAACAAATAAACAAAGGTCACACTTATTTATACGGTTACCTTTACCTTTCTTACTGGATATTGAAAATGGTCCCGCAAAGTCAGTGCTAATATTATAGAAAGGGAAAGTAATATTAGTTTTAGGCGACGGCAAGTTTCCCATTATTGGCTGTGTCGTGCGGCCACGAAAATGAACACATAATATGACGCATTCTTTGTACATCTTTCGCGCTAAGGCTCTACCCGCTATACGCCAGTAGTTGTCACGTATAGCCGATAGTTGTCACGTATAGTAACTGCGGTCCTGCGCGAAACAAACGATTGTGTTCGCTTAACGTTAAAATATAAGTGACTCTATAATTACTATCTAATATTATGGGATGTTTTTTACTAAACTATAATTTAGAGGCTCTTATCCGATATTCCGAGATCTGTACTGGGAGTACCTATGTAAGATTAGAGTATACCAGTCAGAAAAGTATCAAATAAATAATATAATGCAGAAATGAATTATTAGTGTCAGATGAATATTAAACAATTTATAAACGCTACAAGTACTCTAACTGCGACTTTAAAAATCAAAAATAAAAAGTTAAAAATGTTTATCGGCGTCGTTTAAAAACCGTTTGCCTATACAATAAAATTTGATATTTATAAAAATCTTATTTGTTTTAAAGCTTATTTTGATATAGCTTGGAACTCATAACTAGTACAATTCTACCCAGGGGCCTATCCCTAGTCTCATTTAACGTCTCATTCAACCTTCCTGAGCTCAAACTGTTCCTTCAGAACAACGAGCTGGACATACTGCTCCTCCAAGAGACGTTGCTCACTCCAACCCGCTCCAGGGGACTTGCTATTCCTAAATATGCGCTAATTCGTAACGATAAGCCCGACCCCAATGGGCACGGCATGGCGATGGCTATGACATGTCATCAGACCATCATCATAGCTCATCATCATCACTCCAAACATACTACCTGCCTATCAACCAACGCCAGCGGATTCGCACTCCTTAACATCACCGAGTCACTCAAATTAGACGTAATTTTCCGCGTTACTCCCACACATTATCCTGACATTACAAACCACTCTCCTGACATCCTCAATTTTGCGTTAGTCAAGAGAATCAACCTCGATCTCAGGTCTATCGAATCGCTCGATGACCTAGGTTCTGACTACCACACAGTCTCCATCGTTATAAGGCCTCCTAACGACAACGACCGCTCTACTAATACCTTTACTAACTGGAAAGGCTTTAAAGATACGTAAATTTCGGCCATAGAGGCCCCGAACTCTTCGCTCATGATCTCGCCCAACTATCTCAATAGCCAAAATAGCTCGATAGGACAAAATAGACTCGATAGTCGATGCCCTCACTGATGCTATCAAGTCCACCATCAGTGATAATGAAAAGTTTGCTGAACAAAGCAAACCCACGCTTCCCTTAGCCGTTAGCAATCTTATCAAAGCTAAGAACGCGGCTCTCTAAGAAGGTGGAGAGCTTGGCAGATAAAAAATGTCTTTTAGAAACAAACGAACGCTCTATAAGACCTGCGTTAGACCCGTCGTGATTTATGCCACGCCAATCTTTGCCCACAACAATCCCTACGTCCTGCACAAACTGCAGGTGGTTCAAAATCTCTTTTGTTGCAGGACCACAAACGCAACCTGGTTCGTGCTTAACGCGGATCTGCACAGAGATCTTGAACTACCTACAGTACAGCAACATATCAAATAACTTTTGGATGCATTCCTCAAACGCTTCGAAACCCATCCTAATCATTTAATTCGAGAGTTCGTCTCGTATACTCCACCAGTCCAAAGTCGAAGTTCAAAGTCACTAGACCTAGGAACGCACTCGAGTACGTAGCCAAGCAGCTAGCGGCTGATCTAGAAGTCCTTCAGGCTGCAAACTCTAATTCATCTTGAGCACCTTCAGTGCTATTAATACACCTTCAGTGTTATGATATTTCCCAGTGGTTGGCCCTAAAAAAGTCCCCACTTGCGCGACCTTTCTCTCCATTTAGTCCTATCTTCAGATGGTAGCTGATGTCAAAGATTTTACTTATTATACTTAGGAGTACTTAAGCAAATCATATTTATCTTAATTCTGCACTAATATTCACATTATATTTTCCTGTGTTCAAATTGAAAATTGAAAACTAAAAAGGTAAAAAAAAACCTGCTTAATGAATTTGGAAGCCTATTATCAATCATACGTAGCCGAGGCAGATTAAAAACGTACACTTTATACCCAAACCTAAGAAAAAGTTTTATTTAAATCTTATACATAATGTGCGTAGGAAAACTGGGTTTGTCTTTTTATTGCAAAAAAAACTGTCATATAATTTCCAGACCAAACCTCTGCATATCATATATGCATATCACTCGATTCTGCATACGAGATCTAAATAGGTTTTCAACAGTAAAAAATATATAAAATATCAAATGTGTTTGTCACTTTTCCGTCATTATTTTGCATAAAAGTTGGCGCAAATTGTTTCAAACTCCTCCGGTGTCAAAATTACATCATAAGTATATAACTCTTAATTTTCTAACATCATGTTCCTTGGGGAATATTATGGGGTACTATTCCGAATATGACTAATAATTTTTAAGGGTTTCGTGTATTTCTTTACAGTTTCATTAGAACATAATAAAAATATTTACAATAATAACAAAATTAGCAAGTTAGTACAACCACAAAATGGAAAAAAACTTACCGTGCTGGAACACAAATGACATTTTTAAGCGGGGTTGCTATTTCCGTAAATTTGAAGTTTATTTTATTGCAATTAAAATGTCACGACGGACAGAATCTGTAATGCTCGAAAAAAAAATATTTTCTTTTTTTAAAGCACGGATTTAGTATGATCATGAGTTGTACTGACATCTATGATTGTAATTAACAACCCGGACAACATAGTTTCGTCAAAAAATCATTTCGACTTCAAATAGTTTTAAACATTTTTGTAAATTCCTCAATTTTTGATCTTTATTAGTTCATTGGAATTCACTGTAAAGGTATTCCCGTTTGTCTTCAATAGCGCGTCAAATCATTTATAAAGATTTAAAGTGAATCCTTCCCTCGTTACTAAAAATAAGCCCCTTCTCGGCTGCTACTTTTCATTTGTAAGTTATTTACCATGTTCATAATTGGCTTTGCAAAACAATTTTGCAGAATCTTAAAATGTAGATTGATGAATGGCGGTGTTGCAAAATTCATATTTTACTCGTACTTTTGATGGCTTCAGATAAAACATAAAATCAGAATATTTTCAATTTTAAGATTAAATTTTAATTTAAAATGTTGTATGGTTAGTGAATATTTTCCTTAACTTACTTAGAATTATAGTACTCTATTTATGTCTCACTTTTTTATTATACGTAATGTGTTGGTGTAAGTGTCGTGAAATATTTAATTAAATTTAAACCTTTAATACTATTGTTACTTTTATACATTTAACGTCCAAAACCAATACTTTAAACTAAAAAATGTAATGCTTGTGAATAAAAAAGTTCTAAGCTCACAAATACACACCAAAATGCAGCAAAAATCAGCTTCATTTTAATCCAAAAATATTATTAAATAATTAACCATAATTCCCGGGGGAGTAACTTTTATGGATCCCGCAGAGTTGGGTATACTTGAACCGAAATGTCAAAAAATCACACGTGATATTTATTTAGAAGACTAACTTTGTAACGGATCAACTTTTTCCTAGTAAATTAAACCGTATTATAATAGCATTTTGAGTTTATTTTTAGTACCCTTGTATAATTAAAAATAAATTATTAGTTGCGAAGCAATTGCTTTAGTAAGTTGCAAAAAAAAACAATGGCAAACAAATAAAACGTTTTGTCACATAGTAGATTTATTAAAGGTCTTTAACAACAGGTCACCGCGAAGGCTTCGACGGCAAGAACGCTCAAGCGCCGGCTGGCGTACTGGCGCAGGCAGCATCAGCACAGGCGGAATCCGTAGCAAGCAGCATTAGTAGTAGGCAGCTTCAGTATCAGGCAGCTTCAGTATTAGGCAGCTTCAGTATCAGGCAGCTTCAGTATCAGGCAGCTTCAGTATCATGCAGCTTCAGTATCCTGCAGCTTCAGTATCAGGCAGCTTCAGTATCATGCAGCTTCAGTATCATGCAGCTTCAGTATCATGCAGCTTCAGTATCAGGCAGCTTCAGTATCATGCATCTTCAGTATCCTGCAGCTTCAGTATCATGCAGCTTCAGTATCATGCAGCTTCAGTATCCTGCAGCTTCAGTATCAGGCAGCTTCAGTATCATGCAGCTTCAGTATCATGCAGCTTCAGTATCAGGCAGCTTCAGTATCAGGCAGCTTCAGTATCAGGCAGCTTCAGTATCATGCAGCTTCAGTATCCTGCAGCTTCAGTATCAGGCAGCTTCAGTATCATGCAGCTTCAGTATCAGGCAGCTTCAGTATCATGCAGCTTCAGTATCCTGCAGCTTCAGTATCAGGCAGCTTCAGTATCATGCAGCTTCAGTATCATGCAGCTTCAGTGTCGGGCAACTTCAGCATCAGTATCAGCATGAGGACTTCTTGCAGTAGACTGGCTTGAAGACTACATGTTATCAGTGGACTTGCTTGCAATAGATTCGCTTGTAATAGACTGCCGTTCTAAGACCAACCCTCAGCTTGTATTGCCATTCTTGCCATGCTTGTAAAATCATTCGGACGGTAATAAATAAAATCTTCAAGGCGCTTTGGACTGCCCAATCGGAGTTGAATTTTTTCCCTTGCAAGAAGTTATTCAAATTTCTAGAAAAATCGTAATCTGTTTAAGCAAGGTCCGGGGAGTACGATGTAGCTGTCTATTGTGCAGTGTGTAGTTTAGCGTTGTCCTGAAGCAGCAGTGATCTAGAGCGATTGAACAGCCTCGGCTGTTTAACAGCTGGCTTTTCCATCATGGTTTGCAGTTGCTGATAATAGACGTCTGCCGTAATCATCTGGCTAGATTTAAGAAAGCTGTAGTGAAAGACACCGGCACTAGTTCAACAAACGCTCACAAGTAACTTTTTTTGAGTCAATTTTCGCTTAAGGCAGGATTTGGCTGGTTCGCCAGGGTTCAACCTTTATTAATAAGTCGAATCATTACCTGTGTATGTATCACAGGTAATAAATTGATTTAAAGTCCTTTCAATATTTTGCTGGTTGACTAATCTAACGCAACAGTCAACGCGCGTTTGTCGGTTTGCTGCACTCAATTAAAGAGGTACCCACCTTTCAAGCTTTTTCACCTTCCCAATTTGCTTCAAATGGATTAAAACAGTTTTGTTACTAGCACCGCAGCCCACAACTAACTTGGACGTGGTTTGAGATGGATTTAAAATATCTAGATATATATAATATGTATAAAATACATATACATATTCCGATCTCAAATGATTACAATAAAATCAAAGCATCGGAGCTTTTTATAAGAGGTAAAACTTTTTTCAGTCAAGAGCTTGGTATGAAAGAAAATACACTAAGGTATATGGTAGCTACTTACCATAGTTTCGGGCAATGCATTGTTGGCATTGTTGTCATTGTTAATCATTTGATGTTTTTTTCGTCAATTAGCGATTGAAGAGCAAATTTTATAGCAACGCAAAAGTTGTACTATATTAGACCTGAAACTATCTTGCTTCTGAAAAGATCAGACTCAGACAAGTCATACAAAACTTCATCTTCTTCATTTGGCAGGGCATCATGTTTTTATGATAAAAAAAAACTTACTGAAACTATTAGGATTTAATTTTAATAAATTTATTATATCATATGATAATGTGAAACTCTGTAAATTTATTTTGAAAAAGATATACCCGTGAAGTTTCTAGCCAGTTCTTCTTTACGAAGGTTTTTTCGAACTGGTGGTAGAGTCATATTTTATTTGACGTCAGTAAGAACAAGTAATTGTAAATGTTGAGAAAAATAAATATTTCATAGGGTGGAAAGAATAGAACTTATGTGTGATGTACCAATATGGGTTACATTATGTTGAGATTGTTTAAAATCATCAAACATAAGCAAAACTAACACAAACTGTTCATTATGTAAACAAAGTATGTTTAGGTCTTACACCTTCAAATATGTTTGAAAATATATTGCATGATATGCAACAGGCCAATATAAATTTCTTGGTCTGCTTGGCGATGTAGATATTTGAATTTAATTTTGAGAAAGAAGTAGATTGCACAGCTCTAGTGGCCTAAGTGCAAGGAATCTGATTAAAGATATCAATCAACTCAGTGCGATAAATCTGTTTATGTTTTTTGTAAAATGAACTAATGTTGTGTAAATTGAACTAATATAATAAATAAAATTATTGCATACAACACATGTTAATCCTGAACAACAACTTACTTTGCAAATACTCGTAACACACGAGGAGCATTTGGGGCTTGCAAAGGATGTTTATTTTTAATTTCCGTCGACATTATAACGGCTGTAAGTGAACTAAACTAAAATCCGGTCACACTACGTTTCCTATTATGAACACACCTAAAATGATTATTTCCTAAATTATTTTATTTGACAGGACTAAATGAATTTAAGTTACTTAATTTAGTGACGTACCCAGAATTAACCAACATCAGCAATATTAAATTAAAATAAATTTTAGTGCTTAACAAAGACATATGTGCGTTACAATTTAGTCTGCACCTTTTATCATTGCATTGAGTTTAACTACTTTTTTATAACAATAAAAAAATAATTCGTCAAATTTTATAGTAGCTGCTGTTGTAGCAAGGAGAGAAAGGTGAATAATTCGACCTTTCCCATTAGGTACAACTAGATCAACTCTTAACAAATAAAACTAATAATGTCTATTGGTAAAAATTCTCAAAATAAATTTTATATGTTTATGAAAAGTATTCCCGTGAAGTTTCTTGCCAGTTATTTTGCTTTTGTGATAATGTGATTGCGTAAGTGTAATTTTTATTTGTATTTTGAATGACGAGAACAAATTTTCAAGTATAAAACACTTTTTGTTTACCATTATTTTCAAAAATTCACGAATTTTGCCTTCCATAGTAAACACAAATACCGGTACTGAATATTAATTTTTCTTCAAGTCCGTATTTAAATGAGATAAAACTGAACAAACATTATTTACTTCATGTTGTATTATTGTTTTTGCACATCTTTAACTTTTCTAATTCTAATGTTATCATTCTGTAAAACACCATTTTCGACTCATATAATAGCTATAGAACTTCACTCAGAAGTTCGTTTAATCATCTATTATATTTCGTCACTTCATTCTTCAGATAGTATATTATTAAACAGGTAGATTTTTGGAGACGCAGTTTAGTTTTCTTTTGTCTTTACAAATTAAAATTTATTTAAATACGGTTTTTCATAAAATTTCTTACTTTAGTACATAATTTAAGAATCCAGTATCCTTTAGGCATTTTAGGCATTATTATACACTTGGTGATTGCCAAATGATTAAATCAATAAACAGAATATTTTAATTTTAATTAATCTCTTTATCGGAAGATATTGGGTGGTTTGTACCTTTATTGAGTACGGACAAGGCAAAGTCGTTTAGTGGGTCTAATATAGGTTTATGGTAAAATTTTGTAAAGGCCTGAGAGTTTTAGGTCCACCCAGCCGTTTATCGGATAACCTACACTGAGCACGTGCCGCGAGCTGTGTGCGCTGAACACACTCATGTCAACGCCGCTCGTACCTAGCGTCTGCTTTATCCACCGACTTAGCGTCTGACTCGACGCGGCTCTGAGATGTTACAAACAAGCCTTTCATGTTACAAACAAGAACCCCGAGTTCGAAGCTTCAATATTTTTCGTCACAAAAATATAATCTTTTAGAGTCGATACAGGACATATCATTATGTTATTTTTAAAGATTGGCAAGGATAACACAGGTTATTTACGATCTGGGGCTGTGGTTTTAATGATCTTTGCAAAAACTTTATTTTCTAATTTTATGTCTGGACCCTATGTCGGTGCATACATCTAACGATGTATTGGTAACTTTTTTGGTAATTTATTCTAAAGTTAAAGTAATTTTATTTTTATATATTTTATTTTCATTGGATAACAAACAGTGTACATAATTATACAGTTTTACTACAGAAGACATAGTTAACTTAACACCATTCACATGCTATCATATATAAGTAATAAAGAGCTTGTTTTGTGTCACAAACAATAGAGGAGAATCCCAAATCCCAAAAAAAACACATACATTTATAAATATACAAGAAAAAAGCAAGAACATTGAATATGACAATGCACAAATCCACATTATAATTAGCCGGGTGTATGCATCACTTTCGTGGTCAGTTCTTCAAACGAGAGCTCAATATCGAAAACAGAACGATAAAGAAGCTCACAATATTAATTAAGCCAGTAGAATACAAATACAGTAAATGTTATTTCAGGAATCGCTCAAAAACGCTTCGAGAAAACAGAAAACAATGTATATTATTTGGAGTCAAACCATTTGGAGGATATTACCCGTTTAAATGTTGATGGACCGGAATTGAATAAATCGAAATCCACAGAATCCGCGAGTGCATTTAGGTAATACTAGCTCTGACAAAAAAAGAAAATTTCCTATAATTGGTATTACTGTACTGCACGTGCAAAAATACTGGAAGTCTAACGGATTTTGCGGGTACACGAAGATTGATGTTAGAAAGAAGATATGGCGAACCTACTTTTGACTGCGCTATTTTAACTAAGAGCTATCTTACGTCTTTCTGCAAGAGGAAAAATATGATGTCTCTTACATCTCGACTCATACAGTTTATCATAGGTTTTGCTCTTAAACTGTAAGTACCTTAAGAACTTTCGCTGGATTGTTTCGAGTCTGCTGACGTAAACGTCATATTGTGGATTCCAGATCAGAGAACAATACTCGAGAGTGGTACGCACTAAACTACAAAATAGTATTTTAACAATTTAGACACTTTTGAACTGCGAACACGTTCTTATTACGAATCCCATAGATTTATTGGCTTTCCTGGCAACATGGTCTTTATGTTTTTCAAATGTTAATTTAGAGTCAAGAATTACGCCGACATCCATTATATCATTGACTCGTTGAAAATTCTGTTCTTTGATACTGTAGCAAAATAAAATAGACTGTAATTTGCGAGAAAAAGTTATTAAGTGACATTTCGAAACATTTAAATCCAAATTATTCTGGAAACAGTATTTCTAAAATCTTCTTAAATCTTCTTGAAGGCGCATGCAATCGTCCACTGATCGTATTTTTCGATAAATTTTCATGTCATCAGCATAAAGAAAAAATTTTGAATTACGGAAACAAGAAATGACATCATTAATGAAGATATTAAATAATAACGGGCCGAGTAATGATCCCTGTGGGACTCCAGAGGGCATCGAGCGCCACGAAGATTGATACCCATTTAGTGCAACAGATTGGAATCGATTGTCTATATATATATGTATATATATACTATATATATATATATATATATATATATACGACGCAAACCATCTAAAAAGATTATGGATACCGGCGAATAATAGTTTTTCAAGCAAGATTTCATGATCTATACGGTCAAATGCCTTACTAAAATCGATATAAATACAATCGACCTATGCACCAGAGTTCAAGGAGGATGTAACATCATTGACAAAGGACAGGACATTTGTAGCAGATTTATTTTTTAGAAATCCATATTGTTCAGCGATAAATGAACATGACAAGGAGCTATAGACTTGATTAAAAA
This sequence comes from Marasmarcha lunaedactyla, assembly GCA_923062675.1. Classification (NCBI taxonomy): domain Eukaryota; kingdom Metazoa; phylum Arthropoda; class Insecta; order Lepidoptera; family Pterophoridae; genus Marasmarcha; species Marasmarcha lunaedactyla. Next base: position 37,179,653 of record OV281339.1, on the reverse strand, counting down.
TAACTCTGTCAAATATTTTTGCGAAAAGGGATAGTTTTGAGATTGGCCTATAATTTTTGACCTTGTCTTTGTTACCGTTTTTGTGAACGGGAGTGATAAATTTACACTTCCAAACTCCGGGTACAATTCCTTCATTTAGTGAGCGTTGGAATAATGTGAAGAGAGGCTTCGTTAAAACTTTGGCACATTTAGTTATAAATATGGCAGGTATGTCATCTGGACCAACTCCCTTAGTTAAGTCTAATGATTTCAGCAACTTAAAAACCTCATCTTTTTCAACATAAATATTAGATGTAGTTTGTTTAAATTTCGACGGTTCAGTTCTGGAATCAACGCACTGGGTTGTTGTGGAGAGAAAAGTTGTTTGAAAGTAATTCGCAAAGAGGTTTCATATACTTTCTCCAGAGCTGGCAGTTTCGCCCTCGTATGATATTATAGAAGGGAGGGAATTAAAACCTTTCTTATTCAGTTTTATAAATGACCAAAATAATTTTGGATTATCTATAATTGAGCTTTCAACTTTCTGGATATAGGATTGATAATTTTTTTTGTTCTAAAACTTTTGCTCTTTTTCGTAGCAAAGAAAAACAAGCATAATCTGAAGCGTTGCCGTAAACATGATATTTTGAAAGGTATTTCCGTTTTTCTTTAAGACATTTTTCAGACATGAGTTATACCAGGGTGGAAAATTGTCAGGAGTGACAAATTTGACAGGCACAAACCTATCTCTGACGTCATAGAGGCATTGGTAGAAAAAATCAACGGCGTCATCCAGTGAACCGTTAGACAAGTACGTATCCCAATCAATTTTTTCCAGCTGAGCCAAAATTTTGCCATAGTCACCGCGATTATAAATGATTTTTTTATTTTATTAGCCTTAAGTGTTTTGGCACATGTCAAATTCAAGTCAATGTTTAAAGACCTGTGATGAGCATCCTCAGGAACTAAAGGATTGGAACAAGCGCATACAGAGAGATTGGCGTTACTGAATACTAGGTCTAATAATCTATTGTTCACGTTGCGACAGTGGTTGAACTGCGTTAAATTACACTCACAAAGCGTATCAAAGAAGTTTATTTGAGAGTCACCTACCATACCTAAGGGCTGAAGTAATGACTCTTCATTTGACCATTCGACATTGTTGAGATTGAAATCACCTAAAATTATAAAAATGTCATTGGGGTATGAGTTAACTAAAAAAAATAGCCTATTTATAAAATTTTGTAACTGCACATTAAATGAATTACCATGCGTTTCATTCCACAAGTAATATAAGGATATCACAGAGAAAGCTGATTAAAAACTAATTTGGAACCCAAGAAAATGTGTACTTCAATTTAATTGGTTTCATTTTATAGGCTTCTTGTAAAATAAGGCTCGTCGTTGCCTATATCTTCGCCTAACAATAGAGACAAGGCTGAGCGGTTTGAATTTAATGAACCGAATGAACAATGCTTACTAAATTGCTCTTTTAAAAAACAAAGAACGAATTAAAGAGGTTTTTGAACATCTTAGTATTACGTAACGTCCAAAACTCCCACCATGACCACAACGTGATGTTGTATTGACAAATAGTCATGGATGCCACAGACGCGAGCATCAACGTCAGGGTCTCTGGCGGACAGACGCGCCGTGGGAACGCCACCCGGAGCGTCTCGCGGCACATAGGGTAAGGCTGGAGTACTTTGCTCTGGTGCTGTTATGGAAGTTAATTAAATCTTTTGTTTCAATTCACATCAATTATTTTTCTAACACATTTTAAGACAAGGGAAAATGGAGGAAATGTTTAAAAATACGCAGAGAGAATACCACTCATCCTTTGATGTAACTAACTTTATTCTAGTTTATAGCGGTGGTATTTTCAATACATAATAATTTTGCACTATTTCTTTCCTACCCGGCTGCACTTTTGAAGCCTAAGGAAAAAGCTAGTAATTCTAGGTGATTGATATGGTATTCTTTTTAACTATGTTTTCAAGAACCATAAAATGTATTGTTTTGAAATACTGCGCCCCAGCCTGTTCTGAATGCATCTGTATAATTATATATTATAAATGTGTGAAGTAATTGAACAGGAAATGGTATATTTATTTAAATTTTTTCTACCAGATTAAAACTTGTAACAGTAATTTAGGGAGGTTAATTTTTGCCTCATAGCTGTATTTAATTTTGTAGCTAGACAGGCTGCGACCAGTACACCTATATGTTTGGCAAAATCTCGTATCAAGCATATTTGACCTTTCATAAAATATATTATAACGCTTATCGTCAGGTAAAGAAATAGACATCTGTTCGATGTTAAACACTAAGCCTAAAAATGTTACTGACTTTGTCGGTACTAGTCAATTTTTGTCCAAATTCACAACAAGTGACTCATAACATCGCGCATAATTTTGTAAATACCCCCGGAGCAGCGGATACTCTATTCGGCATGGCCGTAAACTCGTATATGTGATATGATTAAACATATCGTTTCAGACCCGATCTGCGTCCGGACCCGTTCGGACGTGTTGAAGGTCGCCCCCGGCTGCCGAGTCACGATTGTTGTCTCACGACTTCTCTCGTATCAATACTCAAACGCCACTCTCAGATCCGTTCTGAGTCCGGCCCCGCTCGGACGCGTTCGCGGTCGCTCCAGCAGTTGAGTCACGACTGTCGTCTCACGACGACAACTCGTTCGCAACTCTCATACGCTGTTAGCCTCTTCAGGGCTTACGCTGCGGCCGGTTTCGATCGGCTGCAAGTAAGTCGGTCTCTTGCACAGCAACAACAGAGCTGAGCTTACCGCGGTCGATTAAATTCGATAGTAGTTCGCAAGACTCGGGCTGTCCTTCTGGCTGCGTACTTGACGCTTGGCGCCTGTACGTAGTCAGAGACTCGCTCTGCGGCCGGCTCCGGCCGGTCGTAACGCAGTCAATCCCGCACTTTCTAGTGCATTCCAACTTCGTCAGGTCTATGGCCGGTTTTTGTTGTCAATTTATTGGCAACACACTCCGTAGGAGACTCGCGTTTGATCAGGTGGATACTTAACGGTGACAACTAAGCCTGATAGCGTTGCCCCGGTGCGCTTCCAAGGCCCTTCAGGCCAAGGAGAAACCGGCTGACCCGACCCCATTGCACTTGGACCTTTCCCAGGGTGACGGTACAGTGCTGTCCGAACTAGGGGCACCACTTCGCGTCGTCCCCAGCCCCCCTACCGCGGGTAGGGAGGTTTAGGTGCTAGGTTTGCTAGGGAACCTAGGCATTCTTATATATTTATATATTTTATATTATAGGACCAAGCCCTCCAATGGACCAGCAAAGCTTCATAAACTTTGCTAGGTCGTTCGCCCAGGCGCTCGTTGCGTCCGGCGTCACCATTTCCAATGACTCATTAACGCAGGCCTTACAGGCATTTACCGCGTCCCCGGCCCCTCAGGCCTCCGACGTCCAGACCCCTCAGGTTTACAGCTCTCCCGCGTCTCCCGCCTCGTCCGAGATGGACTGCGAATCGGTCGCATCCTCTCAAGCGTCGCGTCGCAAGCATACCGCTCCCGGGAGCGACTCCGAATCCGCGTCTGATACGTCGTCAGATGCCGTCACCTTATCCGGCTCTCCTGAGCCCGCGTTTCAACTTGTCGCCAAGCGCTCCAAGAAGCGCTCGAAGAAAGCTTCGGTATCATCAATACCCGAGCCCTCCCCGGTGTCATCAACACCAGCCCCCGCGCCGTTAAAATCGCTCGAAGTAACCGCGTCTCCGTCGGTCCCATCGAAGCCAGCGACGCGCTGCGCTCCCGTCCTTTCGGAGCCTCAGCTCCCTCCGCCCGTCTTTCTCCGCGAAAAAGCGCGATGGACCGTAGTTTCAAATCTTTGCAAAGAGCAAAAAATCAATTACCTAAAAGCAACCAACGCAGGTGATACAATAAAAATACAGATCGCGACCGTCGACGAGTTCCGCGCGTTCACTCGGTTATTTACTTAAAACAAATCGCTTATCACACCTACGCCCTCCCGGAGGAGCGTAAGATCCACGCAGTACTACGGGGCGTCCCGTTCGAGCTCGCGAACGAAGAAATCCTCGAGGACCTTAAGTCCCAGGGTTTCCCGGCCGTAGCAGTGCACAAGATGCACTCCAACCGCGGTAGGCGTTTTCCGTTAGCGCTAGTAATCCTGTCCAATACTCCCAACTCGAAGGAGATTTTCAAAGAGGCTCGCACAATTTGCGGACTCTCGAACATCTCCGTCGAGCGTCCCTACCCCCGCGGTCACCCTGGGCAGTGCCACCGCTGCCAGCTCTATGGCCACGCAGCGGCTAACTGTTCAGCTCCCCCCAGGTGCGTAAAGTGCCTGGATCCTCACTTCACTAAGGAGTGCACTCGCACTCCTGAATCCACTTCCCCCCCTGCCTGTGTGCTGTGCGGCCAGTCCGGCCACACAGCAAATTACAGGGGTTGCCCGCGCGCTCCGCGCTCCACCGTCAAGAGGGTCGCGCCTAAACCGGCGCCGCCGCTCACTCCCGCTAACTTCCCGCCGCTGCGCAACCGGGGTCCCCCGGAAGCATAGCCCGTTCAGCCGACGCCTACTCCGGCTCTGTCTTGGAGGCAGCGTCCGGCCATCCCGCCTGCACCTTCCCGACCCATCCCAGCTCCCGTAGCTTCCGTAGGGCCGCGTCCCGCTTTGTCATCTTCACCTCAGTCGTCGTTGGCTGAGGACATTTAGACCGTGTTCGACGTCATCCAAAACGTCGACATTAACGAAATCTCCGTACTCGCACGCAAACTGCGAGCCGCCCGCTCTCCTCAAGAGCGTTTATTCGCGTTAGCCGAGCATCACTCGCTCCTAAGTTTGTTGTAAATTCTTTGATTTTTGTATAAATTCGTAAATAAGTAAATTATAATGTCTAGACCCGCGAATCCCGCGTCCAGTCGTATTAAACCCAAGGGCTTATCCCTTGTATCTTTTAACGCACATAGCCTTAACACCAACCTTCCCGAGATTAAACTGTTCCTTCAGAACAAAGAACCTGACTTATTCCTTCTCCAGGAAACATGGCTTACTCCAAACCGCTCCAGGGGATACGCTATTCCTAAGTACGCGTTTACTCGCAACGACAGGCCCAACTCCGACGGTTACGGCGGCACCGCTATATATTACAAAAGAGGCTTCCATTGCTGTCCTCTCCCTACCCCTACTCTCCTCAACATGGAAGCCACCGTGTGTAGATTGGCTATGACTGGTCATGCGACCATCATCATAGCTTCAGTCTACATACCGTGTGGCTCCAGACCAATCCGCAGCAACTTTTAGGCCATTTTCGCCCTCGGCCATTCAGTCATTATGTCCGGAGACTTTAACTCCAAACATACTGACTGGACGTGCCTTTCGACTAACACCAGCGGTATTGCTCTCCTCGATATCACAAACTCCCTTGACTTAGACGTCATATCCCCATCACTCCCACTCACTATCCCAACAACCCGACCTACTTTCCTGACATCCTCGACTTTGCAATTATCAAGCGAATCAATCTTGATCTAAGGTCTATCGAACCGCTCGATGACCTAGGCTCCAACCATCGCCCCGTCTCCCTCGTGCTAGGTTCGCCTAACGTTAACGTCACATCTCGTAAGACCTTTACCAACTGGAAAGGCTTTAAAAATACGTTAATTTCAGCCTTAGAGGCCCCTAACTCTCCGCTCGCGATTTCACCCGACCAATTAGATAGCCCGATTAAAATAGATTCACTAGTCAATACTCTAACTGATGCTATTAACTCAGCGATTAACGACAACGAAATTATTGCTAAGCAAGGCAAATGCGCTTCCCTTAGCCGTTAGCAATCTCATTAAAGCTAAAAACGCGGCTCTCCGGAGAGCCAAGAAATATCCCACGCTCGCATATAGAACAGCTGCGAATCAGCTTCAACGTTAAGTTAGGTCTTGCCTCGCGGAACTCCGAGACACTCAGTTTAACGAACTCGTGGAGAATATCTCCCCGTCCCACAAAGCGTATTATCGAATGGCCCGAGCCTTACGCGTAGACTCCGCCTCTCACGTTCCTCCTCTCACTCGTCCCGACGGCACTATTGCCTTCGAAGTCGAAGAGAAAGCCGAATGCTTCGCCGACAGCATAGCGGCACAATGTTCGCCCAGCACGCAACCCGCGGATCCCTCCCACATCCAGGCGGTGGAGGACGAAGTTCTCCGCAGAGAATCTCTCCCTATCACCGACGACCCCGTCACAGTCTCTAATGATGAAATCTTGCTTCTCATTAGAAAGCAAAAGTCCAAAAAGGCTCCGGGTGCGGATGGATTTTCCAACCACGCACTTAAGCACCTGCCACAGCAGGTGCTTACCTTGTTAGCTATCATCTTCAATGCCTGCTTCGACCATAGCTACTTTCCAAAAGCCTGGAAAGAAGCGACAGTCATAGGCATTCCCAAGCCGGGTAAACCTCTGAACATCCCGGCTAATCACAGACCCATCAGCCTCCTCAAGGCAATGTCTAAACTTCTCGAAAGAGTCATACTCTCTCGAATGCGGAACCATCTGTTTCCAACGGATGGCGACCCTCTCATTATTCCCCACCAGTTCGGCTTTCGCGCTAAGCACTCCTGCCCTCAGCAAGTCCATCGAATCGTCGAGTACATACTCGAAGGATTCTATCCGCATCGTAAAAAATCAATCGCGGTTCTCTTTGACGTAGCCAAGGCATTCGACAAAGTCTGGCACAGCGGTCTCGTTTTTAAACTCTATAAAATAGGCTTACCGGTTCGCCTAGTCAGATTAATCGCGTCGTTTCTTAAAGACCGTACGTTTCGATTCAAACATGAAGGCGCTCTCCGCGCCTCGTCCCATAAAGACTGGAGTCCCGCAAGGCTCAGTCCTCGCCCCTCTGCTGTACACCGTGTACACTAACGACATCCCCATCCCGCGGAAAGGCGTCGAACTCGCCCTCTTTGCAGACAATACCGCCCTTTACACTAAAGGTCAAAGGATCCCGTATAACATCACCAGACTCCATAAGGCCGTAAACGCCCTCGGTGTTTGGTTTCAAAAATGGCGTATCGATGTCAACCCGGAAAAGAGTTCTGCTATTCAATTCGACCACAAACGTCGTAATCGCTACAACGATCCTCACATTCGAATGTTAGGTACTCCCATCCCCTTAGGCGTCACCTTAGATCAGACGCTTTCTTTCAAGCCACACGTCGATAGAGTAACGAAACTCGCGCGTTTCTACTTAAGCCGCCTAAACAGTATGATAGGTAGAAAAAGTAAAATGTCTTTTAGAAATAAACGTACGCTCTATAAGGTCTGCGTTAGACCCGTCATGATATATGCTTCGCCAGTCTTTGCCCACGCCTAACCCTCCGTCCTGTATAAGCTGCAGGTGGTTCAAAATCTCTTCTGCCACAGGGCCACAGACGCACCTTGGTATGTGCGCAACGCGGACCTGCACAGAGATCTTGAACTACCTACAGTGCAACAGCACCTCAAAACACTCTCAGAATCGTTCTTCAAACGCGTCGAATCCCATCCCAATCATCTTGTTCGAGATTCAGTCTCATATACTGCTCCTGTGTTAGATTCGAAATTCAAAATCGCTAGGCCGAGAAACGCGCACTATGGCGAACCCACGCAGTTAACTTTAGCTCTCGAGGCCCTTCAGGCCGCAAATCCTAATTCTAACGTAAATTCTAAATCTAACGTAAATCCGAATTAATGCAATTTTACTTTTCATTTTTAATGTTTTTATTTACTTTTCATTTTTAATGTTTTTATTTACTTTTCATTTTTGAGCACCTTCAGTGCTATGTAAATCCCAGCGGGTGACCCCTTAAGGGCTCCGCTAGCGCGGCCTCTTTCTCCAATTGGCCGTCGCTCAGATGAAGGCTGAGTGGCAAAAATGCACGAGCCGACAGGGGGTTTTTTAGTGGGTATGGTCCTGGTAGGCGTCGGGACGAGTCCCACATAACTTCGATCGCGCGCGCGGAGTATGTGTCAGAGCATTTTTATGTCCTCCTGCCCTTCCCGTGGAGGGGAACCAAAAAAAAAAAAAAAAAACATATCGTTTTCTTGAAATTCAAAACGCAGGTATTTTTTGTAGTTAATAAATATAGGTACGAGTAGGTAAGATCTTTCTTATCTATGTTAGCTAATAAACCATTATGGGGAATTAATATTAGAAGCTGTTTTATAAGCTTCCATTTTGAAGTGTACTTTTTCTACAAAATTGTATAATTTTATTTTTTTTCTGATTCATTCTGGGAGGTCGACGGTTCCAGATTGGGGAGCGTCTACATAGAGTGCTCAGGTATTGCGATAACCTAAATGGTAAGCTGGAGATTCGTCCACTGGGTTCATGATTAAATTGAAATAATTTTAATAACGACTTTAAGATTTGAAAAAAACATTGAAATAATATAATATTACATAATACAGATTTCGTGTTAAATCCTTTTCAGACCACACGTTTTTTTCTGTATTCGTATTAAAATTTTAACCTTTATTGAAAAAAAATGCCAAAAATAACTATAAGAGTAATATACAGCATTAGTCGGAATAAGAAACATCAGGTAGAAGATTGCCAGTAATTTATGCGGATAACGTGATATATCTTTTATAGATTACATGTATTTTCTGCAACTTTTCGACAAAGCGAAAGTATAATTTAGAATAATAAACATCAGGTAGAAAACTACCAGGAATTTTCGCAGATAGCGAGATATATCTATTATAGATTAGACGTATTTTCTGCAACTTTTCGACAACGCAAAATTATAGTTTATAATAAAAACATCAGATGGAAGACTACCAGGAATTTTTACGGGCAACGTAATTGTATATACCCGCGATCACTTATGAAAAAAACAAAAAATGGCTTACCTCATCGGAAGAAATAACGAGTCGCTATCGTTTATTCTTTATTGTTTAGTTCTAATTTTTGAACTTTTTGTACACTTTTAGTACAACTTTTACAGCATATTTAATATCAAACTGTTACGTTACTAGTTGGTATAAGCCATGAGCTTGTTACAACGCACGAAAAAAGAATGAAGACTTTGCGGGACCGGGGTTGATCAAGTAAAAAGACGGAAAGTTTTTTGAATTAGTCAAATGACATACTCTAAATCTTTGCGAAGTTACCTAATACCTAATAAGAATACTACCTGTTGAATTATAAATTATCTGAAAAATGAAACGACGAAAGATAATATATCACATTCTTCATCGCATCTGCTCCAAAAAAAATCATTATCCTTTTCCAAAATTAAAGTTTAGTAACCGAAAGGGAGAAGAATACTTATACATATGTATATATTTTCTTTAAAAAAATGTACATGTAACTATACAATATATTTTACAATTTATATTTCGTATGACCACATTCATGGTTTTTTTTAATAAGCCTCAAAATGTTAAGGTAATGTGAAGCTTTGTGTTGTTATTATTATTAGGGATTTACCCATGAAATTGCCGTTTTTCACGAAATAAATGTAGCGTAATTTTTTTATATATTTTTTATTTCTATTTATCAAAATAATCACCCATGCAATCAATGCATCTTTGTCAACGCATTGGTAGCTTATTGATGCCTTTCTTGAAGAAATCAGCTGGACGGGCGGCAACATATTCTTCAAAGGCATTTTGTACTGCCTCTTGGGTACTGATTTTTTTTCCCGCCAAAAAGTTATCCAAATTCTGGAAAAAGTAGAAGTCTGTAGGCGCAAGGTCTGGTGAGAACGGCGGATGACGGAGAACTTCCAACCCCAACTCTTGTAGCTTGGAGACCGTCTGCTGTGCAGTATGAGGTCGCGCGTTGTCGTGCAGGAGCAGTGGAGCCGAACGATTGACCAAAGCTGGTTGGAGACGTGCGAGCTTCTCCATCATTGTGTTCAGTTCTTCACAGTACACATCTGCAGTAATGCTTGTCCCGTATGGCAAGAAGCTGTGATGAATTACACCCGCGTTAGACCACCAAACAGTGACCATCACTTTTCTAGGGGTAAGTTTTCGTTCAGGGCATTGTTTGGGTGCTGAACCAGGGTCCAACCAACTTGCTGAGCGCTTACGATTGTCAAACAGGATCCATTTCTCGTCACAAGTAACAATGCGGTTCAGATTTCCTTCATTTGTATGCCTGCTGAGCAGTGCAAGGCACGTCTCCACGCGTACTTCGCGCTGGCGGTCATTGAGTTCGTGGGGTACCCATTTGTCAAGCTTTTTTACCTTGCCAATTTGACGCAAATGGACCAATATTGTTTTGATGCTAACGTCGAAAGCTGCTGCTAATTCAGCCGTGGATTGAGTTTCATCAGCTTCCACAATTGCCTTTAATTCGTCATTGTCAACCAAAGTTTTCGGACGACCACGGGGTTCATTTTTCAGGTCAAAATTTCCAGAACGGAAGTGGGTAAACCAATAACGGGTGGTGCGTTCGTTTGTAGTGTTCGCTCCGTAAACGTCGTTGATGTTGCGTGCCGCTTGTGCCGCTTTGCTGCCACGACGGTACTCATACTCCATAATTACTCGAATTTTTAACTTATCCATGATGACGAAAAATGTTCGAATGCGTTGAAAACAAAACACTAACTATAAACAAATGACAATTTTAGAAAAAGAATTCCATGTTTGTCAAATAAAATTAATTTGAAATTAGAATAATCAGTCAAAAAAAAAATATTTTCATTTGAAATGGCCAGTACGGCAAAACGGCAGTTTCACAGGTAAAGACCTATTATTAACAATTTAATTGCGTCCAGAGTTACGGTTCTTTTCTTAACTTAAAATTAAGGAAACAAAATAAACACTCTTGAACACATTGCTACTTTCACAGATTCAGAAACATAATATCTAATTAAGTGCTAATCTGATATCGTCCAAACTCTTGCTGGCATATGAGAACAAATGACACTCATAAGAGTTTAAAACATTAGCTTTACAATTCCTCCGATTTTCCCATAATGACCTACCCGAACTACTTAAAACTGAACTATCATTATTTCCTGATCTGCTTCTAACAATAGGATGTAAGTAATAACAATAAAATCAACCGCCTTTATTAGGGGCAGGTGGAAGTTTACGAGAGGCTGTTAAGAGCTCAAATTACGATGTGTTTTATTAACTAGACCGACGAGGTCACTGTTCCGCCTAAAGTATTAAGGATAATCAGAATGATACTTATCTTAGAGGACAATGACTTTTAAAATTCAAGCCTAGCAAGTGATAAGGACAACTTGTAGTATTACGTGTGGTATGATATTTGAATGTTTGTACAGAGCTTATGTTCATGATACGAATGAAATTAAATAAAAAATAAGGAACAATTGATTTCTTGATAACTTAGTGATTGCAATTAAAAATCTGGTTTAACTAAAAGCCCTTCTTTTTATTGGCAAACCCTCCCTTAAATGGAGAGCTACTTTTCTATTTTACCTTTTCTTGCCCTGGTGTGGGTCGTCAAGGTGTGGAATGAACTGCCTGCGTCTGTTTTTCCAGAAAACTATAGTCCTAGTTCTTTCAACCGACGAGTGAATAGGTATCTCGTGGATAGACGTGTAACACCTTCGTCTTCATCGTCATTTTCCATCAAGCGAGATAGAAGACAAACGTGTAATCCTTATCCAATAAAATAAATAGACTACTTAGCTTATAATTGTAATCTGGGGTTACACTGGTAGTGCCAAGCTAAAACAAAAAATAGTCGGACTTCTTTTTGTTCACAACAGTCTTCATTATCTCACTACCCCTTACTCAGCTAAGGGGTTAGTTTTAGGCTATGCATAGACCACGCTTGCTTATTGTAGTTTAACACTTTACACATTTGACTTTACACATAACTTCAAAATAATTTTTGACCGGGTTAAATACAAATATAATTTGTGCACCATAAATGACGCAGATGATTTAGTTAGCACTTCGTACATTCGCTAGAACTGGAAATTGATAAAAAAAGATATTGTGCTATTTTAAAGCAAATATGTTCTTTCTGCTGGAAAGGTAATTAATATTCAAAGTTCACATTAAAAATTACCGAGTAAACTTAAAACATGTCCAAACCATGTTAAGATTAAAAGAACAAAACTTTCCAAAGTTTATGTAGTATCGTTAAGCTACCTACATAAATACAGACTTGCCCATAATTTCTTTTGTAGTAATTTTATATGCCGTAATAGTCAGGGTATTAAATTTATCGTCCATAAAACGGGGATTCTAGCTTCCTTGCCCGATGAAGGGTGTGGATTGTATCGTAGTATTTTATCAGGATTTTTATCAGATAATGTAAGAGTTATGGATTCTTACCCTTATTATTTACAATAAAAACTGTCAACTTTTAGAGGGTGTTTTTTTGTTACTGTTGTACTACTTTGTTACTGTTCTTGGATGGTAAGTAAATTATGACAAAGTGGTTATTACTTGTTTGATTAACAGTTTGTTTAATTATTACGTGATAAAACCGAAGAAGCTGCTTTTTAAGGTCACATACCTTAAAAAATAGCTTCCGCAAATGCCAAAAGATGTCGCGTGTTTTCTTTAGGAAATTCATTTTATTATTTTTAGCGTTTAAAAATATAATTAAACGCTAAAAAAAGTGTTTTATATAGGTACAGATTAGTAGAGTAGACGAAACATTAACGCGTATTTTTGGTATAAAAATGACAATAATAGTTAAACATTTCAAATTAATTTAAAACATTAATCGCTAAATCGACGTGTAACAAATAAAGTACAAACAATTTCAACAACAGACTTAACGTGCTTTGTAAACCTAGGTTATAGTTTCGATCAGATGGTTTCAACGAAAGATCTATAAGTAAATCTACTATCCAGTTTTACAATTTAACCTGACGTTTCGATACCTTTGCAGATACCGTGGCCACGAGTTATATTTAGTCAAATATAAGAACAAAAACACATAGTTTTCTTCGAGAGGTCTTACTTCATAATTATGACATTATTGCTCTAACAGACATGGCTGAACGAATCTGTGTCTAACGGTGAGCTTTTCGACGAGAGGTATGTTGTTTATCGAAGAGATAGGAGTGACGCGGAATTAGTTAAAAAAAAAGAGGGTGGTGGAGTTCTTCTTGCTGTCTCCAGACGAATACACTCAAAACGCATGTTGAATTGGGAATCAAAACTGGAAGACCTATGGGTTACAATTGAAATACCGATATCACATACCTTGCGTCGAGTTGCTTTCTGTGTAGTGTATTTACCGCCTCCTGTGCATAGTTCAATGTTGAGTCATTTTATTGATAGTTGTAGTGTTGTCCTTGAGGACTATGATTGTCACTGCATTTTGGGCGACTTAAATTTGGCTTGTATTGACTGGGGTTTATTGGGTGATACATCAAGCAATTATAAAGCTCCAAACTTATGTCATCCTCTTTTAGATTTGTTGAATGTATATGGGCTCAAGCAGCATAACGATGTTGTAAATAAATCTGGCAAAATTCTTGATTTGGTGCTGTCTGATTTTCCAATTTGCAGTGTCCGCCAGAGTCATTCATCGCTCAGTGCCAATGACCAGCTTCACCCTCCTTTAGAGGTTCATATCTCATTTATTGTTGAACCAAATCTTCCCTTTAATCACGAGACATTAAAATTCAACTTACACAAAGCCGATTACGCGAAAATTCGTACAGAACTTCAAAAACTTAAGAGATATTTAAACGCGACAATGATGTCAACACTGTTCTTCTAAAATTTTACAATATAATCAGTATTATTATTGACAAGTTAGTTCCTAAGCAACAATAAAAAAAATCACGCTTCCCGCCTTGGTTTGATCGTACCTTAAAACGATGTTTGAAAGAAAAGAATAAAATTAGGCTAAGATTCAATAAATACAATAACCCTTTGGATGAATTAGAGTTGCGGCTATTAAGCTCTCGATGCACACGTTTAGCTACTGCCTGCTATAATAAATATGTTAGTGACTCGGAAAAAAATATTTTAAAGAACCCTAAGTGCTTTTGGACCTACGTCAAGGGTAAGCGTGGCGGTAAAGGTTCTTATCCAATTTGTATGACCAATGGATCAGAGACCTCCTTAGATGGTAAGCAAATATGTGAAATGTTTGCGGAACATTTTGCAGCTGTCTACGCAGACAGTAGAAGCACGGTTGCTGATAATTTCGCGCAGAATGATTTTTTAAGAAGCCGCGAAAATGACAGTTTGAATTTAACACTTCCTTTTATAGATGCTGAAACCTTACTAAATAAGCTAAAAGTTCTTGATGAGAATAAGGAAGCAGGACCAGACGGGATCCCATCCGTTTTCATTAACAGATGCGCCGAACTTTTAGTTGAACCTTTATTAATCATTTTTAATACATCCTTACAAACTGGAGTATTTCCGACGGAATGGAAAAAAGCAAAGGTAATCCCAATTCATAAGTCAAATAATGACGATTTGATATCAAATTTTAGACCTATTTCGATTTTATCCACCCCAGCTAAGATATTAGAATCGATTATTACTCCATATGTACAAAGCCACATTAAACAAAATTTGTGTATACAGCAGCATGGTTTTGTTCCATCTCGATCGACATGCACTAATTTAGTAGAACTCACAGAAAACCTAATTGAGGCTCTGGATTCTAATAAACAAATTGATGTTGTATATACAGATTTTAGTAAGGCGTTTGATTGCTTGCCTCATGACATAATGTTAAAAAAACTATCAGCGTATGGGATTTCTGGCACATTTTTACGGTGGATAAAATCTTACTTAGAAGATCGGTCGTTCTTTGTAGTGGTAAATGGGTTTCATTCCAATTTGCGAAAAAGTACTTCAGGCGTACCGCAGTGATCTCACCTGGGTCCGATCCTGTTCTCAATTTTTGTCAATGATATACCATCTGTAATCAAGTTATCTAACACCTACATGTATGCAGACGACTTAAAACTAAGTAGAGTAATAAATAGTATTGAGGACTCAATACTTCTTCAAACAGACCTTAATGAGCTCGTGAAATGGTGTCAATATAACAAAATGGACCTAAATTCAAAGAAATGCTACTATCTAAGGTACAGCCGAAAAAGAAATATGATTTCGTTTTAATACAACATAGCTCACACTGATATCAAGGAGGTCGGACAAATTCGCGATTTAGGGGTATTGTTTGATAAAAAATTAACTTTTTTACCTCACATTGAAGAAGCAAAAAATCGGTCATCAAAACTTTTGGGTTTTGTGCTAAGAAACATCAAAGGGTTTCGTAATAATAAAGTTAAAATAATGCT
The DNA here is from genome assembly GCA_923062675.1 of Marasmarcha lunaedactyla. Lineage (NCBI taxonomy): Eukaryota > Metazoa > Arthropoda > Insecta > Lepidoptera > Pterophoridae > Marasmarcha > Marasmarcha lunaedactyla. Next base: position 37,164,417 of record OV281339.1, on the reverse strand, counting down.
CTATAACTCCCTCGTGCGCAGTGTCTTAGAATATTGTTCAGTGGTATGGAGACCTCACTACGCGACGCATTCTCTGCAAATAGAACGGATACAAAAAAGATTCGTGTGGCATCTGCTAGTCTCTAATGGAATTTCGAAAAGGAAACTACCTTCTTATTGTAACCGTCTGAAACACTTTCGAATGATTTCCTTAGAGGCGCGTAGAAATCTGCTAGATGTCTTTTTTGTCTCCAAACTGTTTACGAATAAAATTGATTGTCCCCAATTGCTGCATTAATTTACAATCAGAGTACCAGTGAGGCTCCCGAGGAATAAAATAACTCCTCTCCATCCACGGCTTCGGAAGACTGTTCCACGACTTTGCAGGATGGTTAATGAGCACAGTGACCTTGTAGACGTCCATACAGATTCAACAAATACAATTCGTTCAGCGTTAGGCTCTTGTTATAAACTTCAATGATTATTATTATTTTTTTTTAAACTGTAATTTTAATCATATATTTGTTATTTTTCTTTTTCTCTTATTCTTTCCATAAATTCAAAACAGAAACATGTCAACACAATAATCTACTTACCAAGAAGTGGCTCCTATCTATTGGTTGCTTTTTATTCTATTTTATTGTTGAAGCATGATGTATTCTCCTTTAAGTGTTTGTTACACCTAATTTAAATTAAGATTTGTTTTTTATATGTCTTATGTATGTACTGATGTAAACAAACGTTGGAGGATCAATAAATAAATAAATAAATACATAAATAAATATCACAGGTCTTAGGGACACAAACGGTCAAAGCTTAAATTGTATTAGAAATATGTTGATTGATCATGTAAACTTAAATATAAGATTATTTATGAACCCGGTTCCGGTGGCAGTACTGGCTTTGCAAAGATGACGTTTGTCTTTTTTGACTCACTCAAGTGTCAAGCCCCGCAGATGTCGTTTGGTTCTTTAAAAAGACCAGTCGAGCGACGGAGCATTCAGAGCACGTTACAAAACAAATCTGTAAGAATCGATAAGTTTTATTTTAAATATATATTCATTCTGATGATCCTCGATCCAGAAAATACTATCATTAAACTGTGTAACATTTGTGAGTGACATCAAGCGAAATGCAAGAAATACTGTTATATTAAGGTACGTACTATGATGCTATTGATAGAGTCAATGTCGTATAAAACTGATAAATTTGTAAAATGTAGTGCGAATAATAAAATAATACACATATTATAATAAATTATGGAGTTTCCTTTCACAGGTCAGTAATGAAAGCAATCAATAGTCTGCATTTGTTTCTCAGTCTGCGAGCAGCGTTTAGGTTGACATATGAAGTGCGCAGATGAGCTTGAGGTCTTGCAGTTTGTTTGATGTTGGATTTTATGTTTTTAAGTATAAGGTCCCTTGTTGGAGGAAGCTTCTAACTATATTCTCTATTGATTTCAGGTGTTTATTAATTTCAATGGCCTCTCTTCAATCTTAGGTATGAAGTGATACATTTTTCGTTTGATTCGTTTTTTACTAATCAAACCTCAAATAATGGTTGGGCCATAGTGCGACTACACACTGCAGATTTTGTTGCTCTTCAGTTTTTGAGATCAGCTATGTGTTCTTTAATGATCAATCTAGGAAAGCCCTAATAACATAAAAATTTTGCTTAAGGCATTGTTGTTAAGTTCTTTTTTCAAAATAAAGTACTAATTGAGAATATTAATTTATCTTTATATCTATCTAGAAACCCGTGCGAAGTCGGGCGCATCACTGGTGAACCATACGCCTCGTTTCTTTTTATGTTTATTAATGAGTTACTTATCTTCTTAGATATTGATATTTCATTATTTATATTTCGGGCTTTAAAATAAACTCAAAATGATTTATTTAATTATTGGTATCTAAAGAACTCTAAATACGGTGTAATCAAATAAAAATTAGAGATATAATAGTCAAATAAATTTTGCATCAAACGGTCAAAAACACGTAATACCTTATGGTTTTTGAGAAAATGATAATGAAAATATATTATTTTTAGCCTTTAAATCTGGAAAGCGGCAAAAACCGGCAGCAAAAACCTTTCATGTGGCGAAACTAAATTAGCAAAATGTTAATTGTCTATTGTAGCGAATGTTTTTGAAATGTTGTGTAACCACATGCATCGATGTGTAACCATATTATTATTTATCAGTTTAATGGGAAAAGTATCAATGATTTTGACAAAACTGGCTAAAAAAGCAGTTGCATTAAGTATACTTTTTAAACCTTGAAACTACATAAAGTTCTATTTGGTAAAATTTAAAATACTTATAATTGTGTTTGTTTTGATAAATATTACCTACTTGACTAAAATAGATTAAAATAAATGTTCTGGAATATATATTTTTATTAAAGACAACTAATGGAACAAAATCTGAGACAAATCAGTTTTGATACCGATACCGGAATTTATACCGATGTATATATGTATTCATAGTAGAGACATTTATAATATAAGTAAGACATTCATAGTAGATACAGGTACCGGACCCGATATAATGTTGCGAAAATAATACTATCAATTTGGAAATTTGATATTTAATATTATAAAACATTATAAAACGTTTATTTCAATAATGCTAAAAATCTTAGTTTTGATTTGATAATAATATTTCATCGCATTACGAGCAATAATCAATTTAATACAACGTTTAATAAATTCATATGAATCTGCAGAGCGGAGGCTTTGGTATATTAGCCTCGGAGGGCCGCAAATTGTTAGTTTATTTCGATAAACATTAAATCAACTTAGGGTAATAAGTTATTCACTGCAGAATATATTCAAACAATTGTGTTAAAATTATAATAATATAAAAACAACAAAAAATCACTGTTCGGGTAAAAATACTAGTGATATTCAAATCAAATAAATTATATAAGAGAACGATCCCATTTAACACTTAGTACAAGATGACCTCTTCCAGCTTTGTAAAGATTGAGATGTCACTTAAAAATAAATCGAATATTTAAAGTAGGAACCAGTATTCTTATAGCTGTGTGCACCGGTTTGTTATTTTCATTCAAGTTCAAAGCACAGAAAACTTACTACTGAATTTCCTCACCGGACTTACTATTACCTAATAGACCTATGAGAGGTTTTAGAACTCTTAAAAGTATAATTCGAATAATTTGAGTAATTACCTACTAACGAACAATTTATTTGGGTATATTTTTTTAGAGATAAACCCATAAACAGCATGCGACTTAAAAACTTCATCAATCTATATAAAAAAATTACAAGCTATACGAGTCTATTGTCATTGTTATGTTACATTTTTATTTGTTTAAATCTAAATTTCAAATAGTTAAGCATCTGAACTCTATTGATTTCGTTATTTTTTCGATTTTATTTATGTACAATAACGTACAATATCAAAATACAGAGTAGTGTAGTATAATTCTGAAATGAACTTAAACTGTAATATAATGAAATACAAATGAGAGTTGACTTGTGTTGTTCACAAAATCACGCAGTTTCGTTGAAATAAACATAATTTTACAGACGTATACATCTCCTTTAAATTTGTATTAGCAAATTTCTTATTATCAAATATATATAAAGTAGATATACAATTATATTTATCTACGTATTGCTGAAAACTATCTTATTCTGTCTATATCTATATATTTGTTTTGTTAATTGCATCCTCCTATTCTGATTTATTTTACCGATGGCGTTTTTACGAACGTGTAGTGTTTGTGCACAACACCTTGACGTGGTTGTCAACTTTTTGATAACCAGATTAACTTACATTACGTATAGGATAAAAATGATATTTTTATGAAAAGTATTTCTTCTTGAAAAGTCTTTTTTCAAGCACTACTAATAATCGTTTATTTAGGTCATCAAAGTTTTTATGTGACAAAAGCGAATTTTTAGTAGACATCAATATTGGTATGACAAGCTATTATGAGAACCTAATTTTAATTACAGTTCTTTAAATACCAAAAAAGATTTTAATTTTATTAATTTAATTTAATTTTCCCCTTGGCAAACATACAATCTGTAGGACCCCAAAGTAACCAGAGTTTGAGTTATGGATGACCATACAGCGAACTGCGGGGATCCCAGAATAAACATACATTTATAAATACAAACAACCATGACCCGAGAACAAACATTTGTGTTCGTCACACAAATGAATGTCCCAACCAGGCTATATTTCATCCGAATCTGTCGTGGATTTTAACTTGTACTACACACCAAAACCTACTAATTATAAAATAATTAGAGTTCTCAAATTTTATACAGTAATATGATAATAATAAATATTTATTCAATTAGGGCAAATTCTTGTTTTTATTGACGTTATATACATTAAAGGTCTACCACCAGTTCGGATTAAAATTCAAGTTGCGTCTTTCGACAATCTCCGGTCCTTCACTAGGCTACTCTTAGTAAAACAAATAACGAACCACACTTACCCTCTCCGCCAGGAAAGTAAGATACGCGCAGTCCTAAGGAGCGTACCTTTCAAGTTAGTGAACAGCTAGTGAACGACAAAATTCTGGAGGGCCTTTAATCTCATGGCTTCCCGGCTGAAACCACGCATAAAATGCACAGTAAAAGTGGCAAGCATTTCCCTCTCGCTCTCATTTTATCCGATATCCCTAAATCGAGGGAGATATTTAGAGCACCATCTGCGGCCTCTCAAATATCTATGTCGAGCCCCCGCATCACCGCGGTCACCTAGGGCAATGCCACCGCTGCCAACATTACGGTGACGCGTGGCCTAATTGATTAGCCCTTCCCAGGTGCGTCAAGTGCCTTGATCCTCTTGAATAAGTGTTTAAATCTTACAGCAACGCCCAACATAGTGCGCTCTTTGCACCCGGCAACATCAAGGCTGGAGTCCCTCAGGGCTAAGTGTTGGTCCCCCTCTCGTATACACCATATACACCAACGACATACTCGGCCCGTCAAAAGGTGTCCAACCTCGGCCTCTTTGCCGATGACAAGGCCAAACTTTACACCAAAGTATCATAATTATCATAATTATCATGGCCAATCATGGCCATATCATCACCAAATTCCAAAAAGCCCTCAACGCTCTTGGTGAATGATTTCAAAAATGGCGTATCAATGTGAATCCAGATAAGAGATCTGCGATTCGCACTGACTACAAAAGCGACTGTCCCAACGACCCCCTAGTTACTAGGCTAGTTATCCCCATCCCTTGGAAGCGAAATACTAAATACTTAGGCATAATCTCAGCCCCAAAGCTATCTAAATTGGCCCGTCTCTATCTAAGTCGCTTAAATAGTATGTTAGGTAGACACAGTAAATTGTGTTTTAGAAACAAGCGAACGCTCTATAAGACCTACGTTAGACAAGTCATGACTTATGCCTCGACAATCTTTGTTTCCAAAATCTATTCTGTCGTAGGGCCTCAAATGCACGGCCTGGTACGTGCGTAACGCGGACCTGCACAGAGAGATCTTGAACTAGCTACAGTTAAACAAAATCTCGAAAACTCTTGGAAGCTTTCTTCAAACGATCTAAAACGCATCTCAATCATTTAATTCGCGAGTCTGCCTCGTATACTGCCTCAATCCTTAACTACAAAGTTTAAACTTGCCAGACCTGGGAAAGCACTTTGGAACGCCCCTAATTTGCTTACGGCCGATCTTGAAGCCCTTCTGGCTGCCCAAGCTGGACTAACTGTAATTTTCCTTGAGCACCGTCAGTGCTATGATATTTTCAGCGGATGATACGATAGCGGATCCCCGCTTGCATGGCCTTTTATCCAACTGGCTGGCGCTTTAGGTGAAGGTTGTGAGGCTATAGATTGCTAGAGTCGTACGAGTGGTTTTTAGTGGGAAGTGATTCTGGTAGGCTCAGAGCAAGTCCCACATAACCCCGCAATCGTAGCGGGGTACAAGTCAAAGCATTTTCATCCACCTGCCCTGCCCGCGGAGGGGAATGAAAAACCGACCTTTGTAATGAAAAACCGACATTTTACCGGTATTGTTTCAAAAATCAAGAAATGTAAGTTGATTTTAATGTTTTGGCAGGTTGCATATCTTCAATTATTCCAGGTAGAAATAAATTATTTAAAAGATACCGTATTTGTTAGCACCTATATATATATATATATATATATATATATATATATATATATATATATATAAGCAGAATTATTTTGTTGACCTATTACAATTTCATACCTTTTTTGTTGGCACTAATTATATTAGTTAAAAACTCAAAAGCCGTTACTTTATAGGGCGCACTCATAGTAATTTTCATAATGATCCATTCCAAATTAAACCAGTTCTTTACTTAACGATCCACAAAACGTTTTGTTGCTACACTGATATTCATGGCTAGCTTAAACAAAACAGTAAATAATATAAAAATGAGAAGTTTTATAATTGTATACAAATATTATAACAAACAACACAGATTCATCCAAACAGTTCATAATTAGTAGACAGAACAATCGCGACAGGGCAATACATCACTTAGGGTGAAACAAAATTAAATATTAGCGGGGTTTGTTTCATTATTAAATTGTTCGTGAAGACGAGATAACCACGGAAGTTTTACTAAAACTTGGTTTAACGAGGTGCGGTGGCTGCTTTTTCGCAAATAAAATAAGCTTTTGTTAAACTACCCTAAAATTTACTGATAATAATGTATCTTTATAATATAATATAATAATGCTTACATTTTTAAGCATTTTTTACACATGTAAGCCGTTAAAAAGGTACCGGTTGGAATCCAGACTTCAACTAAATTTAAATGATTATTGACCGAAATAAAATCAGTAATGTAAAATTGACAACACGATTATGTTACAGTTATTTGTTTATTTGAGGTAGAACTCGTGACTGCGGCGATGATTTTTATATTATTTTTTTTAGTACACTCTTTTGTTGGAGGAAATTTTAAATCAAATTTGCCCTGAAGGGGTTGGTGATGGTTTTTTTTTATTTGTCAGGTTTTCTATTTACATATGCTTAGTGTGACCGCCCCTATCAAACGATATCAAGAAACTGCCATTCGGACTGTAATTGAATTACTTTCAAGTATACCTACCTGCTTAAGATTTGTCCGGTTTTAGGTTTTTGTACGGGCCCTGAGACCGCCACTATCGAACGACACCAAAAAGTTGCCCTGGGACAGGGGTCACCTGCCTGCACTGCAAGAACTGGAGGGTTCAGAGCTGAGTTTAATCAAGAGGCTACCGAAGCGATTGAGTCCAGGCTTGCCAATTAGGCAGGCATACAGGCTTCTAAGCGCCGGAATCTTGACTATCGAGGCAATTCATCAGTGGTTGGGTAGGCGATTTAGTTTCCTGACCTACCATATAACTTAAACGCTCTCGGGACATGGTTCGAGATCCAGGCGCACAGATCGAGGCCCAGCACACGCTAAAGGTATGTCCCGCGTGGGATGTAGAGCGCAACGCGCTCCTCTTTGTATTTCAAGTTTAATCAACTTCAGCTTGTATTAAAAAAAACGAATCATTATAAAACAATTCAAGTTATTTATAAAAATTGCGTGTCTTTTACTTTTTTTATGATGTATGTACACGCAAGATGCACCCCTGAATTATTGAGCATTCAGATTGTGAAGACCGAGAGAAGATGTTGAGTTATCGCACAGACTAGATACAGATAGTTGAAATAGTAAAAAAAAAAATCGAAAAGATTTATTTTAGTAAGAATTCAAAGGTTCATCGTAATATCCCGTTCTTATCAAAAATACCTGCCACCACTAGCCACACAAGATCGCGCACGTCTCTTAACTTTGGTTATTGTAATACCGAGCCTCATTTCACCTTTTATAATCTCGCACGCCTCATTAATTTTACTCGTATTTATTTGGTCTCTACCATTTATTGGCTCTTGACCATACACCAATTCTTTTAAACTACCCCACACATTAAAGACCCCGGCGGTCTGGTCAGGAAATCGGGCGGGCCATGTAACATAGAACAAGGTCCATTTCGTTTAATCCACCTATTTTATTGGAACCTAAATATTGTTTAACATTAGACGAATAGTGAGCCGGGCATCCATCGTGCTGGTAAATCATATTTGCTAGTAAAACATCGTCACGTCATTGAGTAAATTTGACAAATCATTTAAACTGTCAGGCATGTAATGAGGTCCAATAAAAATTTCCGAGATAACGGTTGCCTAAACGTTGAAACTAAATAGTCTTTGTGAAGAGACTTGTTTTTTTAACTCAGGATTAGCACCCTTTCGACTCATAGATTGCGGAAATGCGTGATACCATCCTTGTCGAATTTCGATTCGTCGCTCCAGGGTATTCTGTCCAAAAATTTTCCATCTTCAATATCCTGGTGTGGTAGGTATCGATAGAATATCAATATAAATGATGACATTTTGAACTTTAGTGCATTTAGTTAGAATAGTAAAACCGGGCTAAACTAATTTTCGTTTTACCCATGATTGGGTGATGGTTAGGGAAATATAAATTAACTTTCTTGTTGTGGCTATTGTTCATACATCTAACTGAGCGGCAAAAATGCTAGACATGGACTGCGTTTCCGCCCCTCAGGTAGTACCAGACCTGAGTTCTCAGTAAATCATGGTTGCATCTTATTGTTTCATAACATAAAGAGACAAGAAATTTTAATAATAATTTGAATCGTTTTTTAATAATAGTTTTTTTAATACGAGCTAAAGTTATTGTATTTTTTTGTATCGTTTATGTTTAGTTAGAAAATGATTGTTTTTGTTATTAAAAAAGTAAGATCACTTTAATTTTATTGTGGGTATTTCGTACGCTTCATCCTTTGATATGATATATTACCAACATGTAGTAGCCGTATTGTAATGGCAACATCACACACGAAAAGAGAAAAAGTGCCAGTGCGCCAGTGCTCCACCCGCTCATTGTTTCTTTGTGCGCGGTAGCATCGGCACATTTCATATTTTATCGTCAAAATGCCTAAACGCAGTGCAGAAATATTAAGCGTCCGTAAACTTTCCTGTGAGTTAACACGACGGATAACTCGACGCTCAAAGGTTAACCTGGGGGTGGACCTTGAGTCAACACGAGGGTGATAAAAATCATTTTGAAATCTAATAAGAGAGTCGCCGACCCCGCGGCTATTCACGCTCGCGCATGCATCCACGCCCGAAGTGGATTCCGATTTTTTCGAAGCTCTGGCGATGCTACTGAAGATAAACTAGTTTACGGACTGGAAATATATGCAGTGGTTACCCAACGCTGGCTTCCTATACCGAAGAAAGGTCTGACATCAGACGCAAAAGAAAAACTTTTAAATAAATATGAAATTCGTGAGAACTGCAAGTTATTAAGAGCGCCGACCGTTAACCCCGAACTAAGAGCAGCTGTAACCGATATAGCTAGGAACCGGGATAAAAAGATCCAAATGGAACAGGGTCAACCGAGCTTGGGGATTACGGCCGTTAACCGTGCGATGACGGTTTTACTAACACAAGATAATAAATAAATAATAGATAAATTCGTAATAAATATATTATTATAAATATATCTATCTTCGATTTTAGGTCGGGGCAGTGAGAATTCACTCCGACGGATGTAGGATTCTATCAAACCTCCATTTCACACAAACTAGTGTGCGTAAAAAATTGATAATAAGAGGGTCAGGCAAAGCTTTTTTGTCGAAACTTCGGAGCTGGAGCATGATGAAATGCTGTTTGGCACAAAGTTGGCCAAAAAGATAAATGAAGCAAAAGCGATAGATAAACTAGGAAAAGAAATTGAGAAAATTCCAGCTCCAAAACCATCGTTAAATGTTCAGACCATTGGATCCCGGACCAGTGCCAGGGAAACTGTTCAGCCCCCCCCCCCCCGCGCCACCAGAGGTTGAGCCGAGGGAAGCCAATACCGCAACCAATTCCAATACCGCAAAGGACCGCCAACGCTCGCGCCGCCAGCCTACCTGGCACCCCCGGCACATCCGGCCCATCGATCATTGCGAGCGATGTCACCGGTGGCGGCCGGCACTAACGCTGATACGTACTTACGCTGGCAGATTACAATATTATTATCGTTGCTGGTTACGTGTTACCAGCAACCCAGTAGTATTAGATTGGATAAGAAATGGTTATCGCATACCTTTTGCATCCAATGTAAGTCAATTTAGTGAACCAAAAAACAATTTTTCGGCTATAGAAAACAAAATATGTCTTTGACGATTAAAAATTTACTAGACCTCGGAGCTATAGTAGAATGCTAACCTCAAAATAATCATTTCATTTCTAATATTTTCTTAATTTAAAGCAATTAAATAAATTCATAGTTAACTCCCATTTTAAAATGAAAGATTTACGAACTGCTTCGAAAATGCTTACAAACAATGACTATATGGCCACTATCGAGTTAAGAGCCTTTATAAAAATCAACGCTTTTCCGAATCGGTAAACTGCAACACGCACACGTATCCATTACACGCACACACGTGCACTGGAGTGCTGTATGATACAGTTGCTGCCCGTCAAGTAGCGCGTCCGCATAGGTTTTAATACTTTTTCAAATATGTTTGACTTGTTTTACGTTATTATATTTTACTTTTGATTTATCGAATTATAAATTTATGTAATGTATTACTTGAGTTATGTTTTGCAAAGTAAGATATTTATTTACCTGGTAAGGATAATATGGGACGTAATATAATTGAGGTACAATAAGGGCTTAACGTAGAGATTGATTAGGTGAAAAAAATATTATTTATTATGATACAATACAGTGACAAACTTTAATTTGGGATCGACTTAAGGTGCAATATCGTATGGCAAATAGAATATGACTAGCAGTAATAAATTAACTGATTACGTTGACATATTTCTTACACTGACTAAAAATAGGAATAAATACCCTGCAGAGGGTCGACAATGAGCTGACGATGATTACTTTTTTAATGGGTACTTAAAAGTTCAGACTTTTAATTAATAAGAAGTGTAAACTGTATGTGCTAAAATCGGAATATATACACCTTCTTCACCTTTTGCTCTTTATGTTAACTGGAAGTATGGAATTATGTCAATCTTGTCATTTTCGTCTCCAAGGCTGATAATTTTATTATCTTGTAAGTTCATTATTTATTTTAAAATTTTAAATAAAAAATCTATCTATTGCCCTCAAATCCTTTCAAGTGAATACCTTTAGAGCGTATTACAGTGCATGTAGAGCTCTTAGTAAGCCAGATTGTGACAATCTAAAGTACTACGAATTGTAGTCTAATTATTATTTTAACCAACTCTCTCTTCAACCACTCTAGATTGTCACAATCTGGCTTACTAAGGGCTCTGCATGCACTGTAATCTACGATCTAAAGGTTTTCACTTTCCCTTGCTAAAATGTCAATCTGAGAAAGGCACAATTTGTCATATAGTATAGATTTGAGAGCAACAGATAGTTTTTTACTATAATACAATACCGAAAATGACACGATTGACATAATTGCATACTTGAGCTTAAGGTGAAGAAGGTGTTTATATTCCGATTTTAGCACATACAGTTTACACTGTTTATTGATTAAAAATCTGAACTTTTAAGCACCCGGTAAAAAAGTGATCACCATCAGGTCATTGTCGACCCGCTGCAGGGTAAAATCCTCCAGAGGGACAAGTTATCATTATATTAAGAAGGCATCGGTTCCTCCTCCGGATTGGCGAATATATTTTTGAACTTTGGGTTCTTAGACATGTCTGTATCCTCATGAGGTTATTTGTTTACAGGTCAGTGCAGATTTTTATACGCTCATACATTTTTCCAAGATAAAAAAACCATTATTACGTGGCTGGGTTTGACCGAACAAACGACCCTAGGATTAAGAGGCCAGCCACTGCGCCACCACAGCTCTGAATCATCATCATCATCATCAACCCATTTTCAACCCACTGCATATTTCGAGCCTTCTCGTGGCCCTGAATAATATGTGTAATGAATGAATGAATAAATAATAATAAAGTAACGTGCCTTTTTACTTCTCTAGCCTTCGTGATATTATTATTTTGCCAACACCGGTTCGATTTTTTCTTTAAAAATTTTGTTTCCTACTTTTATTACCCATTTCAAAAGTTGGTAGTTACTACACTCGTGTTTAAAATAAAATGTTGGTCTTGGTATAACTTTATATTTTTATTTTATATATAACTGTAATTTAATACATCTTACTCCGATGATGAGCAAGTCAGAATGTCTTGATTTTTTATTTCTTTGAATACATACAAGAATACAACATATTATTGCATAAATAATACTTATGGGATGACAACTAAACTTATGTCTGAGAAAGAAAATGCTCTTTCACACTTTTTTTAAAAACTGGCATAGATTTCGACTTTCGAATTCTATGTGGTAAGGAGTTCCATAGCCTAACTGCACGTACTGTGAAGAAGTATGAGTAGAAATCGGTTTTGTGTACAGGCATTCGCAAAAGAAATCGTTTACTTGGCCTTACCGAATCGTTCACAGAAAGAACAAATGTAAAGCGCTCACGTAGTTAAGAAGGAGAAGCCGAGGAATGCAAGACATTAAAAAGGAGGCAGAGTATCCTAGTGTTCTTGCGAAGGCGTTGCGCGAAGAATTGGGAGCCACTGAAGCTGCTTTCGAAATTGGGAGACATGGTCAAACTTCTTAAGACCGAATATGAAACGGATAGATAAATTTTGTAAGCACTCCAGTTTATTTAATAGCTCCTCTGTGGCATCCAAATAGCACGCTTCTGCGAAATCGAAAATAGGTTGGATAAGGGATTGTGCAAGAATAATTTTAGTTGACAAAGGTAAAAAATTATGTAGCTGTTTTAAAGAGTGAAAATAAATTGTACTTTCCGACTGATTTCACTGATATGAGCATTCCATGACAGATTTGAGACTAAAATAATGCCTAGGTTATTAGATGTATCAGTAAAGGCAATCGGGACGTCGTTAAGAAGCACAGGTGGAAGGTTGAGCAAATCCAGGAAACTACGCATTGGTTGACTTCCTATTAGCATAGCCTGAGATATGGTAGGGTTTATACGCAGACCAAAGGACTTGGTCCATTCACTTATACGGCAGAGATCATCATTAATCGATGAAATTGCAATATGAATATTACATGGTAAGCAGTGAGTGTAGATTTGTAGATCGTCTTCATAAAAATGAAATTTGGAGGAAATTACTCTTGTGACAGAATTTATAAAAACTGAGAAAATCAATGGATATAGAACGCCACCCTGAGTAACGCCCGCAACAAGATCACGCCAATCAGAGTAAGCCTCATTAAGGCGAACCCGCTGCGGACGCCCTCGAAGATAAGAATTAAACCAAGTCACTGCAGAAGAGGAAATGTTAAAGGATTTAAGAATACAAAGGAGGATGTGAAAATCTATGGAATTGAAGGCATTAGTGAAGTGGAGGAGTATGAGGATTGATATAGACTTGTTATCCCATCGGATGTCATCAGTAACATTAATTAGCGCAGAGACAGTACTATGACCTGAGCGGAAACCAGACTAATAGTCGCTAAGGAGGTTGTTGTTATGAAGGAAAAAAGAGAGTTGGAAAGGAAAGGTAATATGGAAATGGGACGGAAATGGGATAAAGAAGAGGGATTTTTAACTTTGCGTAAGGCAATAATTTGTGCGAGTTTCCCGATGACGGAAAGTAAAAGTGTATAAAGATTGGTTGAAAATGTGGGTAAGGACGGATAGCAATTTCTGGGAGGAGTAGAGTAATCATTCGTGAACACAGTTTGCCATTGCCTACTGCCGTTGAGGAGATTGATAGGATTGACTTTTTGACTACATCCTCTGAAGTATCAGAGAAGTCAAGACAGAAAAGTTTGCTTGGTAATTCAATGTATCAGCTTTGATGTTAGGGTTTAAAGTGACAGGAGGTTCAGAAAAATATTGGTTTAGAGCACCTAAATCAAAGTTGATGGGAAAACTGACAGTGGATTTATCAATGCCTACGGACTTGAGGAATTTCCATACTTCTGCAGACTTTTGGTTGACGAGGAAATTGCAAAATGGCGTCTTTTAGCATCTCGGCACATGCGATTGCAAATGTTACGAAGGTTCTTATTAATTGTAAAGTTTTCTGTAGATGGGCAAAGTTTCAGTGATCTCTTGGCCTTGTCTCTCTTAGCCATAGCATCTTTGACAGAGTCTGTCAGCCAAGGGGTTGGATTTCGTTTTAATTTAACTTTTTTTTATGGAGCATGATGATCGTGTAACTTTAAAAGTATGGTGTTAAAGTTATCCACTTTTTCATAAGTTTTAGAACTGTTAATGACTGGGGACCAACCAATTAACTCGGCGTCGTGTTTCAAAGCCCCAAGGTTGATTTTTTGAAGCCACGAAGCAAAACAGTTTGTGGTCTACGTTTAGGGGCACGGATACGATATGACAAAAACACAAGATCATAGTAAGAGAACGGTGCAGTAAGCTGCCCATGAACAGAAACCTTTTATATCAATTTTAGACATTTTTAAAATGATTTTTTAGCAGTATATTTAAATAGACTTGAATAATATTACTGTTTTATTTCATTAGTTACATCTTCGTTAGTAATAAGAAGTAAAAATTATTACTTTTGTAAAAATACAAAAACTGCGACAAACTAGACTGAAATCCAACTTTTTCATGCTTTGATTTTTATGTTTTAGCTTTAAAAAAAGTTATATTTTGCACTATTGTCTCTATAGACTCTTTTGACGGCAAAACAGAGACCATAGTAAACTTTTCTTTTTTTTTGTTTGGATCAGTTACTTTTTTATACTTATCGAACGGCAAAGTACGCACGTTTCGTCGGATTACAAGAAAAGGCGTATGAACAATGAATTCCCACTAGAAAACTATCTGAAGAAATTAAAATTTACTCAATACATATTTTAAACGATTAATTTTTGAATAATTTGAACTCATATTTCGATGCATACGTGTAATGTTTTGATCGGAAACAAACACTGAATTCTCCTAAAATTGCACGATTTTGCATAAACGCTCGTACCAGATCAACGCAAATTTTTACGGTTTCAATACGGAGAACATGTAAATTACCAGACTACATATGATTTACAGCCATATCTTGGCTTATCTTCTGCTCCGCGAACTTTTACCAAGATTATGAAAGAGGTAGTCAGCTATCTAAGATTCCGCGGCTTTAGATCAGTTATTTACCTTTACAGTCATATCTTGGCTTATCTTCTGCTCCGCGAACTTTTACCAAGATTATGAAAGAGGTAGTCAGCTATCTAAGATTCCGCGGCTTTAGATCAGTTATTTACCTTGATGATATATTATGCCTAGGAAAAACTTGTAACTAATGTTTAGATAATGTTAAAGAAACCTACAAAGTATTAAGATGTTTAGGTTTCACAGTTTATTTAAAACAGAACTGCCTAGAACCTCAGCAGTGCTGTAAGTTTCTAGGTTTTGTGTTCAATTCAATAAATATGACTATATTTCTTCCGTCTGACAAACGCTCGTATATACTACAATTGACACAGAAGTTTTCACAAATACCTACATGTACTGTCCGTGATCTTACTCATCTCATCGGCATCTTAACTGCCGCGTGCCCAGCCGTGAGATATGGTTGGGTATACACATAAATTCTTGAAAGGTTTAAATTCTTAGCTCTGCAGTCGATTAATAATAACGATATGAAAATTAATGTTCCTAAAGATATTTTGCCAGAATTGTTATGGTGGTTCCAACATATAACGTGTGCTTCAAATCCTCTCTCAGAGAAAAATTTTACTTAGAAATCTATACGGATGCTCTAAAATTGGGTGGGGCGCAGGTTGTAACGGTATAAGTACAGGGGGAAAATAGAAAGAGGAGGAGGATCTACGTCCGGACCCGTTCGGACGTGTTGAAGGTCGCTCCCGGCTGCCGAGTCACGATTGTTGTCTCACGACTTCTCTCGTAGCAATACTCAAACGCCGGATTCGTACAAATCTCGCTTCGTCCTCGACGAATTGAGATAGCCTCTGTAGGGCATACGCTGCGGCCGGTTTCGATCGGCTGCAACTAAGTCGGTCTCGCACAGCAACAACAGAGCTGAGCTTACCGCGGTCGATTAAATTCGATAGTGGTTCGCGAGGCTCGGGCTGTTTTTCTGGCTGCGTACTTGACGCTTGGCGCCTGCTACGCAGTCAGAGACTCGCTCTGCGGCCGGCCCCGGCCGGTCGTAACGTAGTCAATCCCGCACTCTGTGCACCCCTCGAATTAAAAATCTCACCTCGGTGAGTGCAGCAACAACAGGGTTGAGCTTACCACGGTCGATTAAATTCGATTGTGGTTCGCAAGACTCGGGCTGTCTTGCTGGCTGCGTACTTGACGCTTGGCGCCTCTTAAGTAGTCAGAGACTCGCTCTGCGGCCGGCTCCGGCCGGTCATAACGTAGTCAATCCCGCACTTTTAGTGCACCCCAATTTCGTCAGGTCTACGGCCGGTCTTTACACACTCCGTAGTAGACTCGCGTTTGATCAGGTGGATACTTAACGGTGACAACTAAGCCTGATAGCGTTGCCCCGGTGCGCTTCCAAGGCCCTTCAGGCCAAGGAGAAACCGGCTGACCCGATCCCATTGCACTTGGGCCTTTCCCAGGGTGACGGTACAGTGCTGTCCGAATTAGGGGCACCACTTCGCGTCGTCCCCAGCGCCCTAACGCGGGTAGGGAGGTTTAGGTGCTAGGTTTGCTAGGGAACCTAGGCATGCATTATATATTTAAATATTACATATTGTAGTTCCAAGCCCTCCGATGGACCTTGTAAACATTCTTAGGTCGTTCGCCCAGGCGCTCGTTGCGTCTGGCGCTAACTTATCAGATGACGTAATAACGCAGGCCTTACAGGCATCTATCGCGTCCCCGGCCCCTCATGCCTCAACCCCGGCCCCAGTGCAGCCAGTCCGGCCACACAGCTCACTACAGGGGTGGCCCGCGCGCTCCGCGCTCCACCGCTAAGAGGGCCGCGCCTAAACCGGCGCCGCCGCTCACTCCCGCTAACTTCCCGCCGCTGCGCAACCGGGGTCCCCCGGATGCAAAGCCCGTTCAGCTGACGCCTACTCCGGCTCTGTCTTGGAGGCAGCGTCCGGCCGTTCCGCCTGCACCTTCCCGACCCATCCGAGCTCCCGTAGCTTCAATAAGTTATTCAATAATAAGCTTTAATAAGTTGAGGGAATTAAATACGTCGGCGATGTCCAGAGACACCGACAGTATGATTTCACCCGGGGCGATCGCGTCCTACGCCAAGGACTTAACCCACTGAATCGCATCTACGGTGCGGACCTACCCTTGCGGAATCCAAAAAGGCAGTCTGCCAGATCCGGTCCCAATAAGATATCTTTTTTATTTTATTGTAACAAAAAATACCCCTTTGTTTTACTGTTTAAACGATATTAAGGTGTGCCGGCATAATATATTGTAGTGTAATAAAAGATTTAAATAACTTGATTTTTTAAGAATAATTAAAACATGATAAACTGAGCTAAGAATTATCGACGTGAAAACTATGTTTAACTAGTGTAAGTAGTAATGAATATCAAACACATCCACATGCATGCTTTTTAATGCAGATTAATAACATTCGTTAATAACATCACTCTCGCATCGGTCGCTTATAAGTAGAGTTAAAAATATCATGCCATTTAGTTTTTTGCTTATTTCTTAACATTAGGTCAATTTATTTTATTGATGTTTACATATATATTTTTTAAAACAACAAATATTTGAATACCCACGTACCAAAAAAAAACATGGTTAAATAGCATGGTTTTTCTGTATTTATTTTTATTTGTTTTAAGTAGAGCTTGGTTTCAAATCTATGCCGTCTGATTTCAGTCGAGCTTTTCGTGGCATTTCTTGAGCTATTTTTTTTACATATTTAGCTGGATAATGAGTACTGAGCCACCTGACGAATATCGCTTATCGTTATCATAAGTTTTAAAACAAATACGTTTAATATTGTAATTAATTTCGTTGATTGCTAAATAAAATATTGGCTGATAAAATGTGGCTGCGCATGAAATTGTTTTTGTTTCTATAATTTGGCTGTACCCAAAACACTTCACAGCTGGAACACGATCTAGTTTTTGTGATTTTAGTGGCGGCTAGTATCGGAAAGACTACCTCAGGTAAGATCGTTAAAAAACAAAACTACTACAATAATGTCCCTTTGGTCTTGTTTTTACTAACCAAAAATACCTAAATTATTTATACTAAAAGTAAAGCCTTTTGTCCAGATATTTCCACCAAAGGTTATTAAATACTTTTTCAGCATTCAAAAAGTATGTCAGTAAATCACATTCTGAAATTATAGTTATTACGTTAAGTTACACAAAAAAATTTCCACATAACAATTTAAATAAAAGCTAGATCTAATTTCGTAAATGCAAACATTGTTAAATCTGAATTTGTAATTATCCAAAAAGAATCGTTATAGTGATTGTTTTGACTGAAACTGGTGACTATTCCCGCGGTTTTGGTAATTTGGCGCAAAATTTGCATCACAATCTAGAATGATTGCAGACCAAATGTGGTGAACGGCCTGGCTGCTGCCGTGTACCGTTCGGCGCAATTTAAACGATCAACTTTTCTGATAAACAGACTATAAAATTTTTACATGGCACAAATTATCTTTTGTATATTTAAATTTTTAAAGGTTTTATAATTCGGTAATTTGGTCAAGGATTTTGTACGAATACTCAAAATATTACTCCAACAAGTTATTTATTTTTGTTAAAAACAATCATTTGTATATCGGTCCATGCACATAATCCGAAATATATACTTGTTACTAATTGGTCATGACGGTCTTACACTTTGAGTTCAATTTAAATTAACTAAAATGAAAAAAAAGAGCTAAAATCCCTGATCCAAGATATCAATCAAAGCATATTGTTGCCAAAATGTTTCACGTGATTCATTACTCAGATTTTTTTTCCAGCGAATCAACGTATGAGTTTTAAGAGAATATTTCCTTTAAAATGTACAATCCATACAACTGCGGAAATTATGAATGGTGCTAAAAGATTTATGAACATATTTCTTAAACTATATATATCACTTTCGAGACTCCGGTTAGCATAGAACTTGAGTCAAGCCTTACAATATCAGAAGCCAAATGATTGTACAACTAATCTTATCAAGTCCCTCACACAGACAAATATCCGAGTCTACTGTACAGTCAGTACGGAACAGAGAGCAGGGAAAAAAATGGTTATTGCTTACTGAAATTAAGATCTCTTTAGGTGTTCGAGTCCTGGCAAGGGCATTCTTTGTGTGATGTACACAGACGTTTGTTCTCGGGTTATGGTTGTTTGTATTTATGTATTACGCTCAAAGCAGCGCTAAAATCCAATACCATTTGAATAAAACATTTAATATTCGGGATAAGCCATTAATTTTTCACTGTATTAGTCAATGGTCTTTAGACCTTTATAGCAACCTTTGCACTAAGAACTCCCTCAAAGATCTCAACTAAAATATATGATTGATTAGTTTATTTTTTATGAATGTAAACTAATTCATTTCCGCACTGAATCATGGAAGCCTGGGTTTACGCAGCGAGTACCAACTCAATTTCAAACCAACATAGTATAAATTTAGGAAATTGGTAAATTTTGCAGTTCATGAGAAAAGCCGATTTCATGAACTCTTAGTGGGAGATTATTTATATATGTAATAATGAATTTAATGAACGTACTAATGAATAAAATTATTTTCTGCCACTATGTATTACAAATATAAATTTCAATTTGTAGGATATCTAGGAATATAAATATTGGAATACATTTTTATTATTATGATATAGTTGGATATTTCTCACATTGTTATTTCAAGTGTAAATAAAAATTTAAAAAAATGTAATAAAAATAAAACTCTAAATACAATGATTCAAAATGTAAACTTTTTTAACAAAAATAAAATAAACTAATTGTGCGTCTTCTCACACGGACGTTAAGTAGTACGATGCGTTGGTTGCAGTTGCGTAGCGGTTGTTTTACAACGTAAATAAATGGCATATTCTAATTCTGCAATAATTCTAAAGTAAAATCGAAAATTCATAAATAAAACAAGATAGAAGTAGATTTTGAACATTAAAGTGTTTTAATAAAACCAATTACTAGAACTACCAATTTACTGCAACCAGTGTATCCATAGCAAGCTCTTCGTGTAAGTTTTAACAATATGGAACTAAATTCTTTAGTGATCTTACCGATGCTAAAAGGTCCTTTTCGATGTATTAAAAAGTTTTCGATTGTACGAGTATTAGAAAAGAGAAAGAAGAATCAGTTTGAACTCGGCGGAAAGCCAAAAAATGATTGGGTTGGCAAGAGACACTGTTCCAAGGACTTTACTAGTAACATTGTAGAAGAACATCAAAGAAAGTAAATCATAATTAGTTACACCTAGGTAAGAACAACAATCTTAATATGAATTAAAACCTTACAAACACATAACATTTTAGAAAAATGATTTAACGGTAAGTAAAAACATAATTAATACGTAGAAGTCAATGTTATTTGGAAACACTAAGTTCAAAACATACGTTTTCTAAGAACTAATAACTTCTAGATATTAAGATGAATTTATTAGTTCACACAAAGGTTAATAATTAAAATATCTTCGTTTTGGGTACTGACAGAGCTAAAAGCGTTTCACAGTTCGCGTTATCATCCCTTAATTTAAGCTGTATGTTTTGACTTGAGTAAATGGCGCAAAAAAATGAAAAATTTAAGGTTTTCTTTCTTGAATAATATTATAAATAATATTTTAAAATTGAATATAATATAAAATCTCGGTTATACAGCGGTCGACTAAAAACAGATGTATGCCTTCCTTACAGTACCTACTCTTCTCAAACAAGTATAATCATATACATTTTATGTTCGTTTTAGATCCTAACCGTCACAATGTTTTGGAACAGCTAATTCATGCACTATCCTCATCAACCAATATCATGAAATTTGCTTGCTTTTGGGTATACAGTCAGCAATCTTTTTGTTTTCGCTTCGAGTACAACATAATTACAATACATTTACAACAAAATTATTAGTCTTTAAAAATTTTTATCAGCTGTAGAAATCTAAAATGAATTTTGTGCGCAGTAAATTTTTTACTACTTGTTTACGCTTTTACTTTATGTGATCTGTTTCATTCAGTATTTTTATCAGTTTAAAATCATTTAAAACTATGTTTTTTCAATAACTTTCTGGATAGCCTTATTAAAGATTTGGATTCTTCTCAACATGTAGTAAAAAGCATGGTATACATTATAGTTAATTTAAGTTTCCCTTTTTTATATAAAAAAATATGATTTTTCATATGAAAATTTGTGTAGGAATGCAGACAGTTCTCTCGTATTATTTTACACATTGCATTATTTGCAATATCTTTTTTACATTATTTATCTTTTAATTGCTCTGAATTTTGTAGCCTTCTTATAATATAATATTATTATAATTTTAGTTATGGTTTTGTTTTTGTACATTGTTAAAAAAAACCTCGAAGTCAGAATAAGTTAGTACATTGATTTAAGTTTATATTGGTATTACAATGTTAACAAGTCTTTCCATTTTATAATCATAGTTTAAATTAATATTTAGGTGTAAGGTAGTTAGAAAACTTCATACCGACCGTTTAAAATTTTAGATCTGAAAAAACTCAGTTTATCAGACCAAAGCAAGATCTACTTGTAGTATTCCGGGAATTATTATAACCCTTCTACTGTTTAAACATAATAAAAGGTCGAGACTCTGCGACCAAAACATGTGGCATATTAAGATGAAATACGTCGCGTTAACGATAGTGTCCGCTTTGCAAATTTAGTATTTGTGATGTATTAAGTAGGTATTAGTAGGTAGGATGGCTTCTTTGTCGTTATTAGCTACCTTAAACGACGTAATAGTATACAGTAGTATGCAGAATTTATAGTTTGACCTCTTTCTTAGTAATCAACCAAGATGACACCGTTAGAATCCCTGAAAACCGACGCCATAACCTTGTTTACTGAAAAACACACTTTGGCTTTCTTGGGGGTTGGAGATCCGGATCTTTTACATTGTTTGGATTGTTGTTTGGATTTAAGAGTGTAGTAATGAACCCATGTTTTGTTCATAGTAACAAAAAAGCTTGAAAAAGCTCTAAACAGTCTCTAGAAATCGTGAGCCGAGTTCGTTTCTGTTCAACTGAAACCCATCTTCCTGAAACCTTGTGGAACCCTAATTCGTTAATGATCATTTTTTGTGAACATTCATATGAAATCCCTAGAGCTTCAGCTATCTCAGATACCTTCAGTCTTCTGTCTCCCACGATGAGATCACATATTTTTTCGATGTTTTCCGTAGTTTGTAGAAGGCCTTCGAAAGCGGGGGTCATCTTTGATGCTCTCTCGTCCACGTTTAAATTCCGCTGTCCACTTTTTTATCATTATATTCGACGGAGCAGATGTTCCTAAAGGAGGTTTGTGTAGAAAAATTGTACAGAGACTGACAAATGGTTTAGGTTTCATATGAGGGTAGTTTTATAATAATATGACAACGCTATCCATGTTAGACCGCAAACTTTTCAATCCACCCTCGTATATATGTTTGTGTATTCAAATAAGTTAAAAATACTCGTAAAACCAACAAAAGACGAGAACTGATCTGTACAAAATTTAACAAAATTCGGTATTTAGTAAAGAAAATATTTCTGATTCAAATTAGAAAACTATTTGGAGATATCATACTTATATAATATAGTTTATTAGTAACAACTCGCAGAATAATGCGTTTGAGCTGATTTGAACGATAACAAGCAAATTAAAATGACTTTCATTCAACTTCTAAATGACATCATCGAGTAGCACCAACTTCTAATTACTCTTTGCTTAAAATGTCATAATATCAATGTTAACAATAAATATCTGTCAAAAAAATCTGCAATTTTAAAATGATAAATACTCCGTATTTAAATTTAATTATGCAAATCAGAAATATTTAAATCGTATTCTCAAAATACCTCATCCTTTCCGAAAAACATATAAAAACATACTTCACCTCGTAAGTTTCACTAAAACTCTAGAATGGATATGACTGAATCATCTTTTGTTTTGTCCATACTCACAGTTACTGTTTATAAGCGGGCATCGCCGCAAATACAAGGGTTTGTGTGTGCGAAGCTCCATGTTTGGTTGTTTATTGGGACTTGGGTGTAAATCTGTGCAGCTATAATGTATTTTTCAGTTTTATAATATTTTAAAGATTTTATCGTCACTATTTTAATTTCTTCGCTGAAATTTAAAGAAAAATTTGCAAACTGCAAGAAATGGAATGAAACAGATCGAATTAACTACAGATGAATTAATGCTGTGAAGTTTTGCCATGAGAAAAAAGAACTGATTTATTTAAATATCGTCTACAAAAACATTACTTAAACACTGGCATTGGTTTAAGTAAAGTTGTGTAAAGTTGTGTTACAGTTGTTTAACGCGCTTTTAATTTTTAATCGCTTTTTATTACAGTAGTTATTGAAAAAGTTTTTCAACAATTTTATTGTGGTAAAAGCGTCATCGTTTATAAACTGCCGACGGTCACCTGGAAGAGATCACTATAGAGGGGTAAGACCGTCGTATTGAATCATACATTGATATCACAAATAGATTTTTTTCTGTATATTTGTTTTGATGTGCAATAAAGTGTTAGTAAATAAATAAAATGTTACACATTGAACAACTAATGTGCTGAACATACAACTTATGCAAATCAACCTTTTTTATTTTAATAGGAGCCAGCAGAGAATAATTTGATTTTTGTTTCTGTTCGAATCTGTTGTATTGTGAGTGTGGTTTACTATTATATTTCGTCGCTTCATTCTTCAGATAGTATATAATTAAACAGGTAGTCTTTTAAAGGTACTAGGTAACTTCGCACAGTTTTAGAGTAAGTCATTTGACTAATTCAAAAAACTTTCCACTTAGCACTGGTGACGTCTGTTTACTTGATCCACCCTGGTCCCGGCAAGTCTTCATTCTTTTTTAGTTCATTAAATTTCAGTTTCAGTAAATTAACAGTTTAATGTAAAATATGCTAAAGAGATCAACAGAAGAAAAAATCAGAACTATATAATTCGAAAAAGTTCGAAAATTAGAACCAAAAATAAAGAATAAACGAAAGCAACTCGTTATTTCTTGCGATGTGGTAAGCCTTTTTATGCTTTTTCATAAATGATCGCTGGTATCTATTAACAATGATTTCGCTTTTTCTTTTTTTATAGCTTCAATCGTTATATTTTTACATTCTGCATCTCCTCTACAAAACACCTATCTCAATATCAGCTTACTAAACCGTCCAAAGTGTACCCAAATTATGCTGGAAATATCTGCTATGTTTAGAATGTAAATGAATCTTAGGAGGCTAAGTCATTTTACGTAATAATTAAAAACAAAAGCTCCAAATGTCGCGATAAAACTACTGATTTAAATGTTTGTTTTTTTTTTGTTAATATAATATTTCCTATCTAAGGAGTAGATTGATTCAAATCCAAAGAAAGTAAATCAATACCACCTATCTCAAATGAACTCCTAAATAGTAGTAGTAAATACCCAACTTAGCTCAAGTTGTGTTTGTATTCTCTTAACAGTACTAGAACGAAGAAGAAAGTACCCTTTTATGCATTAGTAATAATTGATTCATAACTTCTGCAACGTAAATGAGTGCTTTTTTTGTCTCCCGTAAAATTGCATTTATTTACATAGAAGGTATTGGTACTTTATCGTCGATTTATACGTTTGGATGCAGACAATACGTGTAATCTTGAATAGATATATCACGTTATCAGCATAAATACCTGGTGGTCTTCTACCTGATGTTTCTTATTCTGATTAATGCTGTTCAGTACTCGTATTGTTAATTTTGTTTTTATGTTTTTCATTTATGTTTAAAATTTTTGGTACGAATACAGAAAATGCGTGTAATCGGACATGGATAGAACACGATATCTGTATTATGTAATATTCTATTATTTCAATTATTTTTTCGAATCTGAAAGTCGTCATTAAAATTATTGAAATATAATGATGAACCCAGTGGACGAATCTCTGTCTATTGGGGAGGACTAGCCTGCCATTTTGATTACCGAAATACCCGAGCCCTATGTAGAAGCTCCCTACTCTGGACCCGTCAAACTCCTAGAATGAACCGGGCCAGTCGGGAAAATTATTTTCCGATATGAATCCAGAGAATATTTCTGCCCTCGGGGCTTCAGGGGCTCCAGCAAAAGCTTAGTTAGTAATGAAACGATTTAAAAATTGATAAAATTCTGTTTCTCAATTCCATTTCATGATAAAATTACACAAGTATTTACTCCCAAACACATTTTGTCGCATAGGGAAAAACAAAATATGATAATAGCAATCAAAAAGTTGTTTGACTCAGAAGCTATAAACCCTTGTTCTCCCTCAAGTGACTAGTTTATGTCAAACATTATTATGTTATATATGTATATATAAATATTTTTAGCACCGAAACCGAACGGTGAAAATGTGTTCGTACTAAACCAAAAAAAAATTATGCAATTTTATACAAAAAGTACACTTTAAAATTGAATACTAATGTATTTTTGCTTCTAAAATAAATCCTCATAATGGTTTCTTAGCCAACATAGATAAAAACCATCATATCCGCTCGTACCTGTATTTGTTAATTACAAAAATTCCTACGTTTTGAATTTCAAGAGAACGATATCTTCGAGCCGATCACGTACGAGTTTACGGCTATGCCGTATGGATTATCCGTCGCTCCGTGTGTATTTACAAAAATTATGCGCTAAATTATGAGTCACTTGTGAATTTCGACAAAAATCGACAAGAACCGACAAATTCGGCAAAATTTTTAGGCTTTATGTTTAACATCGAATAGGCGTCTATTTATTTACCTGAAGATAAGCGTTATAATAATAAATTTATAAAATTTCAAATGTGCTCGATACGAGCTTTTGCCAAACATATAGTTGTACTGGTTGCAGCCTGTCCAGCTACAGACTAAGGACAACTATGAGGCAAAAATTAAAGGCCCTAAATTACTGTTAGAAGATTTAACCTCGTGGAAAAGTATAAGAAAAATTTATCATTTCCTATTTAATCACTTCACAAAATACAAATTTATAAGTTATATACAGATTCATCCAGAACAGTTTGGGGCACAGTACTCCAAAACAATAAAAGTTATGGTTCTTAGAAACATATTGAAAAAGAATACCATATCAATTATTTACTACTACTATTTATGTAGTAACTAGAATGACTAGCCGTTTCCTTTGGCTTTACAAATTCAGCCGGGGAAGAAAGAAACTGTGAAATATTTTTACGTATTGATAATATCACTGCTCTTAGTTACGTCAATAGGATGGGTGATATTCAATTTCCACATTTTAATACTCTAACTAGACACATTTGGAAAGGGCGCAAAGAACGTAATTTATGGATTTTAGCTTCTTATGTTAACATTAAAGAAAATCGCGCTAACATGGTTTCTAGGAAGTTGAACCCTGACACAGAGTGGGCTCTTTCGGATCATGTTTTCAAAACGATACTTGATCAGTTTGGTCCTGTGAATATCGATCTTTTTTAAGTCGTACCATAGCCAAATGTGACGAATTTTCAACTTGGAATCCTGAACGGGATGCAGTCGTAGTCGAAGCGTTTACGGTTAATTGGGCCTGTGGGTATTTTTAAGCATTTCCTCCTTTTACCCTTGTCTTAAAATGTGTAAGAAAAATAATTGGTGATAAAGCCGAAGGAGTGTTGGTCTTTCCCTACTTTTTTATAACTGAAAAAGGAGTATATGTTTGTCTTTTATCTCACCTGATGGAAAGTGATGATGAAAACGAAGTTGTTACACGTCTATCCACCTACCCATTCACTCAACGCTAGAAAGAACTAGGACTATAGTTTTCTGGAAAAACAAACTGGCCACCAGCCATGGTTCCCTCTCTTAAATGCTCTGCTGGTTTCATCAACAAAAGATTTAATTAACTCCCATAACAGGAGTCAGCCTCCAAAGCACTCCAGCCTTACACTGGGTGCCACGAGACGGGGTTCGCGCGGCGTTGCTGTCCGCCAGAGACCCTGATGATGATGCTCGCTTCTTTGGCATCCATGACTATTTGTCAATACAACGTCACGTTGAGATTATGGTGGGAGTTTTGTACGTTATTTAATAATGATATATTAAAAAGATTGTTTCATTAGTTCTTAGTTTTTGAAATGAGCAATTTAATAAAGATTGTTCATTTGGTTTATTCAATTCACACCGTTTAGCCTTGTCTCTATTGTTATCTAAAGGTATGGGCAATGATAAGGCGATTTAAGAATGAGCCTATAAAATGAAACCAACTAAACCTAAGTAGACATTATCTTGGGATCCAAATTTTGTTCTTAATTAGCTTTCTCTATAGTAGCCCAATATCACCTTAACATTTGAAAAAATTACCAAAATGCTCGTTACATTGTTAGCTCTATACACCGAACATAGAGTCCAGATATTATCTTCAATTAAATTATAAAATATAGACCACAGCACAGACCAAATCTTGAACAACCTATGTTATCCTTGCCAATCTTTAAAAATAACATAATGATTTGTCCCGTATCGACTCTAAAAGATTATATTTATGTGACGAAAAATATTAATGCTTCGAACTCGGGGATCTTGTTTGTAACATGAAAAGCCCTTCACAGAGCCGCGTCGAGTCAGACACTAAGTCGGTGTATAAAGCAGACGCTAGGTACGAGCGGTGTTGACATGAGTGTGTTCAGCGCACATAGCACACATTACGCGGCCACCTCGACCGCACGCGTTGCCGTCCTCATTGTAAATATTATCTGGGAAACGACTAGGTGAACTAAAACTTTCCATAAACTTACCATAGGCTCTGCCAAAGTGGAGATATTTTGAAAATGTTGAATTCATAACTTGGCAAAAAGTGTTATTTCTGAGAAAATTTGGGGCACTTGTGTTGTTATTTTTTATAGTCATTAAATATATGTTATATAGGGTTGTGGTGACACGTTTGAAATAGACAAAATGACCAACATTAAATACAAGAACCAAAAAAATGGTTGAAAATTGAGAAATTCTGTTTTCTTTTTGTTTAACGCCCAGAATTTCTAAAGTACATGGGATTGGTGTTTTTTCAGATTTTTCTAAAGATAAGATAAGATAAAGGTATCCTATTGTCTCCATTCGGCTTGATGTTGAATTTTGGGACACCCTGTATGTAACGATAATCGCAACACAGAGAAAATTTATTTAAATTTAACTTATTTCAGCGCTACGATTGCTATTTAATCAAATTTTCATATCTTATCTATAATTAAATAACTTGAATTGTTGTTTTTCAATTTTTGTTTTAGTGGCAATAAATTATTTATCCATTTCAAGTTTGTATAAGGTAATCACATCTTACCAAAAATTTCATGTTAGCACCATAATCATGTAAAGTCTGTAAACCTTCGAGTGTCAAAATCGTTTTTGCCTCCATTCCTCGCATTCAAATACAATCCCCAGGTTCATATTACGGTTCGAACATTGTTACACGGAAAAATGCCTGGCTGTCATCTTGGGAAATTTTATACTGTATAGCATACTCACTGTCTACTAGGAAAAAGCGACGGTATTTCATAGAGAGATGCCGGTTTGAAATGGTACAAGATTGAAACAGATTTCGTTCAGTATTTTTGCTTTTATCTATAAGGTGTAAACATTTATTTAGTATTTCATTTTGCGTAAAAAAAAACTTTTTTTGAAAGTAAAGGCTCGTTTGGGGTAAAGCTTATTGGATATACTGGATCGAAGAATTAGTAGGTTTACACAATACAAATTCCAAAACAAAAAAAAATATATATATATATATATATATATATATATATATATTCAACTATATTAAACTATAACTCAAAGTGAATATAAAAAATTAATCTTTTGACCCTTTAAGGAGAGTTTGTTGTGGACACAAGGTGATAAAACAAAGGCTTACTTTAAACTTTTACCGCGTGTAAGCCGTGTACCACTTTAAGGCATTGCGAAAACGTAGACCCATTTTGCTACCGTCACAGCACACCATTACAGGAACCGTAGTTGCTGTGTCCAGTGTTGAGAGACGGACACAGTCGCCGGTTGCCTACTGCCAACATGTTACACCACAAGACACTGCAGTTTGCGCACACAATAGTTTTGATATTTAATTTTCTTGTGTCCTCAGTCCGGCATCCCCATCCCAGATGACGTACTAACGCAGGCCTTACAGGCAACTCACGCGTCCCCGGCCCCTCAGGCCTCAACCCCGGCCCCACAGGCCTCCGACGTCCAGACCCCTCAGGTCTACAGCTCTCCCGCGTCTCCCGCCTCGTCCGAGATGGACTGCGCATCGGTCGCATCCTCTCACGCGTCGCGTCGCAAGCGTATCGCTCCCGGGAGCGACTCCGAACCTGCGTCTGATACGTCGTCAGATGCCGTCACCTTAGTCGGCTCTCCTGAGCCCGCGTTCCAACTAGTCGCCAAGCGCTCCAAGAAGCGCTCGAAGAAAGGTGCCTCCCCGGTGTCTTCAACACCAGCCCCCGCGCCATTAAAATCGCTCGAAGTAACCGCGTCTCCGTCGGTCCCATCGAAGCCAGCGACGCGCTGCGCTCCCGTCCCGCCGAAGCCTCAGCTCCATCCGCCCGTCTTTCTCCGCGAAAAAGCGCGATGGACCGTTGTATCAAATCTTTGCAAAGAGCAAAAAATCAACTATCTTAAAGCTACCAACGCAGGCGATTCAATTAAAATCCAGGTCGCGACCTACGACGACAAAACCGCATTCTCGCTCCGATCGCCAAAACCGCATTCTCGCTCCGATCACCACGCGGTGCGGACGTGCAAGACCCAGCTCTCCGTTGATCGGTCCCTTCCCGCCATTCCGCGGCGCTCAGTTTACTGACGTCACAGTCTAGCGTGTTGGCTCCGTGCTACGGTTTCCTAAGTCTTTCTACTCCGTCTGAGTGCTTTCGAAGTGCGATTTTTCTTTGCGACTAAGCCTCTTAGTCTTCAAAGTGCTGTGCTAAGTTGTGTTGTGCTTGTGCTGAGTGCAGTGTTGTGCCCGGCGTAAGTAGTCTGGTTTCAGTGCAAAGGATACTTAACGGTGACAACGAATTTGTACTGAACCAGTCCTTTTTATTTTTATTTATTTCTCTTCTCTATCTTATTTATTTTTCTCCTATTTTCATATTTATTTTTATCATATTTGTGTGTTTTCGTGTGTATTTGTCCTTTCTGTCGGTAAAGGTTGACCCTAACGCGGTCAACTCTTTACCTGTGCACCCTTTTTAGGTTTCTAGGTAGCGGCCTTCGGCGTACTATTGTTAGTTTTAATTTATTCTCCCCAGCCCCCCTACCGCTGGTAGGGAGGTTTGCCGCTAGGATTTTGCTAGGTTTTTTAGGAACTAGGCATCTTTTATTTACTTATATTTATATATAATACTGTCCCAACACTCCCTAATGGATTCACTAAGCGTTATTAACTTCGCGAACGCGTTCACCCAGGCGCTTGCTGCGGCAGGCGTCTCCATCCCAAAAGACATCCTAACGCAGGCCTTGCAGGCATCAATCGCGTCCCCGGCCCCTCAGGCCCCAACCCCGGCCCCTCAGGCCTCCAACGTCGAGACCCCTAAGGTCTTAAGCTCTCCCGCGTCTCCCGCCTCGTCCGAGATGGACTGCGAATCGGTCGCATCCTCTCACGCGTCGCGTCGTAAGCGCACCGCTCCCGGGAGCGACTCCGAACCCGCGTCTGATACGTCGTCGGTCGCCGCCACCTTAACCGGCTCTCCTGAGCCCGCGTTCCAATTAGTTGCCAAACGCTCTAAGAAGCGTTCGAAAAAAGCCGCGGTGTCTTCAACACCCGAGCCAACCCCGGTGTCTTCTACACCCGCCCCCGCGCCGCTCATGTCACTCGAAGTGACCGCGTCTCCGTCGGTCCCATCGAAGCCAGCGACGCGCTGCGCTCCCTTCCCGCCGAAGCCTCAGCTCCCTCCACCCGTCTTCCTGCGTGAAAAAGCGCGCTGGACCGCGGTTTCAAACTTGTGCAAAGTGCACAAAATTAATTACTTAAAAGCCGCCAACGCTGGCGATACAATCAAGATTCAAATAGCGACCGTCGACGACTTCCGCGCGTTTACCAGGTTACTCGGATTAAACCAAATCGCATATCACACCTACGCCCTCCCGGAGGAGCGTAAGATCCGCGCAGTACTACGGGGCGTCCCGTTCGAACTCAGTAACGAAGACATCCTCGATGACCTTAAGTCTCAGGGTTTCCCGGTCACAGCAGTGCACAAGATGCACTCCAACCGCGGTAGGCATTTTCCCTTAGCGTTGGTAATCTTGTCGAATACTCCCAACTCGAGGGAGATCTTTAGAGAGGCTCGCACAATTTGCGGACTCTCAAATATCTCCGTCGAGCGTCCCAACCCCCGTGGTCACCCTGGGCAGTGCCACCGCTGCCAGCTCTATGGCCACGCAGCGGCTAACTGTTCAGCTCCCCCCAGGTGCGTAAAGTGCCTGGATCCTCACTTCACTAAGGAGTGCACTCGCACTCCCGAATCCACTTCCCCCCCTGCCTGTGTGCTGTGCGGCCAGTCCGGCCACACAGCTAACTACAGGGGTTGCCCGCGCGCTCCGCGCTCCACCACCAAGAGGGTCGCGCCTAAACCGGCGCCGCCACTCACTCCTGCCAACTTCCCGCCGCTGCGCAACCGGGGTCCCCCGGAAGCAAAGCCCGTTCAGCCGACGCCTACTCCGGCTCTGTCTTGGAGGCAGCGTCCGGCCGTCCCGCCTGCACCTTCCCGACCCATCCCAGCTCCCGTAGCCCCCGTAGGGCCGCGTCCCGCGTTGTCATCTCCCCTCAGTCGTCGTTGGCTGAGGACATGAAGACCGTGTTCGACGTCATCCAAAACGTCGACATTAACGAAATTTCCGTACTCGCACGCAAACTGCGAGCCGCCCGCTCTCCTCAACAGCGTTTATTCGCGTTAGCCGAGCATCACTCGCTCCTAAGTTCGTTGTAAATTCTTCTATTTTTGTATAAATTCGTAAATAATAAATTATAATGTCTAGACCCGCGAATCCCGCGTCCTGTCGTATCAAACCCAAGGGCTTATCCCTAATATCTTTTAACGCTCGTAGCCTGAACACCAACCTTCCCGAGATTAAACTGTTCCTTCAGAACAAAGAACCTGACTTATTCCTTCTCCAGGAGACATGGCTTACTCCAAACCGCTCCAGGGGATTCGCTATACCTAAGTACGCGTTTATTCGTAACGATAGGCCCAACTCCGACGGTTTCGGCGGCACCGCTATATATTACAAAAGAGGTTTCCATTGCTGTCCCCTCCCTACCCCTCCTCTCCTCAACATGGAAGCCACTGTGTGTAGATTGGCTATGACTGGTCATCCGACCATCATCATAGCTTCAATCTACATACCTAGTGGTACCAGACCAATCCGCAGCGACTTTGAGGCCATTCTCGCCCTCGGCCATTCAGTCATTATGTTCGGAGACTTTAACTCCAAACATACTGACTGGACGTGCCTATCGACTAACACCAGCGGTATCGCTCTCCTCGACATCACTAACTCCCTTGACCTAGACGTCATATCCCCCATCACTCCCACTCACTATCCCAACAACCCGTCCTACTCTCCTGACATCCTCGACTTTGCAATTATCAAGCGAATCAATCTTGATCTAAGGTCTATCGAACCGCTCGATGACCTAGGCTCCGACCATCGCCCCGTTTCCCTCGTGCTAGGACCGCCGAACGATAACGTCTCATCTCCTAAGACCTTTACCAACTGGAAAGGTTTTAAAAATACGTTAGTTTCAGCCTTAGAGGCTCCGAACTCTCCACTCGCGATCTCTCCCGAACAATTAGATAGCCCGGATAAAATCGATTCATTAGTAAATTCTCTCACTGATGCTATCAACTCAGCCATCAGTGACAACGAAAAGGTTGCTAAGAAAGGCATACCCACGCTTCCCTTAGCCGTTAGCAATCTTATTAAAGCTAAAAACGCGGCTCTCCGGAGAGCCAAGAAATATCCCACGCTCGCATATAGAACAGCTGCGAATCAGCTTCAACATAAAGTTAGGTCTTGCCTCGCGGAACTCCGAGACGCTCAGATGAACGATCTCATGGCGAATATCTCTCCGTCCCACCAAGCGTACTATAGCATGGCCCGAGCCTTACGCGTAGACACCGTCTCTCACGTTCCTCCTCTCACTCGTCCCGATGGCACTACTGCCTTCGAAGTCGAAGAGAAAGCCGAATGCTTCGCCGACAGCATTGCCGCACAATGCTCGCCCAGCACGCAACCTGCTGATCCCTCACACATCCAGGCGGTGGAGGACGAAGTCCTTCGCAGAGACTCTCTCCCCATCACCGCCGACCCTGTCACAGTCTCTAATGACGAAATCTTGCTTCTCATTAGAAATCAAAAGTCCAAAAAGGCTCCGGGTGCGGATGGAATTTCCAACCACGCACTTAAGCACCTACCTCAACAGATGCTTACCTTGTTAGCTATCATTTTCAATGCCTGCTTTGACCATAGCTACTTTCCAAAAGCTTGGAAAGAAGCGACAGTCATAGGCATTCCCAAGCCGGGCAAACCTCTGAACGTCCCGGCTAATCACAGACCCATCAGCCTCCTCAAGGCAATGTCTAAACTTCTCGAGAGAGTCATACTCTCTCGAATGCGGAACCATCTGTTTCCAACGGATGGCGATCCTCTCATTATTCCCCATCAGTTCGGCTTTCGCGCTAAACACTCCTGCCCTCAGCAAGTCCACCGAATCGTCGAGTATATACTTGACGGTTTCTATCCGCGTCGTTATAAAACAGTCGCGGTTTTCTTTGACGTAGCCAAGGCTTTCGATAAAGTCTGGCACAGCGGTCTCGTTTATAAACTCTACAAGATAGGCTTACCGGATCGCCTAGTCAGGTTAATAGCGTCGTTTCTCAAAGACCGTACGTTTCGATTTAAACACGAAGGCACGCTTTCTGCACCTCGTCCCATAAAGGCTGGAGTCCCTCAAGGCTCAGTCCTCGCCCCTCTGCTGTACACCGTGTACACCAACGACATTCCCATCCCGCCGAAAGGCGTCGAACTCGCCCTCTTTGCTGACGACACCGCACTCTATACCAAAGGCCACGGTGTTCGGCGCCTTGTAACCAGACTCCAAAAGGCCGTAAACGCCCTTGGTGTATGGTTTCAAAAATGGCGCATCGATGTGAACCCTGAAAAGAGTTCTGCGATGCGCTTCGACCACAAACGCCGTCGTCCCGATGGCGATCCCCACGTTCGAATGTTAGGCATTCCCATCCCCTGGAAGCGCAGTACTAAATACTTAGGCGTCACATTAGATCCGACGCTTTCTTTCAAGCCACACGTCGAAAGAGTTTCGAAACTCGCTCGTCACTATTTAGTCCGCCTAAATAGCATGTTAGGTAGAAAAAGTAAAATGTCCTTCAGAAACAAACGTACACTTTACAAGGTCTGCGTTAGACCCGTTATGACGTATGCCTCGCCAATCTTTGCCCACGCCAAATCCTGTACAAACTGCAGGTAGTTCAAAACCTCTTTTGCCGCCGGGCCACAGGCGCACCGTGGTACGTGCGTAACGCGGACTTGCATAGAGATCTTGAACTGCCTACAGTGCAACAATATCTCAAAACACTCTCTGTAGCGTTCTTCAAACGCTCCGAAACCCATCCCAATCCTCTAGTTCGTGATTCTGTCTCATATGCTGCTCCTGTGTTAGACTCGAAGTTCAAAGTCGCTAGGCCTAGAAATGCGCAAACGTACTCATCCACCAGACTGTCACGCGATCTCGAGGCCCTTCTGGCCGCAAATTCTAATTCTAACGTAAATTCTAATTCTAACGTAAATCCGAATTAATGCAAATTTAATTTTTAAATTTTTAATGTTTTCATTATTTACTTTTCATTTTTAATGTTTTTATTTTACTTTTAATTTTTGAGCACCTTCAGTGCTATGTAATCCCAGCGGGTGACCCCTTCTGGGCCCCGCTAGCGCGGCCTCTTTCTCCAATTGGCCGTCGCTCCGATGAAGGCTGAGTGGCAAAAATGCACGAGCCGACAGGGGGTTTTTAGTGGGTATGGTCCTGGTAGGCGTCGGGACGAGTCCCACATAACTTTGGAATCGCGCCAGAGTATGCGTCAGGGCATTTTTATCCTCCTGCCCTTCCCGCGGAGGGGAACAAAAAAAAAAAAAAAAAAAAAAACTACGACGACTTTCGCGCATTCACCAGGTTACTTTCTTTAAAACAAATCGCTTATCACACCTACGCCCTCCCGGAGGAGCGTAAGATCCGCGCAGTATTACGGGACGTCCCGTTCGAGCTCGCGAACGAAGAAATCCTCGAGGACCTTAAGTTCCAGGGTTTCCCGGCCGTAGCAGTGCACAAGATGCACTCCAACCGCGGTAGGCGTTTTCCGTTAGCGCTAGTAATCCTAAATAATAAGTAAGTAAAAAATAGTAAATCCTACTAAAATAAAAGTAAGCTAGTAAGCGCTAGAATAAAAGGCTCGCACAATTTGCGGACTCTCCCGCTCACTCCCGCTCACTTCCCGCCGCTGCGCCACCGGGGTCCCCCGGAAGCAAAGCCCATTCAGCCGACGCCTACTCCGGCTCTGTCTTGGAGGCAGCGTCCGGCCGTCCCGCCTGCACCTTCCCGACCTATCCCAGCTCCTCAAGTGCGTTTATTTGCGTTAGCCGAGCATCACTCGCTCTTAAGTTCGTTATAAATTTAATTTTTTGTATAAATTCGTAAATAAGTAAATTATAATGTCTAGACCCGCAAATCCCGCGTCCGGTCGTATCAAACCCAAGGGCTTATCCTTAGTATCTTTTAACATTCGTAGCCTTAGCACCAATCTTCCCGAGCTCAAACTGTTCCTTCAGAACAACGAGCCAGACTTATTGCTTCTTCAAGAGACGTGGCTAACTCCAAACCGCTCCAGGGGATTCGCTATACCCAAGTATGCGTTTATTCGTAACAACAGGCCCAACTCCGACGGTTTCGGTGGCACTGCTATTTATTACAAAAGAGGATTCCATTGCTGTCCTCTCCCTACCCCTCCTCTCCTCAACATGGAAGCCACTGCATGTAGATTGGCTATGACTGGTCATCCGACCATCATATAGCTTCAGTCTACATACCTTGTGGCACCAAACCTATCTGCAGCGACTTTGAGACCATTCTCGCCCTCGGCCGTTCAGTCATTATGTTCGGAGACTTTCTGACTGGACGTGCCTATCGACCAACCAAAGCGGTATCGCTCTCCTCGACATCACCAACTCACTCGACTTAGACGTCGTCTCCCCCATCACTCCCACTCACTATCCCGACAACCCGAACCACTCTCCTGACATCCTCGACTTTGCAATCGTCAAGCAAATCAACCTCGACCTCAGGTTTTTTTTTATACCGTATCCGTGAACTTCTAAACGTAGATCTGCGAATAAAGCTGTGCGATTCGTTGATTTTTGAAGTTGAAGTTGACGTACGGCAGTTTGGTATATGGGCCGCGCCTACTCGCTCGCACGGACCGTGTCATTCAGAGAGTGTAGAACGCCTGTGCTCGTTTCTGTTTCAAGGTTCCCTACCGCATGCATATCACTCCCTTTCTTAATAATGCTGGGCTTTTAAAGATGACACTTCGAAGGGAACTTCACCTTGCATCCCTTCTATTTGGTGTTATCAATACTCGTAGACCGGAATACTTACATAAAAAATTAGAATGGCGTTCTAAGTCCAGAGAATGCCGTTCTCTTAGCAGGCCTTTAAGTATGCCGTTGTACCACAGTACTGCTTTCCGTGGTAGTTTTCAGTATTCGGCATCGAAGTGTTGGAACAACATACCGCCTCCACTTCGAAAACTTGGTTCGTTACAAACTTTTAAAACATCGTTAAAAAAATATCTTTTGTCCTATCAAAAAACGATACCGAGTGGGGTCCGAGTTGTTCCAACATACCTGTAGAAGCCGAAACCAGCCAATTTCACAAGACTCACGTCACTACAATTATTATATATACAATACAATGTTTACCTACCTATGCTATTTATGTGTTATAACAAATATTTATGAAGTATCATTATTACAATATGTATATATATATATATATATATATATATATATATATATATATATATATATTTTTTTTTTTTTTATTTTAGATTTTCTTTAACTTTTGGATTTATTTATTGTTATAGTTAATTTAATATCTTAGTATCTAGTATATATCTTCTTCGCGAAGGTACTCGTGTCACCTAGGGCACATCTGAAAACCAGCGCTGTTGCCTCTGCTGCTTATGCTGAGATGTGTCCTATTTGACAAACGCACTACAGCGCAAAAACCTGATTAACCTAATTAATTTAAACTATTATTATCATCTATTTTTCCCCTCCTTATTGTTATTGTTTCTTGTTTTTGTAAATTGTACATTTTATTTCATTTTATGCTTATGTTTATGTGTTGTAGTTGTTTTGTCAAATAAATGTTTGAATTTGAATTTGAATTTATTAGGTCTATCGAACCGCTCGATGACCTAGGTTCTGACCACCGCCCCGTCTCCCTCGTGCTAGGACCGCCTTACGTTAACGTCACTTCTCCTAAGACCTTAACCAACTGGAAAGGTTTTAAAAATACGATAGTTTCAGCCTTAGAGGCCCCGAACTCTCCGCTCGCGATCTCGCCCGATCAATTAGATAGCCCTGATAAAATAGATTCGTTAGTAAATTCTCTCACTGATGCTATCAACTCAGCCATCAGTGTAAACGAAAAGTTTGCTAAGAAAGGCAAACCCACGCTTCCCATAGCCATTAGCAATCTTATTAAAGCTAAGAACGCGGCTCTCCGGAGAGCCAAGAAATATCCTACGCCCGTCTATAGAACAGCTGCGAATCAGCTACAACGCAAAGTTAGATCTCGCCTCGTGGAACTTCGAGACGCCCAGATGAACGATCTCATGGCGAATATCTCCCCGTCCCATCAAGCGTATTATAGTATGGCCCGAGCCTTACGCGTAGACGCCGCCTCTCACGTCCCTCCTCTCACTCGTCCCGATGGCTCTATCGCCTTCGAAGACGAAGAGAAAGCCGAATGCTTCGCTGACAGCGTTGCGTCTCAATGCTCGCCTAGCACGCAACCCGTGAATCCCACTCACATCAAAGCGGTGGAGGACGAAGTTCTCCATAGAGACTCTCTTCCCATCACCGCCGACCCCGTCACAGTTTCTAATGATGAAATCTCCTTCTTATCAAAAGTCAAAAGTCCAAAAAGGCTCTGGGTGCGGATGTTATTTCCAACCACGCACTTAAGCACCTGCCTCAACAGGTGCTTACCTTGTTAGCTATCATTTTCAATGCCTGCTTCGACCATAGCTACTTTCCAAAAGCTTGGAAAGAAGCGACAGTCATAGGCATACCCAAGCCGGGTAAACCTCTTAATATCCCGGCTAATCACAGACCCATCAGCCTCCTAAAGGCAATGTCTAAACTTCTCGAGTGAGTCATACTCTCTCGAATGCGGAACCATCTGTTTCCAACGGATGGCGATCATCTCATTATTCCCCATCAGTTCGGCTTTCGCGCTAAGCACTCCTGCCCTCAGCAAGTCCATCGAATCGTCGAGTACATACTCGAAGGTTTCTACCCGCGGCTTCTACGTAGCCAAGGCTTTCGATAAAGTCTGGCACAGCGGCCTCGTTTATAAACTATACAAAACAGGCTTACCGGATCGACCAGTTAGAATAATCGCGTCGTTTCTTAAAGACCGTACGTTTCGATATAAACACGAAGGCACGATTTCCGCGCCCCGTCACATAAAGGCTGGAGTCCCTCAAGGCTCAGTCCTCGCCCCTCTATTGTACACCGTGTACACTAACGATATCCCCGTCCCGTCGAACGGCGTCGAACTCGCCCTCTTTGCCGACGACACTGCCCTTTACACCAAAGGCCGCAGAGTCCCGGGCCTCGTCACCAGACTCCAAAAGGCTGTAAACGCCCTCGGTGCTTGGTTTCAAAAATGGCGTATCGATGTGAACCCAGAGAAGAGCTCTGCGGTTTACTTCGACTACAGACGCAGTCGTATCGCCGACAATCTCCAAGTGAGAATGCAAGGCACTCCCATCCCCCAAATACTTAGGCGTCATCTTAGACCAGACGCTTTCTTTCAACCCTCACGTCGATAGAGTAACGAAACTCGCACGTTCTTACTCAGGCCGGCTTTACAGTATGTTACATGTACTTTATGTTCTTTACAGTATGTTGAGGTAGAAAAGTAAAATGTCCTTCAGAAACAAACGTACGCTTTAAAAGGTCTGCGTTAGACCAGTCATGTCATATGCCTCGCCAGTCTTTGCCCACGCCAAACCCTCCGTTCTGCACAAACTGCAGGTAGTTCAAAACCTCTTCTGCCGCAGGGCCACAAACGCACCTTGGTACGTGCGCAACGCGGACCTGCACAGAGATCTTGAACTACCTACAGTACAACAGCACCTAAAAACACCCTCAGAATCGTTCTTCAAACGCGCCGAATCCCATCCCAATCCACTAGTTTGAGATTCAGTCTCATATACGGCTCCTGTCTTAGATTCGGTATACAAAGTCGCTAGACCGAGAAACGCGCACACGAGCGAACGCACGCAATTAACTTTAGATCTCGAGGCCCTTCAGGCCGCGAATTCTAATCCTAACGTAAATTCTAATTCTAACGTAAATTCGAAATAATGCAATTTTATTTTTCAATTTTTAATGTTTTTATTATTTACTTTTCATTTTGAGCACCTTCAGTGCTATGTAAATCCCAGCGGGTGACCCCTTAAGGGCCCCGCTAGCGCGGCCTCTTTCTCCAATTGGCCGTCGCTCAGATGAAAGCTGAGTGGCAAAAATGCTCGAGCCGACAGGGGGTTGTTAGTGGATATGGTTCTGGTAGGCGTCGGGACGAGTCCCACATAACTCTGGAATCGCGCCAGAGTATGCGTCAGGGCATTTTTATCCTCCTGCCCTACCCGCGGAGTGGAACAAAAAAAAATGTGTCCTCAACTGACAACTCCTACTATTCAATGACCGAGACCGAACATTTTTTCCCAGTGGATGCAACTGGACGGAAGAAGTGTCTACGTCTGCGGGTAGACATACAGATTTTATGATGATTTAATGAAAATAAAATTTTGGATGGTATGGTGTTCTAACAGAGGAGACAAAAGTGTCCACGTCTCTGCAGCGCTTAAATAATTTGAATAACTAAGGAAATCTTGATGTATTAACATTCGTAGTTTTTACTATATATCCACAAAAATATCAAAACCTTATGCCTTGCACCAAAGTTTACCGCGTTCACTCGCCAACTCCGAACATTTTATACTAGATTCTGATACCCAGCAACCAAGAGCCTTCGGGAATAACAACTTCCCTTGTGGAATTTTTGCGAACCGCGGTGCCGATGCGGAACTTTTAAATGTACACCTGCTTGTTATTTATTGTGTAACTGCCATTTTTACAACGTACATTTGACTATGCTTACATGTGTTAATGAATAATATAATTCAAAGCTTAGTATGGCTTCGGCATTTTATTTTCTCTCGACGAATGATCAAGCCGGCTGCTAAAAAAGCAAAGAAAAATAATTTGGTTATGTTTTTATTTTAAAGGCTCTAGGCGTCGAGATAGTGAGATCCTATGGATAAAGTACTCGTGGGCTCTTATTTTAAAGTCACAAAAAGATCCGTCAGCAAAAACCCTACAATCGACCGCAATAATTTTGTCACCTTTTTCGGCACAGTCTTTGTTGTACATACTTAAGTAAGGTTTCATTAATGTAAAGTTACTTTTCTTTCATTTATATTTCTATAATTGTTATTATTGTTTGTTTGTTAATACATTCTTATGATCATATCCTTTTTTCATTACCATATTATTTTTCTATTTACAAAGCTGGAATATCTAATTGATCTATTCAATTACTTAACCCTTCCGCTTGCAACGAACATTCGTCCCCCCTTACACTGGCAAACAAAATGACGGAAAATTTTGCAATATAGCAAATTTGTTTGGTATTACTTTTTTTGCTTACATTTGTCGAATTAATACCGAGAGATTGATGTTGAACTCATATAGATACTATAATTATAATATAGCTTATACCTTAACATACTGCTAAAAGTAACTAAAATGCTAGAATATATCATTCAAAAATTTATAAAAACGACGTAAGAAGTGTGTACAAATTTTATCAAAATTTTCATTCTCCTGTATGAAATTGTTGCTATTTGTTATATTTGTATTATGAATAGAAATTTAAGTTATGTAAATATGTTTGTCATTGTATCTATACCGGGGTTCCTTTAGTGCAACCATTTTGGTTACAGTATTTGTCTGATCAACGGCGAGCTACAGAGCTGCTCGAATAACAAAGTACAGCATCAGTATAAGATCACGAACAAAGGGTACAGAGCAAATGAAAACCATTGTAACATAACAAATTTGCAATAACCTCATAACAAGCGAAAACAGTCTGTGGCCACCATGCCAGAGGTATTAGAAAAAAAAAAATGAATACCATGTTCTATCCTTGATATCACTGAAAGCCTGTTAGGAGCTTTTATTATGTGGGTAGGTACTTATAACTTTTAGGCTATACTGTACTGGCGTACTTAGTAGGCAGTACTACTCGTAAGTTTCTGTTAACCCAAGGTGAGGGTGTTTAGTTAGACGCGGAACGATTTACTTATGTATACTGCGTCATGTAATTCAAAAGAATCGTATTATTCAATATTTTCTGTCCATTGCGCTAAGAATCTCTGTTACTGAGAAATAACGCTTTGTCTCTTGAGTTTTTCTATATATTAAGAGACCGCCAAGCAGTAAAAACTTTTTACATTTTAATTTTTTTTTCCTTTTTTATCTCCTTTACTATTTATGTCACTGTATACATGTTCCTTAATTTATAACGATATCTACGCTGCTTCCAGTTTTTGGAATCAATGTGTCCAATAAATACAAATCACAAACACAAACTACATATTATGTAGACTAACAAAATAAAGGCAAGAAAATAAAAATGCACATCTAATAACACCCTAACTCAGTGGTCAAATATATATCCCACAAAATAAGACAGTGTCAAGCTCAACGAACTGTTACTCTTGAACTCAACAAAAAAAAGCAGAACTGCTTGCTTGCTTTCGAACCGATATTATATATTAGTAGTTCAGTGTCTTTTAAGAACATAATAAAGATAAACGTATGCAAGCATTATAAAACTAAACTACTGAACTGCACTGAACTTAGCAGGTATGATGGGTGATGGTGTGGCCCCATCTTCATAAATTATGCTGAAAGTTAGTGCTTCATCCCTCGACGCAAAAATAGGGATAGGATAAGCCTAACGTGTGTACTTGTGTGACTATCAGTCCCCCCCCCTGGATGTCTAGCAGTTAAGACGGGTCCAACAAGCTATCGGTGCAAATTTTTGTATTATTTGAATAAATCAGTTTGAAATCTAAACTCTTATTTTGTACTATTAAGAATTACAGTGAACCAGGAAAATTTGTGAATAAAAAATTGTGCGCAAAGGACTACTATCTTAATTACCGGAATATTCAGTGTTTCTCTTTTTCTTCTGAGGACTTATTCGCCACCTGTGCCAGAGTTGTTTACCTTTGGTAGGCATCACCAATCACCGACCAGCTTCTCTCTCACTAATCGTGAGATAGCTGCTTTACTTACGGTACACGACACTTCTGCCGTCAGAACAAATAGGCAAGAATACCAAAATGTATAAAAATCCACCACATCACAGCTCTGATCCATCCTTATTAACAGTAAATGAAGACAAAGATCAAAAGAACTTACACAACCTTCGGAAAACAAAAATAACGTGCAAATGTAACATTGACCTACAACTAAAAAACTAATTACTATTTTATTCCACGAGCGCAAGGATCATTATTCTTGGACACGTTTTGAGAATTATTTTCGTTCTGCTCTCACGATGAATTAATATGTAATGATAAGTTATTCTGTAAAATTACGTTATACGCCCAAACTTACTCTCTATAGAAATGGCTAAAAGTAATTAATAAAATTAACGAATTTCTACGTCTGAATTTTCAATATTTAAAAATAATTACACCAAATATATATAAAACGTAGTATTGGCGCAAATATCTCGTCATTTCTTACTTTATTGGCGTGCTTAAAAGTAGGATTTGACATTGTAATATTCACTGAACGCTGGTTGTTATATAACCGTTTCAAAGTACGATCCAAGGGTACACACATTACTGTTCATCAAACTTCCACAACCACGGCGTTGTAGTTTTTGTTAACAATAACAGCACAAACATAAAAATGGAGGATCCGCAAATAAATTATGCTAGCTGCCTACTTATAAAGGTTAGTACACATGCCGTTATTACTGCGATTTATAGGCCTTAGGAATTCCGTAATGCAGATAATTTTATTTATTTATTAAATAACCTAGTATTACAATTTAAATGATTTAAAAATATTGCACTTGTCCGCGATATAAACATAGACACATTACCTCAAGCAAATAACCCCTTTGCGGATGTGTACCTAGACTGTACTGCTACCCACGGACTATTACCCGCACATTCGTTCCCGACACACCCATACCCATGGACATAATCCATAAAAATTGCATTGAAGGAGTTTGATTACAGTCCCTTATATGAGTTATCTGATCCAGACACTGCCGCTAATTTCTTTTTAAACTCCATACGAAATTTAATAAAAGTTTACTTTAGTATGTTTTCAAATTATTTATTTAGCATTGTATAAAATTCAA
Organism: Marasmarcha lunaedactyla; assembly: GCA_923062675.1. Classification (NCBI taxonomy): domain Eukaryota; kingdom Metazoa; phylum Arthropoda; class Insecta; order Lepidoptera; family Pterophoridae; genus Marasmarcha; species Marasmarcha lunaedactyla. The sequence goes on along the minus strand of OV281339.1, from coordinate 37,120,520 downwards.
CACATTAATAACTCCAGCTGGCTTAAAGAAAATTAATATTTTGAAGTTTTCATAGTTATAAATTTAAGTAAGCTTTTCCCGTGACTATACTTGTGTGTGGGCACTATTATTTTTAAATTCAAGGTATTCTTCGTGTTTTATCTAAATCTATTAAATCTGTCAGAAAAAATTAAACGTCACAAAATTTTAAAATTAGGATTGATAGAATTTGTATTTGCTTTATTTTTCATTAATTCGCTTCGACCAGCAGATTTAATAATATAAATAATGCAAATTTATAAAATTTAAAATTTGCCAACCAAACTAAGCTACTACTAATTTTAATAAACCAAATTAAGCTACTCAAAGGTATAGCATTTAACTACTTTTCTTATTTATGGGATTTATAATTTTTTTACAGTTTTCCCTATACCATCGCTTTGTTCTTATGATACAAACAAAACAAAAAAAACGCTTCGAGAGGTGCAATGTCAGAAGTCACTGTATTACAAAACTATCGTATGGAGTTACGTGTTTCTAATTTCATTGTTCGACATCCAAGAAGCACTCCAGCTGTTAAATTACACCTTGTTTAACATATTTCACGCCGTGAGTCATATGTCCGCTTTCTCACGTGAATAAATTAGAATTGCAAATTTGGCGAATACTAGCACAGCTCCCGACGGACAGAAGTTGGTGAGATAGTTAACGATGGTGGATTTTGATTGCCTTTGTGGCGTTACAATTGTTCTGTGACACGGAAGTGTTGTTTATTGTTCTGCGTGGTGACAGCCTTTAAAAAAAGAAAAAACTAAAGGATAAACCGATTTCAAATGAAAGTAATAACATCTTGTCCTTTTTATGAGAAATTAATAGCTTTGGAGGTCCCTCATGTCCAATAAAGCTACCGTTTTGTATTTTTTTTGTTTCTGTTTAAAATGGTCAATAAGTTCTATCAATAACAAATTATTATATCATTTTATCAAATTCCGTATCTATTGCTTATTTTGCAAATATCATGTAATTTTTTTATTTTATGAAAGGTATTTTTGGAAAATCTGTGTGACAGAACTCTGGCTCTCAAAAACAACACTTATTTCTTGACTAACTTTACTGTATTTAATAGAACGCTGCTGGTATGTTTTTTGATGGTATGTGTATGGCCCAGCCGGTAAATTGGGCCAACGCAACCGCCGATATAGAGATAATAAGAGCCACAGGTGCTTTAGTCTTTCTATGATTTTAAAATAAAGAAATAAAGTAGGGACGCGCATATTTAATAAGCATGGCATGCGGGAGTTTGGAGTAATAAATAAAATAAAATAAAAATCATTTATTTTCAGACCAATGATCCATAGAGTGTTAGTAACAATGTATTTTATAGACTATGCTCGTATTCATAACACTAAAAATTATACTTATGTTAGTTACAATATCTTACTTAATATGTGAGTACATATTTATAACATAAATACATGGGCATACTCAAAACACATGCAGTTCTGTGAACCTGCCAACCAGGGCTGAGTCAAGTCGATCCCCAACCATCCTCAGGACTCGGTTCGAACTCAACCGCACCCTGTTCATCAGCGAGGCAAGTTTTTTTCGCATTACAAAACATTTCGCGTAAGTGTTATCCACGCTTGCATCAACAAACATGCCCGACGCACTACAGTAGCGTGGAAGTCGGAACAGAGCCCAGAAGATGTTGTTGTATTGTACACGTAGGCTATTGTATGACTTCTGTGTAAAATTGACCCATAGGCTACTCGTGTAAAATACCTGGCAATATGACTTAAAGAGTGTTATCTTGACCTCAGCTGTACATCTTGCAAACCTATGTGCCAACTTATTTCCACGAACTGCCAAAGCCCTTCGTTTTCTTTCTATGTCAAGATCATCAGACATATTTTCAGTTAATATATGCCCTAGATATTTAAACTGTGTGACACAGTTCGAAGTCACTGCGTTAAGAGTGAGTGATGGTATTATGGATGGACCCTTATTAAAATGGTTTAAACAGCATGAACTCACTTTTTTTGCATTGTACTTCAAGCCGTGTGATTCAGCATATGACTCACAGATCCTAAACAGCTTTCTTAGGCCCCCATCTGAAGGGCTCAGCAACACCATGACATCTGCATAACTAAGATTACTTACACACACTTCATCTATAAAGCATCCGACTTGTGTATTCCTCAATCAGGTCAATGACGTATATGTTAAAAAGACAACGAGATGTCAACTTCCCTTTTTTCACCCCACATTTCAAATAATATTCATCAGAGTATGAACTTCCCCACCTTACAAAATTTTTCTGATTGCTATATGTGATCATTTGATAATTTAAAAAAAATAATGTGATAATTTCCGGAGGCAAACCAGCGGTTTGTAGCTTTGTCCACAGCCTATTGTAAGAAATCATATCAAAGGTTTTGGAAAAATCCAGGAAATATACATAAACAAGAGTTTTCCTTTTAACATAATAGCTTACAGTACGTTACAAGGCTAGTATAGCGCTCTCCGTAGAGAGCCCTGCCCGAAAACCAAATTGTATGTCATGCAAAGTTGACACAACTCTGTCAAGCTGCCTGTCCAGTAATCCATTCAAAACCCTTGCTATGATAATGGCTAAAGAGATTGGCCTATAAATTAATTTATCAGATGTGTCTCCAGTAGGATTTTTTACAATTGGTACAATCGTTTTTACCTCGTACCATCGTTTTCATAAGAGCCTTGGGTAAAAAAGAATTATGTAAGCACAAAGTTAACAACATACCCGATACTCTACTTAGATGAGGTCCAGCGTGCTGCAGGTGCTCAATGCTGAGTCCATCATGCGTATGATCCATCCATCAGTCAGTAATGCGGATGGAAGGATAGGTACTTAAGGACAGCAGCACTAACCTGATGTCACTCGTAACAGAAGTATCTGAATATCGGAGTGGCATCCAGCAGTTGGCGGCAACTCCTTGAGGAAGTCTAAATGTAGCTAATAAACTTTGTGCACTTTTTCTATCGAACACTGTTACACCTTTGAAACATACAGTTAAATCACATAAAGTTGAATTTGATAAAAAAGTTATTTAAACAGGAAGCGGTGCGTAGCGTGCGGTTCCTTATTTGAACGTCGAAGTATACATTTATATGGTAATTCAAGTCGTCTTCGCATTGCATTGCGGATTGCAACGCCAATCTCATACAAATTTGAATAAATGCGTGAACGTCCTTGTGAACAACGCTTGAATTTGCCCGCCTTGAGATTCTGATTTAATACTATGTATTAAGCGGTAAAAACAAAAATTAACAAGCGGTAAATTTGGAAAAAAAATGACTATGAACTATTTTAATTGTAATTTTATTATTGAGACGGTAAACCAATGACATATTACATATAGACAAGTCATGCCCAAATATTACTGCACAAAAAAACGGCGTCAACGTAACTATAGATACCTACCCGATATATAAAGTAATATAATTTGCGAGAGAAGGAAAGAATAATACGGTTCACTTTAAAACATCATTTTAAATAGCAAAATAAAATAATAAATAAGATAGTTATAAACAAATAGAACTCACGCATGAAAAGAAACGTGTATTCTATCTTTAACAGTAACAGTGTAATTAGTACACTGTCTAAACACACAAGAAGGCATTGTACGGTATTAAAAAGACAGAATAGGGACGTTTGGCCGTGACACTGGGTTGCACAAAACTCAAAGAGTCAAATAGCGGGCAAATGCCTTGTAATATGTCATGGCGGTAAACGGATTAATTTTACAAAAGGGCGCTTTAGCGAACCATTTTGAGTTTTAACTAATGCAACACGAGGTATACCATCCGAGCCAGGGTAAGTTTTCCCAATTTTGCCTAAAAGCAAAGCCAAACATTTGACGGCCTGTTTGGTGTGGAGGTAAGTACCCTTGCCTTCCATGCCAGAGGTCCCGGGTTCGAATCCTGGTAGAGGCAGATATTTTATTATATTTGCTTTCTAGTCATGGATGTGTATGTATGTTTATTTAAGTTTATTTCTAATATTTATACATGAAAAAAAAATCTATCCGTGCTTATATATTACTTAAGTTTATTTATCCGTTATCTAGTATCCATAACACAAGTTCTTAATGATACTTAATTTGGGCTAGATAATGTGGTGTGATTGTTAGAAATATAATTATTATTATTAGTATTATTAAACATAGATTTTGATACATTCCGAATCAGCAAATTATGTTTGACTAATTTGCAGATTGTCTAGGTAGTCGTAATTGTCACCTTTTCCAATAAAATGAACCATTTGATAAAACAGCTGTTTACGGTTAGCAACCGGTGTAGTGGAAGACGGCTTTAGAGGTACTAATGGTGGTTGGATTCGGAAAGGAAAGGATTCGGTTAATATCTCCCAGGCTAACTCTATGTGCATGTCTTTAGTCACAAAGCAGATGCATAAACAAATATAAGCTTTCTGACTTCGTTGTCCACGACATCTACAAAGCGTAATACCTAGAGGGCTAGCGTAATCGACGCCCGTGTGGACAAATTCGAAAACCTTAGTTTCTTGAACTCGAAAAGTGGGAAGATTTGCCATTTTTCGACTTAGCTGTGATAGAGAATTCTTGAATCTAAAATTGGACTGTATCCAGTCTGCGCCTAATAACTGTATTTTGCCTAATAACCGATCTAGTTGATATTATTCAATATCTTTGTCTAATTAATGAGCTTAGAATAGTATCTCCTGTTTGACAATAAATTCGATGAAAATGATCAATTTATATGTTAGTAACATGAACGCGTTTGGTTAGAAATGTGGGATGTTTTGACTCAAATAGTAAGTTAACGTTTGATAACCTTCCTCTTATTCTTATAACTACGTTATTGTCAATAAATATATATAATTTGCGTAATGGACCAGAAGGTAAAAGCCCTTTTTAATGGTTTTAATAATGTGCGGGAAATAAGCAGCCTTTATGCTGCAAGAAGTGAGTGGCAGCGGCATTTAAATGAGCGCAGTTATATGTTTCAAGCTTGGACAAAGCCGTATGAATCTCAAAATATAAACTATAATTCGGAGTCATTTATTCCAAGAAGATTTTTTATAAGCGAGATTACAGAGCAGCCAATGTATGGGTTTAGCGGCCGTTGTATTAAAAGTCTTGCTGTTATATTCAGGTAAATTATATTTCGTCGCTTTATTCTTCAGATAGTATATATTTAAACAGATATTCCTTTTAAGGTACTAGGTAACTTTGCACAGTTTTAAAGTATGTCATATGACTTATTAAAAAAACTTTCCGTCTTTATACTTGATCAACCCCGGTCCCGGCAAGTCTTCATTCTTTTTTCGTGCGTGGTAACAAGCACAAGTCTCATACCAACGAATAACTTAACAGTTTAATATTAAAGATGCTGTAAAAGTTGTACTAAAAGTTCGAAAATTATAACTAACAATAAAAAATAAACGATAGCGACTCGTTATTTCTTCCAACAATGTAAGCCATTTTTTGTTTTTTTTTTTTTCAAAATAGATCGCGGGTATATATAAACTGTAATTTCGCTTTAACGGATAGATGCAGAAAACACGTGTTATCTATCATAGATATATTACGTTATCCACATAAATTCCTGGTAGTCTTCTACCTGACGTTTTTATTATAAACTAAAATTTCGCTATGTCGAAAAGATGCAGAGAATTGGTGTTATCTATAATAGATATATCACGTTATACGCATAAATTACTGGTAGTGTTCTACCTAATGTTTCTTATGCCGATTACTGCTGTACAGTACTCGTATTGTTACTTTACATTTTTTTTCAATAATGTTTAAAAACTTTTAAGCGAATACAGAAAATGCGTGTAGTCTTAAAGGGATTTAACACGATATCTGTATTACGTATTATTCTACTATTTCTATTTTTTTTTCAAATCTAAAAGTCGTTATTATAATTTTTTAAATATAATGATGAACCCAGCGGACGAATATCCAGCTAGCCTTTTCGGTCACCGCAATACCTGAGCCTTCTATGTAGACGCTCCCTAATCTGGAACCGTCGACCTCCCAGAATGAACCGGGCCAGTCGTGGGAATTATTTCTGACATGGATCCAGAGATTCTTTCAAACCTCGGAGCTTAAAGGGCTCCAGTTATGGAATAACCACTATAAAAAAAAATAATAATAATAAAGTACACCGAAGCTATCTTAGTACTCCCCAAACATCGACTGGCAACCGGTCAACCCATTCGGGAAACTGGATGGGACTTCCTGGTTACCCGTCAAACAGGGACGGGGGGCGACGTCAGTGGAAAGTGCTAGTGTTTTCACTTCGGCGTCCACATTTGAATTCAGCGTTCAACGCAAAATTCAACCAGTCCGGGACTCGTGCACCGAAGCAACCATAGTTCAGGTACACGCAGGTCGAATCCATTGCTTTTACAATTATTGGCCTAAAATAACAAACAATGAAACGATTTCAAAATGGATAAAACTCTGTTTCTTAATCCCATTTCATGATAAAATTACACCAGTATTTACTCCCAAACATATTTTGCCGCATAGGGAAAAACTAAATATGATAATAGCAATTAGTACATTTTTAGACTTAGAGACTATTACCTCAAGTGACCAGTTTATATCAAACAAATATAATAAAAAAATATTTTTAGCGCCGAAACTCAACGACGAAAAACGATTCGTACCTACTTAATAAAAAAAAATTTATAAGCAAAATTATACAATTTTGTAGAATAAGCACACTTAAAAATGGAAGCTTATAAAATAGCTTCTAAAATAAATTCCCCATAATGGTTTCTTAGCTAACTAAGATAAGATAGATCGTCCTATATTTGTTAATTACAAAAAATACCTATTTTGAATTTCAAAAAAAAGGATATGTTTGAGCCAATCACATACGAGCTTACGGCCATGCCGTATGGATTATTCGTTACTCCGGGGGTATTTACAAAATTATGCGCGATGTTATGAGTCACTTGTTGTGAATTTGGACAAAAATCGACTAGTACCGACAAAGGCAGTAACATTTTTAGGCTTTATGTTTAACATCGAACAGATGTCTATTTCTTTACCTGACGTTTAGCGTTATGCTAATAAATAAATTGTTGAAACTTCAAATATGCTCAATACGAGATTTTGCCAAACATATAGGTGTACTGGTCGCAGCCTGTCTAGCTATAAAATAAATACAAATATGAGGCAACAATTAACCTTCCTAAATTACTGTTAGAAGATTTAATCTGGTTGAAATGTATAAGTAAATATACCATTTCCAGTTCAATTACTTCACAAATTTAAAAGATGTATACAGATGCATTAAGAACAGGCTAGAGCGCAGTATTCCAAAACAATAAATTTTATGGTTCTTGGAAACATAGTGAAAAAAAATACCATATCAATTACCAAAAATTACTAGCGGTTTCCTTATGCTTCAAAACTTCAACTGGGGAAGAAAGAAATTGTGCAATATTATTACGTATTGAAAATACCACCGCTATTAGTTACATCAATAGGATGGGTGGTATTCAATTTCCACATTTAAATACTCTCACCAGACACATTTGGCTATGGCATTTGGCAAAGACGTAATTTATGGATTTTTGCCTTAATATTTGTTTGCAAATGTTTGCATTTATAACAAGGTATCCTGAACCGGATGCAGTCGCAGTAGATGCGTTTACAATTTATTGGGCCTCTGCGTATTTTTAACCATTTCCTCCATTTTCCCTTGTCTCAAAATGTGTTAGAAAAATAATTGATTTGAATTGAAACAAAAGATCTAATTAACTATTATAACAGCATCAAAGCAAAGAACTCCAGCCTTACCCTGGGTGCCGCGAGACGCTCCGGGTGGCGTTAGCGCGGCGCGTCTGTTCGCCAGAGACCCTGACGTTGATGCTCGCTTCTGTGGCATCCATGACTATTTGTCAATGCAACATCACGTTGAGGTCATGGTGGGAGTTTTGTACGTTATGTAATACTGATATGTTCAAAAACCTGTTTTATTAGTTCTTTGTTTTTTAAATTAGCAATTAAGTAAGCGTTGTTCATTCGGTTCATTTAATTCAAAACCTTGTATCTATTGTTAAGCGAAGATATGAGCAATGATGAGGCACATTTTACAAGAAGCCTATAAAATGAAACCAACTAAATCGAAGTAGACATTTTCTCGGAATCTAAATTAGTTCTGAATCAGCTTTCTCTGTAATATCCTTATATTACTATAACTTTAGAAAAAAATACTGAAAAGTTACCGTTACATCGTAAGCCCTACGCACCGACACAGGGTCCAGACAAAAAATTAGAAAATATAGTTTTTGCATCCGTACCCATTATCATAATATATATCATTAAAACCACAGCCCCAGATCGTAAACAACCTGGGTTATCCTTGCCAATCTTCAAAAATAACATAATCATATCATGTCCTGTATCGACTCTAAAAGATTATATTTTTTGTGATGAAAAATATTAAAGCTTCAAACTCGGGGTTCTTGTTTGTAACATGAAAGGCCCCTCACAGAGCCACACCGAGTCAGATGCTAAGTCGGTGGATAAAGCAGACGCTAGGTACGAGCGGAGTTGACATGAGTGTGTTCAGCGCACACAGCTCGCGGCACGTGCTCAGTGTAGGTTATCCGAGAAACGGCTGGGTGAACCTAAAATTCGCAGGCCTTTAAAATTTTTTACCATTAACCTATATTAGACCCACTAAACGACTTTGCCGTGTCCGTACTCAATAAAGGTACAAACCTCCCAATATCTTCCTATAAAAAGATAAATGAAAATTAAAGTACTCTGTTTATTGAATTAATCAATTTGGCAATCACCAAGTGTATAAAAATGCATCAAGGTTACTGGATTCTTAAATTATGTACTTAAGTAAGAAATTTAATGAATAACCGTATTTAAATAAATTATAATTTGTAAAGACAAAAGAAAACAAAACTTAGTCTCTAAAAGTCTACCTGTTTAATTATATACTATCTGAAGATTGAAGCGACGAAATATAATAGATGATTGAACGAACTTTCAAGTGAAGTTCTATCGCTATTATATTATATCTTCATTCGAAGATATATAAAGGACCCGTCCCTCCCGGAACCCATAGAAAAGTTTTGTTTAGATCTCAAAAAATGGAGACTTGCCGGGACCGGGGTTGATCAAGTAAAAATACGGAAAGTTTTTTGGTCAAATGACATACTCTAAAACTGTGCGAAGTTACCTAGTGCCTTAAAAGGACTACCTGTTTCATTAAATAATATCTTCGAATGAAGCGACTCATATAATAGCGATAGAAATTCCCTTGGAATTGCGTTTAATCATCTATTATCACAATTTTCAGGTTCAAAGAATTGAATTTGCCAGTCGGAAATAGGATTACTTAGCCAACCTCTGGGTTATTCCACCATAACTTGTGCGTAAGCAATTGCTCTGATAATAATGCGCTGGAAATGATATTAGAGTCCAGATGTTCATGGCATTTAGTTATACGATGTCACTCGTAACAGAAGTATCTGAATGTTGGCGTGGCAACCAGCGGGCGGCGGCAACTCCTTGAGCAAGCCTAAATGTAGCTAATAAACTATGTGAAATTATGTATATCGAACATTGATACAGTTTAACAACATACAGTTAAATCATATAAAGTTGACTTGACAAAAAAGTTATTTAAACAGAAAACGGTGCGTTGAGTGCGCTTCCTTATCTGAACATCGAAGCATATTGCACGGTATCGCGGCATTTGCGATAATCGCTCCATTCATCCCTTTTGCACCAATTAGTAGTGCTGCTTGTAGGAAAGGGAAAGCGACACAGAGTAAGAATGGATGGACTACAAGGATTGCAGCGCCATTCTCATATAAATTTTTAATAACCACCTGAACATAAATACGTCTAAAATATTAACTTTGATTAATCTTTAAATAAATATATAAGACCTGATTTAAATGGTTAATATAATAAAATTAAAAATTAACACACACAGCCAGACTCTGGCGACAATTTCTCGAAAAATAATGACGATTTTACATAAGTCCTAGTCATGGCTAAGAAATGTCTAGATTATGTTTATTCTGAATGTTACAAAATAACTGGTATAGTTTTTGAACATAAATTATTCAAATCACGACTCAGACTATTAGTCAGATAACATCTTTACTTTTGAACATTTGAGCGTCTAGCAGGAACTATGGCTGTTGGGAAATGTTATGGAAGTGTTATTATTCATTTTAGGATTATTCAGAAGTAAAAATGAAATCAATTCTTAAATATACAGACGATAACATATTTGCACCTTATAACCTCATTTCATTATTAAAATATTTGGAAAACATCAGTGTGATTTCTGCTGAAACTCATTTGTTCAAAAATTATGTTTAAAATATATATTTAATTTTTATACTTCTTTTACAATTCAGTGCTCACGGTCAGCTTTCGAAGAAAAGCGTTTTTCCATAGGTTTAACAAAAGAAGATATAAAAAGCGCGCTACGCTTTTCTTCCATATTTGCGTTTTTAATAGTAATCGAAATCACCCTTTGTAGGGTGTTTGGGTTGAGGAATGGGGTTGCACTGATTTGGTGTTGAAGTGAAAGTTATGTTGTGTTAAGGTAATACTTAATTATTTATAATGGTTACACACAGCTTATATTATGAAAAGTTATAGAAAATTAAACAATTATATTAAATGTTACGTTAAAATGAGTAGTGCACGATCGGTTCGAGAACGCGATAAATTCGTACTAAACTAAAATAAGGTTAACCATTATTGAAGTTACTATACTACAGGATGACTGGTAGGGCACTTTCGAAATTCGAGGACTTTATAGTTTGAGATCATACATGAAGAGAAAAAATATAAAAATAAATAAATATTAATTATTTACTATGTAAACTTAACCGAAAGTTAAAGAACTAATTACGCAACGCATGGTTACCTAGCGGAGGTACCTACTTAGCACGGACGTACGCGCTGCAAACGCATACGCACGTACCATATCTAAGTATTCTGCTTTTATTGTGTATTGAGAAGACATACTTAACTCACACACGACGACGGATTACACATCCTCGCTCCGATCTCCGCCCGGTTCGGACGTGCAAGACCCCGTTCTCCGCTGATCGGTCCCTTCCCGATATTCCGTGGCGCTCAGTTTTCTGACGTCACAGTTTAGCGTGTTGGTTCCGTGCTACGGTTTTCAAGGTTTTTCTACTCCCTCTGAGTGCTATCGAAGTGTGATTTTTCTTTGTGACTAAGCCCCTTAGTCTTCAAAGTGCTGTGCTAAGTTGTGTTGTGCTTGTGCTGAGTGCAGTGTTGTGCCCAGCGTAAGTAGTCTGGTTTCAGTACAAAGGATACTTAACGGTGACAACGAATTTGTACTGAACCAGCCCTTTTATTTTTATTTTATTTCTCTTCTCTATTTTAATTTATTTTTCTCCTATTTCCATATTTATTTCTATCATATCTGTGTGTTTTCGTGTGTATTTGTCCCTTTTGTCGGTAAAGGTTGACCCTGACGCGGTCAACTCTTTACCTGCGTACCCTTTTTTTTTAGGTTTCTAGGTAGCGGCCTTCGGCGAACAACGGTTAGTTATAAGTTATTATCCTAAGCCCCCCTACCGCAGGTAGGGAGTTTAGCCACTAGGGTTTGCTAGGTTTATTTTAGGGAACTCATGGCATCTTTTATATATTTAAATATACATTCTTTAGTATTCATACCAACCCATCCCATGGATTCGCAAAGCGTAATTACCTTCGCGAAAGCGTTCGCCCAGGCGCTAGCCACGTCGGGCGTCTCAATCTCTGACGAGGTATTCACGCAGGCCTTATCTGCGCTTATCGCGTCCCCGGCCCCTCAGGCCGCAACCCCGGCCCCTCAGGCAACCAACTCCCAGACCCCTCAGGTCTTTACCAGCCCTCCCGCGTCTCCCGTTCCATCCGATATGGACTGCGCGACGGTCACGTCATCTCGCGCGTCGCGGTGTAAGCGTACCGCTCGCGGGAGCGACTCCGATTCCGACTCCGCGTCCGAACCGTCGTCGGGAGCCGCTACTTTTACCGGCTCTCCTGAGCCCACGTTTCAATTAGTCACCAAACGCTCTAAGAAGCGTTCGAAGAAAGCAACGGTGTCTTCAACAACCGAGCCCACCCCGGTGTCTTCTACACCCGCCCCCGCGCCGGTTATGTCACTACAAGTGACCGCGAATACGTCGGCTCCGTCCAAGACAGCAACGCGCTGCGCTCCCGTCCCACCTAAGCCTCAGCTTCCTCCGCCCGTCTTCCTCCGCGAGAAAGCGCGCTGGACCGTGGTGTCTAACTTGTGCAAAGAGCACAAAATCAATTATCTCAAGGCGAATAACGCAGGCGATACTATTAAAATCCAAGTCGCGACTATTGACGACTTCCGCGCGTTTACTCGTTTACTCTCGCTTAAACAAATCGCGTACCATACTTACGCCCACCCAGAGGAGCGTAAAATCCGCGCAGTATTACGGGGCGTCCCGTTTGAGCTCGAAAACGATGAAATCCTCGAGGACATTAAGTCCCAGGGTTTCCCGGCTGAAGCAATGCACAAGATGCACTCCAACCGCGGTAGGCGTTTACCGTTAGCATTAGTTATTTTATCTTACACTCCCAACTCGAGGGAGATCTTCAGAGAGGCTCGCACAATCTGCGGACTCTGGAATATTTCTGTCGAGCGTCCCAATCCTCGCGGGCACCCCGGGCTAGCCACCGCTGCCAGCTGTATGGCCACGCAGCGGCCAATTGCTCAGCCCCTCCCAGGTGCGTTAAGTGCCTAGATCCCCATATAACGAAGGAGTGCACTCGCACTCCCGACTCCACATCCCCCCCTGCATGTGTGCTGTGCGGCCAGTCTGGCCACACAGCTAACTAAAGGGGTTGTCCGCGCGCTCCGCGCACCGCTTCAAAGAGGGTCGCGGATAAACCGGCGCATCCGCTCACTCCTGCCAACTTCCCGCCGCTGCGCAACCGGGGTCCTCCGGAAGCAAAGCCCGTGCAGCCTACACCTACTCCGGCTCTGTCCTGGAGACAGCGTCCGGCCGCTCCACCTGCACATTCCCGTCCTATCCCAGCTCCCGTAGCTCCCGTAGGCCCGCGTCCTGCTCCGTCGTCTCCACCTCAGTCGTCGTTGGCTGAGGACATGAAGACCGTGTTCGACGTCATTCAAAACGTCGACATTAAGGAAATTTCCGTACTCGCACGGAAACTGCAAGCCGCCCGCTCACCTCAAGAGCGCTTATTTGCGTTAGCCCAGCATCACTCGCTTCTAAGTTCATTATAAATTTTATTTTTTGTATAAATTCGTAAGTAAGCAATATAATGCCTAGACCCGCAAATCCCGCGTCCGGTCGTACCAAACCCAAGGGCCTATCCCTAGTTTCTTTTAACGTTCGTAGCCTTAATACTAACCTTCCTGAGCTCAAACTGTTCCTTCAGAACAACTATCCAGACTTATTGCTTCTTCAAGAGACTGCTGCGCAAGAGGCGGCACTGCTATTTATTACAAAAGAGGATTCCATTGCTGTCCTCTCCCTACCCCTCCTCTCCTCAACATGGAAGCCACTGTGTGTAGATTGGCTATGACTGGTCATCCGACCAACATCATAGCTTCAATCTACATACCTAGTGGCACCAGACCAATCCGTAGCGACTTTGAGGCCATTCTAGCCCTCAGCCATTCAGTCATTATATTCGGAGACGTGCCTATCAACCAACACCAGCGGTATCGCTCTCCTTGACATCATAAACTCACTTGACTTCATGAGATGTCATCTCTCCCATCACTCCCACTCACTATACTGACAACCCGAAATACTCTCCTGATATCCTCGATTTTGCAATAGTCAAGCGAATCAACCTCGATCTAAGGTCTATTGAACCGTTCGATGACCTAGGCTCTGACCACCGCCCCGTCTCCCTTGTGCTAGGACCGCCTGACGATAGCGTCACCTCTCCTAAGACCTTTACCAATTGGAAAGGCTTTAAAAATACGTTAGTTTCAGCCTTGGAGGCCCCGAACTCTCCGCTCGCGATCTCGCGCGATCAAATATATAGTCCGGATAAAATAGATTCATTAGTCAATTCTCTCACTGATGCTATCAACTCAGCCATCAGTGTTAACGAAAAGGTTGCTAAGAAAGGCATACCCACGCTTCCCTTAGCCGTTAGCAATATTATTAAAGCCAAGAACGCGGCTCTCCGGAGAGCCAAGAAATATCCCACGCCCGCCTATAGATTAGCTGCGAATCAGCTACAACGTAAAGTTAGGTCTTGCCTCGCAGAACTCCGAGACGCTCAGATAAACGATCTCATGGCGAATATCTCTCCATCCCACCAAGCGTACTATAGCATGGCCCGAGCCTTACGAGTAGACACTGCCTCTCACGTTCCTCCTCTCACTCGTCCCGATGGCACTACTGCATTCGAAGTCGAAGAGAAAGCCGAATGCTTCGCTGACAGCATTGCCGCACAATGCTCGCCCAGCACGCATCCTGCTGACCCCTCACACATCCAGGCGGTGGAGGACGAAGTCCTTCGCAGAGGCTCTCTCCCCATTACGCCGACCCCGTCACAGTCTCTAATGATGAAATATCACTTCTCATTAGAAATCAAAAATCCAAAAAGGCTCCGGGTGCGAATGAAATATCCAACCCCGCAAATAAGCACCTGCCTCAACAGGTGCTTACCTTGTTAGCTATCATTTTCAATGCCTGCTTCGACCATAGCTACTTTCCAAAAGCTTGGAAAGAAGCAACAGTCATAGGCATTCCCAAGCCGGGTAAACCTCTGAATGTCCCGGCTAATCACAGACCCATCAGCCTCCTCAAGGCAATGTCTAAACTTCTCGAGGGAGTCATACTCTCTCGAATGCGGAACCATCTGTTTCCAACGGATGGCGATCCTCTCATTATTCCCCATCAGTTCGGCTTTCGCGCTAAGCACTCCTGCCCTCAGCAAGTCCATCGAATCGTCTATTACATACTTGACGGTTTCTATCCGCGTCGTTATAAAACAGTCACGGTTTTCTTTGACGTAGCCAAGGCTTTCGACAAAGTCTGGCACAGTGGTCTCGTTTATAAACTCTACAAAATAGGCTAACCGGATCGCCTAGTCAGGTTAATAGCATCGATTCTCAAAGACCGTACGTTTCGATTTAAACATGAAGGCACGCTTTCCGCGCCTCGTCCCGTAAAGGCTGGAGTCCCTCAAGGCTCAGTCCTCGCCCCTCTGTTGTACACCGTGTACACCAACGACATTCCCATCCCGCCGAAAGGCGTCGAACTCGCCCTCTTTGCCGACGACACCACACTCTATATCAAAGGCCACAGTGTTTCGCACCTTGTAACCAGACTCCAAAAGGCCGTAAACGCCCTTGGTGTATGGTTTCAAAAATGGCGCATCGATGTGAACCCTGAAAAGAGTTCTGCGATGCGCTTCTTCGACCACAAACGCCGTCGTCCCGCTTGCGATCCCCACGTTCGAATGTTAGGCATTCTCATCCCTTGGAAGCGCAGTACTAAATACTTAGGCGTCACATTAGATCCGACGCTTTCTTTCAAGCCACACGTCGAAAGAGTTTCGAAACTCGCCAGTTACTACTTAGGCCGCCTAAATAGCATGTTAGAAAGAAAAAGTAAAATGTCTTTCAGAAACAAACGTACACTTTACAAGGTCTGCGTTAGACCCGTCATGACATATGCCTCGCCAATCTTTGTCCACGCCAAACCCTCCCTCCTGCACAAACTGCAGGTAGTTCAAAACCTCTTTTGCCGCAGGGCCACACATTCTCGCTCCGATCGCCACGCGGTGCGGACGTGCAAGCCCCGTTCTCCGTTGATCGGTCCTTTCCCGCTATTCCGTGGCGCTCAGTCTACTGTCGTCACAGTCTAGCGTGTTGGTTCCGTGCTACGGTTTTCAAGGTTTTCTACTCCGTCTGAGTGCTATCGAAGTGCGTATTTTTCTTTGCGACTAAGCCCCTTAGTCTTCAAAGTGCTGTGCTAAGTTGTGTTGTGCTTGTGCTGAGTGCAGTGTTGTGCCCAGCGTAAGTAGTCTGGTTTCAGTGCAAAGGATACTTAACGGTGACAACGAATTTGTACTGAACCAGTCCTTTTTATTTTTATTTTATTTCTCTTCTCTATTTTATTTATTTTTCTTCTATTTTTCATATTTATTTTTATCATATCTGTGTGTTTTCGTGTGTATTTGTCCTTTCTGTCGGTAAAGGTTGACCCTAACGTGGTCAACTCTTTACCTGCGTACCCTTTTTTAGGTTTCTAGGTAGCGGCCTTCGGCTTACTACGGTTAGGTTTAAGTTATTCTCCCCAGCCCCCCTACCGCTGGTAGGGAGGTTTGCCGCTAGGGTTCGTTAGGTTTTTAGGAACTAGGCATCCTTTATTATACTTATATTTATTTATATTACTGTCCCAATCCTCTCTAATGGATCCGATAAGCGCTATTAACGCGTTTACCCAGGCGCTTGCTGCGGTAGGCGTCTACATCCCGAAAGACATCATAACGCAGGCCTTGCAGGCATCAATCGCGTCCCCGGCCCCTCAGGCCTCAACCCCGGCCCTTCCGCCCTCAACCCCGGCCCCTCAGGCCTCAACCCCGGCCCCTCAGGCCTCCAACGTCGAGACCCCTCAGGTCTTAAGCTCTCCCGCGTCTACCGCCTCGTCTGAGATGGACTGCGAATCGGTCGCATCCTCTCACGCGTCGCGTCGTAAGCGTACCGCTCCCAGGAGCGACTCCGAACCCGCGTCTGATACGTCGTCAGATGCCGTCACCCTAACCGGCTCTCCTGAGCCCGCGTTTTAACTCGTCGCCAAGCGCTCCAAGAAGCGCTCTAAGAAAGCTTCGGTATCTTCAATACCCGAGCCCTCCCCGGTGTCTTCAACACCAGCCCCCGCGCCGTTAAAATCGCTCGTAGTAACCGCGTCTCCGTCGGTCACATCGAAGCCAGCGACGCGCTGCGCTCCCGTCCCGCCGAAGCCTCAGCTCCCTCCGCCCGTCTTCCTGCGTGAAAAAGCGCGCTGGACCGCGGTTTCAAACTTGTGCAAAGTGCACAAAATTAATTACTTAAAAGCCGCCAACGCTGGCGATACAATCAAGATTCAAGTAGCGACCGTCGACGACTTCCGCGCGTTTACCAGGTTACTCGGATTAAACTAAATCGCGTATCACACCTACGCCCTCCCGGAGGAGCGTAAGATCCGCGCAGTACTACGGGGCGTCCCGTTCGAACTCAGCAACGAAGACATTCTCGAGGACCTTAAGTCTCAGGGTTTCCCGGTCACAGCAGTGCACAAGATGCACTCCAACCGCGGTAGGCGTTTTCCGTTAGCGCTAGTAATCCTGTCCAATACTCCCAACTCGAAGGAGATTTTCAAAGAGGCTCGCACAATCTGCGGACTCTCGAACATCTCCGTCGAGCGTCCCAACCCCCGCGGTCACCCTGGGCAGTGCCACCGCTGCCAGCTATATGGCCACGCAGCGGCTAACTGTTCAGCTCCCCCCAGGTGCGTAAAGTGCCTGGATCCTCACTTCACTAAGGAGTGCACTCGCACTCCCGAATCCACTTCCCCCCCTGCCTGTGTGCTGTGCGGCCAGTCCGGCCACACAGCAAACTACAGGGGTTGCCCGCGCGCTCCGCGCTCCACCACCAAGAGGGTCGCGCCTAAACCGGCGCCGCCTCTCACTCCTGCTAACTTCCCGCCGCTGCGCAACCGGGATCCCCCGGAAGCAAAGCCCGTTCAGCCGACGCCTACTCCGGCTCTGTCTTGGAGGCAGCGTCCGGCCGTCCCGCCTGCACCTTCCCGACCCATCCGTACCTCCGTACGTTATCCGTACCTCAGTCGTCGTTGGCTGAGGATATGAAGACCGTATTCGACGTCATCCAAAACGTCGATATTAACGAAATTTCCGTACTCGCACGCAAACTGCGAGCCGCCCGCTCTCCTCAAGAGCGTTTATTCGCGTTAGCGGAGCATCACTCGCTCCTAAGTTCGTTGTAAATTTATTTTTATTCTTTTATTTTTGTATAAAATCGTAAATAAGTAAATTATAATGTCTAGACCCGCGAATCCCGCGTCCAGTCGCATTAAACCCAAGGGCTTATCCCTAGTATCTTTTAACGCTCGTAGTCTTAGCACTAACCTTCCCGAGATTAAACTGTTCCTTCAGAACAAAGAACCTGACCTATTCCTTCTCCAGGAGACATGGCTTACTCCAAAACGCTCCAGGGGATATGCTATTCCTAAGTACGCGTTTACTCGCAACGATAGGCCCAACTCCGACGGTTACGGCGGCACCGCCATATATTACAAAAGAGGCTTCCATTGCTGTCCTCTCCCTACCCCTCCTCTCCTTAACATGGAGGCCACGGTGTGTAGATTGGCTATGACTGGTCATCCGACCATCATCATAGCTTCAGTCTACATACCGTGTGGCTCCAATCCAATCCGCAGCGACTTTGAGGCCATTCTCGCCCTCGGCCGTTCAGTCATTATGTTCGGAGACTTTAACTCCAAACATACTGACTGGACGTGCCTATCAACCAACACCAGCGGTATCGCTCTCCTCGACATCACCAACTCCCTTGACTTAGACGTCATATCCCCCATCACTCCCACTCACTATCCCAACAATCCGACCTACTCTCCTGACATCCTCGACTTTGCAATTATCAAGCGAATCAATCTTGACCTAAGGTCTATCGAACCGCTCGATGACCTAGGCTCCGACCATCGCCCCGTCTCCCTCGTGCTAGGTACGCCTAACGTTAACGTCACACCTCTTAAGACCTTTACCAATTGGAAAGGCTTTAAAAATACGTTAGTTTCAGCCTTAGAGGCCCCTAACTCTCCGCTCGCGATTTCGCCCGACCAATTAGATAGCCCGGATAAAATAGATTCATTAGTCAATACTCTAACTGATGCTATTAACACAGCCATCAACGACAACGAAAAGGTTGCTAAGCAAAGCAAACCCGCACTTCCACTAGCCGTTAGCAATCTCATTAAAGCCAAGAACGCGGCTCTCCGGAGAGCAAAGAAATATCCCACGCCAGCATACAGAACAGCTGCGAATCAGCTTCAACGTAAAGTTAGGTCTCGCCTCGCGGAACTCCGTGACACTCAGTTTAACGATCTCATGGAGAATATCTCCCCGTCCCACCAAGCGTATTATCGAATGGCCCGAGCCTTACGCGTAGACACCACCTCTCACGTTCCTCCTCTCACTCGTCCCGACGGCACTATTGCTTTCGAAGTCGAAGAGAAAGCCGAATGCTTTGCCGACAGCATAGCGGCACAATGCTCGCCCAGCACGCAACCCGCGGATCCCTCCCACATCCAGGCGGTGGAGGACGAAGTTCTCCGCAGAGAATCTCTCCCTATCACCGACGACCCCGTCACAGTCTCTAATGATGAAATCTTGCTTCTCATTAGAAAGCAAAAATCCAAAAAGGCTCCGGGTGCGGATGGAATTTCCAACCACGCACTTAAGCACCTGCCTGAGCAGGTGCTTACCTTGTTAGCTATCATCTTCAATGCCTGCTTCGACCATAGCTACTTTCCAAAAGCCTGGAAAGAAGCGACAGTCATAGGCATTCCCAAGCCGGGTAAACCTCTGAATGTCCCGGCTAATCACAGACCAATCAGCCTCCTCAAGGCAATGTCTAAACTTCTCGAAAGAGTCATACTCTCTCGAATGCGGAATCATCTGTTTCCAACGGATGGCGACCCTCACATCATTCCCCACCAGTTCGGCTTTCGCGCTAAGCACTCCTGCCCTCAGCAAGTCCATCGAATCGTCGAGTACATACTCGAAGGATTCTCTCAGCGTCGTAAAAAAACAATCGCGGTTCTCTTTGACGTAGCCAAGGCTTTCGACAAAGTCTGGCACAGCGGTCTCGTTTTTAAACTCTATAAAATAGGCTTACCGGCTCGCCTAGTCAGATTAATAGCGTCGTTTCTCAAAGACCGTACTTTTCGATTCAAACATGAAGGCACGCTCTCCGCGCCTCGTCCCATAAAGGCTGGAGTCCCGCAAGGCTCAGTCCGCCGAAAGGCGTCGAACTCGCCCTCTTTGCAGACGATACCGCCCTTTACACTAAAAGTCAAGCGATCCCGTATAACATCACCAGACTCCAAAAGGCCGTAAACGCCCTCGGTGTTTGGTTTCAAAAATGGCGTATCGATGTCAACCCAGAAAAGAGTTCTGCTATTCAATTCGACCACAAACGTCGTAATCGCCACAACGATCCGCACATTCGTATGTTAGGTATTCCCATCCCCTGGAAGCGCACTGTCAAATACTTAGGCGTCACCTTAGATCAGACGCTTTCTATCAAGCCACACGTCGATAGAGTAACGAAACTCGCGCGTTTTTACTTAAGCCGTCTATATAGTATGATAGGAAGAAAAAGTAAAATGTCTTTTAGAAATAAACGTACGCTTTATAAGGTCTGCGTTAGACCCGTCATGTCATATGCTTCGCCAGTCTTTGCCCACGCCAAACCCTCCGTCCTGTATAAGCTGCAGGTCGTTCAAAATCTCTTCTGCCGCAGGGCCACAAACGCACCTTGGTACGTGCGTAACGTGGACCTGCACAGAGATCTTGAACTGCCTACAGTGCAACAGCACCTCAAAACACTCTCAGAATCGTTCTTCAAACGCGCCGAATCCCATCCCAATCATCTTGTTCGAGATTCAGTCTCATATACTGTTCCTGTGTTAGATTCGATTTACAAAATCGCTAGACCGAGAAACGCGCACACGAGCGAACGCACGCAGTTAACTTTAGATCTAGAGGCCCTTCAGGCCGCAAATTCTAATTCTAACGTAAATTCTAATTCTAACGTAAATCCGAATTAATGCAATTTTATTTGTCAATTTTTAATGTTTTTTATTTATTTACTTTTTTTTTTTGAGCACCTTCAGTGCTATGTAAATCCCAGCGGGTGACCCCTTAAGGGCCCCGCTAGCGCGGCCTCTTTCTCCGATTGGCCGTCGCTCAGATGAAGGATGAGTGGCAAAAATGCACGAGCCGACAGGGGGTTTTTTAGTGGGTATGGTTCTGGTAGGCGTCGGGACGACTCCCACATAACTCCGATCGCGCGCGCGGAGTATGCGTCAGAGCATTTTTTATGTCCTCCTGCCCTTCCCGTGGAGGGGAACCAAAAAAAAAAAAAAAAAGGGCCACAAAGGCACCGTGGCACGTGCGTAACGCGGACTTGCATAGAGATCTTGAACTGCCAACAGTACAACATCACCTCAAAACACTCTCTGAAGCGTTCTTCAAACGCTCCGAAACCCATCCCAATCCTCTAGTTCGTGATTCAGTCTCATACACTATTCCTGTCTTAGATTCGAAATTCAAAGTCGCTAGGCCTAGGAATGCGCAAGCGTACTCATCCACCAGACTGTCAGCGGATCTCGAAGCCCTTCTGGCCGTAAATTCTAATTCTAACGTAAATTCTAATTCTAACGTAAATCCTAATTCTAACGTAAATGCGAATTAATTCAATTTTATTTTGCAATTTTTAATTTTTTTTTTAATTATTTACTTTTCAATTTGAGCACCGTCAGTGCTATGTGTTCACCTTCAGTGCTTTGAGCACCTTCAGGGCTATGTAATCCCAGCGGGTGACCCCTTCTGGGACCCACTCTTTCTCCAATTGGCCGTCGCTCAGATGATGGCTGAGTGGCAAAAAATTGCACGAGCCGACAGGGGGTTTTTTAGCGGGTAGTGCTCATTAGGAGCTAGTCCCGGATGCCTTGTAACGCGCGCGAGAGGCATGCGGAAATGCATTTTTGCCTCCTGCCTAAACGGGGAACAAAAAAAAACGGATTACACTGGGAGAAAGCGCAGGGCGGGAAAGTAAGCGGTAATTCAGGTCATGCGGACTTGTCGGCGCTTGCGCTCACACTAATTAGGCGGCGGCGGGGGCGCGGCGGGATGATGGATAGAAAAGGTACCTAGCGGGTGGTGGCGTACGGTGTGCCGGGGAAACTACTTTGTGCGGCACGTGCGGTCAAGTGCCGCGGTTGACTTAGCCATCGGGAAAAGTGTAGGTAAATTAAATAGAAACCACACTTTATTTATTTATAGGGAATTCTAGTGAAAAATTAAGTACCTACTTTTATTACATAATTATGACCAGAATCGAGTACAGAGTACTCTCCGTCAATATCTAAAATTTGTCACCAGTCACCACGTATAATAGTCCGATACAATTAAAAATTGTTAGGTAGCAATGCACCGAACATAGGGGTCAAGTCAAGGAACGATTATTGAAGAAATATCACTATGTACAATAATACTGTCACTTTTACGTCTATTAGTGAATACCTTAATTCTGTCGTCATTAATGAAAATGTTTGGTATATATTATGTAAAATATATAGATGATAGCTAGGGTTAAGCTTTTAATTGGTACAGTTTCATACAAATTGAAATATAAAGACAAAGAATAAAAGCTGCGCAATTTTTTTCCGTTAAATTACGATTAAAACAAACTGTATTATGTTAAATATTCTATTTTCATTTTTTATTTTTATATCGTTTATATATTTTTTAGCATTTACCCTTTATAATAAGTATGAATGGCTTACAGCATTTTAAAGTAAGTGAATTACTTTTAAATTAATATTAAAAAAATATTTTATATATTCAAATATTCTTGGAACATTCTCAATTAAAATATATCGTCGTCATTAATAAGATGGTTCAGAGCGGGAACATAAAAAAATTCATTTGGGTAGCGTAAATTTTTGGGGAATTTTTCATTATAACAATTTTCTTGAAGGCACGTCATTCTTAAGATGATGGCCAATTAGAGGGAGCTAATAATTGCCAAAATGGAATCTCCAGGCGGCATCAGGGTAAGCCGCGACTGGACTGATGAATACGCTTCAAAAATAACAGAGCCTTTGTTTTACTATTTAGCTTTATCCTTCACTTCACTGAAAACTTCTAATATTTTCCGTTAAACCAATTTACAGAATATTAATATTAAATATTTAATAAATTAAAATAAAGGAAAAATATTTAAAAAAACACACACATTTACGTACGAAGTAAGATATTCATATATATATGAATATATATAGTATGAGTATCTTATATATATACTACTTACTTATGATACTTAATATACACCAAGATCTGTTAATTATCTCATTGATTATGATTAGATTGTTTACTCATGTATTACCTACATTAAGATTATTAGAGCATGTTTATTTCGTTTCAACCAACTGCTAATATTATAGATGAAATACAACTTTGTCGTAAGATTGAATGCGTTTTGTTAATTGTTATTGAGTTGTTCATATGCATTTTTGAATGAATTTTTTTTATCCTTAATGAATTTTTGAATTATGAATTATTTAATTCAAACAAAATATTTGGATATTTGCTAACCACTCAGGTTTATAACATTAGGTAGTAATTTGTAATATAAAAAAAAATATAGCTGATTGTTTTAATTATTTGTAACTTTTTCACGTATTAACTATTACAGATCAAATGTTGTACACACGGTTAGGGTTCAAGCAAAAGGCATAGAAACATTCATGAACATTAAGTGAATCGTATCGTAATACGTATACGAGTAAAGCAATAGGCAAATGATAGTAAACAAAGAAATCATACTTTTATCAACATTTTGCCGTTTTCATACAAACTATTTAATTTTTTTCAAGAGAATATATATGTATAAGGTTCAAGTTTTTCTGAAAGAAGTTGGTAATAAGTAGTAATTTCCTTTATTTTCTAATGTTCTAATTACACAAGATATTTAAATAGCTGCAAACAATACATTATTACTAACAACGTTATCCAAGCGCCTGATGACCTGAAGTTTCAATTACTCCTTAATTCTAGCCCCTGAATTAAACTAATAAGCAATCTCATGTGAAAATTACCTTTGGCGCGTTGCACCAACAAAACACCAAATCCTCAAGTTCACTTCTCAGTTAAGCTTACAAGCTTCTTAAGGTGGTCTCTAAAAGGGTTGGGGATAACCATCTGACCTAATTAAGACAAGTGGGGTGGAAAATTACGGACCGGGTCTCGCAGGCCTTAATAACCGGCTGGTGATTGACGTTCACCCTTGTCGGATGATCGGCCACTGGCCTGGAAGGCCGGCATAATAATGTGTGATATCAAATAACGAATAAACCCTTAATTGATTTTCATTTGTGTTTTATTATTTTTTTACATGTATTGTATTTATTGTGTTAAGAAATAAGTTAGGTTTCCGTGAAATATGCCAACTTTGCCTCCTAGGGTATCTTTGCCCGAAACACGATTTTTAAACTATTCCGTTAAGGAGTGAAAATTTATCAGTAATATGGTAACATTTATTACGGTAGTAGAAAATACACTATAATTATGGCATCACCGTGTACGATGTTCGTCGCAAAGTTCACTCAGTAACCTGTTGGAGCGTGTCGAGTGACGACAGTGTTTTTCCGGGCAAAAAATTGTGGAAATATAAAAGTGAATTGTGTATGATGGGAAAGACTCAGATAAGTTTCTTTTATTGTACGTTATAAAAGACAATGTGTTAAGCGATTTGGTAATAGTTTCAACGTTGAATATTGTTTTAATTAAAAGTTGTGATGATGCGCAATGTTACCCTGAAATGTTCCAATCTTTGAAAGCAACATTGCCCGCGGACTAAAAAGGCCTAGGGTTGTCACAATTTACACACATTATAATATATAATTAATAAACTTACTACTTACATTTCGTAAATTAGATTACTAAGAGTTTGTAGTTAACTTATTTTAAAAAGGGAAAGAGTGAATGCGAATATGGTAGAAGGAAGTATTTCCTAGAACTTCTTATGTAAAAGTTACTATCGCTTCATATTCCAAGTGAACCAAGCCGCGGGCGTGGAGCCAATATTAAATGCTGTTGGCAAATCTTCCTTAGTAAATAAATAAATTAAAATAATTTAGGTGAAATAAACAAGTGATTAATTTAACAAAAATGTAATAAATTAAAAAAAAAACAGATTTTCTCCTGACTGTTCGATTTTTTGTTAGGTACCTAGCTGACCCATAATTTTTATCGTATCTATTTTATTTACGTTTCAGAAAAAGAAAATTAAGTCCAGAATTCGACAAAGGAAACTTAGACGAACATTAGGGTCTAGAATGTATAAAAATTACTCCGAGGACATGTTGAGACTTGCATGCGAGGCAGTTGAAACACATCAAATTTCTTCAAGAGATGCTGAACGACAATTCGGTATCCCAAGACGCACAATAATTAATAAAATTAATAATAAACATCAGAACCCTGTTGCACATCCTACCGCTTTAACACCCGCAGAAGAAAAAAAAATGTTGAAAGTTTTGCAAGTATCTGGTGATTTTGGCTCCCCGCTTACTAAGATAGACCTAAAGCTTTTGGTTCATGAATACTTGGAGAAAAATTCTCGAAGTCATATAATCAAGAGCGGAATGCCCGGCGATGCATGGGTTGACGGCTTTTTAGCAAGGCATGCAGATTGTCTGAGTTATAGAACTACACAAAATATTTCAAAAGCGAGAGCTGAAAAGGGACCACAGGAGATAGGTGAATATTTTGAAAATTTAGGCACAACATTGAAAGACATACCTGCTGAAAACATCATCAACTTTGATGAGACAAACCTGTCCCACGATCCAGGTTCTTCAAAAGGTATTTTTCGAAGGGGAGTAAAGTACCCTGAAAGAGTTCTTAATTCTACAAAAGGAAACATATCACTCATGTTTACAGCAACTGCAAGCGGTAGGTGTTTGCCTTTATATGTAGAATATAAAGCAGGACATTTGTATTTGGAATGGATTAGTGGTGGACCACCAGAAACCAGATATAACTGCACAAAATCAGGGTGGTTCGATAGCGCCATGTTTCAGGATTATTTTGAAAAGATTATTATTCCATGGGCACAAAATACTCCAGGGACTAAAGTTGTAATTTGCGATAACTTATCTAGTCATTTGAGCGTCACAGTTATATAGTTATGCCAGCAAAATAACATTCACTTCGTTTTCATTCCTCCGCGATTAACGCATTTAACTCAACCTCTAGACATTGCATTTTTGCACCATTGAAAAAAGCCTGGCGTAAAATATTATACCACTATAAGCTCAGGAATCCAAACCAAGCTTCATTAAATAAAAAACACTTTCCCAAATTGCTGAATGAGTTAATTGAAGAAATTCAACTGAAAGAATCATAAATCATAAAAAGTGGTTTTGGAGCATCTGGGATACATCCATTCAATCTGCAACAAGTACTTAAGAAGATGCCAGAAATGCAAGAAGAAATATTATCCTATGGAATTGATCAAACTCTGTTAGAATACTTAAAGGAAACTAGAGCACCAAAGCCAATGCAAGTGAGGAGAAATAAAAAAGTTAACTGAAAACCAGGGAAATCAGTGACAGTTTCCGATTTCGATGACGCTAATTCTTGCCAAATTGCTCCTAGTGATAAGAACAAACCGAAAACAAGATACAAAGTGCTGAGCAAGAGAGGAGTTCTATTTTTAGATGAGCATACTGGTCTTTTTAC
Organism: Marasmarcha lunaedactyla; assembly: GCA_923062675.1. Taxonomy (NCBI): domain Eukaryota; kingdom Metazoa; phylum Arthropoda; class Insecta; order Lepidoptera; family Pterophoridae; genus Marasmarcha; species Marasmarcha lunaedactyla. Next base: position 37,093,932 of record OV281339.1, on the reverse strand, counting down.
AACCATAAATTTAAACAATGATACAAAAGATGAAGACTCCTATTTGGAAAACAATTTGAGGTATATATATGCAACTAGACTATGGTATGACAAAAAAAATTCTCCCGAGAGTCTTGAGAAGTTATGTACTAATTTGATTAATGCCAATTTAGGCCTGTTGCTGGTACATAATGCCAGATCGTCATCATCTCCTTCAAATATTGTTCATCTCTCGGAAGTTTGTGCTATTAGCAGTTTTACGAAAAGAGGTCCACCCAAAGAAAAATACTCTCTGATGATATCATTAAACCAGCCGATATTACTATTTTAAAAGATTTTCAAATAAGACCGAAAATACATCATTTACCACTAAAAATATAAATTATTTACCGAAATGCTTGAAAAAGAAGGAACAGCAAGAGAAGAAAACCAATAGAAAAATTAAAAGAGAAAATGATTCAAGACGAAAAAAGTCAAAGCGAAGGTTAAAGAAGGCTTGTACTTCAGTGAAAAGAGGAAAGAAGCGGCTTGACAGTGAATCTACCTCGATATCTGCAGAGTCGGTTTGGCATGATGGACTCAGATGAGTCCAACTATGAAACAATTGAAGATTATATAGCTGAATGCTTCAGGAAACAAGATGAAGAAAAAGAAAATATTGAATTGGAAGGTGTTCCTTTTGGATTGCATGATATTGAATTTCATACAGAAAGTCATGAAAAACTTAGAGTAAACGACTGGATTTTAGCTCAATTTGCGACAAAAAAGAGTGGGGAATTTTGTGGGGGGAAATTTTGACATTTTGTGGGGAAAGTCTTAAAAATTAACAATAAGTCATGTCCTACTGTAAATTTTTTACGAAAAATAAAAGAATCCAAATATGACAAAGGAACCACATTTACACACCCAATAGTTGATGACATCTGCACCATGGAACACATAGAAAATATAATTACAGTATTACCGCAACCAAAGATTACTCGACGTGGTCAAGTCGTCTTCAACGTTGATTTTAATTCCTATAACATACAATGAAACTTTAATTAGTAACAAGTACTTACCTGTCTTAAGAAGAATTATTCTTTGATTAAAAAATAATAACAACTAAGACTAATCTCCAAAAACTAAATAATAATATATTAATAAAAATAGATAAATTTATATTCAAAGTATCATATTTAAACCTGTGTGAGATTCCTTTTCACTATTTAAGTGAACGAAAAATTCAATTCTTTTTGACTATTTTAAGTGTTGTAAGTAATGTTAATATATTACTTTATTATGTTTAATCAGCAAATTATGTAATGTTTCATTATGCAGCCTGTTGAATACCAAAAATTAAAGCTTTTTATTACAATTTAAGTAGTATTTTCAATTACTCTATTTGTGATCTCATTTTTTTATAAAAGAGCCCTGAATATCGTATAAGTTCCTATGTACAATAAATAGATAAAAAAAAGTTATTTTTTAAGTAATCATGACGTACAGATTTATATTTCGTGTTATTGTGAAGGAATATTGTGTTTTTATTGTTTTTAGAGAGGAGCTTACCTAGTTTTTCTGTTTGCTAATTATAATATTAATTACGCTTTTTAATACTGTTGTTTTTTTTTTAATAAAAATCTTTGATTTGTTTACATAAAGTACCGTCCGTATATATTATATTATTGTTTAATTTTGATATTAGGTATATTTTATTTATTTTAAATAAGTTGATTGATCTCGATTCTTAATTACTAATAAAACGTTTCTTTCCAACAGAAAACGTGATTTATTAATTTTTTTCAAAAGAGTTATTTTTTTCACAGCACGTATAAAAATAAAAAGTTTTTATTTTTATACGTGCTATGAAATTAGTTAAAGATTTTATTTAAATGTGACAACCCTGGGCATTCAGAAATCGCGAATTTCGGTTTGTATGGAAAAGTGAAAATATTCTTGGGTAACATTGCCCATCCAATTTGCTACGTGAGTTTTAAAGAAAATGGTGAGATTTCTGCAGCAAACGCTATCATTACTCAAATCCTTGAAGTGGTTTTTATTACAATGCAGATAAATTTGATTTTTGCGTCAAAATCATCGTGGGCAATGTTGGCTAGAAGTCCACATAACTTTGCCCGCCATCAGAATCAACCAAAAGTGGGATGAAATGTTAATTTATTACAAAAATGACTAAAAATATGCATTCACGTTATTCCAAAGCTGAAGTAGATAGTAAACTAAACACAGCTACCCATAGACTTTTTTAGAAATATTTGTAGATTTTTAAAAAAAACGGGCGATGTTGTTAAGTCTATATAAGTCTGAACTTTGTTCTTTAACAAAGATGTGTTTATTTGTACGAGAGGGTCTGTGTACCGCAGAAACCACTATGTCTCTCTCCGAATTTAGTTTTATTATACCAGTCAAGTTTTCAAGGGTTTATGTTGGTATTGTATTAATGTAAATTTCAATTGATTTCCAATGTAAACTATAACGTCTCCAGCGCGTTTTTAGAGCGTAGTTGTGTGTGTAAGCTATATCCAGGTATTTTATTTATTTATTTATTCATTCAAGAAACAAACGGCTTACAATATTTCGTATAAATAAAAGTTAAAAATAAGTATCTCACTAGCCAAAACAGTTTCCAATTTTTAATAATACATAGCGGATGTAAGAACTACACAATATTACCTAATTAATGTACAATAGAAGGAGAATTTTAAATTTAGTAATAATATTTAAATTTTGAAATACTTTTCAAACTGCTCACTCTTCCATGCATTTATTTGTTTGAAATGCTACTATTGGTTAAGAAACACATGGCATATTAATCTTAGGACAAGAAATAAAGATACTCTTGGTAAGAAACTGTACATGCCACTTAGAAATTTAAGTGTATTTAGTAATAATGAATATGTATGGCAATTGACATTTTTAATCACCTACCTATACAATATAAAAATTTTATATTTCATGGAATACAGAAGGAAATTACTTGACTTGTTTTAAATTAAAGGATATTATTCAATTAATGAATATTTTGAAGACACCGAATTATTATTTTTTAGACATTATATAATCTTAGAGTGATAACTTATTTGAAACTAATTTGACAATTAACTTCACAATTTTTTTACATTAACTTAGAAATATTTTTTGTTTAATTCAATAAACATTTGATTTAATAAACATTTGCACACTGACTCTCAGAAGAAAGTGTTGATCTGAATGACATGTTAAACCAACTTATGTACACATTTTCAAGCAAATAAATATGATTTAATTTTATACAATAACAATAACAATAAATCGCAGTAAGAGTTTACATTTTTTTTAACAGATGTAATGAAGCCGTTAAGATTGCAATTAAATATATCTATCATATGGTAACGTTGATTATGTGTGCTGCAAGCTCTGACTAAAAATCTATTTTTGGAATAATTTGTTTTACAAACAGGAACAGAAAACACCGCGTTGGAGCGGATACTTGACTTAGGACATCTTAGTGAAACACGACTCAAGAGGAAAGGAGAATCAACATGATTATTGAGAATTTTATACAAATATATCTGATCCCTATGTTCACGACGCATTTGTAAAGTTTCTAAATCAGGAGGAGAATTTTTTTTAAATCGGTAACCTAATCTTTTGATGAATTTATTCTGAATTCTCTCAACTTGATCAATATATGTAGTGTATACAGGGTTCCATGCAATAGACGCGTATTCCAGATGGCTTCTTACTAAGCAGTTATATAAAGTAATATAGATGTTTATATTTTTGAAATCGTTGCACTGGCGGAAGACAAACCCCAGCATTTTGTATGCTTTTGAGGTGATATTGTTTATATGAGAAGCAAAATCTAGTTCACTATCAAGGTGCACACCCAGGTCTCTCACCTCGTTCACTCTTTCAATCGTAGTGTTACAAAAATTATAATTATATTTTATTGGAAATCTTTTTCTGGAATAAGTAATCAAATGACATTTAGTAATATTTAGTTTTAGATCATTTAGTGCACAATACTAATAAAATTTATTTAATTCGTCCTGAAAAAGTTGACAATCTTCTATTGTTTTTACAAAGGTAAATATTTTTGTATCATCAGCATATAATAATGCTTTAGAATGTTTAAAATGGCTCATAATGTCATTGATAAATATGTTGAAAAGAAGAGGACCGAGGTGGGAACCCTGAGGCACACCTGAGGTGATAGGGATGAAACTAGATGTATAGCCCTTTACAGCTACCGCCTGAGACCTATCCCGCAAATACGACGATAACCATCTCAGAAGATCACCGTGTATACCGATGTTTTCCAGTTTAGTTATCAACAAATTATGTGAGATTTTGTCAAATGCTTTGGAAAAATCGGTATACACGGTATCCACCTGATACCCGTGCTCCATGGCCTCTAAAGTTAAATCTAGAAACTCACAGAGATTTGATTCAGTTGATCTCCCACTAATAAAACCGTGTTGATTTGGGATTATGTAGGGTCTTATTGTAGGAAACAGAGAATCGTAAATAATCTTTTCAAAAAGCTTGGGCACAACTGACAACTTAGAAATACCACGATAGTTACAAATGTTGTGTTTGTCACCGTTTTTAAAAATGGGAACAATAATTGATCTCTTCCAAGCTGTAGGCATGACGCCTGTTCTTAAAGAAATATTAAAAAGTGTTGCAAGAGGATTAGCAATTTGTTTGTGACAGAGTTTTAGGAAAACTGGGTGAACACCATCGGGGCCCATTCCTTTGTTGACATCAAGTCGTTTTAGATATTTTTCAACAATAGAGCTATCAATGAAAATCGATTTTATCAAACAATCATTATTTATTATGTCATTGAATACGTTCATATTTGACGAAGGCTCAAAAACAGACTGGAAAAAAGAGTTGAATAAATTTGCAATTTGTTGACCATCCGATGCATAAGTGTCACCCAGGTGTAAAGTATCAGGAATACCGTTACTACTCCGTTTAGAATTAATAAATGACCAGAAATGTTTGGTATTATACTGTATATTACTTTCCGTGTTGCTAATAAATTGACCATAACACAAAATCTCAAATTTTTTGGCTTCACGCCGCGCAAAAGAATAATTGTCATAATCATTTTGTCTGCCGTATATTTTCCATTTTTTATGGAGTTTACGTTTTTTATTGATTAGTTTAATTAGATGTTTATTATACCAAACCGGATATTTAACTTAATAAATATTTGTTTTTAAGTATTTTTAGTATTTATAGACGAAAATCTTTAAAGTTTAATATGTCACTGTAAAATACAATGGTTAAAGTAACTATTGTTATAGTTCCCGCACTTTAAAAGCACTTATCACACAGTTTTTCAATAAAAAATATAGCACAGCTGTATAGACGGCCGAGTACGTGAAAGATCATATGTTATAAAGTTATAAAGTACTGAAATGCTAGGGGAGATACCAGCTTCTGTAATCAGTTCTTATTTCGTAACTTCGAATGGGATTTTACAGATGTAATTTTGTAAAGTTTTTAATCATCGAACGGATATTATTATGCAGAATGATAGGCTGAGATGGTTATAATTCGAATGATGATTAAGAAATCGTTAGTGGAAATATAATTATAAATTTCTATGATATTGGTTTTATATTATGGTAAACGGTGGAAAGGAACATAATATGTTCATTGCGGGGTTGAAGATATTTGATTTTGAATGTGGCTAATTTCTTGAAGAGATCGAATGTAATTTTTCTAGCACATACCTTGTCATTTTTTCGCCATATGTATTGGTAAAATATTGTCTTTAGTTATCTTCTCTGATGTATAATTGACTATTGAATTTTTTTGGGATACATTAGGTATTAGAGCTCCTGTAGAAGAGTTTTTCTTTAGTCGCTCCAACCCGTTGGCTTTGGGCAGATGAGGTTTTGATTTCAACAATAATAGGACCTGGTTTATCATTTCATCCAGGTAGTCGTAATGATAATTGCACGTCACTACTATCCATATTCAAATTGAAGGCAATCTGTTCTAAGATTTTAGGAACGTCGGTATGCATAACGCTAGGAAGACCAGCTATTTCCACGCAGGATGATAAGCTTTTCTGTTCAAAGTTATTCATGCACTGTTCTAGCGATATCACTCTAAGCTCAAGACTCTAGTTCCTGTTTAAAAGGTCTTTGTTTTTATTTTCTTAGTCCTTTATACCGCTATTTTGCTGTCTATGGACTGCTCCATGGTGGGAATTTGGACTATTAAAAACTCCATAAGTAGTTCTAGATTGTCACTTTCTTCCCAAAATGTGTTTTTCGGCCCTCTAAAGATGTCCTATACGCTTGTCAAAAGTCTGAATGTTGCACCCTGATTAAGATTCATCGTCCATTTCCGCATTATCAGGTATAAGATAGGATGGCCAGCGGGAGACGTTTTTCAGACATTCATTACAACTCCACTCAATGCCGGGAGAGTTTCGGAGGGTAGTTGTTCGATAGTTTGACACATAACGGATCTTCGTGAACTGATTTATTCTAACAGCACCTGCTATACACTAAACCTGGTTTTGTTTTAGTAATGTTCTTATTGCACTTAGTAGACTTCTTAAAAGCCATAAAATGTTAATCGAGCACGTCTTCGTTTTACAAACACTATTTGGATATTTACACACGGCTGACCGTACGCAGACTTCAACTTAGATTAAATTTTAAGATACCGGCTAATACAGAACAGAGATTGGAAAGTGCACCTTCTTAACTGTAGCGAGAGGTCCGACAGTGTAGAAAGTCTCGTATGAAAAGCACGAGGCTGTCTGGTACGCTTAGTTCAAAGTGCTTAAATAAAAGCTTAAACAACAAGGCATCGTACCAGACCTTCTCGAAGGGTTTCCCCACGTCAAAGAAAAGTGCCTATCGAGTTTAAACTTACGTTCCTTTGCTCCGAGATGTGCTGCTTGATGCGGTGCGCCTGTTCGACGCAGGAGTGACGGGACCTAAAGCTGAACTGTTTGTCCGGTAACAGGTGCTTCGCGCGGATGGCATCCCCAGAGCCTGTTCAAAATGATCCTTTACATTAGAGGTAGATTGTGGGTAAATTACAAGGTTTTCCAAATTTCCTAATACCTATGACTACGTGTCCTTCCTCGTTTGCCGAAAGCATCAGTTTTTAAGTAAGTTATTAAAAATAACTACTAACAATTGTATGAGTACGAGTGAGAGAGTTTTGAGAGCCCTGTTTGGTATTTCGTCTAAACCTAGGGTTTTGCGCGATTTAAGGTTTTTCAATATTTTTTTTTGTTAATAATTAGCAGGCGTTTGTCTTCCATCTCACCTGATGAAAAGTGACGATGAAGACGAGAATCATACAAGCCTGTCCAAGAGGTACTTTTCACTCTTCACTTAAAAGCTCCAGGGTTATATTTGTCTGGAAAAACAGACGCAGGCAAATCGTTCCACTCTTTGGCAACACGAACCAAAAATGAGCTAACGAACCGTTTAGTTCGGCTCATCGGCACGCTAACCACAAACGGGTGAAACTTCTGTCTGCGTCTGGTTGCCCGGTGGAGATAGAAGGTAGGTACGATCAACTGAAAAAGAGCATTCGCACACAATATCCAAAGTGCAATCTGTAAAAAACCGATAGACTAGCAACTTTTCGACGATGTTCGAGACATTGTAGTCTCGAAGAAGTAAGTTTGTCGTCACTTATGAGTCGCTTATGAACGCTTCAAGATGGTACTGCAACGTTTGCTTGTGCCGTATCTAATAAAAGAGGTTATCGCACAATGAACTTGCCGACAATTATGAGTGGCAAATTATAAGCCCGTCATTATTTTAATTTATTTGTAAATTGTAAAATAGATAGAATATGGAAGTTTGTTCCATGGCATTCTATCACAGACAGCGGCCCCAAATAAAGATGAAAGATAAAAAACTAAATGTATATTTATGAGTCTTTATCCTTTATTAAAAGCAAGTATTCAACAAACCTAGTGTTTTCCTTGTAAGTTAGGAAGTCGTCCCTAGCATATACACGTTATTATAGTATAATACCATCTGCTGGTTCCGAACTGGTAGATGGTGGAGGCGTCGGGTACTCTGCAAGTAAAGTGCAAGGAATCTGCAAGTAAAGTGTAAGTGATCTGCAAATAAAGTGCAAGTAATAGTGTGAATATTAGTGTGGTGAATATTTATGGTTAGTATTGAATGTTTCAAAACAAAGAAGATCGAAATAAGATTTATTTATTTATTTATTTATTTAACAATATTGGGGAAATTTACAGCTACTATTTCTTTTTTTTTTTTTTTTTTTTTTTTTACAGAAAGATAGATACAGAGGGCCAATTACAAATTTCCACAGACAAGTAAATAGTAAAAATCAAAACAAAGGTGATCACATTACCTATTGCATACAAAATGTAGAAGATTAGCCAATATAATGTACATTAAAACAAATACAAATAGACAAAAAAAAAAAAATAACACTACCACATACATATAATTTTTTCATAAGGTTTTTACATAAAGAAGCGATTAGTAAATAACCGCTTAAGCTGCCCAACAGAAGTGTTATAAAGATCTATATCATGACTTCTGCACAGTTTATTGAAACACCTGCTTGCTCTTAATAAGTAACAATTTTGCCTGTAATTTGTCGAAGCAAAAGGTACGTGGAGGATATTTGGATTTCTCAGAGATGTGCCAGGAACATATAAATATACACGTTCTAATAACTCAGGGCAATCAACCGAGCCGTTAGCTATATTAAGCAAAAAAGCGAGGTCTGCTATACGCCTTCTCTCCTGTAAAGGTAGTATGTGAAACTTTTGGCAACGCCTATTATAGTTAGGTACATAAGATTTAACTCTAAATTGGAGATACCTTAAAAACCGTTTTTGAATTTGTTCGATCCGCTTAATATAAACATTATACAACGGGTTCCATATTTGTGAAGCGTACTCCAAGTGACTGCGCACAAACGCGCAATATAATATCTTTACCGTTTTAATTGAGTTGAAGTTATTAGACAAACGCAAAATGAAACCTAGCGCTTTAGAAGCTTTGTTTATTATATTGTTAACATGATCATCAAAAAGTAATTTGCTATCAAAAGTTACTCCTAAATCTCGTATAGTGGTAACTCTGGTAATAATTTGATTTTTGAGCGTGTATGTGTATTGTAAAGGATCATTTTTACGAGTGTATGAACAAATGAAGCATTTGGATACATTCAGATCCAATTTGTTAGTATTACAGTAACTCTCAAATCTACATAAATCATCTTGGAGACGATTTGCGTCAGCGACAGATTTAACTGGACATAAAATTTTCATATCATCTGCATATAAAAATATTTTAGAAAAATGAAAGCATGATGGTATGTCATTTACAAATATGTTAAATAGAAGAGGCCCTAACAAAGACCCTTGTGGGACACCAGATGGAAGTAACAATGCTGCAGAAGAATAGCCGTAAAGTGCAACAATTTGCGTTCTATTTTGAACGTATGATGTAAACCATCTGTATAGATTGCCTCTAATACCAACCGATCGAATTTTACGGAGGAGTAGTAAGTGATCTATTTTGTCAAAGCACTTGGTGTAGTCAGTGTAAATAGTATCGACCTGTGCGGATTTTGACATGTGCTCTGACAAATAGTCACTACATAAGATAAGGTTAGATGTTGTGGACCTTCCCTTAAGAAAACCGTGTTGCTGTTCGTTAAATGTTTGTTTTAGTGACGAGTGAAGTTGTTTATATACTATTCTTTCCAAGACTTTACCAAACAAACACAATTTTGAGATAGCTCTATAATTCTCAACTCTATATTTTGGTCCACTCTTGTGGATTGGAGTGATGAATGCTGTTTTCCATACTGTAGGAACAACGCCTTCAGATAACGATCGTTTAAATAAAATTGTTATTGGGACCATTACACTACTAGCACATCTAACGATAAAAAGAGCTGGAATGTTATCGGGCCCAGCTGACTTATTTAAGTCTAGTGATTCAAGTAGTTTGTAGACCTCAAGCGCATCCACCTCAATGTCCCCTATGTCACCTATCGATACACTATCTTCTATATTTTCGACGGGATCATCATTGTGATTGTTACCTAAATACGTCGAGTGAAAATATTCGCTGAACATGTTACAAATGACCTGTCCACTGTCCGACGATTGCTGCCCGAAATGCATCACAGCAGGGTACGCATTATTCTGATTTTTAGTTTTCACGTAAGACCAAAAAGCTTTAGGGTTTTTAGAAATATTTATCTCTATATTTTTAATATATTCATCAAACATCTCCTTTTCCAATATTTTAGCACGATCCCGTAGCAAAATAAATGATTGAAGGTCTGACTGGTTACCGTAGGTTTTATATTTGGAATGGTGTTTAGATTTCTCCTTTAAGAGTTTGATGAGGGGTTTTTTATACCATGCTGGATATTTCTGTGTATTACTCATGATTTTACTAGGTACATAGGTTTGTCGAAGATCACATAGGACATCGTAAAAGTAGGCAACTGCTTGATCAAGTGGACAGTTTAACAGTTTATGTTGCCAATTTACAGCGCCTATCCGATCATTAATGGACTGATAGTCTCCAGAATGGTATAAATACTTGGTATACGGCATGTTACTAAGGGTGTGAAGCTGAACAAAGTCAGCGAGTATACATAGGGCTGGATGATGCGCATCTTCTAAAACTAACGGATCTTGGCAGCGAATCGACGATATAGGACTGTTAGAAAAAATTAAGTCCAAAATTCTGTTATTTTGGTTTTTAATATAATTATATTGAGATAAATTACTTAAATGGAAATTGTCAAAAAATTCATATTGTGCAGAACCCTGTACATTTTCGGCTATACAACAGTTGCTACCATCATCTGTAACTGTCCAGATTAAGTTGGGCATATTAAAGTCCCCGAGTATGATAAATTTGTCTTTAGGATAAGCCAAGACAATATCTGAAAGTTGTTTTGAGAAATTTGACAACTGTTGCGTAAGAGAATTGCCTGTGTTTTGATTACAAATATACACAATACAAAGATGCAGCTTGTACGTAACTCTGGGTTTCCGGCATTGGAGTGTCAGCGATACCCACAAATCCTCGGCATTTGAGCACCAGTCCCTACGAGGCTCGGCCGTGAGTTCGCGGCGAACAGCTATAATCACTCCACCTCCTAGCGTTTGTTTAGTATTTTTATAGTCCCGGTCCCTCCTCCAAACGATATATCGGTCGTCGAACAACTCACTGTCTTTAACACCCTCAATTAACCAAGTTTCCGTTAAGCAAACAATATCGTAGGTATTCATACAAATATTACCATACAAAAGCGTGGTTTTGGTACGCAAACCACGGACGTTTTGATAGTAAATTTTAATCATTTTTGATTACGGAGACAATAAAGAAGAAATAATAATAATAATTTAAAAAAAAAAAAAAATCCCATAATAATAAAAATACATATAAAATATACCGTGCAACGGTTAAGAGAAGGTACCGAATAAGAGAACTCAGCACGACAACCATAATAAGCGTTGACAAATGATAAACACATAGATGTGATGTGTACGATATAAGATGTACCTAATAGATAAAAGCGGGAAGCGGGTGATGGAGCGAGGCGAAGCATAATATAATCGGTATATAGTAGGCAGGCATAGTATAAATATGTGTAAATAACATGTAAGTTGCAGTTAAATGCGAAAAGTTCAAAGGCAGCAAGCAAGTAAGCATTTCTCAAACTAAAGGGGTGTACACAACAAATCTGTATTTTGAATAGTAAAAGTTGTACTAAGTTAGTTTCTTTAGATCTTGTTCTGATTTTATATGTATTACATGAGCTGTAGGGCTTTTTCGTGCAAAAATTGTCGTCAATTTTGGTCAGAGAGTTTTTGATGCAATTTGATATTGTATCAGCAATAAATAAGTATAACGATGAGACAATGAAACTCATTTTGGGAACATGTTTGAAGGGACTGGCGTTATTCTTTTATAAGACGATTATTAATTCATGAGGGACATTCGAAGACGTCAAAAGGAAACTTATATCTGAGTTTGGGAAAGAAGTTGATCACGTTGCAAATTTCTACTCGAGGAAGCAACAGCCCAGTGAAGATCTGTTAACGTATTTTTACGCCTTGGACATGTGTGCAAATAAAGCCGGTGCAGTCATAACAGAACAGATTTTTATCAAGCATTTCCTACATAATTGTACTTACGTACAAAAGTGCAGATTAGCTTCCCAAATTTACGCAAATAAAAATGCACTGAAAGAAATAATTATACAGATGCAAAAAATCTTTGGTAATAAGCACCAAGTGAATTTAAAACTCCCAATAAACTCTCGAATGCCACAAGAAACGCCATTATGTTCTGCGACATCACCAAGGAGTGGGAATGAAAACTCACAAATGTCAACCAACGAGATCTACGGAAACGCGAGAGGGAGATTCACAAATACTAACAATCGATCTCCATATAATTTAAGAAGAACACAGGATCGAGGTGATTCATCCAACAGGCAAGGAATGAATTTCCCAAATTCCAACCGGCGTCAGTGAGACAGCTTGGGACACCTTGATGCCGATTAATCAAGAAAATATTACATGTAAGTTTAGTCCCAATATTAAAGTTAAAATTAGGAAAAAATTTATCTCAGCTTTACTTGATACAGGCGCTTCAGTGTCTGTAATATCTCAACTATTATGTAATCAATTAAATATAATAATACATAAGATTGAAGATGTAAAAATCCGAGCCGTTAATGGTAATCGAATGGATATAATTGGTAAAATAAAACTATGCTTGGAAAATGAACATGTTGTGTATGTACAGAATTGTTATGTAGTTGACAATATTGAAAGAAATTTAATTCTCGGACAAGACTTCCTTCAGGAGTTTGGTGCAATATTAGACTTTAAAAAAGGTCATGTTCAATTTGTTAATAATATTTGTAAATTTATTAGAAATAATGAAATTAATTATATTAATGTTAAGATGTGAACCAAAATACCCTTCAGGTAATACAGGTTTCACTTGAATTAAGTAAGGATGAATATATTTATTTTTCTGATTTAGTAGATAAAAATGATTGTAGATTGTGGAAAGTAGTGGTAGCTAAACCAAATGAAAAAGAATTAAATTTATCTTCGAATTTGTCGATAAAAAAACAAATAAAATTGTTAAAAATATTTAAAAAATATCGATCGATGTTTGCGTTCGAAAAAAAAGATTTAGGAAAGTGTAATATCGTCGAAGTCACAATCGATACAATAGATGAAACTCCAGAACATAGAGCACCTTATAGAATATCTAATGAACAACATAAAATTATACGTGAGCAAATTTTTGATATGCTTGAAAACAATGTGATTAGAAAATCTAGAAGTGCGTATGCATCACCGGTTGTACTAGTGAAAAAACCGGATAATATATGGAGATTTTGTGTGGATTATAGAAAGCTGAATAAAAAGGTGATTACAGATTCGTATCCTTTACCTATCATCGAAGATATTATCACACAGCTGAATGGGGCAAAATTCTACGCCGATTTAGATTTAAACTCTGCCTATTGGCAATTATCGATAGCGGAGAAGGATAAACACAAAACAGCATTCATCACACCGTCTGGATTATATGAGTTTAACGTACTACCATTTGGATTAGAAACTAGCGGAGGTTTTTTCAGACAATGGATGAAGTTTTAGCATGTCTTAAATATAAAATTCGTTGTCGTAAATATAAAATTAACCTCGTGAATAGTTGCCGTTTAAGTCAATATGATAGTTGGGAACATGCCGAGCTTACAGATGCAGACAAAATCAACTTGGCATAGAGACATTGTAAATTTATTTAAAAAAATAAACCCGTGAACTTTTTGCCAGTTCTTTTTCACGAAGGTCTTTTCGAACTGGTGGAATAGTCTTGCTTCATTTAACGCCAATAAGAACAAGCAATTATCATTGTTGCGAAACATTGCTTTTTCAGGGTAGTTGGTGAAAGCACCGATCGCATCCTCTACCGTCTTCTCGATAGATGGCAACGAATCGGATATGGCGTTTAGGTCAGGGATGTCGGTTGACTTAAGGGCTTCTGTTGGTTTGTCCTAATCAATGTGTGACCTCGTTTCAGGAACGTTGAACATTTTGTAGTATTGCTACGTCGAGAATATCAGGGCGATGATTTGTATTATAAGGATATTGTGCCACTTTCCACTACATCAGAGTTTAGCGACATGACACGTTTATAAAGACCACGGCCGTTTTGGTTTATAACTGCGAAGTGACTTGAATGTGTCGAGTTAAAGTCACTAGCAGACTGAAGGTGGCTTTGACACGTAACTTTGTCCGGTAGTTGGTAGACGGATGCCAGCGTGATTGTCGGTTTTTGCTATTCTTCGATATTCTCGAACTGTGGGGAATCGACAGGTATAAATGCTTTTGTAATTGATGAGGGTACCGCCTTTATTGGCGGTAACCCTATCTTTAACAATTTCATAGTTTGCTTCGTAAGGGCACTTGTTCCTAGGGTTTCAAAAAAGTTCCTGCACAAGAGCATCGTCGTTAACCGTGGTTTTATCCTAGAGGACTAAATTTAAATTTTTTTTTATTTTGAACATTGTGATAAGCGTCTGGTGCTCAATTGCAACGTAGCACGTAGTCTTGATGTCACTATTTGCGGCTCATAGTTTGCGGACCAGAGTGCTAATTTCTCCCAAGTCGAATTCGTTTACAAGCGCGAAGTCTGAAAGTGGCTCCCCACAGCCGCTGACCGGGGAAGGCGGGAGTAAAGTCAAGTGTTTCCTTATCATGATGGCTGCGTCATGATAGTCGCATAGCTTAGACTGAGGATTTTGGGGTGGGTTGGGCTTTGCAGTAGAAGCAGAATGTAAAGACTTGTGCTTTGCCTTCTGTGCCATTTCGGGATTGGGTTTTGGGGCCCTAGAGCAACCTAGGTAATTGGCACTGTGGCCAACCGACTTACATTGGACGCAAACGAAAGGTGCGGTTGATTGCATGGTTCACACGCAATCCGTATTGCCATGATCTCCCGGACACTTGACGCCCCTAGACTTGTGGCGATTTCTGGCCATCTAACTGGCACTAGCTGTGTAGTTTACGTTTAAAAGGGATTTAAACAAAGTTTTCTTTATGTTTTTAGATTAAAAATCCCCTGGTCCTCTGGGGTTTGTTCAAATGTTATCAACACTAAGTTATTTGGCATATAATCTATGTTTGCCGTAAATACAATGAGCTGAAATGACCGGGAAACCCTAGCCTTTAATTTCCTGGAACAGGAGCTTGGGTTTGATCTCATTCGGTATGCCTCTAAGGATTTTGCGTAAAACGCGCTCCTGCTCGAGTGCATAAGGTGTGGTACTCGATGGATTTCACCTTCAAGTACTGTTAGGGCGCGGTGGTTGGCTGGCGTGACAATCGCTACGCGGATATCGATCGCGGTATTTTTCGTACATATATACCCAATTTTCGAATTGAAATTGTACGTTGACACAGATGTCCACGCCGAATGAAAATAAAAAGCAGTGTTGTGTAAAGCAGTAAGTGCTTGCAAGCATGGACTGCGGGTCTCACTTTTTAGGAGTTTTGGATTTACTGCTAGATGAGTCCTAAGGTTAAGCCCTTTACTGTCGTTTCGCGATGATGGTGAATTCATCGTTGGGATCGATGGGTTGGACGGAATCTGGGGTATTGCAATACATCGATGATACCGACGATAAAGTACTTGTGAATAAAGCCAAGAACGAGTGCGGGCTAGACCGCTCGCGTGAGAGATTGGTGGACGCGGGTTGGCGCGCCCGTCTATTTTCAAAAAAACTTTCTTTGTGTGATTCTTTGATTGTAAATTGGAGCCCACTTTCAAATTTTGTCTAGATGTTCAAACCCTGCGCGCAAATGAGGGCCACGAAGCCCTATATCTGCCTCCACAGTAGCCATAGCTACCGTGGCCTGAAAATAACTGACAAACTAACTGTATTTCGCCGAAAGCCACTGCCTAGAATTCTTAAAAAGTACGCAGGTAAAAGTCAACTACGTTATGATCGACCTTTGCTGACAAAACGAGGCACATGTTTACGAAAAGATATATATTATGATAATAGATAAATATTTTTGAAATAAAAAGTAAATGAATAAAACATTGGAAAAGAAATAAATATTTAAATAACAGGTCTGGATCAGTACAAATCGGTTGTCACCGTTAGGTATCTTTTGTACTTTAACCATACTACTTTACGACCTAAGTTCAGATAGTTTTTCTATCGGGTGACGGGTCGCTCACTTCCCTCTTATATGGTTGAGGAGGGCGATGGCTGGATCCCGCGTTAACTCGTGAACGGGTGCCATCTGAGGGTGTACGTCGTTTGCATACTTGGGGGGAGGGAGACTTGCCGAGCTAACGGATGCAGATAAGAATAACTTTGTACAGACATAAAGAGACTCTGTAAATTTATTTTGAAAAAAATATATCCGTGAAGTTTCTTGCCAGTTCTTCTCCACGAAGGTTTTTTCGAACTGGTGGTAGAGTCATGTTTTATTTGACATCAATAAGAACAAGTAATTGTCAATGTTGAGAAATAAATATTTCATTTCATTATTTCATTTCATTTCATATCAAGTAAAATCTAATGTTTTCAATCGATGTTTCGTTCAAACAGTGTGCTTGGCTTTAATTTATTATTTTTGGGCCCAGCAAATATCATTTGAGTTTGCAAATACGAAAAAAAAATTGTAAGGCCAAAATTTAGCTTTCATACAAAATTTTGTGACATCACATTTCAGGGGTTCGAATTATAATATATTTTATTCATTCACAATGCCAAAAATACCAAAGATAGATTATTTCAATCTTTTTCTTTTTGCAGTGCTTATCCACCTTTGCTTACTTACCATTACCTTTTATTTGAATAATCATGATCTTCATCACATATTACATAAAATTGCATAGCCACGGTATTATTTTTTATTATTATATTTATTATTAGAACATAGGCACTCAAAGCACTCTCTGTGATTTGTACAAACAGCGAAACTGATGTTTTTACAAACGGATAAGGTATTTTTTAGGTTTTATGAAATGCTAAATAAGTAAAACAAATATTTTATCAAAGGAATTTGTAGATAATGGCTGTGTTCCTCTATTTAACTTATCATTATCCCGAATTAAGTTACTAATTCAGGAGAAATATAAGATATATTTCTTTTGAAACAATAAACCAATAAACCAAAGATGCCGTCAAAAATTAATCTTTTAATGGTACTGGGTTTCACATCTACAAATAGTCTAGTAACTGAACAAAAAGTACACACCTTTTTCCATGCTTTTATAATGAACTTTACATATAGTATTAAAATGTTAGCATAGAAACTTATCCTATGCGACTATCTTGGTTTAACTAATTGCTTTAATTTTAAAATACATATCTATATTTTAGTCTTTAAGAAAATCTATACAACAAATTCAAGTTTTCTAAGTCTAGCGATTAGAGTTACGCACTGAAGCGTCAAAGTGAATCAGTCTAGACTTGGTTGGCAAATGAATATTTGAAAATAATGATTTAATTTATATCATACACATAATAATTTAACCATTTTAATAATATTGTTTGACTTTGTATAAGACTGGTGTGAGATATAAAAACGATATAATCAAAAATGGCGATGTTTACTAGATTTACAGTAAAAATAAAAACATAGCTAAAATGAAAATGTTTCATCTGCGACACAGTTGCGTAAAAAAATCTTTACTAACCATTATTCAGAGGTTAACAAAACACAAACCTTTTTTACTTCGACCAGTCGGAGCCACGGAGTGGGGTGTGAAAAAAATTGGAAATCAATCTATATCTATCGGGAGCGTCGCTCAAATGCCATTAACATAATGTAATGGGGACCCAATCCTATAATCAGATATCTCTTCGACCTTATACGGTTATTTTTTGGGGATACGCGATACATGGTTTCGGGATGAAATGTTAGTTTAAATTTTTTTGTTTAGTCGGTTGATATGTGTTCTAAAAACATATGTTGAAGTGTTGATGACAAACGTATTTTATTAAATAGGATCATCGATGACGTTTATGCTTGAAGTTTTTGTAACAGCTTTATAACATCAAAACTCAAACTGTACATTATATTAACTGCAATATCTATTGATTTTTTAAATACGCATAGTGTCTGTAAAATATCTATAATAATCTACTAAGTTTTATTTTTGCATCTTTAGGCATATACATGTTTGACTTCTTTGAGAATGGATCGACTGAACCATGTAGCCCTATCTACTCTGCGCTTAGTTTTTTTTATATGTATATTTTTATTATGGAGGACGCGATTCTTACGAATACCAGTGTATTTCGAAGTGCCGTATAAGAGTTGGGTCACTAAACGATCCATTGGCAATAACCTAACCGGAGTGTTTTTCGATAGGACTCTTATATGGATTATTCTAGATTATTGTCAAGATGTTTATACATTATTGGTTTTTTTTAATTTGTGTTGTATAGTCAGAAATATGACTTTCGACAAAAAAAAATTGTTTCCTTTTATGTCAAGTTTGTTTTAAAAGCTAAGGGTAATATCGTTTAAATGCCAGCTTTTTAGAAATTACTAAAACAATCCTTCTGAGCTATTTATCATTCCCATGTTTTGTTATTCAGTGTCGAGTCACAAAGGTCTCTAATCAGGTGTGCCTGGCAAACTTGTGTAATTGTCAGTTTCTGTCTTTGCGCGGCCATCCTTAATTGGACGCAACCGACTGTTCCACATGAAAATACATGTTGCTAAATTCATTAATTTATTTATTTATTTAATAGTTAATGTACACACAGGTTTTAATTACAGTATAAAAAGTAGTTACCAAATAATGTACAAAGGTACTGCTTATTTCTAAAAGAAATCTCTTCCAACAGACCGGAGACTGGAGAGTGTGAATAATAGCTTAGTGTGTACTAAATTATATGTACATAAAATATATACTACAAACAAATGCTACTAAATACTTACATATTGTATTAAATATAAATATAAACTACTCATCTATATATAAATAGAATATCTATGATATATAAATATATGCAAACTAATATATACACAGTATACTTGACTTTTACAAATGATTCAAAGAAATGAACATAAGATTATAATAATAGGTCTTTACCTATGAAACTGCCGTTTTGCCGTACTGGCCATTTCAAATGAAAATATATTTTTTTTGACTGATAATTCTAATTTCAAATTAATTTTATTTGAAAAACATGGAATTCTTTTTCTAAAATCGTCATTTGTTTAATAGTTAGTGTTTTGTTTTCAACGCATTCGAACATTGTTCGTTATCATGGATAAGTTAAAAATTCGAGTAATTATGGAGTATGAGTACCGACGTGGCAGCAAAGCGGCACAAGCGGCACGCAACATCAACGACGTTTACGGAGCGAACACTACAAACGAACGCACCACCCGTTATTGGTTTACCCGCTTCCGTTCTGGAAATTTTGACCTGAAAAATGAACCCCGTGGTCGTCCGAAAACTTTGGTCGACAATGACGAATTAAAGGCAATTGTGGAAGCCGATGAAACTCAATCCACGGCTGAATTAGCAGAGGCTTTCGACGTTAGCATCAAAACAATATCGGTCCATTTGCGTCAAATTGGCAAGGTAAAAAAGCTTGACAAACGTGTACCCCACGAACTCAATGACCGCCAGCGCGAAGTACGCGTGGAGACGTGCTTTGCACTGCTCAGCAGGCATACAAATGAAGGAATTCTGAACCGCATTGTTACTTGTGACGAGAAATGGATCCTGTTTGACAATCGTAAGCGCTCAGCAAGTTGATTGGACCCTGGTTCAGCACCCAAACAATGCCCTGAACGAAAACTTACCCCTAGAAAAGTGATGGTAACTGTTTGGTAGTCTAACGCGGGTGTAATTCATCACAGCTTCTTGCCAAACGGGACAAGCATTACTGCAGATGTGTACTGTGAAGAACTGAACACAATGATGGAGAAGCTCGCTCGTCTCCAACCAGCTTTGGTCAATCGTTCGGCTTCACTGCTCCTGCACGACAACGCGCGACCTCATACTGCACAGCAGACGGTCTCCAAGCTACAAGAGTTGGGGTTGGAAGTTCTCCGTTATCCGCCGTACTCACCAGACCTTGCGCCTACAGACTTCTACTTTTTCCAGAATTTGGATAACTTCTTGGCGGGAAAAAAATTCAATACCCGAGAGGCAGTACAAAATGCCATTGAAGAATTTGTTGCCTCCCGTCCAGCTGATTTCTTCAAGAAAGGCATCAATAAGCTATCAATGCGTTGGCAAAGATGCATTGATTGCATGGGTGATTATTTTGATTAATAGAAATAAAAAATATATAAAAAAATTACGCTTCATTTATTTCGTAAAAAACGGCAATTTCATAGGTAAAGACCAATAGTACTACGGGGTTACAAAAACAAGATTGCAGGCTAATATACTCGAGAGAGGTCATGTTCTCTTACTCGCTTTTTAAATAATGATAACGTTTTCAATTCACGGATTATGCAAGGAAGTGCATTCCACAACCTAACTGCGTGTATGGTGAAGGAATAAGAGAAAAAGTTAGTTTTGTGCGGGTTCATTTTGAGAAGAGTACGCTTATTCCTTCTGCAATGAGGATCATCGGTGTGCGTAAAGGAAAAACGCTTACTTAGGTAACGAAGGAAGGATGGGTTAAACAGTACGTTAAATAGCTGGGATAAGATACGAGAATCTCTATGGTACCTAGCCATCGGAGTTGTCCGCGGTATTCAGAAAAATGATCAAACTTTATAAGACCAAAGATGAATCGAAAACACAAATTCTGTAATCGTTCAAGTTTATTTAATAGCTCTTCAGTTATGTCCAAGTAACCGACATCTGCGTATTCGATTATTGGTTGTATGAGTGTTTGAGCAAGAGCAATCCTGGTCCAGAAGGGCAGAAAACTCCGAAGACTTTTAATTGATGGATGGAATAGTGCACTTTCCTACTAATTTCGCTGACGTTAGCATTCCACGTAAGATAAGAATCGATAATTACTCCTAGGTTTTTGACAGTGTCAGAGAAATTAATAAGAACACCATCCAGGACGACAGAGGTTAAATTGGAAAAATCGATGCAGCCGCGCATATGCCAACTACCAATTATGATAGATTGAGACTTGCTAGGATTAAAAATGTGGGTGAGTGTTGATAGTAATGTAGGCAAAATCAAAGTTATCATTCTTGAACACAATTTGTCCTCACCGACAGCAGAAGATGTAATAGGAAGAATAGCCCTCTTCACAATGTCTTCTGAGACAGTTTTCAGCAAAAATGGAGAATAAGCAGAGGGGGCATAATATGATGATAAGGGCTTTAAAGTTTCCTCTTTATCAGCGAGGCAAACAACAACAGGAGTTTCGGAAAATTGCTTATTAAGTGAGTCTAAATGTAAGTTGTTGTGACCAGTGGGAGAAGATTGCTGATTCCCATGGACTTAAGAAATTTCCAAACTTCTGCAGGGCTCCAATTAGTAAGGGAATAATGATAGTGGTGCCACATAGACGGCTGCAGCAATTACGCAAATATTTGTAGTGGATTTTTACTGTTCATAAAGGAGCGTGTTGGTCATATAATTCTAATAACAAGGAGTTGAAATTTTCAACCTTACCATCGTACCAGTTTATGATGCTGGCATCGCACTGTAGTGACTCCATGTCGATGTTATTATAATTGCGACAAAGCATAGATTAGGAAGACGTATACGAAAAGATAAATTGATAAGGTCGTGGTAAGAGAAGAGTGCAGTGAGTTGCCCGTGTTTATCTATCTATATAGTTAGTTGATGACACTATCATAAGGTCTTTAAGAGAGGGATCACAGCCAGGAAAATGATGGGTTGGAGGAAAGGGTAACATAGACAAGTTGTAGCAGGATAGGATCGCGGGAGTAGAGCGCAGGAACTAGAGTTGTTTTTGATCATGCATATGTTAAAATCTCCCAACATTAAAAATTATCATAGGTTGAACAAAAGTTATGAAAGTAGCTATCGAGATCATACAAATAATTGATATATGCATGTTAGGACTGTAAAAAACAGTAAGTAGAATTTTAGAGTGACGTATAATTATTTCAATGCCAAAACGTTCAGCTGATCCAGGGTAAAAAGAGGGAGAGGTGCTAACAATTATGTGAGATATGTCTGCTTGAAGGTATATGGCAACCCCACCCCCCCTTTCCAGTACTATCATTTCGAATCAGTTTAAACCCAGGAAGAGGATATTGAGTGGACGGAAGAGAGGGTTTTAGAAACGTTTCCGATATGAGTATTGCGTCAGCGTTACTAGTAGTAAAAGTAGCCAAAAGATTGGAGTAGTGACTAGGAACGCTTTATGCATTTATGTGAATTACTTTTAAATTATACGGATTATCAAAAAAAGAAGAAGACAGTTCTTCTGGCAATGTCAGAGAATAGGATAAAAAACTATTGGCAGTTTCAAAACTCCAGGAAGATGATGAGCAAGAGAAGAAGCCGTCGCCGAATGTATCACTTATGTTCATGGTATAAAAATAATAATAAAAAAATATTAAAATATAATATATATGTATATAAATACTATAAATAATGTTTCAAATAGAGTAAACTTAACTTAATATGATTTCTATTCTTGATCTAAGGAGTATCACCAGTCACCACTCAAAACTCACAAGTTGGAGGAATTAACATTTAGATGAAGCAAGACTAACTACTGAAACGTCCAAGTACAAGTTGTAATGACGCGCTATTTGTCCACGCTCTCGGCAGGTTGCCGTCGCGTCGAGCGCCCTATGACTTCATCTAGTTTCAAGTATATTTGATAGTAAACTACTGCAACTTTTGCATATAAAAATACTTTACAAAAGCTGACACTATACAGAAACAACTTATCTGTAAACTAATAAACGATGCTAAATTTTAAAAGTATAAAAAAATATTGAACTTGATAGTATGGTTTAAATTTGACAAAATTGTTTATTGAAACAAAATTTTAAGGAACATGTTGTAAAATATCTCAAATTTTACCTACGCTTCAGTAAATAAGATTAAATAATCTTTTTTTTGATACCAAAATATAATTTCTTGGTATGTAAAATGTAGCACAGTAAACGAAAACAAACCACCCATTCCCGCATCAGTTTCATATCGCCTGCCGTGGATGAAATAGCGAGAAGATGGCCGACCATATTAGGTTTTCGACACACTTGGCGACTTTTTAGTTTATATTTAAAAAATAAAGACAAATATGTTTTGTAATATTTATTTGGAATAACTTTTAAATAATTCTTACATATGACAATTACAACATAATGAATAAATACAATTACAACAACGTAACAATGTGGAAACTTAATCATTGTGACATGTGTGTTTAATGATGTATTATGTTTTTTAAATGATAAATTAAATACCTTATCATAATTATACTGTGCACGCGGCTTCATTCGCAAAAAATGTCATGTTTGATAATCCTGTCATTTTTTTTGGGACAAATAGAATTCTGTGTATCAATCCAGGTATCAAGGTATATCCTACCTTAGTTTCATATTCCATCAAAATCAATTTAGTCATTTCAGCGTCTTTTTCTATAAATATATAATTACATTAAATCTATAAAAAAAATGGTTTGCTTGGTAGAAAAACGTATGTATTAATTTTCTTTCCATTTTAAATCTCTGGTATCTTCTAATATGTTCACTTTATTTGTACACCGAAAAGGATAATTTCAATGACATGCACAACGTAATTATCATTTTAAATTAATACCGTTCCATTCAAAGTAACTCTGAAATAGCATTTATTTTTGTAATATGTAAAAGATAAAAATATTTCCGCGAACTTTATTGACCAAAATTTTTGTAAGATTTGCAATTCTATGAGTCGCAAACAGACACACAGAGCTATCTTGTTGAATACTGCACCAATATGGGAACCATAATGCGCGGCTGCCCCTCTGGAGATTTAGATATTCTAATATAGAAGAATAGAAGAATAGATATAAATAATAAGCGATTGAATATAAACTATAATAAATGTAGCAGAATATATAAAAAAATAACTTAAGGAAATTACGTACTTTGTTGCCGTTTGCTATCATGAAAATCATGATAAATTTACTCATGATTCCTCCATCTGCACCAAGTCCTTATTTTAGTACTTAACAAAATCGTACGCGACACGGTCGGCGCTGTTGATACCCATCTGAAGAAGAAAATATAAAATCTTGTACTCCTACCTATATTAATTATATTTATTGCGCTTAAATCTATATTTATATAAGTTATGACTTGTTCTTCCAATAACAAGAGGAAATTTGATTCAAAATGCAATAAGTCATACAAAAACTTAATTATAAAATACGCCCACAAAATTGGAGTAATTGCATGTCCATTTTGTCGCATGTAAAAATATCGTAATAAACTTGGGATACATAATATAGTTCGATATTTCGAAAGATTGAATCTTGAGGTTTATTTAAACATATAACACTCATAACAAAACATAATAAATAAATATTTACATTTTAATCACAGGTTTAACAATTATTTATAAATTCACAAGCACTTAAAAATTAACGTCCTTAAAAAATTAATTTTTAAAATGTCAGGATTCTAAATCTGTGCTTCTTTACCATCAAAAGATGCGTAATTTAATTAAGTACCATCTAGTATAATTTACTAGAAGCTTTACGAAACGTTTCATTGATAAAAATGCGTTCAAAACGAAAAAGTACTTTTTTCTTCTACTAGGCAACTCTAGTTGCCCGGACAGTTGACGCATATAATTATTAGGCCTCTCAAGTTGCCTGGACAGTTCAGTAGCTACTTGATTTATGAACGAAACAGAAATTGTAACGTTTACAAATCAGTCCTTTATATTATGAAGCTGATTGACAATTTACAATAAAAAGAACTAACTTCCATTATGAACTGTCAAGCTGTAAGTGGTCATTCATACACAATAACAAATAAAATATAACCTAAAAATTAAACTAAACATGCTTGATAATTTATAAATTACGCAATTATTATTTAAAAGTACTGACGTAAAAAAGTTTCTTGCATGTGTATTGTCAATCTTCATTTGTTCGCATAATACATTCTGAACCACTCCATGCAGCTTTTCATTTTGTTTTTCAGACACACCATGGAACAGTAAAACTTTTCTAAGTGCTGCAGTCTCATGCCGATCTTGTGTGTGATTTAGAGACGCAACTTCCAGCTTCAACTGTTTAAGCATTTGTAACATTAGGGTTTTGAAAGATTATAGGGTGTATAGACCAAATCATTTTGAACATTATAGCTGTACAAAATATATAAAATCTGGCCGTGAAGTATACATATGTACACGCATATCTGTATTACATTTTTGCAACTATTTTTTAATTAACGGTGCGGGAAGATTAACGTTACTAGTTACTCCTATGACTTAGATTGTCACCATCCCACCTGGTATCGTGTGACTTACATCCCTTGCCTAGCGGCAACCTACATCAGATCGTCAGTCCATGTCAGGGCCTGCATACACACCATAGCGTCATTGTCACTAAGGTACGTTTTTTTACAATAGCGTTAGATGAAGTGTCGCTCACTTTCCTCTAATATGGTTCAGGAGGGAGATGGCTGGATCTCGCGTTAACGATGTGAACGAGTGTTGTCTGAGGATGTTCGTCATTTGGAAAGTTTATGGCAAGGGTGACAGATGCAGATAGGAATTATTTTTATAGACATAATTTAGAGCTACTGTAAATTCATTTTCAATAAAAAAATACCTGTGAAGTTTCTTGCCAGTTCTTCTTCATAAAGGTGTTTCCAAACTGGTGGTAGAGTCATGTTTTATACAACGTAAACAAGATCAAGTAATCGTCAATGTTGAGGAATAAATATGTGTATTTACATTTTCTAGGTGGTTACTCTAGAAATTTACTGCACCTAAGGCTATCATTCCTACGAGTTTGTGCCCTAGCCATTCCTCAGAGCTATATCAATTATCTTGGTTAACAAACGGAGATACGTCTCTGATAAGATCACGCAGTTATTCTAAGCTTCCTCTAAAAACTCATAGTCAGCGGCCACGTATCAGAACCATAAGTCATAACTGGTACTCACATTGGTCGTAATCCGCCGTCTGTAGGCAATGCCATATTTATACAACAATGTTATTTCTCTGTGTATACTCATTAAATTATCCTAGTTTCATCAGTTTTGTGGCTCGACTAGCGATGTTGTGGAGGGTGAGATCAAACACGCAATACTGCGAGACTGCAAACCTAGCTCTTTCAAGAGTGGATTGAATAGGTATCTCGTGGATAGACGTGTAACACCTTCGTCTTCATCGTCACTCTCGATCAGGTAAGATAGAAGACAAACGTCTAATCCTTTTTCAATAAAAAAAATTGTCGATGGTATTGTGAAACGAAACGAAAACACCGGTAAACAAAAAAAATTATGTGAATATATTTCAAAGCCGCTTCCAAGAGCATTTTCTTACGTTTCAGCTGCAACAAAAAAAATTATATAATTTTTTTTTTTTACAAATAATTCTAAAGATGGGTACGTATCGTGACAAATGTTGTGAGACTAATGTGTACAAATTTACTGTGTCTATATACGACATAATATTAATATTCCAGCCACAAACGAAGAGCGTAGGTATGTATCTTTTTTATGACCCTTTAAAATTGTAAAGTTCTGTTAATTATAATGTAAAAAGTATTCCTGATATTTAATTATTATTTTTTTGGAAGTATCGTTTTTTTAATAAAAATTCAAGATTTTATTTCACAGATACCGTTTATACAAAAGTTATTGCTAATTATAAAACAATAATTATTATACCCAAATGCAGTATCAAAACAAAATAATGATACACCTGAGGTGCCAAGTTGTAAGATTAGTAAAACTTATATTCAGTGAACAGGGAGTTTAGTAGTAGACGGCAAAAGCAGGGTAAATTGATATCTTAGCAGAAATTTTAGTTCAAAGTTATTCAGGCCTTTAGTTTTTCTGAGTAATAAAATGTGCTAAGACCTATAGGTTTAATTTAGAAGAATTTTTTTATAAATTTATAAAGTATATCATAAAATTTAATTGAACTTCTAAAACTTTAATATCAGCTTAAAACTTCAGGGTTCTTTCTAACGATCCTATTTAAACAGAGTGTTTACAAAATGCTAGGGGATGTTAATATTTTTCAACTTTGCAAACACACGAGCAACCCTTTTTGCGGAGTTGCTCACATGAACTTCATATATTTAATGAAGAGCAAAGTTTAAATAGACTTTTAATATAAATCAAACCGCTTACTTATATTCGACGACCGAGAAGCTTAGTGGTTAGTTAATAAAATGAGTAATGTCGAAGCTTAGTGGTATCAAGAATGAATTGTACCGTTATTCAAGCAAAGCTACGAGCAAAACCCATACCTTAAAGTTTACGCCAATAATAAAAAAAATATCACATTGAAAGTGTTCTTTATATGATTTAATCGCATTTATAAGTAAATATAGGAATACAAGATTTTTAAACATTGTAAATATTGTGTAATTGTTGGCCGTATTTGTCTTTGTCATGTTAGGATTCTCAACTTATATATGAAATACAAATAAGGTCTAAATCTCAAATTTTTTTAGAGAGCTTTTTACGCTTTAAAGGGTTGAGTTCAAAATGTTCGTGTCGTCGGCCACTTATGTTTCAGTAAAATATACAGTTTTAATTATTTTTATTATAATAATCAATAAGGTTATTACCATATTTTATAATCATTTGAGCTAAATACTAATTAGTTTTTTTTATTTTTAGTGTTAAAATAGCCATCATTAGAGTAAACTTATAATAACTATATTGTATTGCACCACAAATTCTTTAATCTAAAAATATTTGTTACTTCATTTAATAGGGAAAAATAGGAAAAATAAACAATTAACTACTAATTAATTATCTATTGTGTTAGTTTGCTATCTCATTAGTAAGCAGGCTGCATTGCTTGTTGCACAAAAACAGAGCGAATGTTTTTTTTTTATTGAGGGTTGCCGATCAAAGAAAATAATTTCACACATAAACCCAAGCAGATAAAAAGCACAAAAATAAAATATAGACTATAAAGCTGACATAAATCGATTTTTAGAGATATTATATATGATTAGTATGATTCTTAATATGATTATTAATATGATATTATATTAGGTCTTTACCTATGAAATTGCCGTTTTTCACGAAATAAATGAAGCGTAATTTTTTTATATATTTTTTATTTCTATTAATCAAAATAATCACCCATGCAATCAATGCATCTTTGCCAACGCATTGGTAGCTTATTGATGCCTTTGTGGCAAGATTTGTTATTTATTATTATGAAGTTAAAATATTCTATATAAAAATTGTAACTTGAAATATTGTGCATATAAAATATAGGTATATCTCTTAGTTTATAAACGCATATTATATCTATTCATATAAATATATATTACATAAATAAATAGCCATCAATAATATTATATACTTAAACGATAAGTAATGTAATAGGTATACAAAAGCAACGTCAACTATCTACTGATAATATTAATAAATAGTAATGCATTATATTGCAATTCAACGTTTAAACATCCTCGCGTAAATACATTTATTATTAGTAGATAGTTGCACGGCGCGTACGCGCAAAACCGGTCGAGCGGGGGCTGCGCTGGCGGCCGGTGGCTGCGTGCGCCTCCTACGACCGCCGCGCGCCAGTCGGTTGTCAATGCTCACGCATGTTCCACGTTTCTCGGCTATCCATCGGAGCCCTAATTGCTTACGCGCTTTCATAGTGTCTATTAGTTTGAATCGTATGTGCTTTTCTCTTCGTCTTCGTGCCTTAAACTATTTCTTCTCCTTCTTTATAAACTTTTGTGCTTGTAAATTATTGTTATATTGAAACTATAATTAAACTGACAGTGAAGTTCAAAAAAGGTTTTTATTTATTTGGACCTGACCAAAACCTATATTGGTGACCCCGGAGAACACGATGGGCAAAGAAGACGGAACCAGTGCAAGCACCCGCAGAGCAGAAATCCACGTCGACAGAGTTGGAGTGCGGGTACCCCCATTCTACCCCGAAAAACCGGCATTATGGTTTGCCCAATTAGAAAGCCAGTTTGTTTTGGCGAACATTACTTCGGATTCCACGAGGTTTCATTATGCAATGGGGCAACTGGAACCGGTGTATGCTGCCGAGGTGGAAGACATCATCATGGACACCAACACGACGGATAAGTACCAACGGCTAAAGACGGAGCTGGTAAAACGATTGTCTGCGTCTCGAGAGCGGAAGGTGCAGCAGCTCCTCACCCACGAAGAACTAGGGGACCGCAAACCATCACAACTTGGCGGGACCAGGCGTCCCGGATGAATTCCTTCGTTCCCTTTGGACGAACAGGCTGCCCAGCAGTACGCAGACCATCATCGCCTCGCAGGCCAAGGCCTCGCTGGAGGAGGTCGCGGAGCTTGCAGACCGTGTCCACGACGTCGTAACTCCCGCGCCGCAGCTCGCGGCAGTCCAGACAGCACCGGGAACAGAGCAGCAAATTGCAGAATTGACCAGGCAAATCCACGCACTAACAGCAAAGCTGGATCGCATGGTGAGTTATAAAAGCCGGTCTTCTTCGCGTAACCGGCAACGAGCGCGATCCCGGTCTCCTTCAGCTTCAGCAACCCGGAATCACCCTAATTGTTGGTACCACTATAAATTCGGCCACAATGCTAAAAAATGTGTTAAACCCTGTGCATTTTCGGGAAACGGCGAGGGCAGTCGGTGATGGCGGCCGACGGCTGCTCCGGTTCCGGTCGCTTATTTGTAACGGACAGACAATCGAAAGTACGATTTTTAATTGACACTGGAAGTGATTTGTGTGTGTTCCCGCGCAGTGAAGCGAAACATTACCGGGCAAAAACAAATTATGAATTATGCGCGGCTAACGGTTCTGTTATTAGTACCTATGGTTATTTAAATTTAAGACTAAACCTAGGCTTACGCCGCGACTTTGCTTGGCAATTTGTTGTTGCAGACGTTACAAGGGCAATAATAGGAGCGGACTTCTTAGCACACTATAACCTAGCCGTAGATATTAGAAACCAGCGTCTTATCGACTGCAACACTAGTCTCACGACCACGGTTTCGCTTGTGAATTTGAAAGAAAATATTTTTTCTATAAAAGTTGCTTCTGGAGATTCTGTCTACCACAACATCTTAGCAGAATTTTCAGAAATAACTAAACCACCTGGCTTTCACCGCACTATCAAACACAACACGGTTCATCACATAAGAACAACACCAGGGCCTCCCGTGTCTTGTACACCTCGCAGGCTAGCACCGGATAAGTTAAAAATTGCTAAGTCTGAATTTGATATAATGTTACAAAATGGTACTTGCCGGCCTTCGGAGTCACCGTGGTCTTCCCCCCTCCACCTCGCCCCGAAGAAGGACAACGGATGGCGTCCCTGTGGGGATTACCGTATGTTAAATGCACGTACGATTCCCGACAGTTATTCATGACTTTTCCCATAACCTTGCTGGATGCACCGTGTACTCAACCCTGGACTTGGTTAAAGCGTATAACCAGGTCCCGGTCTCCCGGATGATATCCCGAAGACAGCAATCTCCACACCGTTCGGTCTTTACGAATTTCCGTTTATGACGTTCGGACTTCGTAATGCTGGACAGTCTTTCCAACGGTTTGTGGATGAAATGCTGAGAGGTCTGGATTTTGTTTTTTAGTTTCCTTGACGATTTCCTGATCTTCTCTAGAGACCAGGAAACCAACCAGCACCATCTTCGCCAGGTCTTCAGCAGACTCCAGCAGTACGGCATGGTCGTTAACACGGCTAAATGCGTCTTTGGTGCCTCGGAAGTAACTTTCCTAGGCTACACTGTGTCAGCCGAAGGTGCCAAACCTCTAGCAACCAAGGTCGAGGCCATCAGGGAGTTCCCGACGCCAAAAACGGTAAAAGAACTTCGCAGGTTTCTTGGCATGGTAAATTTTTACCGCCGATTTGTCCCTCAGGCGGCTCAACACCAAGCTCCTCTCAACGAGCTTCTGAAAGGTTCGGTGAAGGGTTCCCACCCTGTCCATTTTTCGTCGGAGGAGCAGGAAGCATTCCAGGCCTGCAAGGACAGTCTCTGTCAAGCCACTATGCTTGCCCACCCCGACTGTATCGCCAAGATTGCTCTTGTCACTGACGCTTCACAGAGCGCCATAGGCGCGAGTCTTCAACAGCAAAAAGACGACGCGTGGCAACCGTTGGCATTTTTTTCTCGCAAGCTGACGCCAGCTCAACAAAAGTACTCAGCGTACGACAGAGAACTATTAGCCATTTACGAGAGTGTGAAACATTTCCGCCACATGCTCGACGCAAGGGACTTTGTGATTTATACCGACCATAAACCCTTGACCTTCGCATTCCACTCTCGTAAAGACAATTGTTCACCTAGGCAGTGGCGACACCTTTATTTCATCTCGCAATTTACCACGGATATAAGGCACATTTCAGGACAGAACAACATTGTCGCTGATACACTATCCCGCGTAGATGAAATAACTAGTCCTGTCGATCACAAGACACTCGCCCTCAGTCAAGCCTCTGACAAAGAGTTGAAGCAGCTTCTTGATAGTGAAACATCTCTTCACTTCAAGAAAATTAAAGTTCCTGGCTCTGATATTGATCTCTACTGCGATGTCAGCAACTCAGAGCTCAGACCGTACGTACCCAATGAACTTCGAAGGCAAGTGATGCAGAACCTTCACTCATTCAGCCATCCTGGGGCTACAGCGACAGCTAAATTAGTCGCAGACAGGTACGTATGGCCAGGCATCCGACCGACTACCATGCCAGCGCTCCAAGATCACACGCCATGTTTCTTCGCCAGTTGGCAATTTCAAACTTCCTAGGTCCAGATTCACTTTCGTTTACATAGATCTCATCGGGCCCCTTCCCTTGTGCCAAGGCTTCCGTTATTGCCTCACTGCCATCGATCGCTTTACGCGACGGCCTGAGGCAATACCTCTGCAAGACATAACAGCCGAATCCGTGGCCAAGACCTTAATCAGCGGCTGGATCTCACGCTTTGGTTGCCCGAGAGACATTGTGACTGATCGTGGAAGGCAGTTTGAATCTGGCCTATTCAGGATCTTGGCAGAACTAGTAGGTTTTCAGCATAGGCGCACCACTAGCTACCATCCCGCCTCAAACGGGATGATAGAAAGATTTCACCGTCAGCTGAAATCAGCTATTGTCTGCCACTTCTCCTCGAACTGGGTAGACTCTCTCCCACTCGTCCTGCTAGGCATACACAGCGCTTATAAAGAAGACCTTCAGACATCATCCGCTGAAATTGTTTATGGAGAACCCCTTCGTCTGCCCGGCGAGTTTTTCCAATCAGAAACCGAGGAAACCATAGACTTAACAGACTACATTTCTCGGCTTCGCAGCACAGTGAGAACGCTTCAGCCATCACCAGCGTCACGGCACGGCAAGCGTCCCACATTTATTTTCAAGGACCTAGCTTCCTCGTCTCACATCTTCTTACGTGATGACACTATAGGTAGTTCTTTGAAACCCGCTTACTCTGGTCCATACGAGGTTATGTCACGGGGGGACAAAGTTTTTCACATTCTTATCAAAGGTACAAAAGTGGCAGTATCTATAGACCGAATAAAACCAGCCTATATACTGTCCACTCCAGACACCACAACACACATGCCACCTACAACTCACACACACTCAAACACACCTCTTGCCACTCAAACACATAGTAACACCCACACAAACAACACTCACACTAACACTCCTACTCAGCTTGACTCTAACCAACACTCAGTCAAGAAAACGCGTTCCGGGCGTCGTGTAAGATTTCCTGACTATTATCGCCCTTAGAACGGTCTGGAAAGGGGGTGATGTGGCAAGATTTGTTATTTATTATTATGAAGTTAAAATATTCTATATAAAAAATTGTAACTTGAAATATTGTGCATATAAAATATAGGTATATCTCTTAGTTTATAAACGCATATTATATCTATTCATATAAATATATATTACATAAATAAATAGCCATCAATAATATTATATACTTAAACGATAAGTAATGTAATAGGTATACAAAAGCAACGTCAACTATCTACTGATAATATTAATAAATAGTAATGCATTATATTGCAATTCAACGTTTAAACATCCTCGCGTAAATACATTTATTATTAGTAGATAGTTGCACGGCGCGTACGCGCAAAACCGGTCGAGCGGGGGCTGCGCTGGCGGCCGGTGGCTGCGTGCGCCTCCTACGACCGCCGCGCGCCAGTCGGTTGTCAATGCTCACGCATGTTCCACGTTTCTCGGCTATCCATCGGAGCCCTAATTGCTTACGCGCTTTCATAGTGTCTATTAGTTTGAATCGTATGTGCTTTTCTCTTCGTCTTCGTGCCTTAAACTATTTCTTCTCCTTCTTTATAAACTTTTGTGCTTGTAAATTATTGTTATATTGAAACTATAATTAAACTGACAGTGAAGTTCAAAAAAGGTTTTTATTTATTTGGACCTGACCAAAACCTATACCTTTCTTGAAGAAATCAGCTGGACGGGAGGCAACAAATTCTTCAAAGGCATTTTGTACTGCCTCTCGGGTATTGAATTTTTTTCCCGCCAAGAAGTTATCCAAATTCTGGAAAAAGTAGAAGTCTGTAGGCGCAAGGTCTGGTGAGTACTGCGGATGACGGAGAACTTCCAACCCCAACTCTTGTAGCTTGGAGAACGTCTGCTGTGCAGTATGAGGTCGCGCGTTGTCGTGCAGGAGCAGTGGAGCCGAACGATTGACCAAAGCTGGTTGGAGACGTGCGAGCTTCTCCATCATTCAGTTCTTCACAGTACACATCTGCAGTAATGCTTGTCCCGTTTGGCAAGAAGCTGTGATGAATTACACCCGCGTTAGACCACCAAACAGTGACCATCACTTTCTAGGGGTAAGTTTTCGTTTAGGGCATTGTTTGGGTGCTGAACCAGGGTCCCACCAACTTGCTGAGCGCTTACGATTGTCAAACAGGATCCATTTCTCGTCACAAGTAACAATGCGATTCAGAATTCCTTCATTTGTACGCCTGCTGAGCAGTGCAAGGCACGTCTCCACGCGTACTTCGCGCTGGCGGTCATTGAGTTCGTTAGGTACCCATTTGTCAAGCTTTTTTACCTTGCCAGTTTGACGCAAATGGACCAATATTGTTTTGATGCTAACGTCGAAAGCTGCTGCTAATTCAGCCGTGGATTGAGTTTCATCAGCTTCCACAATTGCCTTTAATTCGTCATTGTCGACCAAAGTTTTCGGACGACCACGGGGTTCATTTTTCAGGTCTAAATTTCCAGAACGGAAGCGGGTAAACCAATAACGGGTAGTGCGTTCGTTTGTAGTGTTCGCTCCGTAAACGTCGTTGATGTTGCGTGCCGATTGTGTCGCTTTGCTGCCACGACGGTACTCATACTTCATAATCACTCGAATTTTTAACTTATCCATAATGACGAAAAATGTTCGAATGCGTTGAAAACAAAACACTAACTATTAAACAAATGACGATTTTAGAAAAAGAATTCCATGTTTGTCAAATAAAATTAATTTGAAATTAGAATAATCAGTCAAAAAAAAAAATATTTTAATTTGAAATGGCCAGTACGGCAAAACTGCAGTTTCATAGGTAAAGACCTATTATGTGATTCCGACATTTTTTAAAGTAATTTATTCAACTGAATATCTATGTCATCTATTTTAAATCATAAAGATTACCTCAAGTATTTCTTCTTGCATAATGATGTTCCTATAGTTCGAGAACCTTGTCTGTATAGGTAAAGTTACACTCAGTTAACTGCGAATCAAGGAATACGTAATTATGTATTCCTTGATTTTCTTTTATGTATTTATATACATAATTTGGTGCTGACTTTCATTTTAGTAATTGTTATAAAATGTTATAAATATTAAGGTATAGTCATTTTTTGCGGTAAGTACTGAAATCAAAAGCTTATTGAGGGCCTGGAATGAACTCCACTATTTGCTGACTTTAAACCGGTATGAGAATATATTTCTGAACTTTTTTCAAAGCTTTAAAACTGATACATCTTTATTTAAAGATAATATTTTAAGTCATGTGAAGTGTTGAAGTTGCAATCCTTAATCAGTAGACTACTTTTATCAAATTTACTTTTATCAAATTTGTCACTCAATCAGAAATATTTGTTAGAAGAAAATATTTTCTTATAATCTTTTGTTATCACATGAATAAGAAAGAGGACCTTTGAACTCTCAGGCTCGTTTTGAAGTTCTTTGTTTTTTCCTTTTTATATCACTTTTTTATATCGCCGTTCAATACTCTTAGAGTGGACGGTAAAGTAATAACCATTTCTTTTTACCTTGAATAATAGACTATATTTATACATAAAAAAATTTTTTTGCCATCAATAGTAATAGAAATAGAGTAATAGAAAATACGATAAAAAAATTAAAAGGGTAGTTCTAACATTTTTGGTTGTAGTTAGTTTTGATGAGTTAAAAAATTGCACAGCGACTCTTTATAGTGTGCAGTATTTAAAGGATGCCGGTGTGTATTTATGTAACAAATAATTAATAAAAATGTAATTTTAATTTGGACATTAAAGGAATTGCTACACTTTCTTTAATGAAATATTTTGACTAAAACGAGCTTATATATGTAGTTCCAAGTATAATTTGGTTACAAGACATTTACTAAGATTTAATAATAATAATGTTTTTAAATATATTGTGTGTTTGCTGACCGACATAAAATTGAATGAACAAAAATTTTGTCCCAAAAAGAATGGTGTGGCTTGCTCCGATTATTGATCATGAGGGGTTAAATTACCTTTACAAGAACGAATTTATTTTAGTACCAGGCAATGCATTTCTTTGATATATAGTTTAACACTACAAGGCATGCCCGTTCTACCACGGTAGTGCATCCTCAAATTTTTTCGCGCTATTTCTTAATTTTAAGTTGTTTCCCCCCGCGACCTTAGATAAGCCTCAAAAACAATATAAGGCTACAGGTCAGTGCTAGGCCAACAGAACCGATCTGCATTCGGCCCCGTTCGGACGTGTTGACGGTCGCTCCCGGCTGCCGAGTCATGATTGTTGTCTCACGACTTCTCTCGTAGCACAATACTCTAACGCATTCTCGCCGCACTGTCGAGTGTAGCCCCAGACCCATCCTGCGTCCGACCCCGCTCGGACGTGTTCGCGGTCGCACCAGCCCTTGAGTCACGATTAACTACGACAACTCGTAGCAGCAATACTCATACGCTGAGATCGAATCAATATCTCGCTTCGTCCCTGACGACTTGAGATAAGCCTCTTTAGGACTTACGCTGCGGCCGGTTTCGAACGGCTGTAACTAAGTCAGTCTCGCACTTCCGTGCACCCTCGAATAGTTCCCTCACTTCGGTGGGAAGCAGCAACAACAAAGTTGAGCTTACTTACGTCGGTATCCGACGTTCGTTCATAAGGCTCGAGCTCATTTTCTAGCTACATACTTGACGCTGGGCGCTTGTTACGTTAGTCAAAGACTCGTTCTGCGGCCGGTTTCAAACGGTCGTAACGTAGTCAATCCCGCCCTTTCAGTGCAACCCAACTTCGCGACTGGTTCATGTCGCGAAGCCGTCAGGTCTACGGCCGGTTTTTGTTGCCAATTTATTGACAACACACTCCGTAGTAGGCCCCCGCGTTGATCAGGTGGATACGTATAACGGTGCCAACGAAGCCTGATAGCGTTGACCCGGTGTGCTTCCAAGGCCCTTCAGGTCCTGGAGAAACTGACAGACCGGATCCCGGTACAGGAGCCTTTCTTCCCAGGGTGAAGGTACTGTGCTTGTCCAATAGGCGCAACACTTCGCGGTCGTCCCTAACCCTCCTACCGTTGGTAGGGAGGTTAGCCGCTAGGGTTTCCTAGGTTTGTTAGGAACTTAGGTATTTCCCTATCCATCATAGAATCTTCGCAAAGCGTAATATACTTTGCGAAGGCGTTCGCCCAGACGCTCGCCGCGTCGGGTGTGGCAATCTCAGACGAAGTCTTCCCGCAGGCCTTATAAGCGCTTAACGCATTCCCGGCCCCTCAGGCCCCAAACCCGGCCCCTCATGCCACTAATGCCCAGACCCCTCAGGTTTACAGCTCTCGCGCGTCTCTCGTGCCAACCGAAGTGGAGACACATCCTCTCGCACGTGGTGCCATAAGCGTACCGCTCCCGGGAGCGAGACGGAATCCGCGTCTGATGCGTAATTGTACGCCGCCACTTTAACCGGCTCTCCTGAGCCCGCGTTTACGCTTGTCTCGTCCAAGCGCTCTAGGAAGCGCCCAAAGCAAGCCACGGTGTTTTCAACACCTGAGCTCACCCCGGTGTCTTTTACGCCCACCCCTAGCGCCGTTAACGTCACTCTAAGTGACCGCGACCCCGTCGGTTCCGTCGAAACCAGCAATGCGCTGCGCTCCCGTCCCGGCTAAGGCCCAACTCCCTCCTCCCTTCTTCTTTCGCGAAAAAGCGCGATGGACCGCGGTTTCTAATCTTTGCAAAGAGCAAAAAATTTACAACGTCAAGGCGTTTAAAACAGGCGAAACAATTAAAATTCAAGTCGCGACCATCGACGACTTCTGCGTGTTCACTAGGCGTTTGTCAGTCAAACAAATCGCGTACAACACCTACGCCCTCCCGGAGGAGCGTATGATCCGCGCAGTACTACGGCCAGTCCGGCCACACAACTAACTACAGGGGTTGTCCGTGCGCTCGGCGCTCCACTGCTAAAAGGGTCGCGCATAAACCGGTGCCGCCGCTCACTCCCGCCAACTTCCCGCCGCTGCGCAACCGGGTTCCCCCGGAAGTAAAGCCCGTGCAGCTGACGCCGACTCCGAATCTCCTGGAGACAGCTTCCGGCCGCTCCACCTTCCCATCCTATCCAAGCTCCCGTAGCTCCCGTGGGCCCGCGTCCCGCTCCGTCGTCTTTACCTCAGTCGATTCAAAACGTCTACATTAGGGAAATCTCCGTACTCGCACACAAACTGCGAGCCGCCCGCTCTCCTCAAGAGCGACTATTCGCGTTAGCCGTGCATCACTCGCTACTTAGTTCCTTGTAAGTTATATATTAAGTATAAATTCTTTTAAATAAATAGTAAATATAATGTTTAGACCCGTAAATCCCACGTCCGGTCGTATCAAACCCAAGGACTTATCCCTCGTTTCATGTATCATTCGTAGCCTTAGTACTGACCTTCCTGAGCTTAAACTTTTCCTTCAGAACAACGAGCCCGGCTTATTGCTTCTCCAAGAGACGTAGCTCACTCCAAACCGCTCCAGGGGGTTCGCTATTCCCAAGTGGGCGTTCACTCGTAACGATAGGCCCAACTGTGACGGTTTCGGCGGCACTGCTATTTACTACAAAACAGGTTTCCATTGCTCTCCTCTCCCTACCCCTCCTCTCCTCAACATAGAAGCCACTGTGTGTAGATTGGCTATGACTGGTCATCCGCCCATCATCATAGCTTCAACCTGCATACCTAGTGGTACCAGACCAATCCGCAGTGACTTTGAGGCCATTCTCGCCCTCGGCCATTTAGTCATTATCTCCGGAGATTTTTGACTCCAAACATACTGACTGGACATGCATATCGACCAACAACAGCGGTAACACAACCCTTAATATCACTCAGCAACTCGACTTAGACGTCACCTCTCCCGTCACTCCAACTCACTATCCTGACATCCCAAACCATTCTCCCGAGATCCTTGATTTTGCCCTGAACTCTCCGCTCGCGATCTCGCCCGACCAATTAGATAGCCCGGATAAAATAGATTCATTAGTCAACACTCTAACTGATGCTATAAACTCAGCCATCAGTGAAAACGAAAAGGTTGCTAAGCAAGTCAAACCCATGCTTCCCTTAGCCGTTAGCAATCTTATTTAAGCTAAGAACGCGGCTCTCCGGAGAGCCAAGAAATATCCCACGCCCGCCTAGAACAGCTGCGAATCAGCTACAATGCAAAGTTAGGTCTTGCCTCGCGGAACT
Source organism: Marasmarcha lunaedactyla (assembly GCA_923062675.1). Classification (NCBI taxonomy): domain Eukaryota; kingdom Metazoa; phylum Arthropoda; class Insecta; order Lepidoptera; family Pterophoridae; genus Marasmarcha; species Marasmarcha lunaedactyla. The sequence goes on along the minus strand of OV281339.1, from coordinate 37,054,845 downwards.
CCGAGACGCTCAGATGAACGATCTCATGGCGAATATCTCCCCGTCCCACCAAGCGTATTATAGTATGGTCCGATCCTTACGCGTATACGCCACCTCTCACGTTCCTCGTCCCACTCGTCCCGATGCACTACAGCCTTCAAAGTCGATGAGAAAACTGAACGCTTCGCTGACAGCATTGCCTTACAATGCTTACCCAGCACGCAAACTACGGATCCCTACCACATCTAGGCGGTGGAGGACGAAGTCCTCCGCAGGGACTCTCTCCCCATCACTGCCGAAACCGTCATAGTCTCTAAGGATGAAATCTCACTTCTCATTAGATGTCAAAAGTCCAAAAAGGCTCCGGGTGCGGATGGAATTTCCAACCACGCAGTTAAGCACCTGCCTCAACAGGTGCTGCCCTTGTTAGCTATCATTTTCAATGCCTGCTTCGACCAAAACGACAGTCATAGGCATTCCCAAGCCGGGTAAACCTCTGAATATCCCGGCTAATCACAGACCCATCAGCCTCCTCAAGGCCATGCCTAAACTTCTCGAGAGAGTCATACTCTCTCAAATGCGAATCTGTTTCCAACCGATGGTGATCCCCTCATTATTCCCCATCAGTTCGGCTTTCGCAGTTTCACTCCTGCCTTCAGCAAGTCCATCGAATAGTCGAGTACGTACTCGACGGCTTCTTCTTCTTTGACGTAGCCAAGGCTTTCGATAAAGTCTGGCACAACGGTCTCATTTATAAACTTTACAAAATAGGCTTACCGGACCGCCTTGTTAGAATAATAGCGTTCTTTCTCAAAGACCGTACGTTTTGTTTCGAAGGCACGCTTTTCGCGCCTCGTCCCATAAAGACTGGTTTTCCTCAAGGCTTAGTCCTCACCCCTCTCTTGTACAAAGTGTACACAAACGCCATTCCCATTCCGCCGAAAGGCGTCGAACTCGCCCTCTTTGCAGACGACACCGCCCTTTACACCTAAGGCCTCAGTGTCCCGGGTCTCGTCACCAGACTCCAAAAGGCCATTAACACCCTTGGTGCATGGTTTCAAAAATGGCGTATCGACGTGAACCCAGACAAGATTTCTGTGGTTTACTTCGACTGCAAACACCGTCGTATTGCCGACAATCTCCACGTTAGAATGTTAGGTATTCCCATCCCCTGGAAGCGCAGTACCAAATAGTTAGGCGTCACCTTAGACCAGACGCTTTCTTTCAAGCCAAACGTCCATAGAGTAACGAAACTTGCCCGTTTTTACTTAGGCCGCCTACATAGTATATTAGGTAGGAAAAGTAAAATGTCCTTCAGAAACATACGTACGCTTTATAAGACATGCGTTACACCCGTCATGACATATGCCTCGCCAAACTTCGCCCATGCCAAACCCACCATCATGCACAAACTGCAGGTAGTTCAAAATCTCTTCTCCCTCAGGGCCACAAACGCACCTTGGTACGTGCGTAAAGCGGACCTGCACAGAGATCTTGAACTACCTACAGTGCAACAGCCAAAACACTCTCGGAAACTTTCTTCAAACGCTCCGAAACCCACCCCAATCCTCTAGTTCGAGATTCAGTCTCGTACACTACCCCTGTCATAGATTTGAAGTACCAAGTTACTAGACCGAGGAACGCGTACACAAATGTAGCCACGCAACTAACACTAGATTTCGAAGCCCTTCAGGCCGCAAATTCTAATTCTAATTTAAATTCAAATCAATTCAATTTTTATTTTTCATTTTGAGCACCTTCAGTGCTATGGATTCACCTTCAGTGCTTCGAGCACCTTCAGCGCTATGTAATTCCCAGCGGATGACCGTTTCTGGGCCCCGCTAGCGTGGCCTCTTTCTCCACTTGGTCGTCGCTCAGATGAAGGCTGTGTGGCAAAAAATTGCACGAGTCATTCAGGTGGCTTTTTAGTGGGTAGAGGCTCCAGTAGGCTCGGAGTGAGTCCCACATTACCACGATCGCGCGCGGCGGGGTATGTGTAAGAGCATTTTTTTAAATCTCCTGCCCTCTCCGTTTAGGGGAACAAAAAAAGCTAGGCCAAGTGACTGCAAGGGCGCATGATTGCAGAAATTCCCGCCAAAATCGGCATTCTACCATAATAGTACGTGCGAGCATCGGTGTAACAAACGTGAATTAAGGTAAGCAATAATGTAATCGCTATTCTTTTTATTCTTCTTAGTACGATTTTGAAATTTATAAAACTTTGATTTAGAAACAAGTAATATATAATTAATAGCTTGTCTTATTATGAATAAAATTAATTCCAATTACGATTTATGCGATCTTTTATGAAAAATGAAGCCTCGTATGTATGACCAGATTTTGTGCTGGTTAGAGGAAGAGATAAATAACGACGAAATTATCCAGAGTGACTGGGATGACGGAGAAGTCGATACCTAAACAGGAAGAGATGTTTGACCTGGAAAGCGAAGATGTTGCGGTTTCATCAGATGAAGATGTTCCGCACTCTGTACTCTCATCGAACCGTACAAGTCAAAATGTTTACGCGTCCAAGAATGGAACATTATGGAGTAAAGAATGTTCACCAGAAACAAGAGTAAGATCGCAGAATATTAGATTTCGACCTCCTGGTCCGAAATTATTTGAATATAGCGGGTATAAATGCTTTAATCATCTATCAACAAAATAAAGGCCAGCAAACTGTAGTACTATGAAATTTCCTACTTGACTTGTCATTTCTACTGGCTAAACCCTTCATGATGCAACATTTGGCACTTGACTATCTTCCTCGGGAATTAAAAATAAACCAAAAAGCCTGTTGGAGGTGTCTGTTGAGATATCTCATGATCACTCAAGCAAGAGAGTAAGAGTTGGCAAATGTTTTAATATGCTCTCGAGCCCGAATTCGCACCACAAAAAATTGGTGTAAACGGTGTGCCAGGTGGATATGCCCTGATCACCAAGCTGTGTTATGTCTTCAATGTGAAGAATTAGATAATTAAGAGTCAGAATATTATTTTTTTATTATTTTATCGTAGTTGATCTCAATCTATCCAAAAAGTTGATTATTTCATAAGAGTTTCTAATAAAATTTCTAATTTGTAAAGTAACTGTTAGTTATGTTAATTTTTCTTTGAATTATATTTCATAATAAAGATAAAACATATCTTAATATGTTTTTATTTTTATAAACCTTTTAGTTATATCCAAAATCAAAATTACTTTTTCTACCATGGTAGAGTATGCGAGTAATCTTGTTATAAAAAAGGGCGCGTGTACTGTAGTGTTAATAATAAGTAATATTAATTTTGATAGATTTGACTCAATATTTTCAATTTAACGTACTTTCTTGAAATAAGAAGCATGTAAAATACCTAAATAAAAATCACAGTAATCCTTATTTTTAAAACACGATACTGTAAGCAAGTCATTATATTAGACCTAAATATTATATATTCGAAGACGCCAAGTAAAAACAAAGAAAACCCTTTCAAAATCACAACAACTCTCGCTGAATAAAAATAAATTTTCAGCTGCAGTTTCTCTTGTTATGAGCCGAAAAAAAAAGTACCGTTATATTTTACCATCGGCCACTTTGAGCGGGAAATTTGTAACTTCCGGTTGCTTTGGGATTTTCACATCTCGTGTACGGTGAGATGCTAATTTCCGGTGCGAAAAGCCTAAGCACTTAAGCTGGGAACATTGTTCAAAATAATTATATTTTTTTCCGGATGAATAACAAAATGCATTAAAGTACTATCTGAGATGAAGGGCAGTTTTTGCTATTCTGAATTTCTGGGGTTCATTAATTATAAAAAAAGTTATTTACAATAAAAAGAAGCAGTATTTATACCGCATTAATGATAGTAATATTAGAGGGAAGTGAGCAACCAGTCACCTGACACTCCCATAAGAAAACGTTCTTTAGTACTTTAATGAGGACTAGAATGATTGCTGGTACGTCTCTCAGCGATTGTTTTGAACGTCAAGCATTACTCGTTAAATTTTATCATTGAAAGCTTCTGTCACTACGACAAAGTAGGGAAAAATTCTCGCCGGATGAGTGATTTTTGTTTTGTTTTTTCTTGTTACCTTCGCGGGGAGAGCAGGTGGATCTAAAAAATGCTCTGACGCATACCCCGCCACGCACGATAAGAGGTTATGTGGAACTTGCTCCGATACTACCACACTGCAGTCTCTAGGGCTTCAAGAATGGCCGTTAGCTGCGTGGCTACGTACGCGAGTGCATTCCTAGATCTTGTGACTTTCTAGAGACGGAATCTCGAATTAAATGATTAAGATGGGTTTCGGAGCGTTTGAAGAATGCTTCCGAGAGTGTTTTGAGATGTTGTACTGTAGATAGTTCAAGATATGTGCAGGTCCGCGTGATGCATGTATCCGCTGGTGAAGAGATTTTGAACCACCTGCAGTTTGTGTAGGAGGGAAGGATTGCCGTGGGCAAAGATTGGCGAGGCTTAAGTCACGACGGGTCTAACGCAGGCATTATACAGGGTTCCATGGTTCCTCAAATACATTTTACTGTGTCTACCTAACACACTATTACACATACAACGGGGGAATTTACAGCCCTTTGGTGTAAAGGGCGGTGTCATCGGCAAAGAGTTCGACGCCCTTCCGCGGGTCGGGAATGTCGTTAGTGTAAAGGGTGTATAACAGGGCGGCGAGGACTGAGCTATGAGGGACTCCAGCCTTTACGGGATGGGTAGCAGATACCTTCGTGTCTAAAACGAAATATTTGATCTTCGAGATAGCACGATTATCCTGACTAGGTGATCCGGTAAACCCATTTTATAAAGTTTATAAATGAGACCACTGTGCCAGACTTTATCAAAAGCCTTGGCTACGTCGAAGAAAATGCAACCGTTTTGTTATGCCGTGGATAGAAGCCATCGAGTATATACTCGACGATGCGATAGACTTGCTGAGGGCAGGAAAGCTTAGCGCGAAAGCCAAACTGATGGGGAATGATGTGGGGGTCGCCAACCGTTGGAAACAGTTGGTTCCGCATTCGAGAAAGTATGACTCTCTCGAGAAGTTTAGCCATGGCCTTGGGGTAGAGCTTGGTTCTCCGGATAGCCGCGTTCTAAGTTTTGATAAGATTGCTAACGGCTAAGGGAAGCGTGGGCTTGCCTTGCTTAGCAACCTATTCAGTATCACTGAAAGCGAAGTTGAGAACATCAGTGAAGGAATCGACTATTGACCGTATTTTGTCCAGGATATCGAGATAGTCGGGAGAGATCCAAAATTCTAAAAGGGCGAGATAAAAAGCCTCTATGACCAAAGTTAACGTTATTTTTAAAGCCTTTCCAGTTTGTAAAGGTCTTTACTAGGAAAAGGGCCGTTGCCGTTACGAGTCAACGACCCCATACCCCCCCCCCACCTCATACAAGGGAGACGGCGGTGATCAGAGCCTAGGGCATCGAATAGTTTGATAGACTAGAGATTGAGATTGATTTATTTGACTAACGCAAAATCGAGGTTTTCAGCAGAATGGTTCGGGCTGTCGGCATAATGAGTGGGAGTAACAGGGGAAATGACGTCTAAGTCGAGTGACTCAGTGATGTTAAGGAGTGCGACTCCGCTGGTGTTGCTCGATAGGCACGTCCAGTCAATATGTTTGAAGTTAAATTTCCAGAGCATAATGACTGAATGGCCGAGGGCCAGAGTGGCCTCAAAGTGGCTACGGATAGGTCCGGTGCGACTAGGTATGTAGACTGCAGCTATGATGATGGTCTGATGACCTTTTTTTTTTTTTTTTGTTCCGCTCCGCGGGAAGGGCAGGAGGATAAAAATGCTCTGGCGCATACTCTGGCGCGATTCCAAAGTTATGTGGGACTCGTCCCGACGCCTACCAGAACCATACCCACTAAAAACCCCCTGTCGGCTCGTGCATTTTTGCCACTCAGCCTTCATCTGAGCGACGGCCAATTGGAGAAAGAGGCCGCGCTAGCGGGGCCCTTAAGGGGTCACCCGCTGGGTTTTACATAGCACTGAAGGTGCTCAAAACAAATGAAAAGTAAATAATAAACATTAAAAATTGACAATAAAATTAAATTTGCATTAATTCAGATTTACGTTAGAATTAGAATTTACGTTAGAATTAGAATTTGCGGCCTGAAGGGCCTCGAGATCTAAAGTTAATTGCGTACGTTCGCTTGTGTGCGCGTTTCTCGGTCTAGCGACTTTGTAAACCGAATCTAAGACAGGAGCAGTATAAGAGACTGAATTTCGAACTAGTGGATTGGGATGGGATTCGGCGCGTTTGAAGAACGATTCTGAGAGTGTTTTTAGGTACTGTTGAACTGTAGGTAGTTCAAGATCTCTGTGCAGGTCCGCATTGCGCACGTACCAAGGTGCGTTTGTGGCCCTGCGACAGAAGAGGTTTTGAACCACCTGCAGCTTGTGCAGGACGGAGGGTTTGGCGTGGGCAAAGACTGGCGAAGCATATGACATAACTGGTCTAACGCAGACCTTGTAAAGCGTACGTTTATTTCTGAAGGACATTTTACTTTTTCTACCTAACATACTGTAAAGCCGGCCTAGGTAAAAACGTGCAAGTTTCGTTACTCTATTGACGTGAGGCTTGAAAGAAAGCGTCAGATCTAATGTGACGCCTAAATACTTGGTAGTGCGCTTCCAGGGGATGGGAGTGCCTTGCATTCTAACGTGGAGATTGTCGGCGATACGACTGCGTTTGTAATCGAAGTAAACCGCAGAGCTCTTCTCTGGGTTCACATCGATACACCATTTTTTGAACCAAGCACCGAGGGTGTTTACAGCCTTTTGAAGTCTGGTGACGAGACCCGAGGCTCTGCGGCCTTTGGTGTAAAGGGCGGTGTCGTCGGCTAAGAGAGCGAGTTCGACGACTTTCGATGGAATGGGAATGTCGTTAGTGTATACGGAATACAAAAGAGGGGCGAGGACTGAGCCTTGAGGGACTCCAGCCTTTATGGGACGAGGCGCGGAGAGCGTGCCTTCATGATTGAAACGAAACGTGCGGTCTTTGAGAAACGACGCGATTATCCTAACTAGGCGAGCCGGTAAGCCTATTTTATAGAGTTTATAAACGAGACCGCTGTGCCAGACTTTGTCGAAAGCCTTGGCTACGTCAAAGAAAACTGCGATCGTTTTCTTTCGTTTCGGATAGATTCGATGGACTTGCTGAGGGCAGGAGTGCTTAGCGCGAAAGCCGAACTGGTGAAAATTATGAGAGGATCGCCGTCTGTTGGAAACAGATGGTTCCGCATTCGAGAGAGTATGACTCTCTCGAGAAGTTTAGACATTGCCTTGAGGAGGCTGATGGGTCTGTGATTAGCCGGGATATTAAGAGGTTTACCCGGCTTGGGTATGCCTATGACTGTCGCTTCTTTCCAAGCTTTTGGAAAGTAGCTAAGGTCGAAGCAGGCATTGAAAATGATAGCTAACAAGGTAAGCACCTGTTGAGGCAGGTGCTTAAGTGCGTGGTTGGAAATACCATCCGCACCCGGAGCCTTTCTGGACTTTTGACTTTTGATGAGAAGCGAGATTTCATCATTAGAGACTGAGATGGGGTCGGCGGTGATGGGGAGAGAGTTTCTACGGAGAACTTCATCCTCCACCGCTTTGATGTGAGTGGGATTCGCGGGTTGCGTGCTGGGCGAGCATTGAGAAGCAACGCTGTCAGCGAAGCATTCGGCTTTCTCTTCGTCTTCGAAGGCGATAGAGCCATCGGGACGAGTGAGAGGAGGGACGTGAGAGGCGGCGTCTACGCTTAAGGCTCGGGCCATTCGATAATACGCTTGGTGGGACGGGGAGATATTCGCCATGAGATCGTTCATCTGGGCGTCTCGGAGTTCCGCGAGGCGAGATCTAACTTTGCGTTGTAGCTGATTCGCAGCTGTTCTATAGGCGGGCGTGGGATATTTCTTGGCTCTCCGGAGAGCCGCGTTCTTAGCTTTAATAAGATTGCTAATGGCTAAGGGAAGCGTGGGTTTGCCTTTCTTAGCAACCTTTTCGTTTACACTGATGGCTGAGTTGATAGCATCAGTGAGAGAATTTACTAACGAATCTATTTTATCCGGGCTATCTAATTGATCGGGCGAGATCGCGAGCGGAGAGTTTGGGGCCTCTAAGGCAGAAACTATCGTATTTTTAAAACCTTTCCAGTCGGTAAAGGTCTTAGGAGAAGTGACGTTAACGTTAGGTGGTCCTAGCACGAGGGAGACGGGGCGGTGGTCAGAACCTAGGTCATCGAGCGGTTCGATAGACCTGAGGTCGAGGTTGATATGCTTGACGATTGCAAAGTCGAGGATGTCCGGAGAGTGGTTCGGGTTGTCGGGATAGTGAGTGGGAGTGATAGGGGAGACGACGTCTAAGTCGAGTAAGTTGGTGATGTCGAGGAGAGCTATACCGCTTTGGTTGGTTGATAGGCACGTCCAGTCAGTATGTTTGGAGTTAAAGTCTCCGAACATAATGACTGAACGGCCGAGGGCGAGAATGGTCTCAAAGTCGCTGCGGATAGGTTTGGTGCCAGAGGGTATGTAGACTGAAGCTATGATGATGGTCGGATGACCAGTCATAGCCAATCTACATACGGTGGCTTCCATGTTGAGGAGAGGAGGGGTAGGGAGAGGACAGCAATGGAATCCTCTTTTGTAGTAGATAGCAGTGCCGTCGAAACCGTCGCAGTTAGGCCTATCGTTACGTGTAAACGCGTACTTAGGAATAGCGAATCCCCTGGAGCGATTAGGAGTGAGCCATGTCTCCTGGAGAAGTAAAAGATCTGGGTCGTTGTTCTGAAGGAACAGTTTGAGCTCGGGAAGGTTGGTGCTTAGGCTACGAACGTTAAAAGATATTAGGGATAAGCCCTTGGGTTTGATACGACAGGACGCGGGATTCGCGGGTCTAGACATTATAATTTACTTTTTTAAGAATTTATACAAAAATAAAGAATTTACAACGAACTTAGGAGCGAGTGATGCTCGGCTAACGCGAATAAACGCTCTTGAGGAGAGCGGGCGGCTCGCAGTTTGCGTGCGAGTATGGAAATTTCATTAATGTCTACGTTTTGGATGACGTCGAATACGGTCTTCATGTCCTCAGCCAACGACGACTGAGGTGCAGAAGACGGAGCGGGACGCGGCCCTACGGGAGCTAGGGGAGCTGGGATGGGTCGGGAAGGTGCAGGCGGGACGGCCGGACGCTGCCTCCAAGACAGAGCCGGAGTAGGCGTCGGCTGAACGGGCTTTGCTTCCGGGGGACCCCGGTTGCGCAGCGGCGGGAAGTTAGCAGGAGTGAGCGGCGGCGCCGGTTTAGGCGCGACCCTCTTGGTGGTAGAGCGCGGAGCGCGCGGGCAACCCCTGTAGTTAGCTGTGTGGCCGGACTGGCCGCACAGCACACAGGCAGGGGGGAAGTGGATTCGGGAGTGCGAGTGCACTCCTTAGTGAAGTGAGGATCCAGGCACTTTACGCACCTGGGGGGAGCTGAACAGTTAGCCGCTGCGTGGCCATATAGCTGGCAGCGGTGGCACTGCCCAGGGTGACCGCGGGGGTTGGGACGCTCGACGGAGATGTTCGAGAGTCCGCATATTGTGCGAGCCTCTTTGAAAATCTCCTTCGAGTTGGGAGTATTTGACAGGATTACTAAAGCTAAGGGAAAACGCCTACCGCGGTTGGAGTGCATCTTGTGCACTGCTGTGACCGGGAAACCCTGAGACTTAAGGTCATCGAGAATGTCTTCGTTACTGAGTTCGAACGGGACGCCCCGTAGTACAGCGCGGATCTTACGCTCCTCCGGGAGGGCGTAGGTGTGATACGCGATATGATTTAATGATAGTAGCCTGGTAAACGCGCAGAAGTCGTCGACGGTCGCTACTTGAATTTTGATTGTATCGCCAGCGTTGGCGGCTTTTAAGTAATTAATTTTGTGCTCTTTGCACAAGTTGGAGACCGCGGTCCAGCGCGCTTTTTCACGCAGGAAGACGGGCGGAGGGAGCTGAGGCTTCGGCGGGACGGGAGCGCAGCGCGTCGCTGGCTTCGATGTGACCGACGGAGACGCGGTTGTTGATGACCTGTCATAGCCAGCCTAAATACAGTAGCTTCCATGTTGAGGATAGGAGGGGTGCGGAGAGAGTCGCAATGGAAACCTCTCTGAGATAGCTGTCCAGCCGTGACAATCGGGGTCACGCCTGTCGTTACGGAGCGGGATGGAATAAGCCACATCTCTTGAAGGAGGATGAGTGAACTTTTAACGATCTGTTAATATGTGAGCTGCTGGAAAAACAAAAAATTTGTTTATATATGAAAAAAGATTTTCAAAATATTTTCCCCTTCTTCAGCACTCGGGTGATCCGGCTTTCAAAATATTTAAAGAGCATTTCTTACTGAGGTTAATATAATTATTTATGAATACCTACTTAGGTAGACACTCCCTTTGTCGATAAAAGTTACTATTGTTCTCTTTTAACTTACGTTCTGAAGGCGATTTCAAATTTTTATCAAATTATTTAATTTTGTTAATTTTTAGTAAGAGTTATTATAACAAGTTAAAACAAACAAGCTTGTATCACCCTCGTGGCTGCCTACTATTAGCTTTAAATATTCCCACTTCCACGTCTTGACTTGCTCATTAGAAGCTCTTCTGTGCTTCGAGGACTGGACTTGTCAAGATAAATCAGATGACTCCAAAAACATGGGGTAGTAGCTAATCAAGAGTTAAATGTCCAGTTCTGACTAAACGTATTGAGTTGCACTCATCTAAATAAAAAAGTTAGCCCAAATTGATCAAAATAATTGTCATAATGGCTACATTTACACAAAAATGTGCTGATCCACATTAATTAGGTCCATTGTCTGCGTCCAGGTTCAGTCTAGTGTGCCTTTGACCGTGGTACACTTGCTTTATATACTTTGTGTGACTTCCCAACATACATAAATCCAAATCGATCGAAAAAATTTTCATGAACGTGCTGTTCGACGATGAAAACTTTAGTTGTATAATCCTGATGTGGTCTTGAATATTTTTGAGCACAGATCACTATTTTGGAATACTAGATGGCACTTCCTTAGTTAGGCAAAATTTAAACGCACGTGCTCTTCGAAGTTAAAGAACCATTGTATGAGCTAGGTTCAGTCTATTTCAGTTCAGGAAATATTTAACTATGGTACAGTTGCTCAAACTACTTGGTTTGAGTGATTGAAACGATTCTTATTCACGTGATGTTTGACATTGGTAAGTACCATTGTGTGAAATTGGGTCCAATCCAAATTCAATCCAGGATATACTTGAGTTACTTAACTTTCTAGTTTGGGATTGTCACAAAAACAAGAAACTCCTCCGTTTTATGAAGTCGGTTAAATACGATCAAAATATTAACGAGACCGACGTGGCCAATAATTTTCATTGAGAAGTTTTGTATTAAAACTACCCGTCAATTCAAAACAGTTTCGGGAAAAAAGAGATTATAATTACTCTGTGGCTAACAATTTTCGAAACAACCTTGGTATAGATACATTTATCTTATATGTATATCGAACGAGAAAGTTGTCGATAGTTAATCAGTTTGCTATTAGGTGGTGGTACAAGTACCTTTGGATCATAAGTATCACTCACCTAACCTTTTCAAATTTCCCGGATTAGTCGATGAGCGCTCTCAACCTAAAAAAAGGTTTTAGGACAAAAAGGCCTAGGCCTAAACGCCAAAAGCCTCAAAACTGATATTACATTATTATTGGTTTATACTTTGGCAGCAAAATCAGCTAAAACACTTCTTGTATGAAAGCCGCGAGAATATCAGGCACGCAGGCTTTAGGCCACTTTTCATCGCCACTCAACATACCTAATGATTCAAGTACTATTCAGGTTCTATTGTGATTCTTCCTACCAGAGGTGTCCCAGGGAGCTGAGTTGTGCGAGCAAACGTAGAGAGCTTTTTTTATTTACAAGCTTGTCAAGTTCTATTTCGCTACTTAACCACAAAATATGTTTGAGGTCAAGTAGCGAACCTGGCCCGCGTTACTAACACACATCCCTAGCACGCATCTTTAGCTCGCATCCTTAGCACGCAACCCTCGCACGCCACCCACGATCGTGATTTTGTATGTATAAGCCGTTTTTCTAGAGAAAGCAGCTAAGCGATGCTATGAAAATGAAGTCATCTTATTGTATTACATACATATTTATATCGAATACATACATATTGCAAACAATTTCAAACAAAATAGTATTTATTTTATTCATAACAACATACGACCTAACAACATCAACAATTTCCGAAAACGAGGTTTATTTTTATAAGACTTTCTTAAGGAGAAATTTTAAAAGTCAGTCCATGTCTTATTTTCTTTTTATCGATACAAAAATTCTCAGAAGCTAAAAAGCACTTAGTTGAAGTTCACATTTTTCCACTTTGTACTGCACTCTGCTTCATAGTAACGCAAAGCCGCCCAGGTTGACTACATAAGGAGACATATAGTTACGCGAACTTGCTGGTACTGACCTTTATTTAACTCTAACTAATACATTTTATTCATGGAATTAAAGATTAAATTGTTATTATTAAGTTTGTTTAACTGTTATTATTTTGTGGAACCATGTTTTAAAAAAATTTAATGTTTTCGTTAACTTCATTGCATCAATACTAAAGTAGCTGACATATATCAAGACATGTCAATGACAATGTGAGATTTGCCAATAAGAGTACGTGTCATAAAATTTCATGTTGCTATTATCAATCTATGGAAATAGTAGGTAAAGTATATAGTTTTGAAAAGTTATTAAATTTAAGTTATTTTGTGATAAAATTTCTACAAATAAACAAAGAAAACCAATTCATTATCAAACAAAGAAAGAAACGTCAGTCGTAACTAGCTTGTAAAAGTCAACTTAAAACCTGATATACAGACTTGAAAAACATGGCTTTTCTTAATACTCACATATTTTAATCGGGGGTTAACAGAAATCTAACAAAAGCAGAAATGAAATTTTACATCTCAGCACATAGTCCTTCTATTGTGATGGTTACAGTTATATTTATATCTAGTATTATATTTTTATCTATTTATATCTAGTACTGGTAACTGCATGTTTCCTTTATTCTCCTAGGCTTGTTACAATATCTTCGTGAAATTTATGTTATTGAATTAAAACAGGTGATTATTGTATACGAATTTTCGGGCAGCGGTTAAAAATTGTTAAACTTTTTAAAAAAGATTTCCCAAGTTAACCCTTAACACACTAAGAAATAACTGTTAACTAACCTTAACTTTTTTGTACTGTAAGCGGAAATTAGGGCCTGGAGGCTTTGCAGAGAATGGATTTCCGGTGTACGCCCCGCCCTTCCAGTGGACGCGAGGCTTTTATTTAACCTTTATTGTGTATGGACAATTGCTATTTTTAGTGGTTTTTTTCCAACGGACAATTTTAGTGGTGTAGTTACTATCTATTGTTTGGAAGGCGGCTCTTTAAAGGAAATTGCCTCGAATGGACCCTCTTCGCTTTTGAAGTGTTAATTACAATTTCACTATATGCCATTTGGTTTACGGTTGTTACTTGAACTGTGGTTTCATCTCATTTGATTTTATGAAGCATAAGCAGGGAAACGTTATTTTTATATTGTACAAAAAGCCTTTTAATAAACGCATTAATTGAATTGCATTTTTTCGTGATGGGATTTGCTCAGAGACGCAATTTAAGCTATGGTTTATTGCGTTATAAATAACTAATAATAAAAAGTAAAGTATTATAAATGAAACAAAAATTTGTCTAAACTTATCAACCAATGCGCAGCTTTAGCCTTTGCTAAAATTGGCTCAAATTTATACTTTCAATAGGAATTAGGTCCGGAAGAAAAATAAACGTCAAAAGTTTATGTTAGGAATATTAAAATATATCAACACCACCCTAAAGACCCTACACCCTAAAGAACACCCTAAAGAACAACAAAATTTTCTCTAAGTAAAGTAATTATTTAAATAAAAATTAATGGTAATGAACAATCAATTACATATCAATTTCAAAAGAGTGCTTTTATTTTTCAAGAACGACATAAACATATATAATTCAGATGTTGGCAGTGCAACCGTAATTCGTATTCACATCCACGTCTCCAGAAACCTCATTTTGTTCACATTAAAAAACATAACGAGCCGTTTATCATTCAGCCGAGTGGAACCCTAAAAACACGTTATGGACAAATTACGCAGTCTCCGAACGTTCTCTGAAAAATCTTTGCGAATTTATTTTTACTGTCTACACCATTAAAACTTTTATTGGAACTCTTTATATGATTTGAGATTCAAAAATGATTTTAAAAAATGTACTTATTTTTAAGACGTATGTTGATAAAATGTAACCTCGTATTGTTAAATAAGTCAATTCCCATTCATATTAAGAAAATATAAATTATTTGTTTTAAATTAAAATAAAATTTTACAATAAACATACATTAATTTGGTTTTCAAAGTTTCCCTCGATCTTACCCAAGACATTTAGCATATTATTTTTATTCATACGTCGAGGAAAGTTACATTATATTAGAAACGAAAGCTTTTTACAAGATCGCAACATTTATAGTTCATAATTGAAAATCAGTAACGATCAAAATGTGAATAAATATCTAATTTTCCTAAAATCTCGCCAATTGTGTGACCCCCAAGTAAGCAGCGCTTATGTTAAAGATGGCCAAACACACCAACTGTATGAGTATTATATAATTGGGCTCTCTGGATGTCAGATCCAGCTCGCTCAATTATGTCTATTCAAATGCTTTTTTTGTAACATATTCCATTCATTTTGGTCTATTCGAAAACTAATTTTACGATGGAATCATAACGTATTCTTTTCAATTCTTGATCCAATTTATATTTTTTTTAAAGCGAATTGGGTCTTCTAAGTAATTTGTTCTATTCATTTTGGTCTTCTTGAAATCTAATTTTACATTTTATTAATATTATATTCTTTTCAATTTCAGATAACTCAATTTAACTTTTCCTTTTGATGTTCTCGAGAACTGATTTTGTTTTTTATAAATAAATTATTGTTGTCATTTTCTATTTTTTAAGAATTACCTACTCTACAAAACTGAATTTGATCTATTTGAAATTTACGTCTGAATACAGGCAATATATTCAAAATAGCGTAGGAAAGTACGTAACGATGCATAAAATAAAACTGTTTATGTTTTGTATTATCTTTATTTTCATTAAGTGTTACAAAAAACCCTCTAAATATCCCGGCTAATCACAGACCCATCAGCCTCCTAAAACCCATGGCTAAACTTCTCGAGAGAGTCATACTCTCTCGAATGCGGAACCATCTGTGTCCAACGCATGGCGATCCCCGCATTATTCCCCATCAGTTCGGCTTTCGCGCTAAGCACTCGTGCCCTCAACAAGTCCATTGCATCATAGAGTACATACTCGACGGTTTCTATCTGCGGCCTAATAAAATGGTCGAAGTTTTCATTGACGTAGCCAAGGCTTTCGAAAAAGTCTAGCACAGCGGTCTCGTTTATACACTTTATCAACTTTAGGCTTTCCGGATCGCGTAGTTAGGATAATTAAATCCTTTGTCAAAGATCGTACGTTTCGTTTTAAGCACGAAGGTACGCTATCCGCGCCCCATTCCATAAAGGCTGGAGTCCCTCAAGGCTCAGTCCTCACCCATTTTTTGTACACCGTGTTGTTACGTAATGAGGGACCCTCCTTGAAGGATCTGTCACCACGATGACTCCAATAACAATCCTGCGGGAGTGGAATAAAACAGGTGATTACCAGGATAATAAAGTTAGATTTAATATCAGAGAAGTTAATTTACAAGAATATTTACAAATAGATTATTTACAATAAATTTAGAATTAAAATACTACTCCAGGTGAATCGAGGTGTATCCGGGTATCTTTGATGGAAAGGAGGCGTGAGCGCGTGAGGCAGGAGCGGTGAAGTAAGGATGAGCCAGCTGACAAGTATAGCTTGCAGACTGGTACGCAGGGCAGGAGTGGAGTCGGCATGCGGACTGACATGCAATGCAGAAGCGGAGACGGCGTGCGGACTGGCACGCAAGGCAGCAGTGAAGTCGCCGCGCGGACTGACACGCAAAGCAGGATCCCAGGCACACAGGGTTGAAGTACTAAGTAGTGAAGATTTGTAGTAGTAATGTTTATGTATCCGAAGCTCGAGATCGACTGGCTTTCTTCGATCAGTATCGGCTTTTGTAAGAAAATCATGTTTTGTCGAAGCCGTTGTTTGAAATTTGAATCCGTCTTGCTGGCCAGGGATAATCGAACGAGTTCTTACTTGTGAGGGCGCTACTGTAGTCGTATTTTTTGGTGAGAATTCGTCCGAGTGGTTATTATCGCCGCCTTGAGTTTCATTTTTCGTAACGAATGAATGATGTTCGGTTGCCTTAAGGTATATACCAACCTCTTTGGTTTATTTTACATAAGTAAAAAATTTCAATGTGACAAAGTCATCAACATCAACTAAATTGTCTAAGTGATATGACAAATATTTTTATTTACAATAAAAAAAATTATTTAGAGCTAATTTACAAAAGAATTAAATTAGAGCGTAATCAAAATGGAGAGTAATCTAAGAAAACAAGGAAAATTTTAAAACCAAATATATACAGGACCGAGAACAGTAAGTTCATAGTTTCATTATGTTACATTGTACACTAACGACATTCCCTCGAAAGACGTTGAAATCGCCCTCTTTGTCGACGGCACCGCCCTTTACACCAAAGGCCACTGTGTCCCTCAGCTCGTCACCAGACTCCAAAAGGCTGTAAACGCCCTTGCTGTTAATTGATGTTAATCCAGACAAGAGTTCTACGATTCAATTCGACCATAAACGCAGTCATCGCGTCGACGATCCCCACGTTCGAACGTTAAGTATTCCCATCCCTAGAATCGCAGTACCAAATACTTAGGCGTTACCTTAGACCAGACGCTTACTTTCAAACCACAGGTCGATAGAGTAACGAAACTCGCCTGTCTTTACTTAGGCGGCCTACATAGTAAAAGACACAACTAGAACAAGATAGTACAGACATACATGTCTTTAGAAACAAACGTACGCTCTTTAAGACCTGCGTCAGAACTGCAAGTGGTTCAAAATTTCTTCTGCCGCATGGCCACAAACGCACCTTGGTACATGCGTAACGCGGAACCGCACAGAGATCTTGAGCTAACTACAATGCAAAGGCACCTCAAAACACTTTTAGAAGCGTTTTTCAAAAGCTCCGAAGCCCACCCAAATACTTTTCTTAGCGACGCAACATGAAACGGATTCGACATAATAGGGACATAGTCATACAAGTAATTTTTTTAAATAACGCTAGTCCACGCCCTCACTACTTGCGCCCACACTCGAGCACCGGGTCGTTCAAATTGTTAGTAAGTTATATGATTTAACAAAACCTTAGTCTCGGTTTGCGTGCGGATTCCGCTCTCTAGTCCCCACACTAGTTGAGCACCCCAAATTTCACGGGTTGTTTTCACGACTCAGGTTTTCGTACCGTATTTCCAAAATTTCACAGAATCCTCCTAAATTTCATAGAACCGTCGTTTTCACAACGAATCTTCGTTCGTCACCTGCAGCCCATCGTCGCCGACCTGCGTCGCCGTCGCCGCTCCGGCAAGCTCTGCGTTCCAGGATTTCGAGTCTTCGTGTTCGAGTAAGTTATCCGCTTCGTCCCCAACCCCCCTACCGCGTGTAGGGTGGTTTTAGGAAGTTAGTCTTCGTTGGTAGGTTCATAGTATATATATATTAATATATTGTTGTCCCTCCCCGACCCCTCCGCAATGGCCACAAATGCTCCTATCGTAGTGCAGGACGCCCTTTGTGCGCTCATTAGATTCGGTTCAGCTCGGGGGATTAAATACCCCCAACACCTTATCGATACTATTCTCGATGGATAACCCCCCGCCCCTCAGGCACCCCAACATGCCCCCGAGACCCTTCTGGTCCATGGCCCTCCTGCGTCCCCCTCCTCCAGTGATATGGAGTGTGAAACGGACGCCACTTCACGCCGCAAGCGACCGCTCCCAAGAGCGATCCCGCGGCCGAGTCATCCTCGGACGCCACCCCAACAGGCCCTGAGTCTCCCTCTTTCACCCTTATTAAGAAGCGCTCTAAGAAGCGCTCGAAACAAGCCCCGGCGCCCTCGACGCCCGTCCCGTTGTCTCCAACACACCCTGCGGCGTCTTCAACGCCAGCTGCCCCGGTGCCTTCAACACCCGCTCCGGCTCCAACTTCTGTCAAGGCTAAGGTCCCACCACCCGTTTTCCTTCGGAGAAAGGGTAAATGGACTGAGGTTTCGACACTGTGCAATGAGCACAAGATCCATTACACCCGAGCGACTTCCGTGCTTTAACAAAGCTCCTCACCGATAAGCAATATGCTTATCACACGTATGCTCTGTCAGAAGAGCGTAAATAGAGAGCGGTACTCAGGGGAGTCCCGTTCGAATTATCGAACGAGGCTATCCTAGAGGATCTGCAGTCCCAAGGCTTCCCGGCGTACGGAAGGCGTCACCCTCTCGCTTCGGTGCCACCGTCCCTAAGTCCAGGGAGATCCTGAAAGGGGTTAGCACTATATGCGGCCTCTCTGGGATCTCGATCGAGGTGCCTCATCGCCGCGGTCATCCCGGCCAGTGCCATCGATGCCAGTTGTACGGGCATGCAGCGGCTAACTGCGCCACCCCGCCCAGGTGCGTCAAGTGCCTGGTCCCTCACTTCACTAAGGAGTGCAATCGCACTCCTGAAACTCCCTCTCCTCCCGATTGCGTGCTTTGTGGCCAGTCCGGCCACACCGCAAATTACAGGGACTGCCCTCGTGCACCCCGTTGTATGCGTTCCAATACTAAGAGGGCGGCACCCAAACAGGCCCCGCCCCTTTCTCAGTAAAACTTTCCGCCGCTGCGTAGCCGGGTTCCTCCGGCTGCAAAGCCTACTCAGCCCAAGCCTGCTCCAGAGAACTGGAGGCAGCGCCCCGCTGCACTAGCGAATCCCATCCCGGCTCCTCGCCCATTCAATACCACTCCTCAACTCTCCGTAGCAGACGATATGCGTATCGTCTGCGACGCTATCAAAAGAGTTGATGTTAGGGAAATTTCAGTCCTAGCCCGTAAACTTAGGGCTTCACGTTCTCCGACAGAGCGTCTGCTAGCTCTGGCGGAGCATAGTTCCCTTCTCAATTCATTATAGGTTCATTTCAGTGAATTGATCCCTTGACCTCTGCGCAGCCCCAGCTTCACCAGAGGCTGCCCAGAACGGCCACCAACTTATGTCCCTTTGAGCACCTTCAGTGCAACTTTCACTTCCGGCGGAAGACCCGCTAGCGGGCCTCCGCCAGCGCGCCCACTTCCCGACGGGTGTCGCTTCCGATGAAGGCTAATGGTAAAATTTTACCACAGCCAAGAGGTGGTTTTTAGTGGGTAGGTGCCATTCTGGTGAGTCCCACATAGCCCCCCGCAGAGGACGGTATTTTCCTGCGGGCGGTATGCATAACGCATCTTCCACCTCCCACCCGCGAGGGTGCTTCGGCAGCAAAAAAAAATATGATTTAACGGTAATATTTACTTGTCAGCGCTATCGTTACTTGTGCCCATCCTCGAGTGTGACGTAAACAAGATCTAATAAAATTCTTATAGGAAATTAGGATGTTATAAGAATTAGACCTGATCTGCGTCCGGACCCGTTCGGACGTGTTGACGGTCGCTCCCGGCTGCCGAGTCACGATTGTTGTCTCACGACTTCTCTCGTATCAATACTCAAACGCCACTCTCAGATCCGTTCTGCGTCCGGCCCCGCTCGGACTTGTTCGCGGTCGCTCTAGCAATTGAGTCACGATTGTCGTCTCACGACGTCAACTCGTAGCAATACTCATACGCTGTTAGCCTCTTTAGGGCTTACTCTGCGGTCGGTTTCGATCGGCTGCAAGTAAGTCGGTCTCTTGCACAGCAACAACAGAGCTGAGCTTACCGCGGTCGATTAAATTCGATAGTGGTTCGTGAAGCTCGGGCTGTTTTTCTGGCTGCGTACTTGACGCTTGGCGCTTGCTACGTAGTCAGAGACTCGCTCTGCGGCCGGCCCCAGGCCGGTCGTAACGTAGTCAATCCCGCACTCGTGCACCCCTCGAAGTAAAAACCTCACCTCGGTGAGTGCAGCAACAACAGGGTTGAGCTTACCGCGGTCGATTAAATTCGATAGTGGTTTGCAAGACTCGGGCTGTCTTTCTGGCTGCGTACTTGACGCTTGGCGCCTGTACGTAGTCAGAGACTCGCTCTGCGGCCGGCTCAGGCCGGTCGTAACGTAGTCAATCCCGCACTTTTAGTGCAACCCAACTCCGTCAGGTCTACGGCCGGTTTTTGTTGTCAATTTATTGACGACACACTCCGTAGTAGACTCGCGTTTGATCAGGTGGATACTTAACGGTGACAACTAAGCCTGATAGCGTTGCCCCGGTGCGCTTCCAAGGCCCTTCAGGCCAAGGAGAAACCGGCTGACCCGATCCCATTGCACTTGGGCCTTTCCCAGGGTGACGGTACAGTGCTGTCCGAGCTAGGGGCACCACTTCGCGTCGTCCCCAGCCCCCCTACCGCGGGTAGGGAGGTTTAGGTGCTAGGTTTGCTAGGGAACCTAGGCATTCTTATATATTTATATATTGTATATATCGTAGGACCAAGCCCTCCCAATGGACCAGCAAAGCTTGGTAAACTTTGCTAGGTCGTTCGCCCAGGCGCTCGTTGCGTCCGGCGCCAGCATATCGAATGACATACTAACGCAGGCCTTACAGGCAACTATCGCGTCCCCGGCCCCTCAGGCCTCAACCCCGGCCCCTCAGGCCTCCGACGTCCAGACCCCTCAGGTCCACAGCTCTCCCGCGTCTCCTGCCTCGTCCGAGATGGACTGCGAATCGGTCGCATCCTCTCACGCGTCGCGTCGTAAGCGTACCGCTCCCGGGAGCGATTCCGAACCCGCGTCTGACACGTCGTCAGATGCCGTCACCTTAACCGGCTCTCCTGAGCCCGCCTTTCAACTTGTCGCCAAGCGCTCCAAAAAGCGCTCTAAGAAAGCTTCGGTATCTTCAATACCCGAGCCCTCCCCGGTGTCTTCAACACCAGCCCCCGCGCCATTAAAATCGCTCGTAGTAACCGCGTCTCCGTCGGTCACATCGAAGCCAGCGACGCGCTGCGCTCCCGTCCCGCCGAAGCCTCAGCTCCCTCCGCCCGTATTCCTGCGTGAAAAAGCACGCTGGACCGCGGTTTCAAACTTGTGCAAAGAGCACAAAATTAATTACTTAAAAGCAACCAATGCAGGCGACACAATTAAAATCCAGGTCGCGACCGTCGACGACTTCCGCGCGTTCACTCGGTTACTTTCTTTAAAACAAATAGCTTATCACACCTACGCCCTCCCGGAGGAGCGTAAGATCCGCGCAGTACTACGGGGCGTCCCGTTCGAGCTCGAGAACGAAGAAATCCTCGAGGACCTTAAGTCTCAGGGTTTCCCGATCACAGCAGTGCACAAGATGCACTCCAACCGCGGTAGGCGTTTTCCCTTAGCTTTGGTAATCCTTACCAACACTCCAAACTCGAAAGAGATTTTCAGAGAGGCTCGCACAATTTGCGGACTCTCGAACATCTCCGTCGAGCGTCCCAACCCCCGTGGTCACCCTGGGCAGTGCCACCGCTGCCAGCTATATGGCCACGCAGCGGCTAACTGTTCAGCTCCCCCCAGGTGCGTAAAGTGCCTAGATCCCCACATCACTAAGGAGTGCACTCGCACTCCCGAATCCACTTCCCCCCCTGCCTGTGTGCTGTGCGGCCAGTCCGTCCACACAGCAAACTACAGGGGTTGCCCGCGCGCTCTGCGCTCCACCGTCAAGAGGGTCGCGCCTAAACCGGCGCCGCCGCTCACTCCTGCTAATTTCCCGCCGTTGCGCAACCGGGGTCCCCCGGAAGCAAAGCCCGTTCAGCCGACGCCTACTTCAGCTCTGTCTTGGAGGCAGCGTCCGGCCGTTCCACCTGCACCTTCCCGACCCATCCCAGCTCCCGTAGCTTCCGTAGGGCCGCGTCCCGCTCCGTTATCCGTACCTCAGTCGTCGTTGGCTGAGGATATGAAGACCGTGTTCGACGTTATTCAAAACGTCGATATTAACGAAATTTCCGTTCTCGCACGCAAACTGCGAGCTGTCCGCTCTCCTCAAGAGCGTTTATTCGCGTTAGTCGAGCATCACTCGCTCCTAAGTTCGTTGTAAATTCTTTATTTTTGTATAAATTCGTAAATAAGTATAATGTCTAGACCCGCGAATCCCGCGTCCTGTCGTATCAAACCCAAGGGCTTATCCCTAATATCCTTTAACGTTCGTAGCCTAAGCACCAACCTTCCCGAGCTCAAACTGTTCCTTCAGAACAACGACCCAGATCTATTACTTCTCCAGGAGACATGGCTCACTCCTAATCGCTCCAGGGGATTCGCTATTCCTAAGTACGCATTTACACGTAACGATAGGCCTAACTGCGACGGGTTCGGCGGCACCGCTATCTACTACAAAAGAGGATTCCATTGCTGTCCTCTCCCTACCCCTCCTCTCCTCAACATGGAAGCCACCGTATGTAGATTGGCTATGACTGGTCATCCGACCATCATCATAGCTTCAGTCTACATACCTTGTGGCACCAAACCTATCCGCAGCGACTTTGAGACCATTCTCGCCCTCGGCCGTTCAGTCATTATGTTCGGAGACTTTAACTCCAAACATACTGACTGGACGTGCCTATCAACCAACCAAAGCGGTATAGCTCTCCTCGACATCACCAACTTACTCGACTTAGACGTCGTCTCCCCTATCACTCCCACTCACTATCCCGACAACCCGAACCACTCTCCTGACATCCTCGACTTTGCAATCGTCAAGCATATCAACCTCGACCTCAGGTCTATCGAACCGCTCGATGACCTAGGCTCTGACCACCGCCCCGTCTCCCTCGTGCTAGGACCGCCTAACGTTAACTTCACTTCTCCTAAGACCTTTACCGACTGGAAAGGTTTTAAAAATACGATAGTTTCTGCCTTAGAGGCCCCAAACTCTCCGCTCGCGATCTCGCCCGATCAATTAGATAGCCCGGATAAAATAGATTCGTTAGTAAATTCTCTCACTGATGCTATCAACTCAGCCATCAGTGTAAACGAAAAGGTTGCTAAGAAAGGCAAACCCACGCTTCCCTTAGCCATTAGCAATCTTATTAAAGCTAAGAACGCGGCTCTCCGGAGAGCCAAGAAATATCCCACGCTCGCCTATAGAACAGCTGCGAATCAGCTACAACGCAAAGTTAGATCTCGCCTCGCGGAACTCCGAGACGCCCAGATGAACGATCTCATGGCGAATATCTCCCCGTCCCACCAAGCGTATTATCGAATGGCCCGAGCCTTACGCGTAGACGCCGCCACTCACGTCCCTCCTCTCACTCGTCCCGATGGCTCTATCGCCTTCGAAGACGAAGAGAAAGCCGAATGCTTCGCTGACAGCGTTGCGTCTCAATGCTCGCCCAGCACACAACCCGCGAATCCCACTCACATCAAAGCGGTAGAGGACGAAGTTCTCCGTAGAAACTCTCTCCCCATCACCGCCGACCCCGTCACAGTCTCTAATGATGAAATCTCGCTTCTCATCAAAAGTCAAAAGTCCAGAAAGGCTCCGGGTGCGGATGGTATTTCCAACCACGCACTTAAGCACCTGCCTCAACAGGTGCTTACCTTGTTAGCTATGATTTTCAATGCCTGCTTCGACCTTAGCTACTTTCCAAAAGCTTGGAAAGAAGCGACAGTCATAGGCATACCCAAGCCGGGTAAACCTCTTAATATCCCGGCTAATCACAGACCCATCAGCCTCCTCAAGGCAACGTCTAAACTTCTCGAGAGAGTCATACTCTCTCGAATGCGGAACCATCTGTTTCCAACGGACGTCGATCCTCTCATAATTCCCCACCAGTTCGGCTTTCGCGCTAAGCACTCCTGCCCTCAGCAAGTCCATCGAATCGTCGAGTACATACTCGACGGCTTCTATCCGAAACGAAAGAAAACGATCGCAGTTTTCTTTGACGTAGCCAAGGCTTTCGACAAAGTCTGGCACAGCGGTCTCGTTTATAAACTCTATAAAATAGGCTTACCGGCTCGCCTAGTTAGGATAATCGCGTCGTTTCTCAAAGACCGCACGTTTCGTTTCAAACATGAAGGCACGCTCTCCGCGCCTCGTCCCATAAAGGCTGGAGTCCCTTAAGGCTCAGTCCTCGCCCCTCTTTTGTATTCCGTATACACTAACGACATTCCCATTCCATCGAAAGTCGTCGAACTCGCTCTCTTTGCCGACGACACCGCCCTTTACACCAAAGGCCACAGAGCCTCGGGTCTCGTCACCAGACTTCAAAAGGCTGTAAACGCCCTCGGTGCTTGGTTTAAAAAATGGCGTATCGATGTGAACCCAGAGAAGAGCTCTGCGGTTTACTTCGACTACAGACGCAGTCGTATCCCCGACAATCTCCAAGTGAGAATGCAAGGCACTCCCATCCCCTGGAAGCGCAGTACTAAATATTTAGGCGTCATCTTAGACCAGACGCTTTCTTTCAACCCTCACGTCAATAGAGTAACAAAACTCGCACGTTTTTACCTAGGCCGGCTTAACAGTATGTTAGGTAGAAAAAGTAAAATGTCCTCCAGAAATAAACGTA